>OV656868.1:88476543-89880655 GCA_927399465.1 Sarcophaga caerulescens
AATTTGCACGTTCCATGGGAGTGAATTTGCACGTTCCACGGGTGTGAATTTGCACGTTCCACGGGTGTGAATTCGCACGTGCCACGGGTGTGAATTTTCACGCTCCACGGGTGTGAATTTGCATGTTCCATGGGTGTGAATTTGCACGTTCCATGGGTGTGATTTGCACGTTCCATGGGTGTGAATTTCCACGTTCCATGGGTGTGAATTTGCACGTTCCACGGGTGTGAATTTGCACGTTCCACGGGTGTGAATTCGCACGTTCCACGGGTGTGAATTTGCACGTTCCATGGATGTGAATTTGCACGTTCCACGGGTGTGAATTTGCACGTTCCACGGGTGTGAATTCGCACGTTCCACGGGTGTGAATTTGCACGTTCCATGGGTGTGAATTTGCACGTTCCACGGGTGTGAATTTGCACGTTCCACGGGTGTGAATTCGCACGTTCCACGGGTGTGAATTTGCACGTTCCATGGGTGTGAATTTGCACGTTCCACGGGTGTGAATTTGCACGTTCCACGGGTGTGAATTTGCACGTTCCATGGGTGTGAATTCGCACGTTCCATGGGTGTGAATTCGCACGTTCCACGGGTGTGAATTCGCACGTTCCATGGGTGTGAATTCGCACGTTCCACGGGTGTGAATTTGCACGTTCCATGGGTGTGTTTTTGCACGTTCCACGGGTGTGAATTTGCACGTTCCACGGGTGTGCATTCGCACGTTCCATGGGTGTGAATTTGCACGTTCCACGGGTGTGAATTCGCACGTTCCACGGGTGTGAACTCGCACGTTCCACGGGTGTGAATTTGCACGTCCCACGGGTGTGAATTTGCACGTTCCATGGGTGTGAAATCGCACGTTCCACGGGTGTGAATTTGCACGTTCCACGGGTGTGAATTTGCACGTTCCATGGGTGTGAATTTGCACGTTCCACGGGTGTGATTTCGCACGTTCCACGGGTGTGAATTTGCACGTTCCATGGGTGTGAATTTGCACGTTCCACGGGTGTGAATTCGCACGTTCCACGGGTGTGAATTTGCACGTTCCATGGGTGTGAATTTGCACGTTCCACGGGTGTGAATTTGCACGTTCCATGGGTGTGAATTCGCACGTTCCATGGGTGTGAATTTTTACGTTCCATGGGTGTGAATTCGCACGTTCCATGGGTGTGAATTTGCACGTTCCACGGTTGTGAATTCGCACGTTCCATGGGTGTGAATTTGCACGTTCCACGGGTGTGAATTTGCACGTTCCATGGGTGTGAATTTGCACGTTCCACGGGTGTGAATTTGCACGTTCCACGGGTGTGAATTCGCACATTCCACCGGTGTGAATTTGCACGTTCCACGGGTGTGAATTCGCACGTTCCACGGGTGTGGATTCGCACGTTCCACGGGTGTGAATTTGCACGTTCCACGGGTGTGAATTTGCACGTTCCACGGGTGTGAATTTGCACGTTCCATGGGTGTGAATTTGCACGTTCCACGGGTGTGAATTTGCACGTTCCATGGGTGTGAATTTGCACGTTCCACGGGTTGAATTCGCACGTTCCACGGGTGTGAATTTGCACGTTCCATGGGTGTGAATTCGCACGTTCAACGGGTGTGAATTTGCACGTTCCACGAGTGTGAATTTGCACGTTCCATGGGTGTGAATTTGCACGTTCCACGGGTGTGAATTCACACGTTCCTCGGGTGTGAATTTGCACGTTCCACGGGTGTGAATTTGCACGTTCCACGGGTGTGAATTTGCACGTTCCACGGGTGTGAATTTGCACGTTCCACGGGTGTGAATTTGCTCGTTCCATGGGTGTGTATTCGCACGTTCCACGGGTGTGAATTTGCACGTTCCACGGGTGTGAATTTGCACGTTCCACGGGTGTGAATTCGCACGTTACACGGGTGTGAATTCGCACGTTCCACGGGTGTGAATTTGCACGTTCCATGGGTGTGAATTCGCACGTTCCATGGGTGTGAATTCGCACGTTCCACGTGTGTGAATTTGCACGTTCCATGGGTGTGAATTCGCACGTTCCACGGGTGTGAATTTGCACGTTCCACGAGTGTGAAATTGCACGTTCCACGGGTGTGAATTCGCACGTTCCACGGGTGTGAATTTGCACGTTCCATGGGTGTGAATTCGCACGTTCCACGGGTGTGAATTCGCACGTTCCACGTGTGTGAATTTGCACGTTCCATGGGTGTGAATTTTTACGTTCCATGGGTGTGAATTTTCACGTTCCACGGGTGTGAATTTGCACGTTCCACGGGTGTGAATTTGCTCGTTCCATGGGTGTGTATTCGCACGTTCTACGGGTGTGAATTCGCACGTTCCACAGGTGTGAATTCGCACGTTCCTTGGGTGTGAATTCGCAGGTTCCACGGGTGGGAATTCGCACATTCCACCGGTGTGAATTTGCACGTTCCACGGGTGTGAATTCGCACGTTCCACGGGTGTGAATTCGCACGTTCCACGGGTGTGAATTCGCACGTTCCACGGGTGTGAATTCGCACGTTCCACGGGTGTGAATTTGCACGTTCCACGGGTGTGAATTCGCACGTTCCACGGGTGTGAATTCTTGCTTGTGGAATGAGAAAAACGGAAGACCTGTTTTTCGAGCAACAATGAGTCTCAAGCGATTTGCGAGCATATCCAAGTGTCTACGGTTTGACAGCTCTGAAGATAGAGAAGAAAGAAGACTTCGTGACAAACTAGCACCTCAAAGTTTTTTAAAATCCTCATGAAAATGTTACTGCAGATGAACAATTGGTTCCATTTCGAGGTTGGTGCTGTTTTTGGCAATACATTCCATCAAAGCCCGCCATATATGACTTATTTATTTTAGTTATCATTATTTTTTATTATACTTAATAAAAAAAAACAACAAAACAAATGAATTTCTTATATTAAATATGAAATTTTGTTTACATTTTAACCTTGGGTCATATTGACCCAAAGGATCATAGGAAGGGCACATATCCAAGGGATGCAGAAGGGTCAAGCAGAAAGATGGAAGACTTTTAATTGCTCGGATAAAAATAACCCCTAACGAGTCTCCTATTCGATCAGTCTGCTGTTCTCTTAACTACAGTTTCTATGACCCAATGGGCAAATGGCTTAACCTGCATGATGGTCATTGCAGCAAGGATTATGGATTACCACTTGTAATCTTTCTGAATGCATGCCTGAAATGCAACCTATGTAACCCTCTTTATCAGTTTATTGTCCACTACCGCTTTTAGATTTCTTCCTACATTTTCCATGAAATAATATTACTAGAAAACCGAATTTGGAAGCTAACTCTTTGTCGTGAATGGTATTATTTTGATGTTGCCTGGCATAATTCACACACAACAGGCTTACAATCTCCGATGCAAAGGATTTCTTTAAAGTTATCGGTTTCTATTAGAACCGGTTTCTAGTCACCGTAGTCCGGCAGGTAGGTGTATTAGATGAGAGCCATGAACCACGGGCGCAGACATTCTGAGAGTAAATAAAACTGCTATGAAAAGCTTTTTAAATCTATCGTTCGGAGTCCACAATAAACAGTAAAACCCGGCACTCATTGATAAAATTAACACATACAACAACAAGAGGGATGTATGAAGCTGGGTTGTAATCCTGACTAAAGGGTTGTAATTCCAAATTAAGTGACTCGAACTATATAGCCTTGCCAGTCAATGTCAAGCTCAATTTCAGCAAGGGTTTATAGATAAACGCACTATACATTAACCAATAAACCACTCCGTTTGTGTAGTCGGTGGCCGCGATATAAGGCAAGTTACATAACATACATACGTACATAATTGGTCATTACAACTCATTAGTCAGTATCCCTTTCCGTCCCAAGCAATTTCAAAATTGAAGGATTTCAATGAAATTTTTGGTATGTGATAATTTGCCATTAAAAAACACAAAAATGCATTTTTTATGTCCATACAAAGTTGGTGTCCTTAGAAAAAGGAAATAAACATATGTGTGTCTTGGGCTTTCACTTAGTCAAAATTCAAAAATTTTAATATAATAATAAAAAAACAAACTTTTTATTTCATTCAAAAAACAAATATAGATTACTCAAAAAATAAAATATTGTGCAAGCCATGTATGTATATTAAAAACTAAAAAAGAAAACTTTTTTTTTTTTTTCATATTCTTTATTTACAATCTATACCATTGGGGATAATAAGCAAATTTGATACAGTAATGTACAAGTAAATGTTGCACTCCATTGAGAACAACATCATTTTAACAATAAATTTTTATAGTATTGTAATTATTTTTTAAAGCTCTCTTACATATAATTAAATGTACATATTTACAAAAACAATAACAATTATCGAAATGGTAAATCAAGTATATGATAACGTTTAAGTCTTCTCACTTCTTCAGTTTCGTCTAGTAGAGATATCGGTAGTGGGTTGCAGTGGTTGCTTAATCTGTTAAGATAGTTTTCGCTTTAAAAAAAAAAAAAAAAAAAAAAAAAAAAAAAAAAAAACATTCATTGGTTTCGATTTCTGAAACATCTTCGATGAAACTTCTTAAAGCAATTTTTATCTGAAGAAAGGCACAAATAAACTTCACATTTTTCGCAGAGAGTTCGAGTGCGGCTATTACAATTTGTCCACCACTGGCCAACGAAACCCGCCTTGTGTCGACTAATTCTGTATCTGTGCTGCCTTCATTTTCATTGTCGGAGTGCGGAGATGGAATACTCAATTCATCCCCGAATTCATCTGATAAAATATCGCCTTCAACTTCCAACAAAACACTAATTAATTTAAGTACTTCTTCAAAATCTTCTTCATTTTCCAAATTATATTTTTTTGCTGTAATGACGGTAAATTATTCTAGTAAAAACCCAACCTACACATATGTGTAGGCACATATTGTGCTTACAAAAACTAAACAATTCTTGACGCATTTTAAAATATCTGCATATTATTTAAATATTTAATGCTTTTATTACAAAATAGTAACAAAATTTTTAAATATTTGTTTTTATTTAAATAAAATAATAATACTTAAATTTTTTGTCTCCCGCACTGCGAAACATGATCCCCTTTATTGCACTCTCAATCACAAATACTAAAATAAGCGGCGAAAAAACTTATAACAGAACAAAATAGAGATAACCACTAACATGAGGACATTTAATTCAATAAGAAAAAGCTAAATAATAATTTACAAATTTTTCTCCAAAATACCCAAAATTTTCCTACCCATTTGTGTAGGCAGGGACGGAAAGGGGTATAACACCCTAGTTTTCCGCAACACCCATGTTGTGAGTGTTAATTTTTCCATTAGTGGTGGGATCTACTGTATAATGTCGACTCAGAAAAACAGATTTAAGAAGCTGTTCGTAGCAGTTTTATTTACTTTCAGAGTTTTTTTTGCCTAAAGACTGCTCCGAACCAGAGATATTTTTAAAAAACTTTTCGTAGCAATTTTTATTTACTCTCTGAGCTTTTGCCAAAAATCTGCTGAGGGGAAGTGGCCGAAGAAATATATTTTTCATATTTTGTTTTGTTAGAGATATCTGAACTGAGGTTTGAACAGCGGCCTCACGTCTAATAAGCCAACACACCACATACTAGACTACGATGACTTCTCAAGCAAGTTGCAATGCGTACATAGTGAATGAATTATTACCCAAAAGAACGATGCAAAAACCAATAGTAAAGAGGAGGATATATGCTGCTTTAAACTTGGAGAATAATCTTTCACCAAAAGCGAAAACTGCACTGTGCAACATACTTATCATATAATATGTAGTGTGTACTTATCATACCGTGCGCTGACCAACTTCTTCTTCTTCCCTAGTTTGACTTGATCAGTACAGGGACTGCGTTCACCTGTGGCGTCACAACGGGCGCGTTCAAGTGAGCATTTGGTATCAAAGCTACCACTCCAACCTAACCTAACCTAACCTAACCTACTTATCATATCTGTTTTCCCAAATGGCATGGAAACTGAAGCTCCGTGAAAATAAGATGCAGTAGTCTTATCAAGTGCTTATTTTATATTTAGGGCAACAAATATTTTAGAAAAAACTTTACAAAATAAATTTTTTAATTTTTGAACTAAATTCACTGTCAAAGATAAATCAGGTATGTATATGGTAAATGGTATGTAAACATAATTCAAAGCATGAATATTCAAAATGAAAAATTAATTTTTTATTTATTATTGAATACTTAAAGTTTTTAGGCATATACGCTACTAATACTATCTATCAAATCTAATCATATTTAGTTTGAAAACAAAAATTCAAAAATATAAGAAAACCTCCAAAAAAAAAATCCATCAAATTAGTTTGTTGCGTGAGTGTAACCATTAGCAATTAATTAATTTAAAAAGTTTCTATTTACTATGCCTTACCCCTTGCATCATATTCATTAATATCCACTGGATTTGATTTGGTTTTGATAAAAATCAACAAAAATATTCAATCAGAGAGAGAGAGAGAGAGTTAGAGATTTCCAAATAACCAATCATTATAATCATTTAATGGATATCAAAAAAACAAAAAAACAAAAAAACAGTTCTTATCATTGAAAAACCAGAAAAAACAAACAATGATATGCAGACACAAAAATTATCTTCTTTTCAAAAGAGTAGAGTAGAGAAAGAGATGAGATAAAAATGAAAAGAAGATTTTGATTCTGATTTTGTATTTTTAATTTAATTTATAAAATTTTCATATACAGAGAGAGACGAGATAAATAATAGAAGCAAATGTGATTAAGTTAAGCTACAGCCCATAGCTCCTGCTATGGGAATAAATAGCAGCCGTACTGGCTTGCATTCTTCGATTCATCATTGGTTTGGGGCAGACAAGCTCAAGGCTTATATGCATTTTTATGCATTTTAAATTTATTAAAAACAAAAAATATGTTTCCAGTATTTATTTTAATATGCTTATAGTATTTACCTTTTAGTTTTTAAACAAAAAAAAAAAAAAAAATCCAGAAAAAACAAAAAAAAAATAATCAACGTAAAAGATAATTTTAATTTACTATACAAACTGTTGAATGTTTATTATGCTACTTGTTCTTTTTCCTTTCAGTATTCTGTTACTGCTGTCGTTGTTGTTGTTATGTTTGGTTTAGCTACTCTTTTTAGCTACATTTCCACATTAAAATTTTTCTTTTTGTTTTTTCATCATATTTTATCGTATGAAATTTTATTTGGTAAAATCAGAGATTCTTAAGCCTATTACGCTTACAGGAGCCAAAAGGCAATACAATGTACATATGAATATCAGTTCAGTACATGGCTTAAAGACTTCATACCAGTAAAAAGGTGATCCTAAGTATCTGTCTGTAATAGGATAATATTGTCTATGAATTATATCTACATACAGATTTTAGTGACATATTACCTTGAAAACAACACTTAATTCATTTTGACTACTTGAGAGAAAATAAAAATTAAATGGCTCGTTTAAGATAAGAATCAGTCCATCACTTTCGGTAACTGCCATTTAAAGATAAGTCTAAAGAAGTATAGTTATCATCATAACTCCTAAACATTAAGATCTTTTCATTCTTTTTAGCCGTTGTGCATGAAGGAAAAATAATCGTAAAAATCTTCTCGTCGTCACTACTACACCGCGTAAATTTTCTTTCTTTTTTTTAAGTAAGCTTGTGCAACTTCCTTGATTAGTTTGGTGAAATTCGGTCAGTACAGGGATTGCGCTTATCTGTGCAGATTGTAATAAATAAAAGAACTAGTTGTTTAGTTCAGTGATCAAAATAAGATGATTTCTCTTTATTAAAATTTCTTCTTATATACTATTTCATTTTCTAATTCTATGAGTGACTTTCTAAACTCACTCAATAACTTAAACTCTACTCAACATACTTAAAATAAAATATGCTTAATGCATTTTGTTGCCATTGAATTAAACAAAAGTGTTCTGGATAGCACATGTTCACTTAGGTCAGTTTACACTAGTGACACACTTCAGAAACTGAAAGTATTACTATACTTAGGTCAGTTTACACTAGTGACACACTTCAGAAACTGAAATTATTACCGCATAAACAACACACACAAATGTAAACAAATATGCGGTTGGTTCAAAGAAACACTTTGGTGTAACTCAATACATTAAATCAGAGTATGCATTTGTACTCTACAATATGAATACACTACACCCTCACCCCAAAAAAAAAAATCGTACAATTTGTTTTGACATATTGTATGATTTCTTGTTTAAGTGGGAAGTGCATTTACAAGTGGTATTTTTATTACTATTATGTTAATATAAATTTTGTTTTTGTATATATGTATATAAAAAATATTGTTTACAATTTAGTCATACGTATCATATTGCTTATTATTAAAATTTTTATGCTTATTTATATTTTAAAATTTATATATATTTTCTTTTTCTTGGCATTTTTTTTTTTCTTTTTTTTTTGAAAAGAAATATCTTGTTACATGTTTTATTACATTTTATTATTGTTTTTTTTTTATAGTTTTCGTACAAATACTTATAATTACTTTTCTTTATATTTTTTCAATAAATTTTTGTGTACAATTTTGGTTTTGTTTTTGATTTTAATAGTTACATTTAAATTATCAATGAAAATTACTTCATATGGACCTTGGTATGGTGATTCATTCTTTTTTCTATTTCCAACTTTCAGTAGAACTAAATCTCCTATTTTAATATCAATGCTATTAGTTTTGTCCAAGGAATCTAAACTTCTATTTTCTTTTACATTCTGTAGTAATCTTCTAGCATTTTCTAATGAATGTTTCAATCTAACTTTTACTTCATTTGCGTAATTTTCATAATTATAAACCGTGTCATCATTCGTCATCTGTTCGCCTGGTAAACTAGGTAATTTTCCAAAAATTAGTTCAAATGGTGAATAGTTAGTGTCTATGTGTGGAGTTATATTATATGCAAATGAATAATAAGGTATACACTCACTCCAATTATCATCATTCACAAAAGATAAAAAGTATTCATTTAAAACACGATGATTTCTTTCAACAGTACCTAAAGTTTCATGATGATATGGTGTTGAAAATTTCTGTTCTATTCTTAAAAGTTCACTAATTTCTTTCATCAGTTCGTTTACAAATTCTGTACCTCTATCAGATTTTAAAATCTTGAGTGGTCCATATTTTAGGATAAGATTCTCTGTCATGCATTTTGCTATTGACTTAGCTTCTTTTGTTTCCATTGGGGCAGCTATTATGTATTTTGATAATTCACATTGCATGGTTAATATGTATCGATAATTTCCCGATGGACGTAAAGGTCCAACTGTATCGATAACTACAGTACTAAAAGTCTGTGTTGGTGTATCTGTGACTTGTAATGGTTCTTTAGTGTGTTTTATTTGTTTGTTCCTTTGACAAAGATCACACGTTCATACATATTTCTTTACCATTTTATACATATTTTTCCATATGTATTTCTGTTTCAATTTTATTAGTGTTTTACGTACTCCGAAATGTCCTCCGCATGGTGTATTGTGATATAACGTTATTAATTCTTGCTTTTGTTCATCATTTACTATTTTCTGAGGATTATTGTATAGAAGAATCTTGACGTCTTTTATTTTGCTTTCATTTACTTTATTTTTTAAACTTTCATGGCTTATAATATTGAACATGTTATCACTTCTCTTGAGTGCATAACTCTTGTAATTCAATTTCTCTAGGTTTGATAGAAGTTTCTCCAAGATATTATCTAAATAATATGGATTATCGCTACATATCACCTGTATTTCATTTAGACCTTTGTTGTCTTTAATTTTTATTTCTTTGGTTAACCCCTTTTCTAATATAAATCTTAATTTTGTTGCGCGTCTTATATCATTCATAGATGTACAATCCCACATTTTGAGTTGATCAGGCCCAATATGAGAAACATCTTTATCTTTCTCTTTTTTTTGCGTCTCTTTTTTCTTCATTCCTCTTGTTATCACCAATGCCTTTTTGACTGTTTCATCCATTTTCAAAGGTATCATTTCTTTAAGTAAATTAGAATCCATTTCTATCCTGGATAATGCATCTGCATTTGTGTTGTTAATTCCTTTCTTGTAAATTATTTGGAAATCGTAGTCAGTTTTGAGCTAGGATTTTTATGCGTAAATAGTGCGACAAGTGGACGATGGTCAGTCACAACTATAAATTTTCTTCCGAACAAATATGGGCGGAAAAATTGTATACCCCAGTGTATACCAAGTAATTCCTTTTCTATAACTGCTTTATTTCTTTCGTGCTTACTCAATGAACGGCTTGCATATGATATTGGTCTGTCTTTCCCAATTTCACCTTGTGATAATACGGCTCCTAATGCGAAATCTGATGCATCTGTTGTTAAGATTAAAGGTTTGTCAAAAAAACTGGTGGATTTATTAGTTTCATCTTAAGAGTTTCAAATGATGTTTGACACTGCTCTGTCCAATCGAATTTTTGACACTTTTGATTTTGGCATCATTTCCTTTAAGTCATTTGAATCTATTTTGATTCTTGATAATGCATCGGCATTAGTATTTATTTTTCCTTGTTTGTAAACTACTTCCGGTTTCAAAAAAATTACATTTATTCGGATTTAATTTTAAGGTTGTAAGTTTTTAGTCTTTGAAAAATTTTTCTTAATTTATCATTATGGTGTTGTAAAGAACATCCAAAAACAATTATATCGTCTAGGTATATAAAAGCATTTGAATCTAAACCGGTTAATGCTATTTGTTAGCATTCTTATTTGTGTTGTTACATTTTGTATTTTTCTTTAATTTTTGTGTTAAAATTTACCTTGTCAAATGAAAACTTTTTTTTCTTAAAAATAAATTACGTATCATACAATTAAAAAGAAATAAATATACTTCTTTACATACAAATTTATAATTAAAAATTTAGATTTTTTTGCGTATTATTAATTTTGTACTACTTTCTTTTTTAATTTTTTGTTTTAATTATTAATTTAAAAGTTTTTTTTTTTTTTTTACTACTACATTATCGTTACGGCTGATCATCAGAACCCGAACCATCGTCATCCTCGCATTCTCTATCATCCTCTTTGTCATCATATTTTATATCATACTCGTCACTTTCGATTACCTTCCTCATCGACAATTTCGTGGCCATCGGAGTCAACTTCAGCGGCTTTTTCTTTCTTTGCTTTCTTAGATTCTGCATTTTTGGCTGGGAAAAATAGTATTTCACTATCGGACGGCTGTTTTGTTCCTTTAATATCTCCTCTAATGGGGGATTTATGGAAAGAATCTCGTCTTATTTTGGGAAGAAAAAAAAAATTTCTAAAGGATAAAATTAAGCATAAGCTGTGTTTATTTTATCCTTCTCCTTTCCTCTAGACTAAGCAGTATTTTCTTGCTTTTTGTTTAGAGGGGCAGGATCGCCATGTAATAAATAAAAGAACTAGTTGTTTAGTTCAGTGATCAAAATAAGATGATTTCTCTTTATTAAAATTTCTTCTTATATACTATTTCATTTTCTAATTCTATGAGTGACTTTCTAAACTCACTCAATAACTTAAACTCTACTCAACATACTTAAAATAAAATATGCTTAATGCATTTTGTTGCCATTGAATTAAACAAAAGTGTTCTGGATAGCACATGTTCACTTAGGTCAGTTTACACTAGTGACACACTTCAGAAACTGAAAGTATTACTATACTTAGGTCAGTTTACACTAGTGACACACTTCAGAAACTGAAATTATTACCGCATAAACAACACACACAAATGTAAACAAATATGCGGTTGGTTCAAAGAAACACTTTGGTGTAACTCAATACATTAAATCAGAGTATGCATTTGTACTCTACAATATGAATACACTACACATGGCAGGATCGCCATGTAATAAATAAAAGAACTAGTTGTTTAGTTCAGTGATCAAAATAAGATGATTTCTCTTTATTAAAATTTCTTCTTATATACTATTTCATTTTCTAATTCTATGAGTGACTTTCTAAACTCACTCAATAACTTAAACTCTACTCAACATACTTAAAATAAAATATGCTTAATGCATTTTGTTGCCATTGAATTAAACAAAAGTGTTCTGGATAGCACATGTTCACTTAGGTCAGTTTACACTAGTGACACACTTCAGAAACTGAAAGTATTACTATACTTAGGTCAGTTTACACTAGTGACACACTTCAGAAACTGAAATTATTACCGCATAAACAACACACACAAATGTAAACAAATATGCGGTTGGTTCAAAGAAACACTTTGGTGTAACTCAATACATTAAATCAGAGTATGCATTTGTACTCTACAATATGAATACACTACAAGATATAACGAGCAGCTATGCCTGCTCAAGTGTGCTTTGGTAATGAAAGATATTACTTCGACCTAAGTCTGCTTGGTTTTGTCTTGCTAACCCTTTTCAGTATGTCCAGCGCACAACCATCGAATTCTTCGCTCAGATATCTACATTGTAAACCCCTTTGAACACCAAACAAATATAGATTCTGTTTACCCCGCATAGTCGGCTTCAGATATGAGCAGGATAGCGCCTTATACTGGGTGGTTGATATATAATGCAACAAAGTAAAGCGGTATATTTTTTTAATTTTTTTTTTAATTTTATTGTTCAAAAGCAAAAAATGTTGGAAATAACATCAAATTTTAGAATCAGTTTAGATTTGTTCGAATTGGCCACCTTTGATACGAATTATGGCCTTCAAACGGCCGACAAAGCCATCACAGGCTGCACGAAAGTGCCTCTGCGGTATTTTGGCCCATTCCCGGCGAAGCGCCGTCTTGGGATGATCGACAATTTGGTATTTTTTAGTGAGAACCTTACTCTCCAAAATGCCCCAGGAGCAAAAGCCCAACGGATTGAGATCCGGAGATTTTGGTGGCCATTGTACGGTAGAAATGAAGCGATGAACCTCCTTTTTAAGCCATTCTTGGTTGACGCGTGCTGAGTGCGGTGGTGCTGAGTTCTGTTGGAATGTCCATGGTCTGCGGCCGAAATGTTTGTCTGCCCAGGGCTTCAATACTGTCTTTAAGACATTTTCCCGATAATAATCGGCATTTATTTTGACCCCACGGTCGATGAATACGAGCGGGGAGCGACCATCGGCCGTTACGGCGGCCCACACCATTACCATCGGCGGCGCTTGAGTTCTGGTGGCCAATCGCAGGTGTAAATTTTCAGCTGACATCTTTGGCAAGTAAACCCGATCATTCTGTTTGTTCCCAAACTGCTCAATTTGGAATGGCTTCTCATCGGAGAAAACCAAATCGGTAACTGGCCACTTTCGTGCAAGCGAAGTAACTCCTTGGCTCTTTCCAGTCTAACTTTTTTTGTCCATCGGTGAGCTCTTGCACTTTTTGGAACTTCAATGGCTTTAGTCCAAGCTCATTTTTCAATATGTGTTGCATCCGTTCTCTCGATATGTTCAGCTCACGAGCAATTTTTCTACCACTGCGGCGTGGATTTCGATCAAATCTGGCCTTCACTTTTCGGATAATTTCTGGTGTTGTTACCGTTTTTTTCGTCCACTTTTTGGACGCGATGCAACACTGCCAGAATCACGGTAACGAGCAATGGTACGAGAAACAAAAGATTTATTCACATTTAAATGCTGGAGGGCTCTAACGATAGCCACCTGTGGTTTTCCAGCCAAATATAAAGCAATCACACTATCACGCTTGAATTCCATTACGAATAACTTTTTTTCTGAATGCAATAGATCAAAATGCTTTTGTAAGCTTGTAAATAATAAAATGAACTGTCACTGGAATAAATCTGTCATTGGTCACGGATACAGGGTTAATGACTTCTCCAAGAGGTGTAGAAGTGAGCCCAGCGATATTACAGAGAAGAAGAAACCACATTGGCGTCTACTATGATCAGACGTCGGCACCAATGTTCCTCAGGGGAAGATCATCTTCAGCTTTTTACACACATAGGGCACGAACATCAACAATGTTCGTTAAAAGGAGCGTAAAAATGCATTCAGTTGTTTGTCAGCTTCTAAAGAAGACAGTTCATGTCGCTTATTTTCAGGTTTCAATTATACACCCAATAAAATATTACAGTAGGATTCACTAATATTCAATGAGATTCACTAATAACAATGAGAAATTATCTCCATTTTTAGAAGAATATTTGTCAAGTTAAATACACAGTCTTTAGGAATTTGGCGCTGTATTTTTTTTATATTTTCCACTACATATACATATTATTTGGTTGCACTTGAAAATATTAGTTTACACTTGAAAATATTACTAACAATTTTCCTCTGGGTTAACACATGTTTCTCACAAATACACTCACATTTTTATCATGTTCTCTTTGTGCCGACGTCTGACTATGATGATAGCAGTAATTTTTTCCTAACAGACATTGGGAGTAAGCCTTAGTGTGTCTACCCCTAGTTCTTGGGTTGATATTTATCTTTACCTACCTAAATCCTTAAGTTTTCTTCTGCTTATTGTAGGGCTTCGTTGACTGTAATGCATTCTATTTGTTCTGGGATAAAAACTTGTTCTCCTTTGCGTTTTCAAAGGGCTTCGAAAAAATCTGATCATGGATTTCATTCCATTCGTCTCCTCTCCATTATTGAGGGCATTGAGATGAATTTTATTTCATTTTTGTGGGATGATGGCGAATTGAACATGTGTAGTTAAGATAATAAACAAAATCGCAATTGGCACTATAAAAGAACTCTGGAAGTCTTAAACTGACATCAGCAAGTCAAGTGCTATTAAATGTCTAAGCTTTGTTCACTGTTTTTTATTTCTGTTCAGGACTTCTAAAGCACACAATCTGGGAAAAACTTTTGCAATGCTCCTATATTACGACTATAATTTTGTGCTCTCTCAAATAGCCTTTGTTAGGTTTAGGTTAGAGGACGTGTACTTGTACAGGAGAGGAAGTAGTAGAATTACACAGACCAACAAACACACAAAGAGAGCGGGACTACACTAATGAAGCCCTAGCACTTCGACTCTCGACACGGAATTCAAACCCTCAAAGAAGCCCCTGCCAAGGGTCTTCAACCTCAACCTACTCATAATGGCTGGACAGTTACAGAGGAGGTGTTCGATAGTACACAGCATTTTTGGACGGACAGAGTGCTAAACTACTGAAAGTCTATCAAAAATAGTTCTCGGTTTACAAAGAAAGTGGGTATAAATTGAATAGAATCAATCAATCAGGGTGTTTTTTCTGCAGATCCTTTTTAAAATCTGTAGCCATAAACCTTCACTGCCTTTTAACTTACATTTAAGACTCCCTGCTTTAATAACTGTTGCCTTACTTTTGTCTCCTTCTATCAAAAGTTTGCATTTCGTAGTTCTCTTTCCATAAGATTAACTTGATTTAAAATGCAAAATGGTGTGGTGTGGTAAGAAATGTAAACGCATAAATACGTACATACCCTGTATATGCCAACAGATTCTTTTTGTTATTCTTGGGTTTTTTTGTTGTAGATTTAAGCAAATACTATCACAAATCTCTTTACGGTTAACAGTTTTAAGTGTGTTTGAGTTTGAGTTTGAGTGTGTGTGTGTGTTTTTGTCTTATTTTTGTTTTAAGTTTTTCTGGATTTTAATTTTAATTTTTTTTTTGTTTTTTTTTTCTGTTCAGTGTCGGTTGATTACGTAGTGTGTGATAACAGAGAGTTTCAAAATAAGAAAATTTAGGTCATTGCTGGGAACACATCACAAAATGCGCCAAAGAACAGAAAAAAAACCAAGCGAAGGAAGATGTTTAAATAAGAATCTTCTGTGAATCGTTTGTATATGAAAATGAAAAACGAAAATTATTAAAGAAATTAAGATAAGGCCGTAGAACAGAAAAAAAAAAACCAGAAAAAAATGAAAGAAAATAACCTAAGGTATGTAACATAATATGGTTGTGGAAAGATCCCAGTTAACATGTGATACGTTTAAAATGCCTCGTTTTTTTTTTTTTTTTTTTTGTAAAGAAGAGAATTTAAAAGAATTTGGCAATCAAAGATGAACTTTAAAGATTAAAAATTATTGCATATGAGCGACCGTTATTTACAGTTTAAGGCAAATTTTGATGATAAACAGCAGGAATCACAAAAATAAACCAAATAACTCGCCACATACAAAGTAACAATTGCATTAAAAGATTAATAATTTATCACGGGTCCAAAATATATTCTGTATTATACTGCTGAGCGACCTCAATGCACGCATATTGGTCGAGGAATGTATTAACTGGCCATCTGACAAGGCATTGTAAATTCAAAGAATACTTATCCAGCATAGGAAGAACTTGAAAGGCTAATACAAAGATTCTGTAATGACGGTAACGAATCAGCAGAGCACTTGATTCTAACCTGTGGAATGATAAAGTATTTCAGATAATAGGAAAGGAGAAATAAACACACACAGATTGTTAGAGGAGTATACTATGGATCAACAATGGGAAAAATATTGTCTACATAATGATTTAATCGTCTTTAGCATATCAACAATGCTCATAAGTAAACCCCGATAATATGACAAGGAATCAAATAGATTGGGGAGTCAAAGACAGGTGAGTAATATACGATATGTTTTATCAAAAAGAAGTGTTATGTTCGATACCAGACTCAATTTATATTGATATTAAGATTCAGAACGACAATTTGCTTACCAAAGAAAGGAATAACAGCAAAAACAAAGTGGAAACAGCCAATACTTCTGAACATAAAGTATTGCTCTGATGCCCAGATCACACTGCAGTCCGCTCTAGGGTGTCCACACTACACTGCAGTCCGTTCTACGGTGTCCAGACTACACGGCAGTCCGCTCAGTGGTGTTCAGACCACACTGCATTCCGCTCAGTGGTGTTCAGACCATACTGCAGTCCGCTCTGTTGTGTCCAGACCACACTGCAGTTCGCTCAGTGGTGTCCAGATTACACTGCGGTCCGCACAGTGGTGTTCAGACTACACTTAAGTGCGCGCTGTGGTGTCCGGACTATACTGAAGTCCGCTCAGTGGTGTTAAGACACTACAGTCCGTTAAGTGGTGTTCAGATTACACTAAAGTGCGCGCTGTGGTGTCCAGACCACACTGTATTCCTCTCTGTGGTGTCCAGACCACACTGCTGTTCACTCAGTGGGGTTCAGAGTGCACTGAATTGCGCGCTGTGGTGTCCAGATGCCATTGCAGTCCGTTCTACGGTTTTCAGACCACACTGCAGTCCGCTCAGTGGTGTTCAGATTACGCTAAAGTGCGCGCTGTAGTATTCAGACCACACTGAAGTCCGCGCTGAGGCGCCCAGACCACACTACAGTCCGTTCTCCGGTGTCCAGACCCCACTGCAGTCCGTACTTTGGTGTTCAGACCACACTGCAGGCCGCTCTATGGCGACCAGACCACACTGTGGTCAGCTCTATGCTGTCAAGACCATACTTCAGTGTGCTCAGTGGTGTTCAGGATACACTGCAGTCTGCTCTACACCGTAATCCGTGCTGTAGTGTCCAGACCACACTGCAGTCACCGATGTGGTGTCTTCGAACTTCTTCAGAACCACAATTTATAGGTTCAACAATTAATTTCTACAAACGCTACACAATGCACTACATGAGTAGGGGACATCATTAGTGTTGGTTTGATACAAGAAAGTAATTGTCAAACGTAAATGCTTTTGATAACAGACATCCGTACATAATTGGTTAAAACAACCCTTAAGTCAGGATTACGACTTACGTAGGTAGGTAGGCAGACTTTTAGGGCTGTCCCTCGATGGAATCATAAGCGGACACACGTAGGCCGCGCGCAGGGTCATTGTGATGCCACAGTTTCACACTCTACCCTAGTCCAGGAACCACTCGGAGCTTCCGACGACTGCCAATATCCATGCATGACAGTTCATCCAGATCCTCGATGTAGTTGACACACAGGTGCCTCTTTCTTCTCCGACCAAGTGCCGGGCATGTGCACAGGAGGTGAAGAACAGTCTCATCCTCTTCCTTATCTCCACAGCTTCTGCAGAAATCATTTGCAAGGTGTCCAAGACCAATACGCCTCGCATGCGTTTCTATAATCTAATGCCCCGTAATAACCCCGATAACAGTTCTGAGTCTCCTTCTTTGGAGTTTAAGTAGAGCCTCCGTGCGCCTTTTAACCAGCCTTGGAGGATTACGACCTTTTGATAACATTTCCAGAAAGATTCCAGTACCACACGCTGTATATGTAGAGCTGGAACGTATATTTTAAAAAAATTGTCCTTATTTGTTAAGTCAAATCATTTTAAAGATTTTCTCTAGAATTGAAAATATTTCCCACAAAAAATTGTGTATTTTTGTTGCATTTCTTATAACATTACATGGCCAATAATCATGGCTATTTCTTTAATTAAACAATTCCTTAATATATGGATACCATTAAGACCCTTAAACTCCAGGCTTAGCTTTTAAATTAAATCTCAAAGAGATGATACAAAAAAGGCGGGCAATTTTTCATTTACAATTTGACAATAACAAAAATATTTGTTATTGTACATTTGCATTGCATTTGTTGGGCATTTGTTGTGCATTAAACAATCATTTTTCTTCATTATACACCTTTCAATAATTCTCGAAAACGTTTTATCATTCTATTCATTTATACTTCGTTTGTTCAAAGATTACTTCAGGAAATCTTTTCTTCCCCTTCTTTTCTTTCTTTACTACAGTGTTTGTCATATCGTTTTAGTTTTGGTTTCTTTTTTTGTTGTTGTTTTTTGCTTCCATGTTCATCTTTAAATATGGCAAATATTTACAATATTTACCCGCATTGTTATTCTTCTTCTTGTTTGACTCTACACCAGCCAGCCAGCCCACGAGATTAATGTTGCAGGAAATATTTGTGAAAAGCGCGAAAATTATTTCTAACAAATCTATTCCATTCGCCTTTAAGAACCGGCCCAAACCAACCAAACAAAGAAGAAATAAAAAAAATTAAATGAAATGAATGCATGACCAGGATGATGAGAGCTCATGTGAGCGTAGTGGCCTTAACTAACATGTTCATATTCTTTCTTAAAAACATGATCACTAACAGCAATATCCCAGCCATTGCCAATGCCAAACGTTTTATTTCATATATGCCCACTACTTTACACTGGCATGATTGCTCGAGTACGTGCTACATAAAGAAGATGACACTTAACAAATGATACCATAAATGTTCGTAATGATTGTTCGTCGATGCAATGAGCGACGAGCACTTGGGCAGGGACGGCAAAAAACTTTGTATTTTAAAAGAAGACTGGGTGTAACGTCTCATCACAACAGGCCATTAAAGGTATGCAATCCAAAGCTAATTGTTAAATACTTTCAAAATCAAGCGATGGTTCCTCTTCATTCAGAAGAATTGTTTTCGAATCCCTTTGTTGTATAAAGCGGATGAAGGAGGAGTGATGTCAATGGACTAATCGTCGTAGTATAGTAGGTAGTATGTTAGCTCTGAGGTGAGTGTATTAGTTGTGAGGCAACGGACAGACATATTGAATATAGAGAACTTCTTCTCAGCAGATGTTTAGCTGCTAGCGGCCACGTTACTGATGCTATGTTGCTATTGGCCATGTAGCTAGCGGTCATGTTGCTAGATGCCATATTGCTAGAAGCCATGTTGCTATATGCCGTATTGCCAGCCGCCATGTTGCTAGCGGAGACGTTACTGAGGCTATGTTACTATTGGCTATTTAGCTAGCGGTCCTATTGCTAGATGCTATATTGCTAGAAGCCATGTTTCTAGATGGCATGCTCCTAGCGGCTATGTTAATATTGGCTATGTAGCCAGCGGTCATGTTGCTAGATGCAATATTGCTAGAAGCCATGTTGCAATATGCCGTATTGCCATAGGCCATGTTGCTAGCGGCTATGTTACTATTGGCTATTTCGCTAGCGGTCATGTTGCCAGATGACATATTGCTAGAAGCCATGTTGCTATATGCCGTATTGCCTGCCGCGATGTTGCTAGCGGAGACGTTACTGAGGCTATGTTACTATTGGCTATTTAGCTAGCGGTCATGTTGCTAGATGCCATATTGCTAGAAGCCATGTTTCAAGATGCAGTATTGCCGGGGGCTATGTTGCTAGGGACTATGTTACTATTGGCTATGTAGCTAGCGGTCATGTTGCCAAATGTCATATTGCTAGAAGCCATGTTGCTAGCGACCATGTTACTTAGGCTATTATACTATTGGCTATGTAGCTAGCCATGTTTTTAGATGCCATGTTACTAGCGGCTATGCTGCTATTGGCCATGTGGCTAGCGGCGCTGTTGCAGCAGTCTTCTTGTGTAAAAAATAAAATTTCCGAAATCTTTTCAATCCAGACCGTGTTGATCTAATCTAAACTTTTGCTAGGCATTTATAGTGCAAAGAGATTCGAGTCAGAGTTTATTAAATGGCAACCTGACAAGGTATTTTAGATTACAAGAATACTTATTCAAAATAGCAGGAATTTGAAAGGCCAATATACAGATTCTGTAATGATAGCAATGAATCAGTAAAGCAATTGAATCGAACATGTGAGATGTTAATTCATTTCGGATAATAGGAGTAGAGTTACCTTCACTGATTCTGTACAAGGTCCTGATTTTCAAGGGTAAATGAGTTTAAAGAGACATAAAGAAACTCTATAAAAATGTAAGTAATGACAATATAATATTGCATTGCAGTACTTCAGCAAGATAATGGTTCTAATATTGATCACAGTTCCTTAACCCAATAGAAAGAATAATTTGTTCTGTCAGTTACGTTGGCTGTTAAGTGCCACTACATACATACATAATTGGTCATTACAACCCTTCAGTGAGGATTATTGACCTAGTTTCTCACACCACTTATGTTGTGTATGTTAATTTTATACATAAGTGGCGGGACCTACAGTTTAAAGTCGAGTCCGAACGACAGATTTTTTGAGAAACTGTTAAGTGCCACTAATACTCGTAAATCCAAGTTTAGATTCCTAAGGACATGTACAGTAGACCAAGTAAAAGTACTGATTTCTGACAACCATTGTAATCACTTTAAAACAGCAGTATAATTAGTTATTAAGCTCAATATGGCTCAACATGGCTTAAATTAACTCCGAACATAGAGAAGTTTTTCGAGACCCTAAAAATTAGTATCTATCCGTCATTTACGTTAGAAAACATAGTCGCTCCCAATATATTAGCTTCAGAACTTAAGTAATCATACATTATTTGAAGCTATTCCACGTTTGTTTTACACATTTTTCCGTCGTTGTTTAAAAGTTTCACGATTTCACTCTTTTACTTCCATTTAGGGTGTGCAAAAATAATACTTAACTTACCAAAAATAATACCGGCATGTATTCCTTTTTTTCTTCATTTATTGTCATATTGGCTGGCCTTAGTGCCTGTGTTCATACAAAATTATCTTGTAAGTACAAGACCATTATAAAGTTGGCAAAATATTTCCAAAGAAAATACTTAAAAAACCAAAAAAAATCGAAAAAATAAAATTAAAAAAAATAAAGAACAATTTTTAAAAGGTGTATGTGCTACAAAAGAGAAGAGAGGAAAGAAAATGAAGGCTTTAAGGTTATTGATTTCTTTTTCGTTCAAAAAAGCCATCATTTTGTAGGTGTTATTAAAAAAAAAAAGGAAAACAAAAACAAAATTTAATTAAATATTCTGGAATTAAAAAGGAGAAAAATATGCCGGTAAAATTAAACAAATTTCTTTGTCCTCTCAACTGTACTGCAGGCTTGTATCCACAAATATTAGATTTTCGGGTCTAACGAATCCTTTTTGAACTAACAGTAGAAAGAGGCTGTCATTCTGTTTTCAAAGATAGGCAACGTCGTTTGTGGAAGACCTAGAGAGGAATGATTTCTGTTAACATAGTCAATCATTGTAGTCGCCGTGGTCTAGTAGACCTTGGCACTTGGCCTCCTCCACTTAGCAGATTTCTGACAAAAACTCTGAGAGTAAATAAAATTGTTATGAAAAGTTTGTCGAAAATCTGTCGTTCGAAGTCGACCTTAAAACTGTAGGTAACGGCACTCATGTATACAACTAGCACACACAACATACATAAATGGTGTGAGAAACTTGATCGTAATCTTGACTGAAGGATTGTAATGACCAAATTATGTATGTATTGTCAAACACCATCAATAATCTGCTATAAGATTAGGCAATACTATCGCAGGTCGGCGGCTATGTTGTGGTCAAACTAACATAGAAACATGCACCTCTCCACATAGGCAGGAGAAAGCATTTGCCCGTATCAGTCACGACGTCTTTTTAAATAGTGAGAATGCAAGGCAGTTTCTCGAGAGATTGTACGTCTGATCACAATTCGATATGGGGGAAGCAGTGCCGAATACGTCACAGTCATTTACAAGTAAAGAAAGTTATAAGCCAAGAATAAATCCTCACATCATCTTGTTTTCATATCAAGCTGGCCACCCCGATAATCGTAAGGTAATAGAAAAATCAAGTCGCCGTAGTCTAGTAGGCACTGTGTTTGGCTTATTAGACATGCGTCCTCTGTTCAAACCATAGGTCAGACATTTGAAATAAAATGAAATATGAAAAGAATATTTCTTCGGCAACTGTCTCTCAGCAATCTTGTGGCAAAAACACTGAGACATAATAAAAAATTGCCTTGAAAAACTTCTTCAAAAATCGGTCGTTCGGAGTCGTCTTTAAACTGTAGGTCCCGCCACTCAATGGTCTGAGAAGCTAGGTCGTAATCCTGACTGAAGGGTTATAATGACCAATTATGAATGTATTGTCAAACACCATCAATAACCTGCTATAAGATTATGAATACTATGCGTGACAAACGAACAGGCTGGCGGCTATGCTTTGACCAAACCAACACTCTGTAGAACCATCCGTCGAATAGTGCACACCTCTTTACATAGGCTTTGTAGACTTTGCGCAAGCATTTGTCTGTATTAGTTACGACGTCCTTTAAATTGTAAGAATGCAAGGGAGTCTCTTGGAAGATTGCACGCCTGACCAAAAGTCAATATGAGGGCATTAAACTGCCGAAAACACATACATACATACATGGCTTCTAGAATATGGCATCTAGCAACATGACCGCTAGCTACATGGCCAATAGCAACATAACAAATTGGCCCCTAGCAATTAAGCATATAGCAAATTCTCCCAGGTAATGGAAGAATCAAATTGAAATTTCAGAACAGTCTTGGCGTTCTTAACTATGCCGATGATATCTGCATTACATATTTCATAAAAGCACAGGAACGTAAAGGGTGTCCTTCAGCTACATCATAAGTAAGTGAAGCTATTTATATAGGATTTTGCCATTTTCTTGAGAAACTGTTATTAAAAGTATTTCTGAAAATATTGCTTTCAATGCTCATTAAATAGGCCCCTAAGTGAGAAATTAAAAATTTCTACTCTTTATGTTGTCATTCAATAAAGGTTGCCTCCAATAGCTTACAGCTTAGTAAAGTTAAAGGCCACAGCTTTTGTAATCGGTACAGGCAACCTTTGTACTCATTTGCTGACATTCTCAGTGTTTTTTCTTATTTTTTTTTTTGGTTTAAATTAATAACTCTTAAACCACACATACATACATACATACATACTCTACATAATATTCTTTGTATGTATGTATGCTTGTATGTTTATTTTTTTTTTTTTTTTTTTTTTTTTTTTTATCGAACGTCCCCGGCCTCACACTAACCCACCCTCACCCGACCGCGGAGGGCTCGTCCCCATTACGTAGGGACACGTACACACTACAGTCCGGACTATAGCGGGTTAGGGAAAAGTAAAGGCAACGACAACATAAATCAGCTACAGAACTTAATCACAAGCTGAATAAAGCAACAATAAACCATAACTACCTAAGACAAGAACGAGAATATATTTTTCTATAATAATTTACAAATTAATGGCAGCATATAAGCTACGTTTAATATTATAAACAGTACAATTAAAATCAATAAAATCATAATACATGTTAAAATCATTACATAATCTACGAAAAGGAAAATTACAACCATAGTTTGTTCTATAAAAATCTAGGGAAAAAGGACGATAGTGCCGTGAAAATCTTGCTGGAATACTAAAATTTAAGTTACAAAGTTATGTATGTGTTTAGTGCTTTAGTTTATGGCGTCAAATGCCACATTTGCCCTGTGGCAATTTCTGTTATAATTGTTGCGCTTAGTTGTTATGCTTAAAACCGTATGTAACGACTAAAGCCCCAGCTTAAGCCTTAAAACGTGTTTTATTACTGTTTAAGCGTTTTTTTTTTTTTGTTTTTTCTTTTCTGTTTTTTTGTGCCTCATTTATGAAAAATGAACTTAAATTGTAAATTGTTGCACTTAAAGGCTTGTGAAGATTTTTTTTCATTCTTCAATTCAGTTTTGTTTTCTTCAACTGTAACAAGTTGAGGGTTTTTGTTTTTTGTATGCCACTCTTATGACTTTGGCTTGGAAGAGGAGTGAATGAATGTAAATGTGGCAATTGTAAAATGCTTTTTTATTGTTGTTGTAGCTATTGCTGTTGTTCTTTGGCATGATTTAACTAATTAAAACATAAACATGTTGGTTGCCAGTTGCAACAAGCATAACATTGGCCTCTTACAATGTACAAATGTTGCAAGTAAATTATTACTTTTATTATTAAGTGTTGCACATAAACAGACATACATAGAGTATGCTTACATGTATGTTCTAACATTAGAATAATGTGGGTTCTATACATACCCAAAGACATATGTACATACATTCAAATAGATATGTTAAGACATACATATGTATGTACATATGTATGCATGTATTTAGGTATGTATTGTTGCATGTGTTTTAAATTGTAATTAACAAGCAAATGCTAAATGATTAGAATGTGTAGCGAATATCTTTTAGTTTTAATGTCATGAGCATGGGGTGTGCTACACTACTTAAATGACCCTGTTTGTACTCTCTTACCCAGCTACATGCCTTTAAATATGTTCATGTAAACGAAGGCGTATTTCCTTTTAAAAAAATTCTATAATTTGGTTATAAGCCCCCAGGGGCATCCACGTGATGTAAACATATTGATTTCCTATTTCCACTGAAAATATCTTCATATCAGTGTTGATCAATCTTAAAAAATTTTGTACTGCTGGCGATCAAGTTTCCTTTAATATTTTCTCATTAAGCAGCATAATTTTATTGAAAACTAATAATCATAATAATGCCAAAAATTTCTTTGAAATAACAGCAGGACACCAAACAAAAAAAAAGGAAAAGAAAGAACCTACAATTACCCAAAAAAGCAAAAAAAAAACAAAAAACTTGTCTCATTATAATAAGGTTCTGTTTCCTACACTAAAGCCTTATGCAAGAGTTCCACTACTTTCGTGGTAATGACCACAAGTTGACGCCAAGTAGCAATCATCATCAGAAAAAGAAAAAAAAGGAAAAGAAAAGAAAGACACAGCAGCAGCACTAGCATTAACAACGTTTTAAACAGTAATGCATACTCAACTTTATCAAGCAGCAGTCAAGTCATTGTCCAATTGGCCCATCAGCCACTGCCACCATCATCAAACGTTGGCTTTAGAAAATTATTTAAAAGTGTTGAGTGTCAAATCAAAGGAAAAGAACATGACATAGCCGTGATTAAATTTCAATTGCCGCCACAACACAACGCCGTACATACACAGCGAAAGAGAAAATTGTCCATTTTACAATTTTAATTAAAAAAGTACTTTTTTAAAAGTACCTTATTAAAGTACTTTTTTAAAGCACTTTAAAGCTTTTTAAAGTACTTTAAAAAAGTACCTTTTTAAAAGGTATTTTTATTTTTGTCATATTTTTTTAACTACCTTTTTCAGGGCACACAAATTATTTGTTAAAAAATACTAAATGCAGTAGAAATCACTGTAGTATAGTAGCACTAAAATATTGTTAGGTAGGTAGGTAGGTTGGAGTGGTAGCTTTGATTGCAAAAGCTCACTTGAGCACGCATAGCGACCCGTTGTGACGCCACAGGTGAACGAAGTTCTGCACTGACCAAGTTCCTCCAAACCAGAGAAGAAGAAGAAGTTGTTCAGCGCAAGGGCTGCACATTTTAAGCATGACTACCCCACGCTGGAAAACCAGCCCGAAAGTTTGATAAACGAAGCTATTGCCTTGACATTAATGGATGATAGCTCCATCAAGCTGATAAGGATTGGAGAGCCAAATAACCTATGTCTGCACCTTGCAAGAGATGGGCATTGACGAAGTAAGTGTATAAAGAAAGCGGATCTGCACGGCAGAAGTCGTTAAATGAGAGCTACATCCTTTCCGCGTGTCTTCCCATAACATAATGACCTGTAAGCATGGCCACAGTGATTGAGATGACGTTACGGCCAAGTCGAAGTAACTGATTTGTACTCCTTCTATCCATCGAGGGCCAAGTGAGCCTTAAAATACTGTTACTAAACTATTATACTGTCCTCAGCATCATCAACTCTACAACTCAAACGTTCCTACACCAAAGTACCAATAAAAATATCTATCAGGGTTACAGTTTCATCTTTCATAAACCATTTGAAGTTCTAATCGAAAACCAAACTTAAAACTTTTAGTAGTTTTTAGGGCATTTTTGTTTTGCCTCATATGTCAAAATAATATTTTAAATCTCTACGGTTCATTCGTCAACCTATCCTGGATCAATGAGAAATCTTCCTCCATAACCTGACTCACTTGGCCCATCATGGATAGGAGATGTATCAACTACTCAAACTTGATCGCAACATCACAGTGGCCACGCTTACAGGTCATTGCGTTATTGGAAGACACGCAGAAAAACTGCAGCTCCCATCAAACGACTTTTGCCGAGGTTGTGGGTCTGCTGCAGAAGAGGAAACTGTTGTTCGCTTCCTTTGCCAATGTCCATATCTCACGAGGTACAGATTTAGGTTGTTTGGCTCTCCATTGCCAGTTAACTTAATGGAGTTATCATGCATTGATATCAACATATGTAATTGGCCATTCCAATCATTTAGTCAGGATTTCGACCTAGCTTCTCACACCACTTATGTTGTGTGTGTTAATTTTGTACATGAGAGGCGGGACGTACAGTTTAAAGTCGACTCCGAATGACAGATTTTTAAGAAACTTTTCTATGGCAATTTTATTTTCTCTCTGAATTTTTGAGAATTTTTGAGAGAATCTGCTGAGAGGAAGTCGCCGGAGAAATATTTTTTCATATTTCATTCTGTTGGAAATGTCTGACTTGGGGTTTGAACCGTGTCCTCACGTTTATCTACTATATTACGGCGACTTCGATCTGAATAAACGTTAAACTTTTCTACGACTCATGTGTAATCCTCTCCACGGGAAGCTCTTTCAGTGTCCATTATTTTTTTTATTTTATTTCCCTTTCGCTCAGTTCCACTAACCCTTCAAAGTCCACTTTTAGGGATCACAATTTTCTGCATTGATTTGGCAAAAAATTATACATAAGCCAACACACTATCTACTAGACTACGGCGACTTCATTGATATCAAGCTTTGTTTGTAAAACGTTCAGACTGGTTTCCAGCTTAGGGGAGCCATACTTTTATCATGATTCTTTTATCTCTTACCCTGACCAACTTCTTCAATGAGTTCGGTGGAATTCGATCACTACAGGGACTACACTTTCGGGCCGCTATGCATGCTCAGTGAGCTTTGATATCAAAGCTACCACTCCAACCTAACCTAAATGTTTCTTCAATAATCAATCCTAGTCCTATAGGATCTTTAAGATCTTTAAGAAGGTCAGACTTTTACTTCTAACTTATGACTATAAAATACATACCGAAAAATTTTTTTTCTTTTAAAGACTCACGGGCCTATCAAATTAATTTCATTTCTATGTTTTACATGATCATTGCCTGCATCAATTTGCTGTGTTTTAAGGTCCTAAAAAGTTTTCTTTTAAATGCTTGAACTTCTTATTAAAAACGAAATAAAAATCAATTTCACTGAAAGTGTTGTTTTTCAAAAACACAGTCTGCACCTGAAATATTTCAAAATACATTAAACGAAGCGAAACAGATCAGAAAAGAACAACAACTACAACAAGAGAACATACATACGTAAGTGAAGAAGACCCTTTATAATGTCAAGACACAAGAGTGGCTTGTATTTTTTGATGTTGTTGTTGTTGCTGTTGTTGTTGAGCTACTACTAGATATTGTACGTATGGAATTAAAGCTGCAAACAACAATTTGGCTTTTGTTGTTGTTGTTGTTTTTGTTGTTAATTTTGTCTGGGTATTAAACGTATACCGCTTTGGCAAACATGATTTTACTATGTTGCAAGTTTATTGTGGCAGCTATTACTATTGTTGTTGTTGTTGGTATTGTTGTTGTTGTTGTTATAAGAACAAGTCTTATACATATGGTCTGGTTGTATTGCCTATGTATGTGTTATAGTGTTGCTACTCAACACCCTAAGGTATCAACAGACAAAACACGGCTAATACCAGGGCTTTACAAGGTACTTTTACCATCATGTTGCAATGTTGTTGCTGCTACTGCTCGCAAAATGCATGTTTATAGGGTTGTTGCGTTGCCTTAACTTTGATGTTTAGTTTGTGCTGCTACAAAATAAGTATATGCCTGCCTCTCTTGCCACACTGTGTGTGTGAATAAGTGTAAGTATTTGCCCAAAAAAAAAAAAAAGTACCATCATAAGCTCTTTTCTTCTGTTGCTGTTGAGAATTGTGTTGTTTACTGCATATATTCGTCTTGTAGTTGTTGCTATTGTTGTTGTTGTTGTTTAGTATGTTATTTAATGGATCTTCAGCACTTTGAGTGATTTATTTCACACGTTGTTGAAATGGACAGCAATGGGCTAAATTTTGACGTTTATTGCTACAGCAGCGTAAACTCCGAGTATAAAAGCCAACCAACCAACCAGCCAGCCAAGATGATGAAGACGACGACCATATTCTTGCTGTTACTGCTTGATGTTGATGCTGATGTTGATGTTGATGACGATGGCGACGACTAACAACACATTGAATTGAAGAACATCACTCAACTGGTAGAATGTCAGCAGCCGTAAGTAGATTGCATTAAAAAAAAATGGAAAAAAAACTTTGAACTGTGTTGAAATCTCTTTCATGGCCACAGCATCCCTATACACAAAACAATTGAGTTTCTATTTCATTTTGTAATAGGATTTCTTACCATTTTTTCTCATTCTTTTTTTTTTCTTTTGCTGTTATAGTGTATAGTATATGTATACCAGGAGTGATTTAAGAGTGTTTGCCATAAATTAACCGACTAGACCAGTTAAAATTGGCGCTTTTACGTACCAAAAAAAAAGTAATTATTTATTGAGTTTATTTTTAAATAGTTAAACTATGTACGCATGTACATATGTAAGTATTTTCAATTAATATGCAAAATATTTTAAAATAAAAATCTCAGAAAACTAATGGAATATCAGGCTCAATAATACCCATGTAAAGGTAGAGAATGGCAATGAAAATTAAATTTGCATACGGAGCAGGATAATATTTCTCATGCAACAGTTGTGAATACTGATTATTTTTTACATATATGTATGTGCTTACAAAGTAAACATACATATATACATAATTGGTCATTACAACCCTTCAGTCAGGATTTCGACCTAGCTTCTCACACCACTTATGTTGTGTGCGTAACTTTTATACATGATTGGCGGGCCCTACAGTTTAAAGTCGACACCGAACGACAGATTTTTGAGAAGTTCTTCATGGCAATTTTATTTACTCTCAGAGTTTTTGCCAGAAATCTGCTGAAAAGCTGTCGCCGAAGAAATATTTTTTCATATTTCGTTTTGATGCCTGACCTGGGATACGAACCTGGGCTTTACGTCAAATACGCCAACACACTACCTACCAGACTACGGCGACTACAGAGAAAGCATATGTCCACTATAATAGAACGGCCGACAAATGATATTCGTAGACTCTTAGAGAGAGCCTACAGCACTCGTATTTTCGAAAGAAATTACAAACATTTCGAAATTTCTTACAGATACTGTACAAATTGACTTTTGACTGGGTAATAGGACATGCGTGAATACAATATAATCTAGACGATAATAATCCACAGATGACAATGTTTCAATGCTGGCAATGTTTCTGGCAATAATAATATGTTCTCTTGGCATGATTTTAAATTTAGATTGACTTGATACATGGAATAAAAGCGTGGATTAGGTATTCTACATTAAGGTAGTAAAATATTATCCAGTCTAAGAAATAAGCAGTAAATTAATCTATTTAATAGTGATTTATATGACTCATCATACAGGGAATGCTATATTTATTTGATATTACTTAGTGATCGGCTTCAAATATGGGCGATCTAGTTCGACTTACGTGTTCTAATATCAGTTGCATTCGGCAATTGCATTGCTTCGGCCAGTAAATAACGCGCCATAATAGTAAACAACTTTCGAATATCTTCAGCTGTAGAAGATTTATGTTTGTATCGAATATCCCTTCACCAGCCAAAGAAAAGGGATCGCAAGCATCGATCCATTTAGATCAGTGTTTACCATTTCATAGCACAATTGTGCAGAGAGAACTCACACGCATTCTTGTGCTTTATGATTTAGTTGTCGATCAGACTGCGACAAGAACACATGTGCGGCGGATGCATTAGCATTTTATTTCGGAATGTATATATATATATAAATATTTTATGTTAAAAGATTTAAAGAATGTAGGGAATATGTTCTTAAAAGACATTTTGTCTGTTAATATGTAAAAAATGGATTTTTTATTTTTATTTATCTAAAATTATTAAGCCGAACATAGATAGTTTTATGTATGTTGATGAAATGAAAATCAAAATAGCGTATATTACTAACACTTTTCTATGGCTGTAAATAAATAAATTCTCTCACTTATTTTCTCTCTCTTACTCACTAATACATAACCAAAAATTTTTTGGTAACCCCTGATTTAGATCCATAAGTCTTGTTGTTGACACGAAATTTGTTCTGTCTTGTCTCATGAATTTTATTTTCAACTCAGCCTTTTCGATTATGGCTAGAGAAATGCACGATGGCGGGAGCCAAAAATGGGGTTTTCATGGAAATTTCAGTATTACAATCCATAACTTCGAGAATATCTTAGTCAAACTGCAGCAGTTACCAAATCGAACGGAAAAGGAGAGGTGGAAAATAAACATTGATAAGCCAAAAATATTGTGTATTAAAGTGACAAAACAGAACAAATGTAGTCTAGCAGGTAGTGCGTTGGCTTATTAGACGTGAGGCCTCGATTCAAACCACAGGTCATACATACCAGCAAATTTCTAACAAAAACTCTGAGAATAAAATAAAATTGCCATAAAGAGTTTTTCAAAAATCTGTCGTTCCGAGTCGACTTTAAGCTGTAGGTCTCGCCACTCGTGCATGAAATTAACATACAGAACATAAGTGGTGTGAGAAGCTAGGTCATAGTCCTGACTAAAGGATTGTAATGGCCAATTATGTATGTATGAATGTGTGTTAATCATAATGTGTATATGAATTTAACTTTAACAAATAGGCCACGTTCTATAAAAGATTGTTTTCGGCAGTTAAAAACAATATCAATTTGAATTTTTTGCATTTAAATAAAAGACCGTTGGATAGTATGGCATAAAACATCAGTGTTTTCTTTCAAATAATATTCAATACACAACTCAAAACTATTTTTTTTTTTCAGATTTTATTTAAAAAATTTTCTTTCAAATTTTTTTAAATTTATTTTTTAAGTTTTTTTTTTAATCTACGAAAAAATTAAGAATAACATACATTAACGAGCACAACAATTTTAAATAGAAAAACCACTTCACAACTTCCTTATTAAATTAAAAACTGCAAAAAAAAAGACAAGAATTCCATGCTCATCTTTCAAGGAGTGAAGAAAGAAACACAATCTCAGCAGATTTTTTTTTGTTTATTTTTCTTTTTTGTTTATTTTTGTAGCAATTGTTCCATGAACTTATAAATTGACGCACCCCAAATCTACAACATAATTCGTATTCGCGTTTGTATGTTTTAATAAGAAAAATAATACAAAGCCAAGCCAGAAAGAGAGACAAACTCACTCACTATCAACAACAATATTATGTTGTTGCGATGCCATGCGATAACGTATTACACGTTCATTATTGTACCACCACAGTACCACAGTACCCGGTACCATCATGGCCATAGACTTGATATCATATGTACACACATATGGTACGTACATGCCTATGAATGATGCCGAAAATGAGCATAATGATGCTCATACCCTCTATGATATGTTTGCTCACCACACCACACAACGACTACCAGCATTAGAGTTCTAAAAGTTTTGATAATGGTCGCCAATATTCTTAAGCTGGCAGACCATCAACAGCAACAAACAAACAACAACAACAACAATAATTTTGCATAGTTATTACAAGAAAAATATTAATGTTGCAACAAATAACAAATGCAAGCCGCTTAAAAACATAAACAACAATGTCTCCACATCTTTTACAACAACAACAACAATAAAATCGAACAAAATTCAGACACTCAAGCATTATAAAATAAAGAGTCATCACATAATAATGAAACAGATGGAATTACCACAGAAATAAGACAACATTTAACAACAACCACAACAACAGGAAGAAAAATATTGGGTATGTGTAGAAATAAATTTTGGAGAAGTTTTATTCATTTAATTAACACAGAACAACTGAACAATTATTGACTACAGTGGCCAGCAAATTTTTTCTTATCGAGTCCTTCTGTTTCTCAAGAGGACACAAACTGATATTCCCATCACACTATGATTAAAATACATTCGTTGTTGATATCATTCTCCCTAAATACAATGGCCAGGTGGCTTTAAGGTTGGAGTATTTTCAAGTTAGTCGCCACTTTAACATAAAAACTCCTGACGTTTCCTAATCTCGTGCTAGGACTGAACAGTGATAGAAGGTTTCTTCCTTCTCCTCAGAGTTGCAACTTCTCCAGAAGTCACGCAATGTGATCTTGCCGACGGACATACTTCACTTTTAGGCATGACGATAGAGCCATAAGGATAGAGGCCATGAGGATAGAGGCTACAAGGATAGAGGTCGTGAAACTAGAGGCCATGAGGACATAGGCAATGAGGATAGAGGCCAAGAGAATAGAGGGCATGAGGATAGAGACCATGAGGATAGAGGCCTTGAGGATAGAGGCTATGAGGATAAAGGCCATGGGGATAGAGGCCTTGAGGATAGAGGCCATGAGGATTGAGGGCATGAGAATAGAGGCCGTGAAGCTAGAGACCATGAGGACGGAGGTCATGAGAACAGAGGTAATGAGGATAGAAGGCATGACGATAGAGGCCATGAGGATAGACGCCTTGAGGATAGAGGCTATGAGGATAGAGGCCGTGAAACTAGAGCCCATGAGGGTAGAGGCCATGAGGAGAGAGGCTATGAGAATAAAGGTCATGAGGATAGAGGCCATGATGATAGAGGCTATGAGAATAAAGGTCATGAGGATAGAGGCCATGAGGATAGAGCCCATGAGGATAGAAAGCATGTCGAAAGAGACAATGAAGATAGAGGCTACGAGGATAGAGGCCATGAGGACAGTAACCATGACGATAAAGCCCATTAGGATAAAGGCCTTGAGGATAGAGGCCTTGAGGATAGAGGCCTTGAGGATAGAAGGCATGACGATAGAGGCCATGAGGATAGAGGCCTTGAGGATAAAGACCTTGAGGATAGAGGCCTTGAGGATAGAAGGCATGACGATAGAGGCCTTGAGGATAGAGGCTATGAGCATAAAGGCCATGAGGATAGAAGGCATGACACTGGAGGCCATGAGGATAGAGGCCATTAGAATAGAAGCCATGAGGATTGAGGCCTTGAGGATAGAGGCTACGAGGATTGAGGTCATATAATAAATGCCAATTCGAAAGAAGAAAAACAGAGCCCTTTCGTCAATCCTGAGTTAAGATACGGCCAACTTAACCTTACGGTCGAATAGGACCTCTCTTTTGGTCAGAAAGCATTATCCAAAGAGTAAAATTTCTCCAAATATAAAGCTTAGTAGAGGCCAATAGGGCCCCTATGCGAGACTCATCCACACCTTTATCTGGGTGAGACCATGATGAATATTTTTCTTCGTCTACGTAGTTTAAGCCTAGAATGCTTGCGTTTATAGTCAAAGACTTTCGCTATTAGACCACGTAGCAAAGCTCTATTATGAAAAACAGTTTTAGAACAACTGAATAAATCTTCATAACGACATTGACTTTTACCCCTACCCAATAAAATTATATTCATATTTTCTTTTATATTTTTATTTTCTCTTTTTTCTTATTCTGCCTAGTTGAAGTAATAAAGCGTATCATATACTCACTTAATGTATTTATTTTTTCTGTTTTTGCTGCTTTAAAAACTCATGCTTAAAGAGTGTGTAGGTGGCGGTGAGGCAAAGAGTGCTGCATATGCTAAAAAAATGAGCTGTAGACCCCTCTAATAGTGTTGGACGATCACTTGTAAAGTCGTGTGGCAACATGCCTAATATAAGACAATCTTTATTTCGTTTCTTGTTTTTTTCTTTTTGCGCTGGCTTTTTGCAAAATTTAACAAAATTTTGCATTGTAAGTACAAGTATGCGGACAAGTTCAGTTAAACTAGAGAAACGACAACTAAAACAACAACAATAACAACAAAAACAACTACAAGAATAATAATAACAAAATGACAACACGTTTTGACTGTAAAACACACAGCGGGCGGATACTCTAAAAATTTCATTTTTTCCATCGGTTTTGTCTGCTTAACGCCAACGCACTAGAAGGCCTGAGTTTTTCAAAGTCTAATGCAGAGAGCCCAGAGTCTAGTCGAGAGACACATATGCCTTGACAATGATCATCATTAATAAACAAAAATTTTGTGGACGGTTTTTTGCTTTTATTTTTTCTTTATTCGGGGGATTTTTGTGAAATAGTATTTGAGCTAACTAGTATTTGAGCACAAGTTGTTGTTGTTATTGTGTGTTCAAGTTTATTTAAAGTTTTTTTCTTCTCCCCCTTTTTTGCAGTTCTTCAAATTTGGTTTCATTCACTAATATTTGCTGAAAAAATAAGAAACGTATGGAAAAAAATAAGGGGACTATATTTACCATACAATAGCATAACAAAAGATATCTACTACTCTCATGGATAGCACCATATTGACAGAGAATAAGCCAACTCTGGACGGCCGGTCTTGTGTCTATCTTTAAATTGAGGGTTCTTTGTACAGATAGAACACTATGAAACTGGTATGGGTACTTTCAATAAGGAAGGAAACATTTATTTTTGTTAATGAGTTGAAACTGGATAGCGGCACTGATGCTAGGGTCTTGTAAGAGAATTTTGAACTGGTTTTGCACTATAAACTGGAAGACCAGTGCAGCATTTTTTAGACGGAGATATTCAATGCTTTGAAGGCTTCAGAAATCATGCCTGGTATCGCTTCGCCTAATTTGAATTCTTATGGGAATCTTAGTGATATTCAGGTTGCTCTAAGGGCGATGAGATAGGTCTGGTGTAAGTCGCGAGTGGTTCGTGACTGTAAGGATTTTATAAAAGACTTTAGACCGTGTCAGTCTCTGTTGGGTTTCGGATAATTGTGGTATTGCTGGTAACTATGAACTCAACAAGAGGAGATTCCATTGCAAGATAAATGTGATTGTCACGCAGTTATAAACCTTTCAAATTCTACTGGCACTAGTAGAGATGCAGATGTTCGGAAGTCCAACATTATATTGGTGACAGGGTTCCTTACAGAACATTTTGATGTCAGATCGCTGAGAGCAACTAAGAGGTGAGGTGAGGTGGAGTTGTAGGCGATAATGCGTCACTCTATGATTTTTCGGCTTCTTGTTGGAAAAAGAAATCGTTTCGTTTATAATGGGGTTAGGTTAGTTCAACATTGTACTGGTAACTGGGTTACTTACAGAATATTTTGATGTCAAATGGCTGAGAGGAGTATCTTTCTTGCTCTCGCTCTCTATTCCGTTCTTTTTTACTCTCACTTTCCCTTGTCTAGGACAGATACAAGGGTTCCCATGGGAAGATACAAGGGGAGATCCAAGGGAACATTATTTTCCATTTTCTAGCGGTCTGCACTATGTTCCATACTTCCTCGTTATACTGTACAAAGAGACTGATTGGAAGCCTTCAGCATTTGATGCGTCTCTTGAACAAATCTTTAATGCTTCGGATTGTTCTAAGCACGTTGACTGAAAATATTTCATTAGGAGAGATGATGAGTGACGGAGCTATGCCCTTTTTGGAATTTGGTTGTCAACTTGGACACCAATTGAGTAGTTTGGATTTCCGTATATTGAATATAGCAATGGTGAAGCTGAGTTTAGGCTTATGTGAGCTTGAGAAATTATCATAAACTAGAGAAGATGGTCAACTATTGTGCGGAGGTTTTTCAAATCGGCCTAAACCTATTATGATCAAATTAACAAAAACATGTTTGTAATATCAAGGTCCCAAGCCTCTTTAAGTGCCGCCAAACATATTTATTGAACCGATCGAGGCCTTTAAATTGTGTTCGTAAATATTGCAGATATTTTACATACGAAAACTTTACTTTCTGTTGAAAACCTAGACGAGAAGAACAATTTAGTTTTATTCTCCAATGTTACAAATTTCTGCCACATGTAGTATATTGAAGTCTCTGTGCAACATAATCTAAAATTTCATTGAAAACTCATAAATATTGCACAGTTTTTTTTTTGTCTCTTTTTTTCAAATAGAAAAAAGAAAATCGATATTCCATTATAAATTGGTTTCGTTTATATGCTGGGGTTTTTAAAAACAAAATGTTTAAAATTTTTCAATATGCTGGCTGGCAGGCTGGCTTGCCAGCTGGGTTGCATGCTTGACTCGACTGGCCTATACAGTATAGTGGTAATGTCATTGAGTGTGTGTATTTTTTTGCATTCTTTTTTGGCCCAATCGAACTTGATGCCATTGCCACACTATCAACATCCTCATCAGTGTTATTGAAGTATTTTTTTTTTGTCGAAGTTTATTTAGTACAATTTAATTCTCTTTTTTTTGTCCTCCGCCTGTACTTCTCTATACATTTGAGGGTTTTCTTTTGGCCAGAAACAAAAAAAGTCATCATCTAAAAATGGGGGCTTGGTCCATGAGGAGAATTTTATGACTGTTAGTTTTTTTTGGAAGGTTTTTGTTAGATTTTGTTTCATCGTCTTCATGGCAGCTTTTTTTTTTGCGGCAATAATATGAGTTGTGGCGTGGCCTTTTTGTTTTGAGCTGAAACGTGTGTGTGCAGAGAGAGGGAGAGATACTACTTGCCACATGCATACATTTTGTATGTTGCGGTATGTGTAACTATTTTTTTCTTTTTGTTTGTCTTTCAATATGATTTTTTCCGTATTTTTTTTTCTTTATTTTTTGTGTTGCAAATATGAAAAATATCTGCCGTTTTTCTGCGGTAAATGTCAATGACATGCCGGTAAGAAATAAAAAAAAAAACGAAGAAAATTTTTAAAAACCAAACAAAATAAACAATAAAAATTATTAAATAAATTAAATTAAATCGTGATTTTAAGAATATTAATTACAGCGTCCTTGAAGAGAATATTTTTCTTACTGATTGGGCTCGTATGTATTACATGACTTCTGTTGATGAGCAGGTATCATTTCTCGAGAGTAATGTACAGCGTCTTTATGATTTGGCAGTTCCCATGAGATCGAGAACAATACTTCCTGGGACAAAACCATGGTTTTCCACTCGTATAAAATCCCTTATTTGTAAGAGGGATATTGCGTATTCTAGGTGGAAGCGTTTTAGAACCCCAGAGCTGAGAGCAGAATTTAAAACTGCTAGAAGAAATGTGAATGCCAGTATCAGGACTGCAAAAACTGAGTACTATGCTAGGCGTTTTGGTACTGCCGTTGATTCTGGACAAACGTGGAGATGCATTAAGGAAATTGGTATTGGTAGAACGGATATGGGAGGCCACCAGTTAGATGTTGAGGAGATCAACAGGGATTTCATGAACTTACCTATGGTGCCAGTCGATAATAGTTTTTACAGGTTTTCAAACTTGGGCTCTAATGATATTGATACTGGCAATTTTCAATTCTCTTGTGTGAATCAGTCTGACGTCCTTTTATGTTTCAATTTAATCAAGTCGAATGCGGTAGGCTGTGACAATATGCACCCGAGATTTATAAGAATGTTGCTGCCTGTACTTCTGCCATATATAACATATTTATTCAATAGCATAATTACTTCTAGTACTTTTCCATTACGGTGGAAATGTGCGAAAATATTGCCAATACCGAAGAATAATACCGAGTTCAGACCAATAGCTATTCTGTGCTACCTATCCAAGGTCCTGGAGAGAATTCTTAACTCTCAAATGGCATCATATATTGAAGCTAATAAGTTGTTAACTGGGAAACAATCAGGTTTTCGCAAGAACCATAGCTGTGTTTCTGCGCTTTTGGATGTATCTGAAAATATACGACATGAACTGGAGGAAGGTAAGCTGAATTTCTTGGTCCTCCTTGATCATTCAAAAGCCTTCGACACGGTTGATCACGGCATGCTTTCTATGAAGCTTGTGCACTTTTTTAACTTCTCTGGAGCTTCGGCACGGCTTTTATCATCATATCTCTCAAATCGTTCCCAATTTGTTCATTCGATAAATGCCCAGTCTTCTGCCTTGAATTTATCTAGAGGCGTGCCTCAAGGTTCAATTCTTGGACCACTTCTTTTTGCAATGTATATCAACGATTTGCCAAGCCAACTTCAGCACTGCAGAATTCATATGTACGCGGATGATGTACAGTTACATTTGAGTAGTCCTGTGTTATCTATTAGTGAGAATGTAAACAGACTCAATGATGACTTGAATCGAATATATCATTGGGCCAAGGCAAATGGCCTTTGTTTAAACCCTCATAAGTCTAAGTGCATGGTTATTCGTAGGAGGACGCTTGATTCCAATATCGGTCTTGATATTTTGATGAACGGGGAGAAGATCAAGATTGTGGATGCTGCCAAGAACCTTGGGTTGACTTTTAATGACAATCTTACATGGACAAATCATGTTAACACACTCGTAGGTCAGACTTATATGAAGTTGAGGTGTCTTTGGTCGACACAATACTTTACGCCTTTGAACATAAGACGGTTGATTGCAAGATGTTATCTACTTCCTGGTTTAATGTACGGTTGTGAACTTTTTGCAAGTTGCGACTCCGTTAGCAAGGGGAAGCTCAACGTCTTATTCAATAATATTGTGAGATACGTCTATGGTTTAAGGAGATATGACCATGTGTCCCGTTTTTCCTTGAGGCTTTATGGTGTATCGTTTGACAATCTTTTGAGCATCCGTGTATTATTACTTCTGCATAAGATCATTTATTCAGAATCACCAGCATATCTTAGCGATAAAATAAGATTTGCTAGATCACTTAGAGGTAAAAGGATCATAATTCCCCTACATCGTTACCTTGTATCTGAATGGCACTTTTTTATTCATGCTGCACGGCTTTGGAATTGCCTTCCACATTCTCAGCAACTTAATAGCAACGTAACTAGTTTTAGGAAATTTTTATTTAATTTTTTTGCACCGGAGTAGATTATAATTTTTATAAATTATGCATGATTTATTACTATTGTTATTATTATTATTATTTTTTCTCTTTTACTTTACTTTATCCATTAGAAAAGTTTGATCTCAAAGGTTGTTTATGAACACTTCTTTCTTGTACTTTAAATATAAGATTAAATCTTGTTGTACAGGAATTGAATATACAAATAAATAAATGAAATGAAAAATGAAATGAAAATAAATAAAGAAACAAAGAAGAAAAAAAAACAAGGAATTATTTTTTATCTTGCAATATGACCTCTTGCTGCAAAAGCTTAAATAAAGGCTGGGTTAGTTGGTTGTCTTGAACATGAACTGTAAATTAAAAAAACTGTTGAAAGCAAATTTTTTTAATGAAAAAATATTAAATTTGTCAATAAAAATTATTAACGCCATGCAAGAATTTTTGATGGTGAAAAAGACCAGGCAAGCACACCAAAGCACATAGAAACCCGTAAAAATATTCAATCAAATAAAAGAAAAATTATTTTTCTCATATTTTTTATTACAACTTCAAAGCATGCAACTCATAGGCCACTCAAATATTAATAAAAATCGTATAAATTTACCAAAAATTCCCAAATGATTGAAATCATCACAGATGTCATGGTAATTAATTTGTTTATGAGTTCCCAGTTAAATGTTGACCGAAACTAATCAAACATATTGACATGATAACCTTATTGAGCATAAGAATTAAAGTGAGACTATGAGACATGCAACCCAAAATGAAATCAAAAACTAAAATTAAATTTTGAATTAAATTTTTAGTACGACTGCAATATATCCTCATTCCTTCGAAGATTTTTTTGGGCATCCATATGGAGTGTAGAAAAAAAAAAATATTACCTCTGCTTAAGGCTTAAGTTGCTACGTCACGTAATGTCCACGAATATATCATCCATTACGTGTATCATTGCTTACTACCTTTAAAAAAAGTTTCATGTTTAGTTGACTACATATGTATCTTACGGCTCTATAATCAGTAATCACACGATCTTTGCTTGCAGAAATGGTTTGGAAATCTTCAAATCCAGGACCGAGTATCAGCTCTATGATCCTTTTACGAGGATTTTTTACAAATTTAATTCCCTATATATCCATTAAGTTCCGTGTACATCCATTAAGTTCGCTGTATATCCATTAAGTTCGCTGTACATCCATCCAAATTTCTTTGGCATCAAGTGGGTTTGAAAACGGGATGGAAAACATCCTCGGTTGACTTTTGCCCACTAAAATTAAGCACGAGTGCCATGGTGACATCCCCGCAGAACCACGACTTAAGTATTTCATCAGGAGCCCGTCCAGAGTTCCTGCCACATCCGTACGTCTCGCTTTCAATGTCTTTTCTTTTCTGTCACGTCTAGCGAACATTTGACCGGCATTCCATATGCAAATACTCTGGACTGAATCTGTGTAAAGAAATAATCCTGTTCAGTGAACGATCTTGTTATTTTGACAGACTTTGCTGCCGTTATCCGATGGATTAAGAATACTGTTCCTTCTTTGAATACAGTTCATTCGATGATTTGCAACTTTGATGGTCTGCAACTGCTTCCTCGCCCACCGTTCTATATAGGCCGGAGGCTCTTAACACAGAACCTGTATTATTTGCAGCAAACAATGAATTTTTGCATTTGCCCATACTAGTAATGAACAGAGTGCTTCGAAGTCCATAACAATCGATAAAAGGTGCCCTTTTCTTTCTTGTGAGCGAGTGATTTACGTCTCATTCATGATTACCATTAATATCAGCATCGCTTATGCTGCCCCTAATAATAGTGAAGTTCAGTCAGTCTTGTGTGAAGACGCGGTGTGGTTTGAAGATCCCCGTTATAAAGATCTGTCGAACAATTGTCTAGTAATTGTTATTGTTTATGCAAAGGGTGTAAACAGAAGAATAACAAACAAAGCAATTGTTGTTGTTTACATAATGTTGTGAAAAGTGGCACACAGAATTGTGGGAATAATAAAGAATTTTAATTAAAATTAAACACAAATTTATTTTTATTTTATTTGCAATCTACGAGCTCATATTTTAAACGTTTTTAAAAAGTGAAAACGTAATTGGCTAAAACTGATGTAAAGCCTTTTGTCAAAAACTTACCAATGCTATATCGTCCGCATAGTCTAGAATTGGAGAGGTTAAGCTTCAATATGCCTTCACTGCATTCGATAATGTTGGTCCAAGAATAGAGGCCTATGGGACAAACCGTGTTAACCTATATTCCGTGACAGCAGCGTCTGCTCTTTGGTTTAGCTTACGGTGACTGAAATAATTTCTTAGTATTTTCAGTTAATACATAGGTAAGCTTAAACATTTTAAAGATGTCAGGAGGTTGCTCAGTTTATCAAATTAAATGTGGATTCGACATTCAGTGTGATTACCACGCAGAATTTGATCACCTTGTGCACATTTTCTAAGCAATTTCTTGTTCCTCTTCTTATAGATTCACCGTTGAACTGGTTTTATATCGGAGATATCTTTCAAAACTTCGAGGCATTACAGCATCATTTTAACAGAAACAACAGTAATCCATAATTTCGCTGAATATGAGTATATCCTTTAGTATATGCCAGGTAAGTGAAGCCTTGTGGTTTTTAAAATATAATTACCCGGAATTACGTACATACATAATTGGTCATTACAACCCTTCATCCATGGGATTACGATCTAGCTTCTCACACCACTTATGCTGTGTGTGTTAATTTCACACATGAGTGGCGAGACCTACAGTTTAAAGTCGATTCCGAACGACAGATTTTTGAGAAACTTTTCACTTCAATTTTATTTCCCTCTCAGAGTTTTTGCCAGAAATCTGCTGAGAGATTTGCCTAGAATTAATTTTTCTAAAAATTACAAAAATACCCTTTCGTTAATAGCTTTCAAGGCTTACTTTATAAGCCACCACTTGAACTTCATATGTTGTAAAGAATTGCTACAAAACTATGGTTTTCACTCAAAACAAAACTTCTGTTCAACCAACCAATTGCAATCGACCAGACCATAAGTAAGTAAGTTAATGGTCTAGACGGCTGCTGCATAATATATTTTTTAAGCCTGTATGAAGATCTCAAACTATTACCATATAAAATAAAAATTTGTAATCTTCAGTAGCCAAAGAGTTATAGGCATTAATGTCAGTTAAACCATATTTCGTCTGATATCTATGGGGTAGTAAATCTTCATGTGGATATTTGTTATCTTTGCCAGATTAAAACTACACAACTAAAGTGAAACATTCTTGCATAATATTAAAATGCAAACGATTTCTTCTTCTTCTCAAATTGCTTAGGTTTTTTTGTGTCTTAAAAACTAAAGAAAAACTTAATTTAAAAAGCCCAACAAACAAACGAACAAACTACTCCAGTTGAGGCATTAAAATCGAAACGAAAAAACTAAAAAAAAAACTGAAGAAAAAAGACATGGAATATGCCTAGTAAATGGAACGAAGAGTTGGCTTTAAAGAAGCAGGAGGAAAAAAACGATAATAGTATACTAGTTTGTTAAAGCTTTGCTATAAAGATGGACATTAACTAAGAAATTTACAGTGAAGTCTAGCTAAAGCAAATGAATATTTTTCTTTTTTTGAAGAATACAACTTTGATTTGAAAAAGAATAAGGGAAGATTGTTAATAGTTTAAGTTTTGAAAAAGGCTTTCAAGGCTGTAAAGAAAAATTGTCTTTTTATTTGGGAACTGCCTGTAGTTAGTTAGTATTTCATCTGCGTATAGAAGATTAATTTAAATTTTGCACTTAAACAACATGAAAACTAAATGAATACAATATACCAGGCCAATGAAAAACAAAAACAAAAAAACGTAGAAAAAAAAATGAGCGGAAAAAAATTAAAACACATAAATTGGTCGAAAGGAATAAAAACTATACAGAGAGAGAGAAAGAAAAAAGAAATAGAGAAAAGTAGTTAAAGAAGAAGAAGAGCAAGCATTCTATGCATTAAATCATTAAAAGACGACTTATTTGCAAACTACTTTGTCTAAACTTGACAACTTAAGAAATGAAACACACCAACCCGTACAAACAACATTCAGCTTAAAAAAAAGCATGAAACAGAAAAAAATTAACATTTGCTAACAAAAAATCCATTAAAATACAACAACAACAAGAGCAACAACAACACAAAAATAGTAAATCCAACTAAAACTAAGAAGTTAAAGTTACAAAAAGGAAGGCAAGTAAAAAAAAAAAACAGAGAGTAACAGGGTAGCAAAAAGCGGAAAAAGTAGGGTAAAATTCGTAGCTGAAGCTGCACAACACTGAATGAAGACGAGTTGGAGGAACAAACAAAAAAAAAACGCAATAAACTAACGATTACAAAATGCTATAAAAACAGTAAAACTAACTATGACAACAATAACAACAACAAATAGAAAAAAATTTCAACAGTCTAAGGCAACAAAACAAAAAAAAACGAAATGAAAATCTTTTATCCACTTACGAAATATAGGCTTTACCAAGCAGGCCAGATCAGTAAAGCGATTCATTCCATAGGTACAAAAAGTTGTTTAAAATAGTAAAAAAAATTGTCTTTAAGTCTGACTTACTTGCACATCCTTCCAAGCGCCTCTGCTTCTTGCGCGGTTACGCCACTTGGTCACACCAATCGATGACAGGGCTTCCTCGATTTGATCCTTCCAACGCAAACAAGGTCGTCCTCTTTGCCGGCTTCCGCAAATCTTTGCATCTCTCGCCGCAGCATACTCCTCCATTCGAACGACATGGCTGAGCCAGCACAGCCGCTGGATGTTAATACGCTGCACAACGCCTATGTCGTTGAGGAGCTCCTACAGCTCACTGTTGGATCGAATGCGGAAATCATCGCCAACTCACATTGGACCGAAGATCTGACGTAGGACTCTCTCTCGAATACTTTCAAGGCTGCTGCATCAGTGCATAATAGAGTCCAGCCTCTGCGTCATAAACCCGACTTGGCAAACCTAATTGGCTAACTTAACGCAACTGAAACTGAACCAAACACATAATCAGAAATAAGTGCCATTTCCAGAAATAAGTGATACGTTTCCAGGCAAAGTCTATCAAAAAATGGTAGATACACCTAAGAGATACTGAAAAAGTTCTAAATAATTAAGCTAAACAATAAGGATCTGGTCTTCAAATTAAGCCATGACTAGCTTAGAATCAAATTGAAAACCAGCCTCAATCTAGTGGTCGCCGTAGTCTAATAGATATTGTATTGCCTTAGTTGACATGGAGTCTGTGTGTTTAAACCTTACTTATTAGAACTTGGAAAACACATTTTTCTTTAGAAGAAAAGGGAGAAAAATATGTTTCTTTCGATGATCCTTTCTAATCAGACTTCTGGCAAACTTTTTAAAACAACTGGTTGAAAAGAAAAGCCTTTTTCAATCCGTCTCAAACCTGTAGGTACTGCCAGTCATGAAAGTAATTAATGCAGACAGCATGAATAGTATGAGAAGCTAGTTCGAAATATAGACTGAAGAATGGTATAAAAAAATCTGTCACTCGGAATATAAAATTAACACACACCACATTAGTGCTGTGAGAATCTAGGTCGTAATCCTAACTGAAGGCTTGTAATGATCAATTATGTATGTATGTATGTATGTGAAAGGTAATGGACAATTATGTATGCCTGTATGAAAGATTTAAAGTCAAGTAATGAGAGATGGTGTTAAGCATGATACTTTGATGAAGGAAAAAAATCTTTCCCTGGTAATAATTTAGAATTCTTGCAGATCCTCAATTGTGTCAGTAAAAAGCCTGGACCAGAAGCTGGGTACTTGCTTTTCACAATGCCAAAGCATTAGCTGGTGTAAGCTTCTTTTGCTACTTTATTCTTAAGGCTTTCAATAGCTTCCGAATAACCTAAGGCTCACAGTAGATTTATACTGATAATCAAGCTGAAGTCTTCGTTATCAATATTCAAAAGGCTAAAGTCCTGCAAAAGGCATTTAGGAGAGAATCTGCAATAACTTACATTGACCTACGAATTGGTCAAGTTTTCTATCTCACGAATCGATCAAAGAACTCTGCAGAAGCCATTAAAAGCTGAACTAATTGAATAGATGCAGTGCTAGGGATAGCAATATGGTAAAAGTTCAGTCAGTCTTGTGTGAAGACGCGGTGTGTTTGAAGAGAGTAATCGTGGTTTGAAGATCTCCGTTAAAAAGATCTGTCCAATAATTGTCTAGTAATTGTTATTGTTTATGAAAGTGGCATAAGCAGAGGAATAACAAAAAAAATGCAATTGTTGTTGTTTCCATCAAGTTGTGAACAGTGGCACACAGAATTGTGCGAACAATAAAGAATTTTAATTAAAACTAAACACAAATTTATTTTTATTTTATTTGCAATCTACCAGCTCATATTTTAAACGTTTTTAAAAAATAAAATTTGGTAGGCTTCCTTTTCAATTAAAACCACGTAAGACTGGCAATGAAATAAAATTCCACAGCACAGGATTTGAAAGCTTTAAATAGACTCTTAGACTGATTTGATCAGCTGGTGAGCGATAGATCTTATAGAGGTTATCTTTCGTTAGCCATCAGGACCATTGGAATATCCCTGTAATTATTTGTTATGATGCCAGCACACTATTTTTCTTTTTTGTTTTATTGCCAGTCCATACTTCATTCCTTTAAAACTCTGCCATAAATAAGCCTGTAAAAAACACATAAACAAGTAGAAAACTTTAAGACAAAATGTAATAAAAAAATTGCATGAAAAATAAACAAAAAAAAAAGAAGAGGAGCAGAAAACGTAATGGAAGCAAATGTATCAAAATGCTTAATTGGATGTGGAACAATAAATGACGTTTTTTTAACTTCTTCATCTTTTGCAACGAAAAACACACACACATACATGCACTCAAAAAGAAGCAACTTACAAAGTAAGATGGAGACCCCATATAAATACATGCATACATAGTTGTAGTCCAAGCAAACGAAGAGAGCCATTATTAAAGGACAGTTTAAAGGACGAAAGACAAACAGACGTGTTTGTTTAAGTTTAAAGATAAAAATAACAACAACAACAAAAAAGAAAACATTACACACGAGCCGCTTTTTTGAGTCAACAAGTGCATCAGTGGTTGGCAGTTTAGAGATGCAGTTTCTTCATCCACTGCCTGCACCGGCTTCGGCTGCTTTGGCTTGGCTACTGGCCTCAGTTATAGTTTTTTTTCTTCTTGTGTTTTTTCCCTGAGACATTATAAATGAGAGATAATTTTTTATCGATTTTTTTTTGCATAGTTTTCCCTTGTATTTGTATTTGTTTTTAAATAAATTTATGCATTTTAGTTTTTCATTTTATTGCTGTTCTCTGCCTCTGTCTCTGTCTCCGTTGTTGTGATTGTCTTCTTAGATTGCCCGGTTGTTTTATAATAAACGAGCGTTATGACATGCATTCTTTAGGGGTTACGCATAAGAAATGTTGAATAAAAAAAAAATTGTTTTCTTTTTTTTTATTGTTTTTTTATAAATATTTTCTATACGTTTTTGTTTTAATATTTTGTCTAGGAAAAGACTAAGAATATATGAAGTGAAACAAATTAACTCCATTAAATTGATCGTCATGCATCATGCCGTTTAAAAATTATAACGAATGTTGAGTGACATGCCATGGCCATAGAAAATCTTCATTTAAATTTGTCTGTCTGTTGTACAGATTGCAACACAGAGATTTTTTTATTTCAACTTGAGAATGACTTAAGGAATTTTGTTGAAATAAACATTTTAGCTCTTCTAAAGGTCTTCTCAGAAGTCGCCGTAGTCTAGTAGGTAGTGTGTTGGCTTATTAGACGAAAGGCCCGAGTTCAAATCCCAGGTCGGACATCAAAACGAAAATATGAAAATATTTCTTCGGCGAATTCCTCTCAGCAGATTTCTGGCAAAAAAACCTGAGAGTAAAAATTACCATGAAAAGCTTCTCAAAAATCTGTCGTTCGGAGTCGACTTTAAACTGTAGGTCCCGCCACTCATGTATAAAATTAACGCACACAACACGAGTGGTGTGAGAAGCTAGGACGTTGTACAATGGGTCAATTCGACCTCCGGGTACTGTACTTGTCATAGTTGACAAGTACACGACCTAACCTAACCTAAAGGATTATGTAAGTAAAGCCCAAAGGAGCCTATTTAAAGCAAATTTTATTTAAAGTAGAGCGCACTAAAGGTATTTGGGCCAATGTATTATAACAAACTGAGTTCTTCGGTAAGTTAAGGGGCAGGGTGTTGCTTTTTTAAAATAAAATTTGTAGCACTGTTAAATTAGTTAGGGCCCAAAGTCTTCTATATATTTAAGGATGTGTTTTAGTTTAAAACGTATTATACACCAATACCACATGCTAAACTGAAGAGCATATTGTGTCCATGAGCTCCGACCATAAACAAACATAGAGTGAAAATGGTCGGTGTCCGAGAAGAACTGTCACTGAATAAAGATTTGCTGAAGGCTTGCAGCAAATTCTTGGGGTGTAACCAAAGGGTGATCCATACGATAAAAACCGGGAATGTAAGGTCATTTCTGATTTATTGAGTCACTGTTTGAATTGACAGGACGAGTTTGAAACCAGTTTGATAAAGTACAGAAACTGGCATGCCTTGAATATTAGAACAATAAAAATTGGTTCAATATATGCTCTAGAGGCTCTATTAGAATTAAGCCCGTTGCGTATGGTAGTAAAAACCAGCGCCTTGAAATACAGAGAATAATGGAGGCAAGCCATCAGAGGGTGATTGCAAAGCGACAAGTCTAGCAGTCAACGGTTCTATCCTTAGCTGTCTCCTGTACAGAACCACGAAATTGTATAACTTTGGAAAATGTAAGCTACGTATTATTTTAAGAGAGTGAGAGATACTGTTCTATGGTACACGGATGGGTCATAGATTGATAGTGGAACAGGAATCTGGACTTGGATAGCCTATTGGCTCTCTAATCTACTTAACCTGAACTTCTGCCGCGACCGCGTCTAGGCCACAATCTTCATCTGAAAGTGTAAGCAGAAAACTTCGTTGTTATGTATTTCATCAGATTATGTATTGAGACTAGAAAGGTTTTTCGAAATTGTTCAATATTTTAGGCTATTTTTTCTGATTCTAAAAATGCGACTTCATTCTTCGTCTTAAATATTCCATCCAGAAGTGCTTTTATCTGCGAAAATAACATACCAATGGTTATTATTCCATGTATAAGAATTAATTTCAAAATCTTATTTTGCGACACAATGCTTCACCCTTTTGAATAGCTTCATGATAGAATTCTTGAGGTTGGATTTGGTAAGTTAGCAATTTAATGCAAAAAAATATATTTTTGATATGATTTTTCTCCACTCTTTTAAAATAATGAAGAGCAAACGAAGAAAAGATGCTCTACTGCATTGCATGGCATTTATGGTTTAACACACACAGAAAATGAAATCAGAAAATCACAAAATTTGTTCGCATTGAGTTGAGCTGGTGATGGCGAGGCAAAAGAACGCAAGCGCGTGCACACAGAAGCCATTATCACGTCTAACCAAGCTGTCGACTAAGTTAAGGTAATTGCTAGACAGCTATAGACATGAAGCCGTCTTTGCATTTAGAAAGAGAACACAATGCCAACGAGCAAAACTAGCCAACAACCCAGTCAAAAACAGAACAACAATCATACTTTTTTGGCTTACGAGTTTGCTCCGTGTAGTATTATTGGTGTATAGGGGGTATGAAAGGGTAAACGACTAGATGTTCGTCATTAGCACAACTAATGGATGTACACTTATTCATACTTTTATTTTGTCTACAGCAATTTAGTTTTATTTAACTACTTTGACTCTGAAGCCTAGAAGTAACCAAAAAGCTGTAACTTGTGTTTGCCTCTCTTCCTAATACATTTTATTTAAAATCAACCTCCTGGTTTTTCGTTTTTTTTTTGTTTTTTTATGTTGCTCTGTTCCTGTTGCTGCTGCTGTTGATATTGTGATGATGACGAGTACATTCGTGTTGCCAAGATTTTCTATTTCTTTCTGCAGTTTTTCTTTTTGTTGTTCATATTCCTGTGTAAGAAGTTAAATTGCATTTGTTGTAATATTTCGTTTTAAATAAAATTAAACGAAAACAAAAAAAATAAAACAGCAACAACAACCGTCTTTATGTTGTACAACATAAATTTAAATAAAGCTTAAATATCACGTAAATTGCTTACTAAAAACTCTAACCTTTCATACCTTCATGCCAACAAAACTAACCAATCGACCGGCCTTACCACTGGCCAGTCAGCAAAACTATTTTAGACGTCCCTCCGTCCTAGACATATAAACATGGCTAAACACAGTCAAACTAACCAGCAAACATCCACAGAGCATAACCCAGGCCATCTGTAAAATTGCATTCGTTTCTTCTTGTTGTTGTTATTGTTGTTGTTGCCTTATTGTATTACTAACTATAGTTATAGTTTCATTGTTGTTGTAATTGTATTTTCCAGAGTTTGAAAATTTCTTCAAGCCTGAATAGCAGTGAGCAAAAGGAATTATTTCTCCCACCTTTACATGAACAGTCCCACCGTTTAAAGTTTAAAGGCGATTCTGAATGCCAAATCTTTTGAGAAACTTTTCATGGGAATTGTATTTAATCACAGAGTTTCTGAAAGATATCAGCTGAGGGGAAGTCGCCGAAAAAATTATTTTCAATATTTTGTTTTATTAGTGATGTCGGTGTCTAGGGTTTGAACAGTGGCCTCACGTCTAATAAGCCAACACACTACGGTGGCTAATAGCTTCATTATATGAGGTCTGTTAAATTTAAAAATTGGGCGTGTGATAGATAAGAGGAGGGCAGTAGCCATAGCCTCCCTACTTAGATCCAATTAATGTATTGCACTTCGCTAAGAACACTTTCTTTCTACAGTGGGCTAAGGGTCTGTAGCATGCTACAGAGTTAATTGTACATCATGTGCTTAAAAAAACAGTCTCTGTGACTGAGTTAGGAAACTTTTAATTTACAGCTTATGACCTCTGATCTGTATAAGTATTTATACATCCTACAACAATAAACTGTTCGGTATCAACAGACTTGCTCTGTGTAAAGATGTGCTGAAAAGTTATTTTTTAGGTTGCCCGGAACAATACTGGATTCCTGTAATATTTAAGACAACAAAACTAAACAATACTTATTTGTAACTCTTCCTTGTTGCCTGGAAGTTTGAATGGTATCCCGAATTAAAAAACTTTTGATACTCCTGAAAAGGAAAGTATCCTGTAAAGTCTTGCAGTTTTGTCCATACCAACAAGAGATTCTCCTTCAACACCAGTACAACTGATTAGTTTTTTTGAAGCATCTTTGGTTCACTTTATAATGAAGATTGCTTAGGTTTATCATTACATGCATGCCCTAATTGTGATGTCATTTAACTCAACGGATACTTGTTCAAACTGGAAAAGGCCCATTTTCTGTTGGTTCCAATACAGAAGAGTTAGTTTACGTTAATTATGTACTTAAACGGGATATTCGTGGAATAACGAAACACTGCACCAAAGTGGCTAATAATTCATCACGTGAGTAGAGGTGAGGAGTTTTACTTTCCTTGTTTATAGTTTTCGATAGACTATTCGGTGTAAGCTTCCTCCTCCAACAATAATTAGAGTGTGCACTTTTCCATCAGAAAAACAAAATCGTACTCCAGTGTTCCGGAATTTTGTTTACGACCTATGGTTTGTTGACTTTTTCGCTGACTACCATTGTATCATTCTGATGTTATACGATGTGATCTCACATGCTATGGATACTAGTTGATGACTTCTGATTAATTCTGACTGAGGAATGCTGTGATGTAGTAGTTGCCGTAGTCTAGTAGGTAGTGTATTGGCTTATTAGACGTGAGGCCACAGTTCAAACATTAGGTCAGACATCTCCAACCAAACGAAAATAGGAAAAAAATATTTCTTCGGCGACTTCCTCTCAGCAGATTTCTGACATAAACTCTGACAGTAAATAAAATTGCCATGACAAGTTTCTCAAAAATCTGTCGTCCGGAGTCGACTTTAAACTGTAGGTTCCGACACTCATGTATAAAATTAACATGCACAACATTAGTGGTGTGAGAAATTAGGTCGTAGTCCTGACTGAGGGGTTGTAATGACCAATTATGTACATATGTATGAATGTTTTGTTGGATTTTTAGCAGACTGCCATTGTTCTGAAAACGTTCTGATGTTATACGATCTGATCATACATACTATGGATAGTAATTAAGATTAATAACTTCTGATTAAGTTGGACTGAGGAATGCGGTGATGAGTCGAAGCTGGATTTATTTGCGGGATTTACAAGAGAAGAAAATGATAGAAGAAAGCAAGAGTGGAGCAGGCCTGCATGGAATGAAAATCGCTGTGGTTAAGCATCATCTTCTTATCTTTTAGCTCACACGGAATATAAAACTGTTATATTTTAACAGACGACACAAACTATGAGTTGTCGGTCACTGTGTGCATAGAAATGTCTCATCAAATGGGACTGCTAGGTGAAAAGGTAAAAGAACCTGCACAGCAATATGTGAAAAATTTTCGCAAAAGTGCATGTGTTGGCATATTATTCTAGAGCTCAGAATATTTTGAGAAAAATCTGGATCAGAAACGTTGCGTTTAGCAAAGACATAACCCTTTTTGCACACACATAATATAAAACTGTTACATTTTAACAGACGACACAAATTATGAGTTGTCAGTGTCTTGTAGGTCACTGTGTGAATAGAAATATGTGTGACCAAGTATGACTACCAGGTGAAAAGGTTGGAAACTGCACAGCAATATGTGAACAATTACTCGGCTCTAAGAGATTACAAGGCCTGGAATGTATTGTAAACGTGGTCTGAAAGAGGTCTGAGAAATCCTCCCAAATTGAATTCATGTATTTAAGACTCTGTGGAAAAAAACGTTTTTTTTTGCCAGTATTATTGTTGTTGCTTTTTGTAGATCAATGCTGAAGCATTTCATATTTCGTTTATTAAACATTTTGCCATGATTTTTTTTCTCCACTACGTTTTATTCTTTCTTTTACTACTTTACCCTGGTTTTTTTACATTTTTTCCTTTTTTTTTTGCTATTTTTTGTGGCATTGCAGCAGTCATTTTAATTTGTTGCATCTTTTACCCCGCTTTTGTAAGCGCATACAAAGGCTTAGAGACTGTTTCTGTCGACCATTTTTTTGTTCTGTTCCATCATATGGTTGTAATGATTTTTTCTTCTTCTAGTTCGTCTTTTTGTGGCTTAAAACCATGTTTGTAAGTTTTGTTGGTACATTTTGGCAGTGGCTAAAATAGCATTTATTTCTGTGATGATTTTTTTTTTTCATCATCATCATCATTTTAGTCGTGGTCGTTTACACGATGTTCTTTTGTGATTTTGACAAATGTTAAACATGTCTACTTGTATTGAAATCACTTTTTCCTCCTCTTCCTCTTCCTTTTCTTCTTCTTCATCTTCTACTTATTGCTATTGCTATTGCTTTGGTTGTTGTAGTTGTATTAATAATTCTTCTTCGTTTCGTTATGTTTCTTTTTTTCTGCTATATTTTGGTAGCATATAACTATTATTATTGTTGTTGTTGTAGTAGTTGTTCTTGTTATTACCATTCAACCATTTTTTTTTTTTTTTGGTTTTTTTTGGAAGTATTTTAGCATTCAGCATGTAAATGAAGAATTGAAATAATTCTCAGGGTATGATAAATTGTTAAATACTTAACAAATATGTTGATAATTTCCGTGAACATAAATGCAACAATACTACTAACAACAACAATAACAAGAAAAACATTTAACAACACCAATAACAACAACAAAATGAAATGAAAGGAATTATTATTGCAATTGGCCTTCTTCTATGGGATTCTGTGTGTAATTCCGCAACGAAATGAATTGTCGGGAGGTGGTTCTGTTTTTTTTTTTTAAACTATGAAATGACTTGACTTTTATTATGTTTCTCTTAAAGAAATCGCTGTCAAGGTTTTTTAGCCTATCGTAAGTAAAATGGTGATTAAAAACTTACAAACAGGATATTTTTTTTTCTGTTTTCTTTCTCTCTCTCTCACCCATTTTTTCTTTCTGTTTCTGTTTCAAATATTGAAGGCAATGATTAATGGCGGATTTAGTTCAAGTAAAATAAGAGGAGGTAGAAGGAGGAAATCGTTTTAGATTAGAATAAAAAATAAATTAAAATTGGAGGAAACAAAAAAGAAACGTTTGAATTATTCAAATGATGATCCAAAACAAATGGTGATCAGAAATGAAATCATAAGGTTTTTTTTAACAAATTTTCAAAGATGTAAGCAAGCATGCCTCCGAATAGAAGACTTGTAATATTTTTAATGAAATACTTATATAAAAATTATTCACATTTAGTATTGATTTTCCTTTTAAGCCTTCAGAAATTATATTGTTACGAAAATGAATAATCTAGATACCGGAGTTTTGCTTTTTCATCGTTTAACATTAGAATTATAAACAAAATTTACAAAAACAAAGCATTGAACTTGTTTACAAATTATCGCACTGCGCAATATAACAACAAACACCAGCATAAAAGAAAATGGTAAAAAAGTAAACAAAAATACAACAACAAACACTACGAGAATAAATGTAAACAAAACACATAAACAACCATAATGAAACAACGATTTTTACATCTATAGAGATCTCGAGAATGCGAAGCCACGAACATTCGCCTTCAGGAACGTTCATCAGACTGTTTACCCTGCCATATAAAAGACAAGGCAAAGTTGACGAGTTAGTTGGTAAAACTTCAGTCAGTCTTGTGTGAAGACGCGGTGTGTTGGAAGAGAGTAATCGTGGTTTGAAGATCTCCGTTACAAAGATGTGCCGAATTATTGTCTAGTAATAGTTATTGTTTATGCAAAGGGTATAAAAAGAGGAATAACAAAAAAAAAAGCAATTGTTTTTGTTTACATAAAGTTGTGAACAGTGGCACACAGAATTGTGCGAATAATAAAGTATGTTCATTAAACATAAGACTGATTATTATAGTTTTCAAATTTTAAAAATTTTAATATTCAGAGTATTGGTCTAGTAAATTATAGCTGTGACATCCTCTAAAAAAAATTATTGGTTCAACTTCTATTCACCAGTCTTCAAGCAAAACCTTCGAGAAAAATATAGAAATTGTCATGAAAAAGATTTCAAACAATTGTTCGGAGTCAATGAACTGAACTGAACTGTATTTACCGCTGCTCATTGATAAAATAAAAAACGTAACGTGTGGTAGTGTGGTAAGCTATATCGTAACCTGACTAGTGAGTGGCAAAGCGTATTCATTTCTATATGAGTAAATTCGCTAGAGATATTTCATTGAGAAGAATCCTTTGTGACTCCAAAAAGAGGATAATATGTATCAACTTTTTTCAAAAATAAACATTTTCGCAAAAGGGCGTTGGTTGACAACCCTATCACTCTAGAACTCAGCTTTCTTTAAGGATATTCTAGTTACATGTAATGCACCAACGAAATACATTTTCGCAAAGTGCGTTCTAGAGTTCCGAGTACTTTGAGAAAATCTGGAACAGAAATGTTGCATTTAGCATAGACATAACCCTTCCGCAGAGTATAGTCTGCTAATTTCCATAATTCTAAGCGTTTACCAACGTCAGTGCTCTTATAGTCTTAATTAAACTCATCAGTGAAATATCCCCAATCAGTGTTTTGTTGAGAAAATACTTAAGTCTTGAAGTCTCGAAGAACAAGGATTTTATAATCCAAAACCATAGTTATGACTGATCACGACTTTCTTATGAAAAATCCAATATTGACAGATTTCTAGCAGAGGAATGTGCTAAAAATTTTTGAGACGAAAGGATCGATTATTGTATTTCCACATTTCAAGTTGTTTTTTGTGATTTGCTTATTTAAATCCGTAGAAGTCTAGACATAAAATAGCAGGCTTATGAACGTCCTCTTATGCATTATTTTGAACTAAAATTCGGAGAAAGCTGATGACATTAGAACTCAAATACTGATTGAATCCCCATGGAACCTATACAATTTTAAACTGATTGTTTTTAACTTATAAAAACATTTATTTTTGGATTTTTAAGGCAGAATAGAGGAGTTAAAATTCACGGATATAATATTAAAAATATTTTAGAAAAAGATTCATAAATTCCTTTCGATTTTATATGGTGATTACAACCCAAAAAAAAAAAAATAATTTTTAGTTAAAAAAAAGAGAACCACCACGAAAACGGAAACATTTATGCAATTAAATACAGTTGAAATGATCACAAATTAGCATAATTTTATATCTTGACCCTTAACATATTTAAACAGTCATTATGAATTCCAGCCAAAAAGCAGTTTTTATGTGCCCTTTACATACGATCTGTTAGAGATAGAGGCCTTATCTTAAATTCAAGGATTTTTATTTTGTTTTTGTGTAACACAAATTTGAAAACGTTTAAACCAAAAGACTACAAATTATGATGGCATTTATTATTAACGCTTTAAAAAAATATTTTTTTTCATCTTCATTTCAACTTCTTTTTTTTTTTTTTGAAGATAAACGTTTTCAAATATTTAATGCCACACGATCATTTTAAATATTTTGGAGAAAAGAAATGAAAAAAATGGTCTATAAAAATCCACGTCTGTCTGTGTTAGCGTATGATTTTATGTGTCTGCTGCGGGAGAAGGCCTTTAAACAGTTTAACTGGAAATTATGGGCAAAAAAAGTAAAGGCAGCAACAGTAACAGAATTATGAAAACAACAACAGCAGCAACAACAACAACAACATGAATAATAAATAAATTTATAACTGTGTCTGATCATAGCAATTAGTTTGAATTTGATTTTATTGCACAGGCAACAACACCCAGACAACAGGAATGGGTATCTTTGGTCAAATTGTAGATTTCTTGGCCACTTGGTATGTTAGTTGGCACTTTTACCGGTACTTTATCAACGAGATTTTAAAGCATATTTTGGTTTTGAAATTATATTATTTCATAGAAGTTTACTAAGGGAACTACTGAAATTAATCCATTTTAATCGCCGTTTTTATTTCTTCACTTATAGCAGCTGGAAGCTATTTCAGGTTTGACTCCGTTTTCAAACCATTTTTTGCTTTCTGGCATTATATTGTAATAACACAGTCTTTCATTTTGTTGGTACTGTCAATATCCAGAGTTTCTGGTCCTTCACTGATCAGTGAGATTATATAAATAGTAGAAACCCATGTGGTTTCTTCTCCTACGACTGTAGGACCTGGGACTGTAAACAACAGGCGATGCAGCTCTCCTTCTCGTCTGCAGTTTCTGGTTATTGACCTATTTACCAGGCCAATACGTATCGCTTTGCTATTCATAATTTCATATTCAGTCAAACACCGACACCTACGTTGATCAAATGTTCCGTGCAACATTTTCCTAGTTCGGCATTTTTTGCATGGTTATCTTGCTATTGCCAATGTGGTGTTTAGGGAATATGATATAGCATTATCTGCCCTAAGTTTAAAGGTTCTCAGTTCTATCCAAATGTATAATATTTGCCTATAAGTATTGCTTTTTGAGTCACGTCTCACCCTATCATTCGCTTTGGAGCTTCCCTGAACACGACAGTATTCTAGTGCTTAACCATTTGAGATGTGAGATGACGTAGAACTGTCCTAAAGCTCATTATGTGAGAAACAAGTACCTTGACCGATGTCTGCCTGCATAAAATTATATTAAAACTTTCCCGGAGTTATTAAACTATCCAGTAAACTTTACAGGAGCCCATTTGGTTTATACTTACGCCTGGAAGTCGCTCCAGTAAACAGAAAATCTAAGGAGTTGTTATTACCGACTCCTTCACTCACACCTACAATCGACCACGAGCCATCTGTGAATTTCTGTTCGGAGTCGTTACCAAGTTATATCACACCTTTTTCTCATGCCCTCCTATCCGAAATAGTTGTCCTGAAGTTATTCGAGAAATTATAGATCATCAATGCTACTCCATAGTCACCCAGAGCCTTTGCATATTAGCTGCTAAGCAAAAGAGGTGTAGGAGTGTCTCCATAGCAAACGTAGGTGTAGTAGGAGGCATAGGTGTATAGTGCACCATTATAATGCAGGCAGATCTTGCATGCCGGAGTCGCCGTGGTCTAGTAGGTAGTGTGTTGGTTTATTAGACGTGAGGCCTCGGTTCAAATCCCAGGTCAGACATCTCCAACTCAACGAAATATAAAAAAATATTTCTTCGGCGACTTTCTTTCAGCAGATTTCTAGCAAAAACTCTGAAAGTAAATAAAATTGCCATGAAAAGTTTCTCACAAATCTGTCGTTCATAGTCGCCTTTAAACTTTAAACGCACACAACATAAGTGATGTGAGAAACTAGGTCGTAATCCTCACTAAAGGGTTGTAATGACCAATTATGTTTGTATGATCTTGTATGCCGAGATACCAGATATTCGTAGATCAAGTTAACCAATGCTATTTAGAATCAAATATGTGGTTTAAAACTCCATTTATTTCCTGACTTTATTGACATTATTGTAAATCTGAGGGGCAAAGATGTTCTTCTTAGACCGACCTCCTGAGTAAATTAGGTTTCCATAATGAGTTTTTCTTTAAAGTACGCCTCATTGTTGAGTCTAATATTCACGTAATACGGACTCAATGGTCCAAAATATGGCGGTCATAACTCTCTGCTAAAAACTAACACCTCCGTTCTTCTGAGGCCTATTCACATGCCACAACCAGATGTCTATCTTGCTTTTCAGTTCTACAGGAAGTTGCAATCTTAATAGACTTTCTTTATTTTATATTTTTCATACATTTTGACTCTTTAAATTGAAGTAGTTTGTGCTGATTGTAGGGATTATTAGGTGGCACATGTCGACCTCAAGAAAAGCTCATGTTGTAGGGTACCATCTGAATTGTGTTGATTAGCTATATGCTTCAACTTTATATTGCTGGGTTCTTGGGTTAATTGTTGGTCATTTGAAATTCTGGCGGCAATGCCAAATGCGTAACTAAATATGATTCACTGGCTGGCTTGTGTATTCCCATTGGATTTTAAATCGCATGCAATTCCAATTTTATTAAACGATATAGTAAGTGAAAGAAAAAAATTCTTGTTTTTTTTTTCTTTGCCCATTTTGTTGCTGGTAAATTCTTCAATAAATACGATATGATTTCTGTTTTTGTTTTTTCTTTTTGTGTGATTTTATTCAACAGAATTTATTAATGAAAGGTTTAAAGAAATTTTTGTATAAATTAAGAATTATTGCTTCAGTATGCAAATTTTTAATTTATGAGACTTTCAATGAATGCTGCTACTCACATAGAGGACAGCAGTAATATTTAAGAATTCTTAAGAAAAATAATACGAAATTTTTTTCAATAGAATTATTGAAATTGAATACAATTTTTCTCAAAGTCTGGGTTACAAATGAAAATTATTTAAAAACAATTTAAAAGTGAAATAAAATGGAAGTTAATTTTTTTTTATTTCATTTTAAGTTCTTAAATTATTTGCTTTTAATTGTTAAAAAATTCTTTATGTTTGCCTTTGGTTAACCACTGTAATTAAAAGTTATTTTTAATGTCTTAGACAATTGGGCGTCATTGCCATGCAGTTGCCTGTAAATATAATTTATCGTTTGGCTTTTGCTTATACATACTGGTACAGCATACCACATACACTACGCCTACTGCTTTAAATTCGCAAGTTTTTTTTTTTTTGCAATTAATGTCGCGGTCTTGTCTTGGTTGTCCATTAAATTTATTAAAATGTCAGTCGCTAGTGGTTGGGACAAATTTAACAAGTCATTAACACGCATTAAACGTCAACAGAAATTGAAAGTTGACCAAAAAAAAAAATTGAAAAAATTAAAATTTGTAGTCAATCGTTTGGTACAAATTTTTTTTTAGCTAATTATACTTTCAAAACACCTAAACAAGCTTCAGATAAAGATCAAACCTATGAAATTTTTGCTTCACATATAAACGTTTCCGAATAACTTATTAAAACGTTCACGTTATCTGTGAATTTTTGTTTTCTAAATCTCTGTTAATTTTTTTTTTCTTTCGTATTCACTAATTTTAATTATTGATTTGCTATAAATCTTTCTATTCTCTATAATAAATAAAATGGAACAAAAATAAAACCAAAAAAAAGTTTAAATTTGTTATCTTTGACAGAACATCTTGTTTCGGAATCGCCTTTTGTGGTTTGGCATGAATAGCCGGGTGATATATGTTGTGTTTGTTTTATTAAAATATTATAGGGTGTCCCCGAAATTTAATACAAATGTTATTAGGTTGCCTGACTTGTAAATGTACACCCCCGTTTAGAAAGATCCGTAATCTACTAAGAATTTAAGCGTAATTTTTTTAGATCGCATTATCGTATGGTCGTATATTACTATGAGGATGTTCTAGCAGCATACATATAGACATACAAAATTGGTCATTACAACCCTTCAGTCCGGATTAGGACCTAGTTTTTCCCACCACTTATGTTGTGTGTGTTAATGTTATCTATAAGTGTCGGTCCGTACAGTTTAAAATCGACTCCGAGTGACAGATTTTTGAGAAACTTTGCTTACTCTCAGAGTTTTTGCCAGAAATTTGCTAAGAGGAAGTCGCCGAAAAATTTTTTTTTTCATATTTCGTTATGTTTGAGATGTCTGACCTGAGGTTTGAACCGCCTTCTTACGTTTTTACCTTTTAAAAACGTTTAAAATATGAGCACATAAATTGGAAATAAATTAAAAATAAATTTGTGTTCAGTTTTAATTAAGATTCTTTATTATTCATTCAGTTCTGTACGCCACTGTTCACAACTTGATGTAACAACAACAATTGCTTTGTTTGTTATTCCTCTGTTTACACCCCTTGCATAAACAATAACAATTACTAGACAATTGTTCGGCAGATTTTTGTAACGGAGATCTTCAAACCACGATTATTCTCTTCAAACACACCGCGTCTTCACACACGACTGACTGAACGTGACTAACTCAGTCGTCTGCTTTGTCTTGCCTTTTATATGGCAAAGTAAACAGTCTGATGAATGTTCTTGACCTACTAGCTACTAGACTATGGTGACTATAAATTCAAACATGTCCGTAGCAGACTGTAGCAATTATCTTGGTTCTAAATCCTTCGTCATATTCCCAATTTATGTATGTAGGTGGTGGCTTTCTCTTGAAATTTCTAAATCATCCGTTTTACTAACTATTTTGGACGACTTCGATTAAGATACTTCCGATTGTTTTAAACCAGTGTTTACTATTTCATAGCACAATTTTGGGGAGAGAACTCACACGCATTCTTGTGCTTTATGATTTAGTTGTCGATCAGACTGCCACAAGAACACATGTGCGGCGGATGCATTAGCATTTTATTTCGAAATGACACTCAAAAAATATTTTATGTTAAAAGATGCTAATATTCAATGCCTTATATGTATGTTATAAAGAATGTAGGGAATATGTTCTTAAAAGACATTCTGTATGTTAATATGTAAAAAATGGATTTTTTATTTTTATTTATCTAAAATTATTAAGCCGAGCATAGATAGTTTTATGTATGTTGATGAAATGAAAATCAAAATGGCGTATATTACTAACACTTTTCTATGGCTGTAAATAAATAAATTCTCTCACTTATTTTCTCTCTTATACTCACTAATACATAACCATAAATTTTTTGGTAACCCCTGTTTTAAACTGATAACATGTTGATCTGAGAAAACAAAAGAGTGTCCAAAGTTGCTGTTTTTCAGTTAACTCTACTGGGATGTAGTCTATTGAGCACACTGCTATTCTTCTAATTTATCTGTGCGTAGTTCATACCGCATACCAAAGGTTGCCTTATGTAGTGTGTTGGCTTATTAGTCAAACATTAGCTCAGACATCGGGTGCAAAACGAAATATGGACAAGTATTTCTTCAGGAATTTACTCTCTACAGAATTCTGGCAAAAACTCTGGCGATGAAAAGTTTCTCAATAAATCTCTCGTTTGGAATCGAGGGGGTGTAGCCCCCCCACCACTCGTGTATAAAATTAACACACACAACATAAGTGCTGTGAGAGGCAAGGTCGTAATCCTGAATGAAGGGTTGTAGTAACCACTTATGTATGTAGTTCATGCCACAGCGATATAGACTACTGTCTTACGTCGCCCCCTTTGAAAACAATTTTTCGGTGTGGATCTATATTTATCCCTTTTCGATTGGTTTTTATCACGACGACCCTAATGGGTGGTTCAAACTCAAAGGCGATGTTCTTTGTAATAAGAAAATGAACAAAGGAAATTAGTATCAGGCTAAATGACATATTAATAGTCAAGCAACCCTAAAATCTTTGGTCTGGACACGGTAATATATTCTAATGTTACCCGTTCTGGGAGACTAGTACCGCAAAACGCGTTAGCGCTAACGCTGGTAGCGTTAGGAAACGGATATTGACTCAATGTTAGATTTTCACTTTCTCCTCACTGAGTAGAATCTGACTGAAAGAAATTATCGTTGCGAATGGGGCGCCACTTAATGGAATAGTTAACCAACCTAAACTATTACGTGTCAGATGGAACACCTACTTGGTGATTGAGATGGACAGTCTCCATCTTTTATGTCGCGAATTTTTTTGTGAATGGAGTTCCTGAGACTATTTTTTATTTCCTTTAATTTTGGGCAACCGTGTCTATGAAAAATGATTTTATTGCCTAATCTGGTTGACCTATCGTCAGTGAACTGCTGCTACTTTGTCTTTACATGGCAATGTATACAACATATTGTAAATGGAACTAGTTGTCATGCTTCTAATTGAAGTGACATAAATTGGACAATTGACTAAAAAAGAATAAGAGAGCCTGAGTCACTATTAGGCCACTATATTACATACAACAGTAGGTGTTATGATTTATCATTCTAGTACTGGATCGCTCTTCATATCAATCTCTACTCATTGAGATGCTCTAAAGGCTTGAATTTTTGCCTTAAATTATTTGCGCTATTAATGGAATACCCGATGATATTCCCCACTTTACTATCTCAAATCCTTTTAAAAATTTGATTATGATTTGCCTCTGTCCTTAGTTCAATGCACAACAAAGTATATGTTTTATGGGTCACCCTAATCAGCTATTTAAACTTAAAATAACTCCTAAACTCTTCAACACACGTAATATTGACGAGAGTATATCAAATCGAAATGTTAATTTTGTTTTGTCTTATGTTCAGCGCAAAAACAAATAAGATTCGATTGTTTTTATAATATTTTGTAGTTTTTTTTTGCTTTTGTTTTTATTTTAATTTGTTGTTGTTGTTGTTGGAACAAATTATTATTAATCTTTAATGATCGCAAAGCGTCTACAAAATTTTTAATATCAATTTGCATTGTAGTACGACGTGTGTTTTTGTGTGTGATTTAAATATGTAAATGTGCCGAGTGTTCAAAGATATAAATTTGATGAAAAAAACAACAACAACAATAACAACAAATAATGTTTTAAACATTTATGGCAGAAATACAAATAAAAACCAAAAAATAATTTTTTTTTTTTTTTTTTGGAAAGATCTCTGAACATAGATAAACGCTTTTGAGACATAAATCATGAATAATGTGTGTTATTTTTTGGTTTTGTGCTGGATACTCTGTAATCTAGATTTGGTGCTGATGATGATTTTTTTTCTTTTAGTTTTTCAAATTAAAATTTTTATTGTCATAAGAGACTCAAAACTTACTGGTTATCTATTAGTTTCAGGGTCAATAAATGGGAGAAAAATGTTTTTTTTTTTAATTTAAAATTCAAGATTTATAGGTTTTTCATTAATTTATGATAGATTCAGACAAATTCCCAGCATATGCTGGGGCTAAAGGATAAAAATATTGAATAATTGTTTCGAAACACACATTCTATTGGTAGATTATCGTGAACATCTGTGCAGCGAAAGTTATGATTAAGGGCTACCACCCAAATCTTTAAAGTTTAAGGGAAATTAAAAAGAGATTTTAATAATTAATAATAAAAAAATAGAAAAAAAATTTTAATTTCTTATAAGCATTTCGGGTACTTTTCATATGTGTTACAAATTTTACTACCTTTTCTTCTTAAAGGAGAAAAAGTGCCAATAGTGGGCGTTTTTCAAGTGAAATTCCAATAAAAGTACCAAAAGCGGTTGTTTTCAAGTTCGATTTCAATTATGGGAATCTTCTTTAAAACGGAATACAAAAATTTAAATTAAAAAAAAAGTGTTTTGGAAATAAGTACCCTTAAGTACTTTTTGGTACATTAATTATTATGTTACCTTATATTATTCTCCCAATTTCTGTGTATCTTCCAATAAGCTTTTCCTTTCGTGACTTTGAAAGGCTTTGTTTTTATGAATTTGAATTTCTTATGAGCATATCAGGTACTTTTCATATGTGATTTTAATACCTTTTATTATTAAAGGAGAAAATGTACCAAAGTGGTGTGTTCTTCAAGTCCAAGTGAAATACAAAAAATTCAAATAAAAAGTAAACAAAATTATATTCTTTTAATTTCTTATAAGCATTTCAGGTACTTTTCATATGTGACTTTAGTACCTATAATTAAAGGAGAAAAAGTACCAATAGAGGACGTTTTTCGAGTTCAATTCGAATCCAATTGGAATACAAACATATAAATTAAAAAAGAGGGTTTTGCAATTAAGTACCCTTTGGTACTTTACAGCACACTAATTAAGGTACCTTTTGTTATTCTCCGTATTTCTGTGTATCTTTCAACAAGCTTTTCCTTTCAAAGCCACTGCTTTTATGAATTTACCTATTTCTTATGAGCATTTCAGGTACTATTCATATGTGATACAAATGTTAGTAGCTTTTCTTATTAAAGGAGAAAAAGTACCAATAGTGGGCGTTTTTCAAGCCTGATTCCAATTATAGGACTACTTTTTTAAAGCGGAATACAAAAATTTAAATTTTAGAAAGAGGGTTTTGCAATAAAGTGCCCTTTGGTACTTTATAGTACACTAATTAAGCTACTTTTTGGTATTCTCCCTATTTCTGTGTATCTTCCAATGAGCTGTTCCTTTCAAAGCCGCTATTTTTTTGAATTTAAATTCCTCTTAGTACTTTCATGTACTTTTTTTATATGTGTTACATATTTTAGTACCGTTACTTATTAAAGGAGAAAAGTTACCAAAAGCGAGGAAAAGTACCTAAAGTACCACAAACGAGTTTTTCAAGTCCAATTCCAATTATGGGACTCTTTCTTAAAGCGGAAAACAAAAATTGAAATTAAAAAATTGTTTTGGATATAAGTACGTTATGGTACGTTAGTTAAGGTACGTTTTCATTATTATCCCTCTTTCTGTAAATCTTCCAATAAGCTTTTCCTTTCAAAGCCATTGTTTTTCCTGTTACAAGTGCAATTACCTTAAACCACCTAACCAAGGTCTTTGCCCTCTTTGGCAGTAGGATGGATGAATGAATGGATGGCTTGATAGATAGATGGTTGGTTGGTGGTATTACATGTAAAATTGCCCGGAAGCCATGTAATTAAAATCACTTTATTTACACTTATTTTTTATGGTGCTGTTGTTGTTGTGCTTTACTTATCTTACAATTTCATTTACCACACAATACAACACTTCACAACTCTTCACATCACATCATAATCATAATTTTCATTTTCATTTTTTCTGTGTTCTACGTACGTAGCATTGCATTGATTTCATTTCACAAACCCATTTTCAACACTTTCTACTTCAATTTTATCATCATTATCTCCATTATATGGTAAAAATGTATGGGTGTATGTATGTATGGCGGTCTACAAACTTAATCAAGTTTTATAATGTCTTGTCTTTTATTTACATCAATACATCCATCCATCCATCCATCCGTCATTAGTTTTATATAGACTTAAAATGCATAAGAAAATATTTTCTTTTTTTCTCTCTCAATTTTCTTTTAATTCTGTATCAAATAACTCTCGGGTTATTTATTAAATTATTTGCAGTTGTTGGTGTGTGATACATTTTGCTTTATTAGCCATTGTTGTTGTCTAATGAGATTTTCCTACCATCACTTGCCACCACCAGCACCACCACCACAACCACCACCACAGTTGTCGTATTGTATGCAACCAGCCAACAGGTAAAGGAAAATTGTATCTTTTAAATACAATTGTTGTTACTTTACGAGTCGAGTATGTGAATTAGATTTTAAGCATGAATAAGATTAATATACGTACGTACACATTCATGCCAGCTTGTAAACTAGAAGAAAAAACCACAAAAAAGTGAAAACTATTGTGTGGATTGTTTTAAGTTTTCGTTGGATTTTCACAATCTATTTTCGGGTTTTTCCTAACTTCTGGTTTTAAAATTTTACTTCAGTTTTCAACAAAACCAAAACCAAAACCAACTCTCTCATCAACATTTACTGGCTGTTAAGCAATTTAGTTTGTAATTTAGAAAAACTAAAGCAAATATTTGTATGTATGTATGTTTGTGTACACAAATATATGTATATAAGATATCTCTACAGATATGGAAGACGTATAGAAATAGGTTTTTAAGAAATTATATTTGCAAATACATGTACAAAGGTAAACGGCAACAGTTACAGTGGGCTTAAGCAAATAAAGCTCAGCAAATGGTCTCCATTTTAAACATATGCTTGAAATATACATACACATACAAACATAATTGATCATTGCAACCCTTCAGTCAGGATTACGACCTAGCTTCTCACAACAGTTATGTTGTGTCAACTTGGACAGGAAATACATACGATGAGACTTAGCAGGACGAAACATACATACATATATAACAGTGAGGTTGCGAACAATGGATTTAGTTTTTTGAGGTTGACTCGAGATTAGTGTGGGACTATCTAAGCAAGCTGAATCAGCTATGGAACAAAGGATTGCAATTTGCTGTATACTGTAGAAAAACAACGCAGATCATAGTACTTTACACACATAGTGGTTTAAAATGTACAACAACATCTGTGGGACTATCCTGCTCTGAGTAAAGAAGGACTCAAAGCACAACCTATTTCTGTATCAATACTATTTTGTTAACTTGGACTTGAATAGCTTATTGGTTCTCCAATAATCTTAACCCGACCTTCTGCACATACCGTGGTTGAATCTAGATCTAGATCACAGTCTTTATCTGAAAGTGTGTACAGAAATGGTCATCAGATTATGCATTAACCCTTATCCTGTATTAATGGGTCAAAATTGCCCAAACAGTTTTTATTGCTCATTTATTCTTTAAATACTCAGCGGATTTTTTTGAAACTTTTGTACAATTATTATTTTAGTGAATACTTTTAAAATTTAAAATATAATTTTTGTAGATCGTTTCACAAAGCGTATGTAAAAAAACTTACGCAAATGGTACTTTTGGGTCAAAATTGCCCAATGCAACAAAATCAATTTACGCATGTGATACGAGCTTAGTAACAATTCTGTGCGCCTTAACAACATCATAACTAGCAACAAACCAAAAAAATAAGTAAAAACGCAGCTATTTGATAATAACACACAAGTGTTTTTTGTTTTTTTATAGTGGTATTACAAACTGTAACAAAACCAAAAAAAAAGGGAATAAGTAGTGTAAATATTTCGTTCGTTTATGTGTTTTTGAATTGAATACAAGTGACAAAACCTTTACTTACTTTGGGACAATGAAACCAGAAGAGATAAGAACTTTTCTTATGCAATTAGACTCAGGCGATGAAAGCCCCCAGGACACATCAAGTGAAGATGAAAACGATCTCGCTTCTGAACCTGCATCTGATTATAAATATTTATGGTCAGAAACATCAACAATAAACAAAATTGGAAGATTTTCTAAACAGGACATAATAAATTTGACTACTGGTCAACGCATTATGCTATTTCAAGAGCTGATAGTATAAAATATTTGTTTTCTGTTATTTATGCCCAGTGATATTATGAAGTTAGTTGTTGATATGACTAATTTACAAGGTGACTTATAAGAGTAAAAGTTAGAGCAGCTCGTAACGTATCGTGGACGATGTCATTCAAGCAATACATACCATCAAAACCAGGAAAATATGGTATAAAAATTCGGGTGTTTTATGATGTAGAAACAAATTATGCATGGTCCTTACAGGTGTATACTGGATATTCTTGAAAGACTTAGGCATGGATCTTATAAGCGGAGAAATATCTCGTAGACCGAACATGCTACAAAGTAGTCCTGCTAACGCAACAAGCCTTTAAAAGGATTCTGCTGAAATCCCGCAAACAAAAAATTTAAAAAGGGGAAGTTGTTACTTTTTTCCAAATCGTTCTAACAGCACCAAATATGCAAAGAAATGTTCGGAATGTCAAAAATTTAATTGATAAAAGCATTCTGATACCAATATTGTATGTAATGAATGTAAACAATAAAAAAAACTGAATAAATATTATAATTTTTTGTATTGGGCAAATTTGACCCACTAATGTCATATGCGTTTTATTTTTGAAGTACAGGATAAGGGTTAAGCGTCTAAAAGTTTCCGAAAATTTTCAAGAGGCTTCATTCTTCATCTTATATATTCCATCTAGAAGTGCCTTTATCGGAGAACATATCAAATCAATGAACGATAGTCCTCACCTCTCCAGTTAAGATAATAATCCAAAATATTTGCACAGCATAGTGTGTGTAGGTAAGGATCATAGGATCTGCTACAATTGATTAAACACTTGCTGGTGGTAGCCCAATGCTATCTAAATATAATGAAGTAACTGTAGGAACACCTAGGTATCAGTTTTAAAAATTGCAGTACCGACTGTACAATTGCCAGATTCTTGAAGTATTCTTAGTTACGGTAGCTAGCAGTCCGTGCTTTATAATTCCTTATGAGCGGCAAGTCTATTATTTTAAATCATTTTAAGATTCGATAGGCTGTAGATTTTAATTTTATTTTTTAATTATACCGTGTTTTAGAATAGATTTTGAAAATCATATTTTGCGACAAAATACTTCACTCTTTTGAATAGTTCCATGATAGAATTCCAGAGTTAAGAGTTACATACATACACAACTGATCCTTCAATCAGGATTATGACCTAGCTTCTCAAACCACTTAACCTGTATGTGTTAATTTTCTACATTATAATATTTAGACATTCAGGCTTTGACTCCAAATACATTTTATCTCATGAAGTTCCATTTAGTACGACTCCGTTAAAACGAAGGGCCCTGCTCCAAAACATTCCAAACTTTTCCGAAATGGATATTCTGCAGATAGTGCGGTATATGTTGTGCGGTCAATGTTGTCGAAAGGTCCAAATTTTTTCAGCATTTTTAAGTTTTTAATATATGGACCGTGGTAGGGTATTGAACGTATTGTATATTGTTGGGAACATTTTGTAGAAATTTATTTTCCTTGCTAGGTATACTAATTTTGGGATCCCCTTGGAGCTGTAGGTCCTTCTTCCACTTTTCTAATAACATATTACATCTGCGCTAGAAGTACTGCTTATTCTCTTCGGAAACCCTCTGTATCGCTCGATAATCGTTAAAACGATTTCTACCTCTTTACCAAATGAATGTTCTGCCGTTAGTGCGGAATAATCTAGTCTATGCTACCGAAAGGCCTAAATTTCTTCAGGATTTTTGAGTGTCCAAAATCCATGCCACTGTCTATCTCGATCGCTCGAGAGCATTGATAGTGGGTCCCGAGAAGTTAAAAAATTCGTAGCGATGGAATATGACGACGGAACGTGGTGCCCACTAGAGATCAGCAACGAGTATTCAAAATGCAGCAATGAGTAGATTCGAGTCATACTTATAATTTCAGATACTTATACGCATTCATACTTATTTTAATATCATACTCATACTACTCATATTCAAAGTTAGAAATACTCAACGTACTCATACTTAACAATACGTATGATGTTGTTGATTTCGACTCTCCATGATTCAACATATACACGAAGCACAAAATAAGTATGATTTGAGTACGAACACCACAATACTCGCTAGAAGGTTGTGCGTGTGCTTTGCTTGCTTTGTCTCTTCTTTTTTCTTCTTTTGTAAATGCAACAATAACTACTACTGTAAATTTTGATGAATGATTCGAGTGACTCGAATGTTGTGAGTTTGATGTTAACGTTGTACTCATACTCATTGCAACCTATACTTATAAATCAATATTGTAGCGAGTACGAATGAAGCAGAGTAGTTGAATTTCAATACTCTTGACTCACTCATACTCAAAATTTCATGAGTACTTATGAGTAGCGAAAATACGATTCATTGCTGATCTCTGATGCCCACTACCTTTAAACGAATCAATTACATTCAATAGATACGGGTATTAATTGTGGATTGATTCTGATTTAAAATCTTCCAGCAGGGACCTAGACAGGTGCCATATTCGTTGTGTTACGGCTTAAATCTTCCAGCAGAGACCTAGAAAAGTGCCATATTCGCTGTGTTACGGCTATAACTTTAACTGTCTTTCCCCATTACAACCACTGTTGGTTGACTTCAATTTTTCATTTTATATTGTAATTTTCTGTTCGCCATACAACAACCAGTGCTGGCTGCTGCTATTTGCGAACGGCACAATAAAAAAATTTAATTAAGTCCCCAAGATATGGAGTAACAATCTCGATGTTAAAATGTAAACTACTTTTGTTTTCTTTCTTATTGTCTCTCCTGTCTCAATGCTCTCTATGGTATGTCTGTCTGTTTGTCTGTTTCTCTGTCTATATCAACATTTATTTGAAATAAAATAAAATACGAAAATAACGACGACGACGAAAGACACAAATACTCTGGGGATTTGCCAAAAAAAAAACAAAAACAAACAAATGTTTTAAAACAATAAAAGTGTTTGCCAACATGTTTTACTTCTTTAAGCAAATAAAACTCCACATTATTTTCAAAGTGATTTTAAGTTTTTACTTCTATTCTTCTACTTCTGCTGCTTTTTCATCTTTTTTTTTCTATTATAAAACACAGGTATCCACATTCGCATACGTGTATGCCATGATGCGTCAGGTAAGTAAATGGATTTTCAAAAAAAAAAACTTTTCAGTTTCAGTTTTTCACAATTTGTTAACACAGATAATTGTCAAGTGAATGTTCGAGTAAAAGTAGAGCAAACAGACGATGATCGTGAAGAAGGAAGAGGGAATTGAAACAGAAGTTAAAACTTTTGAAAAAGGATACGTTTTAAAGGAGGTTGCCTAAGTAAACTTGTTACAAGTAATTAAATAATGTGGCAGTTTAAGGGAATATTTGGTGAAGATAACTTACAACACAGGCCGTAGTGCCAGGCAGCATATTCCATAGGTAAGTAAATAGGCCTTTTAGAGCAAAAACTATTCATGCAGATAAGCATTTCGTAATGAGTTAAATAGGCCTAGAAACTCACCCTTATTGTTCAGAAATATAAAAAGATTTCTCTTCTTAAGAAGCCTTCCATTTGTGAATTTTGCTTATGATAAACATCGTGATGAATAGGCCTTCTGTAACAAAGTTTTTATCACATATTTGCTGATTTCTAAGTGGAAGTTTTAAGTGGATTTCTTATAAGAACACAGAAATGCTATAAGAATTGTTTTGGTTTTCCAATTGGAGGCCTATTTTCAGTGTTAAAAGCATTTGTCATGGTTATTTAGATGAATCCAAGTGGAAAATTTGAAACGAAATTGCCTTTTACAGATTTAATTCCACGCGAGCCGATCACTGCTGCTGATAACACGGAAAATTTGAAAAAATCTAGAGTGTTCGATGAGGATATTAAGATCCTTGAAGATAGCTAGTCAAGCTAAAAAGACCGTAGAGGATTAGCGAATACTCTACAAGACGCTCATTCTCCCCGTGCTTCTATATGGCGCAGAGGCAAGGACACTATTTAGCGCTGATGCAGCAGGCTTGAGAGTATTCGAGAGAAAACTCCTGCATAAGATCTTCGGTCTAGTGCGAGTTGGCAATGACGCTGGTTCGGCCATGTTGTTCAAATGGATGAGGATGTTCCAGCAAGACGGGTGTTTGATGCGGGGATCTGCGGAAATCTCGGCGAAGAGAAGGATCTTATTTGCGTTGGAAGGACCAGATCGAGGAAGCTCTGTCATGGATTGGTGTAACCAACTGGCGTAGGCGCGCCAGAAGTACAGGCAGGCCGAAATATGTTAATTGGGTTGTTAATGGCCAATTAAATATGTAAGTAAGGGTTGGCGTACGACAACATTCATTCTAAAAAAGGAAAGACTGGAATCTCTAAGACGTCTATAACAGTCGGTACAGCAAATCTTACGCAATACAGGTATCCATTGTTTAATTAGCAATTGATATTGATTTCGAAATGTAGAGCTGACTCTAACTAAAGAGCTATACAGGCAAAGGTTCTGTTAGCGAACATCCTTGCGATATAAAGGTTGTTGGCGAATAAGCTGTTCTCTACAAATTAACAGACCCAGAAAGTTAGTCGATGCTTTGAAGGTGAGTACCTCAATTCATATATTCTTGGGAGTTCACAGAGTTGAACTGTAGGTCCCACCTTCCATGGATAAAAATTAAGACACACAATATAGGTGATGTGAGAAGCTATGTTGGAATCCTGACTAATGGGTTGTAATAACCAGTTAAGTTTGTAAGACACAAAGTAGTTGCCTTCCCGAGTTTCCTTTTTTTATTTTACTTAAGTATAGTGTAGTGCAGATACTGTGTTGTCTAGTCTAGCAGATACTGTGTTGCCTTATTAGACATAAGGCCACGGTTCAAACTTCAGGTCAGACATCTCGAACATAGCGAAATATGAAAAAATATGTCTTCGGCAACTTCCTCTCAGTAAATTTCTAAGAAAAACTCTGAAAAAACTCCATGAAAAGTTTCGCAAAAAATCTGTCGTTGGGAGTCGACTTCAAACTGTAGGTTCCGCCTCCACTCATGGATAAAAACTAACACACACAAAAGAAGTGTTACGAGAAGCTAGGTCGTAATCCTGATTGAAGGGTTGCAATGACCAATTATGTATCTATAGTGTCTTCAAACTGCTGCAACACGAGGACTTGATTGCTCTGAAAGGATATCCGTTTCGAACATTAACTGAAGGATTAATAATCCACTAACCTGCGCACAGTTACTAGTACCTCCGTTATTGCGAGTGATGCTTGGTCGACTCTGAAGAAACTGAAATGAATACTTTTGAAATATTGTTGCTTTGAAATGAATTGTTAATTGACCCTCGTTACCAATTGATGTTAACGAATCGCTGTGTATTTCTAATTCAATTAATTTTTAATTAAATTCGATAATTTAATGACACGCTATGACGCTTGTCACTTCTCTAAACTTTTGTTGTCATTGTCATGTCCGTATGCTAGATACTCGATTTCAAATCAATTCAGTTTTTTTCTTTCTTCTTTTTTAGTTTTTCAATTTTAAATACCGGTTACCGGTTCAGTACCTTTAAGCAGTTTAGCACTAACGTGTGTTTAACTTGTTGATTTATACCTGCCTGCTGCAAATAGATTAAAAGTTTCAAATAATTTTCTTTGGTTTTCTCTGATTCTTATTTTTTCTTTTTTGCTTTTTATTACTGTTCTGTTGCTGTTGTTGTTGTAGTTTAGTGTGTTAAAATTCATTAAAAGTATTTTGTTTTTATTATAATTTTTCCGAAAAGGTGCAATTTTCTGCCTGGGTTTTGTTGCTCGTTGCTTTTCTTCACTTTTAACGAGTTTGTTTAAATTGCTGCATATTTTTCTAGTTTGGCTTTCTTTCTTTCATTCATTCTTTCTACACTTTAAGCCATATTTGTGCGGCATGTATGCCTGAGCTTGAGTGTTAAAATTAGGGGGGTTATATGCAACATATTGTTGTGTTTACTGCCTGTTGATAGTGGCAATTTACAGTAATTCTTTCTACTCTTCATTCTACTCGAAAGTAGTTAAAGAATTCCTACTGTTTTCAAAGTGTTGCATTCTCGTTTTTTTTTTTGCTTTTTTCTATTAAATTTTTATGGTTTTATGGTTTTAGAAGAGAAGAGAGAGAAAAAAACAACAAAAAACTTAACTTAGAAATTTGCTGAAAAGCAAAACTAGTCCATATTTCAAATGTCAGTAATTAAGGCAAATAAACTGTGCTGGTGAAACTTTACATTCTGGGGTAATAAGGCCTATCAAACATATTTACCCAATACAAAAGCGAGTCAAAGTTACATTTTTGAGGTTTCTTGTTGAATTGGTAGCTAAAGCAGCTTCTTTAGTTGAAGCCTATACAATCTGTTATTAAACAATTAAACAATAAAACAATTAAAATTAAAAAAAAAACTGTATGGAAGTCTTGATACATTCATAAATACATACATAATTGGTCATTACAAACCTTCAGTCAGGATAAAAATATTTAAATATACAATTATGTGTATAGTTTGGAGGTCAGAGCTAACGCAGATCAAAGCAGGAGGTTTGCTCTTATTCACTACACAACACAGAAAAACAATCTACGAACCGAAGCATATTCTTATGTGAAATGTTTTTATTCCCTTTTAAAAACCCCCGGGCCTTTAAATTTAGGTTGCGCGTAGGGTTTGGAATCCACCACGTAAAAAAATATCCAATGCAACCCGAACATAAGCCTAACTATACTTTGGATTTAATCAATGAATTTGTTTAGATTGGCTCCGCCATTACCACCAAATATGATGTCATTCTGGCGATCAAGCGTAGGGTCACTCTTGCCAACAGATGCTGCTATGGTCTCAATAGGCAATAGAGTAGCAGAGACAAAACTAATACTCTACAAGACGCTCATTCTCCCTGTGCTTGTCGCTGAGACATTGACACAATTAAGCACCAATACAGCAGTCTTGAGAGTATTCGTGAGAAAACTCCTACGCAAGATCTTCGGGCCAGCGCGAGTTGAAGTAACCTCTACAGAAGCTAAGACTAGAGGTGAAGACAGAGTACGTCTGTTACTTAGTATGCTATTGCTCAGTACTCTCTCGGACTCTTGAGACAATACTGAGAATGCCATTCTAACTAGACGTAACCTTTGAAGAAGCTACGACTAGAGAAGAAGGCAGAGTTTGTCTGTTACTTAATATGCTATTGCTCATTCCTCTTCCGGACCCTTAATGCCATTCTTAACCTCAACCTGATGGAACTGTCTGTCTTCAATTTAGATAAAGGTGCGTATACAGGAAAGTCAGGATGGTTTAGGCTAGAAGTCTAATGGTGTACATATATCAGCACCGGTTTAATTAAATGCAATGTGGTAGTACAGAAGGCCTAACAGATAAGCCTACATGTGTGGTAACGCATCCGATTCAACAATGAGCTGTATGAGCTCCTCAACGACATGGACATTATGCAGCATTTTAACATCCAGCGGCTGAGCTCGCTCATACATGTCATTCGACTGGAGTTGGATCCTGCGGCGAGACGGGTATTTGATGCGGAGATTTGCGGAAGTCGGTGAAGAGGACGACCTTTTTTGTGTTGGAAGAACCAAATCGAGGAAGCCCTGTCATCTTAATTGGCAAGAAGCACAGGCAGGATGTGTTAAGGCAGGCCGAAATCCGTTAATCGGGTTGTTAATGGCCAATTAAGTAAGTAAGTATCCCCTTTAAAAAGAAGATTTAGTCGTGGTCAGCAATACATAACTGAAACACTTTCAGCCAAAACAATTCTTTGGTTTTGCCATCAAGAAATAGTTACTCGGGGCAATATCCAGAAAATAGAGGAGATGAGCCAAAAATCAATCTGCCTTTTCACTTTCACACTGAATCTCTTATTAATCGCTGGTTGTGGCTTAGTAGCAGTTTCAGATTGATTTAAGAAGCCTGAAATTCAAAATTTATTGTTTCTATCCCAACCTCGTATGTCCCTTTTACACTTTTCCCTTTTAAAACGACAGCAAAAAGAATTTTCATTACTTTCATTAGAAGCGGCCTATTTACTTGGGGAGAGGTTGTAAATTTCATAGTCAAAGTGTTTTTTTCTTTTCTTTTCTTTTGACGGAAATCAAATTTCCTTTCTCTTACATTCGTAATTGTACATTTTAACCTGGACGTAGAAATAAACTTCAACACCTTTTTCCAGCAAATTTTTCGCAGTTGCTGCTTCTCATTTTATGTGTCCGAACGATATAGGCTATCGATCATGCTACTGTGTTGTTAAATTGTTCCAAAGAGGATTTCCATTATGAAACCAATAAATTGTTAAAAATCCTAATGCCAGTGATATTATTGGCAAGCCATAGTTTTATTTTATATTAGAAGCCGGTACAGCCAAACAAACCATAAACCATTTCCCCTTTTTATTTAAAAATGAATTGAAGGAAAAACAAACAAAAAAATGAGAAAAAAATACAATAATTTTCCTGTTCATAGACGATGATATATATATATATATGTGTGTGTGTGTGTATGTCTAGAGATTTAAAAGCACTTGTGTTAAGGCCATTTGGCCATTTTCTTTTATCATTTCTTTTTGCTGAAATCTAAACTAAATGTGATGTGATTGAAAACATTTTTGAAAAGTAAATGAGTAGAGGTAGCAACAATAGCTTTGGCTTAGGCTAGCTGGCTGGTTGGTTAGCTGGTAGTTAAACATAGAAGACGAAGAAGAAGAAGAAAAGATTTCTTTAATGCTTAAATCTGCATAAATCAATTTTCATTTCCTGCAATTTTTAGACACACTCTTAAAAGCAGCTTTATGCCATAAAAAATATAAAAAAAAAATATTAACGAACCAAAGCAACTAACAGCAGTTCGTTAAGCAAACCGCTGCAACGTTGCATACAACAAGCAGCAGCAACTTTTCAGTCAGTCATTTAGTGAGTTGGACAGGCCAACAGCCTGTGATTTGCCAAGCGTATGAATTCTACGTGTACATACATATATACCCATAGTGGGGCCCGCCATACAAAAAAACATACACGGCCGTTTGATTTTAAAGTTGGTTTGAAAAGCAAAAGCCCACTTATCTAATTGTGATTCCGGGAACTGGTTCTCCTTGATACATATTTTTTTATATTTGCTTTTGATTTTGTTGTTGTTATTGTTATTATTATTATTTTTCTAAGCATATACAGAAACTTATTAGAATTTAATCATAAAGTCTGATTGTTGTTGGCAAAGAGAGTAAAAATTTTAATTTTTTTTGTTGTATTTTTTGTCTTAAAATAATATCTATGCCAAGTAATACTTAAATAAATACAGCAAATTGTTGGTGCTATGATTTTGGCCTGAGGCCATATCAATGGATTACAATGTGACCACGAATATGTCTTTCTAAATGATTTCGTTTGCATAGCATAGCATGAAGTAAAGCTCACTCACTTTACCTCAGTTAAGGTAGCTGTTTAGTAGACTCTACTTAGTAAATTTTCACCAAAACTTACCATTTCATTTGAACCAGAATTTCAGGGCTACAAAATGCCTTGAAGATAAGGGACTCCTTCCTTATGCTCAACTGTTGGAGTCTGTAAGCATACTTACTTACTGTGTTGATTATTACAACCATTTAGTCAAGATTCCAAACTATGTTCGCACCCCAAAAGTGCATCCATAAGTGATAGGGCCTACTGTCAACTCCGAACGACGAATTTTTCACAAACTTTTCATGGAAGTTCCATCTTACTCTCTGAGTGTTAGCCAGAGGTCGACTGGGAAGTAGTCTTCGAAAGAAATCTTCTCTATTTTTCGTTTTATTTGAGAAGGCTAAGCCAAGTTTTGAACCATGTATTACCTTCTCGAGTAAGATGGCTTCGATTCGTTGGGTTGCAAATTAAGTTGGGATTACAAATATCTAATCTTCCGATAGAGTCCTGATATGAATTATCTGCTAAGGTCCTGACTCAATTGCAATTCAATTGCATTCACAACTGCTGCTATTGTCGCTTATCAAGCGACAGCGTTTTAGTCGGTTTAAGTTGCCACTTCTTCCCTAGTTTGGTGGAACTCGGTCAGTACAAGGACTGCGCTATGCATGCTCATGAGAGCTTTTGGTATCAAAGCTACCACTCCAACCTACCTACCTAAGTTGAAATCAAAAATTTTAAGTGAACGAACAGATTATCTTGTAGTAAACCGAGCTTCCGCTCTTCAACAATTTTTTTTGCCTGCTTTTCTCTTAACTATCAACCTAAGACTACTAATATTACAAGATGGAAATAATAATGAAAACAACACTTTCTGATTTCTGAGTAGAATAGGATGGCATTACAAGACAATTTGAAGCGAAAACAAAAGCATTCAGTAAGGTCTGCAGAGCAGAGAAGGTAATAGTGAAAGGCAGGATTACATTCATCAGATTCTTTGGTACTTACTTACTCAATTGGTCTTTATGACACATTAGTCAGGATTCCAACCTAGCTTCTCACAAGCACTTATGCTGTGTGTGTAAATTTTACACATGAATGGCGTGACCTACAGTTTAATGTCGACTTCGAATAACAGATTTGATAAACTTTTTACTCTCAGAGTTTTTGTTAGAAGACTGGTTACAGGTTGGCGAAGAAATATTTTTTTCGTATTTCAGTTTTTGTTTGAGATATGAGATCACGCCTTATAAGTCAACATACTACCTACTAGACTATTGACCAATTCGTTGGTAGGATCAGTGGAAGAATTTATATCCATCCAGTTGACGAAAATTATGAGATTCCGATACTACCCCTACTGTGTCCTCTATGTAGGACATGTATGTATAAATAATTTGTCCTTAAACCCTTTAGTCTGGATTACAACCTAGCTTCTCACACCACCTATGTTGTGTATCTTAATTTTATACATGAGTGGCGGGAAGAACAGTTTAAATTCGACTCCGAAAGATAGATTTTTGAGGAACTTTTGCATGGCAATTTTATTTTTATTCTCAGCGTTTTTGCTAGAAATATGCTGAGAGGAAGTCGCCGAAGAAATTTTGTTTCGTATATCGTTTTGTTGGAAATGTCTGACCTGAGGTTTCAACCGTGGCCGCACGTCTAATCAGCCAACACAATACTAACTATTTTACTGTCAGAGATTTTGACAGAAGACTGGTTACTGGAAGTCGTCGAAGAAATATTCGAATTGTCTGAGTTGGGGTTTAAACCATGGGCTGGCGTCTAATAAGCCAACGCGCTACCTTCTAGATTGTGGCGATTCGTGGAAGTGGTGGAAGAATTTATATCCACCCAGCTCAGGAAAGCTATGTGATTCTGATAATATCTCTATTATGTCTTCCCATGTCAATGCCCTTGTCAATAAATTAAAATTTCAGTAAAAGTTCAGTCAGTCTTGTGTGAAGAGAGTAATAGTGGTTTGAAGATTTCCGTTACAAAGATCAGTCGAACAATTTGTCTTGTAATTGTTGTTGTTTATGTAAAGGGTGCAAACAAAGGAATAACAAAAGAAAGCCATTGTTGTTGTTTACATCAAGTTGTAAACAGTGGCACACAGAATGTGAGAATAATAAAGAATTTTAATTAAAAACTAAACACAAATTTATTTTTATTTTATTTGCAATCTTCGAGCTTATATTTTAAACGTTTTTTTTAAGGTAAAAACGTAACAATTTTATTCAATAAAATTTATTTTCCATCGCATATGTATTTAAATTTTAATTATTTTTCAATTAAATTAAATTCCAATAACTTACGTATGAAATAGAGGCATAAACATTTAAAACTAATTATCAATGGATTATCACGGCCCCCAAATGCAAAAGTTTGCAAAGAGCAGAGCAGAATATCATAAAATTGTTAAGTATTTAACCTGACTTCATAGAATAGCCAACGAAAACAGATGCGGGCATGTAAGTCATAAATATAGAGCGTTACGCCTATAACATATGGAACAGCATGCTTATTAACGCATTAACTGTTGTTAGCAAAAAAAACATATTCATTACTTAACGGCAGCATTTACTGTGATGCTTTTATTACCAATTTAAAGAAAAAAAATTATGGCGTTCATTTAAAATACCCCACCTTTATGTTTCCTACTTACTCCCACCTCTGCAATTAAAATCTTGTATTTTCAAATAGAAAAACAGAATAAAAACAGAACCTAAAGTAACAGAAACTTGAAAAACTATTTTAAATAGCAATTATTATTTACAATAAAAACAAAAACAAGAAAAAAACCATTTAATTGGAGCAAATGCTAAGTGGAAACGTTGATTGTTCATAACTAACAGCAAAGCGTGTGTGCATATGAATGAATACTTTAGAATGCAGAACAGAATCCAAACAAACGTAAAAAATAAAATCAGGAATAAAAAAACAGCAGCAGCGTTTAAAATGAAAATTGCTTAAGAGCAACAACGTACGTAATATTGGCTGGTTGGCTGTTGAAGCCTACATCTCAGTCATAAGCAATTCATAGCCAAAGTTAATAGCAGCATTGCTGAACTGACAGACAGTCTTTCAAACTGACCAGTTAACAAAACTTAAACAATCAATTGGCCTTGATACACGGACACAGACACACACTAGCACGGCAACTAGTTAATGGCTTGGCTTTTGAAAACTTTATTTCTTTATTGAAATTCTTTGTCAAAAAAAAAAAAAAAATTCTCTGATCAATCTCATGCTTTAATTCATTTCATTTGCGTTTCAGCATCTAGAACGTCAGAGTTCTCCACTCATAAACTAAACGAAATTCTATTCGTATTGCTTTGTTACTTTAGTTTGGCTTGGTTTCGTTTGTTCTATGAACCGCTTGAATTGTATAAGAAATGAAATGATTTTTATCTCGAGTTTTATTTAGCATTTGCAAGTAAGTATCAGTTTTTTTTTGCGGTTTTTGATTTCGTATTTATTTATTTATGCTGCCTCTTCTGTATGCAAAATTTATTTGTTCATATGATTTGTTTGACTCCATTAATGTCCACCGTGTCTGTCCTATCAGCTGCCGGTTTCACTATATATTCTAAACAATATGATGATTAATCAATTCCAATAAAAAATAGGAATATATTTTTAGGTTATTGTTTAAAATTTCTAGCAGGTTTTCCTTCTCAAGAGCAGTAGAAAGATAGCAAAGGAATTGCATTACAATGATGTCAAAGAAGACTTGATTACCGGCCATTACAAATCTTCAATCGGGATCACTTAATTACTTAACTGGCCATTAACAACCCGATTAACGGATTTCGGCCTGGCCTAAGGCATCCTGGCGCGCCTACGCCAGTTAGTCACACCAATCGATGACAGGGCTTCCTCGATTTGGTCCTTCTAACGCAAACAAGGTCGTCCTTTTCGCCGACTTTCGCAAATCTCGGCATCAAATACTCGTCTCGCCGGAGCACCTCCTCCATTCGAACGGCATTGCCGAGCCAGCATACCCGCTGGATATTAAAACGATGCACAACGCCCATGTCGTTGAGGAGCTCATACAGCTCACTGTTGGATCGAATGCGGAAATCATCGCCTACTCGCACCTGGCCGAATATCTTTCGTAAAACTTTTCTTTCGAATACTCTCAAGACTGCTGCATCAGTGCTTAATAGAGTCCATGTCTCAGTGACATAAAGAAGCACGGTGAGGATGAGCGTCTTGTAAAGTATTAGTTTCAATAAGGATCACAGTCTGGCTTATTCTCATATATTTTGGTTGTTTCAGTTTTACATACATATATATACAAACATAATTGGTCATTACAACCCTTCAGTCAGGATTACAACCAAGCTTCTTACACCACTTATGTTGTGTGTGTTAATTTTTATCCATAGGTGGCTGGACCTACAGTTTCAACTGATTCTTGAGAATGTTTTTCACGGCAAATTTATTGATTTTCAGAGTTTTTGCCAAAAATCTGCTGAGAGGAAATCGCCGGAGAAATATTGTTTTCATATCTCGTTTTGTCTGAGATGTCTGTCACCAGTCCCGAACTGTTTGGGTTTCAACTTGTAGCAGACTGGACAGCGAAGCCTAACCGGAGGCTTAATTCTGGTACAATGGGTGTCGGGAGCCACACAGTTTCGTCTCTGCCCAACAACGGTGAGGCCCACAATGGGGAGCAACGTGGTGGCTATGGTTTATGCCCAAATCGTGAGGAGAACGCAAGCTCGGTGTGGCAAAACATTGTTAACCACTTTCACAAAGGAGTTCACGTAGTCTCCGACCCCTAACCAAGAAGGAAGTCATGTCTAATTGCATGGCTTCGAATTGGTACTCACGTATTATGATACACTAATGATGACAGTTTTACTATGAGACTGCACCATTGTGCGTAGGGCCGTTGGTAAACTCTTTGTTTCCAACCGTGCTTAGAACACCATGGTGTGCCGTCATGGCGATACTACATAAAGCCATGGACTAATGTATATGTCACGCCACTTATGTATAAAATTGACACACACAACATAAGTGGTGTGAGAAGCTAGGTCGTGATTCTGACTGATGGGTTTTAATAACGGGTTATGTATGTATTCCACAGTTTGATTTCCTAATGTCTTGGTTAGCTATCGTATTCGAAGCTTGCATAGCTTACTAAGGACTTGACTTGGTTATATTTGGGCTCTCAAATTCTGTTCTATTAATCCTTCTTTCAATATCTCAAAAAAGTTGGTAGGTCCACTGGCTATTAGCATAGTTTTTCCATTTTCTTTGTATTTTTCTAAGGTGCCACTGAGCGTTGTAAAATTGTTGTTCTTCATAATATGCGATTACTTGCAGCCAAATTTATGTAAATTTGTACTACGGAACTATCCGATTCCAATACACACATTTAATCAATTCCTTTTGAAAATTGATGGACGATTCTGGACATTGTAGAAGAGCATAGATAACTTCAAGAATATCAATTTAAACTGAAACTTGCAAATCGTTTAGTGAATTAAAAGGATTATCTGGAGAATCTTAAAGTAGTTTGGAATTAATTCAGGGTTTCCTTACTAGTAAAGCATACCGTCAACAGTTGTTGTAGTGTCTTACTGTGCTGAGGTCCCTCTACATTAGGCATCACACAAGGCAATGCTATGTAAATATGTTTATAGTCGCTGCTCCCTGAAATTTGAATTTCTAATGCACACAAACTTTTTTGAAAACCTGGGAGTTTTGGTAGGAGCCACTGTGAAAACTGTAGTATTAAATTGATATCAGTGTGTTTCATTGGTAGAACTATCACAAGTCTTACAACCATTAAGACATTTTTAGCAAACTTGACTGAAGTGATCAAATATTGTATGTACCATAAATAGGCCTTTAATTATTAAAAATTAAATAAAATCTCATAACCTTACATTGTTGTACACAATTAAAGAAATTTTCTTGTATTTCAAATTTTTTTTTGTCTCTTAAAAAAACCTAATTTTTCCTCGCATTAAATTTCTAAATTTCTAAATACAGTTATTTCTTTACCTAATTTCCTTACAACATGAGCATTATTAGCGTTTAATAGCCCCACGTATTAAGCCATCAAAAAGCCACGATCGTTTGCCACAATCGTTTGCCTTTCTATATTTGTTAACAACAAATCATTTTGACAGACAAATTCTTCCCATGAATGAATCAAATGAGAAAATTCTCTTCTTCTGTTGGCTGATTACAAATGACTCTTTAATTGTCAAATATTTAGCAAGTAATTTAAATGGAATCATCAAAACAAACAAACAAAAAAAACAACAGAAAAAAAATCACTCTCCTCCGACAACATAAATCACTAAAGCATTGAATTTGATTACGGATCTATTAAAGCACAAATAAAAGAAAAAGAATTGGCATCATCATAAAGCCAGAAATAAGATTGCAAAAAAAAAACAAAGTTTTAATAGACATTTCATGGCAACAATTAGCCTCATTTTGAGTGCATTTAGTTAACGATTATTAATGTGGCTAAAACACACCATCTTTAAGAAGACTGTGGTGGCTTAGCAAAAGCCAAAATCAGCCAAAGAAAAAAAGAGATGATCTTTCCAGCAATAGAAAGAAGATCCTGTAGGAAGACATGGCTAAAACCCTTTTAAACGACATTTAATACCTTTAAAATGAAGAAAAAAAAAAAGAAACATGCTTAAATGCTTAAACATTTCAACACGATTATCATTTATACCCGGGTTTGTTTCTTTTTTTTTCTTTCGTATATTTTGTCTTGTTATTATTAGTTCTTTAACATTTTCTTAGCCAAGTTTACAATAAGGCCTTAATCTAATCAAACACGCAAAAAAAATTATACACAAACGCAAATGACTACTGCAACAACACAGCAACAGCAATAGCAACAGAAACACAGCAATGAATTGCAAGTCAACGCAAATGTGGTGAAGAGAAGAAAATAAAATAAAGAATAAAACATGTGTGTGATATTCATAATCTTAACCCTTTGGGGGTCAAATGGCCACCAGGGTTTCCAAAGAATTTTATAAAAATCATTTCCCACTTAACTCTTTTAAGGTGATACAAACGTTTTAAGTCTGGTGGCCATATGAACCTTTGTTCAGATTCCTGTCTACTTTAACAAACGACTTGATGAATTGGGTTAGCGGTTATGCCTCATATGGGCCTAAATTTCTTCTACATTGAGATCCAATAAAATAATGCTTTTCCTTTGAAACATTTGTCTCAAGCCTATAAGTATAAAAGGTCATGTGCAAGATTAGATTCTGGCTCTATAAGGTCGTGGTTGAAATGCCAGTGCATTCTATTGCTCTTCAAAAAGGGAAAGATTTGCTATGTTTGACTGGAGACCCTCTGGAACTTCTATTGAAGCGAAGAACTGAGCTGGTAGCAGTAAAACTCAATGAAGTTAATTCCTGGCGAGTAAATACAGGATACTCGGGTCGTCTATTTAAACGCTCCAACTAAGAAATGTTAAGCTTCGAGATTTCATATTAGTTGTCTGCCATCTGCATTCTTTTCCAGGCTGATGCTATGGTCATATTGAAAGCATCGAGATGTTCCTGAGGTGATGGTATTTTTCCTGAAAATCTTATGATTTATTTAGACAACCAAGCTGTTCGAGACAAACGTCAACTTTATCGTTCATCCTCGTCCAATTGTTATGTTTTTAACTTTTAAAAACGTTTAAAATATGAGCGCGTAGATTGTAAATAAAATAAAAATAAATTTGTGTTTAGTTTTAATTAAAATTCTTTATTATTCACACAATTCTGTGTGCCACTGTTCACAACTTGATGTAAACAACCACAATTGCTTTTTTTGTTATTCCTCTGTTTACACCCTTTGCATAAACAATACTAATAACTAGACAATTATTCGAGATATCTTTGTAACGGAGATCTTCAAACCACGATTACTCTTTTCAAACGCACTGACTCTTCACACAAGACTGACTGAACTTTTGCAGGCTGATGTTGTCGTCATATGGAAAGCGTCGTAATATATCTAAGGTGATGGTATTTTTTCTGAAATCTATTGCTTTATTCGGACAACCAGGCTGCAATGAAGTGCCTCTATACCTCTCGACGGACTGCAACTTTACCGTCAATTCTCTTCCATCCATAACGAGAATTTCTCAAGAAAATTTTTGATCTTTTCAAAGCAACTATTATATGGATTCCGGGACATAGGAAACTACACCGCTGATGAACTGGCCATGCCTACTTTAGAGCTCAACTTCGTTGAGAGCATGACTGCTCACATAATATTGCTAGGCTCTGCTGAGCTGATATGGATGCGAAGAGAGCCTTTCGACTTCTGTTTTTACATCGCATGGCCATTCCTTTTAATTCCCACAGGCCCCATTGAAAGATATGCCGATACATTTGGCATTCCATGACTTTCGTAGAAGCTGTGATATGACCTGAAGGCGGAGACTCTCTTTCACAACATATGTCAGCGTTCAGTTCTTGCTATGAAAGTTAGTGGTCCTTGACTGTTTTTTCTCTTTAACTGAACTGCAGTCGGAATTGTTTTCTATGGAGAATGTTTGATTGCATGATTGATGATTAATAGTAGTATCACAATGGCCCTTACCTTTAGCCTAAGAGGGACGTTACTCCCCATCACCTAACATAACATACATACATGCATAATTGGTCATACAACCCTTCAGTCTGGATTACGAACATGAGTGGCAGGACCTACAGTTTGAAAGTCGACCTCGAACGACAGATGTTTTTGGAAGCAATCTGTATTTCATATTTCGTTTTGATGTCTGACCTGAGGTTTGAACCGTGGCCTTACGTTTAATAAGCCAACACACTACCTACTAGACTACTCTCCTTACTCTCCCCTAACTAACATAATCGAAGCCAAATTCCAAGCAGAAAGAGGGCAACCATCTTGTCGTGAATAAGATAAAAGATCTCTTATAACGTGTAAAAGCCACATAAGAAGCGAGGTATGAAGATTAATGGGTGTTTTTACGGTTCTGGTTGGAAATACGGCATTATTATCCTTTTCGTAGCTGTGGTAATGCGAAAGAATATGATATGATGTAACAGGCCATCTTACGGTCCATGTAATATTCCTTTCACTTAGTGGGTTAATCGAATATTAACATCATCATCAACTTGTACTGGATATCAAATATAATCGAGTTTTTGTTCGTATATTATAGTTTACGTCCAAGAGTAAAAGTCTGATGAAAATAGTTTTGTAATCTATTGGGCTATTTACGTACATACATAGATCGAGCTACTATTATTTCTTTACATTTCGCTAAGTGCGTTTATAATGTCTGTTTAGATATAATATTTAAGATAAATATAAAGATCGTGATTCCAATTTAAGCTTGTATACATTTAATCTTCGCTCCTGCTGCTGCCTGGCTGCCATCTTAGCAACATAAAGAATGCTCTCACCCTCTGACTACTCTAGCTAAGCCGTGTACAAAAGGAAATTTTTAATAAAGAGAATACATAGCTTCCAAATAGCTGACAACAATAAAGGCAAAAGCAAGTGGGGGGAATAAGTAAAAGATGGCCTATACCATGGCTTAAAGACGGCGACAACTGTATACAGAGGATGTTGATGATGATGATTATAATGATAATGATGATGGCCTTGCCTAAACAGCAACAGTAACAGCAACAATAAGTAAAAACGTATGTTATTACACCCAGATACCATAGAAAACAACGTAGACACCAAAAAAATGTTGATCAACATCAGCAACAGCAACAGCATCTAGCAGCAGCAGTATTTTCATCTTTTCTAGCGATTTATGGCCTGTAAGCTACCAAAATTATCCTGTTACTGTTGTTGTTGTATTTTAAACATACGATATATATACGCGATATATATGAAATCGATCTAATTAAGCGTAACTTATCGTTACTTTACCATCTCTTTCTATAGTTTTCCACCAAAAAAAAGATGAAAAAATTTAAAAAAAAAATTGGTTGGCCTTTCAAAAGCTTTTCTTAAGACTGAAAAACAAAAATTAAAAAAAATAAAAAGAGAAATAAATTCTACTTAATGGAGGAGTTTGTTATTGTTTTTGGTGTGTTCTTTTAGAAAAACTCTTTTTCATTGTTTTCATCACCAAACAAAAGATTCAGGTTAATTGGGGTGTATTCCGTTAAAATGCTACCTGAATGAAAGCATATCTCTCCGACAGTCTGTCTGCCAGCCTGTCTGTCTCTATGTGTCTCCCCAAGACTGTTAAAAGTGTGTTTAATTTCATAATTTAATCACAATAACAAAGTCATTAATAAGGATTTATGACAGTAAAATATTAAAATTCAGTTACTCCCTCTTACCAACCAGGTGGCATTTATTTTGGTTTTTGAATTTTTTATAGAAGAAAAGTTTACATAAATTTTTATTGTCTTCAAGAATGAAGTTGAATAAGTTGAACCAGTTCAAACAATAAGGAAGTCAATCTTTAAGGCATGGCTTTACTGTATGGAATACAAAAAAAATTAAAAAACAATTAAAAAGTCTTGAATGCTACCTTTTACAGCAAAGTACGTAATTTACGAGCAAAAATTGTTTGTAAAATAAATCACAAGTTTTATAACATACACCAGAAGAGATAGCTCGAGTCAAATCCAAAAGTTAGGTTGGCCTTGACTCAGCAAGAGATGAACACAATAATTGATGCATGAATTCAAACATCAAGAAAGGCCGCCAACTTTTAGCTGCATTTTAAACAGATACGAGAGGTTTGTTTAAATGGACAATTCGACAGTTTAAATTTAACGTGGTTACATACTTAATTGGTCAATACAACCCTTTAGTCACGATTACAACTTAGCTTCTCACACGACTTGTGTGTGTTAATTTTATCTATGAGTGGCGGGACCTACAGTTTAAAGTCGATTCCGAACAACAGATTTTTCATGGCAATTTTTTAATTTACTCTCAGAGTATTTGTGAGAAATCTGCTGAGAGGAAGTTGACGAAGAAATATTTTTTTTTTCATATTTTCGTTTTGATGTCTGACCTGGGGTTTGCACCGTGGCCTCACGTCTAGCAAGCTAACACACTATCTACTAGACCACGGCGACATTTAACGTGGCTACTTCTAGAATTTATTCATTGGCTTCCATGAAATTCATAAATTCTGTTTGGCTGCGAGCAGGCCAATGGGCTTGCCAGTAGCATAACTTCCACGCGGCTAGTGGGACTAAAACCTTTCTGTGGAATGATATATTCGGTAAAATGAAATGTAGAAAGACCTCTTACAAGCCAGACTTATACAGACTGATTGAAGTGGAAGGAAAGTAAGTTGGCATCAAATAACCTGAAAGTACTGTCCGAGTTGAAACTGGCCTTTTGACCAGGAACATTTGTTCCGATTATGAAGTCACCGTAGTCTAGTAGTGTGTGTGGTAGTGTGTTGGCTTATTAGACATGATTCCACGCTTCTAACCTTAAGGCAGACATCTTCACCAAATTGAAATACGAACGATATTCCTTTGGCGACTTCCTGTCAGCAGATTTCTGGCAAAAACTCTGAGAGTAAAATAAAAATTCGGAATCGACTTTAAACTGTAGGTCATGCCACTCATGGACAAAATTAACACATACAACATAAGTGGTGTAAGAAACTAGGACGTAATCCTGGCGAAAGGATTGTAATGACCAATTATGTATGTATGTATGTATATTCGGCCAAATGAAAAGCCAGACTTATGCTGGCTGATTGTAGCGAAGGGAGGTATAAGTATGGCATCAAATTATCTGAGGGTAGTCTCAGCGTAATAACTGGCCTGTTGATCAGGAACATTTTTGCAGAATATGAAGCGCTTTAAATCCGAAATATAGATCTTGTGATGGAGAAAATGACTCACCATCTGGCGTCGTTGAAACATCTCAGACGGAAACACCACGTTTCTAGTACTAGCCAAAGAGTAAGCCTTGCTGAACGCATAACATCCTGAGGTTTGTTAGGGTGTAACAGGTTTAAAGGAAGACCTTAAATAGCTGCCCTACTTACATTGAGGACAATAAAATTGTTTGTATTTTTACAGCTATGCTGTACCGCTACTCGACAATCTTTTCAACAAACAGTTGTACTTCACATCGTTGTCGTCATACTAATGTTCCCCAATATCCTTCTAACAACCTTACTGTCATGCACACGATATGTACCAAAATCGGCTATTGTCTGGGACTGCATATAAAACATAGTATAAGATTCAACTGACTGTATAGATCTCTGTAAAGAGCCTAAACACACGCATGATACTGGGGTATCCCTTCTTTATTGCAAACAAATCAATTCGTTTCTTCTTTTAAGCATTCTCAAGTATTTACTCAACAAAGATGTTTCCTTTTGGTTATTTTACCTAGATTGAGAGGGCGTATTAAAACGCCACTGTCTTAGCCATGGATGGCAGCTTATCAAGCGTAAAACTTATTTAAAAAGAGAAAGAAGAAAAAACTCTGATTTAAACGTAAGACACACACACACATTATCATTCATTCAATGAATTTGACGTTTAAGATCAATAGGTCGCGATCGACAATCATTTGCCAAATGACTGGCGCACGATAAACACATCACACACAGATCAAACCACAGAAAATAAAACAAGAAAAAATCATTCATACGGTCAGTCCGGCAGTCACTCTGGCAGTCTCATCGCTGTGGCTATACAAACAAGAAAGTTACCCTCAGAAATGTTTGTGTACTCTTCTGCCATGCCAAAACGAACTGAATGGCCGGCATCAGCCATGAAAACTGAAACTGTGGTTTGAGTTGTATTTGCGTTTTGTTAAGATCATCTGGACAATGTTGTAACCGGCTATTCATGCCATTCATTCATTTAGTCATTCATTCACATTTGGTCAGTCAGAAGAGTGAATACTCTTTTGCAATGTTTTTTTGGTTTTTTTTGTTCGGTCAACCTATGTATCATTTCTTTTGGGGTCTGGTCTGGTCTGCTGGATATACGAAGCTTAAGCCGTTACAACATTTATCAAATTGTTGTAAGGCCAGGTTAAATAAGGCAGTAGTTGTTGGTTGGTTTTGTTTGAAAGCAAAAAAAATCTACGCATGATTCGGTTATATTTCCTTCTGTAAGTCTGTTTTGTTGGTTTCTTTGTAGATTTTTTTATCATTCTTCGTTTGCTGTTTTCTTTCAATTTGAAAACTCATGTGGTGATTTCAATGCTGACTGGCTACAACTATTTTCTTTTAGTATTTGGAGTCTCTTTTTTCATTTGAATGTTTGGCTTTTAGGGAATTGGAATTCAACGGTCTCAGCTGAATTTTATTTTTTTTCTTTTCATCTCTGGCATACAAATATTCGTCAGTGTAATGCGTTATGTGGTGTTTTTTTTTTTTTTGTTATTTTTGCGTTTTTAATACAGCAAAAGTAATTAAAAAAAGCCACATAAACGCATATAATTTTTGTTTTTTTTTATATCTCCAAAGGTAACAAAAATATAGAATTGGTAATAGAAAAAAGTCATTAAATTTAGGTTGTAAAATAATACAAAAACAAGTACAAACTATCTTTAGTTCATCTATACATCTAGACAGGCACATTCATACATACCTCATCCATCCATCCATCTATCCATCAATCCATCAGTTCATCCACCTATTCATTCTGTAACCACTGCATTGTGTATAACATTGAGGAAACCCATAAATTTGTTTTTTAAAACCGTTACGAATTTTATAATTTTTTTCTTCTCTCTCCATGTTTGCTTTTTAGAATGCAGGCCTAATTTTTAATTTCTTTTTTTTTTTCTAATTTTTTTTTTGCTGTCGTCTTTTTTTTATGTTTATTTACAAAGCAGATGTAAATATGACCTTAAAAGATAATTTAACTCATAAAAGCTAACATATTAGTTTGGTTTTATAGTCAAAAACAATTTTTTTCCTCTTCACTAAATAGGCCCATTTTGCCAACAGATGTTGTAAAGTCTAATTAGTTTTTAAGAAATTATTATTTATGTGTGTTTTGTTTATAATTTCATGGCTTATTAGAAAGCCAGTGTGTTAAAGTTTCTGAATGGTTAACGGTATAGCATGACTTAGCTAATGGTGAAGCCAAAAATTAGCAACAATGATAAGCAGCTACGTCTAGATGCAGCTTCATTTTAATCGGTTTTCGATTTGAGTTTCCTTGCAAGTATTTATGGGTATTTCGGCTGCTTGTAAAGTGTTTAAGTAAGTTGAATTTAATGTATTTTAATGGCTGTTTTTACCATTTAAAAACGTTTAAAATATGAGCTCGTAGATTGCAAATAAAATAAAAATAAGTCTGTGTTTAGTTTTAATTAAAATTCTTTATTATTCGCACAATTCTGTGTGCCACTGTTCACAACTGGATGTTGTTACTGTTGCCATATTATGGCAACATAAACACTCCGATGAATGTTCTTGAAGGCGAATGTTCGTGGCTTCGCCTTCTCGAAATCTCTATAAATGTAAACATCGTTGTTTCATTATTGTTGTTGTGTATTTTGTTTACATATATTCTTGTAGTGTTTGTTCTTGTATTTTTGTTTATTTGTTTATCACCATTTTTTTATGTTGGTGTTAATTGCTATATTACGCAGTGCGATAATTTGTAAACAAGTTCATTGTTTTTGTTCATTATCCTAACGATAATAGGATTTTCCTAGAGAAGTTACAAAACTCTTTCTAGAGAAGTTACAAAACTCTTTCTAGAGAAGTTACAAAACTCTAGGAAAACCGTATTATCGTTAGGAAGATGTGAGCATGGTTTGATTGCTGATTCTGTAATTTAGACACCCAGTCCAGTCTTATACCCATATTTACAACTAACCGTGTAGCAATTAGTTCATACGATCAGCTGTGTAAGGATTTCATTCCTGTACTTCAATTATAATTTACTGTTGAGCTTTCGACAGAATACTGGGAAGGGGTTGCAGAGCTGAAGTTTAAACTTTCGATCCCTCGCCTAGTAAGCCAACATACTTCTTTCTGGATTACAGCGAATTCAAAATCTAAAGGTTGCAGAAGCTTTTTCAAAGATTGTTCTTTGATGCAGGCGTCTACTTACAGATGGCGTCAACTATCCGCTCCAGTGTACTAAGCATATACAAAGTTAGTCTAATCTGGCAAACAGCATAGGGGCTTTATCGCCCTTTGTGTCGTAATCATCAGAAGCAATATATACAGAGTAATGACAGAGAAACGAATGCTCGTGTTGCAAAAAAATGCAAAATAAAAATGGAATCTGGAATCGGCAAACGACTTACGACTTAACAGAAGTTCAGAAAATTCTTCAAAGTTGTTAATGAAGCAATGCGGCCCCTGAAAGACTAGCTGAGGCGGTAGATTTCCGTAGTATGGAGTGGAGTTGCTGTGTTGGAAAGATCTGTGCTTACCGAAAACATGCGATAGAGTTACCAAAGCTGAGACCTCTCAAGTTGAGCTGTGAACTGTTTAATTATTATTTATCGTTCTGCAAGGATTATGTTTAACTGTTTCCAACAGGCGTTAAAAATTTGTATGACCCAATTGGCTGCTTCAGTAAAATCTCAACTCCAATAGAATGTTTTGTTCAGTTACCATATGTATAGAGAGAGGTGTATACTTTTGTAATGTATTGTTTAATAACCGTGTTTAATAAGGTGATGAATTTCTTTTGCATTTTTTTATTTCTAGTTTTCTATTGCAGGCCTATTTACCATTACGGCTGGAGTATATGTAAAATGCACTTGTACTGTTGCATGTTAAGTGAACATTTAAAACGTATTGTATGACAGCTTAAGTTTACTTAGTTTCTTTTATTTTTGTTGTTTACTCTGTTATTCAAACCCCATCAATCTGTATTCTTAACATTTTGATTTTATTTATAATGCCATCAAGAATACAACAACAACAATAACAACCAGAAAAATTATTTATTAAATAAAAAAGAAAAAAAGAAGCAGCATAAATCAAGATGAATGTCGTCATTATGCAAGATCTCGAAATCAAAGTGATGTTTTAATGACTGAAAAAAGAAGAAAAGTTTTCTGCATTTAAAGTTTAATTGTTTGCAAGGTTGCTGAGGGTATGGCTTGTTGGTTTTGGTTTCTGTTTCGGAAAACCACAATCAATTGTAATTTTCCATAAAATGTCACAGTAATTCATAGACTACATATTTCATTAGAATTAATCTTCCAATGGTTCGTTGGTTGGCTGGCATAAAACAAGTTAAATGCTCTTTCAATTTCTTATTGTTCTGGTTCTTAAAGTTTATTCCCTACAATAATCCCAAGAAAAAAAACTATAGAATTGTACAGAGAACCTGTATTATTTTCTAAATCGTATGGACATGCAACCAACAACAATAAGCAGCAACAGCATTAAGAGCAATTGCAAGCTTATTTAAGCCTGGTATTAAAAAGAAAACAAAAAAAAAAAAAAAACAACAAATACAACTGACAAGTTGTTTTAATAATAGAAAACTAGTGGTTTAACAACGCGTTTATACGAGGTGGGGTTATTAGGTGTGGGAAAATAAGTTTAGACTTAAAAAATGTGTAATAAAGGGGCAAGATTTTTGATTTGAAATCACAGACGTAATAAAGGGTTATCCAAACTAGTGGTTTAATAATGCATTTATACGAGGTGGGGTTGTGAAGTGTTAGTAAAAACTATAAGACTTTAAAAAATGTAAAGAAAGGTGCTTATTTTTCGATTTGAAATCATAGACGTAATAAAGAGTAATCCATTTATCGGTTTCAAAAGGCCCTAGGCCTGGCCCTTATGTACGAAATGCAGTAACCAGCTCCGTATTAACTAGTTGCAACAATCGATAATGGAGCACCACACATTTCTGTAATGTTTCCAGTCTCTTCAAATTTCTTTGTCTCAAGCACCCCCTAAAGAACGAGAAGTATAATTCTACTGCTGTTTAACGATACAGTTTTGAACACCATCCCACAAAAACTAAATCAAACAAGTGCCTCAAAATAATAGGCAGAATATTTGGGACTAATAACGCATTAGCAACATGGATCTCTTGAACTTCAGGAACCCATAACGATACGAACAAAACAGAGCAACTGGGCAGGGATCGACCCTAGTATCAGAAAAAATTCTGATAGTTAACGAAGGCGCGTCTAGATTAGAATTCTCAGCAATTAAGAAGCTGTAAACGGTTAAGAAAAACGTACGATATTCTGACAACTTAGAACAGGACATTATGACACTGGAAGTTGGGAAACTAACAGAGGAATGAAATCATCTTAAGATAGGTAACGAACAAACCATTCGTAAATAGCAAACGTTTTACAAAATAAACGACACTTACTTCCAATCGTTTTCATTTGATACTTGGTTCTTAAATTTATTTCAGCACTTCCCTGTTTGCTACGCCTCCACATCTATCTGTTTGCCAGTGAAAGGCACTTACTTCTGCTACCCTGCGGATTCCAGTCATTTGCAATGGGTGTGTTGTCATCATATTGGCTATGTTACATCCATTTTCGCATATTTCTAAGAGCATATTATACGGATGAGTGCGAGTCCTCCGTTGTTAATTCAATAATATATCAGGTCAGAACACTTTTGAGATCCGTCTCAAGCGTTTAAAGGTGAAAACCTGTAAAGAAGTCGCCTTAGTCTAGTAGGTAGTATGATGGTGTGAGGCCACGGTTCAAATCCCAGCTCAGATATCTCCAGCAAGACAAAATATGAAAAACTATTTCTTCGTCGACTTTCTCTCTGGCAAAAATTCTGAAAGTAAATAAAATTGTCATGAAAAGTTTCTCAGAAATCTGTCGTTCGGAGTCGACTTTAAACTGTATGTTCCGCCACTCATGTGTAAAATTAACACAAACAACATAAGTGATGTGAGAAGCTTTCTGAAGGGTTGTAATGACCTCAAATTTATTTCAACAATTCCCTGTATGGCCAGCTTCTACGTTTTTTTGTTTGCCAGTTGGAGGTCCTCAGCTACCTTACGGATTCCAATCAATTACCATGGGGGTGATATCTTCATATTGGCTATATTACATCCATCGACATGTGTTTTTTCCATATTCCTTAGAGCATATGACTTTGATAAGTGCTAGTCCTCAGTTATTTGTTCAATAACCTATCGGATCAGAAAATTTTTAAGACTCATCTCGAGCATTTAACGCTGGAACTTGTAAAATGTGTTCGTCTTTAGCTTTATTCCAAGTTTCACATCCATATAGGAGAATGTATTTCATGCACGAATTAACACGTTGACGTAAATGACGTGTATAAACGTCTACTGTGTGTGCTCGCAGATGTTAATGTCATCTATAGACGTCCTTCCAAAATTAAATTTGCCTTATGCACCCTTCTTCGATGCCATTCAGCAATACAAATAAGAATTTCAAAATTTCTTAATTTTCAAACGATCCTCGTTTGTGATTACTTGTTTTTTTTATATCTCAATTTAAACATTAAGCTTTAAAAATAAATTTTAAATACTACCATAGAAGTGAAATAAAGCAAAAAAAAAAAATAAAATGAAATGAAATGAAATAAAACGTATGGTGGACCCTACTAAGTCTTAAAGTTCTGCTTTACAGGAGCATTAGTTTGTAAGTGCATGTGTTGCATACCCCCATACCCATATTTTTTCTTTTTTGTTTTTTCTTGGCTTTTGTTAAATGACAATTTAATTGTTGTTTGTATGTATTTGCTTGCATATGTCACTTACAATGACAAAATAATTTAATTATGTCAACTAAGATTTACCTTGAAGTCTGTTTTTTTGTTTTCGTTTTTTACATTTCATGCTTGCAACATAAGGCCCATAAGCTTACTACAAGCATGCATTGAAGTTGGCAAAGGAATAAATAAAAATTTTTTTCTTTTGCTTTGGCTTTTGCTGCATTAAGAATCAACAGCAGCAGAAGGAAAAATGTACAATAAAGTATTAACGCCATGCCAACATTCATGTTTCAATAAATAAATTGAAAAGAGAGAAGAGTAGAACAGAAATGGAAAAAATATGTGGTAAATGAAAGGCAGCAGTAGCAGCAACAGCAGCATTATGTTGCATGTTTATTGTTTTTATTTTATTTCTGTTGCTTGTTGTTGGTGTAGCAATTTAAGTTTGTTGGAATGATGTATTATAAGCATATTTCGCATTTTCAGTTGGCCAGGTTTCGTTTTCTACCAAAAACATTGGTTTGGAGAAGAAGTTGTTTTCTTAGAAAGCCATTAGATTCATTCTAAAAGTGTCGAGAGAATTAATAACAAAATCCCTCCTACTTGCTAGTAGCTTTATTTCTTCTAGGTTTTTATATCCAAAACGGAAAACCAGACTTTATAAACTCAATATATACATAACTGACTGGATTTTGAAATAGGCTATCTTGGTCTTATCGGACAGCTAAAAGATAGCTACAGAAACATGTCTGATATGTTTTCTGTTGATCTGTGATATCTAAATAGTCCATTGGTGCTGTAAAAACAATAAATAAAATTAAAATAAATTTATGTTTAGTTTTAATTAAAATTCTTTATTATTCGCACAATTCTGTGTGCCACTGTTCACCACTTTATGTAAACAACAACAATTGCTTTGTATGTTATTCCTATGTTTACACCCTTTGCATAAACAATAAAAATTACTAGACAATTGTTCGACAGATCTTTGTGACGGAGATCTTCAAACCACAATTACTCTCCTCAAACGCATCACATTTTCATACAAGACTGACTGAACTTCACTAACTCCGTTGCGTGCTTTGCCTTGCCTTTTATATGGCCTAGTCAACAGTCTGATGAATGTTCTTGAAGGCAAACGTTCATGACTTCGCCTTTTCGAAATCTCTATAAATGTGAACATCGTTGTTTGTTTGTTGGTCTTATCGAGTTGCTAGAAGATGGCTTCAGAAACAAGTCTGAAATGTTTGCTGAAGATCTGTGAAATCTGGATACTCGACTTGTGCTGTAAAAACAAGAGAACTGATAGAAAATCTGAACTCGCACTCTATGTAAATTGATATTTTTGTGGCCACCCTTGAAGTAACAAAAGACTTGAAATGTTTTATAACAAAAACGATATTTAGAGATACTATGGACGTGTTAATCAGATTATTTTGATTCATTAGAAGAATATACTTTTACTCTAACCTAATAAAAAGTGCTCCAGTTCCTTTTTTTCACGAAGTATTCAGTTTATTTTTATTTATATTCTGTTTTCTTTTATATTTAAAAAAAAAAAAAATATAGAATGAAAGCAAAAAAATTGGTTGTTTACCTTTGTTTAATTCGTTTAGTTGTTGTTGTTTTTTTTTAACAACAACACAACATACAACATTCATTACTTAAGTTTTATTAGTTAAAGTTAAATTGTCGTGGCATGCAATAAACTTTTGTTATGCTTCTAAATGCCGACGCCGCCACCACTATCAATACAAGCACTAGTAACCACCATCAGCACCACCACCACTGCCACCAGAACCACCATCACCCATTTATCGTATGCAAGTCTAAAGTAAGAAACTGTGTCTGTTGGTAATAAGCAGTGGCTGTTTTTGAAATGTTCCAAATGCACTACTGTTCATTCATTCATTCATTCAGGCACTCATTCATTTATACATTCAAAACGTTCATCTGTGTTCATAAGCAGCAGCAGCAGCAAATCTTAACTCGTTTTAATGTAATTTATCAAATGCATTGACATTTTCATGAAGCATTGACGAAACTAAAGAAGAAAAAAAAAGTACAAAGTATTGGAAAAAAGTCACTCAAATATGTCTTGGCAATGGTAAGCAGTGAATATAAAGAAAAACGAATTATTGTACTCTGTTTCTTAACATTTTATTGGCGGTATTTAAGATTTCCTTTCATTTCTTAGGAACTGCCACATAAACTACTTGTTATGCTGAACTAAAAATGAGCGAAGAAAAAAATATTCACAAAAATAAAGGAACAAAAATTGAATTCTTTTAAATGAAAACACTTTTCAAAAAATTTATTTCTGGCTGCTAAATATCAGAGAAACAATTTTTTTTTTTTGGGTAACAGAGGTTAAATATGCAGATTTCTTAGAAAATTATTTGTATTCAAATTGGTTTTAACAAAAAAAATTTTGTACTTGCTTCCGGACTAGCTCAACTTGGTCATTTATAATTCCTCTACCGATCCTCACATCAAATATTCATTTCATTGAAACATTCTCTCCCAACCGGAAGACTTGGCTGAGCCAGCATAGCCTTAATGTTTTCCAAGAGCTCTCACATAAAACATTATTTGTTCGAATACGGAAACCATCGCTAATTCGAACTGTTCACAGGATTGATTTCGAAACTGATAAGGTTTCATGATAAAATAAAACAGGTAACATGACATCCGTGATTTACTCCAGGATCATCGCAGCAGACAACTATTCTATAGCACTAAGGGCAGCGATAACATTTCACTTTGATATTGTTACAAAAATGAAGAATCTAGATACTGCTGTTTTGCTTTTACGTCGCTTAACATTAAAATTATAAACAAAAAATACAACAACAGACACCAGCATAAAAAAATGGCAAATAAGTAAACAAAAATACAACAACAAACACCAGCATAAAAAAATGGTAAACAAGTTAACAAAAATACAACAACAAACACTACTAGAATAAAAGTACAGTATTCCCTCGATTTACGTCGTCTCAATTTACGTTGTTTCGATTAACGTCGTCAAAAATTTTGTTCTCTTCAACTTCGATTTGCGTCGTCATTCGATTTACGTCGCCTCTGTTGTTTATAAACAAAATCAGGGGAGTTCCCTCTTTAAAAAAAATTCAATATTTGTGTGTAACTATTTGAATAAAATATAAATAGAGTTTTGAAAAAAAATAAATATTTAAGTGCTAATGGATAATTTTTTGTTTTTTATTAAACTTTTTGTGAACAACATATGAAATAAATTTTTATAACAAATCAAAAATCCATCTAATCCATCTAATATTTATGTATGTACTTAGTTATACTGAATAAAAATTGAATGATTTTAGTTTTTTCTTTGGAAAATGTGCATAAATAAATGCATCCGATAGTATGAGTTATTTGAAATTCGATTTACGTCGTTTCGATTTACGTCGCCTTTTTCCGGAACATTCTACGACGTAAATCGAGTGAATACTGTAAACAAAATACACAAACAACAATAATGAATGTAAACAACAATTTTTACATTTATAGAAATTTCGAGAAGGTGAAACCAAGAACAATCGCGTTCAAGAACATTCATCAGACAACATATAAAAGGCAAAGCAAAGCAATCGAGTGAAGTTCAGTCAGTATTGTGTGAAGACACGGTGTGAGAGAGAGTAGTAGTTGTTTGAAGATCTCCGTTACTAAGATCTGTCGAACAATTGTCTTGTAATAGTTATGGTTTATGCAAGGGGTAACAGAGGAGCAACAAACAAAGTCGCCGTAGTCTAGTAGTTAGTGTGTTGGCTTATTAGACGAAAGGCCCGAGTTGAAATCCCAGGTCAGACATCAAAACGAAAATATGAAAATATTTCTTCGGCAATTGAGCGCCCTGGTAGTCTAGTGGGTAGTGTGCTAGACTATTAGCGTGAGGGTCGTGGGTTCGATTCCCACCAGAGGCTCTGGTCTGTGACACTACACCGAGCACATGGTCGAAGTTACTCAGCTCGTATATAATTAGAATATAATTTGTAATTGTATTGTAATTAATAAATAAATAAATAAATTTCTTCGGCAACTTCCTTTCAGCAGATTTTTGGCAAAAATTCTGAGAGTAAAAATTGCCATGAAAAGCTTCTCAAAAATTTGTCGTTCGGAGTCGACTTTAAACTGTAGGTCCCGCCACTCATGTATAAAATTAACGCACACAACACGAGTGGTGTGAGAAGCTAGGACGTTGTACAATGGGTCAATTCGACCTCCGGGTACTGTACTTGTCACAGTTGACAAGTACACGTCCTCTAACCTAACCTAACAAAGCAATTGTTGTTGTTTACATAAAGTTGTGAACAGTGGCACACAGAATTGTGCAAACAATAAAGAATTTTATTTAAAACTAAACACAAATTTATTTTTATTTTATTTGCAATCTACTAGCTCATATTTTAAACGTTTTTAGAAGGTGAAAACATAACAATATTGATGCCGTGGGAGTACGCAAGCAATGGTACAGATTCGTGAATAATAGTGCAAAACCGCTTCCAAAGAGTCGCTTTTGTTTGTAAACTCGCACAGCGTCTATAGGTTCGGTAAGGCGCTTCTCCACATTGAGACTTACCTGCCGTGCAGCAATACATTTCTCACAATATTTATTGAATAGTAAAGAAGACCTTCTCTAACCGCTTTGTTAATCTAGCCGAATATTTATCCAAGCAGGCACCCTGGTTTCTGCAGAAGTTACGAGTCGGTGGCTTTTTGGGACACTTGAAGCAAGCGAAGTTGAAACGTCTGCTAGGCAACCTGGTTTCTGCAGAAGTAACGAGTAGGTGGAGTAGTTTTATTTGCTTATTTTTGATTTTAAAAGCATATTTATTGATAAAAAAAATTCATGTAACAATGCTTACTTATTTGCATTCAACACTTATTTATCATGCCTCTGAAGCCATGACATTATGAAATCCATTTTAATTGTCATAATTTCTTAAAACTATTACAGTAGTTGGAGATCATTTTAATTTCTCCACCCACTTTTTCTAATGCACTTTTAAATACCATTTGCAGCGGCTTATAAATAATTGTTTCCATTAAATGAAATAACTTTTGAAAAACCATTCAACTACTACCGAAAACTGGGTGTATCTTTATCACTTTGTTAAACCATGACCATAATGTTGGCTGGCTGTAAAGGCCATAGACAAAAATGAGTAGCCTTTTGCATGTTTTGGTAATCAATCTTAAGAATAACAGACACACTCACTTATACTCTTTCAGTCTTAACAAAATGTAAGCCTTTAGCAGCAGTTAGAAAATGAAAAAGAAAACAGGAACAAAGAAGAATTTATTTTCTGTTAGAGATTTAAGAAATTTTTTTTTGGTGGTGGGGGGCTTAAAACACTCTACACAAATAAACATTAACAGGGTAATGCAATCAAGTTTTTTTTTATTTTGTTGTTTACAGAAAACTGGTCTACAATAAATATTTTTTTTGTAATTTTTTTTCAAAATTTCTTTGATTTCTTAAGGCCGGAGATATTTATCAGCAATTGCATATTATAGCCATACGCACTTTTCTGCTTTTCAGCCAAGCAAATCAACTTATTTCATCACGAAAAAAAAAATAAAAAAAAATTACAAAAAAATTGAAGCAATTTTTTAAGTGGTATTGTCTGCCTGATATTTTTTTGTATTGTCCGCTGTTTAATTGTAATGGATTCCTATTCAATCATTTACGTTGTTATCGTTATGGATTTCAATTATTTCTTCTCCGCTTGCCTCCATACCACCAGATGATGTTGCTGCTCATGACGATGATGATGAAGGCAAATAGTAGCTCAAGTGGATTTTTTCCTATTTTTAAACAATAAATCGTAACAAAAGCTGTACAAAACTAAATATTATTTAAGTTTGTTCGTTTATTATTGTTGTTTTTGTTGTTGTTGTTTTCTTCTTCTATCTTCAACTTATAATAGAAATTTTGTAACACTTTTACTTTTGTTTGGTCATTCAGGCAAACAATAAATCAGAAAGAAAAATTATGAAAAAAAAATGTTCAAAAAATTATAAACAAAATTCAAAAATAATTACATAGTACAACATCAAGCAAAAAAAAAAAAAGTGAATGTTAATCAAAGTTTTTATAATTTTTTTTCTCTCTAAACAATAAGTGCATTAAAAAGGGAGGGGAAAAGTAAGAAAGTTTCCATAAAAGCATTAACTTTAGGGCGAACTATTTTTAAAATGCATTGCTAAACCAATGCAATGTAATAACATTTACCAATTTTTCATTTAGAGACCTATTTACAAACTTGTATTTAACAGGCCATATTATATTTGTACACATCCGACTTAGCACAACAGCTTTCACTGTAAATAGCGTATAATTATGTAGTTTGATGCACAATTCCTATCAATAAAAAAGCAAATGATATCAATACAAACCAGGGTTTTTGCGAGAGTGCCACAATGGAAAAAGGTTAGCCATTAAGTCCAAATAGGAAGAATTCAACATTCTAACTAAAGCCTTCAATGTCATCCCACAGTTAGATAAAGAATTTTCTATTCAATAAGAATTCTATACCAATCGTCGGACTTCCCTAGATGAATAATATCTGGTAAAGTATTATTCGTAAAATGTTGAGGTTTCCTTCTTCCAAAGCTTGATAATGACAAAGACAATTTCGATATTCTCTCTACGTGCACTGCCGTTGTTATTAGTTACATTATTGGTCATTACAACCCTTTAGTCAGGATTACGACCTAGTTTTTTACACCACTTATGTTGCGTGTGTTAATTTTATACATAAGTGGCGGGACCTACAGTTTAAAGTCGACTCCGAACCGCAGATTTTTGAGAAACTTTTCATGGCGATTTTATTTACTCTCGGAGTTTTTGCCAGAAACTTGGTGAGAGGAAGTCGCCGGAGAAATATTTTTCATATGCTCGGTTAGATGTCTGACCTGGGGTTTGAACCGTGGCTTTACGTCTCATAAGCCAGCACACTATCTACTAGACTGCGGCAACTTCAGAGACCTATTTAGAAAGTTATATTTAACAAGTTATCTTTTATATTTGCACAAATTCGAAATGACGATTTGTGATTACCAGCTGCTCCTGTTCACAGCTATTAATTTGCTCAATACACAATTCCTTTCCAATGAAAATCTATAAAAGCAAAATGTCTCGATTGAAATCAATACGAATCAAAATTTGTCTGAGAGTGGCATGATGGCAAGAGGGTAACTATTAAGTTCGAATAAGACCAGTCCAACTTTCTAAATAAAGCCTTCAATGGCGCCTCACAGTTAAATGAAAAGTTTTCTATTCGAATATACAATAAAAATTAGCGTATCTTTATTGTAGAACGGGATATCAGCCACATATATTACAAGAATTCTATATCGAATCGTCGGATTTCCTTAGTTGTGTAACATCTGGTAAAGTATTATCCATAAAATGTTGGGGTTTCCTGCTTCTAAAGCTGGATAATGATAAAGAAAATTTTGATATTTTATCTACATGCACTGCATATGTTGTTATTTGTCGTATGCAATTCTAAATTCGAACAAAATGTGAAGTAACATATCATGCTGCTTAAATCAATCTTATAAAGACTTAAGGAACTCATGGTTTGCTCAGCATTCGCATAATAGTTGTGCGTACTATGTTGTTATTCCATAGCTTCCTATATGATATTTAAGCCTTCTCTTGAAATTCAATTTTCAATGCTAAGAACGTCTTTTGAATTTTTAATTTTGCCTGAACAGGCTCAAGCTAGATCACTCACTTTTTCTTTTGCAAACACTTGCTGTTGATTAGGTATCTAAAAATGCACAAATTATCATATTTAGAAAAAAATTATTAACTGCTTCCCTCAGTTTAAAACAGTTCTAGGCTTAATACCTGTACCAAAACATCACAGATTGTACTGTCCCAGCTCAAACAATATCTGAGCACTCACTTATTTACTCACCGCATGTACTTCGACAGAGTTCACGGACATAAAATCAAGAACTTTTTTAACTGAAAGAAGTGGTACTCGATTTCGTTTACAGTATCAAGTACTTAGGAAATAACGAAACCGAAATCGAACAACAACATTTAAACAAATATCAAAAAGTCACAAGGCGTGAAATGAGGCAGTATAAATAGATGCTGTCGTGAATAGTCAGTTAGTAATGAGACGGGAGCCTGTAATTAATAACCGAGAGTTGCACCAATCAGGGAAGTTGCCGTAGTCTAGTAGGTAGTATGTTGGCTTATTAGACGTAAGGGCACGGTTCAAACTCCAGATCAGACCTCAAATCGAAAATATGAAAATATTTCTTCGGCGACTTCCTCTCAGCAGATTTCTGCCAAAGGCTCTGTGAGTAAAATAAAATTGCCATGAAGAGTTTCTCATAGATCTGTCGTTCGGAGTCGACTTTAAACTGTAGGTCCCGCCACTCTTGAATGAAATTAACACACACAACATAAGTAGTGGGAGAAGCTAAGTCCTGACTGAAGGGTTGTAATGATCAATTATATATGATGTACCAATCAGTGCACATAAACACATCGCACATTTAGTATTAGTTTTTGTTTATAAGGATCGTGAATAAAATTGATAACCCAGTTTTAACACTTGAAGTTTGTTGTTATCAGAACAGAACGATCAGAAGTAATTATTTTCTTTTATTTCAATTAAAAAACGTAGCAATGTAGCAATGTAAACGTAGCAATCTAACAGTTTATGGCCATATGTTCTCAAATGATGTATCACAAGGCTTCGAATAATTTATTTAGCCATAGTCTATAGCCGCAAATTTATAAGATCCAGAGAGGATCTTTTCAGACAATACAAACTACGTTGAAGTTGCACTTTCTGGCCAATGATGTCCACCGTACTACTGAAATGTGTGTTAGTAAGGTAGTAACTACACTGTTGTAAAGCTAATGTGTGAACATCTAGAGGCAAAGAGATAACCAGCGTATTTTTTTAATTCTGCTTTTCATTGCCATTTAAATCAATATTTAGTTTATCATACTTTTCCAATGTCATTCTTATAAATTCGTTTTCGTTTTTCTCGACGTCTAATTCCCATTAAAAGCAATCGTTAATAATCACTTATCGCCATCATAACTTTTAATCATATTAATTTACTACAGAATTTTTACTCTTGCAGTTGTATTTTATCTTAATTAAAATGTAATTAAAATTTACACCATCATACAAATTGCATAAATGTAGGTACTACACATACATACATACATACATATACAATTACAAGCGTAAACATACATATCATATCATATATACAAACCATAAGTAGTACATGTGAATATGAACATGAGAATATTTAAACGGTGTATGTTGTGGTATGGTGTATGGTATGATATGGCGTATAATATACATTGTATACATGGTATAGTATACATGGTGTAAAATAATATGTAATGGTGATGGTAAAATGTTTACCAAACTAATTAGACTAAATTTTTATTTGCAAAATTATTTTCCATTCCCTTTTTGCTTTTGCCAACGTTTGCCACACGAGGCTGGCAGATCATGTTCAATGTTTATGCAGCATGCAAGTGCAGTATGTTGCATATGCGATTACGTACTACATATTGTATGAGAAATTAAAATAAAAGAACCCGGACAATTATAACAGAAAGAGTGGCATAAACATTTACCCAAACATTTATACATGCATTTATGAATAGGGTACCCTCTTGGCTGTAAATAAATTAGAGTGTCGTGGTTGTACTGTTATAAAATAGATATTATCATATGGGTACGTCTGTATGTATGCACGATGTAGATGTATAAGTGTAGTTAATTACATATTTATGTATGCATACATACATACATATGTAATCATTTGTAAACTTCATTAAAATAAATTTCACAATATCCAATTAATTAAGGTTTTGTTTCATTTTCATGTGTTGTTTTCTTCTTTTTCTTCCTATTTTTTTTTTTTTTTTTTGTTAATTTTATAGCAGCAGCAGCTTTTATTACCGTTTCATGATACTGCCACAGCTTATATATGAAGTTGCAACATGTAGTATAATTTGTGTAAAAGAAAAAAAACCAAAGGAAAACGGTGGCTTCTTCATGACAAACATCACAAAACACGAACACCAACACCACCACAACAGTGTCATATATACACGTTACGTATATCATATTGAAAGATTTTTGTTGTCTGGTGTAAACAACTCATTCAATATGTATTTGGGCATAATGCCAAGGAACATCAGAAGCAATGGCTGGCTCTACAAATAAAATGGCAGCAGCAACAGAAAGTGACACTCTTTTCTCATTTTCTCATAGCAGGGGAAAATTTAAGGCAAATAAAACAAAAAAAAAAACTTTACTTTTATTTATCTAAAAAACAACAACAACAATACAAAATAAATAAAACAAAATCTACAGCTACAGCTCATGTGTAGTATGATGTCTCCTAGCCGTAGTAAAAAAAAAAGAAAAGTGTTCAGTGGAGTACGAAAAAAGAAAACTCTATGAAAACAAAATGACACTGACATGAAACTTTAAAGAAAATAAAACGTAATAAAAAACAAAACAAAAGAAGAGACTTTGGCCAAAAACTCTATAAAAAAAATGAAAACAAACCAAGTACTGAAATAACCTCATGCATGCATGATGGTATAAAACAAAACATTGTAGCTTTAATTTGAAATTTGAATAAAGCCTTTACAAACTGGAAACGGTTTATGGAATTCGTCAAAGAAAGTCGGAAATACGAGGTTTGTATGAGAATTTTATTAGGAGAGAAAGGAAAAAAAATTAAAGCATCATGTCATCCCCACATACTTACTTACTTAACTGGCCATTAACAACCCGATTATCGGATTTCGGCCTGCCTTAACACATTCTTCCAAGCATCGCTGCTTCTTGCGCGGCTACGCCAGTTGATCTCACCAATTGATGACAGGGCTTCCTAGATTTGGTGCTTCCAACGCAAACAAGGTCGTCCTCTTCGCCGACTTTCGCAAATCCCCGCACCTGACTGTTGGATCGGATGTGGAAATCATCCCTAACACTCACTGGACCGAAGATCGAACGTAGTCCATTTCTCAGTGCCATAAAAAGGACGATGAGAATGAGGGTCTTGTAGAGCACTAGTTTTGTCGTACGAAAGAAGTCTCTGCTACTCAATTGCCTATTGAGACCATAGTAGCACCTGTTGGCAAGAGTTATTCTGCGCTTGATCTCCAGACTGCCATAATTTTTGGTGGTAACGGCGGAGCCAAAATAAATCCCTAACTGGGTCTAAGAAATTATATCACTGTGATACTCGTGTAGGACGCAGAAGACCGAACCGCATGATAAGAGGTGTTCTTAAGGACATGCAAGAGATTCAAAAAATCGATTTCTGTTACTGATAGCGATGGAGGGCAGAGAAAATATTTTTTTTTTGCTTTTTGTTCCTCTAAGGAACATATGGAGCATATAGGACCCCAAAAAATCGTATGAGCATTACCCAGTACTGAGCCGTTGTACGCTTCCAATAGACAGCACACCTACTATGTGGCCTTGCTGTGGTATCAAGATACACTGTTCGCTTCCAATAGTCAGCACACCTGTTATGAGCCCTTACTGTGGCCTCAATATAGTTTCAAAGCTTGATGTAAAGCCCGTTATCTATAAAAGTTTCTGTTGCTTTATCACATGGTAGTATTCGCCCTAGTCTAGTAGGTATTAGTTTGGCTTATTATACATGAGATTACGGTTCAAACCCCAGGTCAGACCTCTCCAACAAAAGGAAATATGAAAGAATATTTCTTCGGCGACTTCCTCTCAGCAGTTTTCTGGCAAAAAATCTGAGAGCAAAATAAAATTGCCATGAAAATGTTTCTCAAAAAATCTGACATTCGGAGTCGACTTTACATTATAGATTCCACCACTCATGTATAAAATTAACACACACAACATAAGTGGTGGGGTGAGAAGTTAGGTCGTAATCCTGACTGAAAGGTTGTAATGATCAATTGTGAATGTATGTAAAATGTCCATAAAAAACTACATTCTGAATTAGAAACGACTAGATGGGAAAGTGTTTCTATATTCTAAGGCATAAGGCGACATTTCTATCCTTTGAGTAAAGATTTCGAGTATAATTTATAAGAAAGCTTAAAATGCCGGGAACGGAAAGTGGTTATTGTTCACCTCTATGGCCTTCATTAAAGGAAATTTCTAATTCGTTGGTATAAAAGAAGATACGAACACAATCCTCTTATGCCACCATTTTTAACCAGTGATAGTGTAAGAGCTACGAAACATCATATTCATACAACCAACCACAATAACTTCTAAATTTTAAGCAACTTTTCATTCATTCCAAACCTTCATTAATGTTTTCGTAACACTAACGACTTCCATTAGTTTGAGAGTATAAATCGTAAATCGTTGTTATTCCTGCCCTCTGCACTTATTGCTCTTTGGCAACACATCAATATGCGTTTTATACTGTTAAATGCATACATTTTTCCGACTATATGACTTACATTACGAAGAGAAGTGAAGTCCTTTAGCCAAAAAGGATGGCATTTTGAAAAAGAATGCTAGTGTGTAGGTGCGTTTAAGGATTTTAAAGATTTTCAAAAGTTTAGATCCAAAAAAGAAAGGAAGGAATGTAGGAAACATAAGAGTAAAAGCAATAAAGAGGTACCAAAACTAGAAAGAAAAATCCAACAACAGCTGGTCCTTTGCAATGAAAAAAATCTGTTGCTGTAAACGCAATACATACTGCAATGCAATACAATTGGGGCATAAAGGTTTATTGGTTGTTTATTGTCGATACTCTACTGTAGGTTTATAAAGGTTTATAAAATACAGTAGGATCTTGATTATCCGTGATTCGATTATCCGGCAACATCAATTATCCGGGATGGAAAAAGAAAATTTTTTGCATCGACTTAATTTTATTTTGGATCGACTTAAATTTTTCTGCATCGTTTAACCGTGATTACCTCTATTATCCGTGATTATAAGCAAACATTTTTTTCTATTATTTTGGACAAACAAGCGAAAAAGGGGAATTCCCTCTTTAGTATACGAAATCCTTATATACTGTTCACTGTTTTCTGACAAAATTATTTTTTTTTTATATTTTTGAAACATGTATGTATATAAAATCCTTGAATTATTTAGTTTTTATATAAATATGTACATATTCATTTATTAATTAATGAAAATATCTATTAAAAAACTAGCCAAAATTGGTACTCAATTAACCGGGAAAATCGATTATACAGAATGCTTCCGGTCCCGACCATCACGGAAAATCGAGGTCCCACTGTATATATGATTGTGTTGTTATAATTGTTAGAGAATAAATCTACAAGTTGGAAACTTCTCAAAGCAAGTAACTTTAGATTTTAAACTACAGGAATATAATATAGCAGGCAAGGAAACATTAGAGAGTGAAGTTCATTCAGACTTGTGTGAAGATGCAGTATGTTTTAAGATAGTAATTAATCGTGGTTTGAAGATCTCCGTTACAAAGATCTGTCGAACAGTTGTCTAGTAATTGTTATTGTTTATGCAAAGGGTGTAAACAGAGGAATAACAAACAAAGCAATTGTTGTTGTTTACATCATGTGAACATGGGCATACAGAATTGTGCGAATAATAAAGAATTTTAATTAAAACTAAACACAAATTTATTTTTATTTCACTTGCAATCTACGGGCTCATATTTTAAACATTTTTAAAAGGTAAAAACGTACCAATTACTGCTTTTAACAGTCGTATAGTTATGGTTATTTTAGCTTTTAGTGGCTTTTCTTATGTTTTGTATGGTTTTATACGAATGTTTATGTGGAGTAGAATACTTTGGTTAAAAAAAAACACAATTTCATTGAAGAAACATTTTCATTACGCTTATTGTAAGTATTTTTCTTTTAAATCCAACAAAAAAAATTAGAAAAACAACGTATCAGATCAATAAACTATTGGCTTGAAAATGTATACGAAAGAAAAATAAAAAAAAAATTGATCGTAAAGAAAAACAAAACATTGAACTTAAAAAAGATTTACTTTCTTATAAGGGTCACAGGGTTTTTTCTGTTTTGTTTCTTTTGTTGCTTTTGAAGACTGTGTGCCAAGAAGTCTGAAATTGCTTTATAATTACTCAAGGTTTTCGCTGCAAGAACGAAACTTCAAACTTTAAAAACTCAAACAAATATTTGAAAAAGTTTTTCTTTTTTTCTTTTGCAAAAACGAAACTGGTGTGAATTTTTTCTTCGATTCTATTCTTCCTTTACAATGTTAGTCAGACAGACAATCTTTTTAACAATTTGTAATTGTTGCAGGTGAAAATTTATGATGATATTTAAGCTCGATAATGCCAACACAGCCGCATACTACACATACAACACTGTTTGTTGGGCTATTTTGCTAAAGAAAATAATTCGCCAAAAGCGTATTTTTTTTCTTTCCCTCAATAAGTATTACAAATACTTAAAGTATTTCCTTTTTAACAAAATTGTAATTAATTTAACAATAAATCACTGCCAGTGCCACTAAAACAACACGTGCAGCAGTAAAAAAAAAAGGAAAAAATACTGGCAGATATTTAAAGAAAATATAACGAATTATTTTTAGCAATCGACCGAAACATGTCAATGCTGTTGTTGTTGTTTTTTTTAAGACCAAACCAGAGAGAGAAAAGGCACAAAATATAAGGCAGATGTACGCCTAAAGCATCTGTGCCCCAAAACAATTTTTTTTCCAACAACAAGTGCAACAAAAGTTTTTTGGGCAAAAGTAATGGCACTCATTTGAAAAGAGTGCACAATTTTACACAGTTTTGGCTTAGAATGCTTCTAACAAACTTTCCGAATTTGGTGTGAAGAGCAGCTAAGGCTAGTTTAACTTTTTAAAAGGAAAGCTTCATTTCAAAAGTACATATCTATTGCATGCGTGCAGGATGTAAATGAATTCCTATTTTATACTTCGCGTAACGTAAGACTTTTTACTGAATGCGACCAAAAAGTTTACATACGTTATGAACTGTTGAAAATAACTCAAATGAACGCAGAACATCATTTGAAGAGAGCATCATAAAGTGCTGCAGCTATTCAAAATATGTTTCAGAACTTTTGTTTCAATTGGGCTGGTGGACTCTTCCCAATCCGTTTACCACGTATTTCAAACGAAATACTCGACCCGAACCTCTCTGGCCATGATGAAATATTTTTAAGACTTTTTAGAACCCAATCTAAATGAGAAGCTCTTTCAGAGCTATACGGAAACCCGGAGGAAGACTATAAACGATAAAAAAGGCCAAAGCTAAGCACTTTGTGTTAAAATATGGAAGGTTTGCGCAATAAATTAAATCCTAAATAAGCCGAAGGCAGTTAACAAATCACTGTGATAATAGAGAAAATCTGATTAGACCATATGAAGCTCTTAACAGTTTCAATATCATGGGATTACTAACTTAATTAGTCATTACAACCATTCATGTTGTTTACCTACAGTTTTAAGTCGACTCTGAATATTATTTACTCTGAGAGTTTTTGCCAGAAAACTACTGTGAGGAAGTCGCCGAAGATATATGTTTTCGTATTTTTTTTTTTAGACTTGGGTTTGCACCACGGCCACATGTCTAAGAAGCCAACACACTACTAGACTAAGGCGTATACGTTATATACGACTTTCTTTAATTCTAGTTTTACACGCAGGAAGTTTGAGAATTACTTAACACTATCTATGCAGAAGATGTCATAGTCTAGTAGGTAGTGTGTTGGCTTATTGGATGTGAGGCCACGGTTCAATCTCCAGGTCAGACATCTCCAATAAAACGAAATAAAAGAGAATATTTCTTTGGCGACTAAATAAAATTGCCATGAAAAAGTTTCTAAAAAATCTATCGTTCAGAGTCGACTTTAAACTTGGCTTATTAGATGTGAGGTCATAATTCAAACCCCAGGTCAGTTATCTCCAACAAAACGAACGTAACCAGTCTTCTGTCAAAAACTTTGACAGTAAAATAAAATTGCGATGAAAAAATTTTTTCAAAAATCTGTCGTTCGGAGTCGACTTTAAACTGTAGGTTCCGCCACACATTTATAAAATTAATACACACAACAGAAGTGGTGTGAGAGGCTAGGTCGTAATCCTGGTTGAAGAGTTGTAGTGACCACTTATGTAGGTTATGTTTGTATGGACCCATGCAAAAACTGTAATGATAAGAAGGTGATAGAGGCCTCTGAACATTTTCTTGATCTACCTTGAAACAGCTTTTAGCCAAAGGTGATTTGGGTATAATCATGACATCATAATTGACTAGTTACGTCGGAGATTTGGTTGCACAATTATATAACAACAGAACTATGATCCAACTGATCAATAATTAGAGATAAATGGCATACCTACCATAAGGACAAGGATATAGAAGGTATCGGCCAATAGTGAGAAAATTTTTCACTGCCATAAGGCATTACATTTCAAGCTATTACGAAAAAATCAAACAAATTTTATCACAATTTTTGTCTCTCTATAAACGTTTATACTATCCTACATGTAAAGTAATATAAACGGCATTTTACTTAAACCAAAACGCTGGTTATCAGATATAGTTGAGGCAATCAAAACTTTAAACAAATGCTATAATTTACACGAGATAATTCCAAAAAGTAAATCTACAGCATATTCTGCTCACTAAATCCCCAAATGATTAGTAGCAAATTTATTTCTTATATAATTGCGAGAAGAAAAAAAACAGTTTTTCTGAAAACTGTATATGAACACGTTCACATTTAAATGCTTTTCAGAAAAATTGCTGAAAATATGAAAAAAAACGCAAGAAAAAAAAGCTGCAGTTTTACTATCGCTTTGATTTATTTCGCATTAAATTGTGAAACATGTAGCATTCGGGCAAACTCTACTACACTAATGGACCTTGACATATCAACTGCAATTCGTATTCATATCAATTAAATTAAATTTATTGCAAAAAAACAAATAAATATTCTCAGTTTGTGTTTGTATTTTTTATTTTTATTTTTATTTCGATTTTGATTTTATTTACGTACGTTTAAAAAAATTTAAAATATTGGAAAAACCAAGCGAATGAAAATGAAAATCAAAACAATAACAACAGCAACCATCACAGCTACAGCTACAGTAGAATACAAATAAAAATATTGGCGTTCATATAAAAATAACTACAAATCGATTGCATAGTTGTGGTTGATTATCTTGCGAACAAAATCACAAAAAAACCAAAATCATTTTCACTTTGTTTTTGTTTTTTCCTCTGAATTTCTGCCTCAATTTTTGTATTTTTTTTTTAATAAAACTTAAATGCAGTAAATAAATCACAGATTAAAACACAACAAAAATACAAAAACATTTAACGAAACATTGAAAATATGTAGAACATATGCTGCATGCAACATATCCAATACGCTCGATGCCCTCGTCTACTTTACAGAACTTTACGATTTCACACGTTTTTTATTTCAGTTCTTGGTTTTTTTTTTTTTGTTTCCTTCCACTCAATGTGTGAAAGATCTTTGAGAAGCCATACCAACAACAGTAGTAACAAGAACATTATAATCACAAAGAAAATGAGCAAAAGAAAAGAAAAAAAAATTGTTGAAAACTCACTATGAAAAGCCACTTCATGCTGCCTGCCTAAGATATGTGTGTTTGTACAATTTTAAAGATGTTTTACCGATGACTATCATCACAGTCATTCATCAAAGCATAAATACCGTCTTGTCTATGAAAATTATTTAAATCTCTCCCTCTCTCTCTTTTACACTCTTTGTGTCCCTGTCTCATTCGTCTTTCACCGCTACGAAAGTGTGATGCATTGTTTAACCGCTAAGCGTCATCTCTGCCTGGGTGATGAGTGTTAAAAGATTGAAATTTTGAAATGTTTTTAACACTGTTTCCTCACGTTCGACGATGTACATACACAGGCACCGATCACTATTTTTAATGTGTCCAATCAAACATATCCATGCGATCGTATAAACACAAAAGCTTCATAAATCTCTTAAGGAATACAAAGTGCCCTGAAATACAAAAAAAGCAACAAACAGTTCCCAAAAATAAATTACACATAATCACAGTATTAGGGGTAATCATTACGCAGAAAGAAATCGAAAATATTTTGAAAATTTAAAAATATGCACAGGGTCTTACACTGAGAGAACATATTTAAGTCAGGGAACCCTCAACCTGGTGCTATATGGGGAACATATCAACACATCAATACATATTTGGTCATTACAATCAGGAGTCAGGATTATGACCTAGTTTCTCACACCAATTATGTTTTGTGTGTTAATTTTATCCATAAGTGGGATGACCTACAGTTTGAAAGTCGAGTCCGAACGACAGATTTTTGAGAAACTTTTCATGGCTATTTTCTTTTATTCTCAGAGTTTTTGCCAGATACCTGATGAGAGGAAGATGCCTAAGAATTATGTTTTTTATATTCTTTTTGTTAGATATGTCTGACCTTGAGTTTAAACCATGGCCTTACGTCTAATAAGCCAACACACTACCTACTAGGCTGCAACGACTTCATTCATTACTCATTCAGACCTTTTCTCCTGCTCGACCTACTGTCCACTAACATTTCATTGCTTTTGGTCTTCAGCAAGCGATTGGTTATTAATAGTCAGAGGAATATTATCGTCTACTACAGGAACAAAAGAATTAATGATTCCCTGATTCAATCAGTTTCCAGGCGAACTCAATCTGCATGCAATGGATGCTGAAGTTTTTGTAGATATCTTGGGATTTTATGGCCGTACTATCATTAAATATGTGTACATGCCTATTCGATTGTAGTCGCCGTATTCTAGTAGGTAGTGTGTTGGCTTATTAGAAGTGAGGCCGTGGTTCAAACCCCTTAGTAATCACAGGATATGTTGTCTCTATCTATCGCCTATGAACATAGGAGTTAGTGGTTCCCTGATTCAATCAGTTTCCAGGCGAACTTGGGATCTTATGGCTGCCGTACTATGGTTAAATATGTGTAGTGTGTTGGCTTATTCAACGTGAGGCCGTGGTTCAAACGCCAACTCAGACATCAACCAAACGAAATATGACAACATATATCTTCCTCTCAACAATTTTTTTTTGCAAAAAGTCTGAGAGTTCAGCAGTCTTCGGCAATTTTCTCTCAACAGTTTTCTGTAAATAGCAGGGGAAAATTTCTCAAAAATCTATCGTTCGTAGTCGATTATAAACTGTCGGTTCCGCCACTCATGCTTAAAAAATAACGCACACAATATGGGTGTTGTGAAAAACTGGGTTGTGATCCTGACTAAAGGTTTGTTATAACCAATTAAGTAAGAAAGTAACTCTATAACTTGTTGTATAATTTTTAATTTGGTTTATTTTCTTGACCACCATAACGTTCTTGACTTATCGCAAAACTATCTGAATTCGAACAAGAGTCATTCCTTATTGGATAGCATAATGGTAATATATTCTAAAAGGTTTGTTTAGCAGCTAATTTACTTCGTATTCTGAGCTACCTCAGTCGCTAATAAACTTGTGGTTTAAACAATGACTATGTTTGCATTCCATAGCTGACTCTTCCTGTATCGTTGAATATTGTTAAGTTTTTACCTTTTAAAAAACGTTTAAAATATGAGCTCGCAGATTGCAAATAAAATAAAAATAAATTAGTTTTTAGTTTTAATTGAAATACCTTATTATTCGCACAATTCTGTGTGGCACTGTTCACAACTTGATGTAAACAACAACAATTGCTTTTTTTGTTATCCCTCTGTTTACACCCTTTGCATAAACAATAACAATCACTAAGCAATTATACAACAGATCTTTGTAACGAAGATCTTCAAACCACGATTACTCTCTTCAAACACACCGCGTTTTAACACGAGACTAACTGAACTTCACTAACTCAATCGCCTGCTTTGCCTTGCCTTTGATATGGCAGAGTAAACAGTCTGATGAATGTTCTTGAAGGCAAATGTTCATGACTTTGCCTTCTCCAAATTTCTTTAAATGTAAACATTTTTGTTTACATTTATTATTGTTGTATTGTTGGTATATTTTTGGTTATATGTTTACCATTTTTTATGCTGGTGTTTGTTGTTATATTAAGCAGTACAATAATTTGTAAACAAGTTCATTGTTTTTTGTAGCTTTTGTTTATAATTTTAATGTTAAGCGATGGAAAAGCAAAACACCAGTATCTTGATTTTTCATTTTCGTAACAATATTATAAAAAAAATCACATTAAGTGAATACCCCTAATATTTATCGCATAATATTTCATTATAAATTGCCATTTATTTGTAAATTTTTTTCGTGTTTTTTTCCTCGGATTTTGGCACATTTTTTATGACTCGTTATAGATTAACGGCTTCGTTTTTTTTGCATGAAAATTACTATGAATTGAGGTTTAGATTAGATTATGTATGTGAACAATAAATGCTATAGACGACGTCGAACTGATCACGTCAATGAGATTTGCTAAGAATAAAAAGATAAAAATCATGTGTAAATTGGTGATTTGCTTACGAGATACAAGTGATAATGAAATCAAATCAAATGTAATTTCCGCCTTCTAAAGCATTACAAAAAAGAAAAAAAAAAATATTTGCAACACCAAAAAGGAGGAGAAAATGATTTTAATTATTGTTTATACAATGGAATTAAAAATTTTTTATTTCCATTTCATTTGACCTAATTTTTCTGTGTTTGCGTGTTTTCAACATGAAATCAGTTTGTCACCAGTTGCTTGTTTAAGGAAAATCTGTTGTTCATGCCATGGCTAATATTCAATAACGGGCTCTATGTATTGTTAATAAATGGATAAATTTTGTTTTGTTGGTAAAACATTTAACACATTAACACTATACTATAACAACAACAACAACAAAAACAATAGCAATAAATCGTTTGGTACCAAATAAAAATAAAAAGTACGAGCGAGAGAGAAAAAATTTGTTTTCTTAACAAGAAAATTGTTTTGCGTTTCAAAACCACAACTAAAAAAATTTATTGCATTTGAAAATTGTCTGGTAATTTTTATGGCCAATTTTTTCCAACAACTTTCTGCTGAAATATTAGTGCCTGGCCATTCTACCAATACTTTACTTATGTACATATATGAAAATTGTTTGGTTTTTTTGTTTTATATTTGCGTAGAGATTTTATTTTTTAATCTTAACATGCCGGGTTAATGTTGTTCTTTATGTTGTTGTTAAATGATTTTTATGATTTTGTAAATACAAATATTTTGTTATTGTTTCCTTTCCTTTCTTCCAAAAATTTAGAAAAAAAAAAACCAAAAATTCGTTTCAATAAGTCTTTCATGCCTCATGATAAATAAATAAATTTATTTGCGTAGTTTTGTTTAATAGTTTAAAAAAGTATTTTGACTGTTACATTTCTATGACCAGAACAGAAATCAATTTTAATTTAAATTCCATTTCAAAATTTCATCATTCATGGCACTTGTTTGTTAGTCAGTCATTTAAGTGTTGTTCAAAATTAATTGCTGTTTTGCTTTGCTTTTCTATTTTTTACAATCACATGTTAAACCGCATGTCTATCTATGTTGCTGTTGAGTTATTTATGTAAATGCTGTTGTATTTCTGGTGTTGTTGCGATTGTAATATAATTTTCCATAGGAAAATGAGAACAAATTTGTAATAATTAATGAAATTATTTTCATTCTGTTTTGTTTTTTTTTGTTATTGATTCGTCTAACAGATAATGACAAAATCAGGGTTAATTGATTAGAAACTATTCGAACACAGAGAGAATAGAAAAACAATGTCATATGCATACAGTAGCATTGTGAAAATAGCGGTCAGAATAAAAAGTAGAACAAAAATATTTTATATTTTTTAAATTAAAAATTAAATAAAAAACGAAATTAAATATTTTAAAGAGGAAGACTTTTCTTTTAATCACTATTGCTGTACAGCGAATTATTAAAAGATTTATTAATACATTAATTACATACATACATACATACATAATTGGTCATTACCATCATGCACCCTAAATTTATAAGAATAATTTTACCCCTGATTCTTCCTTTTGTGACTCATTTATTTAATACTATTATTATGTCCGGTACGTATCCAATAAAGTGGAAGCATGCGAAAATAGTTCCCCTGCATAAGTCTAACGGGGATTATCGACCAATTGCTATCTTATGCTTTCTCTCGAAGGTTCTTGAGAAGATACTTTATATGCAAATGATGAATTACATCGATTTGAACAATTTCCTTTCTAGAATGCAATCTGGCTTTCGATCAGGTCATAGTTGTATTACTGCTCTAGTAGATTTGAGTGAGAATGTTAGACAGGCCTTGGAGAATGGCGATGTAAACTTTTTAGTTCTCTTGGATCATTCAAAAGCTTTCGATACGGTCGATCACAATATGCTTATTCGGAAACTTAAATTCTTCTTCGGATTTTCTAATACATCTGTCAGACTTATACACTCGTATCTTTCCCAATGCGCACAATCTGTTTTTTTTGAGGGGCAAATGGTCTGATTCTCTACCTTTGGACAAAGGTGTGCCTCAAGGCTCTATCCTTGGACCACTTTTTTTCTCCTTGTATGTCAATGATTTACCTGGATATCTTTAGAATTGCAAAATTCACTTATATGCAGGTGACGTGTAACTTTGCTTAAATAGCCCGGTGGACGATATTTTACGTGCCGTTGATTGTTTGAATGGGGAACTTGCACGGATCTTCTTATGGGCAACTGCTAATGGTCTCTGTTTGAACCCCGAGAAATCTAAGTGTTTTTTATTGCATAGAAGAAGTGTTGTAGCCACAATTTCTAGGGATGTTATGATGAATGGTGAGAAGATTGAGATGGTTCATGCGATGAGGAATTTAGGAATAATTTTTAACTCCAATTTGACGTGGGATAATCACATAAATTCACTGGTAGGGCAGACGTATATTAAGTTACGCGCTCTCTGGTTCACGCAACTTTATATACCTTTGATGATTACAATTTTAATTGCGAAAACTTATTTGATTCCCTGCTTACTGTATGGATGCGAGCTGTTTGGTAATTGCGATTCTAGCAGCAAACGTAAGCTGAACGTTCTATTTAATAATATTGCTAGATATGTTTTTAATTTGAGAAGATATGATCATATCTCTGTGGCAGCTAAGAGTCTTTACGGGGTGACCTTTGATAATCTTCTGAATATTCGTATACTTTTATTTTTGCATCGAATTGTGAACAAGTGGATACCGAGTTATTTATTTGACAGGCTACGTTTTGTCCGGTCACCCCGTAGTAGGAATATTATAGTTCCTCGGCATCGATACCTATTTTCCGAATGGCAGTTTTATTTATTTAAAAGTCGCCGTAGTCTAGTAGGTAGTGTGTTGGCTTATTAGACTGAAGGCCCGAGTTCGAATCCGAGGTCAGACATCAAAACGAAATTATGAAAATATTTCTTCGGCGCCTTACTCTCAGCAGATTTCTGGCAAAAACTCTGAGAGTAAATAAAATTGCCAGGAAAAGCTTCTCAAAAAACTGTCGTTCGGAGTCGACTTTAAAGTGTAGGTCCCGCCACTCATGTATAAAATTAACGCACACAACATTACAACCCTTCAGTCAGGATTACGACCTAGCTTCTCACACCACTTGTGTTATGTGTGTTAATTTTCTACATGAGTGGCGGTATCTACAGTTTAAAATCGACGCCAAACGACAAATTTTTGAAAAACTTTTCATGGCAATTGTATTTATTCTCAGCGTCTTAGCCAGAAATGTGTTGTTGGAGAAGTCTGCCCTAGGGTTTGAACCGTAGTCTCACGTTGAATAAGCCAACACACTACCTACAAGACTATCACGACTTCAGAGTTTATAATATCAACCATGAATGTCATAGCAAGATCACACCTTTTCTTAAAGAAGAATACAACTCTTTCAGCAAAATTTGTTCATCACTACACCCAGTGTATAACGTCTGCTGCAGTATCCACATTGCAAATATCAGATTAGATACGTCCTCTCTGCTATGACGTATAATCCAACTAAAACGCCTGGAATCGTATTTAGGTCATGTGAACAACCTAGGCAATGCTGAAGTAGAACACTCTCCAAGTGTTATCAGCAATTTATGCTTAAAATAATGTATATCCACGGAGTCCTATGAGAATGATTTGTTAGAGCAATGTAAACGTTCATCCTTCTCAGGATCTACCGTAATCATTGACAACAAATCCACTCATCTTAACAGAAATGGTGTGCCTAGGTAATAGGTATTGTTGGGGTCAAACCACTGTAGATCTCTGTAAAAAAAACCCATCTCAGCCAAGCTAATAAGAACATTTCAAATCAGATAACTTTCTTCGATTATTGTCAAGACAGGAAAATGACAGAGAATGTCGTCGATAGTGTAATGCTACTTCAGGTCATTGTTGTTTTCATTGTAGGCACCAATGAATCAGTAACCAATACTAACTTCAGCAAATAAGTGAGAATTTTATCTATGAATTCTGATCAAAGCAGGTGTCCTTTTTGACTCAAGGAGCCAAGAAGGAAGAATTTTGCACGCGCCATAGTAATAAGGAATCTATTTGATTTGTAAAGTCCAAGTCCAAGTGGATGCGGCCTTAGCTAGCTAATTCGCCGTGTCTCTCATGGACTGATTCGAATTTTATTTTTTTTAGAGATCCCTTGCGTCATTTAACATCGATTCATCAATAAAATTGTTCTCATGGAGGCAATTACATACCTAACATACATATGTATATAATTGGTCATTACACCTTTTCAGTCAGGATCACGACCTAGTTTCTCCCACCACTTATGTTATGTGTGTTAATTTTATACATGAGTAGCGGGAGCTACAGTTTAAAGACGACCTGAAGGCAACTATTTAACATTCATTTTCTAATTTACTTCCACAACAAACTGTTTAAATGTACTTTTCGTTCTTGTTTAAAAATCGTTTTTAATTAAACATCGATAAAATGGAAATCAATAATTACCATTCACATATATTTTCAACACACACACACACACGGATTTTTGTTTTCAAATGCTTTTCAATTTTACTTGTATTTCGTATTCCAATGGAGAAATTGCAATAAATGAAAGGAAATCAATTACAAATCATTTCCGGGAAGAACAAACAAAATCAAGCTGATTACCCAAAAAAACAAAATAAACTCAACATCATCATCATTATGATTATTATCATTATCAAAACCTCATGATGATGATGATAATTATTTCACACAATTTACTTGTTCCTATTTCTTCCAATTGACGAATAAGTCTCATGGAAGTTTATAATACTTGAATCAATAAATATGGTTTGAAAAGAAAAAAGAAAAGAAGGAACAGAAGAAAACTATGATACGTACTTAATTGACCCAAATAAATTAATGACTTTATTTTCCTTTAAAAAAATTAAAATTAAAAACATGATAATGATGAAAATAAAATTAAAATTCTATGGCCTCCTGGCCGCCATTATGTCTGTCAAGCTGTAATGAATTTTTATATCCATTATGTTCACAAATTCAAATGCAAGTTTGTCGCTAATAATCTGTTCTGATGAACGTTATAGTATGGGGAGGTGTTTTTTCTATTTTAATTAAATTTAAAAATAATTTCCGTTTTAATTTAATGCATTTAAGCAGTGCTTTAAATACTAATTAATATGGTGTTAAAAGTATATGATACTCGTATATAGAAAAAAACATGGTGGTGGCATGCATATATAGGGGCTTTCAAGTTATGCTACATGAATTGGTTTTTTAATTTGTGTAAAGTAAACTTTTTTTAATACAAAAGAAATTTGTTTTTTAGGGTAATTCTAGAAAAGTTTTTAATTTACCATTGCTAAATAGGCCCTAACTATAAATTTAATTGCATTTAAAAAAAAAAAAATTCTCATGCCAGTATTAGAAATTTAGAAAGAAAGGAGACTGCAAATAAAAAATAAGTAATCTGTACCAAAGATCAGCAATGAGTATTCAAAAAGATGAGTAGAATCGAATCATACTCATAATTTCTGATACTTATACGCATTCATACATACATAATTGGTCATTACAACACTTCAGTCAGGATTACGACATAGCTTCTCACACCACTTATGTTGTGTGCGTTAATTTTATACATAAGGGGCGGGACCTACAGTATAAAGTCGACTCCGAACGACTGATTTTTGAGAAACTTTTCATGGCAATTTTTATTTACTCTCAGAATTTTTGCCAGAAATCTGCTGAGAGGAAGTCGCCGAAGAAATATTCTTTTATATTTTCGTTTTGATGTCTAACATTGGGTTTGAACCGTGGTCTCATGTCTAATAAGCCAACATACTATCTATTAGACTACGACGATTTTAATACGATACGAATTCGCTAAATGGTAGCGAAGCGCTCTAGATAAGAGGTCCTAGAAGTGTATTTCTTATTGAAACAACAATAAATTTTTAATTACTCAAACTTTAGGCCCTAATGCCCTCAATGTAGTTGCGTTTTAGTGAAAAAAAGTAAAAAAATTATTTAAGCCCCCTCCAATAAAAATTTGTCAATTTTTAATCTTTTTTTTTTCTTTACGAATGCTTTAAGAATTTCAAAAATTAAATCCATTATGACTTACATATAGTGAATGGTTTAAATTCTATGAATGATTTCTAGGAATTTTACAAAAATGAAAATTACTCTTCCAGTCGGTGGTGGTAGTGGTGTGGTGGTTGGTGGTGTAAAATCATTTACCAAATAATAGTTTTCCAGAACGGAAATTCATTAAAAACCACACACATTGTAAATAATAAATGCTGTTCGAAATTGATGTTAATACTGTACGTGTGTGTGTATATGTGAATTGGAAACATTTTTGTGGTGAAGCTCATTTGGTGGAATGGTATGTATGCCTGGAATACTTACAAATATTTATTACAACTCAAAAAAAAAAAATTAAGAAAAAGAAAAAAAAACAACATTTCTAAACAATTTCGATTGAATATGAAAAAAAAGGAAAGAAGACAAACGACCAGACCAAACAAATTTATGAATGACTCGTCGTTGATGTATGAGTACCAAACTCTTAATATTCATTAAAAAAAAAAAACGAAAAACAAAATATAGGCGAATCGCTTTTAACCAAATCACGTAAAACTTTGAGGTTTTTCCTGTTAACTTAATACAAGACTCATAAGACTCTGTGTATACATATGTACATATCAATAACTTGGTTTGTATGATTTGCAGCGTGAAACTTAAATAGTAAAACGTAGACATTTTGTTTTAAGTTTTGCGGCCAACTACAAAAAGATTGAATGAATGAATATGAACGAAAGAAAATAAAACCAAATTATTTTTTAAGCCCCAATGTTTGGAAAAAAAATTTTTTTTTCTGTTGTTGTCACATTTCACACATCTAAGCACACACTAATTTGGGTTTTATTGTTTATTTCCGTTTTGTATAGTTAAGTTTATAATAATGTTGGGTATAAGCATTAATTTCGATAACTTTTCACCTCTCTCCAAGCAATCTATTCTGACAAACCCAGTTAATTGAAATTACTTACGCTAGACTTTCTTATTCATAATGACTAATATTGGAGGCTCTTGAGGACTCTCTTGGTACTACATCTAGGATGGACTGCATACAAAAAATTCCACAATATTTGCAGTTTAGAAATGTAAACGACAAGACATTGTGTGTAGAATTGTATTGATGCAGCTACAAAAGATATTGTTTGGGATTTTTCCCAAACAATTAGTTAAGTACAAAACCTTAACTGCAAACCCTACAAATGTCCAAATAATTGTAAATTCTTTTTTTTATTTTCCTTTAATTTCTTATTTGTTACAAAATTATTTAAGTAACTTGACCTAACAGTAGTTATTTTTATTTTTCCAATAATTGTAATTGTTTTTACATGGTAATACACATGCACACAAACATGTATGTACATATCATGTAGGTAGAAAATCAGACGATCATTGTTTGTGATGATCTATTTTTAAATGTTGGCTTGTCAAGTTATAAATAGACTACATACTTTTCTTTTACTTACTTTACTTTCTTACTTACAAGAGTGAAAACCTATTTTTTTTTTATAATGTAATATATTTAAACTGAATTTTTATCAACTAATTGAAATAAAACAATAAGTATAAAATATTTTATACTAAAAAAGAAATGTGCTAAATTAAAATAATAAAATCAAATAAAATACTTCTACATAATTTTTGGTGCCGAAACCCGGGAATAACTTTAAATGTGGTAAAGTTTATTCCTTATATATAAAGTAATAATACTGCCGTCGAGCTACGGACTTTTTTGAGAATTAATACTGCCGTCGAGCTACGGACTTTTTTGGAAAACTAATACTGCCGTCGAGCTACGGATATAAAAAAAAAAACTCTGTTGAATCTAATTACGTGTTTAAATTCACAACAGAATGGAGTCAACTGCTGAGGCAATTGAAGACCAAAATACTATCTTTAAACATATTAAACGTTTATCCACATCTTTCGCTTCAAAGCCAAAGGAAGCTAAAACTAAAGGGTATGTACAAACAGTCCTCGAAGACTTAGAACAAAATTTTCGTGTTTTTAAGGATGGACACGATCAAATTATGAACTTACTACGTGACAAATCTCTACCGGAGAGAGAAGTGCCGTACATAAGCAATGATGTTTATTATGAATGTTATGACACATATATTTCTTTTAAAACAAGTTTGCTGGATTTAAATTACGAATTTGAATCCCCACAGTCTCCAACAGTTCACGCAAGCACTTTCGCTACAGGCAGTAGGAACGAATCTTTTACTGCTGGTGCTCGACTTCCAAAAATAAATTTGCCAACGTTTTCAGGAGACTATCTGCAGTGGATATCCTACCGAGATACATTTAGGTCACTCGTTCATCAAAGTCCATCACTTACGAAAATTCAGAAGTTCTTGTATCTGCAAAGCTCCTGCAAAGGAGTACCACTCTCCATTGTTAATGAATACCCAACCGCTGAATCCAGCTACGATTACGCATGGGAAGAACTTGAGAGGAGATTTCATAATCCAAGGAAGCTAGTGGATAAAATTCTTCAACGTTTGTTTTCAATACCAGTAACTTCGGGTAATGTACAGTCTGTTCAACAATTACTAGATACCACCAGAAGCTGCTTATCTCAACTTAAAGCACTTAGCATTGATACAACTACCTGGAATTCAATACTAGTCTACTTGACGTCGCAAAAATTAGATTTACAAACCCGCAAAGAGTGGGAACTCTCGCTTAAGACAAACACTTCTATTCCATCTATCCAAGAAATGTTAACGTTTCTAGAAACAACTTTCCGTGCGTTGGAATGCGTTCAAGAAGAAAACCCAAATAAAAGCTTAAGTTCAAAACGTACAGAACATCGTCGCAAGCCAACGAAAATGGTAAGAGCCCATAATGCCGTCTCAACTACACTGGATGAAAACTGCCCCTGCTGCAAAAAACGCCATCCATTATACAAGTGTTTTAAATTTGCTACCTTATCTTCGACGGAGAAGAAACTTATTATCAACGAAAATCGGTTGTGTAGAAACTGTCTACGGTCTGGACATCTACAAGCTGATTGTAAATTATCAACACGCTGTCAACGCTGCGGCGAGCCGCATCATACTGTCGTTCATCAAGAATATTATCCTGCAACGACTGCACCGACATCCCAAATGTTTACTCAACCAGTTTCAACGTCAACTCCTACTGCACCTACTGTAAGTACTCACCATTCAAATACTAATCAAATAGCTCCAGCTTTACTTGCTACGCTGAAGGTAATTATAAAGATAAATGATATAGAGTATATCGTAAAGGCTCTTGTTGATCAGGGATCTCAAGCATCGTTCATCTCTCAGGAGTTAGCTCAGCTCTTACCAATACCACAACGGAAAACGTATGTCGATATATCTGGTATTGGTGGCAACAAATCAATAACAGTCAAAAAGTCAATTGACCTGAAACTGTCTTCTACGTATGACAAACAATTTGTATTGAAAGTTAAAGCACTAATTGTGCCAGTGATATCAAAATATGTTCCTCCAAAACTAAATATAAAATCTGTTTCAGATCTCCCACAAATCTATTTAGCTGACACTAATTTCTTGATGTCGGAGAAAATCGACCTACTACTTGGAAATGAGGTATATGGTGATCTGTTATTACCAAATATGAAAAAATTAGAAAATGGATTATTTCTCCAAGAAACTCATTTTGGATACATGGTTTCTGGTGTTCCTAAATCAGCTGATCCAGGTAAAACTATTTTTGCAAATTTGTGTTCATTAGACAAACAGTTGCAGCTCTTCTGGGAACAAGAAGAAATATTGGATGAAAGACCGTTTACACCAGAAGAAAAATTGTGTGAAAAATTCTTTGAGGAAACGCATACGAGAGATGAAAGTGGACGTTTTATAGTCCATTTACCCTTTAAGAGTCTACTCCATGGTAAACCACTTCCTAATTTTTCCTTCACGGATTATAGTGCACTAAAACGTTTGAAGCAGTTAGAAAGATCATTTCAAAACAAACCGAGGCTAGCAGAAGAATATAAGAAATTTATGACAGAGTACGAAACTCTTAATCATATGGCCAAACTTGGTGAGTATCCTCATGCGATTCCAAAAAATGCTTATTGCTTTCCCCACCATGGTGTCTTAAAAGAAAGCAGCACAACAACCAAGCTACGAGTTGTTTTTGATGGTAGAAATAAGAGGCCCCCGCAGAGCTCTATAAATGAAGAACTGTCAGCCGGTCCTGCACTTCAAAAAGATTTGTCGCTAATTATATCAAGATGGAGAAGGCATAAAATTGCTTTTACTGCTGATATAGAAAAAATGTTTAGACAAATCAATGTTTGTAAAGATCACCAAAACTTACAGTGCATTTTATGGAGAGACGATTCAACTAGAAAAATAAATGTTTACACTTTATTAACGGTAACATATGGCACTACATGCGCACCTTACCTGGCAATAAGAGTACTACAACAACTGGCTAAAGATGAAGAAAATTTATTCCCACTTGGAAGTAAAATATTGCTTTCAGACACCTATGTTGATGACGTAATATCTGGGGCAGATAATTTGGAGGATGCTTTACAAATACAGCAACAACTTTGCTGTCTTTTGAAATCAGGCGGATTTCACCTTCGAAAATGGAACTCTAATTCTAAACAACTTTTAAATCGTATTCCAGAGGGAGATCGTGAAAAGATTAATTATTTCAACTTGAACCAGGAAAATATGGCAAAAGCACTTGGCCTTTATTGGGATATTAACACTGATAGTTTTTGTTTTAAAATTAATTTTACATTTTCTGCAACGGTAACTAAACGCAGTTTGCTTTCGGATGCTGCCAAACTTTTTGATCCCCTAGGCTGGTTAGCCCCCACGACTATCAAAGCAAAAATTATTTTTCAGCGTTTATGGAAGTTACACTTGGACTGGGATGATGTGTTACCCGAAGATATTAAAATGGAGTGGCTCAACTTCAGAGCAAAATTAAAATATCTGGAGCAAATACATATTCCGAGGTGGTTAGGATACATGTCGAAGAGGTCTTATATTGAGCTGCACGGATTTAGCGATGCTTCACAAACAGCTTACGCTGCTGTTGTATACGCTAGAGTTGTTACTGAATCTGGTGAAATAGATGTTAAACTGTTACAATCGAAAACTAAGGTAGCACCGGTGAAAAATGATACAATTCCACGTCTCGAGTTAAGTGCAGCCACTGTACTAGCAAATTTGATGTCTAAAGTAAAAGCAAATAGTAATTTTAATATTAAACACATAACTTACTGGACTGATAGCACAATAGTTCTCTCGTGGATCAAATCCTCCAACAAGCGATTGGAAGTGTATGTCGCCAATCGAGTGGCAAAAATTCAAACCCTTTCTGATATTAATGATTGGAGATACGTACCTTCATCTGATAACCCTGCAGATTGTGCTTCTCGTGGTTTATTTCCAGAAGAACTTAATCATCATGCACTCTGGTGGACTGGTCCACATTGGCTTAAATTCAACGCCGATTCTTGGCCCACATTTTTACATGAAGCAGATCTCACAATATCATTTAAATATGCTGCAAACGAAAATGTTTCTACTAATGCTGCCATTTGCACAAACAACGTAAATAATATGGATAAAGAGTATCCTGATATTACACTGAGGTTTTCAAGTTTTTCTAAATTAACAAGAGTGACGGCATATATTCTGAGATACATCGATAATTTAAGGTGCAAACATTCCAATAACAAAATTGATAACAGTTTTTTGAAAACATGGGAACTAACAAGAGCTAGAAATCGCCTTATTAAAATGACACAAGCTGTTTCATTTCCACAAGAAATACACTGCTTAAAATCAAATAAGCCGCTACCTAAAACTAGTAAAATTTTGAAATTAGCGCCATTTCTTGATAGGTTAGACATCTTGAGAGTTGGTGGTCGCATATCTCAAGCTGAAATTCCTTTCCACGTAAAACATCCTATTTTATTATCAAAACAAAATCCTCTTGCTTTGCTTATTTTTTCAGAAGCTCATAAAAAAACTTGTCATGGAAGTCTCTCTCTTATGCAGGCATATGTTTCACAGCATTATTGGGTAATTTCAGCGCGTGACTTAGCAAAAAGAGTCCAACGGCAATGCATTGTGTGTTTCAAGTATAAAGCACAAGCGTGTCAACAGCAAATGGGAAACTTACCAGCAGTTCGCCTCCAGCCAACACGAGCCTTTAAACATAGTGGACTTGACTATGCTGGTCCTATTAACATAAAATCTTCCGCTTTGAGGACCGCATCAACGTCTAAAGGTTATATCTGTCTTTTTGTCTGCATGTGTACTAAAGCAATTCATTTAGAGGCAGTAACCAGTTTACACGCCGACGATTTCTTAGCAGCTTTTCGACGCTTTACAGCACGAAGAGGCATGTGCACCGACCTATACTCTGATTGCGGTACCACCTTCGTGGGCGCTAACAAGGAATTACAAGTTATATATCAACGTTCTAAGCTGTCTCTTCCTGAGCATCTGGCAGAAACCTTAGCTAACGAAGGGACAAAATGGCATTTCATCCCGCCGGCTTCACCTCATTTTGGTGGGCTTTGGGAGGCCGGAGTAAAATCTACAAAGCACCACTTGCGTCGCATCATGAGAGATCGCTCATTAACTTATGAGGAATTAAGCACCTTATTGGCACAAATAGAAAGTTGCCTTAACTCCCGACCTCTATGTCCGTTGTCTACTGATCCCATGGATAACAATGTGCTTACACCATCGCACTTTCTCATAGGCGAACCATCTAACTGCATTCCTGATGATAATTTGCTAGATACCAACATAGAACGTTTAAGCAGATGGAAACTGGTAGAACGCCTTAAACAAAACTTCTGGCTGCGATGGACAAACGAATATTTGTGCCGACTTCAAGCTCGGCCAAAGTGGAACGCAGTTAAAAGAAATATTCAGGTCGGCGACATAGTTCTACTTTTACATGAAAGAAGTATACCTGGACAGTGGCCACTTGCCAAGGTAGAAGAATTACATCCTGGTACTGATGGTTTGGTAAGAGTAGTCACACTCTATTGTAATGGGAAGATAATAAAGCGTCCTATCTCAAAAATTTGCTGGCTACCAACCAACGATGCCTACCAAGCTGATAAATAAGAACATCCGTTCTTCGTGGGGAGTATGTTTGGGATTTTTCCCAAACAATTAGTTAAGTACAAAACCTTAACTGCAAACCCTACAAATGTCCAAATAATTGTAAATTCTTTTTTTTATTTTCCTTTAATTTCTTATTTGTTACAAAATTATTTAAGTAACTTGACCTAACAGTAGTTATTTTTATTTTTCCAATAATTGTAATTGTTTTTACATGGTAATACACATGCACACAAACATGTATGTACATATCATGTAGGTAGAAAATCAGACGATCATTGTTTGTGATGATCTATTTTTAAATGTTGGCTTGTCAAGTTATAAATAGACTACATACTTTTCTTTTACTTACTTTACTTTCTTACTTACAAGAGTGAAAACCTATTTTTTTTTTATAATGTAATATATTTAAACTGAATTTTTATCAACTAATTGAAATAAAACAATAAGTATAAAATATTTTATACTAAAAAAGAAATGTGCTAAATTAAAATAATAAAATCAAATAAAATACTTCTACAGATATAAAGAATTACCAGAAATACGAATACGAAATACGAATTCATACATAATTGGTCATTACAATCTTTCAATCAGCATTACAATTCAATCAGCTTCTCACAATACTTGTATGGTGTGTGTGAGTTTTATACATGAGCGGCGGGACATACAGTTTAAAGTCGATTTCGGGCGACAGATTTTTCAGACACCTTGAGATGATCATCCCCCCGTAACTCCTGGATGTATACATTGATGGCTCTAAACTCGATAAAGGGGTTGGTAGCGGAGTCTACTCTGGGAAACTGGACCTGAACAGTTCCCTCCGATTGCCGTAGTATTGTAGTGTGTTTCAGGCGGAAGTAATAGCCATCTACCGGAATGCTTACTGGATCCTGGCCAACGGTGTTCCTTTCACCCGCATCTCGATCTTCTCTGATAGTCAGGCTGCCATAAGATCTCTGTCGAATGTTGTCAATAACTCCAGGATCGTCAGGGAATGTCGACGCTGTTTCGACCTTCTTTCTCGGCGCTTCAGTGTCACACTTATCTGGGTCCCCAGGCACGGTGATATTCCGGGAAACTGCAAAGCCGACGAGCTAGCCGGGGCTGGTGCACTACTTCCGGAATCCTTTTCAATCGACTTGGGGACGCCACTTATCTCGGTCAAGTTGGCCATTGCGTGGAAATTCTTTCAAAACGCCAAACTATCCTGGGTCAATGAGGAGTCCGGCATCACCGCTAGGCTCATTTGGCCCTCGATGGATAGAAGCCGCACCAACCAGTTACTTGGACTTGGTCATTGTGTAATGGGAAGAAGGGCGGAAATAATGCAGCTTCCATTTAACGACTTCTGCCATGGGTGCAGATCGGCAGAGGAGACTGTTATTCACTTTCTTTATCAATGCCCATCTCTTGCGAGGTGCAATCCTTGTCAGCTTGACGGAGCTATCATCCAGGGATAAAGCATTGTTTACCAAACTTTCGGGCTGGTTTTCCAGCGTAAGGTGGTCGTGCTTTTTAATGTGCAGCTCTTGCGCTGACTAACTTCTTCTTCTTGCCTGGTTTGGAGGAACTTGGTCTGCACAGAGGCTCCGTTCACCTGTGGCCTCACAACGGGCCGCTATCCGTGCTCAGGTGAGCTTTTGGTATCAAAGCTACCACTTCAACCTACCTACCTACTTGAGGTTTAAACCGTCACCTTACGTCTAATAAGCCAACACACTACCTACTCGACTGCAGCGACTACAATATAAATAAAATGTCTGGAAATTTAAAACAACAGAAATTAGTGCTTATACCCAATACAACAAGAATATATTTTCAAATATTATTTTTCATATAAAACTTCAATTAACCTGTTGCAGCCCATATCTTCCATAACTGAAGTATGGCTTTGAAGTTTACATTTCATTTTTCTATTTCTCTTGACATGTCGTCTATTTCTAACCCCTTTTCCTTTCTCTCTTAACTCGTATATCATCATTTCCTATATGTGTTTAAGTTAAATATTTATTTTTTGTAGTTGTTGTTGTTGTCAAATATTTTTCCATATAATTATCATCATCATTATTCATATAATTTTGTTTGTTTGTTTGTTGTCATTATCAACTTAAATACTATGAGACATTTTTTTGAAGTTTCTATGACAGTTTTCAATCAGTCACTCCACTCCATACGTGTACAACAAATTGCAGCAAAGGCAAGAGAAGAAGACCAAAATGTAAGAAGAAAAAAAATCTGATTATGGTGGGAATATTTCAAACCACTTCAGATATTTTTTTCCATTCCTCTCTATTCGTTTTGTGGTCTACTTGTTATGGGTTTTACTTAAAAAGTAATTAAAATTGTCACACACAGTTTGGTTTGTTACGGTTTTCTTACGTTTTATTTTTTTCCAAGTTGTTTACTTAAGTAAATAATTTGTTTTGATTTGTAAATTGAGGTGCAGTTTGTCATTATTTTCGTTTTACACTTAAAAATTGATAACAAAGCGGCCGCTAAGCTTTTGAAAAGAAAATTTATGGCCAGCTTTTGAAATTATTGATATTAAGGAAGTCTTGTAGGGGAGTATTTTCTATAACCAGGTGTTTGTTTTGGTTTATTCCTCAAAAAATGTGTATTTTTATATCATTATACTGAGACTCTCCTATTAATGTTTTATTAATTCTAGAAGTTATTGGATAAAAAGTTTTCTATATTTTGTAATTAAATTTTATCACACAATGCTTTATCAACTTTACTTACCTACTTACTTAATTGGCCATTAACAACCCGGTTAACGATTTTCAGCCTGCCGTATCACCTCCTTCCAGGCGCCTTTGCTTCTTTCGCGCCTAAGCCAGTTGGTCACACCAATCGATGACAGGGCTTCCTCGATTAGGTACTTCCAACGCAAACAAGGTCGTCCTCTTCGGCGACTTCCGTAGATCCCCGCATCAAATACCTGGCTCGCCGGAGCAACCTCCTCCATTCGAACGACATACGATGTTAATACGCTGCACAACGTCTATGTCGTTGAAGAGTTCAAACAGTTCATTGTTTGATCGGATGCGGATATCATCGCTTTAGCAAATCTTACATACTAAACGAGGCTCTAGGGTCTTTCCACAGGCAATTCCCCAATTCCATAACGTTCACTTTTTATTGCCACATCTGTCAAATTAGTTGTCATTTATTCAGTTTGATTTCCCAGAACCAACCTGAACAACCATAGACAACGACGTGTGTTCGCTAAATGGGCTCTGAAGCCGTCTGAGTATTTCATCGAAGCGATAAAGTTCACTTCTGTATAAATGGGTACGTGAACAAACAAATTTTCGAATTTAGGATGATTCCCATCTACCTGAGATCCAAAGCATCCAATGTATACAAGTGTTTGATGTGAATCCTGGGCTGACGGCGTCATTTGTTCATATTTCTTTGAGAACCACGGGCCCTCATTGTCAACAACGAGCTCTATAGTTCAATGTTTTCCTGATTCTTTAGGCGTGATTTTGATCACGTGGATACCAATCCATCCATAAATGCATACACAATTGGTAATTACAACCCTTCAGTCAGGATTACGGGCTATCTTATCACATCACTTATGTTGCGTGTGTTAATTTTATACATGAGTCGAGAGACCTACACTTTAAAGTCGACTCCGAACGACAGATTTCTGAGAAACTTTCTTATGACAATTTGTATTTACTCCCAGAGTTTTTGCCCGAAATCTGCTGAGAGGCAGTGGCCGAAGAAATATTCTTTCACATTTCGTTTTGATGACTGACCTGGCCAACGCACTACCTACAAGACTACAGCAGTTTTTATTTACCAGATTACATATGTTGACTGACTATGCAGTCATAGGCATTCGTTTGAACGCAGTAGTTTTTTTTTTATTTAAAATGAAACTAAATGTATTTTATTGAACTTTTTTTCAAGCAAATAATTTGCTTATTTATTAGCTTAAAAATACTAATCAAAACTTAAATATATTTCGCATTGATATAACATAATTCATAAAAAATGGAAAAATGAAAAGACATTCGTTTGAACGCAGTTCTTTTTAAACAAGAAAAAAACAAAAAATTATGAAGTTATTTTAAAATAATGTTGCGCTAATATTTTGTGGGACCACCCTTATTACAAATGACTGAAAATATTCTACTTGGCATGGAGTTTATAAGGTTTCGAAGGGTTTGAATTTCAATACTCAGCCAACATTCCTTGATTTTTTCTTTTAACTCATTAACAGTCGAAAATTGTCTTCCATTCTCGTAAACTTTAGCTGCAAGGATTCCCCATAAGTTTTCGATGGGATTGCAGTCAGGACCGCATGCCGGCCATGGAAGTACATTTATATTTTTGGAAGAAAACCATTCCTTACTTTTTTGCGAAACGTGTATAGCCGCGTTATCTTGTTGAAAAATATAGTGTAGTGTAGTGTAGTAGACTTTTAAAATGCTTTACCATTTGGTAAGTAATTGTTTTTCCTCCTTTTTAAAATAACAAGGTATTCCTATTGATCGTGGAAATTGTAAAAAAAATTCCGGTGTTTTTCCCCTCAAAAATGTGTTAATAAAGGCCTCTACGTATTTACTGTAGACTGCAATAACACCTCTGCCCTTTTTTTGAAGCCAAATGTGTGATAAACCTTAAATTTGATATGAATATGTACGAGGAGTGCTCTCACCAGAGTGATAAAGTAGACTTTATGGCTCCTCTAGTGTCAACAAAAAAAAAAAAAAAACAAAAATGTGTGTGATAACTGCATTGTCTGGCTGTCTTTTAGATAAAAATCCCAAAAGCAATATCATTCGCATAGTTTTTATCTTTTTTTTTTGTATGTTTTTAATGTTTAAAAATACTATGATTTGTTTTATTTTGTTGTTTCGTTTTTATTTGATTTTAATTTTATTTATTTATAAGCGATTATTTTTCATATTTTATGACAAACCAAACCACTAAAGGCGTTTACGATATGAAAAATGATTTTTGATAAACGAATTGAATGAATTTTCTCACCCCCAAAAAAACGTAAAGAAGAGTAGGAATTTTATTGACTGACAATTTTCCGAAGAAAAGATATCAACAGCTTTCAAGTGTAATAAATGTTTAAATCAAAAAGAAAAAAAAAAGATTTTTTTATAGAAAGAAATCTGGGAGTGGGTTCTCCAGCTTTGCTGGCATTTTTTTCCATGACAGAACTTCAAAAAAATTAGAAATTCCTAAAACGTTTTATTTTTCTTCTTCTTCTGCTACTTTTATTGATTGTTTACAACAAAAAAAGCCCACTAGTTCTTAGAAATTTAATTATTTATTAATTGTTTGTTAGTTTTTATTTGATTTTTTTTGTTTTGTTTTGGGTGTTATTTCTAAAGTACTTTAAGAAAACATTTAAAATTTGTTTTTCTTTAAGCAGGTATTTATGGATTTATTGTTTATGTTGTTGTTGTTGTTGTTTTATTAAACTTTTAACGGAAATATATTTAAAATTCATACGTATATGCCGTTAACATTTTTATTGCCATTTTATTGTTTTCAAAATAATCATCATCATCAATGAAATTCATTTAAAAAAACGAATGAAAATCTTTCGTTTTTTTTTCTTTTTAATAATAACGCCAGACAACAGGGCGTCCATTGTATTGTATGGTAAATTTTAAAAATAAAAATTCTCTTAAAGGAAGCTAACAAGCTGTTTAATTAAACAATTAATAATCTTTTATTAGATAAGTAAACTCATGAATTTTTAAACAGATTTTTATTTGAAATTTTATTCGTTAGCTTCTGTTACTGAAACCACAATTCTTAATTTTAAGTCTGTAACCGAATGGTGTTTGAATATCTGCATTGAAAGTGTAGTCAGTTATTGGAAAACTTAATTTTTTAAATACTTTTCTGAAGCGGTTCCTATCTTGCAATTTAAATAAAACAAAGAGTGTGTGAGATTTCTGGAACAAACTCTGAGAGTACAATACAAATGCCATGAAAAGTTTCTCAAAAATCTGCCAATGGGTCTCGTCACTTATGAATAAAATTAACACACACAACATAAGTGGTGTGAGAAACTAGAACGTAAACCTAACTGAATTATTGTAATGACCAATTATGTACGCATCAGAGATCGGCAATGAATCGTTTTTCCGCTACTCATAAGCACTCATGCAATTTTGAGTATGAGTGAATCAACAGAATTGAAATTCGACTACTCTGATTCATTCGTACTCGCTACAGCATTGATTTATAAGTATAGGTTACAATGAGTATGAGTACAACGTTGACATCAAACTCACAACATTCGAAATGTGTTTGATTCATACGCCTACTCATTCTGATTCATAAATTTAGAAAAATACTTATAATACTTATAAGTGATTCGAGTGGCTCGAATCATTCATCAAAATTTACAGCCTTTGTTATTGTTGCATATACAAACAAAGAAGAAAGAAAAGACAAAGACAACAAGCAAAGCATACACACAATCTTCTTGTGAGTATAGTAGTGTTCGTACGCGAATCATACTTATTTTGTGCTTCGTGTAAATGTTAAGTAGAGACAAGTCGAAGTCAATAACATCATGCGTATTGTTAAGTATATATACGACGAGTACTTCCAACTTTGAGTATGAGTAGAATGAGTATGATATTAAAATAAGTATGAATGCGTATAAGTATCAGAAATAATAAGTATGACTCGAATCTACTCATCGTTTTGAATACTCGTTGCTGATCTCTGGTACGCATGTATGTATGTCAGATATCATCGAAATTTTTTATTCTTTTTAAAGACCTACTGTTACCATTTTGTGTGGAATATAACATCGTTTAAATGCCCGCAAAGGCTTCTGTGAATGGCATTTCCGTAATGTCCAATTTTCCATGACTTTGACTTATAAATTAGGCTGAATTTTACCAATGGCATAATGACTTTGAGCACCGCTGTTGTTTGTGGCTTATTCGCTTACATTTGCGACTTAAGAAAATTCAAAAGAAAAAGTCTGGCAAGAACAGGATATTAGGATATCGCTGGCCAGCTCACATTACCTCGATGTGAGATGACCGTGCTCTCAAATTTCTTGTGCAGGATATTTATTATGTCATTAGCTGCGTGGCATGTTTCGCTGCCATTTTAAAACCGCATGCCGTTGGTAGTCAAACAAAACTCTCAGCAGTCTTTGCCAGAAGAGCCATGAAAATCTTCCCAAAACTCTGTCGTCCTTAGCCGATTTTAAACTATAGGTCTTGCCAGTCATGCACTAAATTAATATACACTATATGGGCGGTGTGAGAAGCTAGGTTGTAATCCTGACTAAAGGGTTGTAATGATCAATTAAGATAAGAATACAGCGTTATTACTGCTCTACAATTTCAGAGAGCTGTCTTGGTGGCCTGTGCTTTATGCTGCTTGATATGCGTGGCAAGTTGTACTATCCTGTTGAAACCAAACACCGTTTACATCAATACCATGAAGAGCGGATACAAAAAAATCGGTTATCGTAGTGTGATAGGTGTCTTCATTGATCGTAATGGTTGTGCCGTAATGATTTTCAAAGAAATGTGTGCCAATGATGCTTCCGCTTCACAAGCCGCACCCGTAATGAGTGCAATGGCTTCTGTAAGGCCATGTATGGGTTTTCTGAGCCCCAAATACAGCAATTTTGCTTATTAACGTACCTAACAAGTTGAAAATGAAAGAAAAGCTTCTTTTATTGCCTAAATCGACATCATCGTGCAGTTTCTCGTTGGCCCTTATAAATCCCATCGTTATCAAGCGTAAATCGTTTCATTGCGTTCAGTGGAAATGATATACTGAATTTTGTAATAGAATAGAATGACATAAGTATTGCTGAATTCGCCGTATAGCCCATACCTGATATAAAACAAGCCAAACTAGGCCTTTCGATTATGTTTCTCATGAAGAGTATTATTGTTTATTTTTCTACATTTTGGGCATCCAAAGCGTAGTTTTCCATGCCAGTCAGCTTTTGTTAGGTGGGGTATCTTTTGTAATTTTATGTTGCTTCCATTCAAATAATCATTTAAAGTAGAGCATCCTCTATTTAAAAATAAATATAACAATAAAATATAATAACAATAAAATAAAATCGAAAGCATATTAAAATTGCCCTTTTTTAAATGTGGCCACTAACTGTTTAACATACAAGGCAAATCAATGTAGTGTAATGTTTTTCAAATAAAATGAAAAGAAAAACAAAATCAAATATTTTTATTACAAGTTATTGTTTAAAAATTGCAACTAAACATGGTTTATGTGTCAAATGTCATTATTGTGGTATTGTGTGTCGGGAATTTTATTTTGTCGTTTATTTAAAAAAATTGTTTTCCTTCATTCGTTTTGTTTTGTTTATATAAATTTTTTATAAATTTTTTCAATATTTTTTCTACCCATTTTATTGGTCCCAACATGGCAAAAGCTTTAGTTTTTAACTTCTTTTTTTCTGCTCTTTTTTTTGTGTTGTTGTGATAAAATAACAATGTATTCATCTTAAATGTCAAAATATTTCTACGTTGTTTATTATTTGAAAATTGCCACAATAACTACAACATCAAAGAAAACGCGAGAAAAAAAATATCACAAAATAAAATACAGAGTGTTGCCTACTACTACTCGTACTAAAATAAGGTAAAAAACGGCAATCGTATCTCTATACCCTGGGCTTAAAGCAGTTGTTATTGTATGTTTTTTTTCGCTTTTAACGAAATATTATTGTATTAAATATCAGCAGGAGATTTCATTTTTGTTTAAACAAAAAAATGTGAAACATAATTTTTGGTATCTGAAGGAGAGAAAAAAAGGAATGACAGATACAAAACACCATTTGAAATATTTAATATTTTTTAATAAATTTTATGGTTTAGAAATCAATACGTTTTTAAGGAAATGTTATAGCTTAGCCACAGTTATCGTTCTTGATAAATTTCTTACAATTAAGGTAAGTTAAACAAACAAATTTTAAATCTCTCTAGAGTTTAATTATTTAAAGAAAGGATCAGTGCTTTTATCATATCAGTTCCTTCATATAATGCTACGTTTTTACCTTTTAAAAAAGTTTAAAATATGAGCTCGTAGATTGAAAATAAAATAAAAATAAATTTGTTTTTAGTTTTAATTAAAATTCTTTATTATTCTCAGAATTCTGTGTGGCACTGTTCACACCTTGATGTAAACAACAACAATTACTTTTCCTTGTTATTCCTCTTTTTACACCCTTTGCATAAACAATAACAATCACTAAGCGATTATACGACAGATCTTTGTAAGGGAGATCTTCAAACCACGATTACTCTCTTCAAACGCCCCGCGTCTTCACACAAGACTGACTGAACTTTACTAACTCAGTCCCCTGCTTTGCCTTGCATTTTATATGCCAAAGAAAACAGTCTGATGAAAATTCTAGAAGGAAAACGTACAGGACTTCACCATCTCGAAATCTCTATAAATGTAAACATCGTTGAGAAAGAGTAAGAAGAAAAAGAGCTTCGAAGGTATCGATTACATGGCGTTCCAAACAATTTAGCCCTTCTCTTGGCGAATATTGATCTTTGACTTGTACGTCCGTCCATATAAAGATCAAAAAGCGGGCTGGTCACAACGCTGTAGATATGCTGAATGAGTGCTAGACTAACTAGCCTTCAGTGGTGATTTTTCGAATAAAGTTTTCTTAAGCAAAGAAGCTCATTTCTCACTCGATAGTTATGTGTTTCAGTGTGGGAAAGCCATTGCCTGTGAAAAAGGCTGCTGTTTGGTGCGCATTATGGTCTAAATGTGTTATTGGAGAGATTATGAACTTCGTTTAAAGATTATGATCTAGGCGTTATTTGGTTTCAACAAAGCAGTGTTGAGAGCCCCACAGCATTTAAAATTTAGGCTTTATTACATGAGAAATTTTTAAACTGAGTAACTCAGACGTAATTCGCGAAAAATGGAATCGATTGACACGTAAAGATTCCACATTTTGCTTTGTCGTGTAGTATACATCCGCCAGTGAATGCTTGGGATGATGATCCTTGACAGCTGTGCGTCATTGCCATTAAAAGTGTTATTCTGGCATCTGGTTATAAAAATGGGACCCGGAACGTGTAGTCAGTATGGTTATTCAATTGATAGTACGCAGGAATCTTGCAGTAACATAGCTTCTGTGCTTACACACTTTCATGGTGCTTAGTCTCATTTCAGTATTCAAAGTACTTCTGATAAGAATTCCCCGTTAAAGACTATAAGAGTGTTGGTGGTTTAGTCTCTTTTTTTCAAATAGGAAAATGTAAATACGATAGAATTAAGCATAGAAGCACAGACGACAAATTCATCTGTTGTTGTGATTTTTTTGTTTGAATATGAATCTCAATGTGATTCAACAGTTTGTTTGCGTTACTTGCATGATGATACTTCTATCCATATTAGATAGTTTTCCTACGAAATGTTTCTCATACTTTTAGCAACCGGAGAAATGTTGTGGCACAAGTCTACCTTGACTTTAGCGGCTTTATTAGTGACTCAACGTTGATGTTGTATTGCGAAGGAAGGTACAACAATTTGGAATGTCTTGCAAGTTTTTTAAAGCTGAATCGCTGTACGCCAATGGAAGTCTTGTTGTATTGTATTCAAGCAAATTCATATGATCTCTGTATTGTTAGCGCTGCTATCTTACTTTCGCAAATATAGTTCATGGCAATTCAATTTTGTTTCCAATGAAGGATTAAATATTGAATATATATTGACTTCAAACTAATATTTTCAAGTCAATAATACAAGATAAGATAGCAAAACTGGAGTATGCAGGGTTACTTCTTTGATTCATAAAACTTTTGCTTTCTTTTCTTTCTGAAGCAATCAATATTTATTTGTGAAATATTTCTTAAGAAAAACAATCTTCAAATAGAGATATTATTTGTCAATATTGTGTTTGTAAATATTTTATAAAAAATCTGAGAAGGCCTGGATATAATAATTACTGGAATTGGTTTACGTTTAAGCGCATTTCAACGTACATACATACCTAAATGAACTGTGCATGACAAAACAATAACACCTTGAATGTTTTTTGAGAAAGGAAACAAGCGTTTCTCATCAAGTAAATACCACAACAATTATAGAAATAAATACCACAACAACAACTAAATAACAACGAACCTAAACTAAACTGAATTGAAATAATACACGTAATAAGGTATTGAAGTTTTTAAAAACGTATTTCCGCTGAAATACAAATACAATCTGTAAACAAACATTTTTACAATAAGAAGAAGAGGAAAGAAACCAACAACAAAAACAAATAAACAATCAAAATACAACAACTGAAATTAAAAATAAAACATAGCAATCGCAAAGCAATTGCAACAATAGCAACAATAAGAACAAATAAATAATAATTTGAAACAATTTCATGCGAGATGAATGAACCAACAAACAAATGAACGAACGAACGTACGAACGAATGATTAAAAACAAACCCCAGCTTACAACAGTCCAAGAAGCCACCACCACCACCAGCACCACTACTACTACCACCAACCAGTCAACCAACGGAACCACTCAGCCAGCCAAATCAACTCACCACAGCCCTCCATATATCCATATATGTACACACAGACATACAGTCAGCGTGCGTACATGCAACGAAAGACATAAAACCAATACGTCAAGTATAGCATTTCAAAAATGTTGAACAACAAAACAGAAAAAAAAAAAAGGAAAAAGTGAACCTGGTCTGTAGCAGCACGCACGCACATAAACAATTGCTGCATGGAACGCGAAAAGTACTTGAACTCGTACAGCCATAAAATTAAAATAAACAAAACAGAACAAAACAAAACAGAACCACACAGTGAAATCTTTGAAAACAAACTCAACTCTAATGAGACGAATTTCCCCTAAACCCTACATTCGTTTTAAGCAGATTTCACTGCCTTTAGGCTACAGCCAACGATGTATTAATTGCTTTCATCGTAAATCAGCTTCAGTTTAACAAAACAACAAAAAAAAAAAAAACAAATGAAAGACAAGAAGAAAAAAAACATACGATTTTAATGCAACAATTGAATTATAAGAGATCCCGCACAGTGTGGTGACAATTTGTTATGCAGTTTTTGAAGGCTGCAAGCACAAGCAGAGGGGAGTAAGCAGTAGTAGTAAGGGGGCCTTAGTGCGTGTGTTATTTAAGTGAAATATGAAAATGTATCGATAAACTAGCGATAACATACACTACATTTTATTTTTCAATTTTATTTTCATTTTTTTTTTTTTTTGTTCTCTTTTTTGTCGTTCTTTTTGTGTGTGTCGATTATAAAATGTTGACATTTTCAACAAGATTGGATGGAGTTTGGGGTAAAAAAAAAAGTGAAAAAAAATTGGAAAAAATGAAAATTTTTAGGGACTGACATAAATGTCAACATTGTGTATGAGTTTAAATTGCATTGTTTGCTTAGTACATATGATGAGTGTTATTAAGTTACAGTAGAGGGCAGAGAAATAGTAAAGAAATCAGTATACATGTAAGTGTTAGAGATTTAATACAGCAAATAGATCCAGGGCAACGTTGTTGAAGTCTTCACTGGACATTGTATGCTGGACAGTCATGCGCGACGCATATAGCTTTCGAAAGCTAGATGAAGGCGGCCTTTGTTGAAGTCTTCATTGGACATTGTATTCTAGATAGTCCTACGCAACGCATATACTTTTCGGAAGCTAGATGAAGGGTGCCGTTGTTGAAGTCTTCACTGGACATTGTATTCCAGATAGTCATGCGAGAGGAATATGGTTTTCGGAAGCTAAATGAAGGGGGCTGTTGTTGATGTTTTCACTGGACATTGTATTCTCGATAGTCATGCGCGAGGCATATGGTTTTCGGAAGCTAAATGAAGGGGGCTGTTGTTGATGTTTTCACTGGACATTGTAGTCTGTATAGTCATAAGAGACGCATATGGTCTTCGGGAGCTATGGGAACACAGAAGGGAAGGAAACAGTTCTTCGTATAATAAAGAAAAGCCCCGCGTGATATGTCGATGATATTATTGATCATCGGACTCTTTGGAATGTTTGGTGGATAAAAGACTAGAGGAAAACAATCGACTATACTTGCCTTAAGTCTGTTTGCACACGCGGTTAAGCGGCCACCATAACTTGTACCAGAACAAAGATGAGAGCGAAGGATATAATGTAGTTTGTCGAGATCGTGTACGTGAAAATCTCTTGCAAAACCGGTTTATAAAGTAAAACGAAAATGATGACTACTTGGCTGAGATTAATAGAAACTAGGCTCATAACAAAATCTTGAATATAGTTGATTGAATATCCCTATTGAGCACACGATTCCTAAATCTGATGCCGAACAGATCACACATACGTACATACATACATAATTGGTCTTTACAACCCTTTAGTCAGGATTATATCCTAGTTTCTCACACCACTTATATTGTGTGCGTTAATTTTATACATGAGCGGCGGGACGTACAGTTTAACCCTTTCCCTGTCCTGTGCATCCATCTTTCTCAAGGTTTGTATTTTAATAGACTTGAGAGAAATAATCAATTTAAGAAACTAAACGTGTGGAGATTTAATTATTTTATATTGTGCCAAGTCCCCACATGCCTAACTCTTCTACTTTAGAAGTTTTATGGAAATAAAAAACGCGTTTATTTAAACCATATCTTTCAATAAAATTAAACCTTTCCCCTGCTTCGAAAGTGGGGCTCCATTGCTAGGACTCAGGAATTCTTGATGCTGCCGATGTAGATGGATTTTGCTCCAATTCTTCGTCTTCAGATGTATAATGTTCTTCATAGTTTACTTCTATTTCGCCAGGTGTTGAAAATGATGAATTACTTAGATCAGAAGGAACATAGTCATCACCGCTATCTTGAAAGGGATCCTCTTCATCACTAACGGAATCGCTTCTTATTCTTTTTTGGCTATAAAAAGCTTTTGAATCCATTATTTAGCCGTAAAAAACTTCCGCTATTTTTTGTTTTGTTTTTAAACTGTGTGAATCATATGTGATGCACAGAACGTCTGGTTCAAAAATATGATAAAAAACTGCCTGTGCATCACATATGATTCACACTTTTTTTTAAGAAAAACCCTTTCTACATTACTGTAATTAAATATTTTAATAAAAGAAACGAAACGGAGTGCGTAAAAATTTTTTTTAACAAAAATATAATTTTGGACGTACGGTATAAAATTTTTTTTTGTATGGGGACAGGGAAAGGGTTAAAGTCGACTCCGACCAACAGATTTTTCAGAAACTTTTCATGGCAATTTTATTTACTCTCACAGTTTTTGCTAGAAATCTGCTGAGAAGAAGTAGCCGAAGAAATAATTTTTCACATTTCGTTTAGTTGGAAATGGCTGACCTGGGCCTAACGTCTAATAAGCCAACACACTACGTACAAGACCACGTCGACTTCTTGATGACTACTTGCTAAGGTCAATTGAAGCTGTGGTCATAACAAAATCTTGAATATAATTGATCTGTATTTGCCTGAACTTAATTTCAATTTCAATTCCAATTTTATAACGCTAATACCAAACAGATTCCATTATGATAATTGTTTCGAGCTACCAGGGAACATCATCTACGTATTCACTAATGAAAAGAGATTACTCGACAAAGCAGTATGTGGTCTCTTTGCCGAATATTCTTGGGAACATCGAACATCCAAAGTATAAAGAACTGTAACTCCCTCCTCTTCATGGTAAGCACAGGGCACTGACACATGAGGGAAAGCTAGCTTTTTCGTCATACTCAGTTTCACTGTTTCGATAGAGGTCTTGTCGAGACTATAAGCATCCCATCCAATACAGTAATGATAGGGAATTGCGACCCGAGGTTAACCAAACTTTGGTAATCGCAAAATCTATAGATCTATTAACATCCAGCGACTGCTCTGGGTCGGCCAAGTCGTTCGAATGGAGGAGTATGCTTCGGCGAGACGGATATTTGATGTGGGAATCTGCGGAAGTCGGCGAAGAGCACGAATTTGATTGCGTTGGAAGGACCAAATTAAGGAAGTCCTCTCATCGATTGATGTGACCAACTGGCGTAGGCGACGTAAGGATGTGTTAAGGCAGGCCGAAATCCGTTAATCGAGTTGTTAATGGCCAATTAAGTTAGTGTCACTAAGTTCTGAATCAATAAAAAGTAAATAGCTTCAAATGCTCCCAAAATGTTCCTTAGAAATCCAACGGCAATTATGAGAATGCACATCGAAGTGGCGTCTGTAAGTGACTTGTTTGCCGTCTAATAATATAAGAAAATTTTCAATGAAAACTCCATTTCAATATCCATTTCCATCCAATCTTTTAATGTAATTTTTTCCTTTCTCCTGCTGTATTTCGGCACTCTACTGTTGCATATTTGATATGCAATATACTATTAACGTTAGAAATATTGTTGGATAAAGATCAGTGCTCCTCATATATTTCATTACATTCTGTTTAATGAAAAAATGGAAAGAAAAAAAAATGAAAATAAACAAAATTGGTTAAAACTAGAACAGACATGGTCTCAATATAACGTAACGTATCAAATTAATTTTTCACTTTAAACTCTACTCTGCTCTTCTGTAGCACTGATGGCGAAAGTATAAATTTCAACAAGTGTTTTATGTGCAGTTCAGTATTTTTTTTTTTTTTTTCATAATTTTTATAATTTTTCCTTTTTGTTGTTGTTGTAATTTTCAAGCTGTTTTTTATAAAAAAAAAGAAAGAAAAACAGAAACTGTTTTAACAGAATTTAATCATATTTTTCAATGTTTTTAATTTTTTTTCAATATTTTTTTGTTTTTTCTTTCCTGTTGTTTAATAATTGTAAACATTTACATTATTTTTCAATGTTTAATTAACTCTGTTTTCTATGCACTTGATAGCATAACACAATTTTTCTGTAAAAAACCAGCAGGTTCTTTACGAAAAAAAATTTGGAAAAAAATTCAATTTTCCTTTGTAAATTGAAAAGTAGACGTGTTGGCAGGTTATAAATGAAAGTATTTTCATTTTTTAAATACCCTACATTATGCCAAAAATTAACACAAAAAATACAATCAGAAATTGCACCACAAAATTTAGTTCAACTCTCTCGTGGGGTTACTTAGCTTTGAGGAAATTCCCCTAGCAGTTCATCTAATTTCTCTCAAAATAACTTTCATTTGTGCAGTTGTACTCTACTTTTTTTTTGTGTGTTAATTTCTATGAAAACAATGCTTGGAAAATGTAAAAAAAAGAAAATTTAAATGAAAATCATTTTAAATCAACATGTTAAGAAGGAAAATCAACATAAACGAACTATGCTTGCAGGCAGTGATGGTGGTGGTAACGAGCCAGTGAATAAAGCAATTTTCACAACACCATACACTTGCTTTAATCACTACGAAGCAATTCAGCTGCTTATAATGATGGTATTCACACAGGTATTCCATGATTTTATTTCTTTTTTTTTTTTTTGAAAGGAAAAGAAATGTAATAAAGATTGTTTATAAGCCATATTAAACACATCTCAATCAAGTCGGGAAATAATTATTTCAAAAATAAAAGAAAATATATGTATGAACGTATTTTAACAACATATCGGATGTCTATAAGTCTTAGCTTATGTATGATTTTAAATTAAGAAATAAATTCCAGAGAAATTATTTCAAAAATACGTTGGTTTATTGCCTTTTAAACTACGTTTGCGTACAGCCATTGATGAAATTTTTTTTTAGCAATTTGTCTTTGCCAGAAACTAACTTAAAACTGAGTATCCCGGCAGACTAAACAATCATTCAACGTTGACAAATCTCTAGATTCCGATCGTATAAATACAAAAATCTAAATTTTGACCTTCTCCTTCGTCATTTTAAACCAACGTTGTAGCACCTGCATGCCATTTTACTTTGAAAGCTGCTTCAAAACATTTTAATACATACATACGTACATACATACATACAGTGTGGATGATGCTTTGGATAGATGGCAGCAAGACTGGTCCAATTCCACCAAGAGAAGATGGACCTATAGACTCCTAGAGAGTATAGGCGAATGGACTAAAAGGGAACACAGCCAGGTGAACTTCCACCTGACACAGTTGCTAACCGGCCATGGATGTTATAGAGCATATCTCTATAAGTATGGTCACGACATGGATGAATCATAGCCTGAATGTCGGAATGAGAGAGAAACGGTGGAGCATGTTTTCTTTATATGCCCGCGATATGATCAACGAATGTGCCTGGAGAGGACAATAGGATACCAGGTAACGCCCGATAATGTAGTTAACTTGATGTTAACCTCATATGACAATTGGGAGGCGGTATGTGTTTTCGCAAGGAAGGCATTGATGCAGCAAAGATTGGCTGAGAGAGCAAGGTCAGCAGAATTAGAAGTTTAGAAAGCAGCACTCGCTGAATCTCCACCCACAGAAGTAATACTTGATGGTGGTCCCGGGGGGGGGGGTCGACTGGTTGGAAGTGTGACGAAGGAGGTTGGGTTTAGTACGCAGGGGCTCAGCAAGCCGAGAGTAAGTCTTGCGGCGAATCGTGCACATTGGGTAGACCGGGCTACCAATGTCTTTTGAAGATTACCAGTCCTTAGCTCATATAGCTAGCTCGTCAGGATAATGTTGTGTGTGTTAATTTTGTAAATGAGTGGTGGGATCTACAGTTTAAAGATTTTTGAGAAACTTGTCATGGCAATTTTTTATTTACCCCCAGAGTTCTTACCAGAGATCTGCTGAGATGTCTGACCTGGAGTTTGAACCGAGGCCTCATGCCTAATAAGTCAACTAGATTACGGTGACTATAACACTTTATGTCAACTAGAAGCCTTTTAGTTCCTCCAAAAAAAAAAAAATGCACCAAACCCTAAGTCTAAGGCAAAAACAAAAATTCAGTAATTAAAAAATCTCAACTTTGGATTTTCGAACTCCTCTAAAATGTATTCCTAAGTTAGTGATATAAGAGGGCTGCTGACAACCTGCTTTTTTATCTAGAAATCTCAACTTTATTTAGATTTGCCATGCTAGTTAGAAAATTATATTCTAGAATGTTCAACTAATTGCCCAGCCTAGTAGCCTCATTGAAAATTCCATAGCATGTATTCAAGGCCTTTAACAACTCCTTAAGTCTACTTACCTATGCCGTAATAGTGATTGCATTCCTTTATATTTCTGCTTTTAATCAGCTTAGTTAGAGAGTTACAATAACATTTAAAAATCGCTATAAAAATCACTTGATGTGCTAAACTCTTATACAGTAAATTCGATTTTTTCTCTCTCTTCTTGCCTTCCCTTTAATTCTATCATTAGCTTCCCTACAAACAAAAAAAGTGAAAAACAGAACCACAATCATGACCAACATCAACATCGTTTCTAATGATGACTGCCTGCATGCAGGCTTATAGCATTTTCAAATGACTGAGATTGAAATGATTACCACCACTTTTCCTGGTGTATGTATAGTAATAAGGCAGCTTAAAATTTTCAAATATTTAACTCTGTCTGCTGTCTGCTGCAAGCATGCATACGATTTCATTTGTGTATTTAGTTTTGCATTTAAATCCCCTGTAAAAGCTTAACTTTTTTTGCTCTTGCCCTGGTTTTTGTATTTCCCTAATGTTGGCTTAAATTGATGTTTTAATTAGTAACGAACAGAAATTGTTGCTATTGTTGTTTTGTTTTTTAATTCATTCAGTCTTTTTACAATTAGTCAGCCAGTCAGTCAATTATTTGCTAAATATTGCAAAAATGTTACTCTTTCATGTGTGTTAATAGTATGTACGTACGTGTATCTGCTTGTGGCATGTGCAACATTTTTGGAAATAATTTTCTTTAATTTTTTTTTGTTTTTCGTTTTTGTTGTGGCATTAATTTTCTTTTCAGCAACCAATTGTTTTAACTAAATTGGCATTCCATAAATTGCCTTTTAATTGATACGAAGTTATTGTTTTAAATACCCAAAATGTGGTATCATGCATGCTGTTTTACAGCAAAAAAAAAAAATAAAAAATGTTGCAAACATTTTATGCACACGATTTTTTTGAGAGATTATTTTAAACAAAATATGGGGTAATGCAGTCTATACTTAGATTCCGAAATGAATAAACATTTCAAAGGAAATTTAATTCACGTGTCAGAATTTTAATATTTCAATAGGAAATAAACAATTTATGGTGTTGACCCAGGTTAAGTTAGTTAAAACAGACCGTTGGTTGGGTTGACTCTTTCCTTTCAGGTCTCTAAGTTTTAATAAAGTATGTGTGAGGTATCATCGAACTCGTTTGAAGTGCCTATTGATACCATACCATGGAACATAGGTTTAGGTTAGGGGATATATACTTGCCAGTGAGACAAGTACAGTACTCGGAGATCAAATTGACAAATTGTACTATGTCCTAAAGGAGACGACATTTAAAACCTTTTTAAAAAGGCACTTTGTACACAAAACTAAAGGGTCCGCCAAATAACTTTATTTTTTTTGAAAATGCTTTAAAAAAAAACTACTGAATATTTACTTAAATTTCTTTTTTTATTTGAAAGTACAATCCTTCCGGTTAATAATGGAAAATAATTTCATTCAAATGGCTGCCTCCGCTGGCCATGCGGTAGCCTACACGATCGGTCCAATTTTTAAGCACATTATCGATTGTGTGCAGCTGTATTTCACCAATGGCTTTACGAATATTGTCCTTTAAAGCGTCAATTGTCTCTGGCTTGTCGGCGTAACACTTATCTTTGACGGCACCCCACAAATAATAGTCCAACGGTGTCAAATCGCAGTGCCGAGGTGGCCAGACGACAACAGCTCTGCGGGCGCAAAACATCGAGTGGAGCTTCGGCTGTGTGGCACGTAGCGCCGTCTTGTTAAAACCAAGTGGTGCCAATATCCTCCTCTTTAATTTTTGTGAACAAAAATTCGTTCAACATGGCCCGATAACGATCGCCATTGACTGTAATGGCCACTCCTTGCTCATTTTCGAAGAAAAATGGCCCAATTATGCATCTGGACAAAAATCCGCACCAAACAGGACACGTTTTGGGTGCGTCGGCTTTTCAATGTATGCGTGCGGGTTTTCTGTGCCCCAAATGCAACAATTTTGCTTGTTTACATACCTGCCAAGATCAAAATGAGCTTCATCTGAAAAGATGATTTTTTTGCCATGATTTTCAAAGTAATGTCGCAATATTTCCCAGCGTTGTTGAAGCGTATACACAACCATATTCGTTCAGCGGAAGGATAAAACTAATTATCTGTCAAATCAGACATGAGCTAACCATTACCATTCTCGAAATAAGCACTAGTTGAAAAAAAAAAACGTTAGATGGCGGACCCGATAGAAGAGGCATTTTCTTATCCCTTTCCTTATCGCCGTAGTCTAGTAGGTAGTGTGTTGGCTTATTAGACGTAAACCCCGGGTTCGTATCCCAGGTCAGGCATCAAAACGAAAATATAAAAATATTTCTTCGGCGACTGCCTCTCGGCGGATTTCTGAGAAAAACTCTGAGAGTAAATAAAATTGCCATGAAGAGCTTCTCAAATATCTGTTGTTCGGAGTCGACTTTAAACTGTAGCTCCCGCCACTCATGTATAAAATTAACGCACACAATATAAGTGGTGTGAGAAGCTAGGTCGAAATCCTGACTGAAGGGTTGTAATGACCAATTATGTTATGTATGTTGTTCTGTCTGAGCTTCTGTTTACATGCGATAGTTGCTAAGTCATGGAAAAAATTACGAAATAAACTCCTACTTTTTGCTTTGGAAATCCATTGTTACCTCTTATAGGGTACATGTTATCCTCTTGTAACCTTTAACACCAATGTGTGGCCTACCATCTTGAATACATATACAAAAAATAAATCTTTTCTTATGAAATTTTTCATATTTTTTCAATTCCCAGAAAACCAACAAAAGCAACAACAACAACATATTGTTGCAGTTGTTGCATTGACAGAAAGTGATTATAAGTAAACTTGTGTTTTTGGCACGTGCTTAGACTTTTAAGTGATTTACCAGAACACGAGAGACAGAGAGTGTGGCATGGGGAAGATGGAAATAGTTTTAGGGTCCCTAAATTTAATTGTGATAATGTTTTACAAATAAAAAAATAATAATAATAAATTATGATTCAATTTTTATATTTATTTCCATAAGCAATCTATCTTTGGTTAATAAATATTTCATTTCAATTACTATTCCTTCATACACATTTTTATTATAGAATAGAGCCGGGGGATACGGGAAAATAATTTCCTTAAGAATTGCTTTCTTTACTGAGTGCTTGATGACCATTTTTGTATTATGAAATTATTTTCCTATTGATATGAATGAATTATTAATAATAAATTAAATTTATATGGTAAATAAATAAATATTAAATCAAAAACATTGGACATGTTTATTTATCACAGACACCAACCAACACACAGGCATATACTGACTTTAGTTGATAATCTATTGACCATTGATTGGAAATTCGTTATTGAAAAGAATACTAAAAAAATATAATAAATTTGAAAGGTTTTTATATAAGACAGTTTGTTTGCCTAACTGTCTGTATGCTAGTCTTCCCTGAAGGTCTCTGCTTTTTTTACAGGCGTCTCTTAATTTTTGTCAAATTGTTTTATACTCAATTGCATTGCATAGCAGAGACAGGTGCCATGTAAAAAACACAAAAAAAAAATGAAATTATTTTTGGAAAAAAAAGTAAAATTTTAATTATTTATTGACGATTATTGTTCTAATGAAATTTTTTGGTCTACAATAAAAATACCAAATTCTGTGTTATTTATGGCCTAAATGCAACCACACACACACCAATTCATAGTTTTAATTATTGCAATGGATTTACAATCAGTTTTTTCAATCAATTTCGCCTTTTCTCTTTAAATAATTGAGAATAAAAAAAGAATTTTTTGTGACCAAAAAAAAACGTATTTAGTCTAGGATTGGGGTTTGTTTCGATCTATAATTTCATGGAACTTCATGGACTTATGATCCTCAAAAAGAGAAAAGAAATATTTGTGCAAAGCCTGTTACGTTAACTTCCAAAATTAAGTGGAAATAGCAGGATGTTGAATCCGCTACCTGCCAAGTGTATGACAAAGCTTCACAAAATCAAAGTTGGTCTCAAACAGACCGATTTCATAAAATTAAGTTGACAGATGACCGCCTTAAATGGAAAAGAATGCAGTAATTTCGGTCTAAAGCCAGGACTCAGTTCAAACCTCACACTATAATTGTAAACTAAAATAACGCCCTTAACCGTGCTGAAACTTGAAAGACTTGTAGGATATGTCTCTATTTACTCATGGCAACGTACCGCGCCATGTATACATTTTACGATCGCCATAATCGTTTTACCGAGAAGACAATTGGTAGACAAATTTAAGTCCGCTAGTTCAGTAAACGATCGACCAACATCCGTACGTCGACTAAACACAAGATCTGTCGAAAACATCACACTGTTCGTGAGAGTGTGCACGAGAATTCTAGGCAGACGGTTTCAAGTCGCTCACAATAATTCGGCCTCTGCCAAATGTTGGGTCGTGACTTGATATTGCACACGTACAGAATTCAAACGACCCAAGAACTGAAGATGGACTATCATAGACAGCGACGTGTGTTCGCTTTGAAGCAGTTGACTCACTTGACCTCAATTTTCATCAAAAAATTATCTTCATCGATGAGACTCATTGTTGGACCACTAAGTATGTGAATAAAGAAAATTGTCAAACTTGAAACGATGCACATACACATACAATTTCAGGGCATCTAAAGCATCACAAAAAACCCACTGTTTGGTGTAGATTTTCAGCTGGCGGCGTTATAGATTCTCATTACTTTGAGAACGACATTGACCAGGACATCACTGTCAACGGCGAACACTCAAGTTTTATGATTATCAACTCCTTATGGCCAAAGTGAAGTCACTATAGTCTAGTAGGGGTAGTGTGTTGGCTTAGTAGACGTGAGGTCATGGTTGAAACCTTAGGTCAGACATCTCCAGCAAAACGAAATATAAAAAATATTTCTTTGGTGACTTGCTCCCAATAGATTTCTGGCAAAAATTCTACAAGTAAAATAAAAATTGCCTTGAAAATGTTTCTCAAAAATCTGTCATTCGGAGTCGACCTTAAACTGTAGGTCCCGCCACTCATGTAAAAAATTAACACACACAGCTTAAGTGGTGTGACAATCTAGGTCGTAGTTCTGACTGAAAGGTTGTAATGACCAATTATGTAAGTATTAGATATCGTAACGCCAGAACCCACTGTTCTGACAGCTATTGGGCTTCTTAGAGATAATTTCAGCTGCCCCATGTACGGATCAGAAGGCCTTTTCCTTAGTAAACTTACAGGTTCAAGTCTGATCTATTTCTTGTTGTGTTGCTACTTGGTCTTTCTAAAGTGTGGCTAATTTAACGATATTTACTCCTTTTTCTTTCCCTATTCAGGGGTTGATTGGTTTGTTGCCAAATCCTGTTGTTAGTTACCACTCCATGCCACAATATTTTAACGATCCTACGAGAATAATGATTCACCTGGACCTTCTGCATGCCTCGAGAGGCAGTTTTTCAATCATTAAGTTGGGTGGACTTGACATTCGGACCATGACAGACCATGCATTTGGTAAGCTGACAAAGGGAGGATGAGTTTCAAATGATTTTTAAGCGACCAAACGTTTGTCCTGCTTTCTATATGCATAATTTGCTTTTGTTGCATGCTGGTTAGCTTTAACTTCAAACCGAAAGTCTATTATGCTTACTGTATGCGGTTGGTCAATAGATTCTATTTGGTAGGCGCTTATCTTGTGATTTGAAATTTATACAAATCGGCTCGGTTTTGATGCCCTTTTTGTGGGATAAATTTTCTCATATTATTCAGAAACTTTGTCAAATGATTCAAGGGATAGGGGGTATTAAGGAATTCCAAAACTGTCCTTTGGTTAGTTCTGTGCCTTTGAAAACTGCTGCTAAAACAGTGAGTAACAGTTACAACGATAAAAGGCATGCTAAACTGTTCCCTTAAACGGTTTCAAATATGCAGGGCCATTAAACCAATAGCAGGGGATTTAATATTCATTTGTTTATGACACCTTTATAGTTTGTTGTCCCATTAAATATCTCTCGACATTAATTTTATTATGAGAGTGTAGTGTAGTGTGTCTGGCCATTATATTTTTTTAATTATTTAATAAATTTAATTGCCTAAACATTGATTTCCTAACAGCTTTTATGTTTTCGGTTTTAAATTTATTTCATATTTAGTTTTTATTTATTTTTATCTACAAAAAAGAAAAAAAAAAGATTTTATGACACAACACTTTATTTATGACAGGCCTCTAGACTGTCATATCAAAAGAAATGCCATAAAATTGCCGCTTTTTCCCTATGTATGTATGGCCGTACAGCTCTTAAGCATTTAGTACAGCAATTGACATTTTATGTCTTGCCTTGCCTGCCTGCCTGCTAGTCTGCCTGTTGCATTTCATTCACACTTTTACGGTTACGTTATGTTGCGATACGTTACGTTATGTTGTATTACTGACTGACTGACTTGCTGTGCAATTGCCTGCACTTTATTATGAAGTTGTAGGATTTCTCGAACAACAACAGCAACAGCAAAAAAAAATGGTAAGAAAAACCTTTCATATTTTATCTAAATTACTCTACATTCTCTGGTATTCTTTCTTTCATTCCTAATCCTTTAAAAAAAAAACTGTTCTCTTCTACTCCTGCATAATGCTGCACTTTTAAGCTGGAGGTGAGTGAGTGAATGAGTGACTGAGTAAAATATGTGTTCTAAGGTGAGGTTTTCAATTCACACACTTATAAACTGTTTAAATATTTATAATATTGGCATGTGATGGTTTTTACAATAACAACTCTAACAACAACAACTAAACTATATACGAAATAAATCTATCTATTACTCTCTATACATACATACATATGTACATAAGTATACCTCCAATATAAAACCTAAAAGCCAGAAGGAGAAAAAAAATTAAAGAAAAAGAGAGAGTGATAGAATGAGAGTGAAAAGAGTATGTTTATAGTGACAGACATAAACTAAATATTGAAGTGCAATATGTCATGTCTCCTATAATACGTGTAAATTCACGTACGATTATGTATGTATGTGTATACCTTTACACAGAAAAATTTGTGTAAACGTGTGTGTGTGTGTCTGTATGAAACATATTTTGAGGTTGTGAGGTCTTGGCAAGTATTCGAAAATTTTCATTTTAATCCAATCTATAGGGATAAGGGAAGGAATGCTTAGTTTCAAAGTTTGGAATCGTGTTTACTCGAAGCTCTGTACTGATTTACTAGGAAGCATCATACATACATACATACTTAGTTGGTCATTACAACCCTTCAGTCAGGATTACAACCTAGCTTCTCACACCACCTTCGTTGTGTGTGTTAACCTACATTTTCAAAGTCAACTCCGAATGACAGATTTTTGAGAAACTTTTCAGAAATCTCTCTGTTGAGAGGAAATAGCCGAAGAAATATTTTTTCAAATTTCTTTTCGATCAAGATGTCTGATCTGGGGTTTGAACTGTGGGATCACGTCTAATAAGCTCACACACTACCTACAAACTTATTTGCTGAGAATCATCACTTTTTTAATTCTGATTGACCTAAGAATTGCAGAAAGCATTACTTCCAGCGAAAATCTTTCCTGACTTTTACAATATATGTACTTCAATTCAAATCTAGAAATACTTCCTTACCAACTTACACTGTCATAAATAAAGTCTTTCAAGCAAAAACAGTTACACACATAATTGGGCACTACAACCTTTCAGCCAGGATTACAACCTAGCTTCTCACACCACCTTTGTAGTGTGTTAATTTTATACATCAGTGGCGGGACATACAGTCGCCTCCAAATGACCGATTTTTGCAAAGCTTTTCATGGCAATTTTATTTACTCTCAGATTTTTTGCCAGAAATCTGCTGAGAGGAAGTCGCCGAAGAAATATTTTTTAAAATTTTTTAAAATTTGTTGAAGATGTCTGATGTGGCGTTTGAACCGTGGCCTCGCCTAATAAGTTGACACACTACCTATTACACTACGGCAACTTATTTGCTGAGAAGCATCACTTTTTTTAATTCTGATTGACATAAAGATTGCAGAAAGCATTACGTCCTTACTAACTTACCCTGTCCTAAATAAATCCTTTCAAGCGGGAATTGCTTTGATTTATTACAAATTTCTTTATGCTTTGATGAAATCTTCCAACTCGCATACCTTCCCCTTTAAACGTTATGTCATATTATGCCATGTTTGGTTGAATGTTTATAACACATGCAGTTTTTTTTTCGATAAAGGATAGCTCAGTGTTCTGTATATAAAATGCATTGATTTGTTGATATTCGGATTGTAAAATTTTATTTGTTGGTCTGAATATGTTTGATGGTTCGGTCGGTTGGTCGATAGATCCTATGCATGGTTGTTTGGTTTATTTAGAACTGTATGTGATGTATTGTATTAAATCATCTATGCACGTGTGCATATGTGTTTATTGGCTTTATTTTGTTAAAACAACTCGAAATATTTTATAAACACAAAGACTTTATTACTTTTGAATTTCGTTTTTTTTTTTGGTTTTTGTTTTTTGGAAAAACCATAATTCTTTACGAATTAAACATAAAAACTGTTAAAAAGAATGAAAAATTTGAATGTTTATTGGCTCAAGAGAAGAATTGTTTTAACGTGTGAAAGAGGACATTAAAAAGATATTAAATGTTATAATGAAGAGATAAAATGAAGATGAAATTACTATAACACTGGCTGGTTTGGAATACATAGGCAGACAGGCTTTGGCATATTTACTGTGACTATCGTAGTCTTATGTGATCATGTCTAGACCATAAGAATTAAGACACTTTCCAGGTGACAAAAGAAAATCTCTTACGTTTCTAGCATCGATTAAAGTAAGATCCTGAAACCAACCAAAGTCTTCATATTTTCGTCTACATTTTCTCAACGACCAAGAATGTCTGTCTCTTCCTCTTACACATCGTCAAAGTGAAGACAATGGTTATTAACCATCAGGTATCCAACCAACAGAGTATTGATAATGTTCGATCGTAGGGCTGGAATAGCCCGTTAATTATTAAAGCAAATAAATAAGGTATCCAACACCACAATTTTTCTTTAAGTCTTCGGTGTAGTTTGTGATAGTGGATCCATTGATAGATTTGGTCTGATTTCATTCAGAGCGCGAAGGAATATTTACGTCGAATATATTAAGAGAGTTTACTTTCTATAATCGTGTAATATCGATTACTATCGATTACTACGAATACGATCATGATCGTGTAGTATCGATTACTATCGATTACTATTAATATTGATTACTATCGATAATACACGATTAATATCGAATACTATCGATACTACACGATCACAATCGGTACTACGAGATTACTATCGATACGCACGATTACTATCGTTACTATACGAATACTATCGGTACTACATCATTACTATCGATGCTACACCATTTCTATCGATACTACACCATTACTATCGATACTACACGATTATAGAAAGAATCGAATTATAGAAAGTATCGATTACTATCATTATCACAAGATTTTAAAAAGTATCAATGTGATTTTACTTTCTATAATCGGGAATATCGATTACTATCGATACCATACGATAGTAATCGATAGTCCTCGATACTACACGACAGTAATCGATAGTAAGCGACACTACACGATTATAAAAAGTATCGATGATATTTTACATTCTATAATCGTGTAGTATCGATAGTGATCTATAGATTTTGATACATTCTATAATCGTGTAGTATCGATTACTATCTATACTTTCTATATGTAGTATCGATTACTATCTATGCTTTTTATAGTAATCGATATTAATCAGTACTACACGATTATAGAAAACAAATCATCTGGAAGTTTAATGAGAGTCTTAGACTGGCCGTATGCCCTCGCATTACACTCTCCAGAGTCTCCAGAGGACAGTAGATGCGACATTGTATTGGTAGCTTCTGAAAGTGACGGGCATATCGCGTTAATAATCTCGATAATGGCATTGCCCCGAGCATTCTAATGTTCGCGGTTATTCCTGAAGATTCTTCATGGTTCAGTGAACCATGTAACCAAATTTGTCAGGTACATAATCATTAAAAATCTGTTTGCAAAATATAAATAAAAGCGTTGGATTCTGTATCTTCTCAGTGGAGTTATACTGAGAAGATACAGTGGAGTTATACTGAGAAGATACAGAATCCAACGCTTTAATTTATATTTTGCAAACAGATTTTTAATGATTATGTACCTGACAAATTTGATATTAAAAAATTGCATTTTTCTTAGATCTTATGAACCTTATTTCCCACTGGAATTCAATTAGTGGCATATGAAACTAAATCTACTCCACTAGAATTTCTTCCATAGGCGATTTTAATACAATATTGTTTGTGTTATAAAATTGTTTTTTAAAAAAATGTACTTTTTTATAAATTTTATTAACCATTTTAGCCTATCATGAGGCGCCATCTATTCCCTATCTTGTGTCCCAACACTTTTTACGACCGTATTATCTATTCATTAGTATTGTTCGCTTTTTTTCTTGGTTATAAAATTTTTATTATTCCATTATATTTCAATGGTTCTCTTTTTTTTTGTATTTATTTATTAATTTAGTCTTTGCTTTTGTTTTTGTTTGAGTTTAAAATTTAATTATTCCAGTTTCATATTTAAAATATTCAGGGTAACCATTTTCAAACATTTATTACTTCTAGTGTGTGTCCATATTTGTAGTGGAGTTTATTTTAATTTTCAGTTTTTTTTTCTCCGTTCCTACACTTCACTTTTTTAATTTGTTTTTATTATTATTTTTTTGTTTGTTTTTGTTGTAATAATCATGAACTTAATTATAATATTTTTTGTTGTTGTACTGCTACAGTCTCTTACATACAACATATAATTTTTTAGTTTTTTTTGTTTCATTCCTTCCTTGTTTTTGTTCATTTTGTTTATTCGTTTCTGTTTTTTTTCATTTTTCATTCATTAATAATTGAAAAATACTGCTAAAGGAATATCAGAGATAGTGGAGATAGAAATGTTGAGATGATATTGTCTGTGGCAAGAATGACAGTAGCATTGAAGAGCAGTAGCCAATGATGTCCGCTGTGGTATGCCAACAACAGCAGCAGTTATGCCAGCCAGCAATAGCAGCAATAGCAACAGCAATAGTAGTACTAATAATAATAGTTTTCAAGTGTGTAGAACTTCATTATGAAAATTTTTTTTGAAGTGTTTATTAAGAGTTCCTTCAATTTAAAGTATATTTGCATACAATCTTTTAAAAGAGTGAATTCATTACATACATAATTGGTCATTTCAACCGTTCAATCAGGATTTCGATCTAACTTCTCACACCACTTATGTGGTGTGTTAATTTTATCCATAAGTGGAGGAGTTTAAAGGATGGAGTTTAAAGTTGATTCCGAAAGACAGATTTTCGAGAAACTTTACATGGCAATTTTATTTTACTCTCCAATTTTGTTTCCTTTAATTTGCTGAGAGGAAGTTGTTGTAGAAAAATTTTGTTTTATATTTCGTTTTATTGGCGATGTCTCACCTGGCGTTTAAACGGTGGCCTCACGTCTAATAAGTCACCACACTACCTACTAGACTACGACGACATCAAGAATTCATTACAGATACTTAAGTAGCTCTGACAGTGAAAATAAGCGGTGATTTTTAAGAGCTATAGGAAAATGTTTAAAAAAAAAAAACACATAAAATTCAGAAAAATGCATGAAATCTTTATTTGAATCGATAGTACGGTCCATATAATTTAATGTTTGAAGATTATTTCATGTTTAGTTCAATTTTGGCATACTCTTTCCAACATTTCGGCCGGTATCTCACGAATAAATGCTTCAATGTTGTCTTCCAATGCGTCAATTGAAGCGGGCTTGTCTGTATAGACATGAGCTTTAACATAGCCCCACAAAAAATAGTCTAAAGGCGTTAAATCGCACGATCTAGGCGACCAATTGACCGGTCCCGAACGTGAAATAAAATGTTCACCGAAGTCGCCTCTCAATAAGTCCATTGTTACGCGTGCTATGTGGCATGTGGCACCGTCTTGTTGAAACCACATGTTGCATGACATTTTGGGCAATTTGGGCAAAAAAAGTTAGATATCATCTCACGGTAGCGCTCACCATTCACAGTTACGTTACGATTCGCAGCATCTTTGAAGAAGTATGGTCCAATGATGCCAAATTCAATGATTTGCAAGCGTTGTTCGTTTGTAAGACGATTCATGGTTAAATTATAGACCAAACTGAAGATGTTTGACAGTGAAACAAAATACGAAACGTGCGTGAGCTGTTTAAACCAGTGTTGCCAAAAAGATAATAGCTAAAAAATAAATAAATAAGAAGAGTAAACAGATATTTCGATTATATGACAGCTTATGCTACATGATGTACTTCAGAGAGATCAATTACTGCATGTAGGCAACCGTTATCAAATCGTTTGTAAAAGACAAATAACACCCTTCCAATTGCTGTCAAGTTAGTTTGTCCACAAACAGAGGTTTAATCTCTTACTTTGTCTATTGACCCTAGGGTTGCCAGATTCCGATTCGCAAAAAGCTGGACATTGGGTTTTAAAAAGCTGGACAAACCAAAAAAAGCTGGACATAAAAAAATACTGAGAAAATGTTGATTTTGGTTTTGTGTAAATAATTTTTATGTCAGTGATGATAGAAGAGAGAAATCATAACTTAGTTGTATAACAAATGTACAATCAGTGTTGGTTAACATGATTTGACAAAGTTAACATGAAAATTATTATTGTACTAAAAAATTTCTATTTAGCTGGACAAATTAAATTTTAGCTTGAAACTGGACAAGCATCAAAAAAGCTGGACAATCCAGCCAAGTCCAGCCAGGCTGGCAACCCTAATTGACCCGCATATAATTTCACTCCAAGTATTTCCGATTTTTAATGAGCTCTCTGAACTGGGGGTCATATCACGACTAGGTTAGGTTAGGTCGGAGTGGTAGCTCTGATATCAAAAAGGTCACTTGAGCACGCATAGCGGCCCGTTGTTCCACCAAAATCAGGAAAGAGGAAGAAGTTGGTCAGCGCAAGGGCGACACAAAACACGACTAGGTTTATAAAAAGCGTACAAAGGTTACCTTTTGTGGTAACGCCAGTGGATAAGCAAGGCAGCTGTGGACAAAATTCAGCGACTGCAAATGAAGAGGGAATTTAAGCTCCTTGATATACAGGAAAACCTAATAAAAATCTATGGCAACTACTAAGAAAAATTTTCTGGCATGGAAAATACTGCACTTTCAAATAGACAGCCTCGGGGGCAATATAGCCACTCGTAATGCCTAGTAATTTCCGATTAAAATGAAGTAATTTTGGCTCTATTCAAATATAAGGTATATAGTCTGAAGAACCCAGGAGGCAATGCAAATACCGGAATGTAATCGGTCGGGCAGTTATCCTAAGCTTTACCAGTTTTAATAATGACAACAAGAACAATAATAAGTGATGACGAGCTGATGAAAACTTTCAGGGATACACAGGTCCGCTGCTTCTATTGATCTATAAGCTAGGCCCATAGATTTTTGAAAGCATAAAAAACAGGTTTAAAACGATATTATGTCATCTCAGACATATTATCGTAAATCTAAATTTTTTATGAAGAGGTTGTAATCCTGACTAAAGGGATGAACTGACCAATAATGTACACATAAATATTTGATATCGTCTGATTTTCTGCCTATGGGTCTACCATTAGAGTTGTTAATACGTAAGCTAATACACAGATGGAACGGATAATATTAAATCCAAATGATTTTTGGTGAACCCTTCTGAAGACACTTGAGCAAACAGTTGAGGTTCTAAAGACATCAAGGATATGTAAGTGTTTGACATATCGTGCATACTCGTGTGTCATTTCTTATCAGATTTCACATTAAAATAACTTTCATCTGAATGAGTTTAAAGTGAAGAATAGATACCAAAACGTCCAAAAGATTCAAGAATCGGCTGATATGCTTATGGCATCAGTATTTCAAGAACCTTTCAGCACAGCTATTATGCTGTTTATAAATCTTTTCTGGAACGAAGGGAATATGTTTAGAAAATTATGACTGTTGGTCTTTATTTAGAAAAAAGTGGCTTTCGACTATTAAGGATTTTTGTTTGATGATGAAATTATTCTTAGGAGACTTACACGAACACTGTGTCTCAGTTTCCTACAGTTTATTTTTTACTTTATGATTTCATTCCTTTGCATTTCTGCATATGTAAGCATACTTAGATGCGTATATTCACTCTGTACGTCTTAATAATTATATGTTTTAAGCATAAAATAAAAATCATGCCATAAAGATGATGATGTCATTGAAATTGTGTAAGAAAAATTGGAAAATTTTATGCTTTTAAGATGAAACTTGAGATAGAAAGAAGGCACCCTACGCACATTTAGCTGATGCTCAATATACATGGGAACGATGCATTGAATTAATTAAAATATGGCCATTAGAATACATGTCATAGTACTTGACTTATAAAAAGGGAAGCTTTGGATACCCTACAAGCGGTTTTTTTGTTAAATTGGATACCATAAACTTTTTTTAAAAACTCTTTATATTGTTTCGTTTTTACCTTTTAAAAACGTTTAAAATATGAGCTCGTAGATTGCAAATAAAATAAAAATAAATTTGTGTTTAGTTTTAATTAAAATTCTTTAATATACGCAAATTCTGTGTGCCACTGTTTACAACTTGATGTAAACAACAACAATTGCTTTGTTTGTTATTCCTTTGCTTAAACACTTTACATAAACAATAGCAATTACTAGAAAATTATTCGACAGATTTTTGTAACGGAGATCTTCAAACCACAATTACTCTCTTCAAACACACCACGACTTCATACAAGACTGACTGAACTTTACTAACTCACTCGCCTTGCCTTTCATATGGCAGAGTAAACAGTCTAATGAATGTTCTTGAAGGCGAATGTAACACGACTTAGCCTTTTCGAAAAATGGTTGTTTGCATTCATTATTGTTGTTTGTGTATTTTGTTTACATTTATTCTTGTAGTGTTGTTGGTATATTTTTGTTTACTTGTTTACCATTTATTTTTTATGCTGGTGTTTGTTGTTGTATTTTGTGTTTACTTGTTTACCATATTTTTATGCTGGTGTTTGTTGTTATATTAAGCAGTACGATAATTTGTAAACAGGTTTGTTAACTGCATTGTTTTGTTTTTGTAGCTTTTGTTTTTAATTTTAATGTTAAGCGATGTAAAATCAAAACACCAGTTTCTTGATTTTTCATTTTCGTAACACTATTATTTATAAAGGGTATACAGTCTTTCAATGCTTATAAGAACAATTTTTAAATTCCTTAACAAAATGCCTTATTCCCGAACAGGTCTTGTGGTACTGACTGTAGCATTGTCCTCTTAGGTTAAAGGCCTTAATTTAATATGCCACAAATGTAATGAAATCATATTCAATACTAAGTATTGTTGTGTTGTTTTTTAAATGTTCTTATTTAAATAAAATATTCCTTTTCAATTTGCTTAAATGAAAAACGAAGAAAATGAATATTTTCTTCGTCTCTTGAGTTATAAGAAAGTGGCCAACAGTTGCATTTCATACAAACAAACAAACGAATGCTAATCAGAAAATTCTAATTAGTTTTTTTTTTCTCTTTTTTTCTTTCTTTACTTTCCTTTCACTATTTGCCACTTTAGTTTTTGATTTCGAAAAAAATTTTGTTGCCTTCAATTATTGGCTTTTGTTTGCATTTATAATTTATTTATTAGACTGGCTGACTTGGCTACATGCTGATTAGATTGCCTGGCTGCAAGGTATGCCATTGAAGTTGGTTGCTTGGTTGGTCAAGTGTTTGAATAGTTAAGTGAACATTAAACATAAATTAAATAAAATTATTTCTTGAAATGAAATGACACAAGAATATATACAGAAAATATGTATTTTAAATAAATTAATAATAAATTCTTGATCGTTGCTTAAGTCAATTATGATTTGAAAAGAATTGAAGAAAAGAATTGTCATACAAAATACAAAATCTATTACAAAAATATGTTGAATGCATATTAATTTCCTTTTTCTTTTTTTTTTTTTTTTTTTAATAATTTTTCTAAATATTTATTCATTTTCAATTATCATTTCTTTTCTTTTTTTGGGAGGTCATTCAAACTCCCTTTCAATTAAAAAAACGAAAGAAAAAATTTTTGTTTCCATTTCTTTGCCTTTAGAATATTCTGTTGTATTAAAACGTGACTGTTGTGTTCAATTAATTTTTTGACAACAATTATAATTAGAAAATTCTTAATAATTTAAAGAAATTCAATAATATTTAGAAATATGCTTTCTATCCATAATGAATTGCTAACATGGTTTACACTAGAGTATCAACGTCCAATAGTATGTCACGCAATGTAGCTCTTTAAGTTGCATAAGGTAATGTGGCATAATATTTACAATTGCAATGGCCATCCATGGTATTCGAGTCTTATCTGTTCACAAATTAATCTTAAAACTATTGACAGCATAATTTAAACAGAGAAAGCATTGACTAATTGGTAAGCCAAACGAATATAAAATATTTCCCAATCCTTGTGTTTGAAAAAAAGAAAGAAACCTTTTTAACTGTTTAACGGACTATCTTATGTAAAATACTTTCAATTTTCAAAATTCTGTAGAATATTTAAGTGAAGAATTACAAAATGGTGGTCGCCGTGGTCAAGTAGGTAGTGTGTTGGCTTATTAGACGTGAGGCCTTGGTTCAAACCCCAGGTCAGTCATCTCCAACACGAAACGAAATATTGAAAAATATTTTTTCGGTGACTTCCTCTCAGCAGATTTCTGGCATAAACTCTAAGAGATTAAATAAAATTGCCATGTAAAGTTTCTCAAAAAAAAAAAAAATCTGTTGTTCGGAGTCGACTTTAAACTGTAGGTGCCGCCACTCATGGCTAGGTAGTAATCCTGGCTAAAGAATTCTAATGACCAATTATGTATGTGTGCAAGTATGTAGTACAACCTTGTATCACCGTACAGCAGTTAAAGATTTTTAACTTTGTGTAGGCTTTCTTGATCTCCATATTTTGTGCAAAGAAGAAAATGTTGTCAAAACTTTGCTTATTCTGCCAATATTTGCAGATTTTGCTGCTGCTTGCCGTGAAGTGGTAGTAGTACGATATTGCTAGGACTTACTTGCTTAATTGGTCATTACAATCCTTTAGTCCGGATTAATACTTAGCTTCTCACACCACTTATGTTGTGTGAGTTAATTTCATCCATGAGTAGCGGGACCTACAATTTAAAATCGACTTTGAACGACCGATTTTTAGGAGACTTTTCATAGCCATTTTTTATTTTACTCTCAGAATTTTTGCCAGGGGACTGCTGAGAGTAACTTGCCGAAATAAAAAATTGTTTCAATTTGTTCGAGATATATAAGCTTGTACACAAACCACGGCCTCGCGTCTAATAAGACAGCATAGTACCTCCTAAGGCTTTATTTCTTCCGTTAATAGTGCGCCTCAATTGTTCTTAGTCTATAAAATCCTTTTCATTGCATTTTCGATCATTTCCATTATAATTTGGTATTTTTCAAAACATCAGCACAGAAATGTAAAATACTGAGCAGTATTGTAGCATACAGTCCTCTAGCACGTTTTCGTGACCTGTCAAGACAAAACAGAGAAATTTTATGATCGATTTTAATTTCAGTGGCAGAGTATTGTGGTGATAAGTGTTTGCCTAAAAATCAAGTTTTTAATCCGGAAGACGACAAACGAATTTTCATCATGGTTTTTTAATTTGAAAAATCAATTCTCTCCAAATAGTACTGGTGGAATATTCCGGTGGATATAGCTTTATAGACTTTAGCTACGGCCAGAGCACACTAATAGCCTTGTTTGTATGTAATTGTATATCTTCTGGTCTACTTGCCAGCTGTGCATAGCTAGGTTTCCTAGATACACTCAAAGAAAAAGTGAGAAAAAAAATGTTACTTTCTATAATCGTGTAGTATCAATAGTAATCGATACTTTCGATGATAATCTATAGACGGAAACCTCATTTATTCGCTTGATAGTCAACGAGCTACCGACCGAACATCATCATTTCTTTGTTGGTTAGATAGATATTGTAGGAACAAACCTCCTTTTTCGGATTAAGCTTATATGGGTTAAGGTTCGCTGGCAATTCTATGGAAACGATAAGGCGGTTTAGCCAACCGAATTGGATAACAGTTTGATGACTTTTGTCTTAACTTTGACGATGTGTAAGAGGAGGAGAGACTTCGGTGTACGCCAGTGTATGTAGACTTTTTTCCAGCTGGATTTTATGAAATTGAAAAAGATGTTATAAAGTTGTTTAAGTCATTTACAATCAAGAATGCTTAAAGAAACAAACGCATATGGAAAAAATAAAACAGAAATTATTAGGAAAGACATACACCGGTATATGTAGACTTTTTTCTTTGACTGTATATGACTAGAAAGAAAGAAGGCATTTTGCAAGACTCTACTCCTTTTGTACTTAAATTTCCAAATGGGCCTACTCCACGAGTATGTATCTTAATTGCATGCAACGTTAAAGGAAGTTATTACTTAAGTTTTTATGACTTGAAAAATAGGCCTCTAATTGCAAAAAAAAATACAAAATTTTGTTTCTCTTGTTTAATTTTTAATTGTTACCTGAACGTCTTTGATTACATTTCTAATGCTATTCTATGTTTTCCACCAACACAATTGCTACAATTAATTATACATTGAAAAAAATCAGTTTTTACAAGCATTCACCGTTAAGCGCATTTAAAATTTTTACTGTGCTAATTAATAAATAAATTTTCTTATGTTTTCCAGTACCCAAATCCCATTAACCGAAATTGTATCGAATTACGTTTGTTGCATTTCGTTAGACGTAGTAGCTGAGGTGCAAATGGGGCGCGTTACATGGTGCCAACCAGCAATCAACAAATAATTAATTTATGCCATTTACTTTTAACAACAACAACACCAACAACAGCCAAAACATTACACTTAAAATAATAATAATAATAATAATAAAAATCATAATAATAATCATAATGCTTGTGGTAATAATAATGAAAATGGTTATAAAATAACTACGCAAACACACACAACACACTTTAAATATATTAAAAAAGAATATTTTAAATACGATACGTTAGGATACAATACATTACGTTACGTTACGTTACGATATGATATGATGTGAGCATGAGTTTGAAATGTAATGTTTAAAGTGGGAGAGTAATAATGGCCTTATTTTAATAGTTGCATGCAACATATTGTTGTGTATTATAGCATGAACGTTGTTGCATAAATAAATAAATAAACAAACGTACCAACAAACCAACGAACCAACGTATGAATGAATGAATTTATGAAATATTAAATGTACATTAATTCATAGCAAACTATACAGTTAAAATTACACACCGTTGTTGTTGTTGTTGCTATTGTTGTTATTTTAAAATTATGAATACGAACAGGAAAACCAAGCAAATGGTATGAATAAAAATCCCTTAAACAAGTATGAAAATTTTTGAAGGCAGGTATTTTACTAAAAACAATAACAATATTTGTATGTGTTTTTTTTTTTTTTGTTCTCTAAACTTAGAATAGCAGGGTTAGAGAGCAAAAGGGAAGGTCTACGTATAAGAAAAAGTTTCAAAAGGAAACAGAATATTAAGGACTGCGAATTTTAAGACTAAAATCGTGTCTGTTTCCTCCAAAACAAATCCACTTGTACTTGCCTGTACTTTATGTGTATCGGTACAGTCAAATGTATTCTAGTTGCATGTGCTTTTAAGCTTCATAACTTTATTATTCAGTCCAGATTAGGTTAAACTAGCAGTCGACTCAAAAAATAGTTCCAATTGTTACCTTTTTTTACCTTTTGAAAAACATTTAAAATATGAGCTCGTAAATTGCAAATAAAATATAAACAAATTTGAGTTTAATTTTAATTAAAATTCTTTATTATTCGCACAATTCTGTGTGCCGCTGCTCACAACTTGATGTAAACAACAATAATTGCTTTGTTTGTTATTCCTCTGTTTACACCCTTTGCATAAACAATAACAATCACTAAACAATTATTCGACAGTTCTTTGTAACGGAGATCTTCTAACCACGAGTACTCTCTTCAAACGCAACTCGTCTCCACACAAAACTGACTGAACTTCATTTATTTTATTCTGGAACTATTCGAAGCTTCTGGTAAAACTTTTTAGACTCCCAACGTACGTCCTTGACAGTTCAAGTGGTTCTTGGAACCATTGGAAGCTTCTGGTAAAACTTTTTAGACTGCCAACGTCCGTAATTGACAGTTAAAGTGCTTCTTGGAACCATTCGAAGCTTCTGGTAAAACTTTTTAGACTCCCAACATCCATCCTCAACAGCTTAAGTGCTTCCTGGAACTATTCGAAGCTTCTGGTAAAACTTTTTAGACTCCCAATGGCCATTCTTGACAGATCAGTTTGATCGTCTGCATGGTACAACTTCAAGTGCTTCCTGAACTACCATAATGCTGGTTTTATAGCCACTACATGAAGAACAGTTTTCTTCTCTTTCTAGACGCTACAGTTTTTGCAGAAGTTATTGGCCATACTCTCGAGACCCAGAATATACACTGCATTTACTTCTGTTCCATAAGGTGCAGTTATGATACCGACAGCATCGCTATTTAACTAAAACTCCTAGCTGGTATTTTATAACCATAACGATATATTCAGAATTGATCGTTACAACCCTTTTGTCAGGATTACAACCTAGCTTTTCGCACCACTTACGTTGCATGTCTTAGTCGTATACATAAGTGGCGGGACTTACAGTTTAAAGTCAACTTCGAACGACAGATTTTTGAAAAACTTTTCATAGCAATTTTATTTTTACACTCAGAAAATACATTTTTTCATATTACATAATATTCCGTTAGCTATGCCTGGCCTACGGTTTAAATCAAGGCCTCACGTCTAATAAGCTAACACACTACCTACTAACACACCACCTACTAAACCATGACAACTAATTTTTAATAACAGTTTTGATAATAAAGCAACCCCAAAGCGTGCTCCTGGTGATTGCTTATCTTAGTCTAGTAGGTAGTGTGTTGGCTTATTAGATGTGAGGCCACGCTTCAAACCTCAGGTCAGACATTAAAACGAAAATCTCAACAGATTTCTGGCAAAAACTCTGAGAGTTAATACAAATTGCCATGAAAAGTTTCTCAAAAATGTGTCCTTTGGAATCGAGTTTACACTGTAGACATCGCCATTCATGTATAAAAATTAACACACACAGCATGGTGGTGTGAGAAGCTAGGTCGTAATCCTGACTGAATGATTGTAATGACCAATTATGTTTTTATGTATGTAAGTTATCATCCTGATTAGTTTTTATTGTCATTTTATTTTACATGGCTCCTGTATAATTTTACAGAAAAATAACAAAAATATTCTTTTAAAAACTTGTATAAAAAAATGTGATTTGTTCAATTTGTTCTTGCCATTGGCATACTTTCCCTCCCCTTATAGTGCCGACAATTTGTGTTGGTGGCAGTTAGTTGCTGCAACGGCGACAATAAACTAAAACCTATACTCACTCGTAAGTATGGAGCAAAAAAAAAAATGTTGTTTTCAACGGAAAAAGGAAAAATATGAAAAATATAGAATGAATTAGAGAGCGAGAGAATGGCATACAAAAACAAAAAAACCTAAAACTGTTTCCCGTTATAAAATGCCTGGGGGATAATTTTCATTTTTTTTCGCTTTTTTTTCTCTTTTTTTTTTTGCATGACACACACTCTAGAAAAACACTCCCAACATATAAAACAGAACACAATTTCATAGAGTAGAGTAGAGTTTAACTTAAATGGCCACCTTAACAAAAAAAAAAGATACAAAAAAATATAGAATTGCATGCAACATATGGCTTAAACATACGAACAAACTGCTACAAATATTAAAACAACAACAATAACAATAGCAAGTATTTTAAATAATATTTAAAATAAATACAAATAATACATACGAGTACATACATGCAGACAATCTACAAAAAGACATTTATTAGGAACAATATTGACTGTTTAAAAGGAGCAAAAGAAGAGGAATATTGTTTACAGAATATGTTTTTATTGTTTGTTTCTTTTATTTTAATGAAATTGAATCATTAAATGAAATTTTAACCACGTTAAATAATCGTTCTGCTTCTTACTTTTTTCTATATACATACCCACAATACCTAACATTTCTATTTTTTTCTATTTTTTTTTTTGTTCAACTCTAATCGCCTGCAATTTTATTAGTAAACCCAGCAAGCAGACATACAGACAATCCGTAAAAATTCGTTGGCTTTTTGAAATACTAAAGCATGTTGTTGGTTGTTTATACAGAAAAACTAGTGGTTTTTTATGTTGTTGTTGTTTTTTTTGCTGTTGTTTCAGCCATTGATACCAATTTTTCCAACTATTTAGCGGGAGAAAATACCAAACGACTTAAAGTCCCCATGGTATTGTAGTTCAAAAGAAAAAAGCCACGAACAACAATAACAACAATAGCAACAAACTATTACACAATAAAAGTCCATGCACATGCATATTGGAAACTATTTCATCTATTCTGTTTTAACTGGATTGTTATTGTGTTTGTTGTTGTTGTTGTTCTTGTTAATATTATAAAAAGACACTGAAAGAATTTATGGCCTAGAAATAAATGTGAAATTCTTAACCGTGCAATTGATGGTATATGTCTTGGTTATGGTTTAAGTCCTTAATATCGCATTTGTGCAAAGAAAAGGAATGAATGAGGACGAATGATTCGTGATTCGTTGAAGACGACAAAGCATATCCTCTGTGAGTTTTCTGCTATTCTTTTCGGTATCTTTTTTGGGGGATAAATTCTTTGTCGTAAGCCGATATTCACTATTTTCTTCTATTTGCAATGGAATTAACCCGGCAGAGAGGTGTGCATTCATTCTCGTATACATATCCCACCGCTTTGTTTTTTGATTTTTTTCCTATAACCCTGTCTATCGTTCAAGGACGAATACAGTTTTCATTTTGAAAAAATATAAAGAAGTGAAACTGAAGCAATTCGATTACACCGCGAAGCTTACACTAAAGGTGTACCATTGGTTTTAAAGGACGTGGAATATTTGTGGGATAAAGTAAAATTAATTCTAAGACAATGTATTGAAGGTACGCTAAATAATTAGCTCTGTTAGCTCCAGCTGTAAGAATACCACGCCTCGGACTAGCAAGTTACGGATAATATCTGAGAAGATGTTCTTTTCTGTCTTATCATTACACACAATATTTTCTATTAGAGGTCTTTAGTCAGTATTAAGGCTTGGCTTGTCATGCCACTCATTTACACTCATAGTTTAGGCCAGAAGACTACTTAGAGAAGGTTACCGAAAGAAATATTATTTTTTCAGATATGTATCTTCTTTGAAGGTGACAGAGCTGAGGTTTGAAGGCTCTAGCTCTCGTTTGGTAAGCCAACATACTACTTCCTAGGCTACAGAAACCACAACACTACAGCTTTAGATATCCCCAGCCTATACGATGTCCCTCTCTCGTTAAGAGCTATGAAACTACAATCAAACAATTGAATAAACCACACAATTATCCTCAAATTCTTGCTGTGTAGTTACTCGAATATAAACTTTTCACCCTTCGAAGTGCTTATTGGGAGGAGAAAAAAAGAACTGAAAATTAAACACTACGAACGAAAGTATTTGCATTGCAGCTTAGACACATACATACGTTCGATATTATTACTTAAGCTATAACGACAACAATAACGACAACAACAACACTCGACTAACGACAAAATATAGAATACAACAACAGCAACACCAATAGCAAATACAATATTCAACCTAAGCATATAAAATTGTATGCAAAAATTGTTAACAAAATGCAAATGCGTATGTATGTGTATGCACATGTGTATGTGTGCACTCAAACACATTTACACTCTGATACGATAAACTCATTCATATCAAATCGAATTGTAAATGTTGTAAGTCGTTTACAATTTGTGCAAGTGTGTGTGTGTCAGTCAGACTTTGTAACAAGAACGCCATCAACGCAATACGTAAAACCATCTACTGTGTCAGCTTACAAAATATCATCATCGTCAACAAAACAATATTAACAACAACAACAGCAACAATTTGCAGCAACAACAATATCGAGTATAAACAGAAATTGAACATTAAAAACCAAAAACAGAAACTGAAATTGCCGTTGGAAAATGAGCATTGAATAGAATAGAGCAGGGAAGGGTTTCGTAGTGTACCATGCCGAATAGCAGAAGAGCCAAATTAAATGTACAAAAAATTGACAAATATTGGAAAAAATTAAAATGAAAATGCGTTTACAAAACAAAACAGAACGTAACAGAAGAAAAACAAAAAATAAATTTTTTCTGTATTTTTATGCAATTATAACCAGTAAAGAAGGCGATTGCCAAAGCTTAAGTTTTCTTTGCATAAAAATGGAGGTAAATAGGCCCTTTAAGGAAAAAAGTTTTATGCAAACTTAATGTTGTTTAGATTTGTGTAAGTAAAGTCCACATGGATGTTGAAGTTGGTGTGATTGTCACCGTCCTCAGATAGCTAGCTGGAGCCTATAATCGATATTTGGCCGAGAAAAAGGAAGAAGCACCTACTGCTTCACGTTTTTCTTCTTGTGATCTACATGCATAGCCTTCAGTTCATTAATCTATTGGCCTCCTTTTTTGTTTTTGCACATGGCCACCTCTTTATACCATCGGACTGTAGATGATATTCCAGTACTATAGACTACTGCCAGGAAATGCTTTATCGAACATGATGTCTTCAACAAATTTTCTCTCTCTAATACTAGAGGGGTTAGATTGACTCATGAATGGGTTTAAAGCGATCACCCGTGTTGAAAAAGAATTCTACATAAGCTGACTGGTCTAGAGAATTATCATCAGACTAACAGATGGTTGCAGTATACTCAGGGATGAAGTTTATGCGATATTTATTTATTTATTTATTAATGACATCAATAGATACAATAGCCCAATTCACGATCTAGTGTAAATGGTCTTGCATCATTGCATTTGCAAAATGGTTTAGTATATTTTTACACTACAATAACAAAATATACAGAAATACTCTTGCTACAGTAAATAACATTTTAGTTAAATAAGGATCAACAAATTCCTTAGACCAGCGTTTCATATAACCAAGTATGCCATAAGCTTTATTCACGATCATGGGTATGTTATCCGGAAAGTTGAGTCTGTGATCCAATTAAATACCAAGGTCCAAAATAGTTTTAACTTTATCCAACACAGTATTATCAATGCAATAGAAGGTATCAATCTTTGAATGTCTAAAAAATATCATGTGCTTACACTTTTTAATACTTAATTCCAACAAATTCAATTTGTACCACTTATAAAAACTGCAAAAGTCAGTACCGGCAACTGTAGGTATTCCATAGAAATTTATTTACTCTTACGGAAGATCCAACAGCCCTACATAGCATCCATTCTGAGAAAAGCACTCCCCAAACATATTTTATTGAGATGGCGACACATTCAAATTGTAAGCCTGTAATGTCTCGAGCCTATGCACTGATAGGCTAATTCAGAATCGCATATATTGACCTTGAAATCGCTATAGTCTAGCAGGTAGTGTGTTGGCTTATTAACCGTGAGACCACGGTTCAAACACCTGGTCAGACATCTCCAACAACACGAAATTTGAAAAAATATTTCTTCGGCAACTTCCTCTCAGCAGATTGCAGGCAAAAACTCTGACAGTTAAATAAAATTGCCATGAAAAGTTTCTCAAAAATCTGTCGTTCAGAGTCTACTTTAAACTGTAGGTTCCCCCACTTATGTATACACTTATAAGACACGCCACATAAGTGCAATGAGAAGCTAAATCGTGATCCTGACTAAAGAGTTATAATGATGAATTTAGACTAAAGTGAATCGTTTGCTACGAACGATAGCCGAGTGAATATAGGAAATGGAAATACTTACACTGTAAGACGATAGATTTGTTTTTTTTATATATTTATCTGAACTCAATGGAGTTTAATAACGTCATTGACTTACTGTTACAGCTGAACCTTTAAGCCTTTGGAGCCAGTAAATATTGGAGATTTTTAACACTCAATGGCTTCAGTAATTATAGCGAGTGTCTAGCACATGTGATGAGCTTATTGTCAATGATAACATCTGGGGAGCTTTGCCTTGTTTTGGGAGGATCGTATAGCATCTAATGCTTTACTCTATTGGATAAGAAACTATTTATGTTCGGTACCCTAATTATCTGGTATATTTGATTAGAATTCTCTAAGTGCTAACTGAAAACATTTTCCCATCTCTCTTCCACACATTGTGTCTAATCTAACTAAACGTGTTGCTGGCATATCGGCTGAAATAACAACGAGTATACATATCAGAGATCAGCAATGAATCGTTTTTTCGCTACTCATAAGCACTTATAAAATTTTGAATATAAGTGAGTCAACAATATTGAAATTTAATTATGTACTCTGATTCATTCGTACTCACTACAATGTTGATTTATAAGTACAGATTGCAATGAGTATGCGTACAACGTTGACATCAAACTCATACCATTCGAAATATGTTTGATTCATAAGCGTAATCATTCAGATTCATAATTTTAGAAAAATACTTATAATACTTATAAATAATTCGAGTGACTCGAATCATTATCAAAATTTACAGTCTTAGTTATTGTTGCATTTACAAAAAAGACAGAGCAGCAGACAGAGCAAAAACACAACCATTTAGTGAGTATTTTAATGTTCGTACGCGAATCATACTTATTTTGTTATTCTTGTATATGTTGAGTAGTGGAGAGTCAAAATCAACAACATCATACGTGTTGTTAATTATGAATATGATATTGAAGTAAGTATGAAGGCGTATGAGTATCAGAAATTATGAATATGATTCGATTCTACTCATCTTTTTAAATACTCATTGCTGATCTCCGATACATATGTATCTGCACACTCCATCATGATTATCCGGTAAATATCCGCTCAACATCTGGAATCCTTCACAAATTTATTAAAAAATTATTGCCTGCTTGGTTTAAATACTTATAGATAACCTTTCGAAGTTGTCGTAGCTAATAGGTAATGTGTCGGCTTATTAGACATGAGACCACGATTCAAACCCCAGATCAGATATCAAAACGAAATATAAAAAAAATACTTCTTCGGTGACTTCTCTCGCCAAATTTCTGGCAAAAACTCTGAGATCGTATAAAATTTAACATGAAAAGTTTCTCAGAATATCTGCCGTTCGGAGTCAACTTTAAACTGTAGGTCCCATCATTCATGTATAAAATTAACACACACAACATAAGTGGCGTGAGAAGCTAGGTTGTAATCCTGACTGAAGTATTGTAATGACCAATTATGTATATTAACTTTTACAATGAAGAGTGGAAATGCTCCCGTTCCGTCGATATTCCTTGTCCACCAACTATTCTATTCCACTATGTGTTCCAATGTACTTAAAAAGTAAATTATTTTGATCGCGGCTTGTTCAAAATGCCTATAATTTTAATAACTAAAATGTCCCAGTTTTTTGTATTTTTAATAACATCTTGACTACCCTGCAAATTCTTCTCGTTTTTTTTGTCAACATATTTCCACAATTCTATGCAAATTCATTCAACAAATTTTTTCTGCTTCTTCGTATTCTTCAGCGATTCTCTCTCATTTTTCTGCGTATGGCAACAATTTTAAGCGCAATTTTTCACCAATTCGTTATTAACAGTACTTGCTACGTACTATGCTACTTGCAACATATTTGTTCTACTACTTTAGGTTTAATATGCATAAAGAAACATACGTACATACATATATATCTACTAGGTATGTATATAGGCAAATAAATATATACATATACATATATATATGTACATACATATTCTTAAGCAGTTTTATATATAAACGGGTATACATACATATGTACGTACATAGGTATGAATGTCGTTATACTGAAATAGTTTTTAAGAGGGTTTTTCTATGGCAAGTAGAAAAGTGAGTGAGTATATGTGCGTGATTTTTATGAGTTTTTATTGAATATAAATTTAACAACAACAACAACAAGACATTGCATTTCCACCAAATGCAACAATTGACAATTGAGAAATTAAATGCGAAACTATTGTGTAATAAAGGCAAACAAAAAAACGAAAAAACACTGAAGAAAAGAAATCAAATTGCATGCAACATGTACAGCCTGGCTGCTTGTCTGCCTGCCTGCCTATAAGCCATTGCATTTGCTACTGACTGACTGACTGCCGGAGCACTTTACTAACGACTTTTTTGTTGTTTGTTTGTTTGTTTTTGTTTAAAATTTAAGCTGAGAGAGCTAAAAGGAAAAAAAAAACGCAACATTAAAATCCAATAAAAAAAAAGGAAAGAAAAGAAAGAAATTTAAACAAAAAAACAAGCCGGGTAAAGTACTAAGGTAGTAGGGGGAGTTGCAATACAACATTTTATGTAATTTGGTCTTAATATTTATGCAATTATTACATGTAAGTACTCAACGTAGATTGTGCATTTCCTTGACGCATCGATATGTTCTTTTGTCTTTTTTGCTTCTGCATTTCTTTTGTAATCTCTGCTGTTGTATTCTTAAATGTTTTTTTTATTTTTCTTAACTTCTTTCTTTCTTGTGGCATTTCTTTTTCAATTAATTGTTTCGATTTGCTCAGTTTTTCTCCAGCCTTTCATTCTTGTTAACCTGCTCGCTCCGGCTAGTAGATATATTTAAAATTCATAACTTGTCTTGCAGCTTAAACATGTGAATGCTACTGAAGTCTTTATATGCATGTGTGTCCATGTGTGTGTTTTAAGCATAAAATTAATTTATACACTCAAGCCCAAAAGAATTGTTTAAAACGTAAATAATTGGCTACAAATAATGACGGGAAAATGATCTCTCTTGGCAAATAAATAAAGAAATCGATTTTTAAAAACAAAAAGGATACACAGTTGCAGACGATAAAAATGTCAGGAAAAATTCGCAAACATTTTTTTTCAAGTGGAGACTTATTTTAAGGATATGAAAGGAAGTAAGCGACAAATGTTGCCAAATCATTAAAAACAATTTTTTTTTAAAACAAAAATTTAATTTTATTAAGATTTATATTCTGTAGAATGATTCAATCGCCAAGCACCAAAATCTAGTATAGAAAGCGATTATTAGACGTCCAAGTAATAGGATAATAATTGGAACCGTCTATCGTAGTTTAAAAACAGCTACCTTTGTGTACACATATAAAGGTGCAGCGGTGACGAAGTTATTGCTGTATGACTCCTACATCTTCTGATGAGATGGCTCTATCTGACCTCCTCGAGATGTTCGTTGTTCTGGAGTGCTTCCTAGATGAATTTGGAGTGTGTTGAACCCTTTTAATTTTTTTAATATGATAACCAGGATAAAAATTCCATACCTTCGGGGTTTGAAAGTGAATTTGTTGTAAGACAACGAGCATATGGTCTACCCCACATATTCATTTAAAGAATTTGTAAGTAATTTTGACTAATTGCCTAAAAAAATTTGCGTATTTTATGAAGTTTTTGTTAAAGTGAGAATCTCTTTAGTTAAATGTTGAAATCAGTTCAACAAACCCTTTTCATATATGCAACAAAATAGCAGCAATGCCCCAGAGACTAACTGACAAGTCCTGATTAACCGGTCTTGACAAACAGCATAAGGGATACGTATTTAAATCATGAGTCCTTTAGCGTACAGCTGGAAAACAACCTGAAAGTTTTAAGATGTCTAGAATCAGCCAGAGATAGAAAAAGACAAATAAAGTGGATAATACAATCTTCACCCTCTAGTGGTCTACAATCTCAATAAATTTAATTTTAATGGAGCCTCACCACATGCACAACTATTACGCAATGAGCAGTGAAAATAGATGCAGTGGCAGATAAATACCTACGACCTAACCTAAGTAGCTACCTATCCAAAATTATGCCAGTTGAGTCGACAATAAAATAACATTCTTCCTCTGCTTAGTTTTTTTTTTTAACGGCCAATTCCTCTAACCAATACACATTCAAACAGAGATACGAGGTTTACATGTTAACGTATGTGTTAAGTATAGTACTTAGCTGAAGGCACCGTAGTCTAGAAGGTAGTGTGATGGTTTATTAGACGTGAGGCCACGGTACAATCTCTAGGTTAAACAGCAAACCAAAATATGAAAACATATAACTTCGGGGACTACCTCTCAGCAGATTTCTGGCAAAAACTCTGAGAGTAAATAAAATTGCCATGGAAAGCTTCTCAAATTTCTGTCGTTCGGAGCCGACTTTAAACTGTAGGTGCCGCAACTCATGTATAAAATTAACGCACACAACATAAGTGGTGTCAGAAGCTAGGTCGTAATCCTGACTCAGCAGATGTCTGGCAAAAACTCTGGAAGTAAATAAAATTGTCATGAAAAAGTTTCTCAAAAATCTGTCATTCAAAGTCGACTTTAAACTGTAGGTTTCGTCAATCATGGATAAAAATTAGTACACGCAACTCAAGTGGTGTGAGAAGCTAGATCGCTAGATGAAGCCTTACTACATGCCCAAAAATTACGCAATGAACCGTGAGAATAGATGCAGTGACACAGGTATATCTACAATCTAAACTAAGTAGTTAGTTGGTAAGCTTCTTATCCTAAAATATGTCGTGTGAGTTTAACAATAAAGTAACATTCTTTCTCTGGCGAGAATATACATATCATCAGCCAATTCCTTTGGTTAATACGCATTCAAACAGAGGTAAGAGGTATGCCTGTAATCGTGTGAAAGAGGAGAGTGCCTGCTTTAACAAGTTAATAAAGCCCTTTTCAACTTACATTTATTTGCTGGTGGTATGGTGAAGTAGGAGACGAAAAAATCTTCACTCCATACTTTTCAGAGGAACAGTCCGACACTGTCATATCGTATAGCAAATTATAAATATTCCTGTATTTTTTTTTTATTTCTTTGAGTGTATCCTTAATTATGTACATATACTATGTATGCTACGCATGCATGTTGTATGACTAAAATTTTACTGCTCGTAAAGCATGTATATCAACGAAATAATGAAATGAATAAATAATTTTTATGCGTTTAATGACTTCAGAATTGTTTTCATTACTATTTATTTGGATTCTTTTTTTTCTGTTTTTTCCTTTTGGATATCTTTTGCATATTTTTCTTATTTTTCTTATTTTTTTTTTTTTTTTGTTTGTTTTATTTTACGATTGTATTCAATAGAGATGAATTATTTTTCTTGATTCAGTCATTTGCCAATACGATATTATCATCTTCACCTAGTTTCATTTGTTGGATATACAATATTTCTTTATGTTTTTTTCTCTTTTTATGAAAATAATTCATTTATTTTTCTTTTCTTAATACAATATTTATTCTCTCATATTTTTGTGCACATTTCAATTCAATTTTCTGGATTCATAAATATTGCATCATGAATATACCAGTGCCACAGCCACAGTACCATGATACCAGTACCCAGTATTTATGTTGTGTTCTCTGTGCCTGTGTCTCTACGTATACAATATCTGTGGCACTTTGCTTGTTGCTTAAAATTGTAAACATTTTTTAGTATCAACCAAGCACCATTGGATGGAGTGCAGATACATCGTCGAGTTAAGTTGAAAATGGAAAAAAAGAAACTGAAAATAAACGAAGTGGGAAACATTGAATGGTAGAGAAGAAAATTAAATAATTTTTTATGGTTTTTAATTGTAACGTGTCAGTGACACTCTTGATGTTTTGCGGTTATAATTATTAAGCGCATAGAAAACTTTATAACTTTTTATTCTATTAAATGTATTAATTTTGAAAATAAAAGAAATGTATGAATAAATTTTAAGAAGAAAAAATAAATACATACGTACCATAAAGTACATGTATGGGTAGCAAGACAACCAATAATTATAGGATTCCACGACACATCTTACATGATGATCACCATCATAATCATATTCTACTATTTCATAAATTTTTATTTTAAGAAAGAATTTTTTTTTTTGTTTTAAACACTCACCTTAAGCTGTTACACAGCCAGTCTAAACTAATCAGAGATCAGCAATGAATTGTTTTATCAATACTCATAAGCACTCATGAAATTTTAAATATAAGTGAGTCAACAATATTGACTCACTGCAACGTTGATTTATAAGTACAGGTTGCAATGAGTATGCGTACAACGTTGACATCAAACTCATACCATTCGAAATACTATGTTTGATTCATAAGCCTACTAATTTAGATTCATAACTTTAGAAAAATACTTATAAATGATTCGAGCCACTTACATACATACATACATACATACATAATTGGTCATTACAACCCTTCAGTCACGCCACTTATGTTGTGTGCTTTAATTTTATACACGAGTGGCGAGACCTACAGTTTAAAGTCGACAACGAACGACAAATTTTTGAGAAGCTTTTCATGACAATTTTATTTAGTCTCAGAGTTTTTGCCAGAAATCCGCTGAGAGGAAGACGGCGAAGAAATATTTTCATATTTTCATTTTGATGTCTGACCTGGGAATTGAACTCGGGCCTTACGTCTAATAAGCCAACACACTACCTGCTAGACTACGGCGACTTCATTCGAGCCACTTACAGTCTTAATTGTTGACACATAAGCAAAAAAGACAGACAGAGCAGTAAGCAGAGCAAACACACAACCTTCTAGTGAGTATTTTAGTGTTCGTACGCGATTCATACTTATTTTGTGCTTCGTGTAAATGGTGAGTTATGGAGAGTCGAGATCAAAAACATCATACGTGTTGTTAAGTATGAATATGATGAGTACTTCAAATGTTCCATGATATTAAAATTAGTACGAAATCTTTAAGTATCAGAAATTATGAGTATGATTCGATTCTACTCATCTCTTTGAATACTCATTGCTGAAACTAATTAGCTGCAGTGCCCCCTTTACATATTCTTTTTTTTTTTTTGTTTTGTTTAAATAACCTTAAGAAAATATTTATTTTTTAATCATTTAAAAACGCAAATATTTAGTATTTAACTTTTATCCCCTCTATAATGGTTTTAAAATAATTGTTTTAAATTTTAAAAACAAATTGATTTTCTTATAATTGCTTGAAAACATGTACCATGTCATTCTCAATGGAAATATTTAAATAAACTTTTGCAAATATTTACATTAACAAATAAACAAACAAACAAATAACGTCGTTTATAATTTGTCTGATAGTAATTTGTTCCAGCATTGGTTTCAAGTTTTGGCAAATTAAATAAATTTAGTTGGTAGCCAAACTTTGGCTACAATACAGATTTTGAAAAAGAAAAAGGAAAAAAAGTAGTTCATTGAACAATAATTGTTTAGAGTTTTAAGGATTTTTAATAAACGTATGCTCATTTCATTTATCAAAATATATTGGCTTTAATGCACACTTGCCACGTTTTTCCTGACATTCTACTACATAGTGAATGATCAAACTAAACTGGTATATGAACACACGAACCAAAACCACTATCGCGGCAACTGCTCTTTATTACTGAAAGAAGTTAATTTACCTAAGCTAAGCAATGAATCCTAATAGTCTATTCTATGTGGCTAAGGCTTGATTGTTGAGTTCGGAGAAAAAGTCATTAAACCAGGTTCGGTTATAGTGGCTATAGTATTAGCAGGTGAATCATTTTTGGCATGGTTTACTATCCTCAGGAAAGTGGAACTTAATCTAGGGTCTATTCCGATAAGCTAAAACTGAACGGGTCATACAGATTACCTAAACAAGCCAGCGTATTTCAGGCGGAGATTTTTGCTATTGAATAAGCTGCTTGTATAATTGAAGCAATCTACCTACTTCGAACTTGATAACATGTGTGGACTGATAATCAAGCAGCAATCAAAGCGCTAGAATACCACATTGTCAAATCAAATCAGGAGTTGCTTATACAGAGCTCTATGAAAATGCTGCTGGAGTTAGAGAGTGACTTCTGCAATAATAAAGTCTTAAGGAGGATTAGCTTAATGCCATAAGCTGATTGCAGTGCTAACGTAATACTGATAATAAAGCGAAAAAACCGGATCCTTAAGCCAACATGACTTTCATACTAGAAATGAGTTGGCAAGATATTCTATTATGACCCCCACCTGGGTCACCTAGATACACATGGGTTTATCAAAATTTTAAATGAATTCAAGTTTTAATACGAATGCCAATTTCTTAGAAGCATTTGTCTGGGTGAATTGCAGCATTATTATAATAGCAAATAACATTAAAGATTACTTTTCCTGTTCTTTGGAAGTCAGTTCCCTTTTGAGTCAATTAGTTAATTAGTCAATTACCGTATTCAAAGAGTTTTTATGCAAACTATAGTTATGTCCACGGATAATATATATTTAATGCCTCAAATGTAACGCCTACCTACCTACCTTCGAGCAATACTAATAAACCTGATTTCCTATATGAGATCTTACTACTCCACTACTTTTGCTTTCCCCCAAATGAGTAGGTGTAGTGATTGACGGGCGCTCTTTAAGTACATATAATACGATTTAAAACGTAAAAAGTTCTTTTGAGTCATGGCAAAAAGTCGTAAGCAAAAATGATGGAAAGAGTAAATTGACAACAATATTGTATTTTATGGAAGCCCAGATATCTAGAATAAAATTAAATATGAACAAATATTTCTTAGACAACTCCACTAAGCAATGTTCTGGCAAAAACTCTGGTATTAAATAAAAATTGCTATGAAATCTTTTTCAAAAATCGGTCGTTCAGAGTTGACTTTAAACTGTAGATACCGCCACTCTTGTATAAAATTAAAGCACATAGCATAAGTTGTGAGAAGTAAGGTTGGAATACTGACTAAAAGTGTTATAATGACCAATTGTATATGTACATACAGTGGACAGCAAAAGCCTTAGTACTCCAATATATTTTGGAAAAAAGTCCCCACAGGCTTAATACTCTTGCACAAAGTCCCGATATAACTTCAAGAGAGTATTTATGAGATCATTTGAAAGAACGGTTACGTAGTCGCTAAACCTCAAAAAAAAGTCAACAGAAAAACTTGCTCACGGTGTCACCAGAAAACACTAAACAAAACTTGTGCATTCAATTCCAAATGGGTTAAATGGAGTGCTTGAGCTTAACCTTCCTATACCCGCGCGTTGGTCTGTGAGACCGAATTTTTTATTATTGCGATTTTTTTTTGTAAAAAAATAGTGCCAGTAAGTTGATATCACTGGTAGCTTCATTATTCGTAATAAGCTTCGTTTTTGCATCAAAAAAAATTGTTTGAAATAGTACCAAGGATATAGGATTTTCCATTGTCGGTCTCACAGACCAACGCGCGGGTATTGGTGTTTCACTTTTTGACGCGGGTATAGGAAGGTTAAGGTATATTCTACTAAATACAAGGGATAACATTTTCATATATTAGGCCTTTGAATTTTAAATTAACTTAGGGTTCTACTTTGCGGGTACCTAAGGAGTCATCTTAAAGTTTTTTATTTTTCTCTTGTTTTATGAAAAACATTAAAAAATTGTTTGTTTTGTAATAAAACAGAAATAAATTAATAAAATAAATATATAAACTATAAATTTATATACGAACTGTTGGTTAAAATACATGAAATTGTCAAAATATATTGGAGTACTAAGACTTTTGCTGTCCACTGTATGTACGTAATGATCTTTCTAAACAGGGGGTAATATCAGGACTAGATTTATAAGAAAGTAGGTAGGTAGGTGGGTTCTGCAACTCATGGATAAAATTAACACATTTAACATGGGTCGTATGAGAAGCTAGTTTTTAAAACTGACTAAAGAGTTATAATAAACAATTAAGTAAGTAAGCTAAGTCAAGTTTTCAAAACTACTTTAATTTGAACTACTTAAATTTTTAAAAATGAAATAAATTGGAGATGTTTCTATTATTTTTACCATTACTGTGTAAGCTAAGGATCATTTTAAGCCAACCATTGTTATTTTTCTGGGCTCTTAAATAAAATCTGTTTCACTTATATCAAAACCCTTCCATACCCTTTTTTTTTATCGAAATAAAAACATTTAAAGAATTTTAATTTTTTTTAAATAATTTAATAACCATTTGTAGGAAAATGATTATAGAATTGTTTTTCATTTATTTTTTTTCTTCTCGTTTTTAAGAGTTTTTTTTCTTATTCTTTTCTTTTGTTTTGTTTCTTTAATAGTAGTTTAATTATAATGTTTTAGTTAACTTTTTTAAATATTTTTTTGTTTTACATAAATTTGTTTTTTGTTATTAAACTAGGAAAATTGTTTTTAATTTACATACGTTGATAGTATTATTCATTCATTCATTCGTTTATTCGATCAATTATTTGCTTTTTTCTTTTTCTTTCGCTTGGTTTTTTTTCATTTGTTTTACGATTAATAAACTATAAATACAGTACAACAGTTTTTATTTTATAATTAAGTTTTAAAGTTATTTTTCTTTTTTATATATATAAACTATGCTACATATGATTTATACAGTGTTGTTTTGAATTAAAAAAATAAATTTTTTTTATACAAAATTAAACAATAAATTGGAAATAATAACAAAAGTATTGTTTTGTTTTGTTTTACTTTTTCAAGGCGTATAATTTACTCTCTCTTGTAAAAAAAAAAAATAAAAATGATTTAAAAAAAACAAGGAATTGTTTTAATAAAAAATAAAATAAATATAATAAATGTTTAATATTTAAATATTTACACATCGAATTATAAAATCATTTGTTTGTTTTTGTTTTTTTTTTTTTTGTCGAATGGTTTTTATCGTAATTTTTATACAGAGAGTTGTAGGAATAAAATGAATAAATTTTTAATCCTAAAATAAAAAATAATAAAAATTAAAATAAAATTTAAATGAATGTTTTCTTTCCTTTTTTATATTTAAATTAGATTAACTACATTTATTTTATTTTGTTTTAATTTTTTTTAATTTGTTTTCTTAGTTTAATTTTTATTTAATTTAATATAATACAGTTTAAATTTCTTTTTATTTTAATAATTAAATAATTATTTAATATCACATTGAATTTGAAAAAAGTGGTACATTTCTTTCCTTTTCAGTTTAATTTTTTTTTTTTTTTAATTTTTTTATTTTATTTTGTATTTTTCATCCTACTATTCCTATGGAAAGTCTTTTTAAATTTTTCTTATTTAAATATGTATATAAATAGGTTTTTAATTTTTCTCTATAAGGGGGATTTGTTTTCTATTCGAACAGTTTAAATAATAAAGCTGCTGCTTAAAGACAGTCAGAGTCAGACAGACAGTGGCAGGCAGTGTTTTGTTTTTGTGTTTTTTGAAAAAAAAAGCCCTCTTTTTTTATTTTTTTAAACAATAATGGCTACCCTAGTGGAATTTATAAATGGCTGCTGCTTTAGAAGTTTATCCCCTTCCCTGTTTGGTTCAGTTCAGTTTACCTTTATTTTTTATTCATAATGCTGCCGTGGTTTTTACACTAAAAAGGCCTGGTTATTGTTTTTATTCGTTGTTGTTGCCGCATTTGTATCCAAACTTGTAGTCATGTTATTGGCAGTGCTGGTTGAGGTGGTTGAATTTGCCGACATCACCTGTGTATTGTTGTTGCCAGCTGTAAGTTGTTGTTGCTGCTGCTGTTGTTGTTGCTGTTGTAATTGAGCCGCAGCGGAAGTAGAGGCCTGTGGTTGTGGTGTTTGCGCCAGCGCATTTGTTGATTGTGTACTGGTACTGCATTGGCTTAAATTACTGCCCGTGCGTAAATGTACTGGTGCCGTCACTATCGCCGATGATGGTTGTTGCATTAACATTGAGGGTCGCCACTGCTGTTGCTGTTGCTGTGCGCTTAAAGACAAACGAGGGTTGTTTGCTTGGCGAAAATTAACATTACTTTGTGCTGCCGCTGCCGCATTAGTAGGCGCGGCTAAATGTTGTTGCTGCAAATGATGATGATGCGATGGTGCCATGCCATTGGGTATCATGGACAATGCCTCATGTTGATCATAGTAATGTTCTGATTCTATGCTATGATAGATATGTTCACTAGGCGGTCTCATGGGTATGTTATCCGCTATACGTTGGCCATGCCGAGTGGGCCGGGGTGAAGGTGTGGCCGTCGTGGCCGAGGAATAGTTGGCCTCCATATCTTCTTGGTAGTACGCGGGTGGTGGTGGTGCCTGTCTGAATAATACACCCGGCGAAACCGGCTGTTTAAAACGCTCATGATGATCTAAAGTATAATTATTACCTCTTGGCGACAATTCAATGGGTATGGCATATCTTAATTTTTCCCAGAAATAACGATCACATGTCAGCAAACGATTGGAAGGCACTGATTTCAAATAAGGAGCCAATTCGGCCACATCCTCTGCTTCTGAGGAGACATTTGTTTCCTCGATTATCACTAGCTTCTGAGCCAAGCCCCTCAGGGCTTCATGGAAAGCATTTCGAAACTCCAAACGATTCCATTCGGTGGCCAATAGATTCCGTGTTAAAACTAAAATAATTTTACGTGAAGCCCTAGCAGCCTCCACAATTTGTAAATGACTAGCCTGAGGTGGCAAATCGCGTTGTTGTATGCACAATCTAAAAGGTGGTCTTCCGTGCTCCAATTCAGTGGCTATATTTCGGCACACAAACTCGTAGTCCTTTTCGGAATGCAATATAATGGCATCGTATAGTTTGCCAGCATCTTCGAATCTAGGTTCGCATACTCTTACGCCATAATGAGCAAAAAGCCACATCCGTACGGATTCGCGGAAAACAAAAACTATAATCAAAACCACAATAAGGAATATCAATACCAATACTGCAGCTAGTAAAGGCACATAGCCTCCGGAGATATCTTGTGAGGCCATATTGCTGGCATTCTCTAATAAATCACTGCATTCCACACCATGTTGGGTAAACAAATCCAATTCACGCTTTACGCCATTATCCACACAGTAAATGTCTTGGGTATCTCGTATTACAATGGCATTATCGGCTACAAATTGGGCCAAGGCTTGCAGGAATTGACACCTACACGACCAGGCATTGCGGCCTATCGTCAGGCCCTGTAAATTATTGCGATATTGCAAGTTAGCCAATTGGGTTATGGGCATGGATGTTAAACGATTGTTGTCCAGCCTTAAGACCTTCAAAGAAACCAAAGGTGCAAACGTGGTATTGGCAATGGAGGTGAGCAAATTGTTGTGCAAATATAGCTCCTTAAGCAAAGACAATTGCTTAAATTCATGGCCTTCTAGTGCTTGCAATTTATTGTTTTCCAAATGCAATTCCCTTAACATGGTCAGATCGGCAAATGAGGTATTCTGTATGGTTACCACATTCGAGGAGTTTAAGTACAAGGCTCTTAGATTACGTTTACTTAAGAAGATTTGATTATCCAGCACAGGGAAATTGTTGCCATCCAGATAGAGATCAGTAACCTCTTGGGGTATACGTACGGGTAAATTAATGCGATTATGTTTGCCACAATCAACGATATTAGTGGACCAGGTGGCATCATGGAAACAGGTACAGTTGTCAGGACATACCATTTCGCAGTCACACTGCTCAAAATCACAGCAATGGCAAGTGGCCGGGCAATGGGCCTCGTATTTGCATACAAAATCGCTGCTTGAAAGAGCAGACAATTGACGGATGGGGGCATTGCGGCTGTGGGGCATTAGGCATTCAATGTTCAAAAGATCGATAATTCGGGGATGTTGACGGGTGGTCATATTGTTTATTCTTTGCAGCCATTCCATGGAACAGTCACACTCAAATGGATTGCCGCCCAAATAAAACTCGGGTACTGGCTTGTCTACGGCAACAGGAGCCACCCTTAAAGAGTTCAATTGCAATTTGGACAAGGCATTGGCATATAAATCTACCCGGGTTAGTTTGGTTTTATCTACAAACGTATTAGGCTGCACTTGTGTGATAATATTGTTGTTAATGAATATCAGCTCAATAGAATTGGGCACTGACATGGCGCCTATTTCGGTTATGCGATTATGGCTGGCATCTAACGTTGTAACACGAATCTCTTCCTGCAGCTTGTAGTAGTTGCCCAAAGCCTCAATATAATTGCCATGTATATCCAGCCATTTTAAATTCGAGGGTATAAAGGCATAATCAAACCAAACCAAATGATTTTCGGATAAATTCAACCACAACAAGGAAGCCAATGTGGCAAATATGCCATTAATATCGGTCAGGAAATTCTTATCCAAACGTATGGCCTCAATCTCGGTATTCTTGTCAAAGGCTCCTCTCTCTATCGATTGTATGCGATTTTTGGCCAAATTCAATACACTTAACCGAGGCAAATCGGAGAACATGTTCAACGTAATATTGCCTATGCGATTGTCTATAAGCCTTAGGCCTGTCAGCTGATTTAAATTCTTAAACGTTTGATTTTTAAAATCGGAAATTTGATTTTCTCCCAAATCCAACGTCTTCAACATGCTTAAGTCTTGCACAGCTTCAGGCACTTCAGCCAGTTGATTGGAACTCAAATCCAATTCTTTTAAATCCGAACAATTGCGAAATGCCTGAGTCTCCACAATGCTAATCAAATTGTTGTTCAACGTAAGCTTGGTTAACACATACAAGCCATTAAAGATTTTATTGTCCAAGGTATGTAAACGATTCTCAGCCAAATTCAAGGTGTGCAGATTGTACAATGGCAAGAAAGCACCATCTTCTATGTGGCCTATGGAGTTATTGCGCATATCCAAGATTTGCAGGAAATACAATTCTTTAAAGGTTTTTGAGCCTATGCGTGTCAAGGCATTGTTGGCTAGATTCAACACAATCAGTCTTATCAAGCCGGCAAAGGTGCTATTGTCCACATGATGGGAAGTCAATTGATTGCCACTCAAATCCAAAACCAATAACTGTTCCAAACGATGTAACAAACCCTTAGGCAGGTCATACAGTTCATTGCCTTGTAAATGTATCTCTCTTAACTCTTTGTTGCCTGCAAAAGCATCTGCCGGCAATGTCTCCAGGTGATTATAAGACAAATTCAAAATACGCAATGAAGACAAGCCCGCCAAAGCATTATTTGCCAGAGAGGAAATATTATTGTGTTGCAAATTCAACTGCTGCAAGCGTCTTAAACGTGAGGCACCCCAAACATCGGGTAAGGCTCGTAACTCATTGAAGGAAACATCCAAGACTTGTAATTCAGCACCACCACTGGCACCATTAAGGGTACACAGCTTCTCCGAAAAACCCAAACTTTCTGCTGAACGTATGCGATTTGAGGTAAGATTTAAAACCTGCAGATTTTGCATGGCACACCATACCCCCTCGGGCAGTTGCCTTATGTTGTTGTCATTCAAATTGAGTTCGTTTAGCTCCCTTAAGCCATAAAAAGTTTGCGGCAATATCTCCAGAGTTTTGCCAGGGCCCCAAACAGCATTGTGTGTTTGCACGGTCAAACGTTTCAAAGACATTAAACCCTCAAAGGTATTGGCATTGAGACGTTGCATTTTACATGAATCCACTTGCAATTCGGCAAGTTTTTGCAGTCTATTGAAAGTATTAACGGCCAATTCACTGGCATACAAGACATCTGATGAGCAGGCAATTTCTAATCTGGTGGCAGTTTCAGCCACTTGCAAGTCGAATGGTTGTGTAGCATCAATGGCACGTAAATTGCACTTGATATCCATGGTAGTGCGTACAAATTCCCATGAACATTGTGAGCAAGCGCCGCTCACCAGACATATTAAAATAAGCAATGAGCAGGCGTAGAAATATTGTGAAGACATTTTTTAAAAACAATTTTATTTTCTTTTTTTTTATAAGGAAAATTATTTTTTATTTTTATTTTTTTGTGTTGGAAAAGGACTTTAAGTCCCAGTAGGAATTAAAAGAATTTTTCTTTTAAATTTTTTTTTAATTTCTTTTTTGCTTTCAATTTAATTTTTCTTTTTTTCTTTCCTTCTTTTTTCTTGTTACAATGATTAATAAAACTTAGGTTTAAACCTTTTTTAACTTCTTATTATTCTTTCATTTTTACTTGTTTTTTTTTTTATTATTTGTTGCTTAAATTAAGTTTTTTTTTTAAAGATTTTTATTACAACATGTAACGCTTGTTTTTAGACGCACACCGTAAACCCGTAATCCATAAGAGTGTTAGACGTAACGTAACAAGCGTGTTTATACGTTCTATAATTCGTTTCAGTATTTTATTTTGTTTTTTATTTTCTTTTCTTTCGTAATTTGATTTTTGAAGTTTCAAGAGACGTTAAGTTTTATTCTTTTTTGTTTTTCTTTCTTTCTTGATTTTATGACTTTTCAATATTTTTTTTTTTGTGAAATACGGAAGAGCTATTTTTCTAAAACATGTTTACCGCTTAACGTTTCAACTCAAACTGATTACGATTTGGTTACGTTGAGACTCCGTTGGCTCGTTGAAATTTTGTTTTCATTTGCTCTGGCTACACTACACAACAAGCACAAGTATACGGCACACCATAAACTAACATTTAAACACAACACAACACAGCACGTACGTACACTTCAGCCATACTCATTTCAGAAACTCACATACTCACTACTACTCACACTAGCAGCAAATACTACTTGAAAACAAAAACAAAAAATTAATAAAAATGAATAAAAACAACAACAAGAACAACAAGAAAAAGTAATACCATGGCTATATTGTTTGCAAGCACATGCATAAGACAGAAAAACATGAGAGAGCGAAAACATTACACACTTATGCAGCTACACATACATATATACACACATACATAAGTGCATTAAAATGAGAGAATGTATGATAAATGCAACAATGCTAAAACTATGCCATGCATACAATTTTAACACACATACACTAACATCTAAAAACAAAAAGAAACTCTTTAAATTTACATAAACTCTCTGGCTCTCTCTAAACTACTACTAAACACTCAAAAAAAAATAAACGTTAAAAAATTTATTAAAAATTAACAAAAAATTTTAATTTTTTTTTAGAATGTATTTAATAAATAAACAATTAATTAATAATTACGATTACTTCACCCTATATTAACTAGAGACTTCCTTACTTACTATTAAAAACACCGTATTATTGTATTCTAGTGTAACAGTCACGTACTATATATGGAGAGAGCAAGAGGAAAACTTTTTTATAATTTTTTTTCTTTCCTGAATTCATGATTATTCATAAATATTTTATTTTAACACTCTAACTCTCTTTCTCGTATGCTATTAATACTTCGTATGCTCTCTCTTAATATTTGATTTCAAATGTTTACTCTCTTCAAAATTGCATTGTAATTGCCAATGCACTGTTAAAAAGTAGGGGAAATGTTTACATAAACAACAGAACATGCAACAAATGTTTCTTGAATTTACTCTCACTTATAAACACATAAAAACACACACACTACACAAACGTTCAAATAAAACCTTAACACTTACACTTACAGTGTATGTGGACAATTAAAAATACACATGCATTTATAAACGATGTTTAACATGTGTGTCACTATGCTAAAAGAATATACGTACGTTTGTGTTTATATTTTACAAGCATACTGTTATAATTCAGCACTCAATATTCTCTTGCTCTCTTCCGTAACATACAAATCCACCTATACACTCACCCTTAAAATGCACAGCATGTTATGCACTTTAAAATCGCCATCATAAAAGACTTTAACACCAATACAACTACACTTATAATCATAATAATAAACCGGCCGGTTTTACTCTCTTTAGCTCTCTTAGTTTTACTCTCTTGTCTTGCACACATTTATGACTTTTTTCATGTTGCTCTCTTGTTTGTATTCATGTGTTTTTAGTTTTTCTTACTGTGAGAGTCATAGAAGAATCGAATCAAAACTGCATTTAGTCTTCGTGTGTCTCAGAGTGTGTTGCTTAAGTCCTCTGGCAAATAACAATCCAAACATATGAATAACATCAGGCAACAGGCGAAAATAGTGTTTTTCGTTTATTTTTTCATATAATTTTAGTTCATTTATAGTAAGGCTCCTCTGTATTTGTAAAGAAAATATTTTTATTTAAGGATAGAGTTGGTAACCGCTATTATGATGTGAACGCCATAAAAGTATTCTGATGGTTTAAAGAAAATTTTAAAAAATTATTCGAAATATTTAAAGGTATCCTGCGGATTTTTGTTAAGAATAAAAACTCAAATCGATGAAAAAGAAATGCTAGCAAAATAGTGCTCGTAATAACATCTGAAAACAATTTTATTATACCCTACCCAATTGAAAGTGAAAATTATTCGCATGTTTTTGTTTAAATGAAGACTATCTATTGAAGTCAAATAAAACCAGAAATAAATAATTGATCGAGTAAAAGTGCAGGCATTTAAATACTTGCATGATCGTAATACAATTGCCACATGAGATAATTATTAAGGGTTAAAGCAAAAAATATTGTTCTGAGCTCAGACCACATTATTTAATGTTAAAAGTGGTTTTAAACATTAATTTCACTCAAGTTTTACGTCTCTTTACAATTGGTAAACTTTTCCACTCCACTCCACTTTACAATTAATACTGATAGGCCAATATACTGCTTTTTTCTATGGCTTCAATATCAATCTCTTTCACTTTCTTTGAAGTCTATATTTACAGATTGTCCTTATTATCTGAGTAGCCGTAGTCTAGTAAGTAGTGTGTTGGCTTCCTAGACGTAAGGCCACTCCACTGTACAATCAGGTCAGAAATCTCAACCAAAACGAAATATGAAAGAAAATATTTCTTCGACAACTACCTCTCAGAAGATTTCTGGCACAAAATCTGAAAGTAAATGAAATTGCCATGAAAAGTTTCTCAAAAATCTGTACTTCGGAGTCGACTTTAAAAAACTGTAGGTCCTGCCCTTCATGTATAAAATTAACACACACACAACATAAGTTGTGTGAGAAGATAAATCGTAATGCTGACCGAAGGGTTGTAATCAGTGAAATAAATATGAGAAAATATTTCTCCGGCGACTTCCACTCAACAGATTTCTGGCAAAAACTCTAAGAGTAAATAAAATTGCCATGAAAAGTTTCCAAAAATCTGCCGTTCGGAATCGACTTTAAACTGTAGGTACCTAGCCACTCATGCATAAAATTAACACAGACAACACAAGCGATATGAGAAGCTAGGATGTTATCCTAATTAAAGGACTGTAATGACCAATTATGTATGTTATGTATGTATTTATGTATGTATGTATTTATGTATGTATATACTATGTATGTGTGGGCTATGAAAAAGCCAATGCGCGGAACAATTAAAGGCCTCTGACTATTCACAAAGCCATAGATAGCCAAGTTTTCAATGTTGATTTTTCAAACAAAATTTTCTTCAACTATGAGGCTCAGTAGTCCTGAGTAAAGGGTTGTTATGACCAATTATGTATGTATGTAGCTCATTTATCACTTCGTGGTTACGTTAACGAGCAAAATTGTCGCATATGTAGCTCACAAAGCCCATTGTAAACACCTGCATTCGGAAAAAAGGACGTTTTGTGGCGTATCATAGTCTGGAGATGCTGTTTATACTGAAAATTTCTCTCGAAGACCGTCAATTCGGCGCAGGTGCACTATTCGATATCCTTCTTAGTTTTTTTATGTTTAAAAATCTTTGTTTTGCACTACATACCTTGAAATAAGGCCAGTGTTACTGTCCGTGCTTTAATCTTATGTTTTTTAATTAGAAATACCCAACAGAATGTTGGAATACATTGGAATACACTGTGACCACTGTGTAGCATAACAATGATGCCACTATAAACTATCGCTCTATTGAAGGTCAACGCATATATGAAATAAGATGCAATTTTATGTTTTATGGAAGTTAAATGATTCAAAATGTATATATTTATTGTAAAGAAAAGGCTACGGCTAACTAACGCATAAGATCGCATGTTGACGCATGTGAACGCGTGTACAAAATTTTCATTTTTCCAAATAAAAAGAAATTCATAAGTTTTGTAGGCTCTTATAAAGGTTTGGTAGCTATAGGAATATGAATTTATTTAGAAATTCGCAATAGAATATAATTCTATTGGCATACGTTGTGGCCATTGTGTAGCATAACAATCATGCCACTATGAACTATCGCATCTACAGCAGGCTTAAATTTTTATAGTTTCCTTTGGTTTTGCAAGCTTTTTTTCCGTTTGTTTATATTCTCTTAATGCCGTTCATATGTTACGAGTTTCAGAACATCGTCGTAAATGAGAGTAGTACAGTGAGATAGAAAAAAACGAAACTAAAAACAAACATAACCAGAGAGTCAGTGATGAGAGAGAGAGAATGTTAGTAAATGTGCATTGAAAACGAGTTTTAAATTGCTGTTGTTGTTATTGGATTCTTATTCCTTTTTTCCTTTTCTTTCAAATTTTTTTCTGTTTGTTTTTGTCTCTTTTGTTTTTAATTCCTGCAAACCATTTTTGGGTGATAGAGTCATTCGGTAATTACAGAAGTTGCAAAATAGTTGTTGTTGTCTCTTGTTGCTTTTATAATATTTGCAATTAATGTAGTTGTGTTGTTGTAGTTGTGTTGCTCTCGTTCTTGTTTTCATTACGTTTTCGCTGTTTTCTTAATATAAATTGTTTTTTGTTGTTGTTGTTTTTTACTCTTTTTTCTGTTGCTGTTAAACGCGTGTATTTGTTTATGTAAATGAGTTATAGTGTTAATTGTTGTAAAGAAGTTTAATGTTCTGTAATTTACTGTTTTTGTTTCCAATTTTTGTTGTTGTTGTATCTAATGCTCTTCTTAACATTTTGTACGCTACCCCAGTAATCCTGCATGATGGCAGTATATTGTGATTGAAATAGTTTTAAGAATAGATTTGGTGCCAATTTCTATTCGATTTTAAAATAACCTGTACTGGCTATTGTTCACCCATGCCAATTATTTCAACTATTGACAAGTGTAGGGTACCTTGTAGTCCCACTTGACCTTATATAACTTTCCTACCCGCTTAGCTCCATCATTACATTTCTTGTATGCCAACATTGCTGTTGACTTTCTGTTGCACATTTAGTTTTACTTTCGAATTTCTTTCTCTCTGTCTCCCCCTCTCTATTTCTCTTTGGTAAATTGTTCTAATAAATCTGTTAAAGGTTCAACTAGTTGGAGATGAACCACCCGTATTTAGGAGAAAAACTTAGGGATAGGAGCTGTTGAACAAATTACGTGAGTAAACAGTTTAATCAGTTTAATGTGTTCGAAATTAAGTTGGCTTTACTTAGGAAATGATGTCTTAATTTAGTGTAGCTTTCAAGGGCTTACATTGAGCAAAAAGAAGTGAAAGTAAGCTGAGAAAACAAATTTTTAGTTGGAAAAAATTATATAATAATGTTTGCGAAAGATATGAAGGTTTGTTCAAAATGTTGAAAATCTACGAAAATTGTGATGGAGAATCTTCAAAGCACCATTAGAGAAGTTTCTGACGATGCTTGGCTAAAGTCATAAAAATTTTCCGGACGATTTATGCCTAAGACATCTGGATAATACAGTCCTTCAGTAATCATAATAGTGACACAATATTTGTAGTTGCGTCTTACTGGTTTATTCATTGTCCTATAAAAAAACAAATTAATCTTGATTGTCTCATAGCTCATTGTGTCTATACGTCCTTTCCGAAGAGATCTCTGGTGAATTTTGTACTTTTTGAAGGTCTACTTTACATAAATGTAAACTGTATCTTACCTATAAGCGTACAAGTAATATGAAATAGAAAGATTTTGTGGGTAATACTCCTTTAGAATGTGTGATCGCACTGTGACGCATACTTGAAAAGTCAAATTTCGTAATACTAAAATATATTTTCCCCGAATTGACTCTTTTTGGAACACGTGTTTATAGTTTCAAGACCTTTATTGGTCTATTATTGCTTATTGGTCTTGTTTTGTAAAATTTAGCTAATTTGCAAGATTCACAGATCTCTTTGCTGCCACGATGCCACAATTTTAGGACATTATAGAAAAACAATTATTTTTCATCTGCAGTCACTTATAAAGGTAGAACTCTGTATAAAGAACAGTTATTTTGTTGCTATTAGTCCATACGGGCATTTATAACAAGTGTTCGCATGTCAACGCACGGTGACTCATGCTTTAAAAAGACCAAATCTACAACACTAAAAGCATTTCTTAAATTGAACAATTAAAATTCTCAGAATCTATGCTTGGAAAATGTTTTAAAATATTTTAAAGTAAATTGAATTTCAGTTAAAAAATCGCCAGTCAACGCACTTCAACGCATATATGAAATAGGACACAGTTTTATGTTTTATGGAATTTAAAGGATTCAAACTGTATGTATTTATTGCAAAGAAAATGCAACGGCTAATTAACGCATAAGATCGCATGTTGATGCATGTGAACGCATATGAACGCATATACATAATTTTCAAGAAAAAATAAATTCATTATATTTGTAAGCTCTTATTAAGGTTGGGCAACTTTAGAAATATGAATTTACTAGAAAGATCACACGAAATTGTTGGATTATATGATTTAAAATAACTTACATCTGAAAAAAATAGGTTTTTTCTATAAAAATCCTTAGTAAATTGTGTCAACTCATGTTGACGCACATACGAAAATGCAATAATTGCGATAAAATCCATCAAATATAAAAATTTTTCTCATTATTTTCCTCGATTACAACAGTCTTCGGCTTAAATATATTAGATTTGAAGGGATTAGAATGACGGAGATAATATATGTATATACCTGACTGTGCTGATAATTAAATTCAGTGCATACTTCTGTTTTAGAAGAATTTTTTAAATATTTAACATGTCGTGTCATTTAAAATTCCACATATTCGCGCTTCAAATGAGTCATTCATCCGTGTTATCATTATGTTTCCCTGTCATGTTGACTCTACTATTTTCTTTATGCTGGAATTAAAATTTATTTGTTTTTAAATTTTTTATTAAATTAATTTCCACCCATAAAACTAAAAGCAATACATGAACATTTCATGCGATTTTGAACACTTTTGCTCTGTAGTATTGTGGCATTTCAGGCTAAGCTTGAGGACAAATGCCGCTGGTGTCTGTATGTGTGCGCTTTTTTCCTTTCTTTGCTGTTTTCTATGGCATGTCACCAATGAATGCAATGAAATTTGCAATAATTTTTCGCTTTTTTTTCGCTTTGTTTTTATTCTTTAAAGGCTTGCAGCCTCAGCCACGCATGTTTTTCACACATACACGTGCACATATGCACTTTGCCAATAGCTATGTTGAAATATGCGTTTGAAATATTTTTCTTTGCACAGGCATTTGTAACACAAATGACACATGCAACAGCATTCAAATGCATTTATATTAGAGCCGCACTATAATGAAGTGGGGCAGACAAATAGTAGTAGAGAGTCACACAAAGTTATACACGCAGGAGGATATGCTTTGGAGAAGCTGAGTGGAAGAATAGATAAATAGTTATACAGGCAGTGGAACGTAACGTAATGTCTAGTGCAGCATTATTCTACCATCAAACACTGGGTTTTCAGTCTAGTAGAGTAAGAAATGTCCCTATTGCTTTCAATATTATTTGTTTTACTACTTATTGTTGTTGTTTTTTTTATTGTTTTACCATTGTTTGTGGTGTTTGTTTGCCATTGGGATTGGTTTTGTAGTCTGTTTTCTATCGTTTGCCCGGTATTTATAGCAGGTTTGGTACCCTATTTTACCGTTGGGACGCTATACTTACGCATGCTTTAAAGAGACCAAATCTACAACACTTAAATAATTTCCTTAAATTGAACAATTAAAAGCCTCGGAGTAGCAGATATGGACATTTCTAACATACGATCGCATGTCAACGCATTGTGACGCATACTTTAAAATGACGAAATCTACGTTGGGAGCGATACAACACAATTTCTTATTATCGTATGGCGTATAGGGTTTGAATTAGTCGTTCCTGATGGTGGATGATGTGGCTGACTTGTTTTAAATTGCAAATGCATTGCGTTGTATGCATCAATAAATCGTTCAGAGCAACAGGAATAAAAATAAAATTTTTTTTTTTAATTTTTTTTAGGAGAATAAAAAGACAAGAAATAGCACAAAAACTCTGTGATACTCTTAAAATTATAACAGCACTTTAAAATAGCAAAAATAGTAGAATCAGCAAACAATGCCAAGTGCATTCAGCACAACACACATGCAGTACAACGAACATGCAGCAGAATGTACTTCACAGAAAATATTATACGAATAAAACCCCGTTGAAAGATATTATTTCGTATATTAAAGAAATATTTGTTGCTTTACTTACTACTACTGTTATAAAAATTTCAAAACTGAAGCCAAAAAAACAAAGAACACAAGAAAAAAAATTGATAATAAAACTATGCGGGTTCAGTCACTTACAAAAAGTGTATCCTCTGCTTACAAGATGCTTTTCATCCATCTATCTTTAAGATTACACAAGTACGACTATCTGGGATCGTTTACTATATAAGAATATTAAAAGAAAACCAACAACAACAACAACAACAACCAGATAAAAAGATACCATACTAACCAGCTGAAAAGTAAAGGGGTTTTCTGAGATTTTTTTTCTATCTGTTCTTAAGCTTTCTTTTATTTCACATGAGTATCGCCATGAGTATCTGAATATCTGGAGTAAGTATGTATGTATGATGTTGTAGTTGTTTGAGTTTGCTGGTTGCTTTCTTTAAGTTTTGGTTTTCAGTTTGCTGCTTAATATTGTCGTTATTGTTGCTGTTGTTGTCGTTAAAAGCAATACAATAATGCCGGGTATTTTCTTATTAAAAAAAAGGAAACCTTGGCTGAGATTCTTTATGTTTGTCTTGCATATTAATATGAATAATAGACGTTAAATACTTGGCAGCGAAAAAATACCAGACATCAGATCCTTTAAATACGCCTCAAATTTTGGGAAAGATTTGAGAAAAAATCATCTTATGTTTTAAACTCAGTGTTGAAACGACTTCAGTGTGGTCGTCGTAGTCTAGCAAGTAGTGTGTTGTCCTGATAGACGTGTGGCCACGGATCAATCCCCAGGTCAGACATCTCCAATAAAACGAAATATGCGACTTCACCTGAGCAGATTTCTGGCAAAAACTCTGGATGTTAATTAAATTACCATGAAAAGCTTCTCAAAAATCTGTGGTTTGGAGTTGACTTTAAACTGTAAGTTCCTTCACTTAAGGATAAAATTAACACACACAACATAAGTGCTGTGAGAAGCTAGGTCGTAATCCTGAGGAGTTGTAATGACCAATTACGTATTGTTACGTTTTTACCTATTAAAAACGTTTAAAATATGAGCTCGTAGATTGCAAATAAAATAAAAAATAAATTTGTGTTTAGTTTTAATTAAAATTCTTTATTATTCGCACAATTCCATGTGCCACTGTTCACAACTTGATGTAAACAACAACAATTGGTTTGTTTGTTATTCCTCTACTTACAGGATTTACATAAACAATAACAATTACTAAGTAATTGTTCGACAGATCTTTGTAACGGAGGTCTACAAACCACGATTACTCTCTTCAAACGCACCGCGCCTTCACATAAGACTGACTGAACTTTTACTAAATCAATTGCCTGTTTTGCCTTGCCTTTTAGATGGCAACGTAAACAGTCTGTATAATGTTCTTGAAGGCGAATGTTCCTGGCTTCGAGTTTTCGAGATCTCTATAAATGTAAACATCGTTGTTTCATTATTGTTGTTTGTGTATTTTGTTTACATTTATTCTTGTACTGTTTGTAGTTGTATTTTTGTTCACTTGTTTACCATTTTTTTATGCTGGTGTTTAAATATAACAATAACAATAACAGATCTTTGTAACGGAGATCTTCAAACCACGATTACTGTCTTCAAACACACCGCGTTTCCACACAAGACTTTGCTTTTTATATGGCAACGTAAGCAGTCTAATGAATGTTCTTGTAGGCGTATGTTTGTGTCTTCGCCTTCTCGAGGTCCCTATAAATGTAAACATCGTTGTTTCATTGTTGTCCTTTGTGTATTTTGTTTACATTTATTCTTGTAGTGTTTGTTGTTGTATTTTTGTTTACTTGTATACAATTTTTTTCTGCTGATGTTTGTTGGTATATTTTTGTTTACTTGTTTATCATTTTTTTTGTTGTTATATTACGCAGTGCGATAATTTGGAAACAAGTTAATTTTTTTTTTTGTGTTTGTAGCTTTTGTTTATAATTTTAATGTTAAACGATATAAAAGCAAAACACCAGTATCTAGATTTTTTCCATTTTCGTAACAATATGTATGTATGTTGAATGGGGATATCAGACACACATCAGCAATGATGACAGATCTTTCAAGAAATCTATAAAATCTCCCCTAGACCCAGGCTTGTGTAACAGAATACAGAAGAAGTATTCATTGTTTTTAAAACCTCTGCACTTTAACAACGAAGAACTGTGGCAGGTGATAGTAGAAATCTCTGCATACCCATACACACTTATTAGTCTTTAAATACGTTTTTCGAAGCCTTGGTGTATTTACAAACAGTAGTTGCTGTCTCAGCAGCGTAGTAGTATTTAGTGGCAGTTTTGTTGCATTATGTTGCGTTCTTTTAAAATACTCACACACTGTGTTGCAATTTTCTTTTGCAATACAATGGCAAAAAGAGAAAAACTTCCTTCACTCTCTTATGGATGGTATTGTGTTTAATAAATTGTTACAAGCATCTATTGTTTCCTTTCCTTTGGTTTTCCTATATTCTTTTTTATTATTTTTTGTAATAAATTTATTATAATAAGAAAATTTTATCATTAAGAGGAAAATTATACAACAAAAAAACTGTAAACTTAAGCATAAAGAAACAAAAGTGTATAAAACAGATTGAGTGTAATCGGTTAATAAACTATTAAAAAATGATTATGAATAATAAATTAACTCTTTAAGTAGAGCAAGTCCGTTCAAAGGGATTATAAACTATAAGTGGGTGAATCAGTGAAATGATGAAACAAGACATGCAAGATATCCCTTTAAATCGAGTTAAAAACTGCACCTCAATCTGTTTAATATGAATGCGAATGACGAATATGCAACATTATGTGCATATGAGAGCGTATTGAATACTTTAAGGTAATTCTCTTAATTATGTTTGGTAAGTGCACTTGATTTACTATTTTTTCTCATATTGATTAACATACATATACCCACGTAAACAACTCTAAAGCACTTCTTGCTTGCGATTATAGTTGTTTCCTTTATAAACGTACACAGAATTATCTGAACGAAAGATACGTTCGTTTATAGCCTACGAAAATAATTCAAATGCTTGTCAAAATTCTATTACGGTTGGGTAATCCCTTTCATTACCTTTCACATGTTAGAAACGAACTTAAGTTCCGTTATGTTCCGTGCACGTTAGGCTAATTCTACCTTAAGTTCTTTAGTGGAAAACTTTTTCTTCAAAAATTTAAGACAGTAATCCTTTTCATTACGTAATCCTTTTCAAAACGAACATTCGTTCCGATGTGTTGCGTTACGTTCCGTGTACGTTCGGCTAATTCTACCTTAAGTCCTTTAGAACAAAAGTTTTCTACAAGAAATTTGGACAGACTCCTTAGCCTTTGGAATTCCTTCTTTTGTCAACACTTGCTATTGTCTAATACTTCAGCAGAATATAGCTCAGTTGGTATAACTAAGGCAATGAGAACTTTTCCAACCTCTGTGAGGTCTATATACTTGGGGATTATGGTTAGGATAGTGGGAAACAAGTTTAATACGATATATACCTAGAAGCATGGTGACCTGATGAAATGAGTTGTTTACAGATCCCTCCTCCAGTGTGTCTTATACCAAGACGTAGTAGTAAGTTTGAATTGAGGCAGTAGTCTAGTAGGTAGTGTGTTGTCTTATTAGACGTTAGGACTAAAACTCTTCTAAAATCAAATTATTTTAAAGAAATCCAAACTTTTGTTGAGCAATTACAGTGAGAAGATATTTGAGTCACACATCAGAATATCCAGGAGCAAATTGGGCTTATTAAGCGTCCTTTTGAACGGGCACTGTATTGCACGCAATGAACAATTTTTCAATTATAATGATTGTTTATGTGGATTCCCTGATAAGAAGGATACATCATGAGAACACATACTTAGAATCTGTGTAGCGTTAATGCATACAATAAGGAAACACCTGGCTGCATATCAGATGCCTAAGCATGGTATTGTTCTTGCTGTCACCGAGCAGCATTCTGACGTTTGTCAAGGCAAGAGATTTGAAAGGAGATTATAGGAATATCCCATACAGATCACTACAACTCTTTAGTCAGGATTACAACCTAGTTTCTCACACCACTTATGTTGTGTGTTTTAATTTTTATGCATGAGTGGCGGGACCTACAGTTTAAAAGTCGACTCTGAACGATAAATTTTTGAGAAACTTTTCATGGCAATATTGTTTACTCTCAGTGTTTTTGCCAGAAATTTGCTGAGAGGAGAGGAATTTTTTTCAAATTTGGTTTTGTTGGAGAGGTCTGACCTGGGTCCATGGCTTTACGTCTAATAAGCCAACACACTGTCTACTAGACTATGACGACTTCACAGTCCAATGTAGTTCTAGTATAAAATGGGACATCAGAATTTTTTAAAGAGTAGGAAAATAACGAGCACTTAAAGGCCATCACGCTTGTAGTACTAAATGACAACAGGTTATTCAAATTAATTGCATACAAAATACAAAAAAATTATTCTGCGTAGGTATTCCTTTTCAATATGTCTCGTATGCCAAGACCACAACATTTTTATGTATTATTACTATTAACAAACCTCTGTGACCCAATTTCGTTGCTCAATAATAAATCAAAAGCTTCTAAAGCTTTAATAAAACCTCTTAGGAGCCAATATTGCTTGAAAATAATGCCGAAACAATTATGTTACAATGCGTTGACAAAATGCAACAAAGTATTCTATTATTATGTGATGGCCCAAAAGAAAACCCCACACAATTTCATTCCTAATTAAAGCGATTGTTTGGGGGAAAATTTGTTGTTATGGGCAGAGACAGAGAATTTCAAAATCTTCTAAAACTAAGAGATGGCCAACTGTCATACTTGCTGCTTGTAACGATTATTGTATTTAAGCCATCATATCTTTCGTTCTGGGGCTTCATAGTCAATTGAACAAACAACTCTTTTGCATATTATTAAACAGTCCTGGCCATTTTTGGCAAGCAAGTTTAAATTATGCATTGAAAACGATGACAACGACAACGACGACGACGACATCCTGTCTTATGGACTCCTTGTTGTTGAGGCTCTCGCTCTTTCTCTCTCTTTGTGTGTATGTGTTTTGGCCAAGTCAATGTTAATGTCAAGCATTCATGTTATATGTATGGGCTTAGCTAGCGTTTTCGATAAAGACTAGAAACGTTAAAAATTCAAATGCGTTTTAATTGAATTCGTATTTTTCGGTATTTTATGTTTTTTAATGGATTCTAAGCATTATTTTCATGGGTCAGTTTTTGTTGTTGTCCATAAGGCAATTATAAATTGTTAAAGAGTTGTTGTTGTTATGCCAAGGCAGGCATTGCCATTGCAATTGTTTTTAAGTAGTCTTTTCGTTTTTCGGTTTTTTTTTTGGTCTTTAAAAAGCAACCATGAATGATTCTACTTTTTTATTATACAAAATGATAGTTTGAGGTTAAGATTATCATAATTTTTTGGTAACAAAACTTAGCTGGCTCGTTGGCAGGCTCCCGCTCTCTCTATATCTCTCCGTCAGCCTAATAGAAGTCTGTAGTAGTTGGCTCAATGGCTTGTAATAAAAATTCATTCTGCAGTAATAAAAACATTTTCATTTGATTATGCCTGGCCAAAAAAAAAAAAAAAAATACGTTGAAAAAATATTGTAGAACAACAGATTTGAATCTGTTTCTCTTATTTCGATTTACAGAAAGGAGAGAAGCAGAAGCTCTGAAGGAGGATGGTTAAGTTATGAGTATTTGGTCTTGGTTTTTTGTTTTGCTTTTTTATAACATTTTTAATGGGAATGAGGTTAAAAAGAAAGTAGCATTTTTCGTTTTTAATATATGCATTAGAACAGCAACATCTTTCTTTGCCACAAATATAGCCTGTAATGTGTATGCTTACAAATATCAATGATACTCCCCAGATGGGGCAGTGATATCTACTTGCAGCTAAACAAAGCAGAACAAATTTCACCAAAAAAATAAATTAAAAAAAAAAAAATTTTGGAAAAGTTTTATGGAAAATCAAGGATCTCGCAATTAATAACGTTATTTATAGAGTATCCAACCATTATTTCCATATATATTTGAACAGCCTTCTTCTACCCCTAGGTGGTTGATGGTAGATTTCTGCAACAGTAGTGAAAAAAATTAGTCTTGTTAAAAATAGTTGCCGAAGTCTAACAGATAGTGTGTTGGCTTATTTAGACGTGAGGCCAACAAAACGAAATATAAAAAAATTATTTCTTCGCCGATTTCTAGCAAAAACTCTGAGAATAAATAAATTTGCTATGAAAAGCTTCTCAAAAATTTGTCATTCGGAGTCGTCTGTAAACTGTAGATCCCTCCTCTCATGTATAAAATGAACACACACAACATAAGTGGTGTGAGAAGATAGGTCGTTATGACCAATTATGTCATCGCCTAATAAATAAACATCACTTCAAAGTATTACAAGTGCGGTCACCATATGGTTGTTTCTTATGTATAGAATCCTTATTGATAAGACACTATCGGTATATCTATTGAAAGTAGGGTTGCTAGATTCAGATTCGCAAAAAGCTGGACATTAGGTTTTAAAAAGCTGGACAAGACAAAAAAAGCTGGACATAAAAAATACTTAGAAATACTGCCTTCATATTTGATTATAATGTCTGTTTGGCACAATTTACACTCTGCTGAGTAATTATCTATTTTTCTTATCCAATTAGCATATTTTCCATCTATCGCAGAAAGTTGTGAGTCGTCTTTTTGATGGACCAGCTTCTTCATCAATATCCATTTCAAGATTTTCTGCAAATAATTTTTATTATTTTCATGTACAAAAAAATAAAAGCTGTACGTAAAGAAATTGACTATCGCTCGCAATAATATTTATTATGACATCAGCTGTTCAAGTGTTGAGACATGTTGTCAGTGAAGATAGAAGAGGAAAATCATAACTTAGTTGTATAACAAATGGACAATCAATGTTGGCTAACATGATTTGACAAAGATAACATGAAAATTATTGCCCAAGTTATTGCAGAGTACTAAAAAAGTTTCTATTTAGCTGAACAAATTAAATTTTAGCTTGAATCTGGACAAGTATCAAAAAAGCTGGACAATCCAGCCAAATCCAGCCAGGCTGGCAACCCTAATTGAAAGGCAGCTCTGTTAGGTCCCGAAAGTACGTTTTCTCAAGGCTTTGTATATTTCTTTGCTTCAAATAGTACGACTGTTTACAAGACCTCATGGCCCACGTCGTCTACACTTTCTTGCCCTGAAGGACCTTGTCTGTTAGTTTTATTCAGGTTTTGTGTATCCTTTTGACTTTTTGATTTTACTCTGTACATTTTCTTTTGGCTTTGTATAGATCCTTGTTTAAAACACTGCTTATTTACGACCTACATATATATATAATTGGTCATTACAACCCTTCAGTCAGGATTACGACCTAGCTTCTTATACCACTTATGTTGCGTGTCTTAATTTTATACATAAGTGAAGAGACCTACAGTTTAAAGTCGACTCAGAACGACAAATTTTTGAGAAGCTTTTCATGGCAATTTTATTTATTCCCAGAGTTTTTGCCAGAAATCTGCTAAGAGAAAGCCGCCGAAGAAATATTTTTATATTTTCGTTTTGATGTCTGACCAGGGGTTTGAACTCGGGCCTTCAGTCTAATAAGCAAACGCACTACCTAGTAGATCACGGCGACTTACGACCTGCTTGGGCCTTTTCTTTTCTTGAGGTTTTGTTTACTTTCTTGATCTGATAGGTCCTTTCATTTAGTTTTATTAAGGTCTTGTAAATCTTTTTGACATGTTGGGCTTTCTTGGTACATTTTCTTTTGGCTTTGTATATGCCTATGTTTAAAATAATGGTTTTTTATGACCCGTTAGGGCCTATCTGTTTTCTATTTTCTTGAGGTTTTGTATACTTTTATTATCTGTTATTCCCTGATATTTTTTTAACCTTTCTCTACACATTTTTAAGGCTTTGTATAGTTCCTTATTTCAAATAATTCACGTTTATCAGTATTCAAAGCTGTAGTTGCTTAGATTTCATGTTGTTCTCTGCCAAAGCGATCACAATTTTAAACAAATCTTTTGAAAATTTTTATTTGGAATTTTTCTACAAAAAATGGGACTTTTTTTGTAACTTGATGTCTATGGATGGCTAAGGCAGTTATAAAAAAATATTCTTTTTATTTTCTAATAATAATTTTATTAATTTCTAACCGTGGATTTTATACAAAAAGCGAAATAATAATTCAATTAAAAATAACGCCATAAATTAGAAAATTAATGGTTTTTATTTTTTATTATTCATTTCTGTTTCTCATAAACACATAAAAAACTATGCCGATTATAATTTATAACCAGGAATACATTTATAACTACATACTAAATAAAATGAATTTCAAGTTAATAAATACATGTCGAAAAACTATGTGAAAAACGTTTATGAAGTGAACAATTTTTGTTTTGGTTTTTTTTAGCCCCGTCATGTTGGTAAATTATTTCAGCTTTTTTCAGTTTCTATTCGGTTTTTTCTAAATACTGCTGCTAAAACATGTTATTACAGTCACTGTTTTGGTAAGCCAGAAATATTGAAAAATTTTGTTTAAACTTTATTTACTTTTCTATAAAAAAAAAATAAAAACGTATTCTTAAGATTGTATTTTGTTAGGCTGCAAATGGTGTTATTCTTAGGGCTTCCAATTGTTTATAAAAAATTTGAAAATATGTATTTGCCATTAATTGGCAAAAATCTGTTGTTTTTTCAAGAGATTTAAATTCTTTATTCTCTTTGTTTTTGGCACTATTCCTATGGCATGAAACAACAATTCTTTGGAAGTTTTTGAAGGAAAAAAAATATTTTTTTAAGGGATTTATTTCATCAACGTGTGTTGTTTCTTTTAAGGTTTTTGCTTTAATGAGTCTGCTAATATTGTGGTTCTGTTTTTTTTTTTTGTGGACTTCTAAATGAACATTTTAAATACCTTGTGTTTAAGCCCTTCTTTTACACCAAAAAAAAAAAAAAAAAAAACAAAACAAAACATCAAATCTCAGGCTTAACGACAACCAAATAATAGCAGGTAGTAAACTGTCTGCAGAGTTCAAAAGATTTTGCTTTAAAACTCTCTGTTTATTTTAGGAAACAGATCAGAGAGAGAGAGAGAGTGAGAGAGTTACAAATACTTTTAAACATTTAAGGGGAAATGTACTCATACTAATGAAAACTAAACTCTCACTAATACCAACAAACAAAAGAGAGTCTCTCTCTATCTCTCTTTGTCAAACTCTTTCAATTACACTCTCTTTGTTGAAAATTAATCTTCAGTTGCCTACAAATTTTTACAACTTTGTTTTGTTTGAGTACGAAAATCATGGCTTTTTTTCTCTCATTCTCTTTAAATTACTCTCTGAACGTAATTCTTAAGCTCGGCTTATAATTTCCTACTCAGAGATTTTTATTTCTCTTGGATTGTCATTGTATTGGTTTTTTCTTGATCGTTAGTTTCTCTCTCTTCACTTTACTTACGGTTTTGTTTACTTTGAGCAGTACTTTATAAATAATCTCAGTATTGAACATTATCTCTCTCCCTCTCTCTCTCCGCTTGATATTAATTTTTATGCTCTGTTTATAATTTCCTACTTACAGATCTTTCATACTCTTTCTCTTCTCTCTGGATTGCAATGGTATTGGTTTTTCTTTTGGCTTTGATTTCTCAAGCCGTCTTTGTTGTTTGGGTTGTTTTTAAGCCGTGTGTGTGTCTGTGTGTATTGTTGTGTGTTTGAAAATTTCAAATATCTTGTATCTGCCAGTTTTCAACAGCATTACTCAAACATGTTTAGCCTGCATTTTTGTCATTTTAAAATATCACTTGCAACTTCTTTAGCTCAGCTTGCTTGTGTGCTACACTGTATAACTGCTTCACCAACTACTTGCCATTGGCTTACAATGATTTTTCTGCAATCACTAGATGGCGTTGCTGGTTCAACTTTAAATATATTTTTTTGAGGTATTTTTTCTCTTATATTTTTTTTTATCGTTTTCGTTAAGCTTCAACCATAAAAACATTTAAAATATTTTGCGGTTTAATTTCGTTTTAACTGATTATAATTTTGATTTTTGTTTTTGTTTTTTCTGTTACCGACAAAAGTTTTTTTCTTTCCTTGTGTTTGCTAGCTTGATCTGTGTTTTTTGTTTTTCAAGATTGAGTTTTTGATCTGATTTTCGTTACCTTTTTTTGTGGTTTTTTTTTGACCATTTTGTTGCTGTTTAAACGTGTAAATTTAAGATTGTCATCAACGAGAAATGAAAAAAAAAAATTACAAAACCGTTGAAGACTTTAATGCCGTTTAAATTAAGATGTTTTTGTTAATGATTTCCTTAATTTATTTTTTTGCTGATTTTATTTTTTTTTTGTCTTTAAAGCTATTTTTTGTACAATTTTATGTCTTAACTATCATATAAACCACAATGTTTAATAGGGTCTTTACGATTTCTGAATTTCTTTTTATTCACGTAGCTTTAAAAGAGTACTCGTTTACAAGTTGAAAGAAAAATCAATACCATCCGGAATTTTGTAGAATAAGATACACAAATTAAGTTCGCTTTGGATTTATTTCATAGATTCTGAGTCAGAGTTGATGAATTTGGTGTTAAAAGCAGCCACGGGCAGTTCAAAATTAGACAATGCATTTTGAGAGCTGCAATGTTTCTTTTGGTTTGTAGGCCGCATAATACCTGGAACGTACTTCTTCAAGTCGTGTTGGAATCGAGGCTTTCTTGCCCAAAATGGAATGCCACCTACTACTTAACGTCATACTGTGCATCTATGGAGAGCTGAGTTTGGTGAGCAAATAACCTAACGCGTACTGAGGCAAATCAGAATTTCATTTCTGGAACACAACAAGCATAGGAGACATAAGGCTTCCGAAACCTTCGCCATCTTATGCAGTTTACTGCTGTTCTGCTGCCCATCTAGGAATATAAATCGTTTAAAAGCGGAAGAATGAACAAAACCAGTTAAAGTTGCTACAAAAGTGGATTGTAAAGAAATTTTAAGACATTGAAAGCGCATGGCCGATAATATGGCTTTTGTTAGGAAATGGGCTCCGAATAATATGAATTTTTCGATCCCATGGTTTTGTCAACAATTGAGCCTATCTTATGGATCACTGTGCCGATTTGCATCTTCGTCTATACAAAGTTCAACTCATGCAACAGCGAGATTCGGTGTCATCAGCAATAAAGAGTCATTGTATCCAGAAAGACTACCTTTTTCGGAGATGCAATTTGTCCGTATTTTTTATTAATTATTTTGTGGATTGTGAACTGAAAGATATAAGGTTTCAATAATGCACAGACTCGAGTAACACAACGCGACGTTTTGGTTCGTCAATTGGAGGCCAAGATCATGCGATCTGACATCGTTAGTCTTTTATTTGAGGGCCGTATCTACGCAAATAATACTCTAGCATGTGAACATCTTTCTATACCATTATCTGGTACTTACATGCATATATAATTGACCAGGTCAGGATTATGACCTAGTTTCTCACAAAACTTAAGCGTGTGTGTGTTAATTTCACACATGTGTCGAGTCCGAACGACAGATTTTTGAAATATATTTTCATGGAAATTTTATTTTTTAATCAGAGTTTTTGCCAGAAATCTTCTGAGCGGAAGTCGCCGAAGAAATATTTTTTAAGATTTCTTGGGGCTTAAACCGTGGCCTCACGTCTAATAAGCCAACACACTATCTACTAGACTACGGCGACTATAAATAGTTTTAAAAATTCCGTTACTTGAGCCTACAGCCTATCGTATTCATTTAGTCTATGCATCAATGAATCAGTCAGCCAGTAAGTAATTCAGTTCTTCTATATGTGCATTTTTGTGTATATATGGGTTAAAATTAAAGCTTTCAGTCACTTACCTTCCACTGACCCAATGAATTTTATATTTTTTGATTAATTTTGTTTCTTTTAATTTTTTTTTGTAATTTCTGCTTATAATTGCAACATTGTTTTCATTACAGTGTTTTTTTGATTATTCAAAACCTTGGTAATTTGATCACAGCGTATGAATTCATCGTTTTTAATTTTTGTCAAAAATTATGGCAGAAATAAAATTAAAAAAAAAAACAATAAGAGACAAAACAAAAATTAAAAACTTGTTAAATAAAAAACATAATAATTGTTGCACGATTTTTCCTTGAATTGAAAACATTAAAAGATTTTTCATAATTCTTGTGGAGCAGAAATGAATGCAACTGACAACAACAATAACAATACAAAAGAAATATTATTTTATTTATTGTTTTATATTTTTTGTTGTTTTTGTTGTTTTTTTTATGAGAGCCAAAACATAAAAATCATGTTTTTCTGTAAGATGAGGCTGATGATTTGGCAAAAAGGTGTGAAGTTACAAGTTTTTTAAACACAAAATTTTTGAAGTAGGGCAATAACAAAACAATAATAAAACCCAAAAATAAAACAAAAATTAAATAAAAAAATATCAAGGACACAATAATAAACTTAAATTGCAAAATGGTTAAGATTGTTTGTAATTTTAAGGCCCTTTACAACACAGTTTTTAGGATAATTGTGACACCAGTAGAGAAAGTTTAGCTTTAGTTTAGTAGGCTTTGCATAATTTTAATTGAAAAAAAAATTCATAGTTTATTAATTATTAAATTCTTTTCTAAATACAGTACGACCTTGATTATCCGTGATTCGATTATCCGGCAACATAAATTATCCGGGATGGAGAAAGAAAATTTTTTGCATCGACTTAATTTTATTTTGGATCGACTTAAATTTTTCTGCACCGTTTAACCGTGATTACCTCTATTATCCGTGATTATATGGAAAAATTTTTTTCTATTATTTTGGACAAACAAGCGAAAAAGGGGAATACCCTCTTTAGTATACGAAATCCTTATATACTGTTCACTGTTTTCTGACAAAATTATTTTTTTTTTTATATTTTTGAAACATGTATGTATATAAAATCCTTGAATTATTTAGTTTTTATATAAATATGTACATATTCATTTATTAATTAATGAAAATATCTATTAAAAAACTGGCCAAAATTGGTACTCAATTAACCGGGAAAATCGGTTATACAGAATGCTTCCGGTCCCGACCATCACGGATAATCGAGGTCCCACTGTAATTAAAAGATCAGATACTCTCGATATTTTTAAACTGCAAGCGGCTCACTGTGCCTATAAAATTCATTGCCTTATAGTTCTACATTTTTTTTATTGTCTTTCAATATCCAAAACTATTACAAAAATAGGCCTTCAATAAAGAAAATTTCTCATAAATTAAATATTTTATATTAAACATATGGAAACAAACAAGGACAATGGTGGTAGATTGAAAGAGAGGAGATCAACCAGGGGTTTCGTGCCAATTGACATACACCTAAACCATCTTGTAGTGTTGTTAAGCGCTTACCATTACGACTACCACCTTAATTTCTGTAGAGACTCTATATCTTGTACAAACCTTCTTAACTTCTTCCAGTTCACTACTTCCAGTTAGGTCTAGTTATGTCTGGTATTGTGCTATCCCCGAAATACTGATATCTCGTGCTTACAAAAGCTGGGCAATGACACAAAACTGCTCCATCATTTCGATGTTGCACCGCATGCCCTGCATTTATCGTTGTTCCAATACGCCAATATGGGTCTCGTGTACATGTAAGACGAAGAGTGTCCAATGAGTACACTCATTAGCATGCTCAGATCGCCCTAATTTAGTTTTTAAATACTCATGGTTCTCTCCACATGAGGATCGCTCCAAAGTATTTTTGTAATTTTCCTACATAGTCGCCATAGCCTAGTAGGTACTGTGTTGGCTTATTAACGGTGAGGCCATCGTTCAAACCCCAGGTTAGACATCTCCAACTAAACGAAATATGAAAAAATATTTCTTCGGCGTCTTGCACTCAGCAGATTTCTGCCAGAAACTCTGAAAGTGAATAAAATTGCCATGAAAAGTTTCTCAGAAATCTGTCGTTCGGAGTTGACTTTAAACTGTAGGTCCCGCCACTCATGAGCAAAATTAACACACACAACATAAGTTTTTGCAAGAAATCTGCTGAGAGGTAAGTCGCCGAAGAAATATTTTCGTTTTGATGTTTGACCTGCGATTTGAACCGTGGCCTTGCGTCTAATAAGCCAACACACTACCTACTAGACTACGGCGACTTTATTCGGGTGGACTACAAACAAAGTTCTCAGTTTTCATAGCTCGCAGCCAAAGTTTCAGTAAAAACTCTGCAATCCTATATAAAAGGCTGAATTGAATCAGAAAATCGGTGCAAAAGTCTGGATGCCTGATGAAGATAATCAAGACCAGTAGGAAATATTCTAGGATTTTTTTAAAATTCCATAAAAGGCAGCCACTTATGAGCAAAAATTTTTGAAAATTTCTGACTTTTTCTATGACTTTGATAATCTAACTTTTGATCTAAGATTTAATGCAAAATCGACGACATTTTCTATGTTATTTGATACTTTTCTAGGCAAAAACATCTGCTGGAATCCATTGGAATCTGCTGGCAATCAATTCATATGGCCAATTTAATATTAAGTGATCATTTAAATATCCTTTTAAAGGATAATTTGTAACACGATATTTTCAACACCCAAGAACGAAACAAAAAATGAATTCGGTTAAGGAAAGAAAGGACAAAAATTATACGCATCCTTGATTAAAAACAAACAAACAAATAAATATTAAATGCATCATTGCCTTATAAAAAAACAAATAGAATTGGAAGGAAAAAGAAATCTTTAAGAAGAAAAAAAAAAAACAGAAGCAAAACGTTATAAAGAAAATATTTTTATTGTGGCAGATTATTGTTTTCACAGCCAACGAAAAACAACAAGAAGAAAATTCTTACTTTTCCTTCAAGAAATTATTGTGAAGTTTAGAAGAAATGGAAGACATTTTGGATACAGTTTTTCAAGAATTTCTAGAGCAGCGAACTAAATGCAGTAGAAACAAGGAATTGTTACTGTATGTGTTCAAATAAAGAAATTGAAATGATTTTATGGCTCATTTCTTGCAGTAACTTGAGAGGAAAATTTCAAGTGGTTGTTGGTGCTATTAAATGTAGAAAAATTTCAAACTGATGACGCTAAAGCTGAAGCTGATGGTAATGCTGCATGGAATGCTGGCTGCTGCTTTAATACAGGATATTTGCTTAAATATGCTACAGAGTATGGAAATAAAATCAAACAGAGAGAGAGAGAGAGAGCGACCTGCTTGTAGGGAAGAAAAACAATTTCTTTGCAACTAAAAATTGAAAATAAACCTGCCGGATATAGAGACACATACTATATGTACGTACATACGTACACCCATAACAAATATGAAAATTTTGAAAAAACACTCGGTTTTTTTTTTGCTTTGCTCTTAAAAATATTTAACAAGACTGTAATATAAACAAGTGCAGCTGCTGGAAAATTAAAGGCGTCTTATTATACTCAAATAAAAATAAACAAATAAAAAATAAACAAGAACGAAAGAATAAAAACTAAAGAAAATTTAAGCAAAAAAAAAATGCATTTTAAAACTCTAATGCAAGTGAGATATTTAGTCCTTTTTATTATTTTTATGTACAAGAAATATGGAAAGAAAAACTAAAATTAACTCTTAAGCAGTAGCCGTAAAAATCCTCTTGACATGCAGACACTTTCTACTTTTCAGTTCTGTATTAAAAAGAAGAAAAAAAGAAAAAAATGAAATTAAGTTATCAGAAAATGATAAAATTTAGGTCACATTTATGGGGGCTTGTATTACCACTTGTACACTAACGGCCACTACTACTACTAGTACTACTGAATGTGGCCTTTATTGATGTGTAAGAAAAACCCTTATAATGGGTTTTCATTTTCATGTTCTTCATGCCATACAGACATACATACATACACAGCCATACACATTTATTTCTTATCATTGTAGTTGTTGTTCCAAAAGATAATAACAATGTCCTTTCGTTTGGTTCTCGGTTTTTTTATATCCTTTTAACATAAAAATGCTACCACTTACACACATACACACACCTAGATACAGGCAGAGACATCGAGAAATCTATACTTGCATTATATACACTCAGAAAAATAAAATCAGTAAAGTATGTACAGAATGGAAAGAACTCTGAAGTCGCTGTAGTCGCCGTAGTCTAGTAGCATAACATAACGAAATATGGAAAAATATTTTTTCAGCAGTATTCTGGCAAAAACTCTGAGAGATAAATAAAATTTCCATGAAAAGTATCGCAAATCTGTGGTTCAGAGTCGGCTTTAAACTGTATTTGTGTATGTATGTATGTCAAAGGCTTATAATCATTTGCATTTTATTTGTTAAGCTTGCAGCAGTCATGTTTCGCCACCATTAAGTAAAATAGACTTGATATTCGATTTAAAAATTTTCAACTTCGTCTCTGTAGATTAGGCTGCTTTTACTTTGGTAATGCAGTAATCTACTATACGATCTTACACGTCACTAGCTATGAATCGACAAGTTTTGGTACTAGAAGAATCAGAATAAGGGTCGATAGAGTCTAGCAGTGAAGAAGTGCAGTCGCCGTGGTCTGGTAGGTAGTGTGTTGGCTTATTAGACGTGAAGGCCTCGGTTCAAATCCCATGTCAGACATCTCCAACTAAACGAAAAATGAAAAAAATATTTCTTCGGCGACTTCCTCTCAGCAGATTTCTGACAAAAACTCTTTAAGTAAATAAGGTTGCCATAAAAGAGTTTCTTAAGAATCTGTTGTTCGGAGTCGACTTTAAACTCAAGGTACCGCCACTCGTGTACAAAATTAACGCACACAACATAGGTGATGTGAGAAGCTTGGTTGTAATCCTAACTATAGGGTTGTAATGACCAATTATGTATGTGTATGTGGTATGTGTATTTTATTTGCCAAGCTTGCAGCAATAGACTTTTGATTGAATAGACAATTGATTGAATCTTCGTCTCTGTAGATTAGCCTGCTTTGAATTTGGTAATGCGGTTATCTACCATACGATTTTATACGCTCAGTGAAGCCACTAGCTGTGAATTGAAAAGTTTTGACACTTAAAGAATCGGGGCTTAATGGTAGCCAACTGGAGAACGAATAAGGGTCGATAGAGTTTAGAAGTTTCAGATACCGCAATTATTGTTACGTTTTTAGCTTTTAAAAACGATTAAAATATGTGCTCGAAGATTGCAGATAAAATAAAAATAAATTTGTGTTTAGTTTTAATTAAAATTCTTTATTATTCTGTGTGCCACTGTTCACAACTTGATGTAAACAACAACAATTGCTTTTCTTTGTTATTCCTCTGTTTATACTCTTTGCATAAACAATAACAAATCTAGACAATTATTCGACAGAATAACGGAGATCTTCAAACAACGATTACTGTTTTCCAACGCACCGCGCCTTCACACAAGACTGTCTGAACTTCACTAACTTCAGTCGCCTGCTTTGCCTTGCCTTTTGTATGGCAGAGTAAACAGTCTGATGAATGTTCTTAAAGGCGAATGTTGATGGCATCGCCTTCTCGAAATCTCTATAAATGTAAACATCGTTGGTTACATTTATTTTTTTAGTGTTTTAAAGAGCAATTCTGAAATTCATAAAATCCTCTCAGAGAGAAATTTTTTACTTTTGTTTTCTTCGAGTGTATAATTGACACTCAGACCTACAAACCTTTTATCGATATGTTCCCTTTTAGTTCGTTTGCTTAAATAGTGAGAGTTTTTCATTTATTCTTCCAGTCTATGCTGCGTTGAGCAATGTTTTCTTAAAAAAAATTTTAAAAAAAGAAAAAATTAAAATAAAATAAAAAACTTTTTATTTTTTATTTTATTTTTTTTTATTTTTATACAGCCAATGAATGAATGAAGTGTATGTGTACGTGTGTGTGTATATGTGTGCGTAAAACTTTATGCTTGGCCATGCAGAAAACAGGGTAAAAATTGTAACGTCCTTTTGCTATACCAATAAATGCGAAAGAAATTCTGCAACAGTTAAGGGGTGTCAAGTCGATATGAAATAAAAAAAAAATGCGTTGCAATTTTTAAATGTTACGTTAAAAGGGAAAATCTAAAGATAACTTTTATAGTTTAAACACACACTATTTTAGAAAAATGTTGTTGTTCCTTAAGACCCTCTCAAAACCCGGAAAAAGTTTTCTCTCCATGCTTGGTTGTTAAAATAGCTTTTAAGCTTTTCCACCATCGCCACCACTAACCGAAAAACTATTAACATTTATAAGCTGAGGTAGTAGAAAAAAAAAGAAAAAACACGTCCGCGTAAAAACAAATACCAAATAAACCAACTGAATTACTTACAAATGCAAGAACATTTACGATACTCAGGCACACCCACAGCTACCACACAACACTTACTCATTACATACAATATTATATCCTATAATACATACCTATACACACATACATACATCCAGTCTTAAAAGGCATTCCCATAAAATTTCATATCAATTGCCATTTTGGTGGTCGTAAAAACGGAAAATTACCCTCTTAATACAGGCAAGTAGTTGTGTTCAGCCATGAATAGCCAGGATAACGACAGCTACCGCTACATCTACAGCTACTGAAACCACACTTCAACTCCGTGGAAATTATTGCGGCTAAAAAGGATTTCTACCTTTTAAGCCAGCCATACATAGATTTGATAAAAAAAAATAAATGAATGGAAAAATAAAACCTGTAATGCAAAAGGCCTATAAAATCTGTAAAGGAAGTACCAGTAGTAACAGTAGCTCTAGTTTTTTAATATCTTTAAGATACACATTTAATTCAACCATAACATTAGCCAGGTCTTTGATGTATCGCCATTTAATCTAAAATAATTCAAAGTTTTTTATCTTTCTTTGGTTTTTAATTCTTTCGAACGGAATGTTAAAAGGATTTGAAATTTATTTTCTAATCATTGGAATTTTTATTGGAAATAAATTTGAGATTTTTATTTTGTTTTTATAGAAAAAGGTGTTTATTTTTTGGGAACAGGCCTCTCAAGTAGCGAAAATAATATCTTATCGCAGAAAAAAAAAAACAGTTTTAGTGGAAAAGAATTGTCTTGAAAACATTTCAGCTGCCTTTTGCCCATCGACTGTCAAAAACTAAGATTATTTTATCATTTTTTTTCCTAGATTTCCGGATTTGTCGTCAGGCAAAATGTTGAGTGACTTCAAGTTAGAAACGGGTAGGAATTCTCTCATAATTGTAAAACTTTTGGGTTCCTCAGGCCAGAATACTGTTCTGTGTGTTCTTTTATTCTTGTGTGAAAATCTACGACATAAAAAACATGACTGATCAGGTGTTTAATATTACCGTAAGTGAAATAGATGTCTTTGTCGATATACGATAGGCTATTAAAAGAATGACAATTTAATCGAAACTGATTGCTGAAAAGATAGTAATAGGAGCCTTTAAGCAGAGCTGTACCTCTATATTAAGACGTGACTATAGAGCAGCTTGATTGTGGAGCAATAGCCTTTGCAGATAACGTAGTTCATATAATCTTGAACAGATTTGTGAATCGTATTAGGACAGGATGTGGCTTGCTGTGTCTAAACTTAGAAAAATTTAGAAACTTAGCCTCTGCCGGGGTTAAACTCTGAGAAAATGATGACAATGAGCTACAAAATGCATTTTCGGCACTTTATGCTTCTAGAGGAAGAATCTTGTACTCAGAAGCGCGTCGCACTTTAATGGGAACGAAATAAAATGATCTATAGATAGCTGGTACAATGGAAATTTCTAGGCAAGGCAACTACATACATACATAATAGGTCATTACAAGCCTTCAGTCAGGATTACGACCTAGCTTCTGGCACCACTTATGTTGTGTGCGTTAATTTTATACATGAGTGGCGGGACCAACAGTTTAAAGTCGACTCCGATTTACTCTCAGAGCTTTTGCCAGAAATCTGCTGAGTGGAAGTCTTCAAATAAATATTTTTTCATATTTCGTTTTGATGTTTGACCTGGCGTTTGAACCCATTGTGGCACAAATTTCCAATTACTTTGTGGAGATTTTCATGGATGGTTCGAGGCTGAATTGAGCTATGAGTGTAATAATATTTTTGGAGCCGGTGGGTAAAGATCACACGATAAGGCTACGGCATAGTTTAAGTGCCTTTCAGGCGGAAATGGCGGCAATTCAGACCACTGTAATGGCTGTTGGGAAGGACAATAACTCTGGAAAATATACTTGAATACTTTCTGTATGGGCACTGTGCTGTATGGGCACTGTGCTGCATGGATACTATGTCGTATGGGCGCTACGCTGCATAGGCACTGTGCTGTATGGACACTGTGCTGTATGGGCACTGTGCTGTATGGGCATTGTGTTGTATGGGCACTGCGCTGTGTGGGTACTGTTTTTTCTCATAATGAACTCGAGAATAATTTTAGACTACCGTCAGTCTCTCAATAACATTAATGATAGGATTACCACTCTTATGGTATATCGATTTTTATACTTTGGATAAGCATTTGGGAAGCCGTCAGCTTAGAATTGCCAATGTGGTGTCAAATTCTATTAATTCTGCATTGGTAGCTTCAGGAATGGGCAACACCTGGTTATAGATAGAAGCGAATGGATAACGTTCTCGAGCTCTAAAGGATCCCGATCAGTATCGTTGCTGATGTCATGAATGGATATTGCGAGTTGGGTACACATGTGATACGCTTTGTACTAGGCTATACGCTCAATAACTTCTGCACCTACTGCAGGGAACAAAGAGATGAATGAACGGTTCTTTTTTAACTGGAGACGCGCCCAAACTTATGTCATAGCAGAAGAAATCACATGGGATTCTACAGTAAAGTTGATCTTAATGATCTGTCGGAGATGGACTTTAGGAAGCTAAGCAAACTTATGAGGAGATCAAAGCGGTTCCCGAATAATGTGTAGAAAATCATTGTGGCATTACAATAAGCTGTACTTGGCCTACATGTACTAGCATTTTTTGAGATGAAGGCGTCTTTTACGTTATGAAAGCTCATCAATATTTATTTACTACACCTGGATCTTGATTGTGATATGACCAAGAGATTCCTATAACTTTTCTTTAATTTAAAATTTATAATCCTTGCTAATGAACTGTAAACTTCTGTGAAAGCAAAATAAGCAGTAAACAAAATATTAAATTCTCCGCCAATTGTGGTTTAAAAATTATACAATTTTAAAATTATTTTCTTTAAAAGCTATTCAGAGCAGGTGCCTGTGTATTAAAGGGCGAAAGTATTATTTTTATAATCATTTTTAGACGATTTTATGGCGCATAAAAATTTGTTTAATTTAAAATTTATTTCTTATCAAAATCAAAATAACATCGAATAAAATGCAAATTCCTACACGAATTTTTAATTTTCCATCATTAGTTCGTTTAAACGAGCGTGTATATTTTATTTCAACGCATTACAACGTATAATGGTTTGGATTGTTTTTCTATAAAGAAAAATGTTTCATTTTATATTAACGTCTTCTGATTTTATTAAAATTGTTTTTCTAACACCACAAAACAAAAAACTAATATTTCTTCAAGTAACAGGTCATATATTACAAAATGAAAATAAAAACCGACCAGCATCAAACAAACAAACATTTTGGGATGCTTTCAGTAATATAAACCGAAAAAAAAAATAACAAGAAAAAAAACTGAATTCGAAATTGTATCTGCATTAAGCTTATGTATCTAGATATGGAGTGTGGATAAAAAACATAAAAAGAAATCATTGGAAATAGAATAGAAAAAGAGAATAAAAAACGGAATAACACTGCATACAAGACATTGATAAACAGCCTGTTAAAATGTGGACAAATAAATGTCAACAAACTACGAGCCAGCGAGTGTACGTACTGCGCTTGCTATATGGAATGCAAATCATGCATGTAAAGTAAGAACAGAAAAATTAAAATAAATTTGTTGCAACAACAACAATAATAAAAAACAAAAAACACCAGCAATGAAATTATAAACAATGTTTTAAAACATAAAATTTGAAAGAAACATTTATTTTTTTAAAGCAAATGTTTGTACAAGCCAGCCAGCCACCATCATTCCCAAAACCAAAATCTAAGAAAAAGGAATGCATTTTGAAAAATTGAAGGTGTTGTTAAAAACAATGTTTCTTTCATTTTTAAAACTCTTACAGCTGTTTTCCTATAAAGCGAACGGATTTGTTTTCTTTGAGATCTTTATTAAAGGCAATTGACCCTTTTAGGTTGCATACGTTGAAGATATCGACTCGTAAGGAGGAATGTAAAAGAAACAAGAGAAACAAATTACACAGTCTAAGATCATTATGGAACCCTTCTGAAATTCTAGCGAAACATTCTTAATTTGCATAAGAATTATACGGAGTATGCTTACTTACTAATTTGCCATTAACAACTCGATTATCGGATTTCGGCCTGCTTTAGCACATCCTTCCAGTCGCCTCTGCCTCTTCGCCTTTGGGTTACACCAATCGATGACTGAGTATATGTACCTCTAAGTTAAATATTTTTGAAACTACAATTGACGGAGAAGTTGTTGTACAAGATGGAGTCCTTCAGACTTTGTTGAGGAACATTATCGTGGAGTAGCTGCAATTATGTGGTTTTCAGGCCTTTAGTTAAGAGGATTATCTGACTGTTGTAGTGTCACCTTTTAATTCAGGTCCTATTAGGTCTTAAAGGCCTTAAAAATAGTAAGAAAATGGCGATTACTTGTGATCTATAGCCTAGATAACTAAGGCCTTATTTGCTTCACTCTATTGTCTCCCCTCTGAATTTCTATTGAAGCAGAGGACTGATTGCATGTTCTTCAGGATCATACCGACTACTCCACACTTCTAAAGAGAATAGGCTGTGGTATATAAATGTATGGCACTGGTTCGTATAGTCTGCCTAATGATTTGTGAAATATCCTGAAAATTGTTCGTTATTTACTCACGGTTATGTCTCATGAATTCGCCGTAGTCTAGCAGGTAGTGTATTGGTTTATTAGTCGTGAGGCCACAGTTCAAACCCCAGGTCAAACATCTCCAACTAAACGAAATATGAAAAAAATATTTCTACGGCGACTTCCTCTCGCAGAGGAATTTATAAAATTAACACAAACAACATAAGTGGTGTGAGAAGCTAGGTCGTAATCCTGACAAAAGTGTTGAAAGGACCACTTAAATAAGTAAGTTAGCTTAAGGAAAAGGTGTCAGACAGAGTTCTTTGTTTTCGTCACAATTATTTAATTCATGGCAGGAGTGGGTCAGTTGAGTAAAGGAATTTATTTGTATTTCTATGACGACTTGATGTTGAGACCGCTTATAGTTTCCTATGGCCCCCATGATGACGATAAAACTTTAATATATGTATGTACTTTGGCTCTGTCACTTTGAAGGTGTTCCTCCTAGAAGAGCAAAAAATATTGCAGTTCTTTCAAGAAAAAATAGAAAAGAATCGAGAACATTAAGAGTGAGACACTTTGGACTGCTGCATACCCTACAGCCTTAAAAGCTGAAATCCCTATACGTAGGAGGTCAGAGTACCAAATGTGCATAGCATTCTTATGTTTAATGACGATTAAAAAAACTGTTCAGTTAAATGATCTGTGCATGTGGTTCTGTTCGTTCTGTTTTTCTCTTTTTCACTATATTTTTGTTCCCTGCTCATATTTAAGTGATTTATTTAAAAATATTTAAAAACAATTTTAGTTTATGAAATACTGTTAAACTAAAACAATAACAACAACAAGAAATAAGTATTAAATTTCAATTTTACCCAAGCTCTTATTCAACTTCCACTATGATATCGGTTTTCAAAACATGGTCGGTCACTAAGTATGACAAAATCGTTCAGAAATTGGAAGACAAACTCAAGATAGGGAAGAAAAAAATGCTGTGAATATGTTTAAATTAAATATTGAAGCATAAAAAAAAAATAAAAATCTCATGCTTTTAAGGCTCTAAACTTGACACTATTTTTAAGTGCCTACAATTTTTTTTTTGTAGGTTCGTTTAAGGCTCCTTCCTACTCGATGATGGTCTTAAAAAATACATTAAAAAAAAGTATGAAATTTACATAATGCTTATTTAAAAAGCATACATACTCTAGTATTTTTTCTTTTTATTGCCATGAAAAAAGCTGTGAAAGAAAGGAAGAAATATTTAAGAAATAACAGACCAAAAAAAAAAACAAAAAAAGAGGAACAATTTATAAGAAATTCTATATCTTTACACTACAACGGACAAGCACTTTCAATAACCAAAAAAAAAAATTTAAAAGAAAAAATGCTCATGTAACTATAACTGGACTAAAATATTTTAAAAAAATTAAAAAAAAACTCAAAAAATATGCTTAAAACTGGACTGAACTGAAGTTTAAATGAAAAAATATGCTGCTGCATATATTTGGTGCTGTTGCTCACTTGAGTGGAATGATTGACTTGAATGATTTTCATAATTTTTTTTTGCCTTCATTTTTGGAGAGTCTTTTTTTCATGTCTCAAAAATCTAGAAAATATAATTTTGTGGTCTTTATACATACATTCTTTGTGGAGTAAATGTTTGATTTTTCTTTTAATTTTTTTTTTTATCTTTTTGTTGCATTTACAAGTTTACATTTGAGAAATAAAAGTTCATGAAAGTTTAACACACAATTTTTCCGTTTTTTTTTTCTTTCCAACATAGCAAGGCATAAGGAAACAAAAGTATAAAAAATTATTTCAGGCTTGTTTTTATCTACTGATATAGAAAATATTTTAAAAAAATAGAGTTTCAAAAATTATTTTAAAAAGGATTTAAAATTTTTAAGAAAATATAGCAAGCGAAGTGTAGCTGTAATCATATGGGGACTTTGTCCCTATTGTCTTTAATGAACTCTATCCAGATGGTTACTTCAATAAAAATTGCAATAAACAATCTCTTAATAAAGTAAGGTGCTCTACTATAGTACAGAAGTCGTCGTGATCTAGTAGGTAGTGTGTTGGCTTATTAGACGTGAGGCCTCGTTTCAAACCCCAGGTCAGAGATCTACAACTAAACGAAATATGAAAAAATATTTCTTCGGCGAATTCTTCCCAGCAGATTTCTGGCAAAAATTCTGAGAGTAAAAAATGCAATTGCAATGAAAAGTTTCCCAAAAATCTGTCGTTCGAAGTCGACTTTAAACTGTAGGTTCCACCACTCATGTATGAAAATTAACGCACACAACATAAGTGGTTTGAGAAAATATATCGTAATCCTAACTAAAATGTAATGACCAATTAAGTATGTATGTATGTACCTATTAAACCTTAACAAGCATTTTTGTAATTGGCTGCCATCGAGAACACTTGCAGATTCTGCAAAGAGATTTAATGCTCTTGTATATTCGTCCCTCTGGATATTTCCCTATCCTTTCCCATTGAGAATATCACATTTGAACCCAAACTGAATAGGGAAGGTCGCAACTAAAATTCCAAAGTCTAATGAATTGTTCTCTAACATGGTTATGCTCTTAAACTCGATTTTAAGCTTGACGGCAAGGTATTCTGTGAAATTTTCACTGAAAACTTTGAACTTAAAGCAGCTTATGCCTTCCTGAATACTGTAGTATCTTTTACGCTATGGTTGTTAAGGAATCTCCTACTGTTAGTACTTCTCTCTTTTCTGACAGCCAACAAGTAATGCCATCATTTTTAACAAAACAAACACTCCTTTCTAATCGATATAGGGTATCTAACGAGAGGTTATACAGTTTAACTGAGACAATTGGAAAACATATTCACGGTAGCAGTCTGTAAATTCCAAGCATGGTATCCGCTCAGGCGATTTCATCAGCAATGTGACAGATTTCTTCTGGTAGGAGATAATTATCGGACAATCCCACAAAACACAGAGTAAGCGATTTCTGCTTGTGAATCCCGGTTTGATCCCCGTTTCACCGGCTAAGAATGACTCGATAGCAACGTTTTTCATTGCAATTTTCCTAAGTAAACATCATACATACATAATTGATCATTACAACCCTTCAGTCCCTAGTTTCTCACACCACTTATGCTGTGAGCGTTAATTTTATACATGAGTGGCGGAACCTAAAGTTTAAAGTCGACTCTGAACTACAGATTTTTGGGTAACTTTTTATGGCAATTTTATTTGCTCTTAGATTTTTTGGCAGGAATCTGCTGAGAGGAAGTCGCCGAAGAAATATTTTTTCATATTTCTTTTTGTTGAAGATGTCTGACCTGGGGTTTGAACCGTGGCTCACGACTAATGAGCGAAGTTATCTCCACTAAGTACTTTGTTATTCATAGGGTTCTTAGTGCAAACAGGCTGTTCTTTATTCTGCAGATCAGGGTACTATATGGAGCTGCTGTGTGATATTTCCATATCTTCCTTTGGGTATATAAAGTTGTTTCAACAAAAGTATACCTATGACTACGGTGACCATCCGTCCACTATTATAGTCCGCTATTTTAACCTCCGGTCCGCTATTTTTTTTGCATCCGCTATTGTCCACTATTTTACCACACGTAACTTCTAAAAAGTATTTATGTTCCTGAATGTCCGCTTTTGTCCACTTTTTTCACTAATTCGGTAAAAATGCTTATATTAGCTGGAATTACATTTGAAATTGAGTTGGAAATTCTATATTTTGTCTATGTTGTAGATGCAATTCCATCTTGGTCTTCAATTGAAAAGTCCTTAATAAAGATAACAGAAATCAGAAATGATTTAAATATAAATAATAACGAAATTTTTGATGAATTCACTTATGTAAAAAATTATGCAAATGTTGAACAAATATGGAAACAATCAGCATTAAATCCCGATAAAAAGTGGGTTCAAATTTTAAAATTTTTCGAAAAGAAATTTATTTCTTACAAAAACATCCTGAAATTACTAGATTTCTGATTTGCTTTGCCAGCGTCAAACGCACCAACAGGAAGAGATTTTTCTATATCTAACTATATTTGGTTTTCCGAAAAATCCCAAATGGGTCTAGAAACTTTAGAATCTCTTTTAGCCATAAAATTAATTATAAAAAATTATTTTTTTTTGTTTTTCAATTTTATATACATATTTGTCCGCTTTTTTCTCATGGAAATAATGGTCACCGTACCTATGACTGTAGATAAGGTTCAACTTCAGGACTTTTTGGGGGCCGTTTGTCATGTACACGTCCTTGTAACGGCTTGTCTTGAGTACAGCTTGTACTTCACCTGCAATGTTCTTAGCTGAATCAAGTTTGTCGTTCTGATTATAGTTCTCAACAAATTGATGTAAATAAATAGGCCTCCTACAATGAAATGAATGTAATTTTTATTGCTCAAGCATTGCAAGACAAATGGTTTTTTGATGTCCAAGTGATATGTTTTTTTTCTTACGCTTGTAAGTCAGGCCCCTACGTATTCTATAAAGCATTTTCATTATTCGCTTGCAACATTACACTGTCTTTGCAGACTATTGTACATCTACGAGTATACTTTGGTCCACAACACCTTCTTGAGATTTGAATATTTCATTTTGCAATGAATGAATGAACTCTTTTGATGCATATTATGATGGTCATATTATTTATGGCGTCATGTTATTAATTGTTTTTGAAATGTTTACGACTCCATAATAGGCCACTAAATGACAAATTATTTCAATTCTGTTTAGCATTAATTGTGGTTTTAAACTTCTCTTGTTGTTGTTGCTTTTTCGTCTTTTGAAACCTTTATCTGTGACCTTTTTTCACGATTTTTGTTTATTTTTTTCTGCTTTTTTTTTTTTGGTTTGAAAAATCTTAATTCCGTGTTAAAGTGTTAAACCTTCTGGTTACGATTTTATTATTCAAAACAATTCCTTTCGTTACGTTGCTGTTGTTGTCGTTCTGCTAATGTTTTTGACATTTTAATAAAATCTGACGTTTATGAATCGCCTGGCATTGTTTTGGCTTTTTTTTCTCGGTTTTTTTTTTTTTGTTTTTTTGTTTGAAGTGCCAATCAGTGTATAAAGTGTAGAGTAAAGTTGTGTTTGAAATGTTTCGAGTGCAGGTTGCATGTTTTATGGTGATTTCAATCACAAAATGAAAAGCATTATTACAATATAACTTCGTTCGTTTGTTTTCTAGGAAATAAGCACACGCTTTTATTTTAGATTTTTCCATACAAAAATGTTTTCCATATTTTCTGGTACTTTTTTTTGTTCTTCTTCGTTAATGGCCATACGAACGACCATTTCTCACAGGATTAACACAAATTAATTAAGGTTCCGGTTTAAGCACCTATTCCGGCTACCACTTTAGCAAGAGTAGTAGCATAAGTGCTAAGCCCATAAATCATAGGGATAATGAGCAAGTCCATAAGGTAAAATGCTTACGAAGCATTTGAATATAAAACAAAAGGTCAACTAAAGACCAATTTAATGATGAATTAATTAAAACGCAAATGCATGATGTATGGAATCCCAAAAGGAAAAACGTTTATTTCTTTATTATGCCATGGCAGGGCAATTGAAAAATGATTCGTATACATATTTTCTAACATTTAAACAGAATCTTCTCTTTTTAGTATCTTCGGGTAACTGAACTTTCTTTTGTTTAACAGCCAAGATAAAATAAAGTAATCTTCGACAAATATTGACTTAAAACAAGTGCTTCCAATCTGCTACTGTAAGATTTAACAGATAATTTATGATAAAGATCCACCATAAGCATCTCTCTCTCTAATCTAATCTCTTTGCCATATGTGTACCTACTTTACACCGCAAATAATAAAACTGTCACCATTTTTTTAATATTTGAAAAACAAAGAGAGAAAATAAATATCCAAAGAATATTAAAACAATAAATTAAAATCTACAAATGCTACCATATTATCAAAAGAGATGAGTAGTAACATATTTGTTCCTGTCTTAGATAACGAACGCTTCCTTCTCTCTATCTCCCCCCCTCCCTAGCATTTGATAAAAGCTTCAATATATTTAACCCCATAAAGGGGTCACAAATATTGTTAGCATCATCTCCATCTAAGCATCTGCACAGTGCATGTCTCTGTTATTTGCTGGTATGCGTGACAATTCTTTTTTTTAAATGAACAAACGATAGAAAGAAAAATAAACATTCGTTAGGTAAGAAATGACATTTCCTACCGTTTTTCTTTTTATGTCTCCAATTGTATGGTGCTTGAACGATAATGAAAACAAGAAAACAAAAGCAAACAAAAATTTCTCAAATGAAAGGGGGGAGGGGGCGTAGGAGAAGACCCAGGCACTTATTTTTCTAGTGTATTCTCTAGGTTGAGGTTCCAACTGTTATGCTCTACAAAGAGTTGAGTTCAATCACTTTCATGACACACTTAAGTCCGCTCAATTTTATTTCAGGTTGAAGTCGCCTTAGTCTAATAGGTAGCCAGTAGACGTGAGGCCACGGTTCAAACTACAGGTCAGACATCTGCAACGAAACGAAATATGAAAAAATATTTCTGCGGCGACTTCCTCTCAGCAGATTTCTGGCAGAAACTCTGAGAGGGTTAATAAAAAAAATTGCGATGAAATGTTTCTCAAAAAATCTGTCGTTCGGAGTCGACTTTAAACTGTAGGTCCCGTCACTTATGTATAAAATTAACACACACAACATAAGTGGTGTGAGAAACTAGGTCAATAATCCTGACTGAAGGGTTGTAATGACCAATTATGTATGTATGTATGTATGTAGGTACTATAAGGTCCCGTTGTAACACCAATTGTATCTATTGCGTCATACAATTCCATGGTAAGGAAACATGGAACATAGGTGTCAGAGATTTGAATTCACCAATGGACAAATAAGGAAATTATGGCACAGAACAACAACAATTATATTTATGGTAGCTGACTTACTAATCCACTGCAGTTTTAGAAATCGTCAGACGTAAGTGAAAGGCACACATGATCTCTGTTGGCTTACAGAACAATCCCCTGCTGCTGCAGAAATCCTCAGACGTAAATAAGAGGTACACATGATCTATTTCAGCTGGCAGAACAATTTCCTGTAGTTTCAGAAATCCTTTAACGTAAGTGAAAGCCACGCATGAGCTTTTTCGGCTGACAGAACAATTTCCTGTCTTTTCAGCATTCCTCAGACGTAAGTGGAACCCACACATAATCTATTTCGGCTGACAAGAGAATTCCCTGTAGCATTAGAAATCCTCAAATGAAAAGCCACATATGATCTATTTCGGCTGACAGAACAATTACCTGTCTTTTCAGAAATCCTCAGACCTAAGTGGAAGCCACGCATGATCTATTTCGGTTGACAGAACAATTGCGTGTCTCTTCAGGATTCCTCAGACGTAAGTGAATGCTACAAACTGACAAAGTTACGAGAAGATCTGACACGAACATCAATTGAACCACAGGTCAAAGAAGAGGAAGAAACCCTTTCATACAGAGTGAAGAGAAGACAAATCGACATCGCAGTTATGAGAACAACTGCAACCTAGTGTGGAATTAAACTGTTCCACTATGTTGTTCCACTCTGGAATAATGGGAATAAATATATGTGATCACAATGGAAAGGCTCAAATGCCAATTGCGCACTTTAATTAACCAAAAAGATACTTTTTTAAAACTTATTTTACATCTATTGGCAGAAGTTCGAAGCTCGTACATACATAACATAATCGGTCATTACGACCGATCTTAAGACAGTCAGTATTACGACCTAGCTTCTCACATCACTTATGTTAGATGTGTTAATTTTATACATGAGTGGCGTGACCTATAGTTTAAAGTCGATTCCAAACGACAGATTTTTGAGAAACTTTAGACTACGTCGACTCATAATTTTTTATTTCTATTGCAGGCCACCACGTAAACCATCACACACTTCTCTATTCGTAGTTACCGCTCGGAAGTCAGTTCTGCAGGCGGGGCAATGGCACTTCTCTATGAATAATGAGATACTTGTCATGGTAAGAAATATTGGCTTCCATCTTCTAGGTTTAGGTTAGAGGATGTGTACTTGCCAATTGAGACAAGTACAGTACCCGGAGGTCCAGAAAGAGAACGTCCTAAAGAGAAGAGGATAGTAGGGGAGATAGGGAAAAATGAGAGGAAGTAGGAAAGGGAGAATGAGGAAGCAGCGGAATTATACAGGCTAACGAAACACACAAGATAGCGGGACTAAATTCTATATGAGATTACAATTTTCTGTGTTCGACTCAATGCTGCAGTGTTTATGAAATCTCAGTGTACAGTGTTCAGATACGTTAGGAGAATTGACGCAATTAACATTCTGCCTAAGACAATACGGTTAAATGTTTATAATTAATTGAGTTAATGGCAACACTGCGAGAAAAAGGAGCAGTTTTCTGCATGTTTTCTGCTCTATTGTGATCTTAGATATATGCCTTTTGTAGGGTACTTTCTTCTTATTAATTTCCTTAACCGTTTAAATATTATCACATATTATTTGAATTATTTTCCTTTCTTTATTTTCTTTTTAAATTAAACGTTGTTTTTATTATTGTTTTGACTTAAAATTTATTGTGGTTGTTGTTGCTGTTATTTGTGGTGGTACTTGTCATATTGTTTAGATTGCCTTTAGAAAAGGGAACGAACAGTAGTTGGTAGTTCTTTTTTTTTTTGGGTTTTGTTTGTGGTACTTTCTAACAAACATACTGCAGTAAAGATAGATGTTTTTGTTGTTATTGTTTTTAAAAGTAAATGCTCAAAACAAATAAAAAATGCATATGAATTGTCATTGTTGTTGTCGTTGTTATTGTAATGTTTAATGAAACCAAATTAGTTCAAGATATGAAAACAAAATTTTTTCTTTTATTTTCGTTTCATAGGCCAGACTTATTACAATTAACAAAAAGGAGGGGAGGGAGGCATAAACACTGTTGTAACGTATTTATTTGTTGACGTTTATCTGTAGCAAAATGAAAATAAAAAACTTCAACTGAAGACATCATAAGTTTTTTTTTTATTTTTAAAACCCAGAAGGTGGTTTTTCTTTCTTTTTTTCTTGAGACCATAAACAAAGGCGACTTTCAATTTGAAATTTCTTTCTTTCATTTTTTATCTCAAATTATTGTTTATTTTTTGGGGGTAACGGAAAAAATATTAGAAAATTAACAGAATTATTTAAAAAAGAAAATATTTTTCATTTAAGAAAATTTAATTCTGTTTTCTTTGTTTTATTTCACCTGCTTTATTAAGGTTTGTTTTTTTCCTCCTTCACTTGTCGTGTTGATGTTTCTTTCGTTTTATTTTGTTTTGTTTTGTAGGAATTTTAGTTTTAAGTTTCTTTTTATTTTCCTATAGTTTTTGTTTCACCAAGACTGGCGTGTCGGTTATCGTCAAGTTTCATATCTTGGCTTCAAAAACAAAAAAAAAAAAACTCAAAGTTCGTTAGTAACTTTTTTTTTCATTTGTCAAAGCCATTGCCTGTTGTTGTGGCTTTTAGTAGGTGTTTTATTGAATTCTTGTATTTCAACAGGCCATTCTTTCATTTATTAGTTGACATTTCTTGTTTCGTTTTTCTTTTTTTTTCTGTTTTTATTTCCATGCTGCGGCTTATTTTTGCATGTTGTCTTCAATTATTAGAGAAAATGTTAAGTACGTGTCCTATACCCTATAACCACTTTAAATGGTTCTAAGTTAAATGGAACAGGCCCTCTTCAGCCAACTATTTAACGCTCATATTCATAGATTGCAAAGGAAATATGTTTAACGTAGTAGCCTACATAACAACGTGTTTTCAGAAAATCAAAATTAAAGGAAAACTTATTCCAGAATTTTTAGGAAATTTTTTCAATGTTCCAGTTGAAGTTGACAAACTACATACTTCAGTTGTGAAGCGTATAATGCTTCTACTTATTATTAAGACAGCCTTAAGGGACTACTAAATCTCTGTGATCATATGGTATTATTTAAGGTGTTGGCCACAACTCGTAGAGGTTTTCCAATAAGGTCTCCCCCAACATCATTGCCTTAACGAATTTCACTATGTGAGGGTCTGTAAAGATAATATTCTTCTTATTCTCCTAATAAACGCACAAGTGCCCCCTATTTGAAATACATTAACTCCGTGCAGGTATCAAGGATATGCTCTGGTGATCCCAATTCTTCTCACGGAATCTGCTAATCGGATTTCAAATGATTCGTATTCTATACAAATATTCTTGGAGTGTTCAGTGCGTTGTCGGAATTAAACTTATTACTCTGTGGCGCTTCCTAAATTTTCTGGAATCTTTTCCTACTATAGTCGAAACCTGAATTGGGAAAACTTTTCGTCTCTCTCTGTCCTCTCTGTCGGTAGACATTTTCCTCCAAATTCCTTTTCCCAATCCATAGAAATGTTCTACCTAAATCAGTGACATTGGAGCTTGTCTTCTGGCAAAGTCACCTGCTTGTTCATTTCCCTGATTTTGTCGAGCGAAAGGCTGACCGTATTGTTCCTATATGGTACGTTCAGCTCCGTTAAACACTTTCATTGTAATTTTGGGTCAATTACGTAGGAGCCAAAGGCTCGATTTGTCAATTAGTATTGCTATATACAGTCTTCTGTACTTTTTGTTGGAACATTCACTCTCGCTCCTTACTACTGGTATTTTACGCTAAAGTAAATTATAGGACCGTCCCTAGAAGTAATATGAAATCTCCAAATAGTTTCATATGCCCTCTTTTTGCTCAGTAACCTAGCAAAGCGTTATTCAAAGGGATGTAACTTTCTGGTCAACATGCGATTCTATCGTGTAATCTATGCAATCTTGTACTTGACCTATCCTATGATATTTTAACCACAGTCTGACCATCATGGTATACATCTCCAACTAAGTCTTTCTCGTTAGTTTACAATCAACCCCAATAGAGTTCCATTTCGCACTTCTTTTTTCATTTTTCTCAGTGCTATGTTTAAATGCTTTATAGTTTTGCATGATAAAATGACCATTTATTTGAAAGAAAAAAAGAAGAAAAAACCTAAAACTGTATTAAGAATTTGTCACGAAATGATCATGATATTAATACTGCATAGAAATCTATAAATAACATAGAATACAACCAATCCATACAACAATTGAAGCAATAGGACATACATACCTACTAAAACATGGCTGTTATACTTATGCACTTAAAGCAAGACAAATTGGAGGAGTTTAGAACGAATTTCGAGAACACTAAATACGAAAATAGAGATTTTTGGAAATTTCCACTAAAAATTGTTTATGCGTCAAGATGCGTCAACATGCGTTGACATGCGAATTTATGCGTCAAGATGATATTAATGACAATTTGAAACATTTATTGCTTTAAAAGTGCTTTAGTAATTCTATCGTTAAATTTTTAGACAATTTTTCCAATTCATTTGGAATTTTCAAAAGTCTCTTCTAATTTTCTTTTCATATTTTTATTGGATTGAATGTCTTATGGTGGAAAACAAATTAAATAAATAAAGACAAAGTTCTAAAGCAACAATTGTTTGCAAGTGCTGTACCAGTAAATAGATATACAGGTATCAAAACCTTTAACAAAAACCACAACCACATTTGCCATGGCATTGCTGGCAAAACAGAATATCAATAGAGACAAACAACTGTTGCAACATTAAACAGATACAATAACAACAATAAAGATATTTCAATATACCACATGTGCGTGCTAATAGTTTAAAACATCAAAGTTGAGGACTTTTTCTTCTTTTCTTTTGCTCATTTTAGCTTTTCCTGTTAAAGAACACTAAGACGGGTTGTGTGGTTGGCTGTTGTTTGATACTAAGTTTCCTTATGGTGCTATTGCCATCTCTCAACAGCCAACAAGTTCCAAGTCTTTTATGGTCATGGACGTTTTGCTTACATTGTTTGACTAAAGAATTCCCATATGATATTTATCATTTGAAAAACCCCAAAATGGACCTTTTATTGAAAGTGTCGTTTGTTACTTAAGACTTAAAGTTTTTCTACTTTTTTTTTCTACTTTTTTCTCTCTGCCGTTCCTTATCATAGCACAGAGAGTCTGTTGCAGAAAAACGTTCTATAGTTTAAACAAAAAGGTGCTGGTTTTACAAAATAGCTTAACAATTTCTATATAAACTTCATTATCATAATCATTATCATCATCATCATTGTCGTATTGAACAATGAAGAAATATAAGCACGTAGGTGTTTAATACAACATATACTCAATACTTTCCATCGTATACATGTATGTAAGTAACTATACGAGCATAATATGCCAAGCAAATGATATTTGTCACTCTTCTTCATCTCATTCTATTCTTCTCCTGTTTGAGCTTCATTGGATGCTGTAAACGATTTTAAGTTTTAAACACACCTTAAGTGACCACAATGACTGGCATAGTAAATTTGGTGTGTATGGTTTTCTTACGTGTAAAACTGAATACGTTTTTTCTTCTTTGTTTTCTTTTTTGCTACACATATTATTCAATAGGGTTCAAATATTCAATAATTTGGGTATGTAAAGTTAGTCATTATGTAGCTTGTTCAATATATGGGATATAAATATATAGAATTTGGTGCTTTTTTATAAGAACAGAATTATTGCTTCATTTCTTAACAATGAAAGCCACAAAATAATACTTTTTTTAACTTTTAACTAAAATTTGTAGATGCGTCAAAGTGCGTTGATATGCGAATATATGTATACGTCTGCTTACGTCTTGACTGGCGAAACTATTTTTTTAATTACAGTAAAACTCCAAATTATTTTTCATTACTACGAGCGTATGGACTAAGACCATGTAGTCTAACTGACCAGAGTCTCTGCTGGGAATCGAAGAAACGAATCGTACAGGAGTTTTCCAATTTAGTTCCCATATTGTTATGTGCGTTCACAACACAGTTTCCGGTATATGTTTATGTCTAGACATCCAAATAAGAAACCCTTCAGATTAATCACACAGTTCCTGAAGAAATAGGCTACATTCATGGGTAAGCTTGGAGGTTGATAAAACGTTCGAAATGACTTTTTGGCTGCCTTGACTTCCATGACATGACTAGCCATGACTTCCACGTTGAAGATACTGCAGTAATCAGGAGTCTGTGTGAGTTTTTGATACCAAAGTCATTAGTTCAGGAAAGTTAAGATTTGAATCAGGTTTTGCATTCCAGTAATCTCTATTTGGGATGCTATGTTCAGATAGTTGAAGGGGACTATATAATCAATTGGTGCTAGGGAATAAAGATCCATGACCCTAGCAAGAGCTTAGGCTAGCAATTTACCAAGGAAGTCAGGTTTGCATCGCATAATATGCTTCAGTTTGTACACGCAATGTTAATTCACAGTTTTCTGAATTTGTAAACTCATAAGACATATGGGTCGAACGCATTGAGTGTTATAAGGCGTCCAAAGGCATTCATTTTTTTTAAGTATTTGAGTTAATTGTACACATAGAGTGTCCCATTGTCGTTACTTAACAACTGCAATTTTTCCGTTCGGTTGTTTTCTTTATTATTTTCAATTTTCAGAGCAGAGCAGAACACTTTATTTTCATAGAAATGATGCCATCATTTAAGAAACCATTCATTCCTTGATAGAGTTTAAAGTCGATATTCTGTTGCATTTTTGTTTCGCCACTTTTTTTTTCATTTCAAATATTCTGCAGTACTTTGTGGAACGATACTTTAGTCATTCTTTTTTTTTTTTGGTTTTTGTCAAATAGTGCAACACATTATGCAAAATGTTGGTGGTGCTGGTAACAATGCCACCATTATTGTTGCTGTTGTTTTGTTGTTGGCAAAATGTTGTTGAGTTTGGAAAACCTAACAACGAGCCAGACACCTTTACCAATAATATGATCTAATCTTTGGATATTTTATTCTCCGTTTTTTTTTCGTCTTTTTCATCTTCTACTCTCAGTAACAAAAGTATGCATCTTGACACTAAAGAAATAACAAAAAAAAAACAGACAAACAAAGAAATAAAGTGAGAAGAAAAAGAAAAAAATATTGAAAGAAAAGTATTGAATTTTTATTGTATGATTGCTTTACAACAACAACAATAACAACAACAGCAACAAAAAAGTGTTGTAAACTTGAAAATTTTGTACAATTTTTTGTGTTGTTTGTTGCTTTCCAGTGATACTATTTTGTACAATTTGTTGTTGTTGTTGTTAGTGGGTATATGGTTATTTGCAAAAGTGTTGTTGCTGATGTTGCAGTTGTTGTTATTTGTTATCATTTGGTATTAAATGGAAGAAAAAACTAAAATTTTTGCTCATTTGAATTTTCGTAGAGATGTGAAATGGTTTTTATTTATATGCATAACCCACACACACACACACACACACTCTCATTCATCATTTCAAATCAAAAAAAGAAAAAAGAAATCGTTTTTGAAAAACAGAATTTATTTTGCATTTAAATGAATTGCTCTGTTGATACAATCATTTCATTCTTTTCTGTCTGATGGAGAGATGACCATTGAGGTGCAACATTTTGAGCTTAGCTCACAACAAAAAATGACAAAAGTGGCAAAACAAAAAAAGAAACGTAATTTGTAAAATAAAATAACAAAAATGCATATTTAATGGCCATACTATTCCCCCATGTTTCTCTCTTATTTTTCGTTTGCATCGCAGTTAGTTGGAAAATCCTTTGATTTGAATGCCATTATCATCATCATTGTGTAGTGGATTTATTGGCATAATTTTCACTTGATGATAACTTAAAATGTCATCTTATTTAGAAGGGAATTTGTTTGATTAATTTTGTGAGAAATACAATCAAAATAAGATCATAAGCAGTAACTCTTTGATTTCTTTTCTGGCAGTGACAGATTGTTCGTATGTTAATGAGTACTTTGCTGAACTTTAATGTATTTTACATACATACATGCATACAAAATTGGTCGTTACAACCCTTTAGCCAGGCTTACAACCTAGCTTCTCACGCTATTTATGAGTAAGCAGCAATTTAAAGCGCCTCACTCCTAAGGAAGCGGTTGATAAAGATTGGACTCTTCTCTATTCTTTTCTATTTTTTCTTGAAGGAACTGCAGTATTTTCTATTCCTTTTTTTGCTATTCTTGGAGGAACTCCCTCTCTTCGAGGTGACAGAACCAAAATATATAAAAGTTTTGTAGTCATCATGGGGATCATAAAAAAGTATTAGTGGTTGGCCTTACATCAAGTCGTCATGGAAATACCAATATATTCCCCTACTCAACTGACCAACACTTGCCATAAATTAAATAATTGTGACGATAACAAAGAACTCTGTCTGACACCTTTTCCTAAAGCTAACTTACTTATTTAAATGGTCCTTAGAACACTTTTGTCAAGATTATGGCCCTAGCTCCTCATACCACTTATGTTGTGTGTGTTATTTTATACATGAGTGGCGGGACGTAATGGTTAGAGTCGATTCTGAATGACAGATTATTGAGAAACTTGACATGGCAATTTTTATTTACTTTTTTTGCCAGAAATCTGCTGAGAGGAAGTCACTGAAGAAATATTTCTTTATATTCCGTTTTGTTGGAGATGTCTGACCTGTGGTTTTGAACCGAGGCCTCATATCTAAATAGCCATTACACTATCTACCAGACTACGGCGACTTCTATGTATTTTAATATAACCAAATAAGGCACTTTTTTATTAATTATATGATCATCTTCTCAAAGTCATTCTTTATATAATATTGTGTACTAGACGTAAATCTCCATTATCTGGTGATAATTGTATTAAAACTGCATCATAGTCTTACTTACCTACGTACTTAATTCCCCACTCCCTTTAGCCAGAATTATAACCCATTTTGTGTCTTACGTATGTGTAGCGGGGTATGAGTTCGAAGTCGACTCTGAACGACAGATTTTTATGAAACTTTCATGGCAATTTTTATTTACTTCTCCGAGTTTTTGCCAGAAATCTACTGAGGGGAAGTCACTGAAGAAATATTTTTTCGTATTTCATTCTATTGGAGATGAACCGAAGCCTCACACTACCTACTAGACTACGGCGACTTTTATGCGTTTTAATATAATCAAATAAGGCCTTTTGTTAATGAGTATTTGAGTATTTTCTCCAAGTCTTTATTTATACAATATGGTGCACTGAACGTGGATCCATTATCTGGTAATACTTGCATTGAAACTGCATCATAGTCTTACTAACTTACTCACTTAATTGGTCATTACAAACCTTTAGTCAGGATTACAACCCATTTTGTGTTTTACGTATGAGTAGCGGAGTATGAGTTCGAAGTCGACTCTGAACGACAGATTTTTAAAAAACTTTTCATGGGAAATTTCATTTACTTTCAGAATTTTTGAAAAAAGACTGCTGAGAGGCTGTTGTTAGAGAAATATTTTTTATTTTTTATTTTATTTAAGTTGTCTAGATTGGGTTTTGAGACGTTCCATTAGCCAATGATACTTGCTTGAAAACTATACCATAATCTCGGATCGAGAACTCCATATGAACTTTTTTTTTCGTGCCTTCATGATGCTTATACACAAGTAGTCCAGTACTTTTCAGAATGCAAAAGTTCGAATTCTAGTAAAAGCTGCAGCGGTTACTCCTTTGCATTGAGACTTTAGAATCCCTGTAGCCTTGCCTTTATCCACTCCTTCAAATCTCTTCATTATTGTTTTAGGTTTCGAATACTTGTTTAGCGGCAGGATGTGCTCCAAATTGATATCAAATATAAACTGTTTTAGAATTTATGTTTAACATTTTATTTCTTTATTTTTTTGTACTTCCTTTAAAATAATTTTTTAGTAACTCTACGCTAAAATCATTGTTTAATTCTTCTTCTTTTTTTTTTTGCTGCTCGTAGAAAACCTCATAAATTTTGTGATTTTTTTCCCCGTTCTTAACAAATTGCATGTTACAGAACATGTGACTTTTGACATGATAATCAATAAAAGTCGAAAAGAAAACGAATGAAAAAAATAGAAATGGAATACAAGTAACATGTTAAGGATAAAATCACTACAATCTAGGCTTCAAATTACTTAACAATGTCACTTAACGAAAAATTTATGAGATATTCTAGCTTTAAAATCCTAGAAGAAAATTGTCTTGTCAAAGACGACAAAACAACACAGAAAAACAGAAAACGAACTGTTTTTCAAACCTTTTTTTGGGTCATATTTCCGAAAAAGACAGAGTGAGAGACAGAGACATGCAAGACATTGTCTTCGATTTTCTTACTTAACGTAGTAACAGTTACAGTGGATTAAATGAAGACTTATTGAAGTCACTTAACTATTGGTTGGCGTTCTTCTATTATTTTTTCTTTGGTTCTCCAGCAGTTATGAAATTGTAAACGTTCAACAATTTGTTCATAAAATCTTAAGCATGATTTGTGGCATTTTCTTACATTTTTTTTCTTTTATTTTTTCCAATTTATTTCGTATAGCATCGCTGCTAGAAATTGCTGTAAGCTAGTCAGAGCGATAGCAGATGTCCTTATAAAATATTAATTTCTTAAGTGCTTTGGTTTCGCTTTAATATTTCCTGGCGTCGTCATTTATAATACAATGTTTTGCTTGGTTTTTGACACTTTTTACGTTTTTCCGCTTGTCATTGCAGGAATTGAGTGTTGGAATTGAAAAAAAAATAAGAATTTAACACACTTTTTTATATTGCAATGATAAGAAGGCAATTGAAAATTAATTAGTTATTAGAGGAAAACTAATTCCTTGAGGACCTATTGAAGAAGAAAATTAGCGTTTCAAATTCACACATTTTTCTGCTTTTAAGTAAACATGTGATGACGAAATATGTTATCGGAACTATGCAGTTGGAATACGTATGTAAATACTTGAGGATTTATGTACGTTAAGGAGCACTTAGAGTCGCACGTGTTTTTGAAGCAAACGGAAAACAAAAAAGACGAGTATAATACCAGTCTGCAACACAAGTGAAGAATCACTCTTGACAAGGTAGCTATCATTACCTCAATTGAAAATTGAACAGCACTGATATTATTATTCTACAAGTAGCTCGTTATGAATAGATACTATTGTAGATGTTAGGTTAGGTGGAGGACCACCTCGAAGGAAAAGGTCCATCTTAGATCAGTACTTAGGTCCAATGTGATCAGATGTGGGAGATTTGCCTTGGGAGTACATATTGGCTTTACTGGCCAATAATCCAACGGCTACATTGACTCTATCATTTAGTCCGGATGGAAGTAGAAGTATCAGCGAGACAAGGGTTTGATACGAAAATCAACGAATGTAGGCATAAATTCGATTTTGTCTGTGTTGGAAAGACTAAGATTAGGAATTTGTTCTATCGATTGGCGAACGCACGTCAGGAGTAGTCTCAATAGGAAAACAAAATTGCTGAATGCTAAGTTCAACAATCGGATTGAGAGGAACAGTAAATAAATAGCTAAAGAATAAATAAGTAAGTAATTAAGTATTAGGTGGGTAAACATACATACTAACACACATACAATGAGCATCAAAAGAAACTGTACACTAAGGATAAAATTCTAACAATCACCAAACTCAACTTTTAACATTTAAGGAGAGTGCCCGAAAAAATTTGGCAAAATTTTGAAATTTTTTGTAATTATTTTTTGTTTTGTTTCAATTTTAAAAACTGGTAATGAAACAATTTTAAAATAAAAGTAACGGTAATTTATTAATGTATATTTTTTAATGTACAGTTCTTTTGACGCTCACTGTACGTGGTCATTGCAACAATTCAGTCAGGATTGCAATCTAGGTTCTCACACCACTTATGTTGTGTGTGTTAATTTCAGCTGTAAGTGGCGGCTCCTACAGTTTAAAGTCGACTCCAAATGACAGATTTTTGTGAGTTTTTTCATGATAAATTTATTTACTCTCAGAGTTTTTGCCAGAAATCTGTTGAAAGGATGTCGGGAATGTAGGCATAAATTCGATTTTGTCTGTGTTGGAAAGACTAAGATTAGGAATTTGTTCTATCGATTGGCGAACGCACGTCAGGAGTAGTCTCAATAGGAAAACAAAATTGCTGAATGCTAAGTTCAACAATCGGATTGAGAGGAACAGTAAATAAATAGCTAAAGAATAAATAAGTAAGTAATTAAGTATTAGGTGGGTAAACATACATACTAACACACATACAATGAGCATCAAAAGAAACTGTACACTAAGGATAAAATTCTAACAATCACCAAACTCAACTTTTAACATTTAAGGAGAGTGCCCGAAAAAATTTGGCAAAATTTTGAAATTTTTTGTAATTATTTTTTGTTTTGTTTCAATTTTAAAAACTGGTAATGAAACAATTTTAAAATAAAAGTAACGGTAATTTATTAATGTATATTTTTTAATGTACAGTTCTTTTGACGCTCACTGTACGTGGTCATTGCAACAATTCAGTCAGGATTGCAATCTAGGTTCTCACACCACTTATGTTGTGTGTGTTAATTTCAGCTGTAAGTGGCGGCTCCTACAGTTTAAAGTCGACTCCAAATGACAGATTTTTGTGAGTTTTTTCATGATAAATTTATTTACTCTCAGAGTTTTTGCCAGAAATCTGTTGAAAGGATGTCGCCGAAGAAATATTTTTTCAAATTTTGTTTTGTTCGAGATGTCTGACCTGGGTTTTGAATCATGGCTTCCATACGGTCCAGTTGTAGTGTCCTTTTCCATCATTTATCTATAACTTCTGTCATATTCCAATTGTTTTGTCAATGGTTTTATGAAGGTGTAGATTCTATCGAAATCGAATCATTCAGCTCAGGCTTCCAAGTGCCATTGAGATATGCTGTGGTCTTCCTTTCATGTATTCATTATAGTGTCTGTCCTTTTTAGGTGTCCGCGTGTGTACACCGAGAGGAATCTGCAAATTTTGTTCTGCAAATGGGACACTATGCAAATGGCTTCGTTATCACATCTTTTCTTTGCCAATGAGTAAAGTTTGTGTGGGATCAAGTGTTGACCTCCCTGCAAAGTACTCGTAGTGGCATGAATTCGTACATATGAATTCATTGAAGTGCAAGCCTTTGCAAGTGTAATCTCCGAGTCCAGGAAACCATGTGACGATAGTAGTCGAATGTCTGGCTACCAGAGACAGACCCTAAGCATCACGTCGTTTTTACATAATTTCAAATGTGGTTTCTATAGTAAATAGGGCTCTAATTGTTATTTCCCTTGCGGAAAATATGTGTATACCCCCGGGTTTTCTCTTACCTTTCGGTAAATATGTATATACCCCCTCTAGATATTCTCTGACACCGGATTTGTGTATCGGCAGCCTTTATTGCTAATATGCTTAGCTACGGGGTTTTAAATGATTTCTCTCTCTAAAGTGTTCATTTACATCCTGTTAATTATGCTTGTTACCATTTTTTATTTTGTTTTCTTTAATTGGTTCATTAAAATCTATTAAGTAAAGAAATCGTGTTTCAGTTTTCCCATAAAAATTTCAAAAAAATTTTTGTGTTTTGAAAGCTTTTTGAAATGATAATGATTTTTCGACATGATTAGACGATTATCGAAAAACAATATGATTGACTTTTTCTGTAAATTGTTGTAATTTTTTAATAAATTAAATTTTAATAACAATAAAATTACAAACTTTTTGTTACATGTAAGGCCCCCCTGCTGAACACAGTAATTATTTTATAATAATCAAGCAAGTTTTTTTTCTTCTTTTTTTCGATTTACAAATTTAACGCTGATTAATAATAACGAAAAAATAGCTAAAAGATCGAAAGAAAAGAATTTAAATTATTTCGAATATTGTAGCAAATCAATGTGGTCTGAAAATAAAAAAAAAACATTTTGACCTGAACCTTATTATTATTAATTGGTTTTTAAATAATTTTTCAATTTCCTTTCCTACTCAATAAAAGATTGTAAAAAAAACTTAACAATTCCTATACAATAGGCTGTGTAGTATTGGATTTTTTTTTGTTGTTTTTCTGGTATGTAATTTGGTTTCAACACCACCAAGTAAAAGACTTTCAAGCTTTCCACGTTCTTTTAATACTCGTGTGTATATTAAGTCAAGAGTGAATAAGCAATTGTATGACGACTGCAGGAATGGCTTCATACTGTCTGCTGTTTCTGTGTTCAGCCAATGAAGAATAAAAGAAATCCAAAGAAAAAAAATCTTTTTTGAACGCAAAATCTAAATTTTTTAAGAAAAGAATAGAAAATAAGCTTCAGAGAGAAATAATAAAAAAAATAGAATAATTAATTATATTTTTATTATTATGTTGCTGTTGTTATTGTTGTTACTGTAAACCTAACTACTTGGGTAGTTTTGTTAGTTCATATTCTATAGCCAGAGAACATGCTGCCTGCCTGCTGTAAACTTAAACATGAAAAAGGTTTCATCTTAGCGTGAGTTAAAGTAGTGAGAAGACAGACACCAAAAAAAAAATATTCGCTTCTTTTGTAGTCTACCAAATTATCTTCTGTGTTTTATTTTTTTAATTTTTTTTATTGTTCAAAAAATATGTTTTTGCTGCCAATAACATAATTTGTAACGCCAACTGATAACAAAAAAAAAAAAAAAATAAAAAAAAAATCATACAACCAACTCGAGAAAAGAACATTAAATTTAAACACGAAAAAAATTATAAAAAAATTGATCAAAAAAAATAAATCTTTTTTGAAAACGTCTTTTTTAATTTTAAATATTAAATTTACCAGCATAACCATTAACACTTCTAAGTTTAGCAAAAAAAAATTTTTTTTTTTAATTATTATCTGAAACCCTTTAACAGTTTAGTTTCGATCAAAAACATTTTAAAATTTATTGTCAGAACCTTGTTCTCCATTTGTAAAACAAGCAAAAAAAAATTTTCTAAAATTTGCCAAAACAATAAAAGAGAAAACACAAAACAAAACATCATTAATTTTATGGTTTAATTAGGAATTAAAAGCAAATATGGGTCAGAATATGTTTTCGATAATGATGCTGTAAATGAAATGAATTAGCGAAAGTAAAAATAAATTACAAACTTAATGCTGTAATCAATTATAACCAAATAATGCTAGTACAACAATAGAAATTTAAAGAAGAATTTCTTGGCAATAGAAAAAAAAACAAAAACAAAATATTTCAAAGAAATATAACTTCTCAGACAGGCCTTATTCCACTACAATGGACAATTACGAGTATAACAGAATATGGTTTTCTTAATAATAAAAATCTTGGGTGTAAAACTGCAAATGTTCACCGATCGCTCAAAAATGGAATGCAGAACTGCACCTATAGTCCAATCGGTTAAACTGCCACTGAACCGGTCATACAGATTACCCAAACAGGCCAGCGTATTTCAGGCGGAGATTTTTGTTATTAAACAAACAAACAGCACACATGATTGCAACCTTCGCACTTGATCATATGTATAGATAGTCAAGCAGCCAACAAAGTGTCAAATCAAAGATCGTCAGGAGTTGCATGGTCTCTCTACACCGTATACATTGACGCAACACACGCCTCTACTTGGTTTCGGGCCACTGTGGTATAGAGGGGAATGAAGCAAAGCAAACAAACTGGCACGTAAGGTATCGGATGTGTCTGAATAGCGGACGATGCCTCAACAGGAATACTTTTTCAAATTGGAAAAAGCAGCAAGGAATTCAATAAACCGTGAGTGGTCCAACATACCTAGTTGCTGAATTTTAAAACTGCTGTGGACAGCAGAAAAACCAAAGAACTACATAAGAAGTTTCCCTGATTTTTCGGAAACGAACAGAGCAGTAGCATGTTAAGAAAGTTTGTTTAAAAACTTCTTAACTTTATCACAACGCTTGAGCCCTATCAACAACTGTTGAACAACGTCACCAATTTAGAAAGAAGTGCTGCAATATTCGTTAACAATCTTGGATCTTGAACTCCAAAGTATGTAAATTCAGATATAAAAATCCGTTTCACTCAATTCTTAAGTTTTTTATAAGAAAATTCAGCCAGGATTTCGACCTAGTTTCTCACAAACTCTTATGCTGTGTGTGTTAATTTTATACACGAATGGCGAGACTCACAGTCCACTCTGAACGACAGATTATTTTTTGGGAAACTTTTCATGGCAATTATGAAGTCGCCGTGGTCTAGTAGGTAGTGTGCTGGCTTATTAGACGAAAGGCCCGAGTTCGAATCCCAGGTCAGACATCAAAACGAAAATATGAAAATATTTCTTCGGCGACTTCCTCTCAGCAGATTTCTGGCAAAAACTCTGAGAGTAAAAATTGCCATGAAAAGCTTCTCAAAAAATCTGTCGTTCGGAGTCGACTTTAAACTGTAGGTCCCGCCACTCATGTATAAAATAAACGCACACAACACGAGTGGTGTGAGAAGCTAGGACGTTGTACAATGGGTCAGTTCGACCTCCGGGTACTGTACTTGTCACAGTTGACAAGTACACGTCCTCTAACCTAACCTAACCTTTCATGGCAATTTTTTTTATTTACTCTCAGAGTTTTTGCCGGAAATCTGCAAAGAGCACCCATATTGTATGCGTTAATTTTATGTTTGAGTGGAGGAACAGTTTAATGTCAACTCTGAACTACAGATTTGAGAAACTTTTTATGAATTTTTTTTTTTGTCACTCTCAGAGTTTTTACCAGTAGAAATATTTTTTTCATATTTCGTGTTATTTGAAATATCTAAGCCATGTGGTTATACAGACTTTCGTCTAATACGGACTAATCTAATAAGTGAGCTGTGGCCCATGCTCGTAATCTTGACTAAAGGGTTGTAATGACCAATTAGCCAGGATTGCAACCTAGCTTCTCTCATCACTTATATTGTGTGTGTGCTAATTTTATATTTGAATGGAGGGGACCTACAATTTAATGTCGACTCCGAACAACAGATTTGAGAGATTTCATTTTCATGACAATTTTTGTCACCCTCAGGGTTTTTGCCAGAAGTTTGCTGAGAGCAAGCCGCCATAAAGTTGCATGTGTTTTGTTTGGGATATCTGGAATGTCCGGGGTAGAACTCGTTAACTAAGCCAGCTTACTACCTACTAAACTATGGCGATCAGATCAATCTGTCAGTGAACTCATGTGAAAACTTTGAAAAACCAGTGAGCATGGCCCCAAAGCTAAATAGATTTCTGTTCCCTATTTCTGCACAATCTGTTCTAGAATTATATTAAAAACCAACAACAACATCTGACAAGTTTATCCGCTCCTGTGGTTTCTTTATTAATTAGATTGTTTGATAACAAATTTCCATTCGATCAATATTTGTTGGGTTTTATTTTCGTAAGCCTTTACTATGAAGATATGAAGATTGAAGATTTCTGACCGGGGTTTTGAATCGTGACCTCATGTCTAATAAGCCAACTTACTACCTACTAGGCTACGGTGGCTAGGAATATATGCTTCTAATAAATTGGTCAGTTTTCTCATGTAAGAAAATTCATAAAAAGGCTTGAGTGTTTCTGAATCCAACACTTTGATGTGGGTAGTCCTCATTCCCCTACAAAGCAAAGCTTTAGCAAACCTTACAAGAAATGTTCATTAAAGTTGATCTTTGGATCCTGTTACTGCCGTAATTTGATCGAAAATGGTTTAATTTCATAAATATCTATTCCAAAAGGCTTGGAAATGACTTATCCTAACACTATTAACAGCTCTTCTCTCTGTAAGACCCTTTAAACTTTTTAGGAAATTTTGTTTCCTATTTTTTGGTCTTTAAATTTAAAATAAATTTTCTTTCACCCAAAGGAATTGCCAGGTGACATTATTATCTGCTATTTTTGGTCGCTAAAGAACTACAAAACAACAAAAGCAAATACAAAAAAATGGGGAAAAACCTTTAAAATTGTAACAAAACATGCAAACCTGTCAAGTGTCAGTTAACGAAATGAACAAAAATACTGCAATATTGCCACCACTATCACCGTCACCAACACCATCACCCATACTAAAACCAATAACAACAACAATTAACAACTATTGCAGGCTATAATAGCGGAGAAACTCTTAAATTTTTCCTCGACATTGTTTTCTGTAACTTGAAGAACAAAAAAAAAAAAAAAACACGGGAAAAAAAGAAGGAACATGTTAAATGACTTTTTGTAAGCCATGTTAACATGTAACCAATGAATTTTCCAGGCCTAAAACAAGAAGACAACACCACATAACAATTGGCATTTTACATACGGGCTAAGAACTTAAACGATTCCTTTGCCAAACGTACGTACGTACAAATATAGGCAAAACAAAGCATAGCAGAAGAAAAGAAGAACACGGCCTAAAAGTGTTTACCTACAGGCCAAAAGGTAAATGAAACCTTTAAATTTGAAACTTTGGAAAAATTGTAACAAATACTTCCAATACACATGTAAATCAACCTTTAACGGTATTAAAAAAGATCATATTGTTAGTGAGGCCTATCACTTTAATATTGCCTTATACGTACAACATAAAAGGTATGGACGTCTATTCTATTTTGGACTTTGATACCCTGTAAGAAGACAGCAGAACAGTCGTAAAGAGTGCATATACATGGGTGTTAATGTCACTTGAACGATGTTTTATTTTTTTTTTTTTTTTCTTTTAAAGCCACATTTGGTTAGAAAAATTGTTCTACAAGGGATTATTTACCAAGTAAACATAGAAACCTTTTAAAACAAGAGTATTTCCTGGTTATTTGGCAAAATTATAATTAATTTAGCTTATGTGGTGTTGTTATTGTTGTTGTTAACTAAAGGTTGAAGAAAAGCTAAAGGTTTGCTGGGACATTTTTTATTCTGCAGGTCAATGCGTATTTACTTTTATAAATTAAACGCTGCCATAATGATTGCTATTGTGGCAATATAATGTTCTTTTGTCTTAAAAATTTTGTTCACACCGGATATGGATTGTACTCGAACTAAAAAAATTTCTAAAAGTGGTTCATTCAACGCTAAACAAGGTACAGAGGGTCCATGCCGCACGCTGGCCTCGAGCTCATCTTGTCTCTGAAACCATTGAACATCTTCCGCTGAAACGTGACTACTAGAACTGCACTGAAGCTTAAGCTATCAGATATGTTTACACCACGTACGGTGAGCCACGTTTCAATACTGCTTGAAGTAGAACAGAATCACTCAGGTATTAGATGTGACTACGTGGTACCGGAGACTGTTTTCAGATGAACACACGAGACTGATACCCCCACATGGGAAGAATGGGATGATCAAGCTGTCATCGGTGACGGTGATATAATGATGTTCACCGACGGCTCAAAAATTAAATGCAGAACTTGATCTGGGGTCTAATCCGATCAACTGGCACTGAACGAGTCATACAGATTACTTGACCAGGCCAGCGTATTTCAGGCTGAGATTTTTGTTATGGGAAAGGATGCAAGCGTGATTGAAACCAGGTACCTGCCTCCTTCGTACTTGATCATATGTGTGGACAGTCAAACAGCCAACAAAGCGTCAAATCAGAGATCGTCAGGAGTTGCATGGTCTCTCTACAGCGTATACGTTGACGCAACATCGGCATCTACTGGGATTCGGGCCACTGTGGCATAAAGGGAAACAAAAAGGCAGACTAACAACAACGTGTTCAATTTAGAAAGAAGGCTTGTAATTCGCTAACAATCTTGGATCTTGAACTCCAAAGTATGTCACTTCAGATATAAAAATACAATTTCGCTCTGTAGACTCCGAAAGACAGATTTTTGAGAAACTTTTCCCAGCAATTTTTATTTACTCTGAGAGTTTACGCCAGAAATCTGCTGAGAGGAAGTCGCCGATATAATATTTTTCCAAAATTCGTTTTTTTGGAGATGTCTGAGCTGTTTTTTGAACCGTGACCTTATGTCTAATGAGCCAACACTCTACTTACTAGACTACGGCGACTACGTATACTCCATTTAAAAGTAGGAATTCGTCAGCAGTGGTTCCAAAATTTGAAATCAAGGTAGGGATTGTTACTGACTCTTAATAAACGGGGATATATTTCCTGGTTATACATATGCACCAATTATTTGTGTTCCTCATAAGTTTCTTTAATTAAAAATCTTACCAGCCAGTGTTCATTAACTTTTAAATTCAATCAATGGAAACATGTTGCTTAATTAACTCTTTGGTTGCCACTAATTGTGCCATTTTTGAGCTTTTGTTGCAAGCAAAGTTTTTGTTGCTCGTTTTGCAGTTGTTGTTGTTATTATTGGAGTTTCCTTGTGTAAATAACAATTTGCGTAGATTGTGTTGTTAATATAGTTCACTAGCCAGCCAGCCATGTCACACAGTTATTATGAGCGTATATAGCCTCTATGTATGTATGTGTGTGTGTGTGAAAGTATGAAAAAGCATGAAAGTGTTTGAGAGTTTGTGCTCTTAATCCAGGCTTCTTAACAACGCCAGAAACATCATCATCATCATCATTATTATTACCATGGCTATGGTCGCCATCATTATCGTCCACAATAACCACACAAATACACAGTCATACTCATGTCATCCTGGCTTAAAATAACAGCAAACAGGCAACAGGAACAACAAACAGGCAACAACATACACGATGAAAAAAGAATTTGTGATGGTTTAACTTGTGCCGGCATTAAATAGCGTCAGTATTTTAATGATAAATGTTGCTGCCATATTATGACTTGTCATAAATTTGCCTTTGTATCCATTACTCATTTGTCAATATTTTTCGCTTTATTTAAACATTAAACAGGCATACAGACATACAGACAGACAGCCATACAAACAGACAGATGCAGAGACAACACTTTCATGGTTTTAGATTTTTAAACATACATACATACATACACACACATATACAGTGAAAACTTTAACACACTTAAATATGTGTTTAATACCGCTGCAGTTGGGAATGTATAGTATGTGTATCAGTGTTTGTATTTGTATTTCAACTTCTTAAAGATAAGCTGCACTTTAACGCATCCATGCTTGAGTGATGAGGCTTAAAAAGACGACAGTCAACAACAGCCAACAACAGCAACAACAACAACAAACACAGCTTATGTCCATTATTAAAGCATAAATGTTGCCTGATGTTTGTAAATGACAACGACAATGACAATGATGATGATGTTGCTGTTGTTGCTGTTGCTGTTATTGTAGCAAAAAAAGAAGAGGAAGAAGACCATGAATGATACGTAAACGAAAGCACTAACATGCAGCAGCAGCAGCAATGGTAGTTTAAATAGCTTGAGTAAACAACTTATTTTTTGAAAACCTGTGGACAAGTCATCTAAAAACGTCATTTTCATACTGACATCATTTGTTATATTCTCTCACATGCATTCTCATATATTCTCATATTTACGCACAGCACAAGAAAAAGAAGAAGAAGGAAAAAACAAAAACCGTTTTAAACTGATATTCTCCGGACAGTATGTCAGTGAGATATTGAAATAATTGTTCGTCTCTGTGTATGGATGACATGTTTGTTCAAGTGCGTTTCGTCTACACTTTAGAACGGGGTTACCTTTACTTATTTTAAACAAATTTATTTATTCTTACCAAATAACTTATTCTTCTTCTTCCTCTTATTCAGCTTTTTCAATTAGAATAAGTGCGGGTTTGTGTTGTAATTAATTTGTCAAAATTGTTTCACGTTTTGGTATCTGAAATGTGTTAGTAAAGTGTGGGAACAGATAAGAAAAATAAACGAATTGATTCCACAGTATTTTTTACCTCAGTTCGAGGTATATATTGCTGATAACTTCACGATAACTTATCTTCAGATGCCTCAACATTAAGGGGTTACCCGCATGGAAATGGTTTGTAACGTAGCCTTACAAAGCATCGTTTTGTTGGCCACATATCCTGCAGTTTATAACCTGCAAATGCAGATCAAAAACGATCAGCTATAATTAGACGTCGGCACCAATGTCTCCCGGGAGTCGAACAAGTTCGGCTTTTTACACACGTAGGACACGAACATCAACAATATTCGTTAAAATGAGCTTAAAAATGCATTCAGTTGCTTGTCAGCATTCAGTGAAGCAGGTTCTCGTCCCTTCTTTTTGAAATTTTTTTGTGTATCAATTATACACCCAAAGAAAAATTCAATTAAAATGTGAAGAAAACTGGGAAACAGAATTTTTTTTTGCTTTAAATATATTGAATTTCAGGTACTTGCAATATATAATGATGACTCTTGCTACAAATCCATAAGAACTTGTGCGAAAAATATCAATGCCATCAAAAAGCACAATATTTGTTCGAACACTGTTTGAAACAAAAATTAGTAACAATTTTCCTTTGGGTTATACACAAATACACTCACATTTTTATCATGTTCTCTTTGTGCCGACGTCTGGCTATAATACAGTGAAAGTACTCTGAATTACTTTCCTACTTAGCTAGTCATTACAACCCTTTAATCGGGACTACTACAACCTAGCTTCTCACGCCATCCCCATTGTGTAAGATACTTTTTTCCGTAAGCGGAGGGACGTACAGTTTACTTTCGATTCTGAATGACAAATGCAGTTTGCCTGAGCAGAGTTGTTAGAAAACTGCTGGTAGGTAGTCGCCGAAAGAAAAATTTGTTCATTTGTCTTCTTCGAGATGTGTGAGCCAGGGGTTGAACTACGGGCTCGCGTCTTATAAATCAACACACTACCGACTAGACAATGACGCCTTTAATTGGCGGTGACTATTCTCCCAGTGAAGTTTTTGGAAAAATATGGCCGAATGACAACTCCTGACCTCTAAACAGTCCCCTTTTTCAAATGCAAGGGCAAAACAATTCTTCGTAGAATAAAATTTCATTTAAAACATCAGCATTGAAAGCCTATTGCTATATTAGCCAAGTAGCGGAGGAGCGCAAGAAATAGTGGGTTGTTATGGCCAGTTAAGAAGAAGAAGACAATAAGTCATGAACATTCGCCTTCAAGAAGATTCATCAGACTGTATACTTTGCCATATAAAAGGTAAGCCAAGGCAGGCGAGTGAGTTAGTGAAGTTCAGTCAGTCTTGTGTGAAGACGCTCGGTGTTTGCAGAGAATAATCGCGAAGATCTCCGTTAGAAAGATCTGTTGAACAATTGTCTAGTATTTGTTATTGCTTATGCAAAGGGTGTAAACAGAGGAATAACAAACCAAGCAATTGATGTTGTTTACATCAAGTTGTGAACAGTGGCATACAGAATTGTGCGAACAATAAAGAATTTTAATTAAAACTAAACACAAATTTATTTTTATTTTACTTGTAATCTACGAGCTTATATTTTCAACGTTTTTAAAAGGTAAAAACTTAGCATTAAACGTAGCATTAAAAAAACTAAACCTTAGATTTATTGGTTTATTTTTAACACTCTTTCTTCTAACGTTCATATTTTTTTAGTATTTATTAACCACCATCATTATGTATTGATTAAATATTTTGTACTGAAATCATTAGAAATTAAACGCTGACTGACTTCAATTTCAATTTCCTGTAACAAATATAGGCAAGCGCAGTCAATTATTTGTTGTTTAGACGCTAACGAAAATTGATTAATTAAGTAAGAAAATTAAACCTTAAACCGGAACAACAGCAAACAATATTTGAATTCCCAACACAATTTGTATTGTGGACACTGAGTGGAATGGAGTCCCAACAATTATGGACACTTAAAACAATTAACATGACTTTCTACTCCATATCCTGTGTTTTAAATGCAAATGCAGCCGATACATGCATACATACTCGTACACTTATGCACAGTCCATAAGAACAAATGACACAAGCTTGTTAAAGACAAAGAAAAAAAATGAAACGTAACGCTATTCCACTTAACTACACACCAAACCAATCCACTTGGAACAGCACAATAAAGTGCGTATAATTGTCGCTGTTACAAATGCATATGCGTGGCATAATTTTTTTTCAATTTTTTTTTTTAATATTCAAATGCGTGATTTTAACATTTTGTGAACAATAATAAGAGAAATAAATGAATAAGAATAGAACGTAAACAGAAAACAGAAAAACAAAAGAAATTTTCCAATAATTAAAGCGTATGTGTGTGTTAAATTGTTGTTAATTAGAGAAGTTCCGTTTGAAGGATCATATTAAAGAACCCCAACTCAAGACGCTTATAAGTGTTTATTGTTTTTCTTGTTGTAAACAAATTTGTTTTTGTTTTTTTTTGTTATGTATTGCCGGATAAATTGGAAATAACAGAGAGTTAGGCGGACAGACACAAAGACCTACTCCAGTTGTTTTTGTTTTCATGATTTTTTTTTTAATTTGAAAAACTTGTTGGAATATCCGTTTTACTAGGTCTCTTTGTAAACGAATGTCTGAGTTGTAAATCAGAAAATAATAGCCGGTTTTAGACGACTCTATGATTCACTAACTGGTTTTTCAATGATTTCGTTTAGATGGCTTGAACAATATTTTTCTAAGCGTTGTAGGCTGTACTCTTTTGGCTGGTGGCTAAAAATCAAGAAGTTGCAAACGATTCTGACTTGAAAATCAACAGGTTGCCATGAAGATTTGTTGTAAGTTTAAGGGTGAATGTACTTTGGTGAAGTCGCCGTAGTCTAGCAGGTAGTGTGTTGGCTTATTAGACGTAAAGACAGGGTTCGAGCCCCAGGCCAGACATCAAAACAAAATACAAAAAGTATTTCTTCGACAATTTCCTCTCAGCAGATTTCTGGCAAAAATAAATAAAGTGGCCATGAAAAGTTTCTCAAAAACCTGTCGTTAGGACACGACTTTAAACTGTTAGTCCCTCGACTCATATATAAAATTAACACACACAACATAAGCGATGTGAGAAGCTAAGCCGTAATCCTGGCTGAATTTTCTTATAAAAAGGCCAGAAAATGAGCGAAAACGTATTTTTATATCTGAATTGACATACTTTGTAGACCAAAATCCAAGATTGTTTACGAGTTATAGCCCTTCTATGGAAATTAGTGACGTTGTTCAATAGTTGTGTGTTGGGCTCAAGCATTGTGGTAAAATTAAGAAACTTTCAAACAAACTTTCTTTAAATTCTACTGCTCTACTCGTTTCCGAAACATCAGAGATAGTTCACAAGTAGTTCCTTAGTTTTCCTGCTGTCCACTGCTGGACACAGCAGATTTCAAATTCGGCAATGACGTATATTGGATCACCCACGGTTTGTTGAATTCCAAGCTGTTTTTCCAATTTGGAAAAGTATCTCTGTAGAGGCACATGGATTCCGATGCTTTCCGTGCCAGTTTGTCCGCCTTTTCGAACCAAGGAGACGCGGGTGTTGGGTCGACGTATACGGTGTAGAGAGTATGTATGTGTACCAGAGATCAGCAACGAGTATTCAAAACGATGAGTAGATTCGAGTCATACTTATAATTTCAGCTACTTATACGCATTCATACTTATTTTAATATCATACTCATACTACTCATATTCAAAGTTAGAAATACTCATCGTACTCATACTTAACAATACGCACGATGTTGTTGATTTCGACTCTCCATGATTCAACATATACACGAAGCACAAAATAAGTATGATTCGAGTACGAACACCACAATACTCGCTAGAAGGTTGTGTGTGTGCTTTGCTTGCTGTCTTTGTCTTTTCTTTTCTCTTCTTTTGCAAATGCAACAATAACTACTATTGTAAATTTTGATGAATGATTCGAGTGACTCGAATCATTCGTAAGCATTATAAGTATTTTTCTAAATTTATGAATCTGAATGAGTAGGCGTATGAATCAAACAATGAATCGAATGTTGTGAGTTTGATGTCAACGTTGTACTCATACTCATTGCAACCTATACTTATAAATCAATGTTGTAGCGAGTACGAATGAATCAGAGTAGTTGAATTTTAATACTCTTGACTCACTCATACTCAAAATTTCATAAGTACGTATGAGTAGCGAGAATACGATTCCTTGCTGATCTCTGATGTGTACTTTGGTTGGTTATATGACAACAAAGAAAAGCTTCCAAATTGCTAATTGTTTGAAGAGATATTTTTTACAGAAATTCAAAGCCTGAGAAAGAGTGGAACAAAATCAGTAAAGTGCTTAGAGAAGGTGTTGTTTATAAACAACTACAAGGAGCTGCTGCAGTAGACCGAACAGCTGCAAAAATCTTAAAGAAAATTTTCCTAAGTTTGAGCCAAAGACGTGTATCAGCAAATCACCGCATTAACATCGATCAGGAACCGTAAAACTGCTAAGCTACTCTGTATTTGCTGGGTGGATTACCTTTAGTTGGAGTAGAGGAGGAAGTTGTCTGAGTTGGAAGGACCAAATCGTGGAAGGTCTGTTATCAATAGCTAGGACCAACTGGCAAGCATAGGCGCCTGGAAGGATGTGTTAAGGCTGGCCGAAAACCGATAAGTTATGCTACTCTGTACATGGCCGCATACCTCCACCTTATTGATGTAGGGCATTGGACAGAAAACATCTTAAGATTTAAGCCGCCTTTATTTTCAGAGTTCGGTTTTATTCACACTTAAATACGAAATTTCAGATCAAAATGACTGTCTGTCCTTATGTCCCGTCATGTGTATGTTAAGTATACGTAAAGAATTTTAGTTTTCTGTTGATGTTTGCGTTGTTAGACCAACAATAACAAAAAAAATAACCAAGTTATATGCTTTAGTTTTGTTTTTTGTTTCTTTTTTATTTGATTCATAGTTGTATGGAAACAAACAAACAAGCAAACAACAAATCAAACAAATAAACAACCGGTCACACAACCAACCTACTGACACTCCAGATACAATAAAAAAAAATAAATAGATTCTAGAACTAAAAAACTAAAACTGAAACGTAAACGTAACATGCATGTTTTATGCACAATAATACCACAATTCAGTCACTCACTCACTCGCACTCATTCAGTCTTGAGTCAACTGAATGAATGTCTTGCGTTTTATTTGTAGATTTTTTTCTTCCATTTTTTTGGGCAACACCGCTATGCGTGTCTAGCATACAGCATTAGTTTGGATGCATGATTGTGACCGTAACAACAAGAAGAAGAAAACTGAATGACTGAGTGACTGAGTCTAACTTTAAGACCGTCAAATAAACATCAGGCTTGCATGCACTCGTTTTCTAAAGAACGAAACACTTGCAGTATTGTTTGCCAGCCATGCCACTATTTTTCACTCTTATGCTGTAAGTCTGTCTGTCTCTCTGTCTTTCTGTCTGTTTTATATTTCTTTGTTTTATTTTTCCTGTTCTACCAATTCATTCTTTTTATGTTTATTATGTTACCGAATATTTTTTGTTTGTTTATTTATTCGTTAAATTTTTTCCTGTTGCTGTTTATATGCGTTTTTGTGGAAATGCCTTTCCTACTATACCCCTTCCTTAACCCCATAACATGTAATCTAAGCGTTAAATGTTTTCCAAATCTCTTATATTTACATCTGTGAGGAAAAAGGAAAAACCAAAAACAACAACAAGATATAATGTTTCCAAATACATAGTAAAGGATTACGAACATAAAACTCAACAAATATTGATTGAATGGAAATTTAGCATCAAACACTGAAATATAATAGAAATGTGTTACGTTTCTAATTAATAGAGAAACCAAAAGAAGCGGATGATGTTGTTAGATGTTGTTGTTGTTGGTTTTTGTAATTCTAGAACACGACGGTGAAGAAATTTAAAACAACTTCCAAAAATAGGGAACAGAAATTTATTCAGCTATGGGGTCATGCTCACAGGTTTTTCAAATGTTCACATGAGTTCACTGGCAGATGGAGCCGATCGCTGGCTTATTAGACGAAAGTCTGTGGTTCCACCTCTGGCTCAGATATCTCATACAAAAAAAAAAAAAATTTAATAAAAAATACTTATTACGGCGACTTCCTCCCAGCAGTTTTTTGGCAAAAAACTCTGATAGTGACAAAAAATGTCATGGAAAAAAGAAATATCATAGAATGGGGCAACATCAGCCTTACAACAGCAGAACAACTTACTGAATAGAGTTCAAGAATTGACTTAGAACTTCTAAGACTACGAGCCTTACAATAGTAGAACAACTTACCGAATAGAGTTCAGCAATTTATTTAGAACTTCTGAAACTACGAGAAGGCTTTTGATATTCTATAACGTAGCTGTCTGGATAGGTAAGGGGCCTCCAGAGAAAATAACACATCTTATAAGGAGATTTTATCTATTTGAAGACGCTGTTGTCTAGTAGATAGTATTGTGGGTTATTAGACGAGATTCTGTGGACATCTCAAACAAAGCGAAATAGGAAAAAATATTTCTTTGTCGACTTCCTCTCAGCAGCCTTCGTTCGAATGGCAGAGGATGCTCCGGCGAGACGGGTATTTGATGTGGGGATCTGCAGAAGTCGGCGAAGAGGATGACCTTGTTTGAGTTGGAAGGACCAAATCCAGGAAGCCCTGTCATCGATTGGTGTGATCAACTGGCGTAGGCGCGCAAGAACCAGAGGCGCCTGGAAGGATGTGTAACACATCAGGCCGAAATCCGATAATCGGTTTGTGAATGGCCAATTAAGTAAGTAAGTACGTGGTGCTATCTTTGACCCAGACATCTCAAATAAAATGAAACATGAAAAAATATTTCTTTCGGAAACTTGCTCTCAGCAGTTCTCTGGCAAAAACTATGAGAGTGACGAAAAATGTCTTAATGTCTTGTTCGGTATCGACATTAAACTGTAGGTTCGACACACATGTATGAAATTAACACTTACAATATGGGTGATGTAAGAAACTAGGTTGTAATCCTAACTAAAGGATTGTAGTGACCAATTAAGAAAGTAAATAAATAACTTACTTGTAGTCGCCGTAGTCTAGTAGGCAGTGTGTTGGCTTATTAGACGAAAAGCCCGGGTTCGTATCCCAGGTCAGCCATCAAAATATGAAAAAAAATATTTCTTCGGCGACTGCCTCTCAGCAGATTTCTGGCAAAAACTCTGAGAGTAAATAAAATTGCCATGAAGAGCTTCTCAAAAAAAAAATCTGTCGTTCGGAGTCGACTTTAAACTGTAGGTCCCGCCGCTCATGTATAAAATTAACACACACAACATAAGTGGTGTGAGAAGCTAGGTCGAAATCCTGACTGAAGGGTTGTAATGACCAATTATGTATGTATTTATGTAAGTAAATAACTGACAGATTGCTGTTGAATGGAGCAGTGTTACTCATTTAGTGATTTTACAAAACTATGAACTCGTGTACTTAAACGTACCCATAAAAAATAAAAAAAGGTTGGTTTTGATCACATTAGGTTTGAGTTTGCTTCAGTTATTAATAATTCTGCTGATATTTCCGTTTTATCACTGTCAAAAAGACAAAAAGAAAACAAAAAAGACAAAAAGAAAAACGAAAAAATCCCACCAAAAGGTCTAATCTGTTAAAAATATTGTTTTTATGTCTCATTTATTTCTCTTTTTGGCTTTGCAGTCAAGCATTCATTCATTAGTTCAATTACACTCTGCTGGCCTTTTTATACACTTTTATTTGTGAGTTTATTTCACTCACTGTCATCTTATCGGTAGTTTTTTTTTGTGGATTCACTTGTTTCATTTGAACACTTCACTGGGTTTTGTATTGGAATAAACAAATCACAGGCAAAGCCATTCACACACAGAATACAATACCAAAAAGAGACTTGAATACAGTTTAGACGGATTGGTTGGTAGAGTGTGTACAAATGTATGTCTGATATTATTTTTCTTTTTTTTTTTTTGTGAGGATCCAAAGTGATTATTTTACAACATCCATTAGCTTTATTTTTGAAAATTGTGATCATTAATTATGTTTTTGTGTGTTATTGTGTCCTGTGCTGTTCGGCCTGTCCAACCACCATTCATTCACATGGTCCAGCCATGGCCATTGAGTGTCTGTTAAGTGCAAATTTCTCAAGTGTAAATGGCCCCATAAAGCGGGGATTTCAAAAAAGAAAAAAATGGAAGTCGTCCTCTAGAAAAGAAAAGAATACATGAAACGAACATGTGTAATATTTCATAAAAGATGATTTAATTCATACATTAAAAATTAACAATAATTTATCAAAAAATGTTGGAAATAAGAATAAGAATCAGAAGAACGCATATGAACAAAAAAGCATATAATAAAGGCATATCAAACAGAACAAAGAACCACTGAAATGAAAAATTGACTTTCTTATGTGTTGTGGTTTGTTGGGTTCAAAGCATAGCCCCCCCAGTTTCCTTTTTTTTCAAATTTAAATATTTCATGTAGAGCATGGAGCAGCAATAAAAATCAAGGTGTGTTTAAATTTCAATTTAAATTTATTTCTTGATTTCGTACATTTCAAAAACTAGAGCATAAATGACAATCTATTGCCAATGGCCAGTCTTAGGTTTGGCTTTTGAAAGAAACAGGTGGTATTAAAAACAATTTTAATTTTATTTTCTTTAAACATAAGTATTAAATTAAAAAATATTTTAAAATAATAATTCAATCATTGTTAACATACTCATACATAGCAAGCGTACACCGCACCAGACCGCCTTGCCTTATATGGTGGGACATAATGATTGCTTGCTACGTAAAACCCAATTTGTAGCTACAAACTGAAAACGTAATATGACTCTATTAATGGCAACTCGATTAAATAAATAAAAATTAAAGAAACAATTTTGTTTTTTTAAATTTATTTAATAATTATAATTATTAACAAATATGTTAGAAAATATTTACTTACTTTTGTAGAGTAAATCACTTTACAAATGTAGCATAATCTGAAACACAAGCTATCGTATTTACTTTTAAAAATCGAATCCTACATGTGAATACAAAAAACACGCTATAAAATATATAAACAAACTTACTTTTCTATAAAAATTTTTAAATCATGGCACAGTAACCTCCAGCTTAATGTATCGATAAACCAGATCGAGTCATACATATCCCCTATAAAAACCAGAAGTATGTCTGAAGTTCCACCTCAGTAAAACAAAAATAATGAAATTGAGGACAATCAGCCAAGATTTTGATTTTTGATTACAAAAGCATTGATTCCTTTGGTCGCCTGCATCATATTTGGCGATTTAGTCATATCACGAAGACCACGAAAATCGTTATGGTCCGCAATATCCAAAGTTACCGAAAGTACGCTATTAAATATATGCAAACAAACTTACTTTTCTATAAAAATGTTTAAGTCAGGGCACAGTAAACTCCTTCTTAATGTATCGATAAACGAGATCGAGTCATACAAATCCTCTATAAAAGATAAAAGTATTAAAGTCTGAAATTCCACATCGGAAATAAAAAAAATCTTGAACTTGAATAACACCAGCCAAGATTTTGATTTCTAATCCCTAAAGCATTCAGGCCTTTGGTTGCCTGCATAGTATTTAAGGATCTAGTATTATCAGGCTTATGAAATGTTGAGTCAAGCAAACATAAAACTGTCCTGCCATTGCCATTCTATTGGGTGGAACGGGCAGGTCAGCCTACTTTTTTATCTAGCCCGTGTTCATCTTTTGAAAAATGAGTTCAGTTTCCTGGTAATAAGGATAGCTTGTGTAACTGAGGAACTTACAAGACCAGATACACTTCTCTCAAACACTAATTCATATACTTACTTAACTGGCCATTAACAACCCGATTAACGGATTTCGGCCTGCCTTAACACATCCTTCCAGGCGCCTATGCTTCTTGCGCGCCCACGCTAGTTGGTCACACGAATCGATGACAGGGCTACTTTGATCTGGTTCTTCCAACGCAAACAAGGTCGTCCTCTTTGCCGACATCTGCAGATCCCCGCATCAAATACCCGTCTCGCCGCAGCACCCTCCTCCATTCGAACGACATGGCCGAGCCAGCGCAGCCGCTGGATGTTAATACGCTGCACAACGTCTATGTCGTTGAGGAGCTCATACAGTTCACTGTTGTATCGGATGCGGAAATCATCGAAAACTTGCGCTGGACGGAAGATCTTACGTAGGAGTTTCCTCCCGAATACTCTCAAAGCTTCTGCAGCAGTGCTTAATAGTGTCTATGCCTCTGCGTCATAAAGAAGCACGGGGATGATGAGCGTTTTGTAGAGTTGCAGTTTTATCGTACGAGAGAGGTTGCCTATTGAGACCATAGTAGCACTTGTTGGCAAGAGTGATTTATTTCCAGACTGACATCATTTTTGGTGGTTACGATGGAGCAAAAATAATTGATATATGAGAACCGATATACCTCCGTTCTTTTTTCATTAACTGGTGGAGTAAGAATCTTTCTTCATTGTATTATTCCCCCGGCCTTAATGGGATAACATGGCGAAGCGCCCAAATGAAGTCGCCACAGTCTAGCAGGCGACTTAGACATAAGGCCGTGGTTCAAACCCCACATCAGACATCAAAACGAAAATATGAAAATATATTTCTTCGGTGACTTTCTCTCAACAGATTTCTGGCAAAAAAAAACTTTAAAATTGCCAAAGTTTCTCAAAAATCTATCGTTCGAAGTCGGATTTAGAGAGTAGGTTCCGCCACTCATGTATAAAGTGAACACGCACAACATAAGTGGTGGTAATCCTAACTAAAGGACTGTAATGACCAATTAAATTAATTAACTAAGTGCGTATGAGATATGTAAACTGGATCGTAGGTTATCTTTATACTTCACTGGCCATTGCGTATGGATAGGCGTGATGAAAGACATCTCTTATCTGTAAAAACTTTCTTCAGAAGTTGTAAATGGGGCGTGTTGAATTTATTTATCAATTTTGGTCTCTGGCTCTATACTTTCTTACTAGTCAAAGAGAGCTGTCACCATTTTATGGAGAAGAGAATCACCAGGTTTGTTAAGCTTTCAGACCATTTTTTAGTTTGATTTTCAAACGGTCGTATTTTTTACTGCGAAGCTAATGCTGGATACCGTTTAACCAGGAATTGTCAGCTAACTTTGGAATATCATTTCATATGTTGTCCCAACGGACAGCTCTGTACGGCATTTTGTTTAATTATCGTTAGGATATGGTTTTCCCAACCTATTGGAATTTATGGTAACGCTTTTGTACCATAATCGGATAAGCTTCCTGTAATCTTTTTTGGTTTAGGGATTACAGTTCTTAGCACTGTATACAACATTGTGTCCAAAATATTGTCAAATTCCGTTGTTTTTTGGTAGTCGGAAAAAGTTACTTTTAACCAAACCGTATTTGAATACAGTGGTGAACAAAAAAGTAGTATATTGTAGGGTATAACATACGCAGATCTAACATGACAAACAAATGGCGTTTGCCTATAATTAATATTTCCATGTCTAATAAAAATAATTTCTTTTGTACATACTTCAATTACAGGCCTTTAAGCCACCTATGGAATACATAGGTGGCAGTTTATTAAACATAAAAATCAACATAAGCTTACGTAGAGTGTACTCAAAAGTGTTTTTTTCATGCCACTATTATTTCACGTATTATTTTTCATATTATTTTTTGTAAAAATCGTTTTTCTATGTTCAAACATTAAATACGTTTTTTTTATGCATTTTTAATGTCTTATTAAAGTTTGCAATTTGTTTTAACTGACTTCCGTTGATTGTAAATGCATTACGATATCGTAATGAGTTTGCTAAAGAGCGTTTTAATGACAGAAAGAAACAAAAAAAAAAAAAAAAAAATCCAAGAGTGGCTAACGAAATATTAAATATTTCTATTCAATTATTAATTGACGCTAATGATTAGTTAAGAACGATATTTCAATTTGTTTAAAACTACAATTAAAAAAAAAAATTATACGTTAATTTATTAACAATTGTTGACGAACGGCAGTAAATAAAGTGTTGAAAAACACCTTTTCATTGGCTTCCACAGCTTAAGTTTAAATCACACACACAAGTAATGTTGTGGGGAAATTATTATGAATATGCGATGAAAATGAATTTGTTATGAAGCATTTTTGCATTTTTGATGACAAGACCAGTGAACGTTATTTGAATACTAAACATCCTATTGGCCATAATGCCAGAGACATGCAAAAGATAATGAATGCAGCTCTGGCTGACTACAAAAACAGTTTTTGTAGTTGAACAATGAAAAGGCTTTTCAAAGTTAAAAATTCTGTTTTTCTCCTGGTTTTTTTTTTGGAATTTTTTGATGCATCAACAAGTTACATTGACTTTTTAAGTGGAAATACGTGAGAAATTTTGCTTTAAAAAAATTACTGCACATACACCTCTACTCTATGGTATACACTCTCTGTTAGCCAGCCAGCCAGCATTATTCTTTGGTATGCATGTCCATTTCCCATTTAATTTCAATTTTAGTATTTTAAGTTGTTGTGGTTGTAGTTTAAACCAAAAAAACAAGGTCTTTCCATATGATCCATTTTTGAAAAGTTTAATTTTTTCTTTCTTCTCTTCATTCATTCATTCATTTGTAAATTTTACTTAAAAAATGTAGCTTTGAAATGTTTTGTTTTTTGAAAATCATAAACAAAATTTATTACCCGTTTCATAACTTTGCATTGCCAGCATATCAAATAACATTTTAAACAGAGGGTTTCAGTTTTCAACTGAAAAATTTATCAAAAAAAATTTTTTTGTTGTTGTTTTCAAAATCAGCAACATTTCAGAATTTCGTGTTTCTGTTACAATTTAAATTAATTAAAATGTTCTTTCTTTTTTATTTTTATTTTTGTTTTAATCTTAAATTATTATGCAAATCGCATAGCCAAAGGTCTTTCAACTTAAAACACAGAAATTATTTCAAGCAATAAACGAAAAAAAAAATTTGCCAACACATAGTTTAAAAGGGTAAAATTAATATCGCAACAACACGTAAGAAAATATTTTTGAAAATTAAATAAAACTTAACAAAAATTATTTGCAATCTACACATGGAACAGCTGAACCGAAAGAGGTAAAGGAATCTATAGATAAAGGTCTATGTAATGCTCCTTTTGAAAAATAACGAATTTTTCGTCGATAACAGTCTTTATAGTTTGAGAAGTTATTTAAACGCCTAATATAATGACACTTAACCCATTGCTGCCTTTATAAACCTATTAAATTCACCATGCACTGCACTAACAGACGACTGTCACAGTTGGGAGTACGTAAAGGTTATGTTCTTTTACCTGTTTTTCTTAACAATCTTCGTTCTTCAAAATCTTAACCTTCTAACCACCATTTGCTGAAGACATAAACTTTGTCATTTAAGTGCTTCCAGCATAAATATAGCCTTTGGAATTTGGTGCAAAACTAACCAGACCAGTGAATGTTAAGATGCTATACATATCCTAGTAGGTCACTGAATGTTAAGATACTATACCTATGCTGAAAGACATAGCAGGTCCTAGTTGATTAGCAACTCATGTGATTGATTTCATCCGCTCTGATGAAGATAAGACCCCATTGGACCCCTTTTGGTTGACGAGAGAAGGTGCCTCATCCATACTCCGAATATAACCTAATCTATGTTAAGATAATATACAGGGCCAATGACCATCAGAATCTTTGTGAGGATGCAGAGGTTGGTTCAAATTATGGATAACGGAGCAATGCACACTTACTTGCAGTTTACTTTGGCAACAGCCGTATCGAGTGGTTACTGGCTCCCTTATTGACTCTCCCCTTGGCAAAATCAGATTTTGGGAATTGTTTTACATAGAGGCTGAGGCTGTAGGAAGCTACAACCTCCATTCAGAGGCGGGTCTAAGAATGTTAACGTGTTAAAGGAGTGATATTCTTCAGCCCTAGAGTGGAATATACAGATCGCACGCATAAAGAAGCTGGGGGATATTTTCCAAGTGAAAGCTTACACCATCAATATACGTACTCAGTTCATTATGGCAAGTGCCATATGACAGTTAGATCGCAATCCTAGAGCCTTATGAGTTTATTTCAAAATTAGTATGGAAATGCGTGGGTGAGAAGAATCGTCTAATCCGGCAAAATATGTTTAATAAAGGAATACAAAAACAACTCTTTTTCCATGTAAGGGTAGGACCGTAAATATCAAAGAATGCAAAAAAATGTTGTTGGATAGAATAGAGAATTCGGAAACACGCTGAAGTCATCACAACGTATGCTCTTTGAATGGAGACTATAATCCCACATCTGTGGTTGTCATATAAAATTTAAATGGCTAGCCTAGAAGCAAGCCAGATCTGAATAAGGACAACAGCGTCGGATCTATGTTTCTCAAAGATACAATTGAAATGAATAATTTTATTAAGAAGACTCGAAAAAAATAAATAGAAAGATTCCAAGTTTTAGAAAAGAAAATAATTGCAACAACAAATCAACAGTAAGATTCTAGAAGTTGCCACGAGACATAGAAGAGATAGAAATAAAAAATAAAACAGTAATGTTCAAGAATTTAATGTCTACGCTATCTGGTATGGAAAATAAGGCCTCTTTTTACTGGAACCCTAAGTCATGTGGGAATTCAGGAAGACATAGATTTGGGATAACATTGGGTTAACATTGTGTGTCGTAGTCTAGTAGATAGTGTGCTGGCCTGTTAAAGGCGATTCAAACCCCAGATGCACAGATTTAAGATTTGCACTACACTATACAGAAATTGGGGAGAATAGTAAGAAACAAAATTTACTACAGAAAAAAAAATCACTTGAAGCCCAAAGTCTTATACGACTTAAATGCTTTTCAGAACAAAATAACCGCCGCCTTTTCAGGTACAAGACAGTATTCTGTTGTTAATCAGAGTTGGGGTAGATATTATAGGCAAGCCTTTACAGGTTGAGGGTAGTAAAATTAAATGTTCGATTGCAGTACTTTTATACCTCTACACGATTGCGGCAATAATATCACAAACAAGACAGCATCCTGTTGTACGCCAAAGCAAAAGAGTTGGAGTAGACAGCATAAGTAGCCCTCTAAATGTACAGTACTTTTGTAGCTGTACACAACAGCGGCAAAACTTCTTATTCATTGAAATTCAAATTTATTGATTTGTGTTTTTTTAAAACATAGTTCATAAGCAAATTTATTAAGGTTTTGAGAAAAAAACCCCAAGTAAGTCGTCTTATTTAATATATAAATGAATAGAATGAAATAAAATTTTAATTACAGAGTATTTTATAATAAGTTACGGCTTATAGTTCATTCACTTTTATATCATTTGATTCATTCACTTGGCGATTCCCACTGTTCCACAACCGTATTTCTATACAAACTTGTTTAGGAAATAAAATCAATCGTCGTTTGCTTAAATCATACAAAACACGCTTAAATATGGGAATTTATTTAAATTTTTTTCTCAAATACCCCGCTTAGCATTTATGGTACGAACATTTTATGCCAAAAACAACAACTACAATTTGCTTAAATAAAAATCTAAAAAACAACAACAAATTTGATTCCAAAACATATTATTTGTTCCTCTGAACATAACGAGACCAAATGCAATGTTTATTGTAAGAGGGGCCATAATAAGGGTAAAATATAGAGTCACACACACACAAATGAAAGATCTCTTGTAAAAGATGAGATGCAAGGCATGCATGCAATTTCTCAAGTACCAAACAACACATGCCACATGCAATACAACCACTCTGGTCGTTAGATGTTCAATACAAACACATAAAATAATGTCTGATGCTCTCTACAAATGCTCTTTAAAATTTGTACATATATAAGCATTCATACATACATCAACGTACACATAAGTTGCCCAACACTTGAGAATGCATTTTACAAGTGTCTACCAATGGTTGAAATAATTGTCAACTTACGTATCGCAATTGTACTGTGCGTACGTTTGTACCGTACGTGCATACATATATATTTTTGTTTGAAGTGCATCCCAGCCAGTGCCGAGTAGAGGAGTAAATAATGAAGATTTGCATTGCATTGCAACCAAAATGTGCGTGCAAAAGTGCCTTAAAATCTATAAAGTGTGTTGTAAAATTAAAATTTGTAGAAAATCTGTCATGAAAAAAAGAAAGAAAAAAGATGAAGAAGAGAGAAACGAGAGAATGTTTTTAATTAATTCTGTTACAATTATCTGAAATATGCTGCATGTAGATAAAGAGAATCTTTTCTTTTTTTGTTGTTTTTCTGTTCCATCAATTTATTAATTTTGGGCCTTCATTTTAATCCGCCTCTTTGTAAACACTTTCTCTTTAATAGTGCCTGTTAGTGGCAGTGGGCCCTTTAGATACATCAATTATTATTGATTAAGGTATGCACCGACGAAGAAGAAGAAAAAAAGAAGAAAAACAGTTTAACAAATGCTTGTTAAATATTGATGAAACACCTGTATACCCCTTTTGAAAACATTCACTCATTTATTCACTGATTCTATACAGCAGAAAGCAAATAAAGAGCAGCAATTGTATTTAACACCACAATTATTTTGTACAGTGTGCACGAATTCACGACCATTTCCTATTGATTGGAGTACACTATATGGGCAAATTGCTTTATTTACGCCTCCTATAAGACAGTCCAATTAAACTTTCAAATTAAACTTTATATGGCTCTCGAATAGAAGTTGCTGTAGTTCAGCAGATAGTGTCTTGGCGACCTACGACACAACCCATTTAAACATTCAAATCAAAGTCTATAAGACTATCTCGATCTCGAAATAATAGCTCATGAGACCAAATTCCGTATTTCCTAACTAGACAAGTTCAGTGGATCAATCCTATGTGCCAAGATTTAAATATTTCAGGGTCTCGTTTGACGGTAGTTGACCTACAAGACTCCTGTTCTTGCTAGTCATTCAAGTTGTAAGATATTTTCAGCTTTTGGACCTGTATGACTAAGTGCCAGGGTACTTAAAGGATATTTATGAGAAAAGGAAACTCTTAGGGGCAATGACAATCTATTCAATGGCGGCGTTAGAACTACTGTCAAATTTACCTCCTTTGCTAAAGTTAGTGACGATACAAACTATAGAAACTAAGATGCGAACTATAGGAGACATGCCCGATATGATATTGAATTGAATTGAATGAAGTGAATTGGGCGCTCCATACTCTTTCAAGAGAGGGGCCATTGTGAGGTATATTGACACGTAAATAGAATGAAATAAGAATTCTGGCATCATACAAATCGGTTTGGCATGTACTTACTAAGGCTAAGGCTCTATGTGGAACCAACAGATTTCTAGCAAGAACTCTAAGAGTTAATTAAGAAATTGCTATGAAAAGCTTCTCAAAAATCTTTCGAACGGTATTGACTTTAAGCTGTAGGTCCTACCACTCATGTAAATTAATACACACAACATAAGTGATGCGAGAAGCTAGGTTGTAGTCCCGTCAGAAGTGTTGTAATGAACAATTATGTGTGTAGTATGTATACGCAGAACCAAAGCGATTGTTTAGCTGAAATTATTCTTCGTTACAGGATACGACTTATTTGTTTTTACCATTTCAGTCACTATTTATACAAATTTACAGAAATATTTTCTTGTTTTGCAAGGCACCACCTACACTATCTGTGCTATTGTTCTTAACATTGTTGTTTGTTGTATTTAAAACAAAATAGTGGGAATAGAAAAACATCACATTTTAATCAAAACTAATGACGTTACAAATCGTATGCATACAACAATTTTCCTAAATAGATGAGCCATTTAAATGAAGCGATATTTTCTTTTTTTTTGGGCTTTTTAGATATTTCTTTAAATTGGTTCCCATAAAAAAAAAGAAAAACAAGGTGGCTGCTTGGTTATAAATTTAAGTGTAAATTGATTAATTTTAAACTGTTTCAAAGTGGAAGAAGAAAAATACAGTAAAACATACGACAAAATGTTTGTATTGATCAGGTATACTGTGGGCATCATTTCACTTTTTAATTACTGTGTGATTAATCTCCGTGATAAGGTGTTTGGAAAGCAATTTAAAAAATTTATTCAACGTAATTAACCAGCCAATGATTGGTATAGGGCTGGCTAGGCAATCTAATTTAAAACAAATGCATTCAAACGATTTTAAATTGCATTTCATTTCATGGAAAATCAATTCACTTTTACGTCAAACCTGGATTGTATAGACGGATCGAAAGTATTCATATTTTAAATCAAAATTTTTACTTTAATTGGCATCCAAAGAAGCGCATTATGTCTGCAATATTTACATACTGAAAGAATTATTTGCATATGACAGTTGCGTTAAAAGAAAATAATTTTCTAAAAGTGTAAGAATTTTTTAAGTTTTCTACGCTTTAACTTTTCTTTTGCAATGTTATCAGGAATTTAAAAAAGGGAGTCGAAATGTATTCTTTTTTCCCCATTTCGTTGAGTTTAAAATTCGTTAAGAATTAATCAATTTTATTATTCACATACTATAAACCAATTAAGTTAAACTTCCCGCAGTTTTTAAATTGTTCACAACATGAGGAAATTCTAGCTTCTATAAAAATTACTAGGCATACATACATACATACTTACATTGCTACTATCATTGGAATACATATTGTATTCATATTTATGGTTCCATGTGAGTCTAGACAAAAGTTTAGCATTAAAAAAATGAAATAAAATTCTTTAAAAAAGAATAAAAGAAACGTAATTCACCATTTAACAGTAGAATAACAGCAGCTTTAAAATAAAACAAAACAACTGAACAAGAAGCCTAATGATGGCCTTTGGTCATGGTCGAATATGGGGTACACTTAATAAAAGAAGTTATTCTAAATTGTATAGAAATGAAATGTTTTCGAATTGCTATGAAGTTTTAAAAAATACTTGAAAGAAAACGTACACAGAAAAAACTGAAATTCAAAATCAAACAAAAAATTCACAAAGTCAAGTATTTTTTTAACTAAAATAGGACCTATCACGAAATTCGTAAAATCAAGTACTCAAATTTGTAAATAGTTTATTGAAAAAATTTTTAAATTTTTCTTATTAAAATAATATACTATTTACTAAAAATTGTGTTAAAAATTTACAAAGAATTTTAACAACATATTTGTTAAAAACTAAGAACAAAAGTAATTGATTTTATTTTCATATTCAAACATATTGTTTTTTGAGTCAGACAAATCGTTGTTTGTAAATTAATCGTAATTTTAATCAAATTGTTTTATAAAATCAAATAATAAAATTACAGAGCTTGATAAATATAACTTATAAAAATAGTGTTTGGAAATCTACACAAATTTCCAAACCATCACATTGCCACCCCCATGCTTTATTGTGGTTTTTGAGTACCGAGAATGTAGCCGCTTTCCTTTTGGTCTTCTCACGTGGCAAACTTCATCTAAATTTAGTAAGTTAAATTTAGATTCATCACTAAACAAAACAGTTCTCCATTTGGATATAGTCCAATCCATATGTGCTCTAGCAAAATCCAACCTAAAACAAACAAAAAGTTGGGAAAATCTGAGACTACGTTGCAATCAATCAGACAAACCTTTTTTTTAAATGCTTCTTAGTCAGCATAGGCTTCTTAGATGGCATGAAGCTTCTTAAGGGGTGGCAATGTGATGGTTTGGAGTTGTTTTTCGGCCAGTGGAGTTGGTCCCTTTGTAGAAATTCAAACAAAAATGTACCGTTTTGTTTACAGAGACATTTTAGCCACTCAGATGCTTAACTATGCTGAGTGGGAAATACCACTTCGATGGGTGTTTCAACATGACAATGACCCAAAACACTCATCGAAGTTAGTCAAGGATTGGTTATCGGCTAATGGGGTTTAAGTCTTGGATTGCCACCTCAATCGCCAGACTTGAATCCCATAGAGAACCACTTCGGCATTCTAAAGCGGAGAGTTGGAACTCGACGTTTTAAAAATACACAGGAGTAGATGAACTGTCTAAAATCAGAGTGGGAAGCTATACCAACATCTATTCTATCAAATCTTATTGAATCTATGCCCAAAAGATGCACTGAGGTCGTAAGAAACAAAGGATATCATACCAAATATTAAAAGTTGCTTAGGTTTACACTCACCAGCTGAAATCCGGAAGGTTTAATATATTCCGGCCAAAGATTAAATATTTCTGATATTTCTCTTTTTCTTTTTCAATAAAAAAACAACAACAATTACTTAAATGAAAAAGTCAAGGCAATCTTTGTTATTTTATTTTTTTTTCTTTATTCTGCTTTCAGAACAAATTTACAAAAACAAATACAGTCAAACTCGTTTATAACGAATTCTTGGTTATTACGTACATATGTATTTTCAAGTTGCAATGTTTTAATAACAATTTTCATACAAAAAACATCGTTTATTACGAACTCGTTTATAACGAATTCTCGGTTAAAGGGAACTACTTTAAATGGTCCCAGTAATTAAATTTCATACATTTTGCCTTTTTTTAACGAACCCTCAGAAATAACTTTGAAGTGTGGCAATAGTCTTTACTTTTATTTAATATGGCAGCATTAAATTATAACTCAACATCTTTAATCAGCTGATAGATAAAAAGAATTAAAACATAGTTTTGATTTTTAATACAAAAAATATTTTTTGTTTTTAATACATGAAAAAAAAAACTTGTATTTCATATTTTCTTCTATGACTTCACCCCGTTTATTACGAACTTTGCCTATAACGAACTATTTTTGCTGGTCCCACGGAGTTCGTTATAACCGAGTTTGACTGTACATATGTTTTTGTTAATACAGATAGAGTAAAATGTAGAAATGTCAAAATCAAACAAATATATTTATAAAACCAAATAAAATTGTTTTTAAAATTAGATTTTAATTTTAAACAAATGATTGTTAGGAAAAAAATTGTTCATATTTTTTTCTGTGTATTTATTTTTAAACAAAAATATTCATTTTATAGCTTCAAAACAACTTCTAAAACCGGGTTATCATTTCTGATTAAAAATTCCATAAGAATGTATACTGAGAAGGCTTACAATTTCTTATACCAAAGGGTAGCCATTTGATAGGCATGTGGATATAATCTTGGACTACATATACCCAATAATCCAAAATTTTCTTTACTTGTGTAAGTCACAAAAATAAAAGAGAAGAGAAGATGGAACAGATTTATCTCACCAGCCAGTGAGAAGTATCAAAAAGTGTTTGAAACACACGCTCTCGTCTAATAAGCCAACACATAAACCGCTAGACTACGCCGACTCGATTATCATAAACCCAGCAAAAAATTGTCAAATAATTGCTTGGAGATTCTACAATCTCTCCTATTCCGCCAGAAAGTCTTTATTCATCATCTAATCGCTCGATTGATCAGTCTAAACAAGTGTCCTCTTTCAGCAGTCACATTTCTCCAAATATATGTACATACATAACAAACATTTTTGGTCATTACAACCCAAGTCAGTCAGGATTAAGACCTAGCTTCTCACACCACCTTTGTTGTGTGCGTTAATTTTATCCATGAGTGGCGGGACCTACAGTTGAAAGTCAACTCCGAACGACAGATTTATGCGAAACTTTTCTTGGAAATTTTATTTTTCTCTCAGAGTTTTTGAAAGAAATCTGCTGAGAGGAAGTCGCCTAAGGAATATTTTTTTTTTTAATTCTTCATTTTGTTTAAGATATCTGAACTGGGGTTTGAATCGAGGCCTCACGTCTAATAAGCCAACACACTACCTACTAGACTACGACGACTTCAAAGATAGCTTATAGCCGTCTCAAATCTCTGAATGAGGTAGCGGAGTGGTACGACATTCATATCATATGGGTACCGAGACATTCTGGTATTCCATGTGACTGCAAGGCGCTTGAACTCGTCAGGTGCGATACAACCATTAAACTGTCCAGGGATTTGGAAACCCTTTTGAAGACTTGCAAGCTTATTATCAACAATAAAATGATGAATTCTGTCAATTCAGGTTAATTCAGGTATGGGTAAAGTAGTGCAGTAAAGATGAAGACCCAAGGCTAGATGGAGGATACACGGAGCTTGCTAAGCGTGCTCCGTTGGAGTCATTAGTGAACATTGTATTACAGGCACTTATGCAAGACGCATTGGTCTTGGATGTATCATAAACCACTTTTTTAGGAGTTGTAAAGCCGAAGAAGAAAAAAGACATCTGGGTTTTTACTAAGCAGACGATCTTAAAGATATGTTGAGAATGGACAGCAGGAGTCTGTGATACCAAAATGGGCAGAAAACCTGCTTTTCACATCACATTCTGTTCTACAACGTCCGAGCCTGGGTAATAATAGCTTCAGTTCTTTGCTATTCCGCCAAGAAGTGTTTACTCTTCGTCTGATGACTGGATCTATTAGCATGAACAAGTGTCCTAAGGGATCCCTCTCTCCATTGACATTGCCTCCAACGCTTCAGTGCTCAGAAAAACTGTTGTGTTTGGTCACTTTTTTACAGAATTTCTTCAAGAAAAAACTCGTGTCTAATTTTAATAAATAATATAATAAAATATAGATTATAGGGTGCCCCTGAACGATATGATAGGCCAAACGGTCAATGATTCATTTATTTCATAATCTACAACGTTTAACAAATGGCAAGAACTCTTAAAACTAAATTATCTACGATATGTATTCCGTATTCCATATTCTATTTGATTTGATTTTATTTCTATTTTTATTTTCTGTTTTTATTATATTATTGTTGTTGTTATTGTTGTTGTATTCATATACGAAGTTTTGTATCATGTTGATTTTTTATGAATGTTTGTTGGTTGCCTGGTCACAGCATGTGACATTTAACAATTTATCATTGTATCACACAAAAAGCAGCAACACTTTTTGACAGTTGTAAAATAACAAAAACAAAACAAAACAACAACATAAGGAGTAGCAAGTAACAGCATTTAAATCATACAATAAATGTTATCAGCAGCATATTAAAACAGCAAGTTATCTGAGACAACACATTACATTACAGGCGGCCCAAACCAAGCTACTCACTGTTTTAGTTTTTAAGCTCAATAGTGACAGAAGACTACCTCCTTCTACAGATTGCCTGCAATATACCAATGCTTTTAAAGGTTGTTGTTTTTAAATCATTCAATATATATTTAACACATCTATAACAAATTATGTTTTTGTTAAGCTTAAAATATTAAATACGGCTCTTAATTTAAAAGAAAAAAAAGTTTAAAATGAGTTTAAAAAAAAATATGGAGAATTATGTGATCATTTAAACAATTTTTTTTTTATTTTTGTTTTTAACATATAAATCCGCATATTAATTGGAAATATTTAAAACATTATTTATATGAGGGTTTAAATCTCTTTCCTTGGGTGGTAAACAATAAAATAAAAAGCGATGGAAATAAAGAAAAAAAAAAAATACAAATCAAATAAGCAAAAAACAGTTATATTGCGGGATACCCTACAGCATAATAAGATTTCTGTGGACTACACTTACTTGCCTAGTCCAAGATTTATAAATTTTATCGCTTCTGAAGTAAAAATATTGCTACGAAAATCTAGATACTGCTGTTTTGCTTTTACATTGCATGACATTAAAATTATAAACAAAAAATATAACAACAAACACCAGCATAAAAAAAATGGTAAAAAAATGTAAACAACGATGTTTACATTTATAAAGTTTTCGAGAAGTCGAAGTCAGGAACATTCGCCTTCAAGAACATTCAGCAGACTGTTTACTTTGCCATATTAAAAGCAAGACAAAGCAGGCGTCAGAGTTCGTGAAGTTCAGTCAGTCTTGGTTGAAGATCTCCGTTAAAAAGATCTGTCGAATAATTGTCTAGTAATTATATAAACAGAGTCTAGTAATTATATAACAAAGAAAAGCAATTCTTGTTGTTTACATCAAGTTGTGAACAGTAGCACACAGAATTGTGCGAATAATAAAGAATTTTAATTTAAATTAAACACAAATTTATTTTAATTTTATTTATTTTAACAATATCTATGACTACTGAGATTGGTTTCAAATATGTACATACGATGCTGAAGTAGACGTCACAGGAAAACAAATTTGAATCACCCTCCTAATCTCTTCTTGAGAGAGATTTTTCTATACATTTGGCCATTGAACTTTTGCATGACATTTGTACTCTGGGAACCTTACTGAGCAACTGCAAGCTAAGAATTGATAATGCAGTAAAAGATACCATAAGTGCCGTATAAGTGGCATTGAATGCTGGCAAGATAGAGCAGCAAGGCTAGATGGAATTCGCTTGGGAAGTCGGACTGTCAGGGGTATTACTGGAATTCTGTACTCTGGGAACTCCACTCAGCAACTATAAGCTTAGAATTGATAATTTAGTAATAGATTCCATAAATACAGCATAAGTGATAGACAAGATAGAGCAGAAAGGCTAGACGGAAGTCGCATAGGAAGTCTGCTTGTTGGGGCATTACTTAACATTTCATTCTGGTTGCTTGTGGGCAATGCATTGCTCTTGGCCATATAGCTGATGACTTTTACATGACCTTCCGAAACAAAGAAGAGGAGGAAACTATTTGATATTGTTGGAGCTGGAAGTATCTGAACTTCTAACATAAAATATAATTTCACTGACGTTCGTAGATGCCATCAATCACGTAAAAGTGGCACGAAAAGTTAGGTCGTAAACCTGACTGAAGGTTTGTAATGATCAATTAAAAAAAATCACTTTTCCAGAAGGGTTCTAGCGTTGAGTTAATTGGAAAAGTGGGTTGACAGGCACTGCTACTTAACTAACAAACGTAGTACTAATACTTTGTGGCATTTCATATCGTTTAAGGCAAACAAAAACGATTGTTTCAGTCATTCTTTCCATTTCATTTACCAACCAATTCAAATGCCATTTGAAGTATTAAAGGGGTTTTAAATAATTGGCCTATTTCTAACGATTTCGAAAGCCTTTACGAGATTTGAAATGAATCCCGATTGATATTTTCTGTTTTTTTTTTAAATTTTTCTTACTAGATGGTGGAGATGGTGTTAATCTGTATTGAAATAGAATGGGTTTTCAGCTACAGTGTTTAAAAGAAATGGAATAAAATATTGATATTTTAGTCTACAGTATGCGAAAGTCTGTGAAAGGAAACATCAAAAGTTACGAAAGTTATGACATTACCTACCTTAATGTAGGGTGTAATTATTTACAACCAATTTTTTATTCTTATTTCATTTGTTTTTTTCTTCTTCCTTTGTTTTAGGCCTTTGGCGATTTATAAAAATGCAAATTAAATTCTAATTAAGTTGTAGTTTAATCATTTTATTATTGGTTGGTTTTATTTTATTTTATCATTCCAATAAAATTATGAATATTTAAGAACACTGAGCACAAAAAAAAAAGACAAAGAGACTGTCATAATCGTTAAATATGAATGTTAAATAGCATACGTACGTAATTCATATCAATTTTGATATTTAAATACTTTTTTTAAATGTTTTTTATATGATTGAATTTCCATTTCTTCTTGGTTACACCTTTCCAGCGTACTTTGCTTATATAAATTACCTTGAATATATTGGAACAATAAAACGTTAAACAATCAATTGCCAAGTTTTATTCAACAATTTTAAAATGCCACTTGTTTGGCGGTATTCGCAGCAAAACAGAAAAAAAAAAAATAAAAATAAAACTCTTCTGCAATCAAATCATTTGCTGTTTGCATGAGTGTGTGTATGTGTTAAATGATTATGAACATTTAATTGCCAACTTAAATTTCAATTCTTTCACTAGAATTGAATTGAACATTTAAATATAAATGGCTTCTGAAGAGAACAAAACTAAATGAAATAAAAAAAAACACAAAAAGTGTTATCGAATTAAACGAAGCATTACATTTAAATTAAATTCCTGTTAAATTTAATTCAACGGCAATAACTGATGTGAAGGGTAGTCACAGTTTATAAAAGTAAATTAAAATGGCATGGAAATTTTTCAAAAAATTTGTGACACAACCCAGATGACAGGATTCGCTATGAAAAGGTTACAAAATGGAACTCGTGACCATTGGCATTCACAAGTGTTACATAAAGAAAGTTATATAAACTGAGAAGCCAAAAACCTATTTTTATACTCGAGTATATTTGAAGTTGTAATTCCAAGGCAATTATTTATAATTCACACCATACCAGGCCATAGCCTGTTCGAAAAAATAAATAACTCGTCTATAAGAAGATCTGTCGATTACTTAAGCGAAAGTTTAAACTTCACCCGCTGAAGGAATTAATATTCAGAAGACTTTTGCGAAAGCCATGAGTTGTCGATTGCCAATTTACCACCAGAGGTATTTATAACTAATTGGAGTATATGTATCGGACATCAGAATTTATTTTCATGTGGGTCTGTTCGATTTTATAATGACGTTTAACGCATTTTCTACCGATGTTTGACATCACAAACGAAACTAAATATAAAAATATTACTTCGGCGACTGCCTTTCAGCAGATTTCTGGTAAATACTCTGAAAGTAAATAAAATTGCCATGAAAAGTTTCTCAAAAAATCTGTCATTCGGAGTCGACTTTAAACTGTAGGTCCCGCCACTCATGTATAAAATTAACACACACAACAAAGTGGTGTGAGAAACTAGGTCGTAATCCTGACTAAAGTGTTGTAATGATCAATTATGTATGTATGTTTCAACTGCTAGATACTGGTCTCTAATGCAACAACTTTAGGGGTGATTTTTGGTTGCCACGAGCGTCTCAACGAGATGGCAGATTGATACAACATTTACATCGTGTGGATATCAGAACACAGTGGAATTTAGGGAAAGTTACAGAGCGGTAGAATTTGTAATTGTATGGAGAGTCTGTAAGCTTAGGATTACCAGTACTGTTATAAATGCAAATAAATATTAATATAGCGCAGCAAATCTTGTAAAAGTTAGATAATGAAGCTTCAAATATCTCATGAAACTCTAAATGAACAAGACTCAGTAGGTGCTAGAGTCATTACTGGACTTTCTATGGTATGTCTACCATGCAGATGAGGAATCAATTAACTCCTTTGGAGGTTCCGGATAGTTCCAGAACTGGAGGTATAAATGACAATGACAATCACAATAGTGCAGCTGTCTTTTCGCATTGACTTCTACCCAGACTAGCTATTGGACACAGACCTAATGTTATGACATAGAAGAAGGATGAACCTGGGCTCCTTCCATTTATCGGATCTCACTGATCTCTCCCGGAGGTGACTATCATAATAGTGTAACTATCCTCTCAGAATGACAGCCACTTCTACCTACTTTCGCCACTTTATTACTCCATAATTTTTTTTGGTGTCAGAACCTTAAATTCCTTCAACAACTATGAGCATTTGATCATATAGTGTGTGTGTGGAGTTGCTTTCCCTTTACTTTTGCATTTGTTCAGACAGTTTGCCATGTTTTTCTTATTTCTATGAAATTAATTTTGTTCTCATGAATTCCAATCAAATTTAATTAAAATTGAATTGAATTTAATTTTAGTTTTCATGCGCTTTTATTTCTTGTTTTTTCATTTTATTTCATAAGCAAATTTTCAATATTCAAATTGTTATTGTTCGTACAATAATAACAACAATAGCTATAGAAATACATGAAAAAAAAGTAACCAAATGTAGTGCAATATTAAAGGGGAACATGGAACAGTCACCACTCCATTAAAATCCAAAAAAAAAAACAGTTTTTATCTATTTTTTTCCAAGCGGACCACACATATAGTATAGGATTGGATGAATAGAACAACAGCAGCAGCAGCAACAGCAAAAACAGGAGCAATTTAGCTGTTGAGTTTAGTTCAGTTTAGAGATTGTCTTTATGAATTGGGCCAGTTTTTTATTTTTTTTTGTAGAAAAATATGTAGAAAAACATGAAAAAAAAATCATAATAAAACAAATAATGTCAATTAAATAATGTTGAACCCAAAATATGCAAAAACCCCATAATAACTTTAAAGGCAAAATAAATTTTTCAAAATGTGTATACAATGCGCGCTCAGATTGTATATGAAAAATAAAAAAAAATTCTAAAAAAAATTAATAAAAAATTGCTTCTCTTATAGAATTAAAAATGAGTTGAAAATTAATTAAACATACACAGCAATTTTTATTATTTTTTTTGGCAAATAATAAAAACTGATTTTGATTTTATTGTTTTTGAATAGCCAGCGCAAGCACAGAATATGTAAACAAATTCACCAAAAAAATAATAAAAAAAAAATCTGTATTAATTAATAACAATTGAAGTGTTTTTTTTTTTTAAACTGAAAGAAGTTCCCATGAAAAACACTCTACACTATTAAAAATATATTAAGTTTGCTACTTACCAGAGATCAACAATGAGTATGTATTCAAAAAGATGACTAGAATCGAATCATACTCATAATTTCTGATACTTATACGCATTCATACTTATTTTAATATCATGGAACCTCTACTCATATTCAAAGATTGAAGTACTCATCATATTCATACTTAACAACATGTATGATGTTGTTGATTTCGACTCTCCATTACTCAACATATACACGAATCACAAAATAAGTATGATTCGCGTACGAACACTGAAATACTCACTAAAATGTTGTGTATTTGCTCTGCTTGCTGCTCTGTCTGTCTTTTGTGCTTATGTGTCTGTTTTCTCATTTTGTAAATGCAACAACAACTAAGACTGTAAATTTTGATGTGAATGATTCGAGACACTCGAAGTATTTTTCTAAAGTTACGAATCTAAATGAGTAGCCTTATGAATCAAACTTATTTCGAATGGTATGAGTTTGATGTCAACGTTGTACTCATACTGATTGCAACCTGTATTTAAATTAACGTTGTAGTGACTACGAATGAATCAGAGTACATAGTTAAATTTCAATATTGTTGACTCACTTATATTCAAAATTTCATGAGTGCTTATGAGTAGCGAAAAAATGATTCATTGCTGATCTCTGTTACATACCTTCAAACATTTTCATTTAAAAACTTTAACAGTTCGGTATGCCTATCCATTTAACAATTGCATGTTCATACTGATGTTGTTATTCATCGTTTGGGATTCCCTTGAGTTGTCTTAGGTTGGCAAAAGCCTATCAATCATTATTTTGATTGAAGTGCCAAACCATCCCAAAAAAGTACCCGCTTTTTTATTTGTTTGTTTCTCAACTTTAATTACAATATGATGTGTAAAACAAATGAATAAAAAAATTTAACAACTTTATAGACTGCTTGTACCACGCAGCAGCTATTGTTTTGGCCTTTTTTTCTTTAATAAAATTTTTTTTTTTTTTTTGCAAAAGGGTTAACATGAAAACATAACTGACATTTTATTATGGTATGTTTATAACAAGTTGTACAATCAAAAACAAAACAAAAACACAATATCCATTATTATAAACAATTAAAACAGTTATAGTCGCTCAAAACCAAACTACATGATACCCTATACCATGGTAAGCTTGTGGCATCAAATTTTTCAATGTTAAAAGCGCCCACTTTTATTAGCCTTAGTGGATAGTGTCTGCGCAAAGTGCTTTTTATCAGTACATCTAGTTAATATACTGCTAGGTAGCCTTTCTATGGCTGTATGATTTGTTCCTCAAGTGATCTTTCTGAGATATCGTAAGTTAATATTTGTTTGTAAGTGGCGTAAGCTCGATTCGACTGAGTCCTATAGTGCTTATTTGAGAAAACTAATGATGATGATAACATCAGCTTCTTCTTATTAGAGATACGACACGAGATATAAGCCTCAGTTGACACAAGAACGAAATTTCAGAGATATTTAAAGGAATTCAAGGAAAAAAATATTGAATATAGGAGAGGACTACAAAGTAACGTACTGTCCTGATTAAAGCCTGAGACAACAGACCCTAGTACTCTCGGTTCAAACTCCGGTAAATTGTTCATAATGATTTTCTAATATATAAGATTACATACATACATGCATAACTGATCATTAAAACCCTTCAATTAGGATTACAACCTAGTTTCGCACACCACTTATGTTGTGTGTGCTAATTTTATGCATGAGTAGCAGAACCTACAGTTTAAATACGACTCCGAACTACAGATTTTTGGGAAACCTTTTCATGGTAATTTTTATTTAACTCTCATTGTCCTTGCCAGATATCTGCTGAGTGGAAGTTGCCGAAGAAGTATGCTTTCATATATCGTTTTGTTGGAGATGTCTGACATTGGGTTTGACCCATGGTCTCACGTCTAATAAACCGTTACACAACTAACTAGACTATGGCGACTTCATGAGATATCTTAACAGAAGTTAAATAACTGGCGTTCAAATAAAATCGATTCGACTTAGTCCCATAGTGCTGATGATATTGCCAACAGCTCCCTAATACGATTCGATATATATGTAAGCCTCAGTTGAGTTGTAAAAGAAATTTCCGAGACATTTCAAGGAAGTCTAACATAAAAATATTGTATAGAGGAGAACGCTACATAAGTGACGTAGAAGTGACTGATTAAAGTTTGCTACTACAAACTCTAGTACTCTCGGCTTAAAATTCAGAAAAGGCGATAAATGGTTCATTATGATTTTCTGATTTATAAGATTAAGAGACTGCAGTCTCCTGAAAACAAATTCCTTACTACCTTGGTTACAATGAACACCTAAACGACTGTCAGTCATGCTGTTGAAGATTAACGTCTAATCACCATGTGTTAGAAAACTAATAAAGTTAGGTTAGGTTAGGTGGTAGCTTTGATACCAAAGCTTACTTGAGCACCCATAGCGGTCCGTTGTAATGCCACAGGTAAGCGAAGTCCCTGTAGTGAACGAATTCCACCGAATTCATCGAAGAAGTTGGCTAGCGCGTTCTCCTAAGCTGGAACGACCCATTAGGAAGCTCAACAACAAACATCATAACTCAGCAGCAGTGTCTATTAAAAAATGTGAGACTAGTTAAGCATAAATATTTCTTCGGCGATAAATAAAATTGAAAAGCCTCTCAAAAATCTGTCGTTCGGAGCTGACTTTAAACTGTAGGTCCCGCCACTCACTGTATAAATTAACACACACAACATAATGATGATGCTACGTCATCATCTCAAGACTGAAGGGTTGTAATGAATAATTATGTGTTTTGTCTGATTTATAAGGTTAATAGACTTCAATCACTTGAAAATAATCCTCATTTTGGAAGCCTTCTGACCCCTACCTCCTTAGAGACAATAAGCTCTACAACGAGCATCATACGTCATTGAGCATAACGCAAGTTTTTTTTAAAAAGCTTTTATCTTTACTTACCTATTATAGGGTGATATATAGGTGATATCCAGCATATAGTATTCCATTCATAAATTTATTCATTTATTTACTCAAGATTTGAATAAATTTTTAATGTTTTTTCCTGTGTTTTGGTATTTCAAGTGTTAAAGGAAAGTGAAAATAACACACCGAAAAAATTTATGCCAAGTAATGGTTTTTTTTCCTAAAGAAGAAAAAAAAATAATTGAAATCGTATAAATAATAATATTTTTGTCTGGTAGCAATTGTTATTTATTTGTTTATAAAATTATACATTTTTTTTCCTTTACTGTTACTGGCATTGTTGTTATTTTTTCTATTTTTTTCTGTCTCTCTTCTGTTGTGTTGTGTAAATAAGCCACTTCATAAAAATCAGAGGAAAAAACAGAGAAAAAAATCTCCGATAAATTTAATTATAATGCCAATGACGCATTGATCACGAACTTTTAATTAAACTTTTGCATTTCAAATGAGTTTTTTTTATTGTTTTTTTTCTATGTTTCTTATGTTATGTTATGCGCCAGTATTATTGTTTCTTACATTTGCTAGACAAATAAAGATTACTTGCACAGATTTTTTTTGCTTTTGCTTCTAACAAAAAAAAAAAAAAAAAACTAAAACAATAAAACAAATTGTTAATAATGTTTTTAAAATACTTACTTGTACTTGATTTTTATGCCTTTTTTCTACAAAAAAAAACAATTTTTTCTCATAGAAAATGAAAGTTAAATATTGTGGGTAAATTTTTATTTCTTGAAGATCATTTTGTGCACATTATTTTATTACCAGAGTTTGAAAAAAAAAAGAATAGCAATTTAATTTAAAATTTTTTAAGTTTCAAACTTTTTTTGTTCATCAAAATACCACTAAAACTTCATTCATTTCTCCATGCCTTCATTCATTTATTGAATGGTACACTATTAGTGCCAAAATTATTTTCAACTTTTCTCTAGGCTTCCTTAAAAAATTACCTCCACTTTCAAGGCAACGTTTAATGTCTTTACTATCTTTGTATTTCGTTTGGTTTTTTGTTGTTTTTCTTTTGTAATTTTCATAAAATTTCACCATTACCACCTTCATTTATAAACCTACCGACGTCTTAAACTCGATTGTGGCTTTTCAATAACGTTTCTCATTAAGACTGTTTAGTGGTTTTGGTACGAAAGCTATGGAATCAAAAGAAAGTAAAAAACTCTACTAAAACGTTGAATAGCTTTATTACTCTACAAAAAAAAAAAATGTTGCGAATTGATGGGTAATATGTATATTGACTGATAAACTTTAGGTTAGTAATTTACGAGAAGACTTTATTTGGAGTTTGCCACTATAACTGAGAATTGACCAGTCAACTAGCAAATCAATTCGAATAAAATCCAGGTTATGATCAGCTGATGGTGGCTTTATCAGCGAACTGTTTCGGAGGCAGTGGGGCTCTTTTTCTTACCATTAAAACACCGGAAGTGTAGAGCAACTACACTGTTAATAAAGCAACGTTTAAAGTACTCTTAAGAAATTAATAAACAACGAAATATTCCATTCGGAAGTCATATAAACCTAAATATCGACTTAAACAAACATACATACATAATTGGTCATTGCAACCCTTTTGTCAGGATTACGCCTTAGCTTCTCACACCACTGATGTCGTGTGTGTTAATTTTACACATGAGTGGCTGGACCTACAGTTTAAAGCCGACTTCGAAACACAGATTCTCGAGAAACTTTTTCATGGAAATTTTATTTTCTCTCTGAGTTTTTGCCAAAAATCTGCTGAGAGCGTGTCGCTGAAGAAATATTTTTTCATATTTTCGTTTTGATGTCTGACCTGGGGTAAGAACCTTGGCCTCATGTCTACTAAGCTAACACACTACCCACTAGAGTACGGCGACTGTAACTACACTATTGATAAGGCAACGTTTGAAGTACTTTTGCGATCATGAAATGAATAAACAACGAAATATTTAATTCGGAAGTCATATAAAGCGAAATATTGACATTTGCTACAAATTATGCTTGTTTTTCTGGTGGAGACAGCTGGTATAAGCAACTTGATCATCTGAAAGCCATACAAACTATAACTCTTGCTCTCATTGAAGACTTTTGGACGTTTTTGCTTTGCCATGCCTGCAGAGTAGGTGTGTAGTCCACAGGAACCTAAAAATCTCTTCTTATATGACTCATACATTCAAACTCAAGAGTCAAATCTAACGTTCTGGTGCCAATTGTGATTTTGTGGTGAAACACTAAGTGATTACATGCATGCTTTTTTATTTGTCATCTTAGCCTTGTTTAAAAAGTTGAGGCAATCAGTCATACCCCGAGTTAATTTCTTTAAACCAAATCCCTTTCAGGGAAATTTAGAAATCAACAAAGCCCTTTCCTACTTCCTCTCCTTTTCCCTTTCTCCTCTATTATCCTCTCTCCTTTACGACGTAGTACAATGGGTCAACTTGACCTCCGAGTACTGTACTTGTCTCAATGGCAAATACACGTCCTCTAAACCGAAACCTAAACATACAGTGGTTTGCCAAGTTCACGCAGTTCTAAAATATTATCAGGAAAGTCTGGATTTACAATCTTTCCAACATTACATTCAGGATGGGAAGGTGATGTCAATCGATTATAGTTTATTTTTTAATAGAAGATTTGTAACAAATACAGTACAATTACTTTGGCACCTAACTCCTCTTTAATTTAAAATTTTCTAAGTTTTGCCACTAAAAATGAATAAAAATTATAAAAAGAATTCGAACACTCATATAATACAAGCGTTACTTCAATCATTTGACAAATTTTTTCTCTTAAATACCGCTACAGCTCTACCAATTTTAATTGACTGCTGCAGCTATCTTTAGAAATCTCCAATGGCCCTCTAACATACATGCCACAAATGAAAACCTCGTCTTTCTAACACCATAGAAATATGTATATTCAGAGTTTCAAAAAAAAAAAAATAATAAAATAGAGAGTGCACCCACCTAAAGATTTCCATTTCATATCTTCACTTTAACGCTGAATTCAGTTCCTCTTCCTTACCAACAAAAAAAAATGGCAACGACAGTTACAAAGAGCAACAACAATAATAGCTTCAGCAATATACTCGTATAGAGACAATTGTTATGTGGCATAAACTGCAGCAGTTTAGTTAGCAACTTGTCATTAAGTTTTATTGTTATTTAAATGACGCGTCTTTCTATACCCTACACTATTACTGCTGAACTTATATTCATCTTAACAAGGATATTTTTGCATCAGGAGAAAGTAATTTTAGGGTAGCATACAGGGGCATCGAAAATCTTAGGAGGTAGAGAAAGGAAAGATAGAGGGAGTAGTATATAGTGATTTTTAGATTTAAATTACTTCACACTGTAAGTGGAAAAATTTCTGCCGTGAGGATCTGCTGAAGAACGAATTATCTCGGTAATACATTGTGCGATCCACTAGGCAAACCACAAAGAATGGATTTACTCTACAACTTTGACGAATGCAATACAAAAATATACGATCTTTGGGAATCGCCCTTTATCCCTGGAGAACATTCTGTTGAAGGTTCTTGAGGCAACAAAGCAGTGAAACCCAAACCGCTTTATGGCAGTACCGTTGCACTGAAAGCCTCCAAATATAATTCTAGGCACCGGTTCAAAAATGATAGTTGGATTCCATTTTTAATTGGATTTAAATGGGATAAATAGTATAGAAATCAGATAATTCATGATACGTACATACATACATACATAACTGGTCATTATAATGCTTCAGTTAGGATTACGACCTAGCTTTACACAAGACTTATGTTGTGTGCGTTAATTTTATATATTAGGTCACGCCACAGTTTAAAGACATATTTTTGCCAGACATCTGCCGAGAGGAAAGTTGCCGAAGAAATATTTGATCATATTGTTATGAAAATGAAAAATCTAGATACTGGTGTTTTGCTTTTACATCGCTTAACATTAAAATTGTTAACAAAAGCTACAAAAATAAAACAATGCTGTCAACAAACCTGTTTACAAATTATCATATTGCTTAATATAACAACAAACACCAGCATAAAAAATGGTAAACAAGTAAACAAAAATACGCAAACAATACTACAATAATAAATGCTAACAACGATGTTTACATTTATGAAGATTTCGATAAGGCGAAGTCATAAACATTCGCTTTCAAGAACATTCATCACACTGTTTACTCTGCCATATAAAAGGCAAGGCAAAGCAGGTGACTGACTGAGTGAAGTTCAGTCAAAGGAATTTGAATGAAAAATGCTGTTGTCGCCTGTAGAAAATTAGCTGTGACTGAAAGTAGAAGACAGTACATACATACATAATTGGTCATTACAACCCTTCAGTCAGGATTATTGACCTAGTTTCTCACAGTACATAGACAGTACATAGTAAGGAAAATAAGAAACAGAGTTGGAGATAGAACTGAGGCTGGCGGATGGTATAAAGGCGGATAATGTTGCGATCCCCTAAACAGTCATTACAAGCTGATGTCGACATACTAAAGCCCACTAGAAAGATATGAAAAGTTGTTATAACTGATCAGCTCCAGTCATGCGACACTTTTGTTCAATCAAACTCCTTCTCATCTTCAATCCAAAGATGAGGACTTTCAACATGAGTTTCAGTAAACTTCATCTTGACTCTTCTATTAAAGATCCTATTCTTACTAAAAACTACAAAGTGTAGGGTACCATTTGGCAACACTCGTATTTGTTCTCCTTTGCGTAAATCTAAGAAACAAAATGGAAGAAAAGAAAAATGGAACTTGTGAGTACTTTTCATACACAGTGTAAGCATATATGCACATTCATTCATATTCAAAGGTACAAATGCAAAGCCAATATGCATATTTTAAATTTTATATGCACTGTGCCATACATACTCTTCCTTTTGCTTTTCTTTTTTCTTACTCTGGCAACTTTAACTGCAAAAGGTAATAGAATATCTTAACACCCTCAGTAGTAGGAATTTGTGTGTCGCGTAATAAACATAAAAATAAAGTGCCTAAGTATTCTTGTACAAAAGGAATTGCAACAGTGACAGATAAATATTTTAAATACAAGAAGAACAACAACAATAACAACAATGTTGCCAAAAGGAATTGTTGAAATTTATGCCATAAAAATGCACATAAAATTTGTGAAATTATTAAGACGACGGTAAATTGAGAAATATGTGGGGTATTTGGGTTTTGAATGAGGAATTTAGTGGCGTTTTTTTAAAGTCTTGTCCACCATAGGAAGTTACAAAAATGCGATACAATTTTCCGCTAGAAGGTGGCAACTATGGACGCCTATATGTGTCTTCTTTTAGTTTTTTAGAGGAAAAAAAGGAAACTTTTAAAATCAACTTAAACTTCACGCCTTAATCAATGTAAAGTACCAAGTGCTGGCCAGTTTTCAACACATTTTAGACAAGCAAAACTCAGTAGATGTTTCCATCAAAATTTTCCAAAAAATCCATTCCATTGAATGTGTGAAATTGTGAAGTAAAAGTAAAGTGTTGCGCATTTAATAAAAAGAAAATTAAATTGATTTGAAGTGTTTTTCTTACGAAATGTTTACAATAATTTTAAAAATATTAAAACGAATAGAAAAATAAAAAAAAACATCATCGTACAGATGATAAGTGTAGCCATAGTGTCTGTTGAATGTAAAATAAAAAATAAAAACGAATTCAAAAGAAAGGCCAACAAACAATTGTTCAAACTCTCATGGTACAATACAACCCATAAACAAATTTGAATATAAACAAACGTAATGTTTTATGTTTCTTTTATTGGAAACTGTTGTTTCTCTTTTTTTCCTTGCGGCAAGATGCAGTCACACTAACGGAGTATATTGGGTTTTGGAAAAGAATAAAAAAAAAAATATGAAAATATTCGTGTGGCAATATACGACCCTAAATTACACTACGTTGGTGTTCAGTTTAAAAAAAAATTATTTTTCTTGTATAAAAGCATATAATTGAAGATTGCCATGCATACAAGCTTTATGTGGAGACTGCCAGTCTTTTAATACATACATAATTGCTCATCATTCAGTCATACTTTCATCCATACATAATTGGTCTTACAACCCTTCAGTCAGGATTACAACCTAGCTTCTCACACCACTTATGTTGTGTGCGTCATGTTTGTACATGAGTGGCGGTATCTACAGTTTAAAGTCGACTCCGAACGAGAGATTTTAAAGAAAATTTTCATGGTAATTTTAATTATTCTCAGAGTTTTTTAGGAATTCTGCTGAGAGGAAGTCGCTGAAGAAATATTTTTTCAAATTTCATTTTCTTGGAGATGTCTGACCTGGAGTTTTAACCGAGGCCACACTACGTACTAGACTACGTCGACTTTGGTGTTATGTTTCTAGAAAAAAATATTTTTCTTGTATAAAAGCAAATAACTGAAGTGTGTTACAAGATTGTCAAGCTGTAGACGTTACGTGGAAACCATTAGGCTTATAATAACCCTGTGAAATAAGCTTCATGAATTTCCATAGGAAGTAAAAACACAGTCGCCGTAGTCTACCTACTAGACTGTGTGTTGGCTTATTAGAAGTAAGGCCACGGCTCAAACTCCATGTGAGACATCTCTAACAAAACGAGAAATAAAAAAAATATTTCTTCGATGACTATCTATCTTTAAGCAGATTTCTGGGAAAAACTCCGAGGGTCAATAAAATTGCAATGGAAAGTTAAACTGTAGTTCCCGCCACTCATGTATCCTTCTTATCAATACCGTTTCTACAGAAATCTATGCTTGAAAGTTATGTGTAACAGTTCCCATCTACAGTGACCTTAAAACATTATAACGCTTGTGTAGGGTATCTAAAAAAACAGTTCAAAATACCCAAACATCCCCCCGAAAAGCAATTGAAAAATGAAGAAAAATTGTAGTTTTGAATTTTTAATTGCTGTACAGTATGGAGAGCATGTACATAGTTGAAGTGGATTTTGTCTTCTTGTTTTTAGGAAATTTCACACTAAATTCGTTTACAAATTCGGCGCATGTCATTAATATTTCTTTCTTTTTTTTCCAATGTTTTCCTCAACTCTTTTTTTGTTTTATTTTGTTTTTGTTTTTGGAAATTTTGTATTTCTTTCTAATTTTTTGTAGAAGAGTGTAAATGTGAATTGGCGGCCAGAGCATAGGAGTCTGCTGTAATGCTATGTGTAGTGTAGTCTAGTAATACGTAGTTGTTCAAGTGGTTTGTCAGCAACATTTCAAACAAAACGACATCAACAACTACCAGCGGCAGCAGCAATAAAATAAAAATCAAAACCGAACTGGTCTTTTTCTTGACACTTTATAGTAGTTGTAGCTGTAAGCGTGCATTTAAAAAATTTTGTTCAAGGGGCCTATACAACAACAACAATAACAAAAAAAAATTTGTTAATCATCAACAAATTTTTACGTACTTGTGGCAGGCATTTGATGTTTAATTTCATTCCTTCACTTTGCTTCACTTCACTTCAGTTGATTTCACTTCATTTTACAATTTCTATCATCTCTCACCGAAAAAAAAAAACGAAAACAAAATCATTCCAATCACTTTGGCTTTTCAAATGTCATAGGAGGCTGTGTGTACGAGTGTTAAAAGAAACAAATTGCGTTGGTTGTTGGTCTGTTTGATTGTCTATAAAGTCTTCTTATGATTTATGATTTATTTCTTGTTGTTGTTTTAATTGTAGAAAAAGTTAAAAATTTGGTTGGTTTTTCAATTTGTATTTGTAATTTGAATTTTAATGTTCATCTTTTTCTTCTTTCTAATATTTTACCACACACAAACAATTGGTTTTTTAGCCTCTTTTTTATTTCTCTAGATTTGTAAATCATGTGTAAAACTGTTAAAAGATTATTTGTTTGAAAGACATGTCATGAAGTACAGTAGACAGACAGCGGTTAGGCCATGTTGAAGAAATAAAAAAAAATGGGGTGTTAAAGTTCACACATACTCGCAACACTTCATGGAATCTGAATTAACATTCATTGGGAAATAATTGTAGATTAATTGAAGAACTTTTGTACTTCTGGTTTGTGAAAGATCAGAGGTTAAAATCTCACCCACTACCTTTATAACATTCTACTATTATAGCTGTGTCTAAAACTTGACAGCGTAGTCTGTGATTTGTGCTCTTTTACCGCCTGATCCAGAATCCAGCAGAATCAACCCAATTTTTAAAAGCAACACAGTTTATACGACATTGCCCTTCACGCACATCGAGAGGATTTGGCCCTTGGAGTTAATTGTACGTGAAATTACACAATAAACTGACATCCCATATGGGATCCCTTGTAGTAGTAAATGGTTTGCAAGGGTTATTTCCTATTTTAATTGAGGGATTAATGTCACTCAGTATTACACCGGTTGGTTGGTATCCCATTTGAAAAAACCAGTTTAAAATACCTTTTTCTGCTTTTGAGTGTGTGAATTTGTTTTTTTTTTTGTATTTGAAGGCCAAAAGTCAATATTAAACAGATCTCATGCTGGTCACTGTAGTCTAGTAGCTAGTACGTAGGGTTAACTACACAAAAGCTCGTGAGTTCAAAAGCTAGCCCTGACATATCGAGAGAAAGAAATGTAAAAAAAACATTTTTTTCGTCGACCTCCTCTTACCAGTCCTCTGGCAAAAGCTCCGAGGGCCTACACAATGCTCTGCATTATAGAGACCATCACCTTAGTCTTGATCGCACATATAATTACAGAACCTGGTAGTTGCCTGTTACATTTCGCTGGACTCCAGGATACTTTTGTTGGCACAGTTTCATTACATTCTTCCTTGAATGAACCATTAAAGGACACAACATGACAGGACGGCTTCTTGAATGTGGGATATTTTCAGGTGGTGTCTTCTACTAGTGATTGAGCAAAACAAGACATTAATTTCCATAAATACTGAGGCCAACTCAATAAAAATTGGTTTCAAGTGCGTTTGTGTTGCGCTTGTGTTCTTAATTGCGAGATTGCAATTTACATATGAGCTATTAAATCATCTGATCTGGGAGCTATAGTGTTCAGAAGGCAAGAGGCTAATATAATGCTCTTAAATCAATACAGATTGTCTCTGTATCAATCAAGCTTTTGTCAGTTTCTCGAAAATTAAAGACTTTTATGCTGTCGACTGATTTTATATAGAGGCTCCAATTTATGGCAGTTTTTTCTAAGAATACATACATACATACACACATAATAAGTCTTTACAATTTATAAGTGAGGATTACGAAATAGCTTCAAACACCACCTATATTGTGTGTGTTAATTTTATACATGATTGGCGGGACCTGCCGTTTAAGGTCGATTTCGAACGACAGATTTTTGAGAAACTTTTCATGGCAATTTTATTTTATTCGCAGAGGTTTTGCCAGAAATCTGCTGAGAGGAAATCGCTGAACAAATATTTTTCATATTTCGTTTTGATGTCTGAACTGTGGTTGGAACCGTGGCCTTACGACTAATAAGTCAACACACTACCTTCCTAAACTACAGCGACATTAGACAATGTACAGTTTTCAGATTCACTGGGATGAAGCTTCGAAATGATGGTCTGTTTAGAAGATCTTTTAAAATCATAGACTATCTACTACTACTCGATGTATTGGCGCACTCTCAATATAACAAGGTTATTACCCGATAAAATGGATTGTTGTTTACTGTACTTCGGAATACTTTACAGCCGCTTAGCTTTCAGTACCCTGATTATACGGCAATTCCTTAGTATTTAGGAATCTTATTCACAGACTTTCACTCTTCGTTAATTTTAATGCAAACAACAGGGATTTACTACAAGTGAGTATACATAAGTAAAATGGTAATTCCTAGGGATAATCACAAGATTTCTTCAACCAAATCACACATTGTCTCGCAATATCTTTTCATTTAAAAAATGAAAAAAAAAATTATTTTTAATCCAAATTGATGAAGACATGCAGGTGACAACCAGAAATTTTATTTTAAATTAAATTTTTGATCACGTTCTTTTAAAATAATTCTTAAAAACAATTTAAATTTTGAAAAAAGAAAAGAAAATTTTGAAAATATTTTCAATAATTAAGAAAATATTTGAGATAATCGCTGTTGAACCTGAGTATTTTTTTTATATTGTTTTCCTACATTTTTTTGAACCCTAAAAAATTGCTTTAAAACGTTGAACGTTCAGTCATTAAAACAAATTTAAAAATTAAAAGAAAAGAAGAGAACAAAAAAACGAAAAAAATATGACAATTTCATTAGAAAACCCACTACGTCAATGTCAAATGAAAATAAATAACAAAAGACATGTTCAAAAAACAAAAAACAAAAACAAAAAAAAACGAAATGAACATGACAAGTTTAAGGTAAAATTATGAAATGAAAATCGTTTCAAAAAGACAACAACAAAAAATGGTCGTGAAAAGTAGAGGGTAAAACAAGTTACCCGGTAATAAAAATATTAACCGGCCGGCCACAACTACATGTTTCACATTACAAACTATTTCTATATGTGGATGACGCTAAAGAACAGTAATTGTTAGACTCGTAGAAGGGGGGAGAACTATTAGGAAATACTACAATAGGTTACAACAATAAAACAAAAAAAGAAAATTAAAAAAAAAAACAAAACGAAAAAATAATCGAAATAATAAAGACACATGAATACTTACCAACGAATATGAGACCAAATATGAATTAATGTGTGGAAGATTAAGACAAGTAAGGGGGTAATAGACAACGAACGAGGAACACCCTGCCTGTCAATATAATATTGCTAAGAGGGATCCCTACTTAATAAATATAACTGGCAAAAGCTCTGAAATAAAATTTGCCATCAAAAATTTCTCAAAAATCTGTCTTTTGAAGTCAACTTTCAACTGTAGGTCCCGCCACTCATGTATAAAAATTAACACACACAACATAAGTGGTCTTAAGCCCGGAAGTAATGGCCATCTACCGGGCTGCTCAATGGATCCTCGTCTACGGTGTTCCTTTCACTCGCATCTCGATCTTTTCCGATAGCCAGGCTGCTATAAGATCTCTGTTGAACGTTGTGAATAACTCCAGGTTCATCAGGGAATGTCGCCGCAGTCTCGACCTTCTTTCTGAGCGCTTCAGTGTCATACTTATCTGGGTCCCCGGGCACAGTAATATTCCGGGAAACTGTAGAACTGACGAAATCGCCAGAGCTGGTGCGTTACTTCCGGAATCCTCTTCAATCGACTTAGGGATGCCACTTACGTCGGGTAGCTGGCAATCGCGCTGATAATCTTTCGAGACGCCGACCTATTCTGGGTCAATAAGAAGTCATGCATCACCGCTAGGCTCACTTGGCCCTCGATGGATAGAATGCGCACCAACCAGTTACTTGGACTTGGTCGTAACGTCATCTCGATCGCAGTGGCCATGCTTACAGGTCATTGTGTGATCATTGGGAAGACACGAGGAAAGAATGAAGCTCCCATTTAACGACTTCTGCCGTGGGTGCAGATCCGCTGAAGAATAGGAGACTATTATCCACTTTCTTTGTCAATGTCCATCTCTGCGAGGTGCAGATATAGGTTATTTGGATCTCTAATCCTTTTCAAGGATATAGTTTCGTTTATCAAACTTTCGGGCTGGTTTCTAGTGTGGGGTAGTCGTTCTTAAAATGTGCAGCCCTTGTGCTGACTAATTTCTTGTTCCCTGGTTTGGAGGAACTTGGTCAGTACAGAGACTGTGGCGTCACAATGGGCGGCTATGCGTGCTCAAGTGAGGTTTTGGTATCAAAGCTACCATTCCAACCTAATCTAGATTTTAATCCTAATTAAAGGATTGTATTGAACAATTATGTATGTACATTTGTATGTGTGTATGTATGTATGTAAGTATGTTTGTATGTACGTCCTGAGGATGAAAACGACCAATCTAAACAGAAACAACAGTCACACTCTTAAACACAGGCAATCGATAATCATGAATGGAATTTTTGAGTTTCTACTCGAATTAGCGATTACGTCGTGCTAGCCAGAGATAGACTCAATACTACTATCAAATAATAGTAGGGTATTGAAAATATGTATCATGTTCAAAAATTAAAATCCAACTGACAAAGAAAAAATTGTGTGAACGTGCTTTTTACGTTTAATTGTTTACATGTAAAGAAATAAAAGCGACCACAATCATTTACTTTTTCTAGGTACTCCAACAAGAACAAAAAAAGACAATTTATCTCTTGAAATGTCTGTCCATGCAGAAGATCATTTAGACATTTTGTCCAGGGCCCTTTAACATTATGAACCTTCTTAGAACACTTTATTTATAAAATAAAAAAGCAAAGCGACTTTACACACGTTAAAAAGACAAAAAGGAACTTTTAACCACAAAACATTGGACCCAAAAAGATTTTTATCAATTGTGTCAAGCTTTTGTTGCAACTTTGTAGACATTTTTTATAAATTTTTTCTTTTTTAAATTTTTAAAAAAATAAAAATCGTTTCAAGTCTCTAGGTCCAGTCATGTAACGTAACGTAGTTATTTTGTGTATGTAAGTGTGTAAAAATGATTGAGTGCGTAAAGATGCGTTAAAATTTCATGGCCTTTTGTAATATGGAACATGAGTTCCAATTCTTTTCTTTTGAACTCCATTTTTTTCAGTTTTTTTTTGTTTTAAAAGAAACGTGGTGTCCAAAAAGTAATGCATGTAGCCATTGTATCCATGAATGTTAATATATTATATCTGCATAACAGATAAATGATATTCATTATTAGAACGCACTTGTGTTGTGTCAAAAATGTCAACCAAATGTAATGTATCTTCAAAAGCGGCCTTTTTGTTGCTGCAAAAGAAATATTTTTTTCTTTTTTTTTTTTGTTACATTTCTGTAGAATATTTCCGAGGTTTTTTAAAGAGAAAAAAGACTCTTGGGCCCAAAAAGCATATGTAGTTTCAATTCCATCTGTATGCCGTTGTTGTTTTCGTTGTCGCTTTTCTAAATAGATTTTTGAAAATTTGTTAACAATCAAATTGAGGTCAAAATGTTGTTGTTGCTGTGTTAATTTTTCATGTTTTTTTAGTTTTTCTTTTTTACTTTTTTTTTTTACCCAAATTGTAGCAACGAAAATGGCTTAGCAAATAGAAGTCGTATGCTTTTTAAAGCTTAAATGGCTTAAAGAGACATTTTGAGAAAACAACACAGGGACATGTAAGTCATTGTGTACATTTGTTAACTGAAAAGTATTACATTTTCCTACAGAGATTTTTTTTCCTAGATTAGACATTTAAGTTATGCAAGTTCGGGGAATTTTAAAAATAACTTGCAATTGGAACAGAGAAATTGAATTTTTTTTATTTTTCAAAAACACTTTTTTTTAAATAAAAAATGTTCCATTGCAAATAGATTTCAATATAAATTTAATTTGTTTAATAGGCTTCCATTCGTAATAGCATAAATAAGCAAATTTTCTCTGCACGTACTGATGACATGAAAAAAAAAAATTATTTTTTCCATAGAAAAACGTACTTATCCATGCCTAATTGATTGTTTTATGTATTGCTTTCAACATGCGAAATATAAATTTTATGCATTAATTTCCATTTAATTAACATGATTGAATGCACAGTTTTATTTTAACGTTTAAAACTTTTTAATTACGGAGTAATTATAGTCGTGATAATCAATATGTTAAGCTGGGGATTGTCGAGATTATAAAGAATGTTGAAAAGCCTGAAAGTGTTACAAATGCTAGATCAACTGTGCAACAATTCACACTGTTAGATGGCGTTCCAATAACAATTTCAATTAGAAAGTCACTCAATTTGTTCGTTGTCTAGTAGGTGTAGTAATGGATCATCAGACGTAAGGCCATGATTCAAACCCCAGGTCAGACATCTGCAAGAAAATGAAATACTAAAAAACATTTTTCGGCGGCTTTCTCTCAACAGATTTCTGGCAAAAACTCTGAGAGGAAATAAAAAAATTTTCAAGAAAAAGTTTCCAAAAAATCTGTCGTTCGGAGTCGACTTTAAACTGTAGTTCTCGCCACTCATCTCTAAAATTAACACACGCAACATAAATGGTGTGAGAAACTAGGTTGCAATCCTGACTGTAGGGCTCCGTCGTTATCACCAAAAATGATGTCAGTCTGGAGATCAAGCGCAGGGTCACTCTCGCCAACAGATGCTACTACGGTCTCAATAGGCATTTGAGTAGCATAGACGTCTCTCATACGACAAGACTACTTCCTGTGCTTCTTTATGGCGCAGAGGCACTATTAAACACTGATGCAGCAGCCTTGGGAGTATTTGAGAGAAAAGTTCTAAGGAAGATGTTCGGTCCATTGCGAGTTGGCGATGATTCCCGCATCAGAGCTGCTCAACGACGTATACCTTGTGCAGTGTATTAAGATCCAGCGACTGCGCTGGCTTGGTCATGTCGTTTAAATGGATGAGAATACTCCAGCGAGACGGGTATTTTATGCGGAAATCTGCAGAATTCGGAGGAGAGGACGATATTGTTTGCGTTGGAAGGACCAAATCGAGGAATGCTGTCATCGATTGTTGTGACTAACTGGTGTAGAGGCGCAGAAGAGGAGGCGCCTGGAAGTATGTCTTAAGGCAGAGCGAAATATGTTAATCGGGATATTAATGGCCAATGGTAATAAGGTAAAATCGGTTCCTTTATATCGTGGTCTCTTACAATGATTTCGTAACACTTTGTTAGAAGACCATTCCCCACGTTTTCTCTCTAATACATCCCACATAAGAGCGGTTTTAAACCTATTATTAGACAATCTAAATTTCTTACAAAAATAAGGTCAATATCATTAATATTTCTCCCTTTTATAAGAAAACAATAACGTTTTATTTGTACATTTTTATTTTATTGAAAATTCCTTTTCTCTTAACGTACAAAGCACTTGTCTTGTTGGGCCAACAAACCTGCAATTATTTCATATCTAGTCAGTAGAGCACAAAAAAAACTAGTGATCGATAGCTTGAATGCTTTATTTTACTTCAATACCACGTCTCCAATAAAAAAGGTAAACGATTTCAAGCCCTGTCATTACTTTGTTTAAATATTTATTTGAAAATATAATTTTTTTCGTTGCTATTCTTTATTTTTCTATTGTATTAAATGAAGGCAAATATGAGCATAACCATGTACTACTGCTTGCTTGCTTGCCATACTTACGTGGTAGAGAAATATTTTGAAAAACAATTGCCGCAAGTAATAAAGCAAACTTTTTTTTTTATAAAAAATTCTTTTTATAACTTTTTTCTTTTTTGTTTTTGTGTAAATAAAAATGCAAATATGGCAACACGACATGTGTCAAAAATTTGACACATTCACATACTTAAACAACAATATGACTCTCTAGCAAATAGCTTGCTGCGGACTTAAAAGTGTACTTAAAATGAAAAAAACGCAGAAAAACAAAATAAATTTTTTATTGGAGTAAATAAATCTCTACGAGCCTCTACACATGCCTATGACTTGGTATGTAGTCTTGTAACTTATTTTTTTACAAAAAGCCAGTAGAACATTAAATGATCGATAACCCAGACAAATTTTTTAAAGCGTAAAAACATTGGGTCTCTTAAAATTTATTTAATTTCTACGATTTGGGATTCAATGGATCAAGGGGGAAGAACAGAGGCGTTTGGGGAATGGATCGGGTTGTTATGTTTCCAGGTTTCTATGGCCTGCTATAGATAGTGTAAGAACAGGTTGGCTGCTGGGATTGGATAAGGCCAGTTTAAGGTTAGTAATTGGGTTTATTAAGGGGCACTGCGAGATTGGTTCGCTGAAAAGGATCTGGAACAGATCCCAGCCGGAATATTGCAGGGTATGTTGCGATTAGGAGGAGTTGGACACTATCGAACACCTCCTCTGTAACTGTCCAGCCCTTAGTAGGTTGAGGCTGAGGATCCTTGGCAGGGGCTTCTTCGAGGAGGTTTGAATTCTTTGTCGAGAGCCGACATAAAGGCTCTCCATAGATTCATTATTAGTTTGAGCTAGTTGAGAAGTGCTAGGGGTAGTCGCGCTCTTTTGTGTGTTTGTTAGTCTGCTCTTCCTCTTCCTCTTCCGCTTCCTTATTCTCCCTTTCCTACTATTCCCCCCTATTATCCTACTTATCCTACTTTCCTACTATTCCCTATTATCTTCTCTCCTTTAGGACGCAGTACAATGGGTCAACTTGACCTCCGGCTACTGTGCTTGTCACAATTGGCAAGTACAAGTCCTCTAACCTAAACCTACTATTTGGAATCGGGAGCTGTCAGCTTCATCATTTTTAACTGACAGGTGTAGGTCATTTGCTTAAAAATCGTTTAATTTTCACTGGAAACAAGGCAGTAATCAAGTCTGAACTAGAACTCGACTATGAGTGCCACACAATCTGCGACATGGACACAACTGCCTTAGTTAAACTGTATGTACTCTGGCATTTTTACCGGGAAGCCCAATATCGTTTACTGCGGGAGGTCACGTGCAACATTACTAGACTGTGCTGTCCTTCAATCATCTGGCCATTCATTCCGATATGTTTTGAATTCCTCTCAAAAGACTCCCGCGGGAGCTATATGTCTGCGCTCAGCTATTACCATGAAGAGTCGGAGCTAGTTGGCATGCTACTATCCTTGAACTCTGTAAGGAAACAATTGTTGTTTCCATAGAAAGATTTCTTGATTCTTGTGGAGACGGTCTAGTTTTCTGTATGGAATGTTTGTAGTCGCCGTAGACTAGTAGGTAGTGTGTTGGCTTATTTAAAGTCAGACCACGGTTCCAACCACAGGGCAGACATCTCCAACAAAACGAAATACGACGTCCTCTCAGCAGATTTCTGGCAAAAATTTTGAGAGTAAATAAAACTTCCATAAAAAATTTCTCAAAAATCTATCTTCGGGAGTCGACTTTAAGCTGCAGCTCCCGCCACTCATGGATAAAATTAAAACGCACCACGCGGTGTGGTGTGAGAAGTTAGGTTGTAGTCCTAACTAAAGGGTTGTAATGACCAATTACGTTATGTACATATGTATGTTCTGGAGTTGGGCTGGTTTTCTGTATGAAATGTTTGGACCCCGGTTTGCATACTAATTGTGGTATCACCTTTGAAAGCATAGCACTCAAAGTGTCTGTTTCATTTATGTCCTAAGCGTCGTCAACGTCTTTGAGAACGATTTGACACTGACACTTTACTATCAACTTTACTTTTGTGTAGAGCAAAAACATCTAACCTGGTAGTTAGTGGGTTTCTCTCCATGGCTCCAGAACAGAAGTATACTTTAAATGACTGCAGACTTACAGTTGCCAAGTGTTCTCTTTCAAGCATTTGCGATTAAACTTGAATATATTTCTATAACCCTTTTGAGGTATTAATTCGTCTGTTATCTGTCTTGGGTTTTCTTTCACACATTTTTACATTTACTGGGTTATCTCGTCCATTGCTTTTTATGGAATTTTAAATCATTATCGTGGTACTGCTGTAAAAATGTGTATTAAAATAAAATCACGCATAACTCAATCAAAGCAATTATTTAAGAAGAAAAAAATACGTTTTTTTTCTGTTGCAGATTTTTTTCTTCATTTTTGCTAAAGCCTTTAAGCATTTTATTGGAAATGAAAAAGAAAAATATAAATATTTTCTGTTAAAAAAAAAAACAAAAGCGTGAAGAATATGTAAATTACAGCAGAAATAACCCCCTTTTTACAAAAAAAACAATCCGAAATATAAAAAATAAAATACAAGACCCCTTGAACAAGTACTTTACCACACACACCTTAAAATCGAAAACTTACTTCCTTCTCTGGTACTCGTTTATACCTTCATCTGTTTCTAATACTTAAGCTTATATTGAAAGAGAGAGAGAGAGAAAAACACAATGATTTTATATATGAAATTTCACATGTCACTTATTTTGACACTTCTATTCTCCATTCGATAAAATGTATGGCAACGAAATACAAGCGTGCATTCATATAATGAAGTGAAGGGGTTTCCTTTCTTCAATTGTTCATACGTTTCATTTGCTTTATTATCTTTAATGTTTTTTTATTTTGTTGTTGTTTTATTGTTAAATATTGAAATTTTGAGTGACACCTTTAGTAGATTTTATTTAAAAATTTTTTGTCTCTATTTATGCTTCGACTCTCTTGTAATACAGATTTATGTGTCTTATTAAGCTGGGGTCTTAACATTTTGAAAAGTCAAAGAAATTTAATTTTTTTTCCTTTACTTTACTTCCAAAATAACACCTTTTGGTGCCGTTTTTTATTTTTTTGGTATTAAATTGCTCCAGACAATGACATAATAAAACGCTATAATAAGAGTAACAACCATATTTCATTTAATGTGGCTTTAAAATGCTAGAAATGCCAGAAGAAGTAAAAACATTAAAGATATTTAAGTGTGAAATTAGTGGGTGGATTTTCGTTTCAATTTTATTTCCTTTATTCTCTTTTTTTATTTCTTTTGGCTGATTTTCTCCCTGTTTTGTTTGGAATTATTTCTTATGGTTTCAAATGAAGAAAAATCATAAACAAAATCATATTAAATAATAGAATAGTAGTGCTATTTAATGAGTTTTAAAAATAATAATATGTGTGGTCAGGGCTATAATCAACTCAAGTGTTAGTTTAACATTCGTTAAGTTTCTAGTTGAAGCAGTTTTATAAGCTTATTTAATAGCGAATTTCTCTAACTTGCTTTGTAGGATGATGGCCAAAAATTCAACCGAGTGCAACCGACATGACACGTTAATGTTCTTGAGATATCTTCTCAAACCTCTTCAAGATTTCTTACATATTGCGGCAGTTAAATTTAAATTGAAGTATTTGCTAGAAAGTAACAGTAGAACAAATTCAGAATCAATTTAGAATCCCTAAAAGTTGCATAGCATAGGTCGTGGTATCCAGGAAAGATTATCTGCGGTACGTTCACGTAATTCCTGAGTACGAGAATCAACAGGCAATCAATACAACAGCACTTATGCAATTGTGAAAGTTGGTACAAATAATAAATCAAAGGAATTCAGATGAGAGGTTCACATTGCTCTCTTGAAGGGTAAACAAATAATCTCATACAGCCTTCACTTATTCGATAAGAAACTGAGAGAATGTTGCATGTAAAAAGACCAAACACGTATGACCCTTTATATATACACAGAAAACAAGATTGCCTCAAAACACGGGGCTTGCTGCCGGACAAATGCATAAAGGATGGGAATAATATACGGGTACTTCTGAAGTCGCCGTGGTCTAGTAGGTATTGTGTTGGCTTATTAGATGTGAGGCCTCGGTTCAAACCTCAGATCAGACATCAAAACCAAAATATGACAAAATATTTCTTCGGCGACTTCCTTTGAGTAGATTTCTGGCAAAAACCCTGAGAGTAGGTAAAAATTGCCATGAAAAGTTTCTCAAAAATCTGTCTCATGCATACAAAAAATTAACGCACACAACATAAGTGGTGTTCAGGTGGCTGCCAATGTAACATAATTTAATCATTTTCAGAAATTTTCTTATGATTTATTTTCTAATGCTCCCAAAGAGCACATGACCTAAAATAGAGCTGAATTTGGTTAGCAAATAATCACATTTAATCGAGGTGTTCATTAGCCGCCAAAATCATTCGATATGACTTCTCTAGACTATTATTTGTGGGAACATGTGAAATCACTCGCTTACAAGAGCAAGCCACGTACAAACTTATCCCTGGAAGTCTGCATTATAGCCGTCATTAGTGAAATATCGTACGAAATGCAAGAAAGAATTTCAAAATTGAAGTTTTCTAATGGCCCACATATCGTATAACCGTATAGTTTGAGGGATTAACGGCAGGCATTCATTTGTTTATGCCTAGGGTAGTAAAAAGCGCATGCTTGGAACTTTTGTCATATGTCTTCTAACTGATCTGCAGCCCAGAATGCAACTCAGCCAAGAGGACGCGAGAAGAGCTGGTCTAGCAATAAAATATTCAAAAACCTAAGCTATGCCTCTAAATACAACGCTATTGAGCTATTAATAAGAATGTTACGTTTTTACCTTTTAAAAACGTTTAAAATATGCACTCGTAGGTTGCAAATAAAATAAAAATAAATTTGTGTTTAGTTTTAATTCAAATTCTTTATTATTCGCACAATTCTGTGTGCCACTGTTTACAACTTGATGTAAACAGCAACAGTTGCTTTTTCGTGTTTTCCTCTATTTATACCCTTTGCATAAACAATAGCAATTACTAGACAATTATTCGACAGATCTTTGTAACGGAGATCTTCAAACCACGATTACTCTGTTCAAACACACCGCATCTTCACACAAAACTGACTGAACTCAGGCTTTGAAATATGCCTTGAAAACCTTTTTGAATTAAATGTAGGTGTTGACTTAACATAAAGTCTGACTTGTTCTGTGGATGCGAAACATGGACTGTGACTTCAAAATCCATTTTTAGAGTTCAGCTAGATTTATTAGTTAACACCTATACAAGGGAGCAAACGTGAGGCCAATGTATCGTTAAATGAGGTAGTAATGATGTATTGGCCATAAACTGTGAAAATTTGAAGAAAATATAGCCAAAGAAGTCATTGAGTGAAACTCGCGGAGAGCCAAGATGAAGGACGGAAGATTCATATGTACGTCATGGTATAAACTAAAAATTTATGAACTGAGAAGAAAGGCTTGGAATTTTGTTTTTTCAATTTCCAAACCTACACGTTTAAAAAGAGCACCCGTTATATAGAAATTTAATGACACTTTAATTAGTTAGGCTTGGTAGGCATTATTTTTTTTTTTGCCTGTTTTTTGATCAATTTCTCTCGACACTTTTAGTAATTTCGCATGATTTTAAATTAATTTTTATGTTGAAAATTTAATTTCTTTTAAAAGAATGTAACACACCATCATACATAAGGAAAATAAAACAATTTTTAGGGGAAAGTTTTTAAATTATAAACATTTCTTGTATTTATCTTTAAAAAACTTATTATGATCTCATATTTTTTAACATCATTCACTTACAACAAAAGGAATAAAAATAAAAATAATTAAAAAAAAAAAGGAAGATGATATGTGTGACCAAAGAACAGTAGATACTTCTGCTTGGTTTTCTTCTGGAATGATGAAAAAAAAAAAAAAAAAATAAAAAAATTCATTGATTTTTATCGCCAACAACATAAGCAGCCAACGGTAGTTAAAGATGAGGGTAATTGACACAGAAAATAAAAATAAAAAAAATTAAAAAAAAATATTGAAAAAATGCTTATCAATTGCTGGCTGTTCCCAGTTCTTGATTGTTTTTTTTTTGTCTTTTTTTGTTTGTTTACTTTTTAAGGTGTATACGAGGGCTACTTGTTTGTAATGAAACCTGAATTATTATTTGTTTTCTTTAAGCAATAAAATGAGGAAAAAAATAAACAAAATAACTGAAACGTAAAACGAATTTTGTTTCTTTTGTTAACGTTCTGTTATTCTTGGCCTATGGTTGTTGGTTATATAAAATTGGTAACAAAAATAAACAAACAGTAGTTTGTTATTTTATGCAAATTTATGAAAACTCAATTGAAATCAAGCCTTAACATTTTTTAATGATTCGTTTCTTTTTGTGTTGAAAAAAATGCAGATCATGATTTGAAAACCAAAAAAATATGGAAATAAATGTGGCTTTAAAAAAATGTGTAACAAAAATTGTTCAAATAATTGTTAAGATCTTTAGAAAATCTAAATGAAGAAAAACAAAATTAAGGTCATTACTCTTGAACAGCCTACAAATTTAGAGAAAAAAAAATATTCCAAAAAGCCACCCATATTTTTGTAAATCCTCTTACAAATCAATAAAACTTTGAAATCTAATTTTTTCCCTTTTTTTGTTTTCTTCTTGACCATGGGAATATGATCTTAAAAAACATATTTTTTAACTAAAAAATAAGACTGATTTCTGTATACTCGTACAACGAGAGATTATTATTTATTAAGGCCTTTAATCGCTTTTAATTTTTTATGCCCTTTGTTTAGACATTACTTTTGTACTCGAATTTTGTTTATTTAAGCCGTATTTAAGTCAAATCAAACATCATAGTTTTTTAGAGGGCTTGCCTTTTATACCTCTCTATGTACAGCAATATTTTGTAAGACAAGTGATCTCAATTCAAAGTTTCCATTCTATACATATGTACATTCATCATAGTACCAGCATACATATGATGGTTTAATCATAATATTTCATTATTTAAAGCTCCCCCTTGTGTCAGTCAGGTGTCTAATTCCGTATGTCAATGCCATCAAACCAAAAGTAAGTTGCTTGCATTCATTCAAAAACTTTAAAAATTTTAATAAATTTTTATATCATGGTATAAATATTTTTACTTACATACATACATAAATTATATTATGAATCATAAAATATAGAAAAAAAAAAATTTAAACTTTTTTCCTGAAACCTAAATTAAAATAAGATTAATTAATTGAACCACTTAAAGTGGTCTAACGTCCGCTTGAAAATAACTTCCACATGACTCGCCTCTGTCATTCCGAGAACAGAAGTCAAAGTATGCATGACGAACTATTAACACTCCTAGCCTTTCCCAACTCTCTTAATGTGTTAGATTCGAATATTCAATACGTACGTACGTAATTGGTCATTACAACCCTTTACTCAGTATTACGACCTAGTTTGTCACACCACTTATGTGTTGCCTGTTTTATAGATGAGTGGTGGGACCTTCAGTTTAAAGTCGACTTCGAACGTAAGATATTTGAGACTTTTCATGACAATTTTTATTTATCTCTCAGAGTTTTTGCCAGAAATCTGCTGAGAGAGAGTTGGCGAAAGAAAAATTTTTTCATGTTTTCGTTTCAATTTCTGGCCTGGGGTTTGAACAGAGGTCTCACGTCTAATAAGCAAACATACTACCTACTAGACTATGGTGACTAGTTTTCGAATATTCTTTAGCAATGATAAGTCCATACTGCTGTGTCAAACAATACCCATTTATCGCCACAGTAAAACGTTCTCAAGAGATATATTGGCAGACCAAAACTTTTTCTATATCCTAGAAAACCAATGGTTGAGAACGTATGTCATTATCTCCCCCGGACTGGCACATGCTAAAGGCAAAACATATGCCAATAAAGGACTCTCGATTGCAACACAATCCAACTGAAGTCCGCTCACGCAAGTGACACACTCTAAGAAAACCCGGAATGATCCAATTGTTATCCTCAGTATAAATACATTAAAATACATCCTCAGACCTTGATTATAAAGCTGATAACGAAAACAATTACGACGTTAAGACCAAAGACAATGACATGGTACATTACAACTCTCTAGTCAAGATGACAACCTAGCTTCTCATACTACTGAGGTTATGTGTGTTAATTTTATATATGAGTGGCTGGACCTACAGTTTTAAAGTCGATTTCGAACGACAAGTTTTTGAGAAACTTTTCATTGCAAATTTATTTACTGTCAGAATTTTTGCCAGATGTCTGCTGGGGGAGGTATGAAGATAGTTTTTCGATGAAAAGCGTGGGATACACTGCCTGATCAGAACACTAATTTTGATCACACTATTCGGTGATTAGCAACGATTGGTGAATGCTATCGGCGTCCATGGTTACATTGGCGAAACAGGCTAAATAAATGACAACAAATTCAATACATTTAGGTGACAGTCTTTGTTGGAAGACCTTATATATGTATTACAACCTGTTTATTGCAAACTGTTGATTAAATACATTTGATTTGCTATTTTGATTAATGACTGTGTTGTTCAATATGAATTTCATTCCATTTAATGAACGTTTGTTTTATAAGAAATCAATTAAAAACCTATCAATAGTTTCCCCATTTCTCTTTCGAAAGAAATAACAAAAAAAAAAAAAAAAAACAAAAATGTTTCCAACTGTTATTGTCACAAAATTTTAAATTCAATTTAAGATGCATATTTTGATACCCTACAGTAGCAAAGGTTGCAGGTTGTATGTAACATCAGCATACCAAAACTTAAATGTAAGAAACAATTCAAAATGATATTCTTAATCGAATGGTTACATGCACACATGATTGGCCATTACAACCCTTCAGTCTGGGTTACGACCTAGCTTCTCACACCACTTATGTTGTGTGCATTAATTTTATACACGAGTGGCGGGACCTACAGTTTAAAGTCGATTCCGAACGGCATATTTTTGAGAAACTTTTCATGGCAATTTTATTATTACTCTCAGAGCTTGTGCCAGAAATCTGCTGAAATCGTGCTACTGCCATAGGCGCATCATACAGCGTATCCAGAATTCGCCGTGAACATCTGTAACTGTCGTATGCTTTATCGATTGTCAATAGTGTTAATTAAGCAATTAAATAAATAACTTTGCCTGTTACACACAGCATGCATATGAAATTGAATTTAAAGTTATTATTAATTAATTTTTTAAATAAATTAACATAAAATGAATTTCAGTTTCATTAATTAAACAAACAAAACAATCCTATACAACAACAATTCTCTTAATAGATATCAAGACAGGTTTCTTATCACAACCAAAACAGCTTTTGTGGGGACTTCTGTGACAAATTTATTGAAAAAAAGAAAAAAAATATTTTTTGTTTGTCTTCAGATTAAAATATGTGAATAAATTTATGAATTAAGATTATAAACTTTTCAACACATCCATAAAACATGAATATTTTCAAGATTATTCAAAGCGAGTCATTGGAACGATAAAGAAAATAAAATATTGCATGCGATAAATTATTTAAAAAATAAAATAAAATTATTATTAACAAACAGGAAAGAGGAACTAAAATTGAATAATTTTGACGTTAAATAACAATAAAATGAAATAAATTTTTTGCATGTGTTCAATTCTTTACTAACAATGGGTGGTAATAGAATTATGACAAAACGAAGAGCAAGAAAACGTATGTAAACTTCTTTCAATCAAGTGAATTGATGCCTAAGCCTTATCACCATGATGCCAAAGTAATACCTTGTTTCTGGGGACCAGGAGTATATTTTTCATTATGGACTATTGCATCGAATCTAAAGATAGCGATAGGAGTTCTAAAATAAGCCTGATAATGATTTGGAGATAACCATGATGCCAAGGTAATGCCTTGAGTCGCTGAGGATAAGTATACTTTTCATTATGGGCTACTGGATCGAATCTAAAGGCTTAAATAAGCCTGACAATGATTCGGACATTCTCGTTGTGCAAAAATCTAAAATATGTTATGACTGAAGGCGTGATAACAAATATAAAAAATATGGACGATTCCCCAGACGCTTATAACTGGCATGACAGTATTCTGATCCACGCAAGTAATATGGTGATAGCCCATATAATTTCCAAAGGATCTGAAATAGGATAACACCAGCTTCAAGGCAGTATCAAACTGTATTCAGACCCCATAAGTGCAAAATCGGTCATACAAGCTGGCTACGAATTATTGTGAAACAATGTCAAGAGTAGCGTTCACCACTGTATCTATCCATCTAACGAATCTAAAGATAGCTATGAATCTGTGTCGAATACAAATTTATTCCTACGGAACAGGTGTTCATAAAAAACTCCTGGAAAAAAAATTGTCTTGTTTGAAGCCTGGGTGCCCTTGTAGTCTAGTGGATAGTATTCTAAGCTATTAGCAGGAGAGGGTTGAGGGTTCGATTCCCACTAGAGACGCTGGTCTGTTACTCTCTACCGAACATAAGGTCTCTGTTATTCAGCTCGTGATAATTATGATATAATTTGTAATTGTAATCTAATTAGCAATTGCCGTAGTCTAGTAGGTAGTGTGTTGGTTTATTAGACTTGAGGCCACGGTTCAAACCCCAGGACAGACATATCCAACATAATGAAATAGGAAAAAATATTTCTTCGGTGACTTCCATTCAGGAGATTAGATTTCTGGGAAAACCTATGAGAAGTAAATAATAATTATCATGAAAAGTTTCCCAAAAATCTGTTGTTTGGAGTCAAGTTTAAACTGTAGATCCCGCTACTCCTGTATAAAAATTCACACCCACTACATAAGTGGGGTGTGAGAAGCTAGGTTGTAATCCTGACTGAAGGATTGTAATGAACCAATTATGTATGTATGTATGAATGATAAAAGTATACTGACGAACCGAAGAGCAAGATACTGTATGTAGTATCAATTTAATTAAATTGAAGCCTAATTAATTGAAGCCTAACCATGATGCCAAAGTAATACCTTGTGGTCGTAGGGGTAAAGAGGATGCTTACTATTATGGGTATGGGTATGGATATAGTAGGTGTTCACTGAAAAACGCGTCTGGAAAAAATTTCTGATTGAAGTTTATTCTTCTCAAGATGTGACTCAACCTGATCTGAGGCGAAATGTTGAAAATTGCGCCGCCTTCCCTAATTCGCCAATCTACGTCAAGTGAAGCCACGTTTAGTCAATCAATTTTAATTTAATTTTTTTTTTTGTACAGTTTTTTCAAACTCATTTATTTATTAACCCCCTGTAGGGTATCACAAATCTTAGCATAACTTTAAGGTGTGGGCTGGACTCAAACTCATAAGTGTTAAAATATTTTAACATTAACAAGCCACAATTAAAATTCGAAATAAACAAATCAAATAAATTTTTTTTATTTATTTTTGTTGTTGTTGTTCTTGTCTTACAAAATCTTTAAACAAATAAAAAGACCAGTTTCTAATATTTTAAAACAACAACACTTTTAGAAAATAAATTCTTAAGAACCATAACATTTATTTTTAAGAGACAAATTTTAATTATTTAAACATAAGCAAACAGGCTTTTTTCTCTTATTTTAAATTAAACATTTCCGTTTACACTGTTTACACTTACCACAAATATATATTTTGTTTTTATTATTATTTTTCTTCTACAAAATTCTTAAGAATTTTCTTTTTATTTTTTTAAAGTCTAAAACCAGATTACAAACAAATAAAAATTAAGAAAAAAAAAAACTTTAAACCAGCCACACACACACTTGGTTTTTGAAAATATTTTTTATTTCCAAAAGGTTTATAAGCAAACATTGTTTTAGTTGTAGTTCTAATTACCAAGAAATATCATAAAACGCTAACCAAAAGGTTAAGAGACTTACGGCCAACAAGCATTTTTAATAAACGGACGGGCATGACATGATTTACAGTGTTTGTTTAATGGCAAACGATGACGATTTTTATTAAACAATGTTTATTTGTTTGTTTGTTTGTTTTTATTTTTTATTAGACACTCTACGGTATTTTGTTTAATTTTTTATTGGCTTTAAAAAAATTAAAAAACAATAGAAATAATTAAACTCTGGCCAAGAAGCTTTAAATGCTTAAAAAAAAACCAGCATAATTTCTAGGTCAAATTCCGTTTCTTGTTAATTTCAACAATTTAAAATAGAAAACAAATTATTTTTCTGAACCCGGGGGTCAAATTTTTGTTAAACGCTTAATAGAACCGTTTAATTGTCGAAGACAAAGGTTAAATTAAAACAAGAAAAAGTTCCAATCCATCCGTATTCTCTGATGAAATCAATGACAAGCAATTGAACAACGGAAAAGCTTGAAATCTGATCTCTTTTGTGCTCTAACTTATGCTGTTATACTACTCCTCTCGATACACTACAACGAGCTTCGCACAGCAGTGAAATTTAGTGCCTATCGGGACAAAAGCAAAAGATTAGCAAAAATGCAAAAATCGGATCTGTTCGGATAGAAGTCGCAATTAAGATTTCTACACTTTATTGAAAACAGTCACGGAAGAGATCTGCCGTTGTGAGCAGATAACGGTGAACATGCACCTGCGAAAGAAGAACAACACGTTGAGGCATGAGCTCAACATTATGGTTGAATCTCACACCACTCATGTTGTGTGTGTTTATTTTATTTTTTTATTTTATATATGAGTGGAGGGACCTACAGTTTAAAGTTGTTTATAAAGGAGAATATAAATCGCTTGTGGAATACAAATCTCTTTCCTTAAAGAGGTAACAAGTGGTTTGATGTTATTATAAACACCCTCTATAAAGCCAAAGGTTGCAATACAGTACTGTGGAGCGTGTTTTTATTTCTCTTAACACGGTCGTCAATTCAGAATTATGACTTTTATGGAAATACATACATACATACATACATAATTGGCTATTACAACCCTTTAGTCAGGATTACGACCTAGCATCTTACACCACTGATGTTGTGCGTATTAATTTTATACATCAATAGAGGGACCTACAGTTTAAAGTCCACTTCGAACGACAGATTTTTTTTTTGGAGAAACTTTCCATGGCAATTTTATTTACTGTCAGAGTTTTTATCAGAAATCTTACTTACTTACTTACTTAATTGGCTATAACAACATGATTAACGGATTTCGGCCTGCCGCAACACATCCGTCCAGGCGACTCTGCTTCTTGCGCGCCTACGCCAGTTGGTCACACCAATCGATGACAGGGCTTCCTCGATTTGGTCCTTCCAACGGATACAAGGTCGTCCTCTTCGCCAACTTCCGCAGATCCCCGCATCAAATACCCGTCTCGCCGGAGCATACTCCTCCATTCGAATGACATGGCCGAGCCAGCGCGACGCCTATGTCGTTGAGGAGCTCATACAGCTCACTGTTGGATCGGATGCGGAAATCATCGCCAACTCGCAATGGACCGAAGATCTTACGTAGTACTTTGCCAGAAATCTTCTGACAGGAAATCGCTAAGAAATATTTTTTTTTTAATATTTCGTTTTGATGCCTGACCAGAGATACGAATCCGGGCTTTATGTCTAATAAGCCAACACACTACCTACTACACTACGGCGACTTAAGGGAATGCATGATCAAATTGATCACTAAGTTGGTGACTTATGTTCGATGCTATAAGAAGCATGCGACCTCAAAAGATCATGTGGGCATTATCCTGTCTTGATCTTTCATGCACACCCATTGTGGTGAGAAGTTATTGTAGATTTTTCTAGAACCAAGTGACCAATGAATGTGACAATCATTAAGTTTTCAAATTTTTATTTTTTTAAGTACAAAAAAATAACGAATTTCTGTTACCAATTACTGTTCAAGCTCTTTGTCATAAGGCTTAAATATTTTTCATTTCAAACACTGTAGAAGAAATAAGTTTAAAATAAAAATATAAAACGTTGACACTTTTTTTGGGCTTTTATTTTGAAAATGCATTCATTGGCAATACAAATGAGCTCACAAACTATTTGACAATAGTTGTTAATCCCCAAATGATTGATAATCATTCTGGCAGTCACTCAATCTTGTTTTTTTTTTTTTTTTGTGGAAAATTTTTTTGAACGAAAAATTCGAAAAAAACTAAATAATTTACAAAAGTTTTGTCACATCGTTAAAACTATAATAAACATCTTTTACACTAAATTGGTTTGGCCAAATAGCCAGCCAGACAATCATCCAAGCCATTGTATGGGGATAAGGAATTTTGAAAATCTTTTGTTGGTTTTCTTGCTGAGGCCTTTACAAAGCCAGACTTCACTGCACATAGGCTGCTTTGTACCATAAGAAGTAAAAAAAAAGCTTTAAAAAGAAAATTAAAATATTGTTTTGCTTTGTTGTGTTTTGTTTTGTATTGTTAGTGTTGCGACTTAATTTTTTTTTAGGCTTTTAAGCCTATTTAAAGCAGTTTCTTTCTCCGTTTTTCTCTCTTTGTTGAATAAGAAACAATACTTATGCCATTTTATGTATGTATGTGTAGTTTTGTTTCTGTCTTTTAGAAATTAAACGTTTTTAAATAATTTTTTATGGCTGTTGTTGAAGAAATGCTGCTCTCCTCTTTTGAGTTTTGGCTCATTTTTTACGATGCATTTCTTTTCATTTGTTTCTTCTCTTTTGTAGTTTTCTTTAGTAAATCTTATTAAAATCATAATTTATCATTTTTAAGGTATTAAAAGAAGTATAAAAACATGGAAAAAAAATACTTCTTCCATCTCCTTTCTAAACAGTTAAAACAAGCCGCCACCTTTTTTATTTTTTCATTTCTCTTTCAAATGCAGTGTGCAGTGTCTAGTGTATGTCCGTCTATCTATTCAATTTACTAAAAAGGTGTCAACATTTAAATGTGTGTCGCTCTTTGACTATATATTGAACAAATTTATTTCACGTTGTCTATCCATCTATGTACACAATATATTTAGTTTGTTAAGGCTACTTAAATATTTTAATTTATTTACTGTATAACAGGCTTAATTTTTTATTATTTAAGCGTGTAGCAGAGTAAAGTAAAAAAAAAAGACTCTTTTAATATTATTAATGCGACTAAAAAAATATGTTAAAAAAAAAGAACAAGAAACACAAAATTTAATCCCTTACTACCGTATTACAACGTAACCAATTGCTATTATTATGTAAATTTTTTATGAAATACATTTAAAAATTCATGAATTTTTTATGCAGGTATTATTTTTCCTTCTCTTTTTCCTCTCTCTCCCCTTCTCCTTTCCATACAAAATATAATCCACCTGAGTATAGATCAGTTGATGTAAACCTACGCTTTGTAATTAGTTCAGGGTTTTTAAATGTTAAAAGTTTTTACATGAGTTCACATTGAATTTAATCCTGATAGGCATCTGCACCTGAAATGCAATGTCAATGCCCACTTCAATCAGGGAAGTTTCCAAGTAAGAGGATATTAGAACAGCTATCCAGGAATCTGCTGAGAGGAAGTCACCGAAGAAATATTTTTTTCATATTTCGTTTTTGTTGTTCGCACTAGACTGCGGCGACTTCTTATAATATGTAAGTTGTAAGTTCAATTTTTAAGGAATTGGAGAGAATTTTCTTCGATGGTCTTCATTTTTTGTATCCCTGGCATATACGGTAATAGAAGAAATAAGTGACATTGAGGACATCGTCATATTTGTTGATCAAAGGTGTCGGTATTATGGTTTAGAAGCCTGAATATAAAAACCTCAATTATTCTCTTTTTTTTAACTGTGATGGGAATACCTTATGAATCGTATGTCAAAACGTTCTGAGTACGTATAACCTCAAAAATGTCAAGCTTTACGATAGAGCTGTCAGTTGGCAGATTGCAACACTAGGGTTGCCAAATCTCGAAATATAAAAGGCAACCCTCGTACAACCTGGATCTGTGTTGAATTAAGTTGCACATTTCTTGCTAAGCCAGTGCTTTAACGCCTCTTGTGAATTTAAACGATCGGGTAAATTGGATATGATAAGGCATGAAGTCGCCGTACTCTAGTAGGTAGTGTTTTGGCTTATTAGATGTAGAGCCCGGGTTCGTGGCCCAGGTCAGGCATCAAAACGAAATTCGAAAAAAAAAAATATTTCTTCGGCGATTTCCTCTCAGCAGATTTTGGCAAAAACTATGAGAGTAAATAAACCTGCCGTGGAAAAGTTTCTCAAAATCTGTCGTTCGTGTCGACGTAAAACTGTAGGTCCCGCCACTCACATATAAAATTAACGTACACAACATGAGTGGTGTGAGAAGCTAGGTCGTAATCCTGACTGAAGTGTTGTAATGGCCAATTATGTTATGTATGTAAGGCATGAAATCACTGGCTTGATTTTCAGCGTTCTATTGATACCATGGTAATCGGTGTTTTGATGGAATTATGGAACTTTTTTATGGAAATCTTATACTTATGCGTAATACCCATAAAATTATTCTAATTGGAGTGTGTTGTAATAAGTTTAGTGATGTGTTGGAATCTATAGTGTATGTATGTTTTATGTAAGTTTCCCTATAGCATTCTTATTTATTTGAAGAGCCTTAGAATGTTAGACGGCTCTATATCATGGCAAAGTTAATTGCCGAAGTTGATGAGAAATAAAACAAACCAGTTTTAAGTCAGAATTATTTCTAATTTATTTCACAAATTTTCACTGCTTATATACTATTTCTTAGTCTATGTTTTCTTATAATAATCTTAAACTATTTCTCCTACTTATTCTATGTTTTCATTTTACTTTCCCCTTAAATCTATTAATTGTTAATAGTTAAGTGACCTACAATAATATTAATATCGTATTCATTTGTATTGCATTTCTAGTGACCCATATTAATCAACACAAGCCACTTGATATTGCATACTCTGCATATTACGATTATATTTTGTGAAGTCACTTTACGTTTGTTTACATTTTGTTATTTTAGTTATTCTACATATTTATTTTGGTTATTCTACATATAAGTGAATGAATACATTACACCCCTACCGTTTAAAAGAAAAAAATATTATTTAATAAATATATATTTTTTTTGTATAAAAATATTGAATTACCAAAATTTTACATTTTAAAGTGGAATATTTTAACAGATATGTGATACTTAAACTAATTTCAATCTATTTTTATGTATAGTCAACGGTTTATTATCTTTTAAGATTGTGATGTTTACATCTTGTGTGTTTATTACATCAAAAGGACCAATATATTGATTTTCGCTTTTCTTTGCGTTTTCTTTTCTTATAAATACTTTATCTCCTAATTTTATTTGAATATCATTAGTATTCTTATTTTTAATATGTTTTTGTTTTATTTTGTTTTCCAGTAATTTTTTGTGTGCTATTTCATGGGCATGTTTTAATTTTATTTTTAATTCTGTAACATAATCTTCATAGTTATAAAATTTTTCATTAGGCATGGTTTCAGTTGGCATTGACGCTAATCTTCCATATACAAGTTCAAATGGAGAAAAACCTGTGGATGTGTGTGGTGTTGTGTTATACGCGAATGTATAATACGGAATCCATTCATCCCAATTGTATTGTTCCGTGAAAGAACGCATATATTCATTTAATACTTTATGATTTCTTTCAATACTACCTAAAGTTTCATGGTGGTATGCTGTAGAAGTTACATGTTTAATTTTCATAAGAGTACATATTCTGTTAAAAAGTTCATTTACAAATTCAGTTCCTCTATCTGTTTTCACCGTGTCAAAACATCCATATTTTAATATAAATTTTTCTACTAATATTCTTCCAATTTCAGATGCTTCTTTTGTTTCTATTGGGAATGCGTCAATGTATTTTGTTAATTCGCATTGTGCCGTTAGTATATATCTATATCCGTTTGATACTCTTAAAGGACCTACAGTATCTAACTGTATAAATTGAAATGGTCTTGTAGGTGTGTTAGTAATTTGCATTGGTGCCTTAGTGTGTCTAATAATTTTATTCTTCTTACAACTTTCACAATGACTGATAAAATCTTTAATCATTTTATACATATTTTTCCATATATATTTCTGTTTTAATCTAATGACTGTTCTACGTACTCCCGCGTGACCGCCATATGGAGTTTCATGATATTCTTTTATAATTTCTTCTTGTCTACCCTTTTCCATTATCCTTTCTGGTTGTTTAAATAATATAATTTCTATAGGTTTCGGCCTACATTTATCACTATTTTGCATGCTATTATATATTTTAATTAATTTTTCCTCACGTATGAGTTTGAAAATCGTATCATCCTTTGCTAGCGTTATTGTAAATATTTGGTTATCCCGTAAAATCTTAGTTAACTTCTGCAAGACTGAACCTAAATTCGAGTATGCATTTTCATTACCAGATACTATTACGCGATTTCCAAAAATCTCAATTTTTGGCATGCTTTTACCATTTTGGTTTATAACAAATTTTAATCTTGGGTAGCCTTTAATTTGTGAAAATGAAATACTACTCCACATAAATATTCTTTCCTTATTATTTTCATCTTCTTTTATTACTGTATTGTCCTCATTTATTTTCTTTTCATTTAATCTTTCAGTCATTTTTCTAGTCATTATGTTTATTGATTTTGGAATCATCTCTTTTAAATTATTGGAATCTTAATTCGTGATAAGGCATCTGCATTATTACTTATTTTTCCTTGTTTGTAAACTACTTCCGGTTTAAAAAAGTTACATTTATTCGGATTTAATTTAAGGTTGTAAGTTTTTAGTCTTTGAAAAACTTTTCTTAAATTATCATTGTGGTGTTGTAAAGAACATCCAAAAACAATTATATCGTCTACGTATATAAATGCATTTGTATCTAAACCGTTAATGCTATCGTTAGCATTCTTATTTTTGTTGTTACATTTTGTATTTTTCTTTAATTTTTGTGTTAAAATTTATCTTGTCAAATGAAAACTTTCTTTTCTTAAAAATAAATTACATATCATACAATTAAAAAGAAATAAAAGATATTTCTTTACATAAAAATTTATAATTAAAAATTTAGATTTTTGCGTATTATTAATTTTGTATTTCTTTTTTTTAATTTTTTGTTTTAATTATTAATTTAAGAGTTTTTGACTACTACATTATCGTTACGCCTGATCATCAGAACCCGAACCATCTATTATCCTCTTTGTCATCATATAGTTATCATACTCGTCTCTTTCAATTATCTTCCTCAGCGACAATTTCGTGGCCATCGGAGTCAACTTCAGCGTCTTTTTCTTTCTTGGCTTTCTTCGGTTCTGCATTTTTGGCTGGGAAAAATAGTTTTTTACTATCGGACGGCTGTTTTGTTCCTTTTGCATTTTCTTTAACGGGTGCGGTGTCGGTGGCAGGATCGCCATGTAATAAGTTTAGTGATGTGTTGGAATCTATAGTGTATGTATGTTTTATGTAAGTTTCCCTATAGCATTCTTATTTATTTGAAGAGCCTTAGAATGTTAGACGGCTCTATATCATGGCAAAGTTAATTGCCGAAGTTGATGAGAAATAAAACAAACCAGTTTTAAGTCAGAATTATTTCTAATTTATTTCACAAATTTTCACTGCTTATATACTATTTCTTAGTCTATGTTTTCTTATAATAATCTTAAACTATTTCTCCTACTTATTCTATGTTTTCATTTTACTTTCCCCTTAAATCTATTAATTGTTAATAGTTAAGTGACCTACAATAATATTAATATCGTATTCATTTGTATTGCATTTCTAGTGACCCATATTAATCAACACAAGCCACTTGATATTGCATACTCTGCATATTACGATTATATTTTGTGAAGTCACTTTACGTTTGTTTACATTTTGTTATTTTAGTTATTCTACATATTTATTTTGGTTATTCTACATATAAGTGAATGAATACATTACAGTGTTATCCAGGAAATGTATTTATGCATCACACTGCTCGCTTATGCAACAATCGTTCCACACTTGCGAGCTAAAACTCCAGGTCAAATGCCTGTAAACTCTAAGCCATCAAACACTAAAGTTGTGCATTGTGTCCTGAGTGTTGGTCTAAGAAAAATATCACATTCGTTTCAATACCTCATGACATTGTTTTCGATTCTTTAACCTTTCACCGTATGGGAGTTATTCGTTAACCTTAATTTGTAATCACTTTAATTACATTTTGCAGCCATGAAATACGATTAAGGCATTACTTACTGTGGCGGTGTTTTAAGCCACACCATAATTATTCTGAATAAATGATGAAAAATCACTGCCCCACGCACATATAAAAAAAATGCTAAAAAATTATGAAAAAAATCTCTTGATAACCACAAAATAAAGCCATAAATTTACATGACATGTAAAAGGAATATTTCTTCCTTTTTTCTCACTCTTATTTCGGTCATAGCCTATGGGTGGTAACCTTTAGTGTCTGCCATCATTCTCTAAAGAAAAGTGTGAAATTTTGGGTTCGTTTTTTTTTTTTTTTGAATTTAACCAAAATGTCTTGTAATTTTCTTTAACAATAAATTATCGTTTTTGGCCCCAAAAACAACTTAAATTAAGACATAATAATGATGACTTTGGTAAGCATTTAATGGTGTTGTAATAACAACAACAAATATATACAGGACTTATACTTCTTCTCCTTTTTTTTAAGGTTCAAAACTGAAGTTGAAGGATTTATTATTTAATTTGAAAATCATGTAAAAGAGAGTTCACAATTTCGGTAATAATGTTTTGGACATGAACTTAAATTATTAAAAAAAAGAAAGTTTTTTTATGATACATCTTTCCGTATGGCTTAATCAATGGCTTAAAGGTTTTAAAACTACGAAGGTCGAAGGCGCGTTTGATGTGAAGTGGGGGATGGCAGCTACTTAAGCAATATATTGCTTATATGGCTTAAGGAAAATAGGTGGCAAGATAAGTAAGTTACGCCTATATTTTCGACATTAAAGTCTAGAAGATATAACCTCTAATTGCTTATACAAAACTGCCAACTTTTTTAATTACTCAGGCTTTTAAGCCATATCTCCCCTCAATTTTTATTTTATTTTTTGATTTTTGCTTTCTTTATCAAAAATAATTTGTTGTCAACATTGTTGTTGAAAATCTTTCATTTATTTTGGTCTACCTTGTGGCAACCATAAAAACTTTATGAATTTGTTTATACAAGTTTTTGTTTTTGTTGCTTCTCTTAATGTCATACTGTTTCTTTTTCTTTCATTCTTTAACAGATTCTTTTAGATGACGATGTCTGCGGCGGCGATATCCAACTGTTAACGTTTATCGTTTAACAAGAAAATAATTTTCAAGCTTCTCTCCTTTTTTTTTTCTTCTTTTACCAGCCAAACAAACCAACTCAAAAAACACTTCCACAAAAGCTTTTGGAATTAACAAAAATATTAAAATATAAACTTTTATAACTTTTTTAACAGAAAAATACAAGCCAAACTAAAAACTTCTGGTTGATGTTAACTGTCTGCAAGAACACATTATTATAAATCATTTTTTGAAATGTTTGACGGTTTTTTTTCTCAGTTTTTCAGTTTTTCTTGTTTTTCTGTTTCCCCAAGACTGAAGGAGAAAAGAAGAAAAAAAGTCTAAAAACACTTATGATTTTTTAAGACGTCCTGCCCGTTAAGATCTCCAAATAAAGATTGAAACTTTAAACTCTGGCTAATGGCTAAAAGTTATAAATTTTATTTATTAGTTTGCCTCTCGCAGACAGTTTTTTTTTCTTCTCATTATTTCTTCCAAAAACCATGTGGCTTTTATGGAAATTTTTAAGCGTAAGGTGGTCCAGAGGTAAGAGGAGCTGAGTACTTTATATAAGTGGCATTAGCAATACATCTGTCAGATGAACAAAGTTCGTTAAAACGAATAAAATAATGACATTATCGACATTTACTTGGTTGCCTATAAGTCCTGAAAACTATTGCCCTGAAACGAATACTTTTGAACTTGTTAAGTCCAAGTAGGGGAATTGTTCAAACAGCTTAGTGACCATTTACCCAGTTTTCGTATGGCTTGTTTTGCAGGTGGTTTGCTTAAAATAGAATTTAGATATAGAATTTATCCACCAAAATATTTGGTGAGAGAATGTTAGAAGTCATGATATTGATACGTTTTAACCTTTTAAAAACGTTTAAAATATGAGCTCATAGATTGTAAATAAAATAAAAATAAATTTGTGTTTATTTTTAATTAAAATTCTTTATTATTCGCACAATTCTGTGTGACACTGTTCACAATTTTATGTATACAACAACAACTGCTTTGTTTATTATTCCTCTGTTTACACTGTAACGGAGATCTTTAAACTACGATTACTCTCTTCAAACACACCGCGTATTCATAAAGACTGAATGAACTTTTACTAACTCACTCGCCTGCTTTGCCTTGCCTTTTATATTCATCAGACTGTTTGATTAATGTTCTTGAAGGCGAATATTCGTGGATCTCGAGATCTCTATAAATGTAAACATCGTTGTTTCATTATTGTTGTTTGTGTATTTTGTTTACATTTATTCTTGTAGTGTTTGTTGTTGTAGTTTTGTTTACTTGTTTACCATTTTTTATGCTGGTGTTTATTGGTATATTACGCACAGCGTTAATTTGTTAACAAGTTCATCGTTGTGTTTTTGATGCTTTTGTTTATAATTTTAATGTTAAACGATGTAAAAGCAAACCACCAGTATCTAAATATTTTCCATTTTCGTAACAATATTTTCTCAAAACCTGTCTACATTTATACATTACATTATACACTACATTTGTTTAAAAAGTTCCATACAATGGACTGTATAAATAGGGGTCATGTCCTGAATATCGTTTTTCAAAAAAATAGTCATCCTCGACTTATTTATTCAATCTTCGACTTTTCAGTTTCATTCATTAGGTTTTTCAGTTAAGCAGGTGGTCCATCTGTCGTTATCTGGAAAGAATACGCTCTGCGAACAGGTTTTCGGCATAGTGATGAGGAACTTTTGCTTATGGAGGTCTTCTCTTTATGAGGACGTGACTCTGCTGGCCTTCCTTTTGTTCAATGTTAACATTCTACCCTCTGTGGACTGGTATTAAGCGATTTTATAGGAATTCATGAGGAATGGAATGAACTCTCTTAGGTTATGTTTGGTTAGCAGGTTGCTTGACCTTTATTCGGTGACCATATGGTTCATTGTGTTACCTAGTATGAGGTAAGCTCCCTTGTCGTGATCCATTAGTAGCGGGTTTGAACAAACCCGAGTTTTGCCACCATGCCCTGATCTTCAAACGTTCTGTTACCCAAAACCCGTTGACGTCTTTTCTGAAGGCAGGATAAAATGTGTTGCACCGATTCCGGTTCCTCCACATCATGGCAGATTCTGTAGTAATCGTGGTGGGGCAGAAAAAGCTTTTTAGCGAAATTTCCAGTGTAGTGTCCCGTTGAATTCCCGTTCGAATGCGAACCATTCTCTTGTCGAACTCAAGTATTTCCTAAGTTTTCCTGCTGTCCATGAACTCCCTTAAATGTTGTCGTGTTCTCTACCTGAATTACAATAGTTTGTAGTCGAGCATGTTAATTATGACACTATGTTGCTTCCAAATAATTTCGGTATACAAAGAGAAATTTATTAAACATTGGGGATCACACATAAGTTTGCAACGACTGGGCAAGTAAATCAAGGATCTCTCCATATACCTTTCATACCAATAAACAAAATCGCTTTGCACTTTGTAAATAAATCTGGAATCAAATTCAAAGTTTCTACGTTCTATACCAATAAACAAAATCACTGAGAAACAAATTCTCTTCTTGATTTTATGAAGCTCCAGCTCGATTTCTATAGATCTTTTACTTTCGAATGGACCAGAAAAAACAAAACCATGAACTTAAAGCATTTTATATGATCTTTTGGCACCATATTCGCCATCACCATCTTCCCAAAACTTTTTGCCATTTGCATGTCATACTTAAAATATCGCCTGAAGTACATCCATACTTAATTAGTCATTATAACCCTGCATTCACTTAAAAGTCGACTCACTTCAAAGTCGACTCCGAACGACAAATTTTTTAAGAAACTTTTCATGGCAATTTTATTTACTCTCAGAGTTTTTGCCAGAAAACTGCTGAGAGGAAGTTGCCGAAAGAAATATTTTTTCATATTTTGCTTAGTTGGAGATGTCTGACCTGAGGTTTGAACAGTGGCCTTACGTCTAATAAGCCAACACACTACCTACTAGACTACTTACGTTGCATGACGTAAGCTTACAAAAATACTTTCATCTTTAATGATTATTTTGTTATTCTCAAGAAATAAAAAGGTAGAGAAGGGGTCATAGGGAACCGTTGTTCGGCATTTGTAACAAAAACCAAATTTGAAGAAATATGGCCCCAGTTGATGTAGAGATTGTACTTCAAATTCGTTGGAGATGTAAGTGAGTCAAGCTTTGTTAGAAATTCCAAATAATTTCTTTCCAAAGATTTCGTTTGATTTGCCTACAATTAAAAAATCATTTTTAATTTTTTTACTATTTTCTGATAAGAAAAATAAAAAAAACACTTCCTTTTTACATTGCAACTGCGATTCAATCATTTAAAATTGTACGTTTTCGTTGCTATTTTAATTCAGATGACTGGCTGGCTGACTGACTAACAAACAACCCACAGCGTTTTTTGGCTCTCTCACAACACATGCTGTTGCTGTGTTGTTTCGCTGTTCTTGTAAGGCTGATGCTGTGTTGGATGGTTTTAACTGGGATACGAACTTAAAACGATGCTGTTGAATCAGGTAAAACTGTCATAAGTCAAACATGAAATTTGAGACTTCTGTCTGACATTTAATAAATTACGGCTTAAACACAAGATTTTTTTCTGTTTTCAATATTTTGGGTAACAGCATATGAATGAATGTGAAAAGGCAAAAACCGAAAAGGTAATGAAAACATGAAACAACGAAACTGCAGAGGAACGAACATGTTAAAGAAATGATTGTAAGTTAATGGTAAAATAAGTTTTTTTTTTTGGTTTTTTTTTGGTTAAAGTTGTTGTTAAATTTGAAATGGCCTTTAACACATTAATATTAAATAAATATTATTGGTCTGATGACAAAATGTGATGGCGATGACGACAATATTTATAAGGCAGACCCACAAAAAAATTAAAAGAAAAACTCCATATGGAAAGTCTCAATACAATAACTTTGCCTTGGCTTGTTGGCTTGTTGAATGATCTGTACTCCCTTAAAGGGTTTGAATATGTCTGTTTTTTTATGGGGGACCACATGAAGTTCAATAATTTATATGGGAGTATTATATGGCACAACACACACCATGGGGTTTCTAATCATCATCAGGGGCAAACAAACACAACCACCAAGCCAGGAGCAAGCAGCCTTATCATCAGTCTTATATTCTATCAGCACCAGTATGTAGACGTAACTGAAGATTGTTTTAACCCCCCCTTGTCTCTTCCTTTTCCTTTAAATGTTATTAATTATCACAAATGTTTTCTTTTATGGTTTTAAATGAAACACCAACTTGAGAAAAAAAATTGTTTATAAGCCTGACAAAAATAAGAATTTTTTTCATAAGAAAAGAAGGAACTTATGAAGCGAAACCATGAAGAATTGTATAAAAGGAGGGCCTGATGAAATTTTAATGATAAGAAATGATAAACGCAATACAAAAAAAAAAACTAAAAAATAATTTAAGGATTTACTGTAACAGACAGAGTCTGTGACAGAGATGTGAAATAAAGACAAGGGGGGACCACAAGTCAAAAAAAGTATTCCTTCCAAAAGAAAAAAAATTATATTTTCAAGAAAATATTTTCCTCAAAAGAAATCTTATTTGCCTCTCCTTACCGAAATATGTACGTAAGTACGTGCAACTATGCAACATCATGTTCCACTTTTAAAAATTAATTAAAATTTTATTTGACTAATTTGTTTAGAAACAAAAAAAAAAAACGAAAATAAAATTTAAAAAATTAATTCAATTTGGAATTTAAATAAAATTAATTTTAATAACATTGCATACAAACGTACACACACACATTCATGGCATACAATTCTAAATCTAGTTTTTCTACTCTACTCTACTCTACTCCACTAAAAAACACCGTTTTTTTAGCTGCGGGGTTATTTTGTACAAATTTTTGTTTTTCATTTACTACCTAAGCGTACTCATTTTTTTGCGAAATATTTTAAGCGTTTGCATACCGAATGAGTTGAGCTAAAATGTCAGAAACTGTTGCGGTAATATGGTGTTGCATTGATGTGTTTGTAACACTTTTGAAATGCAGTGTCAGACATCCATCTGTCCGCCTAGGCATGTAAATTTTAATAGGATTTTGCCAATTCATTGCTTATGTTGTTAAGAAAAACTTACCTCCAATTACTCATGGTACCCTACTGATTGCATTTAGAATTGTTAAAGTTTTGTTATTCCTTCTTAACCTCTAAGACCTAGACATGAACCCATACATACATACCTAATTGGCCATTACAACCCTTCAGTCTACAATCTACAACCTTTGCTGTGTGTGTTAATTATATACATGAGTGGCGGAACCTACAGTTTAAAGCCGACTCCGAATGACAAATTTTCGACATACTTGAACTCATCATTTTTACTTAATTTTTATATCCTCTGGTGTATAAATATAACATCAACGCTTATTTACCTTGGTCAAGCTCTTTATGCAAGGGGTTACATAATCTTACTCCCTTCAAAAATCTTGTTCACTATGTTGCATGGCATTGCTAAGCATCATGATATCAAGTTGTTGGTCTAGTGGATATTTCTTTTCACAACGAACGTTCCTCTTTGTTATTCATTTACGGTGTTTTTCACCTTGGCTCCTCTTAAACAATTTTAAATGAGATCCCCTATCGATTTGTCTAACTTTTATAACGAATTTCTTTCGCATTTTTTTGACAAGAACTGATCATAGTCACATAAAGCGAGAGATGTTTTCTCCTTCAAGGCATATCCCCCAATGGGGAATAATAATAGTACGATGTATGGTTCTGTGTTGCAAGGTAAAAACAACCAGTCGTCTTCTTATATAGATCAGTCAAACAGAGTTTAGGAATGCTTTACATGGTCTTATGGCGTCCAAAAAGTTTAGCTGCGGAACATCTGTGCTTAACAACACATCGGAAATTATGAGCTCTGATTCCATCCTCACTATTTCATCACAGACACAACAATTTCCAAACATTTTAAGCCTGTTTGTCCTGTGACCACAATTTCAAAATTTTTAATGCAAAATGTGGTTCTTATTAGCCTGTTTGTCCTGTGGCCTCTTGCAGATGCTTTCAATTAGGCAATGCTATTTCCACAGATTTCTGGATTATACAGCTTCGAGTTTTGGAATGCCAGCAGATTGTGAATGTTCAGAATATATTCGAATATTTTGAGAACACTTTGAGGACAAAGCGGGTAACTCTTTATGATCATAAGGCATTGCTACCTTAAAGATAATTTTTGAATTTGGGTTTGTTTTTGCGCAATTTAAATGGTGATAGTTATTATATTGTTATGTTTTTACATTTTAAAAATGTTTAAAATATGAACTCGTAGATTGCAAATAAAATAAAAATAAATTTTTGTTCAGTTTTAATTAAAATTCGTTATTATTCGCACAATTCTGTGTGCCACTGTTCACAACTTTATGTAAACAAGAACAATTGCTTTGTTTGTTATTCCTCTGCTTAAACCTTTTACATAAACAGTAACAATTACTAGACAATTGTTTGACAGATCTTGGTAACGAAAATCTTCAAACCACGATTACTCTCTTCAAACACACGGCGTCTTCACACAAGTCTGACTGAACTTTTACTCCTCACTCGCCTGTTTTGCCTTGCCTTTTATATGGCAGAGTAAACAGTCTGGTGAATATTTTTGGAAGCGAATGTTCGTGGTTTCACCTTCTCAAGATCTCTATATATGTAAACATCGTTGTTTCATTATTGTTGTTTTTGTATTTTGTTTACATTTAATCTTGTAGTGTTTGTTGTTGTATTTTTATTTACGTGTTTACCATTTTCTATGCTGGTGGTTGTTGTTATAATAAGCAGTGCGATAATTTTTAAACAGTTTTGTTTACTGCATTGTTTTGTTTATCATTTTAATGTTAAACGATGTAAAAGCAAACCACCAAAATTTTTTCATTTTCGTAACAATATTGAAGGTGTACTAGAGGCAGGGTATCATATATTCGACTATGTTTGTCTATAGGTTTTCCTCACAGGCATTTATTTTGAGTTCACTCTCTGTATCTCAGTAGTATCAAGAGCATGTGTTAATAACAGCTTTTAAACATGCAGTTTGTAATGTCTGCAATTGCTGCTGCAACAAAAATATTTTATTTGCAACATTTTTATTGATAAGTAAAACAAGATAACAAGTTTATACTTTAGAAATAACAACAACGAGAAAAACAGAGGCATAGAAACATTAGTGTACCAGTCTTATATTGTATATATTTTAATTGAATATTTAAATGCAATTTAACAATATTTTGCACCTGAATAATGACACAAAAACGAACAAACGGCACAACAACAGCAACGGAATATAATCGTAAAATGCTGGTAAACGCCAAAGAGAAAAAATATAAAAATAAATAAAATTAAATATACGCTGCATATTTATTATTTAGAACTTGTTTAGAATTTTTCTGATTTAATAAATGCAACAGTTTTTGTTGTTTTCTGTTTAAAAAAGCACTAAATTTGATGCATAATTTTATAAACTGATTGAGTTATTTTATGAAAAAATATTGAAATTTTTTTGACAGGCAGCATTTGTGTACAATTTGATAAAAGAAAACAAATAGTGTTTGATGTCAGTTTGAAAAAGATTTTCAAAGATATGAAATGCGTGGAAAATCATTGACTGTCTGTAACATTTAGAAACTTATGCTTGTTTGACGCTAAACCGATGGATTAACACCTTTAGTTATTGCTCGCTTAGCAGTACATTGAATTTCATAGTGAAGGACGCAGAACAGTTACGTTGAGTAATTAAGAAGATAAGACCTTGACTTTTAGACCCATATAAGACCTTGAAGTAGCTAGATAGTGTGTTGGCTTATTAGACATTAGGCCTCTGTTCAAACCCCAGGGCAGACATCACCAACGGAATGAAATACGAAAAAATATTTCTTCGGCGATTTCATCTCAGATTTCTGGTAACAACTTTGAGAGTAAAGAAAATTGTCATGAAAAGCTTCTCAAAAATCTGTCTTTTGATTCGACTTTAAACTGTAGGTCTCGCCACTCATGTATAAAATTAACGCACACAACATATGTGCTGTGAGAAGCTAGGTCTTAATCCTGACTAAATAGTTGTAATGATCAATTATGTATGTATGTTATAAGACTTACTAAAGATTTGTTGCTTATATTAAGTTATTGCTTCTCGTTTGTTGGGCAAAATTGTATGCAAATCTATGACTAGTGGTTTTCGAATATCTGGTTGCATATATGGTTGTGGTCTATACTATATCTATTTCGCAAACCGTCATATGGGCTCTCATGAGGTTTTTAATGGAAGTGATCTGACTGTACGATACCCAAATATTATCAGGTTAGCTTTTCACTAGTCTCTTGTGTCGAAGACGCTATAGTATAATAGGCAATGTGTTGGCTTATTAGACAAGACGCATGGTTTAAGACTTGGCTCAGATATCTGCAGCAAAACAAAATATTAAAAAATTACTTCTTTCGCCGCCTTCCTCTCATTAGTCGTCTGCCAATATTCTGTTTTATGGAAGTGAAGTCCGAATTCCTGCCCAGACATCTGGAACAAAAGGGAATATGAAAAAATACTTCTTTGGGCTACTTCCTCTCATTAGTCTTCTGGAAATATTGTTTTTTATGTAAGTAAAGTCCAAATATGTGGAACAAAAGGAAATGTGAACAGACATTTCTTCGGCGACTTCCTCTCAGCTGATTTCTGGCAAAAACTCTGCGAGTAAATAAAATTGCCATGAACAAGTTTCTCAAGAATCTGCCATTCGTAGTCGGCTTTAAACTGTAGACCCCTCCACTCATGGATAAAATTAACACAGACAGCATGAATGGTATGAGAAGCTAGGTTGTAATCCTTACTAAGCAGTTTTAATGACCAATAAAGTCCATAAGGAAGCTTTCTTGTGTATTTTGTTTGCGATTTTCTTAATATTTTCTACTTTCTCCCTCTTTCCAATGGGACAATAACCTTTGGATAATGTACTTAGCGTAACAACAAGTATACGTCGTCCAACCTCAACGAAGCTAACCTACTAACGGCATAGGGCTTCAAAAAGTAAAACGATGCCCTGTGATGAACTCAAAAGTATTGGGTACTTGCAAGCTCTTGCCGTATAAAGAATGCGGAAAGAGGGGTTATGAAAAAAAAAATGCTGACAAATTTAAAATTTTTTCTCTGGAATTTTTTAAGTTTAAAAATTTGTCATTTTAAACAGAAAAAATAAGAAAAAATATTGTGAGAATATTATTTCCATATTAATTCCATTGCCAGTAAGTAGTTTTCACAAAAAGATGAATTTGCTATGGCTCTGAGGCATCGTATCTAATTTATCCGTTATGACATTAATGTTGTAACTTCAACGGCAAATAAACGTTAATTTTTAATTGTTTTTTGTATAAAGGGCCATGGAAATTAATGCCTGTAATGAAGAGTTTTTGAACTTTCTGCATTTAGCTAACAGCATAGTCTAAAATTCTTTTTTAATAAAGAAAATATTAAAAAAAAAAATCTTAAATTTATAGAAATATTTCTGTAACCCAACAGTTGTTTCTTTCTCTTGTTTTTTTCTTCAACAATTTTTTGTTCAATATCACTTAGAAAAAATCTCTACCTAATGGTGGTTGTAGGTTAAGAGAAATATTGTTTTAACCACAAAAACACCAAATTGTCATAGAAAATTGTAATAATTGTCTAAGAATTTATAAACGTTTCAATGGGTTCTTTCGAACCATGATGCCTAAGAGCAGATAACGGATTGACAATTGTCTCAACATCAATTAGTAAAAAATTTTTGTTTGTTTTTGTCTTGAACATTACAAAAGAAATAAATAAATTGTATGTATAACACAGAGACACAACGACACTAATATAAGCAAAAAAAGTTGTGGTAGTATTTGTTAATATTCAATAAACATAATTTTTTATCTCAAGAATCTAATATCAGAAACGAAACAGACTCCTTTTCTTAAGGCACATATGGGAGAGAACTCAACGTAAAATAAAAAGAATACAAAATAACACGACACACCTCTTGAGTTTTATAGAAAACGTTTACGCTTGTGGTTATGCTGATACTGTATGAAACTGTGTTGTTTTAGTATGTACATATGTAAGAGAAAAGCCATCTAACCAAGCCAGCCAGCCAGCAAGCTGAATGGCTGAATTAAAGTGTATTTTTCTTAATTCTTTAAATTTTTTTTTTTTTTGGCTGCCTGTCTTCATGCTGTTTAGTTTAGGTCACCGTTACGCCTTCTTGCTACTGCATCCCAAAAAAAGTTTTTTTTTTATTTAAAAAAACTTCCACAAATTAATACGATTTTCATAAAAGAAATGAAAAAAAAAAAAATAAAACAACTTAGAATTCAAATAAAAACCTTTGAATAGTATTAAGGTCTATAAATTAGAAGATTTGTTTTAATTTAATGACTTTTATTGCCTTAAAAACCAACTCAACTAGTTTTTTGTTCTTTAAGTCCAGTCTTAGAACTCATGTTCTTAGTTATTTTTTACTTTTTTTTTTGAAATTTCAAATTTATATGAAAAATAAATTAAAAAAATTTAATAAATTTTATGGTTTCTTATTTTCATAAATATTAACTACTTAAAAATGAAAACTTAACACTTTTATTGGTTAAGGCTCAGCCAACAATCTCTATACAAAGGCGTTGGTTGGTTGCTAGAGTTGAAAGTTTTTTTTTCTTCTCCTTATTTTTCTTGACAAGATTTTGAACGTTTTTTTTTTTTAAATTTTTTTCTTTAAGTTTTATTACTCATATTTCTTTTGTTTATATATATTTTGTGTATACATTTTATTTTTTATTTTATATTTATTTTTTATGGCAACAGTGGTTTTATATTAATTTTTATGACTTTATCCCTTTTTGATTAAAGCTTTTTTTGTAGTCATAAAATATTTTAACATTTACATCTGGCCATCTCGACTAATAAATAAAAAGCTAAGAGACCAGAAAAGGTCGACTCTTAAGGGATTTAAAGTATAAAAACAGGTATTTCTGATGTTTTATCAGAAATATGAAAAGCAATCTCTGGTAAAGGTAAAGTACGCATATGATATACTGAAAATGGAGAGGAGTTCCTCCACAACTAATATTCGTATGTTCAATTTTAAAATTACGTCATCTCATAAAAAATGGGGATTTTACGTGTACTTTGATTCAAATCTTAATACAACTCCTAGTCAGGGCAAGACCTCCCCGCAAAATTTTGGCGGTAACATGAGTGTTTTAAGAAACTTAAAGGATCGTCCTGTTCGGTAAAAAAGGGTGTCTTTACGAAAGTTACAGTTAGTACTCAGAGACTGTAGTCTTATAAGTCTTTTAAAAGGCATTCTTGATCGTATTACTATTTAATAGTAGCTGCACAACTCTATGAAACACAGTGCCGCATCTTAGTTCGGGTTACTACTCCAAACTATGGTTACACTACTGCTCTAGTAAACGTTCCATTTCACACACACGATATTCCCTGACCTAGGCGTATGCGTTTAGGATAGTCCTGTGTTTCTCTATACCTCAGAGTACTAAATTAGTCTATGTACCAGATGAACCTTGACTGTCAAAGATGTAAGGGTGGAAATCTCTAAAAACAAAAAAGGTTCCCTGTGCCTATGGACTAACTTAAGTATCTTACAAGCTGAGACATAATTCAATTTTAATCTACTCAGGTGTATAAACCTACAGTTGGGTTATTAGAGGTGCGTAGCCTAGTTGGTGTGTACTTTGAGAACCTTAATCAACTCGATACCAACAAAATTGAGTCTTGCCTGGGTCCTGAGATTACATACATAAATAATTGGTCTTACAATCATTCAACAGGATTACGACCTAGTTTCTCACACCACTTATGTTGTATGCGTTAATTTTATACATGAGTGGCGGGAACTACAGTTTAAAATTTTTGGGAAACTTTGCATGACTTTCTTATTTACTCCTGGCGTTTCTGCCAGAAATCTACTGAGAGGAAGTCGCCGAAGAAACGATGTCTGACCTGAAGTTTGAACCGTGGCCATACGTCTAAGGACCCAACACACTATCTACTAGACTACGACGACTTCGGGATTGATAGCACTAAAATAAATAGGGTCAGGTCGAAAACTCTTTGAAAGTCGCAAGAGTGCCAAAATATTGCGTCATGCCAAACGATTATTTCGTCTTTCCTTACGTAATTCGGATATTAGTCGAAAAATAGGTTTTGTATGGAGACAGTACTTCCTGCTACAGCATCTCAATAATTCAGGAAATTGGATGAAATGGATTGACGAATTTGTCTGAATAATAATGCACCCACGGAGCACATTTTGTGCAATTGTGTTGCACTGACTAGAATCAAATTAAACACTTTCAACCAAGATCAACTGGGTGCTGGAAAAAGAAGCTCTATTCCCTATGCCTTAATGATATTTAAATACTTCGAATTTTTTTTTGAAAGTTCTGGAGTATTGCCAGCTACCATATGTAATCTACCTTGGATACCAATCCTATCTCCTATTTATTTTCATTTAAACTTGTATCGCTTTTACCAGATAGGCATTTTTCGTTTACAAAGAATAGCTTCTTCCCCTCTTAATTAATCAGAATACGATTTCCATTATAACAAGATTTTAAAACAGTTTAACATGACCACTATTTAAGTAAAAATTTTAGACCATAGAAGTATTCTTCGTAATACATTTGTTTGACGTATATACATACATACATACATACATAATTGGTGATTACCACCCTTCAGTCAGGATTACGGTCTAGCTATTCACGCCACTTATGTTGTGTGTGTTAATTTTATACATGAGTTGGGGGACGTACAGTTTAAAGTCGATTTCGAAAGACAGCAACTTTTGAGCAACTTTTTATGGTAATTTTACTCTCGGGGTTTTTGCCAGAAATCTGCTGAGAGGAATTTGCCGAAAAAATATTTTTTCATATTAATATGGAAATTTGTTGGAAATGTCTGACCTGGGGTTTGAACCGTGGCCTCATGTTTAACAAGTCAAAACACTATCTACTAGACTACGACGACTTCATCCCTTCAACTGAAACCCCTTACCTTTAAATAAAAACAAAAGACTTAAGACACAAACCTTTATACTGAACATGTAGACTTTCTACACGGAAGGTGGAGTTGTGATATGTTTGGAAATGAGACTTTAACACATTATAAAACAATTACAAATTGCCTTCAATTACAAATTACACTATAATTATTACGAGCTGAGTAACATAGACCTTATGCGCCGTGTGGTACAGCAGACCAGAATACTCTAGCACACTACCCGCTAGGCCACCAGGGCAGCTAATCAGAATAGTAACACTTTAGGTGGTATCCTTAAGTTTCTGTTTAATGTTCTTAATTCTATGAAAAGCGTATTTGACCAACACACCTTATAGTTTTACTAACCACATCTTTGCCAGTAGTGTTGATGAAAATAAAAAAAAATATGATTTTCTTTTTAAACGACGAATTATAATTATTATTATATTTCTTAATTTAAATTTAAGGAAGGTAGAGAATATCGTATACACATGCGCTTGAAATTTTTTATCTTCACTTCATCATCTTTTTAACGTTTAAAGTAACTTAAAACCGTTGATGACCGTCGTCATCTCATCTTTAGCTTCGTCACAGTTTTCTTCTTTGCTGCTCTTTATTTTTTTTTTAGTATTTTTTTAATATTTTTGTTGTAAATTTTTATTGTTTTACAAAGAATATGTTGAATGCTTTTTGTTTTAAAATTTTTTCTTTCCATTTTCAAGTCATAAAATTACAAAAATATTACCCTTTAACATTTTTTGATATCATTCTATATATGTATGTATGTATGCACGTTTGCAAAAATATCATCAACAGGAATTTACAGGCAGGCTGGCTGTCTGTCTGTCTGTCTCTTGTTATAGAAAACCGCGTTAAAATTTGTGTTTCAACACGCACTTAATTTATATGCAGAGTTGCATTTAAAATTAAAGAAAAACAACAACAAAATAATAATAATAAAACGTGCAAGGTTACAATTATTAAAAATTTATAATAAATATTGCAAAAAAACAAAATAAGAAAAATAAGAAAATATTTTATTTTTATAGGCCATACAAAACACAACAAAAAAAAGATTTCAGAAAAAATGGGTCTGTTTGTGATGAAATTTTTTTGATAAATTTTAATTGAAATTTTGTCAGAACTTGAAGGAATTTTTATGCGTGGCTCAGGTTATCTTTTTCAGATAAAAGAGGAGGCTATAGAGAAATTTTTAAAATCAAAATTATTGCAATAGTTATGGTAAATTGAAAATTTTGAGAATTTACCTAAAGGAAGATTTACTGCTACATAAAAAGAATAATTTTAAAACGAATATCTAGTAAATGAATGGTAAATTAGGAAAACAAATTAATGGAAAGATTTTCTTCTTCTCAATGTGCTTTTCTGAGATTTTTGTAGCAATTGGCTTTCAATTAAAATATAAAATTTTTCACTCATTTTCATTAGTGCTTTCGCAATCCAAACGGATCTTCCACAGTCAATGAGAAAATGATACCCATTACCGCATAGTTTATTTAATAGGGAACAAACCCTGACTCTTTTCCATCTGAATAAGAGTTTGAAATGCTTTATATACACCTGGTGGAACACTTCATTGGCAAATTTAATATAAACTAAAATGTTTAACAAGGAGGTGATAGTATTTTCCATAAAAATATATGAATATGGAGTCCAACAGCCATTATTTTGCACATCGAAATAGCCAATAAGTTTGTTTTTTTAAATACAAAATGTTGCATTCGTTGTTTTCAGAATAAAAATATTTTTGCCTTACGGCCGTGATGCCAGAATCGGCCAAAAAAAATTACCTTCAGTAAAAGTGGTATTTAATATCAGTGGTATCCAGTCCTGTTTTCATGTTATCGGCCTTTAAATCAACCACCAGAGCGCAAATACTTTAATTACATACCACATGCATGCTTTTAGCATTAGCTGGCAATAGTTCCCCAATGGTACTAATATCAACAACATCAATTCAGTCAATAGTATGTAAAATAACGTACTGTTGTGGACTCAATCATGGTTATATGACCCTAGATGAACTCAAAGGCTCCACAAACATCCTTGACAATGAACCAATTTAGCATAACTTTAGTTATGCTCAGATTAGTTTGAGGCTTTTAAAAAATCCATACATGCCTCAGACGTTGGGATGGTCAAACTATCAAGAGATTCGTTTTCACTGTCAATGAAGCATTTTGTTAGTAGCAGCAAATGAAAGCCGCATCCTCATACAAGTCATTATAGCTGCTCAAAAAGTCCTGATGAGTGCGGTCTAGTCGTCTGTGAATTTTTATCGAGGCATATGATCGCTTGTGCTCATTAAATGGCTAGGTCTGTAGTTATCAGACATATGTAACCCCTTTTTCCTGTGTTATCGTTTTTATTATGCAATCTACTTTTGGCCTTGACTGTATATAATCAAAAAGCCCATATTTTTTCCATTTTATTCGCTATTATAGATTGCATACATGTGTACATACACACATAATTGGTCATTACAACCCTGCAGTCAGGATTACGACCTAGCTTCTAACACCACTTGTGTTGTGTGTGTTTATTTTATTCATGAGTGGCGGGATCGACTGTTTAAACTCGATTCCGATCGATGAATTTTTTAAGAAACTTTTTCTTGCAATTTTTATTTGCTTCTCAGAGTTTTTGCCAGAAATCTGCTGAGAGGCAGTCACCGAAGAAATATTTTTTTCATATGTCTGACCTGGGGTTTAAACCGTAGCCTCTCTTCTAATAAGCCAGCATGCTACCTACTACACTACTGCGACTTATAGTCTTCTCACTCACTATAATATATTCCGGGGTTTGACCCGTGGCCTAACGTCTAGTAAGCCAACACACTACCTACTAGATTACGGTATTGATTGCATTAATTGAGATAAAATCCCGATGAAAGGATTGTTGCAGTTTATTATCTTGTCTACAGTTTCTACAGTGATTGGACTGAGTAAACAAGTTACCAACAAAGAGGAACATACTAATTTTCTTAATTTTTCTTTGGAAGAAAGGAAAAAATTAGGCCTGTTGTTTGAAACCAGGAATGGCCATGCTGAAGAGAACTTTTTTAATTTTTATTACAAGATTCATGACAGTAATCTTTACAAATACTGTAGTCTTTATTGCAATTCCCATAATAATGGAACAGGTTTTTATTTTGATTAAAAAAAAAACCAAAAGGAAAACATTATAAATTGAATTTCAATTTGAAAAAAATGACAACAGAAAAATTACAAAAATGTTGCAACCAAAATTCCTGTCACCTTTTTGGGGTTGTTCAATTGACCATGCAGCTCTTAAAAAAACTCATAACCACAGTAAGCTATTGTTTTCCCTACGAATAAAAAAATTATAAAGTGTTTGCGATTAAAACCAAAACAAGCAATCTATGGTCCAATGGTTCCTTTTTTTTCTATTCAACATTTAAAATATTTTCCCTGAATACTGGCAGCTAAATGCCAGGCTAGCTGGTGTTGGTTGTTGGTTGCTAATGTATGCCTGTTTCTTTATATATTCAAATGGAAAAGTTGCATAATACAACACAGCACACAGAGCAAACAGCACAGAGCAAACAACAACACTAACAATGTCTTAATGTTTTGACATAACTGGAGCAACATTTTACACATGTCCGACAAACACTGAAACAACAGAAAACTATTTTGTTTTTTCTTTATTTTTCTTTCGTTTTTTATTTCTCATTTCGTTTCTAAACAAATATTGTAACACTTCAATGTCTAAATAAATACCCTCGTATGTGTTAAGCACAATTCAAAAGAAATCAAATAAAAATGCTGACAAGCAAACAGCAAACACAAAATGAACAGAAATTTGCATTTAATCAAGGAAAATAAGAGAGAAAAAAGAAAATTTCCAAAATGGTAGTGCACATGTAATAGTTTTCCATTTTGAATTGTTTGCATTTTGAAGTAATTTCCTTTTTATTTATTTATTTTATAATGCTTAGAGGAAAAGTGCAAAACACATAAATCACTTCCTTGTATTAAATAACAATAAAAACAATAAAAACTAAATTAAAAATATTTTTCCCCGTCTCATTTGTTAATAATAAAAGTCATAAAACCAACAATGAAAAAAACTTCCTGGCATTATATGATAGCCACGGCTATAGTAAGTATGTGTGTGGCATTTCGTGTTGTTGCTCTAATAATTTCTTGAGAATTGGGTCAATAAAATTAACATTTATAGACATTTAAAAGTGTTTTACATCAGCTCTTTGGATGACAAATGTAATGGCACAGCAACTGTGTAAATATTTGTTGCTTTCAAAGCATTATATGTAATGCATGCAGTAAACCCATGGAAATATAAATTGCTTGCCAACACATATTAAAATAAGCACAGTGGTTTGAAGTTGCATAAATATAAAAAGAAAATATAATCCAAAGGGTTAAATTTTATATTTCTTGGCAATGTTTCCTTTCTGATAATATGGATTGAAAAGAGTTTTTTTTTTTAAAGAACCAACATCGGTAAGTAGTTGACGAGAGATGTTTAATATCCTCACTAGGGCTTTGAATATTTATTTTGTAAGGCGTTTAAATCTCATTTCTCAACCCATTACCACTTCACTTACTGTGTAGCTGTGTAGGCCTTAAAAAGCCTATATGTTCAGTATAAAGGTTTGTTTCTTAAGTCTTTTGTTTATAATTAAAGATAGAGGGTTTCAGTTACTGTACTGAACTTAATTATCACAGAGTGACTGCTCTAGATATTTTTTTTAACAATTAGAGGCATTGTAAACTCTACGTTTATATCGTCATAGTCTAGTGGGTAGTGTGTTGGCTTATTAGATCTGAGTTCACGGTTCAAATGCTAGGTCAGATATCAAACAACAAAACGAAAAAATGAAAAAATATTTCTTTGCCGATAGGAAGCAGATTTCTGGCAAAAACTCTAAGAGTAAATAAAAATGCCATGAAAAGTCTCTCAAAAATCTGTCGTTCGGAGTCGACTTTAAACTGTAGCGCCCGCTACTCATGCATAATATTAACACACACAACATAAGTGGTGTGAGAAGCTAGGCTGTAATCCTGACTAAAGGGTTTTAATCCTGACTAAAGGGCTGTAATGCCCAGTTGTGTATGTATGTACATACATATAGTTTCGTTTTTACATTTTAAAAACGTTTAAATTATGAGCTCATAGATTGCAAATAAAATAAAAATAAATCTGTGTTTAGTTTTAATTAATATTCTTTATTATTCGCACAATTCTGTGGGCCACTGTAAACAACTTGATATAAACAACAATAACCTTTCTTGGTTATGCCTCTGTTTATACCCTTTGCATAAACAATAACAATTACTAGACAATTATTCGACAGACCTTTGTAACGGAGATCTTGAAACTACGATTACTCTCTTCAAACACACCGCGTCTTCACACAAAACTTACGGAAGTTTACGAACTCAGTCGCTTGCTATGCCTTGCCTTTTATATAGCAGAGTAAACAGTCTGATGAATGTTTCTGAAGGCTAATGTTCATGACTTCGCCTTCTCGAAATCTCTATAAATGTAAACATCGTTGTTTACATTCATTATTGTAGTGTTGTTTGTGAGTTTTGTTTACATATATTCTTGTAGCGTTTATTGTTGTATTTTTGTTTACATGTTTACCATTTTTTTATGCTGGTGTTTGTTTTTATATTAAGCAGTACTATAATTTGTAAACAGGTTTGTTTACTGCATTGTTTTGAATTTGTAACTTTTGTTTATAATTTTAATATTAAGCGATGTAAAAGCAAAACACCAGTATCTAGACTTTTCATTTTCGTAACAATATGTATGGATGTAAACTTAACCCTTAAATAAAAGCCGGCAATGATTATTGATTTTTCCATAGTTTTCCTCCAAGCTTTTTAAATTTTTCTTGAATAATGCATACGAAAACAAGTCAGTAAGGCTCTGTAGAATTGCCGCTTGAAAACACTGTGCATGATTTCTAAGACAATTGGAAAAGTGTCAAGTTTTACATATGCGAGTAGATGCCGTATTACATTTTATTGTGTGACTATGGCAAGTAAAGCAAAAACAATTCCAAAGAAATGCAATGTGAAATATTTTTTCTTTTTTTTTTTTTTTGTTTGTTTTATAATCCAACTTGCCACACAAAATAGCAAAAAAAAAATAAAGAAGAAATGGCAACAACAGCAACAATGATAGAAAAAAATAGAAAAATAAACCGTATTAGTCTTTGTCATTTCAACCATTTTTGCAATTGCTTTATTGTTTGCACAGACAGACAGAGAGACAGACAAACAGACAGTTAGACAGACACACACAGTTTTATAGTGGCTTTAATATATTGAAGTTTAGTTTAATGCTTAGCAGGCCTTATATTATCAACAGCTGTAGAAAAGTGCAGCTGCTGAAACCACACAGCAGCCAATATGATATTGAGAGATACAAACAAGTACGAAAAAGTATCATAAAAACTAACAACAACAACAGCAGCAGCAAATGTGTGAAAAAATCTCTTTTAAAAGAAAGAAAGCTTTTTTTGTTTATTTTTATTTTTCTTTGATAATATTTTCCCATTTCGTATTCAATTGTACTTTAGTTTAAAGCTTGAATGGAGTTTTTGTGTGGATTTTACTTCGTGTTTTTTCTTTAATTTTAATTTTATTTGCTTTGGTGGTGGCTTTTATGTTGCAAGTGTTTGGCAATACCTTTTGTTAAGGCTGTTGTTGATCATACATGTTGCAGTTCCTACTGCCATTAGTTATTACAGCAAATAGCAGCAAATGCCTTGGCATGCATCATTAGTAAGCCATACAATTCAAACACACACACATACGCACACATATGCCAGGAAAAATAAGAATACCGAAGCATATGATATGTGTGCAAGCGACAAATGTGTAAATATTGCCACCAAAGAAATAATTTCCTCCTAAGCATGTATGTTGCAATGTGCGTCTTGTTTAAGAATAAACTCCCACGTTGGGTTTAGATTGCAAAATTCTGTACAAAGAAATAGAAGAAGAAGAGAAAAAAGACTGGAAAAATGCAAATTCTTTTCAAGAAAATTTTTTGTAGTATTTTTACCCTGCTCTCCTCCTCTTTCTGAGGCATTCTGTTAGGCCTTTTGGTTTCTTTTTTTGCTTGTTTTTGTAGGTTTTCATGCAAGAATGTATGAGAAAATTATTGTCATTGTTTTGTCTGGCAATTAACATTTATTTTACATAATCATTATGCATGTGTTCATTAAAATATCATCATTATGAATTCATATTTATGCCAAGTAATTCCGCCAATTGCATTGTTGTTACACTGATAATTATGAAATTATTATAATTGTGTTGAAAGTTAACATATTTTGTTTTTTATTTTTTTGATTTAATTATCTTTAAGGGAAAATCTTTTTTCTTAATTTATGATGATTATTTCTGTTTTTGTTTTCTTTTCAAAATTGCGGAGTATTGTTAAATAAAATACGAATTATTAACAAAAAATATTCCCAGTTTAATTAAATTAATTACTTAACTAATGTTAGTTCCATGAAATTTTTTCAGTTGCGGTGTGTGTAGAAAAAAAATTAAATTTGAAAGCTGGCAATTCGCACATAAAGTTGAAAGGAAATTATTAATAAAAATTTTAATTTAAATTTATTTTTTCCATCTTTAATGCAAGATACATTTTGTCTACTCAAGATAGTAACATTATATGAATATTGCTTCTACAGAGCCCTGTATTGTCTGGCATTTTTTTGTATCCTAATTATATTTTCACAAAATTTTCGTCAGGATTCTGTTCTAGACTTCTTTATTTTCCTAAGGAATCTTCTTAAAGGAATCCTTTGGTTTTTCCACAAAGTTACACACTTACTTGACTTAAATATTCTTTGCATATAAGCCAGCTTATCATTCGGCCATAGTGTCCCTTGTTTCATACTCTAATATTTGATCACAGTGATCCCACGATATGCGGAAATAATTGCACTATTCAGCCGAGTATTGTTATTGCTGTTGTGTAGAGTCGTCGTAGTCTTGTAGGTATTGTGTTGGCTTATTAGACGTAAGGCCCGGGTTCAAACCCCAGGTCAGACATCAAAACGAAAATATGAAAAAATATTTCTTCGGTGACATCATCTCAGCAGATTTCTACCAAAAACTCTGAGAATAAATGAAACTGTCATGAAAAGTTTCTCAAAAATCTGTCGCTCGGAATCGAAACTGTAGGTCCCGCCGCTCATGTATAAATTTAACACACACAACATGAGTGGTGTGAGAAACTAGGTCGTAATCCTGACTGAAGGGTTGTAATTACCAATTATGTATGTATGTATATTATATAGAGTAGTAGGTATTATTCAGCCGAGTATTCTTGTTGTTGTTATGTGAACGTTTCGAATTACCGTAAGCAGAAATCTATTGCACTGCCGGATGTCCTAATGAACTTCAGGATGCTGTTCGATATCTGCAAGGTTAACTCCCTGAATATTGGCATGCGTTAGTATTGCAGTCAACAGGAATTCGGTGTTGTTGTTGAAACAGTGTTTAATTAGCATCTGCATCGTTTTCACATTTGAGTCGGAGGCATGAATACCATCTGATTTTGGCTTGATCACTTTGAAGGAGGAAATAGAAAATCAGTCTCTTAGGGCAATCTAATATGCATGGTTCCTGTATTATGGCTACAGATATCCCTGCTTTTTGCACCCACAGGTTCGATAGTAGGTTAGGTTGGGTTAGGTTAGGTCCAAGGTTATGTCGATAACCAAAGCAAACTTGAGCAGGCATAGTGGCCCGTTGTGACGCCACAGGTAAACGCAGTCCCTGTACTGACTGAATTCCACCAATATCATCGATAAAGTCGGTCAGTGCAGGGGCTGCACAAAACAGCTTATGCCCCAATAAAATGTTGCAAGTTCTTCTGTTGCACCCGTTGCATATTTAATTTCATAGTTTTCTCAATGCAGAGTTAAGCCTCTTGCTCTCAAGAACCTTGCAATTACCTACCAAAGGAGATTTTTTTCGTTGTAATAACCTATGACCTCGATCAGCGACAGCTCTACTTTATGTGCTTTCAAAACATTCTTCTGTTCTAATGAAGTCTTATTCGTCGTCAACCGCTGAGCAATTTTGTCGTTCGAAGAAATCAGACAACCTTCAGGCTCTTATTTGGCTGTGGTACCATCCTCGTTTTCTGGTTATGTGCCACTAACACCTGATTCAGTTTATTAGGATTAGTAGCACATAAACTGAATCAGGATTAGTGGCACATGCCACTAATCTTTGATTTTCATTAGCCTTTTGAGGAATTTATCATTCACTACTATATTAAGTTGAGGTAGTTTTCTGTCTGACACTCTCTGTACTATTTTCCACTATATCGGCGATAGGTTGTTTTAAGTCCCAAAGGCTGGAAGTACTTTCCCTTTTGAAACATTAAAATGGTTAGGAAACAATCTTCCTACAATGAATGTCCTTAGCGAGCATCATGCTAATTGTGAGGTCGTGTTTGGCTATCAAATTTATTCTATAATCGCTGACCTCAATCATAACATTAATTATGGTCTGCTGTATGAGAGTCTTACTGATTTACTTACTTTGACTTAATAAACCGTTTTTGAGGTTGCCTTAGAACTTCCTTCCAGGCACTTGTGCTTCACAACAATTTCGAAATAATTCAAACGATCCTTTGATTCCTTCGAATAATTTTGAATGAAGATTCTCTGGCATAAATTAACAGAACCAAATTAATCTAATTCTTCCAATATGCTGACATCTTTGGCGAATTTCTTTGTTAACTCAAATTTGATTTGTGATTTGTTGATGCCATTAATATTGATCGTTATGGAGACAAGTATTCAAGCCTAAGATTTACAAGCAATTACAATTATTCTAAATGCTTTGGTTATAAACTTAATTGTGGCCAATCAAATTAAATATGCTTTCAAACTTAATTCACACTTTCAATGCTTGTAATCACATGCAATTTATCAATTTTTATATCAAAAATCAAATAAAAAATTTAATTCTTTTTCAAACGAATTAAATTCATAATTTCCGCAGATATAAAGACTACTGTTTACAATAAATTAAAAAAAAAAAAAACCAATCATGACCAGCGGCAAATTGAGAATCAATAAATATTGTTTAAGAAAGAAAAGATTAAATTTTTTAGAATGCAATGTAGTTGAAATCATTACCGGCTATTGATTCTTATAATTGACTTGGGCTTGAAAAGTAAATAAACTGAAGAAGCAAAAAATATTTTCAAGATCAAAGCTTATTTAGACAAGTGCCAACAAGAAATCAAGAAAAAATTCTGAAAAATTGTCTACAATAACTAAAAATTTCTAGGATGCAGAACATTTTCTAAACAATTCTTTAGTAAAATAAACAAAAAAATATTCTTCTTATAAGAAGGGAAATAAAACCAAAAGAAAAAAAACCAATAACTGACGACACGCAATTGCAATTAATGAAGCCTAAAACTGAATAAACACACTAGACATGAGACGAGATGAACCAAACGAACTGCTGGTACTAGACAGATGGATCAAGTGTTTATGGTAAACTAAAGTAAATAGAAAAACAAACGAAACAAAAACAATAATTCTTAAGAATTTATAAAAAGGGAAGATGTAGGAAACGAAATAAAGATGTCAGCATCAATTGGTCAGTTTTTGGACAGCAACAGCAAATGTTGTTCATGAAGGAATGAAAGCATGAAAGAAAAAAATCTTAAATCATGCATGCATATATTAAGACATTTTCTTAAAAGTTTGACTGTTTATGAGCAGACCGTCTCAGTCAAAACCAAAGTTGCGTGTTGGAATAAGAAGAAGTCGTTTAAAATCCATGGAAAAAAACTGAAAGAAATTTCATGTTTGTAGTTGGCTTTATAATTTAACTGAAGTGTTTATTTTGTTTATGTCTCAAATTTTCAATTTCAATATTTATTTTAAAAATAAAAACAAAAAAAAAAAAACACTTCAATTCAATATGAATATTTAGAGAATATTTTATGCCCTACACCACCAGTGTAATGCCAATCTGAACACGCAATACAAAGTAAGTAACCGATAAGCCGAATTTATTACATTAGCTCCCATTAAAATTTATAATCGAAAACTGTATTAGCGACCCCATAACTTCTTCCCAATACAGTCTTAATCAGAACGAATTAGGATAATATTCACCCTTATTCTGGTTGTCGTCGTCGTCGTCGCCGTCGTCGTCGTTACCAAAAATGATGTCGATAAAATCAGAGTCGACAAAATCAGAGTCGACACAAAACAATATCGACGGCGTATTGACTCACAGAATACCAAATGTGTGTCGACAGTCATCTATAACTGTCAATAACGACAAACAGAATACCAATTTTAAACTGTCGACGCAAGACGACGTCGACGACGACAACCAGAATAAGGGTGATTATGTCCCGAAGTCGCCGTAGCCTAATGTGGGTAGAGTGGGTATTAGACATGAGGCCTCTGTTTAACCACTAGGTCATACATCTCCAGCAAAGAAAAAAAAATATGAAAAATATTTCTTCGGTGACTGCCTCTCAACAGAAACGCTGACAGCAAATAAAATTGTCATGAAATAGCTCCTCAAAAAATCTGTCATTCGGAGTCGATTTTAAACTATATGACTTTAAACTGTACGTTCCGTCACTCATGTATAAAATTAACATACACAACATAAGTGGTATGAGAAGCAAGGTTGTAATATTGACTGAAGGATTGTAATAGACAATTATGTGTGCATGTTTGTATGTATTGTTACGATTTTACCATTTAAAAACATTTGAAATATAAGCTTTTAGATTGCAAATAAAATAAAAATAAATTTGTGTTTAATTTTAATTAGCATAGTTTGATTATTCGCACAATTCTGTGTGCCACTGTTCACAACATGATGTAAACAACAACAATTGCCTTTTTTTGTTATTCCTCTGTTTATACCCTTTGCATAAACAATGACAATTACTATGTAATTATTCGACAGATCTTTGTAACGGAGATCTTCAAACCACGATTACTCTCTTCAAACGCAACTCGTCTTCACCCAAGACTGAGTGAACTTCACTAACTCACTCGCCTGCTTTTTCTTGCCTTTTATATGACAAGGTAAACAGTCTGATGAATGCTCTTGAAAGCAAAAAACTTCGCCTTCTCGAAATCTCTTTAAATGTAAACATCATTGTTTTCATTTATTCTTGTAGTATTGTTGTTGTAATTTTGTTTACTTGTTTACCATTTTTTATGCTGGTGTTTGTTGTTATATTAAGCAGTATGATAATTTGTAAACAGGTTTGTTTACTGCATTGTTTTGTTTTTGTAGCTTTTGTTTTTAATTTTAGTGTTAAGCGACGTAAAAGCAAAACAGCGTAACAGCGTATTTGTTAGAAAAAATCAGCAAAAATATTCTTCATTTGATTGCCAAATGAATGAAAAATCAGTCCAGGCCTGAAATTAAATTTAAGCTTACCTCTGGAAGTGTAAGGAAATGCAACTTAAACACACTTTTACAATTAGAATCTCCTAGTGTAGGGTATTTTGGAACCAGACTGGCTTCAAAAAACAATTTTTATTTTTTTTTCGTTCGTTTTTTCCTCTCAAGAGCTAAGTAAACAATGCATAATAAGCCAAGAAACTAAACATTCATTAAAAATATAGACATGCAAACCTGTAGACATATTTTACCACAACAAGAAAAAAAAAGAATACAAAAAAATTTGACACTTTAGACATACAAGAAACCAATCATATACAGAACCGATATAAACCCAGGACAAAATGACAGACAAAACTTGCCTGACTGACTGACTAACTGACTGATGATGATAACCAAAACTCATCACTTTGTTTTTTTTTCCTCTTTCCACTAAAGTCGTTACCATAAGATGGTCTGTTCGGCGATAAAACAGTAACTAACAACCAGAACTAAAACTACAACAACTACTACCCGGTGCTCTAAAACGACATCTCATCTCAGCGATATTATACGAGTATGGATTGTAATCAACCGTGTGTGTTGTGATCATGACAATAATCATTGATTAAGGCCTGGCCTGGCCGTGTCTTGATCATCTCATCGATTTTAGTGTTGATTTTTTAAGTGGAATTCTTGAAATTAAAATGAGGAGAGTAACGTAATAACATTCTGGTTTAAACCATTTCTTAAGTGTCAATGTCGTATTTTACTACTCGTTAATAAAATATTCCAAAAGGATATAATTTGTGTTCAGAGTCGCTCTCTGTTTCTGTTTTGTTTGTTTATGTATGTCTGATCGTCTCAACGTCTGTCGTTCATGTTGAAATTTTATATCACCAGGGTTTTTATAGCTCAAAGACATGTGTTTTGCTGGCTCAACAATGAATTGAATTGAATTGTGTTTGTCTCTTGTATGTTGACAATAATAGAATGCCAATGGATATGAAGGGGGAAATAAAAATTTGTATAATAGTGTACGAGTTAGTTATGGCACAGTGGTGTTGTAATGTGATACTTTGCAATTAGGTGTAGCAACTGTATAACAGCCGATATAATTGACCATATATTAGGAGTTTATTAAAGTGACACCAACAACTGTTTGCACAAGCAACACAGAAGCTGTCTTAAGCGAATATTGTATTGCCTTAAGGCAAATGAAAAGTAAACAAATATGTTAAAGCTTTACAAGTCATGATTTGGATGAGTTTTTCCAACTTCCTCAAGGAAGATAGGTGGAACTTAAAAAAATCCAAAAAAAAAAATTCTTCCAATGTTTTACATCCATTACTGGAAATATTATTGATGCGAGTACCGTGCACTCAGACGTCATCGGTTTTTGGCTGACAGAACATTAGGAGATCTGGGCATGGTGGCGAACGTGCCATTAAGAGTACTGGCTTGTTTCAATGGGCGCTCAGGATGGTTGAAATCCACCACTAACGGATCAAAACAAAAGAGCTTACCTCACACTAGGTAACACAATGGGCCATATAGCCAAGGAGTGAACTTGCCTGTGATCTGCAAGCTACTCAGTAACATAACTTAATCAAGGGAAAGTGTAGAGAATAATCCAAATTTGTTGATCCAACAGCATTCTCTACAATTGGGCCTAATTTGTGGCTTATTTTGAATTTCTTCTTCAACTCAAGCAATAATTTAAGCTGGATGGCCATACATGCACACATAATTGGCCATTACAACCCTTCAGTCAGGATTACGGCCTAGATTCTCACGCCACTCATGTTGTGTGTTAATTTTATACATGACTAGCGGGACCAACAGTTTAAAGTCGACTCCGAACCACAGATTTTTGAGAAACTTTTCATGACAATTTCATTTTACCCTCAGAGTTTTTGCCAGAAATCTGCTGAGGGGAATTTGCGAAGAAATATTTTTTCATATTTCCTTTTGAAGTCTGACCTGGGGTTTGAACCGTGGCGTTACGTCTAATAAGCCAACACACTACCTACTAGACTACGGCGGCTTCATGGATGGCCATAGATAATTGACTGCGAGAGCAATATTTTCCAAATTTTTTAACGACGAAGCTCAATTCTCCTTTGGTGCTTACGACAAAAAACAGAATTGTTGCGTATGAATCTGGGAGAACCCGAAGGTGGTTGTGGTAAAACCAATGCATCCGGAGAAGGTGTTTGTTTGTTACGTATTATGGCCTGGAGGTGCCATTGGCATGCATTTTACAAACCTTTTTTTGGCCTGCAATTGATGATTATGCATTCAATGGAATGTACTTTACAGAAGACCCTGGCAGGAGCCACTCAACTCGATCAATTTCTGGTTTATTGCTTGAGAAGTTTCCTGAAAGTGCAAGTCCAGGCTTGGGGGACGTGGATTTTCCTACGGGATGCGCCTTAATCCTGATGTACATTTTTGTGGAGCTATGGCAAGGACATGTCCACGCGAATAACTCTCTAACGTTGAAGCATTTTAAACACAACATTCGCTATTGCTTGACCAAGATATAAACAGAAATGTGATTGAAAACTACCTCAAAAGGCTCGAAGGCTGTCAGCAATACACAGAAGGTCATTCGAAAGACATTGTATTTCGTACATGAAGCGGAGTCTGAAATTTAAATTGATTTAAAAATTTCATCGAAATGTCTATATGAAATCAGGTGACGCAGTGTAGTCGTTAAAGTGCTTGAGCACGAACTCGGTTACTCAAAGGCTAAACTCTAAAGAAGAAAAAAATCTTGGCTTTCCAATATTAACCGACTTCAACCTGCTCCATATAATTTATTTAGTTGAAGGCCTGTTTCTAGATTTTAATTTGTAAGGAGTAGAGAAACTATTTGTTTTAACTGATGGCTTATTTTCTGATATAAAAAAAAGAAAACAAAATCACTGACGTTGTTATTCCCATTAAATGTTTGTTTATGTTTCTGTTTTCCCTTGTAAATCCCCCACGACTTTAATAATATGGTCACCATAACGAACTTATGAATCAAATGCTTTGGCACACTTTATTTTATTTGAGACGCTTGTCCATATTTTTGTTTTATTACACATGATGTGGTGTTTTGTTTTTAATATTTATTAGAATTGTGTTGTGAATCATTTGAAATTTGATGACCACACACACACACACCAAACACTCACTAAAAGCGAAAGAAGGAATTATACGTGATCATTGCACAATGTTGTCAGCTTATGGACGTGATCTTTAACAAAAAACATTTTCAAAATAACGTATAAAATAACAAGAGACATGGAATTTACAATTGGATCTACTAAATATTTTTGATGATTCAAAATTATTTTCGTTTTTGTTTTGGTTTTTTTGTTTTTCTAAAGAAACCTCAAACCTCTGTTATGGAATACTAACCACACTTGGCCTTTTCTTTTTTTGAACAGACAGTTGGAAAAATATGCAGCTGTTTGGCATACACTTTTTGCAATAAGAATGAAAGGGGTTCTGAAAACGTTTTTGATTTAAGAAGGGGCAGAAAATTTTATTACACTTAATACTCTTGAAAAACAGTGAGGATTAAAATTTATTTGGAAATTCTTTAGAAATTTTAATGATTTTGTTGGATTGTAAGCACATTTACTCAAACTGAACTGATAAAACAATTTTGTAATTGGCTCATCGTGCGATTAAGCAATTATGTCGGAAATATCTTACTTCCATAGGTCACCATCCAAGAATTCACCAACTAATAAAGATCACAAGACGTGGTCCTATGTAATATTGTTTTGAGTCGCCTAAGTTTTAGATCGTCCCTTTCGCTATTCGATTAGGTTCACATAATCCAAGAGTACCTTGTGTTTCCAGAAAAACCTCGGGTAGTGAGATACAGGGATATAAAAGTTAAATGTATAGCTGCAGCACACTGGTCAATGCTGGTACTATTTGTAGGGCGAACAAATTCAGACATGAGACGATCAGATCTGCTGACGGTCCATCAAATGAAATCCAGGTTACTTCACTGATTCAACAAGAAAAAGTGAAAAATTACACAACAATTAAAGATCAGCAAATCTGGCCCTATGTGAATATACAGAATGTGAATATACAGAGGACATCAATCATACATACATAAAGACATAATTGGTCATCACAATCCTCCAGTTAGGATTACGACCTAGTTTCTCACACCACTTATGTTGGGTGTGTGGCGGGACCTACAGTTTAAATAGCCTCCGAACGACAGATTTTTGAGAAACTTTTCATGGGAATTTTATTTGCTCTCAGAGTTCTAAGCAGAAATCTGCTGAAAGGAAGTCGCCGAAAAAATATTTCTTCATATTTCGTTTTGTTAGAGATGTCTTACCTGGGGGTTTGAACCGAGGTCTCACGTCTAATAAGCCAATTTCGAGTCACTCGAATCATTTATAAGTATTATAGGTATTTTTTTAAGGTTATGAATCTGAATCAAACATGTGTATTTCAAATGGTATGAGTTTGATGTCAACGTTGTACGCATACAACGTTGTAATGAGTACGAATGAATCAGAGCGGTTAAATTTTAATATTGTTCACTCACTTATATTCAAAATTTCATGAGTGCTTATGACTAGCGAAAAAACGATTCATTGCTGATCTCTGCAACACACTACCTACTAGAGTACAGCGACTTTTCCGCAATCACTTTATCATCCTTTGAGTCTCATATGTTACTTGTTTAGTAACCGTCAATTCAAAAATTAGTTTCATTGCTGAAGAAAATTTTGTTCGAAAAATCTGCTTTGAATCCCCGCTGCTCCAGCATATATACGGCATTCTGAAGGGTTAGTCAGCTAAATTGTTGCAAGTATTGGTCTTGGAGGCTCATATGAGGCATATTTCCTTGTTGAGTGATCGTCAAGTCAGAATTTAGTTTCAAAGCTGAAGAAAGTTTTGCTTGAAAAAATCAGCATTGAACACCTGCTGTTGAATCAGCATATCTGCGGCATTCAAAAAGGCTTAGTCGGCTTAGTTGTTGCGTATATTAGTCTTTGACATACTTTCTATAACAGATGCGATGTTTCCAACAACAAGCACATTTGCAATGGAACACGGACTGGAACACCTCTTTAAAGTTTCCATTCTCTTCAAATTTGTTTGCACAGTAGGTGGATTAGAACGACCATAATCACCCTGTAATCCTCGAGAAGTTGGCACGCAAATGTCACTCACTAATTTTATGGTCAACGAAAATGGCAAATCTTTCACTAAGAAATCAGCACTTTAGGCAATCTTACTAAAGCGAAGGACGCTTTTCAAGCACTGAATGAATAACCCGATATAATATCTAGCCAAATACAAATCAAAATAAAGAGAAAAGGCCACACATTGTTGGCTGCCATTTAAAACAACAGCAGCCGATGAAATTGGAAAAGCATGGAATGAACTCCCAAGGCATTAGCATCAAGAATGACCAGGAAAGAGGTGAAACCAAGTCACTAGATCTATATGGTCTTCGTAAAGTTATTGGTACAATATTGTTGTAAATTTGGTTATCTATTTAAGCTTATAAATGGCACATAGCGCGGATGCCCCATTTGGATATGCTAGGTCCATTCGAAATGTCGAAAACATTTCTAAAGCTTTCGAAAAGCCAAATGAAATGATGTAAACCCTGTATAGCTCTTAAGTAATAAACAATCATTAGAGTTTATGTTCACAAATTAATTGATTTCTATTTTTAAAGTAATTTAAAAGCTCTTTCAAAATTTCGAGGCATAATAAAAATGATTTATTAAGAATGCTGAAGTTTATCTTCAAAAACGTTTTATTTTAATGCTTGCAAGATAGGAAACGGAGGCATATTCTTGTTGTTTTAATTTTTTTTTTTGTTTACTTTTTTTCCTGTGGCTGTTATTTTCTTTCAAGTTTATGCGGCTATTATAGCCACATTTAAGGTTGATTTGAAAAAAAGTGACATTTTATGAAGCATCGTAAATTCTTCACAGCACTTCTCCAGCCATGACATGGTCCAGTTTAATGGGTTTAACTTTATGCGTTTGAGATTTTCTTTTTTAACTCTTTTGGAACAGAGTGTACTGGTATAAACAGCAGATATTAAAATGTCCTTCAACTACTGTAAGACAAAATTCTGATGTAAATGTCTTGATGCGGTCGTTAAGATTAGCTAGAAGTGAAAGACAACGTCATAAAATTTTTGGTCTAAACAACAACAGGTAGTTTTTTAAATTTTTTGTTGTTGTTTTTTTTCTTCAACTTAAGCGATAAAAACTAAACGCTAAAGGATTTCTGTTGGCTATTGCTTGCTGTTTAATGTCAAAAATAATTTATAATGTCAAAGCAATACTGACAGTAAACTACAGGAGCATTTGAGTTTTCAGGGAAACCGTATTTTTAATGTTTCTATCGTGTCCTTTTTTGTTGTTTGTTTGTTTGTCTTTTTAAAATATATATTTTACACTATGGGTTGACCTATAAATAAATGCTACCATATGCGGTTAAATCTGTTTGTTTAACTTTTTCCTGCCTTTGTAGCATTTTTAAAATCAAATAAACGCCCACTCGCCTTACATAAAAATTGTCTCCTTTTGTGGAAACAATGTTTTGTATTCAGTTTGTGGGGTGTGTTTACCTATACATGTGTTTTGGGTAAATGTAAACGCCTTTCTTTATCCTTATCACGTACATATTGCTGCTGTTTTAGTTTTATTTTGAAATCCTATAAATTTATTCCATTAAATATGAATTTTATTACAGGATTTTCAGGGAAAAAAAGGCGTCTTATTCGTCATATTTGTTGTTTAGTTTGTGGAACATTTGGTAGGCAAACTGTCGCATTCAAATAAATTAAGGAACATGTGTCCTAAACATTGATAATAAAAATGCCAAGCTGGTAAAAGTATGTTCTCAGAAGGGGTTGTTTCTAGGCAACGATGGATGGCAACCCTATTATTCCAGGATTTGCTGCAGCAGACCAATAACCTGCTTAGCTGGAACAACAAAAGTAGATAATGATGACGGAAACAATGCAGAAATGCTTTGTGGAAGCCATATGCTCCCAAGAGCAGTACTGGGAAAAATATATGCCAACTATATACGCGTTTGATTTAAAAACCGGCAGTGGCAACACTTCGGCGGAGCGTATATAGCCTTAGTCTAGTAGGTAGTGTGCTGGTTTATTAAAAGTAAGGCCACGGTTTAAATCCCTGGTCAGACATCTCCAACAAAACAAAATTTTAATATTTCTTCGGTAATTTTCTCTTAGCAGAATTGTGGCAAAAACTCTCAGAGTAAATAAATTTGCCATGAAAAGTTTCTCAAACATCTGTCGTTCGAACATGACTTTTAAACTGTAAGTAACGCCACTAAAGTATAAAATTAGCACACATAACATAAGTGGTATGAGAAGCTAGGTTGTAATCCTGACTGAAGGGTTGTATGTTCTAATTTCCGCATGGATTACTCAAGAAGTCTGCGGAGAATTTCAGTTGTTCAACAAGACTTTGTTTGCCAGCAGCATTTAATACCAGTAAACTACTGTAATCAGAACTACTACGTTAGGCTAGGCTGGACTGGAATCTTTGATACCAAAGCTCACTTGAGCACGCATAGTGGCCCGTTGTGATAGCACAAGCAAACGCAGTCCCTGTAGTGCACAAGCAGTATTACGAAGAGCTCAACAACAATTTAATCCGGATTTAATTTTGTTATAGAATTTTACTATATTAGGCACTTAAATGTTAACACATTCATTTGGTGACAGTTTGAGGGGAAAAGTAAAGTCAACTGTCCCATTGTGATTGTTTATTTGGAAAATGGATGGAGTTATGATGTATTGATTGAAAGGTTAGATTAAATCGTTAGAATGGCTATAAAAATTGCAACAGCTCATAAAAACTTCCTCTTTTTATTGTGTTGTAATTATCAAATTGATTATGTACTTTTCTCATTTTATCGCTTGAATCATTCTCTGAGCTAAAGACCAGGCGACTGATAAACCAAATGGCAATTTCAACTGCATCCCAAAAGTTCAATCAGACGATTGGGATATCCTCTGTCATTTTCTAGTTAGGCATATTGGTGTTTCATTAAATTCTACAAAAGACCCTTAAGTTTAAATACCTTTTTTTGTGGATACTTTGACTATAAAAAGAGGTGATCAATGATTATACCTCGTCTCCGTTTAGTTGTAACTCAGTCTGGAGAACATCGCTGTAGCCATATATAGAGTTGTAGTTACTTTAAAATGATGCACCATCAAATAGAAAATACAATACCGTACTTAAAAAACTAATTCCAGGAAATTCTCTACCTGATTGTAATAAAAAATCTTTAAATCAACATTAGTAGCTTGTATTATCAATCACGGTTTTTCCATCAATCACAGAAGCCGCTTCAATGTGCAGCTTTCAGCATTTAAAGGAGTGAATACTTTGGGTAATCCAAGTTCACTTCAGACTAAGGCCGTGTTATTTTAATCTCCTTGAAATGTAAAGAAACCTTAAACGGTTTATTAGAAATCAATGTAGGATGGAAGACAATCACAACGACGTTGATATCGAAAGTGCTTTGCCCTTATATCTAAGTTTTAAGGGCGGCTACTGGCCAGCACCATTTCTGTTCAAAATATCGAATGAAGTGACACTGTCCTAGGCTATCGAGCCTGTAATGACAATACAGTTTAAAATCTCATTTGAGACGTTAAATTGTTAATATTGTTACGAAAATGAAAAATCTAGATACTGGTGTTTTGCTTTTACATCGCTTAACATTAAAATTATAAACAAAAGCTACAAAAACAAAACATTGCTGTAAACAAACCTGTTTACAAATTATCGTACTGCTTAATATAACAACAAACACCATCATAAAAAAATGGTAAACAAGTAAACAAAACATTTATAGAGATGTCGAGAAGCGAAGTCACGAAAACTCTCTTTCAAGGAGAATTATCAGACTGTTTACTCTGCCATATAAAAGGCAAGGCAAAGCAGGCTAGTGAGTTAGTGATATTCAGTTAGTCTTGTGTGAAGACGCGGTGTGTTTGAAGGGAGACTAATCGTGGTTTGAAGATCTCCCTTACAAACATCTGCCGAACAATTGTAATTGTTATTGTTTATGCAAAGATTATAAACCGAGGAATAACAAAGAAAAGCAATTGTTGTTGTTACATCAAGTTGTGAACAGTGGCTCACGGAATTGTGTGTATTTTCAATCTTCGAGCTCATATTTTAAACGTTTTTAAAAGGTAAAAACGTAACAATATAAATCAGTCTACTAAAGCTCCTTTAATCTACATGGCATGGCTTACGTAGTTCATAGTGATTAAAGGGTGTTCTTTTTTAATTTCGTTTTTATTCCTTATACACTTTGATGTTGTAATACTAACATATTAATTTCATAGATAGATTTATTATTTCTTTCAATAATAATTCGGTTTCATCCCCAATACCTTTGAAATGAAGGAAAATAGATTTTCCTTCCTTTAACCAATCAATTTTCACCATAAAAAACATAACGAAACAAACAGAAGAAAAAAAGAACCCATATTTTGTTGCAACAATTCGCTCATTAAACACATGACTAAATTGGATGTTGCAAATAGTTGTGGCACGTAACATACATTTTTCACACTTCCTTAACAACAAAATAATAATGCGTGTTTTTACTACGGTTGGTTGAAAGAATTTTTGTTTTCTTGGCCAAAATAATAAAGTTGTGGCAGGTTATGGCCAAGAGTACAAATAAAAAAACTTGAAAAAAAATTTGTAGACGTTAAAGCGTTAAATAGTTGATGACGAGCTTGTGCTCACCAATATTTCTATGGTGATAATAATGCTGTAGCAAGCAACACACATACCTCTTGCAGTATACCAACGATGACGACGACGATGATGATGACGACGATGGAGCTGGAGCTGACGACCCCAAACAATGATAAATTGTATTGATAGCAAAAGTAAGCAGTTAGACTGAGAGACAGGTATACAAATCGAAAAAAGGCAAAAAAATGGTTAAGAACAGAAATTTTCATGTGAAGAAAATAGAAAAGAAACGGAAAAAGAAAACGAAGGAGAAAAACATAAACTGTGACCAATTTTTGTTTAGCAAAAAACTAAGTGTACAAAATTTATTTACTTTTTTTGATTTTTATTTTTTCATAAAAGAGAAAAGAGCAAATAACTGTTCAATTAAATATTAACCCTCTGACTAATCAAGAAAAATCAATTTCGCTTAAAACAATCAAATTAATTTGATATGAAAATAATATTTCTTGATCATAATAGATGACAGATAAACGCTTCACCAAGCCTCCGAATCTTTTAAATATCTGGGTATCCATACCATATACGTGGGCATGTAACATATTTCGACTAGCAGAGCATGATAACGAACCCTATAGTCGCCGCAGTCTAGTAGGTAGAGTGTTAGCTTAGTAGACGTGAGGCCACAGTTGAAACCCCAGGCGACTTTCTCTTTCTGAGAGTAAATAAAATTGCCATTAAAAGTTTCTGAAAAATATCTCGTTCGAAATCGACTTTAAACTGTAGGTCCCACCACTCATGGATAAAATTAACACACACAGCATAAGTAGTGTGAGAAGCTAGGTCGTAAACTTGATTGATTGGTTGTAATAACCAACTATTTAAACGTTAACGATCCCAGAATATAAAACATATTGTTTGGTCCCTTTTTCAGAATTGTATTCCGACTCTAATCAGGCCATGGCCGTTCAAATGGGGGCAACACCACTTTATTTATGATCCATTGAATTGCTTAAGAAGAAGCTTATTAGTCTACGAAGATGTTACAGGGAAGCATATAGCATTAGTTTTTAAATTGTAGTGTTGTTCGCCTTGTTCTGTTCGACGTGCCAGCAAGATATGCCAGCCATTGGATATGGCGTTCTTTACTGGTCTCTTAGTGTTATTATTCATATTGTCTTTGATCTGTGAGAGAATCAAATTGGAAAACAGAAACTATATGGGGACTGCATATTAATCTTTGTGATATCGAGTACGCATATGCCATCTCTCTAGCGACACGCAAACTCTGTGGTGTTAAGAACAATTTGAGTGAAGAGACTACGATGCACAGTGTAGTACTTAAAGCGCCTGATTGACAACCTGAGAAATCAAGGATCAAAATTAAGAGACTTTAGTCTTCCGCAAGCAATTCATACAGCCTTCACACTGCTGTCTTTCCAGAGAGGATAACATTTACAACGAAATATCATAGAAAGTTCAGTTAGCACCATGACAAGTCCTAAGAAAGATTAAGCCTTAAGCAGCAGGAATCCTTATCACTATATTCTATAAGTGTTGCTAAAAGGCGTTACTTGTGGGCGACGACAGATCGCAAACTTATCACCCTAGATCCTGTAGTATGGAACACTTAGTTTTAAACACTTTGATAAATGAAACTGAAATAATATAAAGAAGTAATGAAACCAAGTGAGAGATGCTTTGTAACAACCCCTATGTTTCTTAAAGCAACTAAAATGAATATTTATGATGGGATCTTAAATATCAATTTTGTTCTCTATTGTGGAATAGAATTCATTGAAAAGTTTGCTCATCGCTAAATATAGATAGTGTATCCGTTTGTCATTGAAAAAAATTACCAGACTACATCAGCCAAATTCAGCAGATTTATAGCAAAAACTCTGAGAGTAAATAAAAATTGCCATGAAAAGTTTCTCAAAAAGCTGTCATTCGGAGTCGGCTTTAAACTTTAGGTCCCGGCACTAATGGAAAAAATGAACACACATGACATGGGTGGTGTGCGAAGCTAGGTTGTAATCCTGAATGAAGGGTTGTTAATAACCAATTATCTATGTATATATATGAGTCCCATAGGTCTTAACTGCAGCTAGAAAGAGAAGTAGTGCATGAGAAGTAGTTCACAAAATATCACATGAAGGCTTCTAGATGAGGCAGCTTTAGAACATAAGCATTTAAAAAATAATTCTCTTATTTAAAGGGTTAATATTTCTATGTTTTGTAATAAAATATATGAAAACTACAACTCAATACGCTCTAATCATTGAATCTTGAGAATTTTTTTTATTGTCTTTGTCCAAAAGACCATGAAAAATAAATGCTTTCTCTGTACTATAACCGCTAACTTATGGTTGATTTTTTACTACTGATATATCATCATAAGCAACTAGACGTTAATGCAACGCATACATGGTGGCAGGCCAGCCGTCCAATACAACACAACACAACACAACCATCATCAGCTTCATCATCATATCACTGAAATTATCAGTAACATATAGTCGTAGTACAATTTGAGATGTTTGTTGTTGATGATGGTGGCATGGCCATGGTAGAGCTGGTGGTGGTGGTGGTGGTGTTGGCATTGGCCTTATAAGAAAAAATAAAAAAAAAACGTCATCTTATTAAAGAGTGCCAACTTAATTTGCTAAGGCTTAATTTTTTTTCTTCTTCCTCTTCTTGCTTATTTCCTTGTTGTTCCTTTATTAACTCGCTTATGATTTGTACACCAAAACCAGCTTTAGCTTGTGTTTCCCCTGATACATGGCTCCACCATATAATATTATTAAACGGCCTTATAAAATTTAAAACACTCAGCGAAGAAAAAAAACTAAAATGCCTAGAAAAGCTTGATGATCTTTGAGTTTTTTTTTTTTTTGGGTTGTCAGTATAACCCTGTCCATGGCTATTTAAAAATGTTTATAAGAAAACAAAAATAGAAAAAAAATTGTTGTCGCTGGTAAAAAATGTTTTGGCAGAAAAATAGGTGTTGAGGCATAAGTTTTCAACATCATCAACCCAGCCATCTTATGCAATAATAAGGTAGGAATTCGTTTTTTTTTCTTCTGTTATTTTTTATATTTTTAGACATTAAATTACAGTTAGAATACTCAAGAGGACAGGGAATTCAATCCTTTTAGCCAAAGTGTAAAAATTGAAATAAAAAACCAAAAAAAAAAAAAAATTAGAATATTGCGTGTTAAAATTGTACATGAAATTTTTTTATTATTAAAAATGTAAGGGTTTAACAGGACCGAAACACAATTAAGGGGGACAATTTTGTTATTGGCACTATACTCAGTTCATAGGAACAATACAATGCTTTTTTTTAATTTTATTACAACAGAAGTAGAAACCACTTACGAATGCTGACGTTCCTAGTGATGCTCTTTGTTAATGTCATTATCTCTAGGCAGTCTGGTCAGAGGACTTGCACATACATACATAATTGGTCATTACAAGCCTTCAGTCTGGATTATAGACCTAGTTTCTCACACGACTTATGTTGTGTGTGTTAATTTTATTTACTTTCAGTGTTTTTGCAAGAAATCTGCTGAGAGGAAGTCAACGAAGAAATATTTTTTTCATATTTTCGTTTCGATGTCTGAGCTGGGGTTTGAACCGTGGCCTTACGTCTAATAAGCGAACACATTACTTACTAGACTACAGCAACTTTCGGACAATATATTTCGAAAACTTTCCAAAACAACCATTATGAAAATTGCTGTATAGGAACATAAGGTTTATAGTGCCTGGGGAAACACTAGCCTTTTACGAATGTGAATCTTTTATTAAACAAAGAACGCATTAAAATATTTAAAACTTACTACAGAAGTGGTAATTCAAACGTGGCTACTTTTCGAGTATTACAGGGTGATTATGGTCGTCGTAATAGATCTTCCGAACAAAGAATGGTCAAGATTACAGAGAAATTTGAAGAAACTGGAAGCATTACAGACGTGGCCAACCCTGTGCATCATCTCTGTCGAGATGTTATAGCAAACTGTGGCGTATAATAAAAATTTGTTGATTTCTAGGTGTTCTAGGCTATTCTACGGCTCATTATTGCGAATTTTGTACTTGGATTTGCATATTCATGAGTATAAGGTCCAACGAACTCAGCTATTAAAGCTGACTGCTATACTGATTGTAAACTAAACAACAGGCTTTGGTTTAAATTTAATTTTTTTTCCAGCGATGAAATTCATTTCTCTCTTGATGGTTAAGTCAACAAGCAAAATTGTCATACACGAGACTCGGTAACCCAGAAGTGATTGTGGAAAAGCAACTGGAGGAACTGACTTTTTTGTTTAGCATTAAGTTCTGAATGTGTTATTGGGTCATATTTTTTTCAAAATGATCCTGGAAAAACGATTACCTTCAATTCAGGGAGCCAGAGCCACGTGATTGGTATTATTTATAGCCTTCACGTAAAGATTATAAATTGAATGGCTTGTAGTTACACAAGACGATGCCAAAAACCATATAACACACCTTGATTTTGTTTTTGTTGCCTCAGAAGTTTTCAGAAAAGATATTTTCAACTTCAAACAATACTTATTGAAAACTAAGATCATGCGTTGCCTTTGCGTTACACTTTTCTCGGGAAGTTGCATCAAAGACGGTGTCTATATTGCAGAGATCAGCGATGAGTATTCAAAAAGATGAGTAGAATCGAATCATACTCATAATTTCTGATACTTATACGCATTCAGACTTATTTTAATATCATGAAACCTCTACTCATATTCCAAGTTTGAAGTACTCATCATATTCATACTTAACAACACGTATGATGTTGTTGATTTCGACTCTCCATAACTAAACATTTACAAGAATTACAAAATAAGTATGATTTGCGTACGAACACTAGAAGGTTGTAAGTATTTTTTAAAGTTATGAATCTAAATGAGTAGGCTTATGAATCAAACATATGTATTTCGAATGGTATGAGTTTGATGTCAATGTTGTATTCATATTCATTGCAACCTGTATTTATAGATCAACGTTGTAGTGAGTACGAATGAATCAGAGTACATAGTTAAATTTCAATATTGTTGACTCACTTATACTCAAAATTTCATGAGTGCTTATGAGCAGCGAAAAAATGATTCATTGCTGATCTCTGGTCTACACTGATGACCTCCTAACGGTGGGTATTTAAAAATCATCATCCATTAGATGTGAAAAAGTGATTGAAAACTTAAAAGCATCGACTGCTTCAACCAAGTCAGTGGCGATTATTTAAGTAATAATATATTGCAGCAGTCTTCTGGCATCAACTCTGAGAGTAAAAAGAAAGCTATTCAAACCTGTTGTTCGGAGTGGACTGTAAATAGTAGGTCCCATCAGACATGGATTAAATTAACACACACAACTTGAATGGTATGTGAACCTCGGTTGCAATCCTGACTAATGAATTGTGATCAATTAAGCAAGTGTATTTCGCACATAAAGACAAAAGTTTTATTGAAATCACAGCCTTATTTATGTTTCAATCAAAATTTAATGTGTTATTGGAAAATGAAATGATTTTCTTGCGTACTTGAAAATATTCTCTGAAAAATTTATTTTTTTACACAAACCTAGCATTATATTTGTATAAACTACCCACATAAAATTTTACCGGATTTTCCCAAGCCTTGTGGCTTTTCTTACTGAACAGGTGATTTTTAATTAAAATCCATTAAAATGTAGGTCATGAATTTATTTTAAATAGGCAAACAAATTGCCTTCAGAACAGCATAATTTTTTTTAAATAAAAATGCATTCTTATTCCGTCAAATAATTCAAAACTGTTGGTTATATTGTTCCCACAATTTGACAAGCGATTTAAAAGCCAAAAATACTTCATGTACCAATACTTCTACAGGCCGCTATACAACCACTTCCTAAGTTCGGTATACTTATGCTGGTTTGATTTTATGGACGCTTGGTTTGCCTGGTTGTCTGGCTGGCTGTTATTGTAATGCCTTTAAGGCTGCTGGTCGGTCTAGTACATCAATTTGTTGGTTACTTGTCTATTTTCCTGGCTGTCGTTTATTATATTTTTTTTTTTTTTTGGGAAACTAGTAAAAGCGTAATAAAGTCAGTGGGAGAGAGAGAAGGAGAGAGGAAGGTAGGCCGAGAAAGAAAAGTGGGAAAAATCTTAAGTAACTGGTTAACGGCTTTAACTAATTTTAACTTAATGTCTAACATTAGTTTTACACCTTGTTTTTGTATTACATATTTTTTTTGTTTTTCACAACTTGACGGTTTTATTTTTCTTTCTACTAAGTATTGCTATTATATTGTGGGTATAATTCTGCTGGTCAGCAGAGGTACCACAAAAAAGAAATGAAATGAAATTCTTTACCAATGGCACGTTCTAGTTTATGGGCAGCAAGTAAACTTAAAAAAAACGAAGAAGAAACTCAACAATAAACTGCCAAAGAATGGTAACAATGTAGCACATTTAATTGTCAAAGACCATCGTTTAGTTTAAAGGCATGAAATGCAATTTCTGCTATGAACGTAACAGGAGAAAAAAAATTAACTTAACAGGGTTAAAACAAGGAAACAAACACAATTTTATTTTTGTTGTAAATATGTTTTGTTTTTTTTTTTTTGCTAATTTCCATTCCTTTGAATGTTTTTTTTTTCTTTATTTTTCCAAATAAATTTTCTTTTAAATCACTGCTTAAGCATCAACCTAATTCTTCACACATAAATAAGGGTCTTAACGAAGTTCGTAATTTACTTATCTAAGTATGTCAATGACTTGACTCCCCCCCTCTTGGCTACAGCTTCCCCCTTAAACAAATCTACAAAGAAAAAAAAAAAAAAAATGAAAACAAAATCGATTTAAAGAATAACATTTTCATTTCGTACAAATTTATGACAATTTCAACATGAAAATGTGTTGACAACTTCAACAACGTTTTGTAGAAGAAGAGACAGAAATGCTGCTAAAAACTCTATGAGCCGTAGGAAACTATTTTAAAAATGGCCATAAAAATCCAACAAATCTTCATTTAGTCAGACATTCAGACATTATTAGCTTAATGTGTTACATAAAATGCGGCATTTAAACATGATTTTTTTTCTCTACTTCTCCTCCTTCTGCTTCCATTCGTTCCACTCATTCATTTAGGCTTTTAGAGACATTATGACTCTCGTCAAGACATAAAGAAATGCTGGGGGATTTAATCCTCCGAAAAAATTGATTGTAAGCATAAAAACAGCTGAAGAATAGAAACAAATGATTAGAAATGAAGACACACGTCATGCACTTGCTTAACGAAGAGAGAAAGAAAAAAAAAATAGAAACAAATGATCGATCATTGCATAGAGGGGCTATAAAAACCTACTTTTAGTAAATATACAGTGAGCGCCAAAAGAAACTGTACATTAAAAAATATATATGCATTAATAAATTACCGTTATTTTTATTTTAAAATTAATTCACTGACGGTTTTTAAAATTGAAACAACAATAAAATTTCAAAAAATTTCGAAATATTGTAAATTTTTTTAGGGCACTTTCCTTAAGTGGTAGAAGTTGAGTTTGTTGATTGTTAGAATTTTATCTTAGTGTACAGTTTCTTTTAACGCTTACTGTATTTTCATGTTTAGATTATATTAATAATAGGGAGCAACTAATTTCAAGATGGTCTAGACAATATAAAATAAAAACTGAGTATAAAATTTTAATTTAAAATATTTGATGGACTATATTTGAACAAAATTTTCGTAAAGTATAATTAATTTATGAACGCAGAAGTGAATGTGTGAAGTCGTCGTAGTCTAGTAGGTAATGTGTTGGCTTATTAGACGTGAGGCTATGGTTCAAACCCCACATCAGACATCTCGAACATAACAAAATATGAAAAAATATTTCTTCGGCTACTTCCTCTCAACACTGAGAAGTAAATAAAAATTGCCATGAAAAGTTTCTCAAAAATTTGTCAATCGAAGTCGACTTTAAACTGTAGGCCCCGCCACTCATGTATAGAATTAACACACACAACATAAGTGGCGTAAGAAACTAGGTTGTAATCCTGACTGAATGGTTATAATGACCAATTATGTGTGTATGCAGATGCTTATTGTCATTATTAACTACCTTAAAAGGAAGTATCAAATTCTTATATGGACCATGAGCCCACAGACAAAGAACGAAATGATTTTCTAAGACAGTTTTCATCATTCCTTTCCGCAAATAATAACCAGGTTAATATTTTACTTACAAAACAGATTAATAGTACCCCGTAAAAATGTAAATTTTTTTTAACTCCCGTTGAAGAGCCACCGGATATTTATCAAGGCCTATTTACAAGCACAGATCATCAATAAAAATTCTCTGGTAATGTTTTTTGAGAAGTTTTTGAAAACGATTTTCAAATGAAATATTTTGTGAAAACAAAACTTTTGTATTTTATTTTAAAACTTTAGACAACATGCTGAGTACAAAGCAGCTTCCATTGACTACTGCCGACGAAAACACCAAAAAACATTTCAACAAATTCTTTACTGTGCCCATGTTATAAAAAATTTTTGTGAACTCCGCCGTTTAGTTTAGTTTTTGGGGGGAACAACAGCACAGTTGGTGGTGTTTCTAATTATAATCATTTTTTATGATTTTTTCTTACTGTGGTGTTGTTTTTTCTTCTACGTTTTCTGAAAATATAAAACATTTAAGATTTACGGCATTTTCCAAAAAGTTTATAAAAAAATTTTAAACTGTGACGTCTTCAAATGTGTTTTTTTTTTATTCTAAAAAAACAGAAATCAGAATCTGTTCTTATTTATTCCAAACAAATTTTTCTTTGTAATTGTATTTATTCCATCAAATTTATTTATTCAAGTGACTTTTGCTGTCTTGTTTTCATTTTTTTTTTTCATTTTTCTTGATTCATGGGAGTGTTTCAAAGGCCTTTCATATACACCGCCTTTAAATGATTTTTTAAGAATTTTTTTAAGAGTTTTTCCTATGCTCTGTTTGTCACTAAGCAACTTTTAATGGATTTTCAAATATTACGTTATTATGTGATGTTATTATATGACTTTAAAATGTTTAATTGTTTCCGGAAGAGAACTTTAACCGGAATTTTTTTCAAATTTTAAAAACAATTTTGCTCTGTATGGACAGAACATCAATGATACGTTAGCCATACAGAAACAGAAGAAGGTGGATTGTGACAAACATTGACTTCAGCGTATTGATAAGTCAAGAGATTGGAAGATGCGTACTTTTCCTCCTATTTAGGTAGCATTTCAACAAAGACTGGGTGTTCTAAGGTTATTTTAGATGGCGGACCCCTTCGAAGGAAGAGGTCCCACACAGACCAGCATTTGGGCTCATTGTGATACCACAATTAATTCTACACGGGGCTCAACCAATCCCTAGAGAAGACAATCCCGAGTCCCAAATAAATGTTGCTATTGCAGCAATCTTTATATTAGAGAGCTCGGTCAACGATGTCAGAAAATTAGAGGTCTGAAGCTCCAATCTCTTCGTGACAAGAGCAGGACACTGACACATGAGGTGAGAGACAGTCTGTTTTCCCTCCTCAGACCCATAGCTCTTGCAGAAGTCATTGGTTAAAATGCCATGTCTTTCGGCATGCCTACCATGTCTACGATTTAAGGACATACGATTTAAGAACACAAGTGAGTCAATCCTCTTCCTGTCCCCTCGTGTCCAGCAGAGGGTGTTCTAAAGATGATACTGTAAGTCGAGTGACGAGGACGATACAAACTTTTAGTGGTTTTATATCAATTTGGTACACGTGAACTATTTCCAATGGAGTGAAACTTAACAATCTTTCAGGTGCTTAGGAATTGTTTGATGCAGTTAAGGAAATTAAATATAATGGATATCCTCACCTCTGATAATGTAATCTCTTGTTAAAGCTACATCTCTTTAATTAGTCCCCTTTTATTCAGTCTGTTTTACCTAATCACAATGAAGGAGCATAGACAACGACGTGTATTCTCTGAATGGGCTCTGGAGCAGTTGGCAACTGCTGGAAACCCTAATTTTCATTGAAAAACTCATCTCCAAGAGACCCATTTTTGAATGAATGGGTTCATGAGATAATAAAATTGTTGGATTGTAGGATAATTGCAATCCACATGAAATCAAAGAGTGTCCAATGCCTTTCAAAGAAGTCGGTTTTTGGTGTGAATTTTCTGCAGGTGGCGTAATCGATTTTTATTTCTTTGAGGACTCTACCTCTTCAACAGCCATCACTGTACGTCGATGATTACAAATTTCTTTTAACCTGAACTGAATAATGTGGTCATTAAAGAGGCTTGGTTTCAATGATTCTACATGCCATGCAGATCATATCATATCGGATATTCTTCACGTGTGATTTCAGGGCATGGTCAACTCACGTGAAGGTGATGTGAAGTAACCACTGAGATCACGCAATTTTATCCTGTTAGAATTTTTCTTGTGAGGTCTTAAGTCGCGGGAATGTACAAATAAGTCACATGTCGACGCCTCCGTTTTATAACATTCTAAGTCGAAAAAGTGTGTTTTGAGTTATGAGCTCTCAAAGTTTTCACGCTACATAAGACCATATGTGTATTCTAAGTAGATTTTTCCCTATAACTTCGGAACGGATCGGCGGATTTCAACCAAATTTTGACACTATTTAAGTTAGAGAACGTAGAATTTAAAAATGCAAGAACATTAAAAACGTTCTAAGTACACTTAGAACGTTATAGAATGGAGGCGTCGATGTGGTCTTTAACGCCAACATAACCCATGCCATTGGTCATATCCAGCAAGAATTTTTCTGCAGAGTCAAGGAAAATTGGACAATTTATATGATCTTTACCCATAAAAGCGGATTTTTTAAATGAATTTTAAATTAAAAGGTAGGAAGCGCTTAAAAACAGACCTTTCCATAAAGCTGTCTAATAAGTCAACAGACGACGCACTGGTCTAAAACGTACAAGCCACTGCCCAATCGTATTTGATAGTGGTATCGAAATTATCCGTCGCTCCTATAACAACGAGATGCCATCAAATTGGCTATTGAGTGTCAAAATATCTTGCCATTGTTATATGCATTTGTAGCGTTAAAGTAGCTCATGGATTCTCTATTTTGACACGTTGACTGCTACGGCAATTTTAAGAAAACTGGCCAAAACTGACCATTTGATTAAGTTTAGGTTTAGGGAGTACGAGATAACTCGTACATGGCGTTCCCCTCTAGGGTTGGCAGTCAGCGTGTTAAGCAGCTTAATATTTTACTAGTGATTAGATTATCTGAAATCCTTGAGAGCATTTGATAACACTTAATTGAAGCAGTAAGTGTCTTGCGTTATGTACTTAACAAAACACCAGGGAAACTAAGCTAGAAAAACTATATTGCGTCTTTTCGGGCGTTTATATAACCGTTAAATGTTTATCAAATAACCATTTTTTCTTAAAGTTTATGCAGCTAATAGCGCCTATTTAGTCATCAATTTTAAGTTTTCCTTAATCTTTTTCCATGATTTTTTAATTTTCATTTAAAAGCCTGTTTTCGAACTCCACCTAATTCATCCCACACATTTTTTTAATTACTGTTTTCCTGAATATCGGTGTATACTTTTCTCGTTTTTATAGCTTCTCAAGCAGATAAATTTTTAATAGACTTGCAACACTCGAAAAGAAAATCACTTGCATTCACGTACTTACTCTCAAAATACCTTTTCCGTTAAGAAGGAATATAAAAAAACAGAAGAGAACAGAACAGAACAGCATGCAGAATGCGTAATAAAATGTGTATGTTACGGACCAAGTTTTTAAGTTTTTTTTTTTTGAGATTTTTAGTTTTTTTTTTTTGGTTATTGCAGAAACACGTCAAGTGTAATCGGCTTACAAAAGACGATTTTAAAATCCTCTTAAAGCTTTGAAAGCTTATGTATTAAATTATTATGACGACACAACGACTTATATGGCGACTCAACACGGCATACCCAACAACAAACCCACTCATAAATTTAAGTAGAATAAGCAAAATAAAACGAAAAAAAAGCAACAAGCAGAACGTGAGTGACAGCCCAAACCCAGCCAAAGAACAATAAAAATTAAAAAAAAAAAAATTTTAAAAAAAATATGCCGTTTACATAAAACGCATATTCCTTATTCATAAAAAGAAAAAACATGCGAAATAAAAGAACGTAATAAGCAAACGCAAATTGAAATGCTAATAAAGTTTAGTTTTAACACACACACACACAAAACCCTCTTTTAATGGTGTGTTAAATGAGCGTGGAGAAAAGTATGCTTTTTCTTTCACATAAATAGGCTTGTAATAGGCTCTCTATTAAGCTGTATATATTCTGTATTTCCGCATCATAATGTAGAGATTTTACAGTTTACAACTGGGTAAATAGGCCTCGAGTGCAAAAGTGATTTGAAAATTCAATTTTATTAACTTTTATTGTCAATTATAGAGGATTTCGATATACAAGTCGTATACGAAGATCATTTTATTTTTACATCGACTACCATACACCACCAATTTATTTCAATAAATTAGTGAAGATAAGATGCAGCTCTAAGTGGTTGATCGCAGCTCAATTAGCGATTAATTGGGTGTCATAAGGTCGCCGTAGTCTAGTAGATAGTGTGTTGGCTTATTAGACGTAAGGCCCAAGTTCAAACCCCAGGTCAGACATCAAAACGAAAATATGAAAATATTTCTTCGGCGACTTCCTCTCAGCAGATTTCTGGCAAAAACTCTAAGAGTGATAATAAAATTGCCATGAAAAGCTTCACAAAAAACTATCGTTCGGAGTCGACTTTAAACTGTAAGTCCCGCCGCTCATGTATAAAATTAACGCACACAACATAAGTGGTGAGAGAAGCTAGGTCGTAATCCTGACTGAAGGGTTGTAATGACCAATTATGTATGTATGTAAGATGCAGCTCTAAGTGGTTGATCGCAGCTCAGTTAGCGATTACTTGGGTGTCATAAGGTTGGCTTTTGAATGAAAATAATGGTTGTAGCCTTTGAAATGAATACCGAAGATTGGTGGCTATTTGAAATATTCAAATTTTGTTTTGTTGGAAATGTCTGAGCTGGGGTTTGAACCGTGGCCTCTCATCCAACAAGCCAACATACCACCTTAAACAACATACATACACACATAATACATACACACATTATACATACATACACACATAATAAAGGGTGATTTTTTAGCTATTATCTTTTTGGCAACACAGGTTTAAACAGCTCACGCACGTTTCGTGTTTTGTTTCACTGTTAAACTTCCTCAGTTTGGTCTTTTAACCATGAATCGTCTTACAAACGAACAACGCTTGCAAATCATTGAATTTTATTATCAAAATGGGCTCTTGGAAAGTTGGCCGAAGATCCACTTCTTTATCGAAAAATTGTGTTCAGCGACGAAGCTAATTTTTGGCACAATGGATACGTAAATTAGCAGAATTGTCGATTTGGGAGTGAAGATCAGCCAGAAGCATTGCAAAAGCTACTAATGCATCCAGAAAAAGTCACACCGTATTTCTTCAAAGATGCTGCTAATCGTAACGCCTTTAGACTATTTTTTCTGGGGCTATGTTAAAGCTCATGTCTATACAGACAAGCCCTCTTCAAGTGACGCATTGGAAGACAACATTGAAGCATTTATTCGTGAGATACCGGCCGAAATGTTGGAAAGAGTATGCCAAAATTGGACTAAGTGGATGGACCATTTGAGGCGCAGTCGCGGTCGACATTTGCATGAAATAATCTTCAAACATTAAATTATATGGACCGTACTATCGATTCAAATAAAGATTTCATGCATTTTTCTGAATTTTATGTGTTTTTTTTTAAAGCTCTTAAAAAATCACCATATATAATACAAACATTCATAATTGGTCATTACAACCCTTAAGTCAGGATCACGACCAAGGTTCTCACACAACTTATCTTATGTGTGTTAATTTTATACATGAGTAGCGGTACCTACAGAAACTGTACCCATGATTGTTAAGGATAACACGGTTAATATTGTAGCTGTTTTCCACTGAAATAAGCTCCCCATAGAGTTGGCTTAAGGACTAACGTGTGTCTTGCACCCTTTACAGTCTTATTACAAAATTTAACAAGATTATGTTGTGTACCTTTCAAAGCGTAGTAAGTGTGCCTATCTTCTTAAAACGCCTCTTTCAAACGTACACTACTTGGCTGCTGGCATGCGAGTTATTTAGTTAAGGTGACATTAACACCTCAGGGTAGCTGCTTACAGTACGAGTAATAAATCGTTTTTCTTAATTTCTGTTTAAAACAAAAGCTGAAATGCAAACACAACAAAATTTGTCTCTTCAGGGAAAATTGCAATTTTTCACGCTAAACTCATTGGTATCCTATAGTTCCTTACTATTTTCTATACTTTAATTTTTGTTTTCATTTCCAGTACATATAATAGCCAAACTGGCATTGGGAGTTTTCTCACTTGACAGTGCTTAAGTTAACTGACCTTGAAGAATTTTCTTTAAATAGTCGTTTACTTTTATGATTCTCTCTGTTTTGGTTGTGAGACTTTCTAACTTTATGAACGTTTCTCTTAAAGTTGTCACCAGAAAATTTAAACAAAAAAGAAACTGAAATTTATCACGAAGTGTGAAAAAATTTTGTGACTTGTGCCAGTGACACAGTTTGACACAGAGTTTAAGACTGTGACTAATAATTTTAGCTCAAGGTTAGAACACACTGTTGGTTATATAGAGGTCAAGGTGAATGATACTTCGACAATAGTTATGTATTCCTTACAGTCTATTTAGCATACTGCGTAGAATAATACAACAAATTTTTGCTAATATTTCAAGTTCAAGTTCATGTATTGAAGAAACTAGAAAGGAGCTGCGTAATTTCTTTGAATACAGAAGCTTACTGGAGTTCCATGTTATAATTCTAGACTATTACATAGCGTTTGAGATATATTTACATTCCACATATTAATGAGATGGGGGCTCTATTATCAGCCTTCAGTGATTATACAATGGTATGGAATGGAACTAGTGCCTCTCTGCTGACCTCCTTTTCTTGATTGGTATGTTATTCAAGTATGACTGATAAAAAGAACGTAGTCTCACAGTATTTAAGGCTCTGGAGTTTTTCAGCATAAAGAAATGTTAATGAGAGTAGTCATTGTCTAGCAGGTAGTGTGTTGGGTAATTAGATATGAGGCCTCGATTCAAACCCCAGGTCAGACATCTCAAACAAAACGACAATTGAACAAATATTTCTTCGACAAAAACTCTGAGAGTGAATAAAAGTTACTCAACAAAAATCTGTCGTTCGGAATTGACTTTATACTATAGGTAGTCCGTCTCCTCGGCGACTACCACTCAGCAGATTTCTGGCAAAAACTCTGAGGCTTTAGTCGACTTTAAATTATAGTTCTGCCACTAATGGATAATGGATGGATAAAATAAACATGCACAACATGAATGCTGTGAGAAGCTAGATCGTAATCCTGACTGCAGTGTTGAAATGACCGATTAAGTACGTTAAGTTAGTAAGTAAGTCATAATCATCTGCCTTACCAAGACAATCTAGTGTCTGTAGCAATAGTAATATGACTTCAAAAGATCACTATTAAATGGTTTGATAATTATTTACCGTTTATAGCTGATCAGTTATAAGCTCAATGCCATCTCATTGAAATTATTTCCTGTGTCCTAGTCGCGGTTCTACGCTTCTGATTCTCTATAAACGCAAAAAAATTAATTTATTTATCCCTCGTCTCATTATTTCAATTCACAAAATGTTTGACAAAATTATGCTCGATTTAATGCTGATTTCATGATTCCTAGCTACTCTAGTTGTCAAAATTCACCATAAATTTCCTGTGAATTTCCTGGCACCCTGAATTGTTTTCCACAGGGTAATAAAAGCCAATTTTCACTCAATTTATTTCAGTTTATTTACGGCTATCAAGAAACCTGTCTATTTGTTAATAGTGAAGGCCATGATTCCTAAATTATTCTCAACAAAAGCTACTGAAAATTAGTATCCATCATTTGCTAGCAATAGCGTCGAAACTTTCTACGAAAATTTACAGTAAATTTTGAAACAAAAGATTTCATGTTTGCCTGGCATGGGACAAATCTAGCTTTATTGGAAAAGGCTTCAGAGTCACACAAACCGAATGTATTGCTTTTTACTAAGCCTTACAAAATCTTATTAAATTAATAACAACTAAAATTTACACCTGATGTGGTCATGATGTATGTAAAGTAGCCTTACAGGCAATGCTTATTCAAAAACATCTGCTTATTTAGGTAACAACCACAAACAGTTGCATTTTATCGATGACCCTGTGTGACAGACATATTCTACGTAAGAATTGCAAACCACAAAGGATTCAAATATTTGTGTGAATATTTTTTTTTTTTTCAATATTTTGCACCAAAAAAATAAGGAGTTTTTAATAAATTTCTAATGTTGGCAAGGACATGAGGCTATTATGTTGCCAATAATCAATAGCAACACTAAGGAAAACAGAAGGCCTTCTTGAAAATGTCCTCGGGAGATTTGATTAACAAAATAAACAAACAAACTGCCAACACATCAGCACAGTAGACTGTGCAGAGTTAAAAGGAAACCAACAGACGTTCTAAATAGCATACACAGAAGCAGTGGCAACAAAATTTAAATTAAAACCACATGAAGTCTAAACAAACGAGAGAAAAGAGAAGAGAAAAGGAAAACCAACAAGATATTGTTAAGACAAGGAAGTGAAACAAAAGTTCTAAGAATTTTCCTTCTGGAAATTAAAATTTTTTTCTTTCGTAAAACACGCTGTAAAAATTGGAAAAACAAGAAAAACTAATTAACCTTGAGTTTTTATTTGAAAATTAAACTGAAAGACTAAATGCTATGGAACTTCATACATGTCAGTGGAAAATTTCTTTTTATGACCGTGAAAATTTTTTCCAACCAGTCATATAGTTAAGGCAGGCAGGCATACATTGTATAGCTAAAGTATGTTTAAAGGTTAAAAGTGTGCTGTGAAATGTACAGTAGTACGGCAGTAGTAAAAATATACGCGTGCTAGTTTTACGAAAACGAATAAAACAAAAAAGGGAAAACATTAAATACTCGTTGCCAGTACATGTGTTAAGTTAGTTACGCCTGCTGCCTAAATGATGTTCCTTTTTTCGATGCGTAAGCGTAACTAAAATTTTAACTTGTGTCCGGCATATCATCATTTTGCATGATTGTCCTCAGCTTCTTGCATTTGTAAACTTAATTCGTCACACTCACACTCTAAAACACAACACATATGTATACATATATGCATGTAGAGTTTCTCTCTTAAGGTCTCTCTGTGATTTTTTGTAATAATTTTCCCAACACATTACTTAAGTGACAGTGACATGATGGCTATTTAGTACACCCACCTGGTAATCATTAAATTTTACTACTGGTATCCGCTGGTTGTATTACTGTTGTGTTGCTGGCTAATTTTCCTTTTCATTGCCATTGTCAGGCAACATGACAATGTGATCCCTTTTTCTTTACAAAATCATTTAAGCTTAACGAAATGATCAGCAGAGGCTGTGCCATTAAACTGTGGACAATTCTGTCTGGCCTTAGTGCCTATGAGAACTTGATAGGCGTAAATAAACTGAAATAAATTGAGTGAAAATTGGCTTTTATTACCCTGCGGAAGACAATTCAGGGTGCCACGGAAATTCACAGGAAATTTATGGTGAGTTGTGATAACTAGAGTAGCTACCAGCATTAAATCGCAACATAATTTTGTCAAACATTTTGTGAATTGAAATAATTGAAACACGAGAGACAAATAAATTAAATTTTTTTTGCATTTTTAGAGAATCAGAAGCGCAGAACCGCGACTAGGACACAGAAAATAATTTCACTAAACTGGCATTCAGTTTATAAGTGATCAGCTATGAACGCTAAATAATTACGAAACCATTTCATAGCCCTTATGGACTGATCGTGATCTTTTGAACTCATGGTACTGTTTCAACAGACACTAGATTGTCTTGGTAAGTCAGATGATTATGTCCAGGAAGTTCTTACTAACTTAACATACTTAATCGGTCATTACAACCCATCAGTGTGAATTATAAACTAGCTTCTCACACCATCCATATTGTGCGTGTGTATTTTATCCATTAGTAGCAGGACCTATAATTTAAAGTCGACTAAAGTCTCAGAATTTTTGCCAGAAATCTTCTGAGAGCTAGTCGCCGAGGAGAGGGAGGACCTACAGTTTAAAATCACCTCCGAGAGACAAATTTTTGGGAAAGTTTTCATGGCAATTTTATGTACTCTCGGAACCAGAAATCTGCTGAATGTGACTGACATAGTTTAGTGATTTTTTTCAGGAACTTTTATTAACTCTTTACTCTCAGAGTTTTTGGCAAAAGACTGCTGAGAGGAATTCGCCGAAGAAATATTTTTTAATATTTTGTTTTGTTCGAAGTGTCTGAGCCAGGGGTTTTGACCCAGGGCCTCACGTCAAATAAGACTACATTCTACCTAGTAGACTACGGCGACTTCAGGAAGTTCTCCCTAATCTTAAATAGCTTTGGACATAAGTAATAGAGATGATCCATAATATCTTCCCTCCATATATAGGTTAGGTCGGAGTGGTAGCTCTGATATCACAAAGCTCACTTGAGCACGCATAGCGACCCATTGTGACGCCACAGGTGAACGCACACTCTTTATCTAGGGAATGTAACATTTCCTTAATCTGTGTTCCGGAATGTCTCCTGGTATGTAAAATTTCCCACCTACTAGAAGAACATTTCCTGTCCCATGATTGCTGTCAAAGAGAAGAGCAGATAAAGAGATGAAATGCATCTCTTCTTGTCACGTAGGTGACAAAAATGGGTTGAGAATTGAACTAGCAATCCAGAAGCTGTAGCGACACAATTCTGGGAGGTAGGAAAGAGAATATTTTTCTGTGAATATCTAGGCTTTACAAAGTTAACGATTAAGGTACCTATAGAGTGTATTTATTGGAGAAAATTTTATTTGGATTGGAACGTTATTCAATTAAAACTAGAATGAATTAGTCATGAAACATTAAAAGATTCCTGTGTATATCCCAGGATCTGTATGCAGATGCACTGTAGGAAGAGTGCAAGAAGGCTATAGGAATCCTTACAGTCAAAGAAAAAAGTCAACATACACCAACGTATACCACTGTCTACATACAATCAACAGTGTTACGTTTTTACCTTTTAAAAACGTTTAAGATATGAGCTCATAGATTGCAAATAAAATAAATATAAATTTGTGTTTAGTTTTAATTAAAATTCTTTATTATTCGCAAATTTCTGTGTGTCACTGTTCACAACGTTATGTAAACAACAACAATTGCTTTGTTTGTTATTCCACTGTTTACACTCTTTGCATAAACAATAACAATTACTAGACAATTGTTCGACAGATCTTTGTAATGTAGATCTTCAAACCCCGATTACTTTCTTTAAACGCACCGTTTAAAGTCAGTCTGTCTTCACACAAGACTGACTGAACTTCACTACAAAGAAAAAGAAAAAGTCTACATACACCACTGTAATAATTGAAGATTGACTGTATATAGAAGTATAGAGGGTTTGTAAATGAACGTTAGAAGAAATTGTTGTTTAATTCTTTCTAACTCTTGAAATTGTCTTTAAGTTCGAAAGACAGGATGAATTTTTTAGGAAACCATTGTTTCACACTTCCTTTCATCTCCATAAATAGGCTTCTCATTAAGAAATAAATAGAATAGAACGAATTTTATTTTATTCTTTTTGTCTGAAATTGTTGATTTTGATAGTGAAACGTTAAAAAACAAATTTCCAGATTAAGCTGTCGATATGGTTTACATTCCAGTAAACTATTGTTTATAAGCTTGCTGGCTGGCTGTCTGGCTAGCTGACTGTTATTGTGTGTTCATCGGTGTGTACCTGTTGCAATTATTGATAATTTCACGCCAATATAATTTTAAGCGTATAAAATTTCAATACTTGTTCTGTTACGTTTTTAAAAACTTATTCTCGAAAAAAAAACAAAAAAAAAAGAAATAAAAATTAAAACAAAATAAAAATAAAAAATAAAATAATACGTGTATTAAGAAGCTTAATAATGAAATAAAACCTCAATTGCAGGTGTAATTTTTGCCTGTTTCGCAAATGAGGGAAATAAAAATAAATTTTGTTGCTGTTACTGCCAATAATATTGCTATTGCTGTTGCTGATGTGGATGTTGCTGTAGTCGTAGCTGTTCGCAACAAAACTTAAGCATTTTGGTAAGCCGTAATATCGTATATTAAGCATAAGAGCGGTTGGGAAAAAAATTATGGGGCGTTTTTAATACATTTAACACGCTTAATTTATTTATAATTACATTGATACTTAAAGATCACAAGGGCCTGTGCTCTGGTATACTCGATGATTGCAACTGGCGATGGTGATAATGCTGACGATTTTGATGGCAATATTGCGTTGTGTTGATGGTTATAAACATGATAATAATGATGACGACCTTACTCATCGTCGTTATATAAAAAGAAAAACCAGAAGAAAAAGGAAACCGGGACAGCAAGAGAGTGTAAAGCGAAAAAAAGACGCAAATTGTTAAGGGTTAAGATTGTTCCTAAAGCTCAAGGTGTTCACACGTTGAAACTGTGAAAGTGTTAAATTTCGGCATGCATATTAAAGCCATATTAAGGGCATTTTAAAGGCATATTAAACACATTATAAGTTATATAAAGTATATGCAATAGCTTTTAAAGTTTAGTCTACACTAAATGGTTATGGTTTTTTAAATGGATTCCATATTAATAAACAGCATTTTGTTTTAAAAATAATATGAATAATAACTATTAAATTTTAAACCATGTTTTTTAATAACATTGTAAATATTGTATAAAACAATCAAATTTTGCTTAATAAATCATGACAACTTTATGTCTCCATCTTGTTGGAATTTAATTGAGAGCTGTTTGAAGGCCTTCGTGAAGTATTTGTCACTACATGTATAGAAAATTTCATGTTAAACGTCATGAACGAAATGGAATTACGTGCTTCAAAATTCCATGAATTTCGTCCAAAGTACATTGCAGTAATGGTGCAGCTCTTCTTCCTGGTGTGGAAGAACTTGGTCAGTACAGACACTGCGTTCACCTATGGCGTCACAACGGTCCGCTATTCGTGCTCAAGTGAGCTTTTGGTATCAAAGCTACCATTCCAACCTATCTACCTACATTGCAGTAGTCAGGTGGCATGTTCGAAAGTCTAATGTCAGAGCCTTTTATGTGTATATCACAGGCAATTCTATTCAATATTTTGTAGCCGAGAACTTGCGAATGCAAATAGAACGAGTGGAACTTAATCAAAATCTGGGAGTGATTTTTGAAATGAGAAAATTTTAAAGAAAATTGTAAGGCTTTCGAGAACTGTAGATTAAGCCAGAGTTAAACTAAATGTATTCTTGTCGCTAACACTCCACCCGTCTGTTTTAATAAATAAAATAATAAAATGTGAGAGAGGAACCGATTTATTATAGCAAGTGAAGTCGCCGCTGTCTAGTAGGTAGTGTTTTGGCTTATTAGACGTTAGGACATGGTTCAAACCCCAGATCAGACATCTCCAACAAAACGAAATATGAAAAAATATTTCCTTGGCGACTACTCCTCAGCAGATTTCTGGCAAAAACATGAAAAATTTCTTAAAAATCTGTCTTTCGGAGTCGAATTTAAGCTGTAGGTCCCACCACTCATGTATAAAATTAACACATGTGACATAAGTAGTGTGAGAAGCTAGGTTGTAATCCTGACTGAAGTGTTGTAATGACCAATTATTTTGGTATGTATGTAAGTTCGTTGAACTTCGTTCGACATACATTGAAATAGTTAGGCGGCATATAAGAAATTCTAAGGTCAGAACCCTTTACTCCCATTTAATATTTTGTAGCCTAGAACATGCGAGTTGTCAGACGAATTATCCTTCAACGAAATCTTGAAGTGGTTTTCGATAGGAGAAAATTGTAAGGAACCATTTAGAATACCAGAATATATCTATGGCTTCCGAGAACTGCGGAAATTTATCCTTCTCGGTAACAGTCCAGTCATCTGCCTCAATGGAAGGTCGTTGGTGTTCAGCCCAGTTAGTAGAGTAGTATCTATCAGCTTAGAATAAGTATGGTAAAGATAGAGCCCAAAGAACATGACAGATTTTGTACGCGGACTCTCAAAGGCATAAGGGGCTAAGATCGTTTGCTGTGTACTGGTGTTCAGCCCAACTAGTAGAGTAGTAAGTGACAGTGGTCGACGCCTCCTTTATATCATATATATATGGTAAAGATAGAACCAAGAGGATACGACAGATTTTGCCCATTGGCCTCTTAAAGGTGTAAGGGCTAAGATCATTTGCCTTCAACTTTCTTTCCATCAGAAGCTTAGTTGATTAGTAAAATCGTTTGTAGAAACGGTGAGAAAGGAAATATTGCGGAATAAGATTAAATTTTTGTAAAATTCCTAGGATTTAGATGCAAAACTGCTTTTGAAAGAACTACAATAAATAGGTTTAAGAAACCAATTCAGAAAATCATGAATTTTCCATGAAATAAAGCATCTGTTTTACTACCTTATAATACATCTTCTCAGACCTTTGACAAGTAATGGAATAAAACCACAACTCCCATGCCACACCATACTTATAAAAAGTGAAACTAAAAACAGTACACCTGGTTACCTTAAATAATTGATTAAAACAATTTGATTGTACACATATTGAAAATAAAATTCAGAATCATACAAACTTATAATAAGCAATTGGTTACACATTAAATTGGAACGGGATTAACAAGAGTTGACATAGAGTTAAAAACATAAATAGGTCAGAACAGCAAAATTCCAACATATAATACAATACAAAGAAATTTTCCCAAAGACAAACATATTTTACAAACAATTAACAATTTAGTTACGCAGCAAAGGGGAGGACATTAAATTGGTACTTTTATTTAAAAAGTACCAGGTAAAGGACTTTTGTTCTTGAAAAAGTACTTAAAAGGACCTTAATTAAATAAACAATAGACATCATTTAAACATGTTTTTAAAACTAAATGTGACGAATAACATTTTCCACGGACTGGTGCAACAGAAATTTAACAGACTGGTTGACAAATCAAAGAAACATTGAATGGAATGGAAAGGAAAGGAATTCCAATAGAAAATTAAAAAAATTTTGAAAGAAAATTGAATAGAAACTGAAAGTAAAGAATTCCACATTTAAGCAGAACGAATGCAAAGCAAAAGGAAATATTATTAAAAAAGAAGACAGAAAAGCATTAAAAAAATTATTTAAGGGTGCTAAAAATTTTGAAGCCCTTGCAAATCAATAAGAAAAACACACAAACACTGAATTAGTGTTCAGGTTTTGAGAGGCCTCAGTTCGCTTTAAATAAATTTGAGAAAATCATTTAAGCATAGAAAATTTAAATTGGCCACGGGCGTATGTTTCTCTTGTTGCTCTTTTACCAGCTGGCAGATCAATTACATGTGATTTGTGTTTATGAAGGAATTTTTACTCATTCACATACACCGCTTTCCTTTTTTTAAATGGAGGCTTGTATTGCTTTAATAAGAGGATAATTGCAAACAATTACATCATCTGCCCATAAGTGTGCACATATTTGTATAACAGGATACATGTTTGAAAATTCTGGAAAAAAAATAAATACGCCGCTATGCTCGATTGAGTTTTTAAACAAATTATGAAACTAATTGAAGAGCATTAATATGGTATTTTAAAAGGTTCAGGGATATAGGCAATAAGATGGAAAACAGCCATATTCAATGATGCTAAATATGCATTATAGAGGGCCATGATTTATTATCACTTAACTTCGAAGTCAATGTGAGACGGCTCTTAAAAGAAATTGCTTTACTCATGGCAAAGAATATTAAATTTTATTGACTTTGTTATAGCAAAGCATTGAATATAGATTTACTGGTTCTAGTTTTAGACATACTTTAGATATCAAACAAAATGGCTGACCTTATCTGAGGAATAGGTTCCAACAGTCTACAAAAATTCAATTTTTTTATTCAAAGAATTTTTAATTACAGGCCCTTGAAACCTCCAAAAAAAGAAAACAAAAACATAACAAATGAAACTGTACATTAAAACAAATATAGAGGCTGACTTTAGCTCAGATCTGGGCTCTACCTAGGGTTGCCAGCCTGGCTGGACTTGGCTGGATTGTCCAGCTTTTTTGATACTTGTCCAGTTTCAAGCTAAAATTTAATTTGTCCAGCTAAATAGAAATTTTTTTTTAGTACACTGCAATAACTTGGACAATAATTTTCATGTTATCTTTGTCAAATCATGTTAGCCAACATTGATTGTCCATTTGTTGTACAAATTATGGTTATGATTTTCCTATTCTATCATCACTGACAACATGTCTCAACACTTGAACACCTGATGTCATAATAATTATTATTGCGATCGATAGTCAATTTCTTTACGTACAGCTTTTATTTTTTTGTACATGAAAATAATAAAAATTATTTGCAGAAAATCTTGAAATGGATATTGATGAAGAAGCTGGTCCATCAAAAAGACGACTCACAACTTTCTGCGGTAGATGGAAAATATGCTAATTGGATAAGAAAAAAAGATAATTACACGGCAGAGTGTAAATTGTGCCAAACATACATTATAATCAAATATGAAGGCAGTATTTCTCAGTATTTTTTATGTCCAGCTTTTTTCTGTTTTGTCCAGCTTTTTAAAACCCAATGTCCAGCTTTTTGCGAATCGGAATCTAGGAATCTAGAATCTAGGAAACCCTAGCTCTACCAGTCTCAAAAAATTCAAATTATTCATTCAAACAATTTGAAACCTCAAAACAATACATACATACCTATACAGTGAGCGTCAAAAGAAACTGTACATTAGAAAAAATATATATGTACATTAATGAATTATCGTTATTTATATTTTACAATTATTTAACTGCTAGTTTTTAAAATTAAAACAAACAAAAAAAATTACAAAATATTTCGAAATGTTGTCAAATTTTTACGGGTACTCTCCTTAAGTAGTAAGAGTTGAGTTAGAATTTTAACCATAGTGTACAGTTTCTTTTGACGCCCACTGTACGTACATACATAATCGGTCACTACAACCCTTCAGTTATAGGGTTACAACCTAGTTTCTCACACCAGTTATGTTGTTTGTGCGTTAATTTTATCCATAAGCGGCAGGACCTGCAGTTTGAAGTCAACTCCGAAAGAAGCACTTTTTGAGAAACTTTTTCGTGGCAAGTTTTTTCCAGAAGTCTAGAGAAGAAGTAGCCGAAGAAATATTTTTTCATATTTAATTTCGTTGCAGATGTCTAACCTGGGTTTTGAACCTAGGCTTCATATCTAATAAACCAACACACAAGCTAGTAGACTACGGCGACCTCCAAGCAATACTTAAAATCTAATCAGAAATTTATTTTTGTTCTACAATAATTTGTTCTAAGTTTTAAACCATGCTTCTACCTGCTCTATCTCTCTCTCTCTCTCCTTGCCATTTAGGGCCACCTTGGTAGTAATGATCCAGAACAATAGTCTATTGTGCTACTTTGCCACACACATTCAACTACTGTTTGGTCAAAAATTGAAATGAAATGAAATCCATTGCAATGCCATGAAATGAAATGAATTGAAATGAGCAAAAACGGTTCCATAAATGACCTGGACGCTCTATTGATTTTTAATACTTTCATTTCTCAAGTGAGCTCCTCCTTAATTGTTTCTTTCTTGCCAACATAACAACAACAATTTGCGATTAAAACAATACAGTTTTTTTGTTTTAGTTTTGCGCAATTGTTGGTGTTTGTTGTGTGTTGCATCACTTGTGTTGTGTTGTATTGGAATTACCGCCGCTTGAAAAGCAGCACATCTTTTAAATATAAGCCGCTCTTTTGTGTATTACTTTGCATTGTTTTGTTGTACGTTTTAGATTTTTGCTACTTTAGTTTTTTGACTCACCTTTCACTGTGTCTGTCTGTCTGTCTGAGAGAGGTTCTTTTCTTACTCTTACCAATCTTACCTTTTTCAATTGGCCTACAGGTTTAAAGTTCTTTTTCTGTTTACTCCCCATTATTTAAATGCTCGTTTGTCGGTGAATTGCCGTTATTGTTGTCTTTGTTTTTTTGACGGTTTTTTCTTCCTTTTTTTTTTTGCTGTTTTGCGTTCAATTTGAAAACTATTTGGCCCATATGTATACAATTCTTTCAATTCGATTTTTTTTTATTGTTTTTGGTGTTATTGTTTTGATTGTTTCTAACAATTGTTGTATTTTTTTTTCTAAATTTTCTTAAGTATTTTTTGTACCGCTAAGTTTTCTTTGCCTTTTTCTATTGCTTAGTTATGGCATATTTAGTAAAATTAATTGCCTGCCTGTTACTTTGTTTAAACCTGATCATATTGCCAAAATAATTGAATCAATAAAAAAATTATTTCTAAGAAGAAGATACTGTGTGTGTGGTCCTTAGTGTAGATTCGAACAAGTTTTTTGTTGAGTTAGCAAAGGGAATAGAAAAGAAAAAAAAGGTGCATAATATCATGATACATGTTGGGATTCATTCCCTGAAGAATTTTTGATTTGACAATTCGTAGCAAAATATTTATAAATATTTTTCTAATTTTTGAAAGCTCGAATGATATCAAATCATTTTTAAAATTAAATTGGACTGTGCTTGCAGGAATAGAATGAAAATTTCAAATATATTGTCCGACATGATGCCAAAAGTGGGAGAATCTAAGCAGCGATAAAAACTGTTGACATCGAGATAGTCAACTCAGAGTTTTTGTGTAATTCAACGTTATATAAATACAATCAAAAGGAGAATGTTATTAATTGGAAAAGATTAGTGCTAAAGAACAAGCTATCCCCTTATATGTGGAGGCGAAGATAATGACCGAGTTTTAGCTCATAGTAACGGCCAACATAGACGAAGAAAAATATTCCTAGGAAAATGGCAAGAAATGGACATACAAACTAATCCTAGTTGTTGAAAGTTGATGTAATAAAGATGGTAGAGAAGTAAACTCTACTGTAACTTAGTTTCTTAAAGGACATGGTGGCCGTAGAGGCAATGTACAGCCTTATGGGAGTGACAACTTACCACGATGTCGTAAATGTACATATAAATAAGAAATTGCCCTTCATGATGTATTAAAGTGCTCCAGAATTGGAGAAAATTTATGAATTTGGAACTCATAAAGTCGCCGTAGTCTAGTAGGTTGTGTGTTGGCTTATTAAACGAGAGGCCACGGTACAAACACCAGTTCAAACGTCTCCAACAGAACGAAATATTCAAAAATATATGTGCGGAGACTGCCTCTCATCAGATTTCTGGCAAAAACTCTGGGAGTAAGCAAAATTGCCATTAAGAAATTTCTCAAAAATCTTTCCTTCCGAGTCCATTTTGAAGTATGGGTCCCGCCACTCATGTCTAAAATTAACACACAACAGAAGTAGTGTGAGAAGGTAGGTCGTAATCCTGACTGAAGGGTTGCAATGACGAATTATGTATATGTATGTGATAGAGGAGTAAACACTGCTCTAACCGTAAATATGCCGTAAATATTAAAATAAATACGAAATTGCCATACATGATGTATTAAAGACTTGAAGAAAATGAATAAATTTGGAAGCCCAGCTTTCGGTTATTGATAAAGTAATGAAAATAATGCTGCAGTCCGGTGGGTTACAGAGTTCAAATATAAGATGACATTTGCAAAACAAACTGTGTGAGGAAGAACCAGGAACTGGCCACAATGCGAGATAATACTGAATGATAGTTCCACGAAGTGTAGTGATGACATGGATTTGGAAGGGAGTAGAGTTTGTTTGATGATAAAATAAAATCGAAAGCAAACAAAAAAAATGATTCGTAAGTAACATTTTAAACTCTTAAGAATCACGAATTAAAACCTAGAAGTATATAAACTTGACCCTCTGTTTCTGTAAGTCGAGAGAACATAGGCCCTTAAAATTTTGTAAGGAAACATGTCAAAACCATGAGAATAATTGAATAATTTTTGATTGTTTGAAAAACTTCTCTTGCATACATACATACATAATTATCATTACAACCCTTTAGTAAATATTACAACCTAGCTTCTGACACCACTTATGTTATGTGTGTTCATTTTATACATGAGTGGCGGGACCTATGGTTTAAAGTCGACTCTGAACGACAGATTTTTGAGAAACTTATCATTGAAATTTTATTTTACTCTTAGAGATTTTGTCACAAATCTTTTGAGAGGAAGTAGGCAGAAAAAATATTTTATCATATTTGGTTTTTTGGAGATGTCTGACCTTGTTTGAATCGTGGCCTCAGGCCTAATAAGCCTACACACTATCTACTAGACTACGGCGACTTCTATCTTCTCTTGCAGTTTAGCTACTTCTATTTACTTAGCTACTTCTATTTATCATAGTAAGTCTTCTAATATGTATTATCACATATAATAGCCATGAGAAAAATTTGATACTTTTACTTTAACGTTCTGCAAATTCCATAAAACGTTAATAGAGACCGTAATTTTGTAACGCTTTGATTAGCATGAACACATAGCCTTTAATAAACGTGAGAATTTTATTACTCTACCACTGATAGTAATTCTAATAAGCCCTATAATATAAAAATTACAAATCATGCTTAAAGGCTTGTCTAGAAAAGAAACGTTGAAGAATACATGAAATGAACAAAGGTTTTTGACCACACGATGATGTCAACCCCAAAACACAGAACAAATTATATGAGAATATTTACAACAAATGAGACTCTAAATAAGCCGACTATTTAACGGCAAAACAAAAAGCAAAAAAGAAAAAAGTTCTTGCAATTCACTGGTTTTGATTTGCCGCAAAAATAAATGTAAATGAAAAGAAATTCAAAGTAAATAAAGAGAATGAAAAAGGGAAAGAACGATTACAAGAAATTCCCACATTATTAGCTAATTTGTTAAACATATTGTTGCCAAAATATCAGCAAAGAAAATTAAAAATAACATTACTTAAGTGCTGGGTAAACAGTATTCTGTTTTGGGCCACACATGCAACATGAGTTAATTGCTATACCGTTGTACATGTGTATGTATTGTTATAGTAACAACGTATTACAATAGAAAACCATGTTGATTGGAGTCTCACAATGACAATATTTTTGTTTTCGTTTTTTTATTTTCATTGTTCGTCTTGCCTAATGAAACAATAGCTTCTAGAACCACCGCCTTTGGCTTTATTGTGGTTCATTTTTTAATACGATTTTAAAATCATTCTATTGTATTGTGATGATAAAAAAAAGAAAAATAATTAAACATTGTTTAGAGTGAGCGACAACAAAAAATGGTTTTCTTTAACCGCATAGACAGCATTTCAACCCAGGAGTTTAATAGAACAATGCCTTGGATGTTCTGTTCGTCATTTTTTTCGGCATCATCATCGTCATTATCATTGATCATGAGGCTACGTGGCGACCGCATGATTTTTAATTTATTTTCATTATCTGTCCGCCTTACTATGTAAGTGTCAAGAGGGTTTGTGTATGTGGCCTTTGCCAAATTCATTTCTCCTTCTATTCAGGTTTCATTGGAGTTTCTCTTTGGTTTGTTAGCTATTTGCCTGAAAGCCTACAGCAACTGAAATAACAAATTTTAAGCTAGTTGTTGTTTTAGTTTAAAAAAAAAGATCACAAATTTAAGTAAAACGGTCCCTAAGGAAACTTCGATCATTTCTGGAAAAATATTTCTTTCGGTGTAGGAAATGATTTGAAAAAAATATTTTCCCATAAGATGCTAACAATACTCTCCTACGAGGGTTACTAATGAAATCACTCGATATTGTTTGATAGTTTATAATAAAACGCCCATGTATTTGAATTATATTGTTACGTTTTTACCTTTTAAAAACGTTTAAAATATAAGCTCGTAGATTGCAAATAAAATAAAAATAAATTTGTGTATAGTTTTAATTAAAATTCTTTATTATACGAACAATTCTGTGTGCCACTGTTCACAACTTAATGTAAACAACAATTGCTTTTCTTTGTTATTCCTCTTGCATAAACATTGACATATACTAGACAATAATTCGACAGTTCTTTGTAATGGATATCTGCAAACCACGATTACTCTCTTCAGACACACTGCGTCTTCACACAAGACTGACTGAACTTCACTGACTCCGTCGGCTGCTTTGCCTTGCCTTTTATATGGCAAAGTAAACAGTCTGACGAATGCTCCTAAAGGCGATTGACTTCGCCTTCTCGCAATCTCTATAAATGTAAACATCGTCGTTTACAATTATTCTTGTAGCCTTTGTTGTTGTATTTTTGTTTACTTATTTACCATTCTTTTATGTTGGTGTTTGTTGTTGTATTTTTGCTTACATGTTTACCACTTTTTTATGTTATTATATTAAGCAGTGCAATAATCGGTAAACAGGTTTGTTTACTGCATTGTTTTGTTTTTGTAGCTTTTGTTTATAGTTTTAATGTTGAGCGATGTAAAAGCAAAAAATATTTTAAAACCCTTTGAATTCCAACCATCTTGTTCCATTTTATCAGCTTATCAGTCGTTGCTTTAAGAATTAATTCAACATTATTTTGTTCTCCACGGCCCTTACAAAACAAACAAATTTTTAATCGAAAATTTTACGCTTCCTTTCTATAAATTGCGCCTTCAAATGCACCATTTACGCAAAGAAATTAATGAAAATCCATAAACTTCAAGCACTTTACGCCTTTAGACAGCCTGCACACACACACACATCCTGAACCACTTTAAATGCGAAGAAATTTAACGCTTTTCAACAGCATATTCAATGCAATTTAAATACCAACCTTTATTCCAAATACAAAGCGGACTTAAGGGACCAGAAAAAGAAAATAAAAATGAAAAATAAAAACGTGGAAAAGACGTTAAAAAATTAAACAATAAAAAAATGCCATGAAATTATAAAATTTTATGGCCAGTTAAAGGCAAAAGAGTGACAAATTTTCCATTACGACGGGATTTACATAAGCAATAGGGCACACAGAATATTACAAGTGTTAGTTGAGTGGAATGCAATGAATGTAACAGGTGCATAAAAAGATCGTAGGCATGATAGAGATTACACTGAAACCTAAATGAAAATATTCGAAAAGATTTTTATATGTTTACGTCTTGGTAGTTAGGCCTCTAGACAAGAGAATAAAATCAAATTGGAGACTTTACCTGGTCAAGAAAAAAACTAAAGAAAGGAAGTCCATGCAGAACTATAAGCATGTAGATCTAGCAAAAATGTGCATATCCTTGAGATTTCAGAGAATACCACCAGAAAAAGTCTAACGCAGTCAAATCACATGATCTCGGGGGCCATTTGTTATCATTTTCATGTCAGATGTTCATGCTCTCAAATCGCCTGTGTAGAGTATCCAATGTTATATGAGTTGCATGGCACATAGCGTCGGCTTTATTGAAATCACATATCGTTGATGTCCAGATAATGCAATTCAGGTCAAAAGAAGCTAATAATTCTCGATCTGTAGTGCGCACCAACGTCGTTCTCAAAGAAATATGGACCGATGACGCTGGCAGCCCTAAGTCTACACCAAACAAGAACTTTTTTGGAATGCCTTGAACGCTCTTAGACTTCACAGATCGTCTTCAAAACGAAAATTTTGTTTTCGCTGAAGATGATTTTTCGATGAAAGCTAGGGTTAGTTGCCAACTGCCCGAGAGTCCACTCAGCGAACACACATCGTTGTTTATGGTCGTCTGTGGTGATTCGGCAGAACAAACTGAATATATGACAATTAATATGGCGGGTGTAACTTTAACAACATGGCTGTTATCAACTGTCAAAGTTCAGAAGTCTCTGATTACCCAACACTTGAATGATGGGTTCCGAGGTAATTTCTCGCAGCAAATGGTTGGCGTAGTTTTAAAAATTTTTAAAATATGAATTCGTAGATTGCAAAAAAAGGAAAAATAAATTTGTGTTTAGTCTTAAATAAAATTCTTTATTATTCGCACAATTCTGTGTGTCACTGTTCACAACTTGATGTAAACAACAACAATTCCTTTGTTTGGTATTCCTCTCTACACTCTTTTGCGTAAACAATAACAAATCATTAGATAATTGTTCGACAGATCTTAGTGACGGAGATCTTCAAACCACGATTATTCTCTTTAAACACCCGCATTTTCACGTAAGACTGACTGAACTTTTACTTTTAAATTTTGTAATCCCACTTCTAACACCAGAAGTTCGAAAGTCTCTGTTGGAAGCATCTATATTACACAACACTTGCATGATGGGTTTTGAGATATTTTTTCACAGCAATTGGACGCCGTAGTCTAATTGGTAGTGTGGGCTTAATCTTAAGCTACTGATATCTTGAAAAATAAAAAAAAAAATTCTTTCGACGGTCTCTTTTCAGCGGTCGTCTATAAAAGCACGAAACGTACAAAATTGGCTTCAAAAAGCTCTTCAAATCTGTACTTTGGAGTCGAAGTTAAACTGTCGATCATGCTACTCATGGGTAAAATTAACACACACAGCATGGATGTTATGAAAAGCTAAGTTATAAGCCGAACTTAATGGTTCGAGGGTAGAGTAATGTATGCATGAGGCTCAGTATTATTATGTCCAATAGGGGGACATTAGTCAAGGGCTTAACGTGAGTAGCGCCATGATGGCACATTCCACATACGCACTCTGATAAGCATATCATGGATAGCATCAACATACCTGAGTACTAATTCAAAGTCATGCATTTGGTCCTGACTTCCCTCTTGGTTAAAGGTCGGATACTGTCAAAACTCCTTTGTGATCTAATAGGGGGACAGTAACGAAAAAAATTTGTAGGGAAAATTTTTAGGAAAAAGTTTTTTGGTTTATGGCCGCAAAAGATAATCGTTAGCAACATGTTCGGTGGGAGTAATTAGTCAATTATTGTAGCTTTCTTTAAGATTTTTGCTCTCTACCAAGACAGACTTTTTTACTTTCGGAAACAGTGTAAAATAAAAAACCGTTGTACCAGATTTTATATTTTTTTCTTCAATTTTAAATTGAGAAAATAAAATGTTGACATCAGTGCTCATAAATACGGATACGAATGAAAAACTATGAACAAGAAAGTCAGCGTATGGTGACTTAAAGTCTAAGTTGGCAGTAAAGCATTAAAAATTGAAACTGACATCAAGGCAATTGACTGACTTCCTCTATATAGAGCAGGGATACTTTTATAAGTGTACATATTTGCATTGAAGTTTTTAAACTATTAACACTGTGTGTGGGCTGCAAAATTTTTCTTTTTCTCTTGTTTTTAATATTTTTAAGAGGCACATAGTAACGTTTTTAATGGTTTGCCATACACATAAAAAACTGACACTTGACAAAAGTTTTTTGACTTTTCTTTTCTTTTAGAGGCTGTTTTTTAAAAAAATGCCGCCATTGATTTTTGAAAAATAAAAAAAAGAAGCAAAACGCCCACTGTTTGGTTTGCTTTGGCTTGCTTTACATAGGCAGTGAGTCCATAAGGGAGTTTTAAATTTTATATTTTTATGGTTGTTGCAATTGTGGATCATCTTTTGACACTTAAGTGACGAAAGTATTTTATGTCTTTAAGTTTTAAAAAAAAATTTACGTATACGGCGGCATGTTATAGAACAAAACCACACACAGCGTTGTCATATTTTTGTTCTTTTCTTCTCACTTCACTACACTACACTTCACTTCTATTTTGATTTTTCTTTTCGGTACCATGTTCTTCCATACTTTTTCATTTCAATTTTAAAAATGTGTGTGACTTACCCTTGATCTTAGAGATCTTAGTGGTTCCTCTTCTATTTTATGCGATAGGCGTTACTAATTTTTTAATTTTCAAACAATTTTTTGACACTTTTTTCCTCTGCTCTCCTCTCCTCTATAACACAAAGAAATATAGAAAGTCCCACAAAGTCTCTCAGGCTACAAAATATATTGTGATTCTTATACATTTCAAATTTGTTACACTTGTTTGATTTTTTCATACACATTTTTCCTGTTTTTTTTTAAAGATTAAGTTGAGAGCATCATCACAAATTTGTATCCTGTCGTTTATTCTCAAAAACAGCACGATATTGTCTTCCATTCAAAGGCTTCAAAGGCGGCTTATGTCACTTGTATGTTGAACTACAAAAAGTCTTGGAATGTTAGAATCCTTAGGTGTTCTGTTAGATATTCTTCCGGCTTCTTTAAAAACCATAACAAAGCTACCTCGTAATAGCCATTCGCACATTTTATAATTTGTGGCTGCCACCGTCCTATTGCGGTAGGTCGTTCTTAAGGTCATTCCATTAATAGTTGTCACCCTTATGTATCCTACTCTGCACACTATACGTGCAACACATTGTATGTTCATTCTTTTGTTCATTCAATTCATTTTATTTCCATTCATTGTTATTTGCTTCACTTATAATCGATTATAGTTTCCAATCAATTGTTAACTGTTAACGGTGTGTGGAAAGAGAAAAACTTTTTCAGTTTTTCCTTCTCTTTTTTTTATTGATTGTTGCCTTAAATATGCTTGAATAATTGATTTGTTTTATCAGATTCGTTTTTCTTTTTCTTCATTTCATTTCACTAAATCTTAGTGTTTATTGTAGTTACTGTTTTGTTGCTGCATGCTGCTGCAAAATAACCTAAATAATGACTTCCTTTTGTCATGATTTCTGTTACCTCAGGGCATTTCCATACTTCATGTCCATAAACTAATGCTTGATTAACAACATTTGTTCAGGCATGTATTTCCTTCACTCAATTCTTTATTTGTTTTTTTTTTTTTTTTTGCAAATTCTCTGGGGTTAAGGTGGTTTTTATGGCAAAAAAGAAAAGAAAATAAATTGGGAGACAAAATGCATACAAAAACATACAAATTAAACAGACAAAAATTTGAGGAATTTAAAAAAAAGAAGTACAAGAATAACTTGAATTTCAAGAACGCCAAAGCCAGGTTTGAAGGCGCCTGATAGTAGGGAAAACAATTCAAAATATTTTGATGGCTTTGTGCGGCAGTATTATACCCATGTTTCCTTAGCGTGTAGCTTGTTTACCGCCATTCATTCTGTCGTTGTGCCTTTAGTTTAAACCACATCCTTATCAACCAACGACTGAGCCGTATCCTGCGGATTTCGTGATCATACACCATCAAAAATATAAATCGGACAAATCCTAATTGAAATCAACATTCTTGGAGGGAAATGGTGATGTGGCGGCCAAACCTAACTGAAATCAACATTCTTGGAGGGAAAGTGGGAAGTAGCGAGTGAAGTGTTGTAATGACAAATTAAGTAATATCAGAGCATATAGCCTGATTTTCTGCACAGACTATAATCAATAAGGAGTACAATTGACTGTAATCGCCAAGCAATCAGTCTGAGGTAACGCCCAAACCAAAACTAATACGGGCAGCTGGAAATAGAGGCAGCGAAATCAAACAAATTGTGAAATGGCCTGAAGCCACTTACAGATGGTAGAAGGAAACTGAGCTGAATGATTGCGGTCCCATGCTCCTCTTTCTGTAAGATCACATTTCTTTGAATCCATTTTGGTGGTAAGGGAGAAAAGTTGAATCTTAGCTTAGGGCCTGTTCTGGAGATATAATTTTATAGCTTCACATATATCCACGATTCCGCATGCGTTGGTCGAGATGTTAAAAAAATATTTCTTTCGGTGACTTCCTCTCAGCAGTCCTCTGACAAAAACTCTGAGAGTAAAAAATTTGTCAAAAAAGTTTCTTAAATCTGTATTCGAAGTTAAACCGTAGGTACGCCACACATGGATGAAATTAACACGCACAATATGGGTAGTGTGAGAAGCTAGGTTGTAAACCTGACTAAATGTAATGACCATTCAAGTCATATAAAAGCATAGAGTCCTATAGATGTATATCATTGTTCTAGTTGGTATTTTTTAGTTGTTAAAAGTTTCTTAAAGTTTTCAGGTTATTTCTCAGTGGCTTAGCAGCAGTCGCGGTAATCTAGTAGGTAGTGTATTGGCATAAGGCCATGGTTCAAACCCTAGGTCAGACATCAAAACGAAATTTAAAAAAATATTTCTTCGGCCAATTCCTCTCAGGAGATTTTTTTTTTTTATTTATTTATTTAGATATACATATGTATCTTAAACTAATCATAGCCTCAGCACCTGTATTGGCATTAGAGAGGCATGTTGGCAACTAAATTAAATATTCATAATATATAATATTTACCTAAGTATATACATTTATTAAATAAACCAAGAATGAAAAATGTATACGCATGTAAATATCAATAAATGTACAATTCAATTTCCTACAAACTAATATAAAATAATATTACAAATCTACATAAGAAGTGTCTCAATGTTCATTAATAAATATCATTTCAATTCCCTTTTAAAAACCGCAAATGTTTCTATATTCTTTAACAACGTTGTATGTACTCGGCCCAGCAAAGCTAATACGCTGTTTCGTCAATTCCAGCCGACATCTTATAACAGTCAGAAACTGACTTTGCCTAGTTTGTCGATGTGTTCTCTCAATATTCTGTTGTAGCAGAATGGAACGGTGTCCCAGATTCCTAACTATTTTAAAGACAAATTTCAAAAGCTGCAGTTTGTACAGACCTCTTTCAAAAACTCTGAGAGTAAATGAAATTACCATGAAAAGTTTCTCAAGAATTTGTCGTTCAGAGTCGACTTTAAACTGTAGGTCCCGCCACACATGTATAAAATTAGAACACACAATATGGGTGGTGTGAGAAGCTAGGTTGTAATCCTGACCAAAGGGTTGTAATGACAAATTAAGTAATATCAGAGTATAGAGCCCGATATAATGCATAGTTCTAGGTTTATTTTTTTTTCGGCTATTTCGCAGTGCCTTAGAAGTAGAAAAAACATATTGGGATGTTGTTATTTAGAAATTTCATGGTTTCTGGATAGAAATCCCTCTTGCAGTGCTTTAGGCAGTTGCCTGAACTTTCTGGGGAATGTCATTTTTTATTTTTGTTACCTTTCTGTTGAGTTGGTTCGGTAGGCCAAAATATCTTCTCCCATTTGAAAATGTCCTGCTTTCTATTCCTTCCAATCGAATTAAAATTTTTAACTATAGCTCCAGATACACAGGTTTGTTTTTAACCCAAAATATCTATTTAAGCAGCTGTTGTTACTATTTGCTGTTTTTCTGGCCATCTAACATTACTTATACCTTAATTTTGACTTACATTTAAACCATCAATTTTCCCCTTTGCCTTTATCAAAGGCCCATTAACTAGTTACATCACGAGAAAATCCTTACCTTGGCAATTAACAAAATGGCCATTCCAGTCCAAGCATTATTAACAATAACATTTGGTTATAAAGCTACAAACAGTTGCATCATCATCGTCATCAAAGCATAGCATTCTTATTCCCCCAAAACAAACTAAACGAATTGGGTCAACAAACGAATATTTGCGGAGATTTTTCACAGAATTTTTATTTTCAGCCTAGTAAAGTTTTTTAAAACTGAAAAACTTTTGCCCAAATTACGTAGGAAATGTAGTAGCAAATCATATTAATTCTCCCAGCAGTTTAACACGTTTTACGACAACTACTTACTCATCGCACTTAAAAAGTTGAACAAATTTTGTGTCGAAAATCATGTTAAAATAGCTCAACTGTCTGCATGGCTGGCTGCCTCCTTATGTTGAATTGTCCTAATTTGCATCCTTTAAATAAGGCTGTACAGAAAAATTTTAAACAATAGGTTTATAAGGACAAAATTTATCGATTTCTGTTGTTATTGCTATTGCCACTGATGATGCTGATGCTGTTGCAGCTGAGGCTGGCTGTGGTTGTCCTTTTGTTGTCTCTGTTGGTTGTATGCTAGAGGGGAGGAGGTATATTTTCTATTTTCCGTTTATTTACATCTCGGGGGGATTGGAAATTTGTATGCATATAGTTTTTTTTCCTTAACTACTCTTCTATATACTGTCATATACGTACAATCGATATTGTTGCCTTTAGTTGGTTACTAGTGATGGCAAACTAGGAGAGCAAACATAGTCTTCTTAATTTTTTTTTTCTATATTGTTTGGCATTTAATCAGTTTAGGTTTTGTAAAAATTTCAAACTTAAAGTTATTGTTGTTGCTGTTGCTGCTGCCGTATGGTATGGCATAGCTCTGTAGAAAATCTATGTCACTGCATTTGCATCTCTCTCCAATATATGCTACGATACTGTAAGGACTTTCAGCCACAATGTGAATATTTTTCATCAATTCATTCTGTATGCCATTCATTGATTCATTCATTCATTTGTATTCATTCTCTTCGGTGTTGCTTCTGTCTTTTTTTACATCTTTTCGTTTTCTTTGGCTGGCTGTTTTGCATTAAACACTCACATTTTATCGTACAGAAATTGGGTTAATGTGGCATTTTTTTAAAGGAAAATTTATGCACATAAAGGCACACACTCAGAGAGACTCTGAAACAAAGTACAAAAATGCTTTCGATGGATGGGTGGTATGAAACACAGTGGGGAAGAAATCATATGTTAATATGCAACATAATGCTGTAGGATATTGAAAGACTAAAGCAGATACAGAAATTGATAAGAACTTTACCTGGAGGCCTATTTGTTAGATAAAAGAGTACGATCGCTGGCTTATCATTGTATTTTTTACTCTGGACTTTGGCATTGTTACGTTTTTGCCTTTTAAAAACGTTTAAAATATGAGTTTGTAGATTGCAAATAAAAATAAATTTGTGTTTAGTTTTTAATTAAAATTCTTTATTATTCTCACAATTCTGCGTGCCACTGTCCACAACTTGATGTAAACAACAACAATTGCTTTCTTTTGTTATTCCTCTGTTTACATCCTTTGCATACACAATAACAATTACTAGGCAATTATTCAACAAATCTTTGTAACGGAGATCTTCAAACCACGATTACTCTCTTCAAACACACCGCGTCTTCACACAAGACTGAGTGAAATTCATTAACTCAGTCACCTGTTTTGCCTTGCATTTTATGTGGCAAAGTAAAAAGTCTGATGATATGCACTATTTTGTTCGATAACTTGTTGCCATTTTAAAAACAGTTCTGTCAGGTACTGTAAAGCTTTTATAGGGGCTTGTCAACTTGAAATTATAATACTAGGGAGACATATTGTGAAAATAAAACCTTTTGAGTAATTCCAAGGTACTGTTCAAAGGTTTATTCTTCTGCAAAGACATTTGAAACCTTTTTACATCGATCCGGTTTTAATTTCAGGGCACTTACTTTTTGAATACGACTTCCACATATGTATGTCCAGCGCGGCTATGAGTAGTGGTTTGAATATTAGTTTACAATGCTTTCAGGAGTTGCTGGGTTGTAGGCATAAAAAGTAGTCTGAAATTGTCACATCGCACGAGTAAATACGCAAGTAAATCTATTGTTAAGCTCCCTGTGTTACAAGTTGCTTAGTTTTACTGGAACCAAATGCTGTTGATGTTTAGCTGATAAATTTTTTGAAACAAATATTTTATCGCCATAGCTTGATAGCGCTCATCATGCACTGCAGCTAGAACTACTTGCTCATTTCGAAAGATAATACGGCAAGCGTTCCGCAGGACCCCACTGAGTATAAAAATACTTAAAATGTTAATGTCACTTTACAAATTGTTTCAGAATTGCTCGTTGAGCCTGTTAAAACAAATGCATTCACTAAACCTAAAAAATACGGTATGAAATGAGGTCTATTTAACGAGTAATGAAAGTAATTGGCCTTTAGACCCTCTTAAACGTATCTTAAAGAAAGTTTTGTCCCGATCTTATTAAAATTTCTTAAGGAAAACCCAAATATTTCAAACAAATTTCCATTATCTGTCTTCAAAACATCAAACTAATGTTGAATCATGCTTCATTTAATACTAAAAAATAAGAAACAGAATTTGTGGCAAGTTTCTGATGTTGATGTTGATTGCCACGAAAATTAAAGAAAACATTTCCTTCCGTTACAAATCGATAATGCACACTCCACTAGATGGCTTTAATGGATACCCATGCAATGCAACAACATACTCTCAAATATTCTTTCAATGCATAACAGATAACAGCTGCAGAATGTGTCTGTGGTGTGGTGGAGTGTTTAGACTGTTGCAAACACGTTTGATAGTGACAAATAAAACACCTCGTAACTCACTCATGCCCATAGATAGACCACAAAAAAAAAAAAAGAAACGATAGAGAGCGACAACATTGTCGATTGGTTACTTTTAAATACAAAATCCAAAATCCAATTCTATTCAATAAAACATAAAAAAAATGTTTTTTTTTTACTTTCAACAAATCAAACAGCAAGACAGACATACAGACCGACAGACGTGCACACCAAAATTGTACTCGCAGCAAGAAAAGAAACTCTGAAACCCATTCATAGCAATTCGAAATGCGAAAAGCGTAACGAATATTGGCTCAACAAGCTTGGTATGCTTGTGTACATTTAGAAGCTGAGCATATTTCCATATGCATGTGTAATAAGGCAAAAAGGAAACAAACTGCTGGCAACAAAAGCAAAAACACACAAAAAAAAAATGAAAAAAAAAAATCCTGTAGATAGAAGTGAAAATTTTAAACCAATAAAAGACTGAAAGACGAGCAAGCACACATACGTTAAAAAATAAGCTGCAGAAAACTGTTATAAAAAATTGTTGAAAATCTGTTTCATCAGTCTGGTATTGTGAAGAAATTGCTTAGAAAAAAAATAGATGAAAAGAAGTGGAAGAAATTTCATTTAAAAGACAATAATATTTGTTTCTCTTTTTTTCTTTTGGAAAATGTAGCTTAAAATGCTTCATTCTAATCATTTCTTTTCTTTAACAATTTCTATTTTATTTATAATCACTGCACATATCATTCCTTTACACACTGCCTTTCAAAACAGGCAAACAAGTGGGTTTCTTATTGTTCTGAATTCCATTGTTTTCACATGTGAATTTTGAATTTTAAAACATCAAAGCTACAGTGCAAATTGATCTCGAAGTTGACACAAAATTCAAAAAAAGTTTGTGGGATCTCAGATAGGCTTGGAAAAGCCACATTATCAAAACCTCTGATCTAAAAATATCACAAAAAATGAAAAGTCCATACCGATACTCCAAATACTGCTACAGTCTCACAGCCAAATATAATATCGAGCCTCACATATATTGTTTTCTAGGTTTTCAGGATTAAACCATATAAATCGCTCCACTTCTATCCAAACAACACTTATGTTAGAGCCAATTAGATCCTCGAACCAGCCTCGTTAATAATATTAAAGGCTGAAAATAAGCACTTTCATCTGCTCACCGCTTCTACAGCCAAGTCGTAGTAAAAAGCGGGATGGTTTTCGTCTGTCTCATATTGGTAGCCCTAAGATAATTATGCATTCAGTTGTCAATATAGTACTGTAAAATATTTTCATTACAATCTGTTACACATAATGGTTACAAAATTCCAAAAATCCTTAGTTTTCTTTTAATCCTTTAAACGAATAATGAAGTGCTGTAGTTATCAACAAAACCATGCTGCTTTTATTCTCTCATGGTTTTTAAATCACGTCAATAAAGTTCAATGTGAGGAGTTTCGGTACTCCTAGCTCTAATATGGATTCGACAGGCCTATCACCTTATGCAGCGCAATCTCGACTGTTTTCAGACAGAGATCTGTATCTCTACATCAGCCTGAAGAAGAGTTTTATGTCATAAGCACCTGTCATCATACAATCCGCATATTGGGCTAAATCTGCAATCTACCCTATCTAGATTGAGAAGAGTCTCCGCCTCTATCTGTCTTTGCTTTCGCCAAGTGTACCCTTCTGGCCCCATCAGAGATATAAGTGATCCCCTCCTGTAAAACTCATTACCTTAAATACAGCAAATATTTGTCATACTTCCCTCGCCTATCTGATTCAGTGCCAATGCCCACACCGTTCTATGTTTATACTGAGTCAGCCTAGTAGAAACCAATAGTGTACGAATCATGGCCGAATAATATTACCTTATATTTAGTGTTCCACAGTATAGATTTCCACTTCTAAATTCTCTCAAGGTGGGCCCATAATTCTACCAGTCTGTGAACCATTTCAATACTACGGAATGGTTCATCTCTTAAGAAAGTATGCAGCCTCCATACTACCCTATATGCTTTTATTACTGAGTGTCGTTGCAAAGAGATTCTTAAAATTTTGGACCCACTAATTCTGCACAGAGGTCGCCTTTGTCTCGTAGGTAGTGTGTTTGTTGGCTTATTAGACGTGAGGCCACGATTCAAACCACAGGTCAGACATCCCCAACAAAACGAAATACAAAAAAATATTTCTTCGACGACTTACTCTCAGCAGATTTCTGGCAAAAACTCGGGGATTAAATAAAATTGCCATGAAAAGTTTCACAAAAAACTGTCGTTTTTAGTCGATAAGGTCCCGCTACTCATGTATATAATAAAGACACACAACATAAGTGGAATGAGAACCTAGGTCGTAACCCTGACTATAGTGTTGTAATGACCATTTACGTATGTATGAAGTTCTATCCAGCTGGCAGCCAGTCGTGTTTGATCCGATTCCATTATCTTAACCATACTACCAGATGCTAATATCCACAGAGTATCTGGTTTCGCCTTGGGACTAATCAGCATTGCTCCCGTTATGTCTATATATTTTGCAAAATTCCACTTGTCTAACCATGATTATTGACAACCAATGATGCAATATGATTACGGTAAGCTTTGTCTTCATTGAAATGCTCTCTATAGTAGTAATATTTTTACATTGTGCAACTTGGTTCATTAAATGTAATGTTTCATCCCGGAATTGCTAACATTGATTCACTTTTATTTGAAGAACTCTTCTCTTACAAATGTTTCAGTAGGGAAATATTGTAACAGTTGACGTCAAACCCGCATTAAATTCCTCATTCTTTGTTTTTTTTTCAAAACCACAAATTCTCATATGGTGTGAGATGTAATTGAATTCCAATTTGTTTCTTATAATTTTATCATCAATTCAATCAAATTTGTATCACTTTCCAATTAAAAATGTTTGTTAAACCACAATTTCATAAAATTAAACGAAATATTTCTAAGTTTTTTAAATTTAAATTTAATCACTTCATATATGGAGAATTTAATTTCATTTATTTTTTTTTGTCTAATTTTTTTCTAATAAAAATTGCTTTTGAAATAAAAAAAATTTGGAAAAAAAATATGTCCGCATTAAAATGCAATTAATATTTAAATTTTTATAAGCGACCATTAAAAAAAATTCCATAAAAAGCATAAAAATGCAGTTAACGGTAGCAAATGCTATTACAATTATTACAATTAATTAAAATTTTTCTTTCGAAATTATGCCATAAAATTATTTGTTAAAAATAAAGTTGAAAACTGCTGCTGCTGGTTGGTTGGCTGGTAATTAAAATTGTTTTAAGATTTTTCCTCAGATAAAACGAATTAAAGAAAATTATTTTAAAAAAACGGAAAACATTTTTTTTCTTTTGATTTGTAATTCAAATGATAATTATAATGGTAACTGAATTAAAGTAACATAAATTATTGAATTTATTAGAGCAGCATGGCATGGTATGTGGTATGCAAGCGAGTCTGCAGTAAATGTAACAAAATATTCATGAATGATATGAAAAGAAAAATTAAATACTTACCGAACAAAACCATTTCAATTTAAGGTGTGTTATTGCTTGCCATACATACAGAGAGCAGAATGAAAATAAAATTAAAAGATTAGTTTTCATGCAAATGTTTATTGTATTCGCACTAATTTAAATGTACAGAAAGAGCAAAAAGAAAAGGAAAGAAAAAGAAAAATCATTGTATAACTACTTAGCAATTAAAGTATTATTTCACTATGTTACAGTGGGGGACAAAATGTCTATGAAAGAGTTTTCGATTAGAAAAATAACAGAGAGAAAACTAAAACTTGTAACTCTTTTTGAAAACTCTTCTCTTCTACGATGGAATTGACCATGAGGTCAACAAGATGGAACATATACCTCTAACTACCTAAACGAAGAGCAGATCTAAGCTCTGATCATCATCTTCTGCTTGGTAAGTTACTACTGAATAATATCAATTTTCTTACACAATAAAGAGTTATCCAGTTTGAATTTATTGCACGTTTTGCTGAACCACATATCATTCATTTCAAAACTTTAAATCGTTGTTATAAAAAAGTCGGCTATCATGTGATCATACATACATACATACATAATTGGTCACTACAATCTTTCAGTCAGGATTACCATCTAGCTTCTCACACTACTTATGGTGAAGGTGTTAATTTTATACATAACTGGCGGGAGCTTCAGTTTAAAGTCGACTCCGAACGACAGAATATTTGAGAAACTTTTTCATGGCAATTTTTATTTACTCTCAGAGTTTGAGACAGCAATCTGCTGAGAGGAAATCGCAGAAGAAATATTTTTTCATATTTCATCATCCGACCATAGTGCTCTGACTTAACGATAACGTTTCTTCCAGGGTTATTTAAAAAACATCGCCCAACGGCAGCTTCAGGCCATAATACACACCAAGCTGTAGTTTTTTTCAGATACAATGATCTCCACAGTTATTCGTTCAGTTTATGCGTACCATACTCATTAATTTTGCTTGTTGACGCAACTGCCGAGTGAGAAATAAACTGCATTGCCGAGGAAAATTATGTTCAAAAACTCATCCTTAGCAGACTTCTGCTCTAGCACTCAATCAACGTATCTATGGAGTTGTTAATGATCAGCCGTCTTAGAGAATGGAGGTGCAAATCTAAACAAGTTTGAATTACCACAAACACTTTCTCAAACAAAAACGATATTTCCTGCAGTGTTCACATTGAGCTGATGATCAGTTCTAAATGCATTTGTAACACTTCCAGTCTCTTCAAATTTTTTAAAAATTTTGCCAATTCCTTGCACACACGGTCAATAGTCTAGTCAGGTAGGTAAATTTTAAACCATTAAGTGGACAAACCAATAGTTGTACCTCAGAGTTATAAATATATAATATGGACCACCTTAATCGCCGAAGAAAATTAATACAGCTCCGGTTAACCATACCTGTGGCGTCACAACGGGCCGCAATGCATGCTCAAATGAGCTTGAGCTACCCCTTCGACCTAACCTAACCTAATCTAACCTACTCAAAAAATGCTAACCTAACAAAATAATAGTAACAGCAGCAATGAGAAAGTCTGTTAATTATTTATATGAATGAGTATCCTACTTAAGGAAAAACGTTTGGCCAATATTAACCTCCATGGTACAGGACATTTCGATAACGATGAAAATTTTTTCACTGGATTAACAAACTTTTCACGTCTTTATCTAATAATTCCTAATTACGATGAATATTTTCCTCCTGATTAAGTGTATTTTACATACATACATAATTGGTCATTACAACCCTTCAGTCAGGATTACGACCTAGCTTCTCACACCACTTATGTTGTGTGCGTTAATTTTATACATGAGTGGCGGGACCTACAGTTTAAAGTCGACTCCGAACGAAAGTTTTTTTGAGAAGCTTTTCATGGCAATTTTATTTACTCTCAGAGTTTTTGCCAGAAATCTGCTGAGAGGAAGTCGCCGAAGAAATATTTTCATATTTTCGTTTTGATGTCTGACCTGGGATTCGAACTCGGGCCTTCAGTCTAATAAGCCAACACACTACCTACTAGACTACGGCGACTAAATGTATTTTATACACAAAAACTATAAAAAAAATTCTTAAATTTATTAAACAACTATTTTCCCTGTGCATTACTTTTGTTACCCACTGATTGTTTTTGAAATTACTTGTATTTTAATAAATGGCAGAACTTTAAAGAGACTTGTAAAACATATGAGTACTCAAACTGCAAATAATCAACACTTAATAGAAGAAACAAACATTTACTTTGTACAAAACTAAATATAGAGCTGAACTGAAATATATTATTAGGGTGGTACCCATTTAAAACAAAAATACTTCACCAATTTTAATAATCAATTCATGAAATTGAGATTGCCTTTACCATTAATTTCTCCATCGTTTTATTTCAATTCATTTGGTTCTCGAAAAATCATGCACCACCCTAATATGTTAGCTGTACGTATGTACATATGCAAAATCGACTTAAAAGCCTGCATAAGAGAAGAAAAGACGTTAAAAGAATATATTTGTCTTGTCTTGTCGTGTCGTTATTGTATTGTGCATATAAAGTAGAGTAAACTCGTTTGTAAAAATTAAAACTTCATGGCCAGTAATTGAAAATATTCGTCATGCATATGAGGTGGGCATGTTGCATATATTTATTATGCACATACCACTATACACTCTATTGGTGCTACTGTTGTTGTTGTTGTATAAATATATAGTTAGAGATACAGATTTTCATTAAATATATTTTGTTGGCTAAATAAAACACTCAACACTATAAATAAAATCAATAGAGTGTTTACACTATAGAGCACACAGAAAAGTGTTGTTTGTGTACGAGTTTTAGTGAAAGGAAACTTGACTTCATAAGCAAAATTTATTTCTTTATTTTTTTTTTTTGTGAAGGAAAGTTTAATTAAATAAAATTTCTGTGGGAATATAACTGCTGAAATAGGTTGTTTTTATTTAACACGTCTGAATTTAAGGTTACTTATATTCAAACTGCCTTACAAATTTTTTTTAATTTAAATTGTTTTAGAGATCCTAAGTCGCCGTAGTGTGTTTGCTTATTATACCTAAAGGCCCCGGTTCAAACCCTAGGTCTCAGACATCAAAATGAAAATGTGAAAAAATATTTCTTCAGTAACTTCTTCTCAGCAGATTTCTGGCAAAAACTCTAAGAGTAAATAAAATTGCCATGAAAAAGTTTCTCAAAAAATCTATCGTTAGGAGTCGATTTTAGACTGTAGGTCCCGCCACTTATGTATAAAGTTAACACATACAACATAAGTGGTGTGAGAAGCTAGGTCGTAATTCTGTCTGAAGGATTGTAATGACCAATTATGTAGGCATTTTGAACTACCAGAAGAAAGAACGGTACGGGTGTTTCCGAGGTACTAAATGACCTCCTGATTTCTGTGTCTTAATTTAAATTGGCGTCCACATAATAGTCAGATTTGTGGAATTAATATTCAGAATAAAGCCTTAGACTAGCAAAAAATATCCTTGACACCTTAATCGCAAAGTTCCTATTAAAGGCCAGGTCTGTCTTCTCAAAGATCATTCGTTTCTGATAGAAAAATTTAGGAAAATGTTCGGTTGCCGTTACTTCCTCTTCATCCTTACAGCTACTGCAGAGTAGTAGAGTATCTTCTGCTTTAGGCGCCTCAAAAAAATTTATTTTCTACCCAATAATTCGCCTCAGGTCCTCAAACTTCCGGCATTGGTGGTGAAACTGTTCTGTGGTCTTCCCTTTTTATCCTTTACAGTTTCTGCTGGCGACGGGTTTTCCATTCAGCGCCAATTAAGCAAAGCTGCCATCTATCAAGCCTGGATACCATCAAACAAGGATGTATCAAGCAAGGATGCCAGCTAGCATCATTCTATTCACGGCTATGGATTGTTTAATAACCGAAAAACTCGTTAAATTTTACTACAAAAGCGATGATGCGGGCTACACTACTCCTACCCCTCCTGTGCAAGAAATTAACACACTATGTAGTGAGAAAAAATTTGAAGAAACTAGAAGAAGATGTACACAGATCAGTACATCATCCCTATGTACACATTGCTTATGTTAGAGAAAGTGGGGTGGGTAAAACGAAGTTGTTGAAACCATTGAGTTCTCAGTAAATGGATCTGTGCTACGAATCATTATAGCGTATTTTGCTGCCACAGTGCCCCAACGATTGAAATCGGCATTCTAGTTACAATGCTAAAGGTGATGCCGTAACCTCAACGTGGTGGACCATAAATCTTCAAGTGGGAGACTTTTCAAAGCAAGAAACTAGATTTAAGACTACAGGAATATAGAAGGAATGAAAACATTAACAGAGTGAATTAAACTGAAAGTGTATAATACTCTGAGGGAATATTTGAGGCTTTTCGTTCTCTCCGACGTGTAATATGATGATTGGGTGCTAGAGTATCAGATTTTAAATAAAAAATTCTTATAAATAAAATTTGCTTCAGAATTGAAGCTCATTCCTCACTTAGTGACTACATCGTCAAGTAAAATTGGCACGCAGAGAAGCCAGAAATGATTGTGAAATGGTATAGAAAAACTAATTGTTTCTTATGATCTGGATGGGTCATTTGGCCGTATACATTCAACTTTTAGTCATGTAGTCAAGTGGCCAATATAGCCTTATGACTGCTGTAGATTCATTGTGGATAAAGGCAACTAAAAGTAAAAGAGGCAACTAAAAGTAAAACATTTCCTTTAACATCAGTGACTCAAAGGGTCACTTTGAACAGTTTTTCCTTTTTAGAAACGAACTTGAAAAAACTATTATTTCTGTAGCCAGTGTAAACATCTCCTGCAGGACATATACATACATATCTGTACGTGTGCAAATAATGTTAATTTTTTGTTTATCTTTTCTTTAACAATTGTACTGAAAAGTTTAGAATATAAATTGATATTTATTATAAACATACAACTAAACTAGTTTATACAATAAAACGTGTATTGAAAAAAACTTTAAAAATTTATTTATTTAAAATGGGTGGAGTAGCCTGATACCATTCACATATGATAACACCATAGTATGGTAAATACACACAGAGGCCATACAATAATTGCGTTTTAGACAACAAAGTTGTTTAACTCTTAACGATTGCAAATCATTTGTCATTTCTTTTTTGTTTCTGTTATTCCAGTATGAATGGCCTGTAATAATAATATTTACTTTGATTGTAAATTATTGTAGTTTTTCTGTTTTATTTGTTTTTAATTCAAGAAAAAATTTAATTTGCTTTGTTACTAATGAAAGCAAACAATTTCAGAGTTTTTTTTCTGTATTTTCTGAGGTTTTTTTTGTTTAAAAAATTTATTAATTTTTTATATATTTCTTCCTTTGCCTTTGAGGTCTTCTAATTTTATTAAGAATTTGTTTTTTGCTTTCTTTTTTAAAGAATATTTCTTATACACCAATGCTATGCAAATTATTTTCAATCAGTTATCAAGTACACCTGCTGCCAGTCTGTGGTATTATAATTTATATTAAAATCCTGCCTCCTTTTTCTGCCTCAGATTCTATGCTTTTCTTTAATAATAAATGGTTGAGTATGATAGAACGTGAGAGAGAGAGATAGAGAGGGAGTGAGAAAGTGTATGCAAGTGGTGTTTCTTTAATACTGATTGGATTTAAAAATGCTTCTTAAATGCAGAGTACAAAGTAGCCAGTAGTAGTTAAAAGCTTGGGGTTCATGTTCAATGTGCATATTTATGGATGCCATGTATTAACTAACGCCTTCACTTCCTGCAAAATTAGTCTATTTAAATATGTATAGCATGAGGGGAAGGTTTTCCATCTAATAAATCTGCAAGAGTGTTAACATTTTTCTCAGCTACTCTGAGTGACTTTAAAGGACTGAAGTTACATTTTGGAAGTATTATTACATTTTTACCTTTTAAAAGCGTTGGAAATATGAGCTCGTAGTTTGCAAATAAAATAAAAATAAATTTGTGTTTAGTTTTAATTAAAATTCTTTATTATTCGCCAATTTTATGTGTCACTGTTCACAATTTGATGCAAACAACAACAATTGCCTTTTTTTTGTTATTTCTCTGTTTACATCCTTTGCATAAACAATAACAATTACTAAAAATTATTAGACAGATCTTTGTAACGGAGATCACTTTCATCAAACACACCGCGTGTTCACACAAGTTTGACTGAATTTTACTCACTCAGTCGCCTGCTTTGCCTTGCCTTTTATATGGCACAGTAATTCTCTTAATTTCTATAAATGTAAACATCGTTGTTTACATTTATTATTGCAGTGTTGTTTGTTTATTTTTGTTTACTTGTTTACCATTTTTTATGCTGGTGTTTGTTGTTATACTAAGCGGTACGATAATTTGTAAACAGGTTTGTGTACTGCATTGGTTTGTTTTTGTAGCTTTTGTTTATGATTTTAATGTTAAGCGATGTAAAAGCAAAACACCAGTATCCAGATTTTTAATTTTCGTAACAGTTTATTACGTCTACAAGGTTATTGGAATCTGGACACTTTGAAAACGGTTAAAAAATCTTAACCTTAGTTTGTCTTGAGCTTTGAACACAAACAGCAAATCGTAGACAATCTCTACAAGAGTTTTGAGCTATTTAAGCCCAACAACGATGTTTACATTTATTATTGTAGTGTTGTTTGTTTATTTTTGTTTACTTGTTAACCATTTTTTATGCTTGTGTTTGTTGTTGTACTAAGCTGTATGATAATTTGTAAACAGGTTTGTGTACTGCATTGGTTTGTATTTGTAGGTTTTGTTTATGATTTTAATGTTAAGCGACGTAAAAACAAAACACCAGTATCCAGATTTTTAATTTTCGTAACAGTTTATTACGTCTACAAGGTTATTGGAATCTGGACACTTTGAAAACGGTTAAAAAATCTCAACCTTAGTTTGTCTAGAGCTTTGAACACAAACTACAAATCAAAAACAATCTCTACAAGAGTTTTGAGTTACGTTCCAAAAAAAGCTAGTTGTGTCGCCCAAATATACACAATCTGGCTATTCTAAATCTAAGTCTAGTAGGTAGTGTGTTGACTTATTAGATGTGGGACCATCGTTCAGACATCAGGTCAGACATTTCCATCAAAACAAAATAAAAAAATATTTCTTCGGCGTCTGCTTCTCACTAGATTTCTGGCAAAAACTATAAGAGCCGAATAAAATTGCCATGAAAAGTTTCTCAAAAGGATCTGTCGTTCGGAGTCGACTTTAAACTGTAGATCCCGCCACTTATGGATAAAATTAACACACACAACATAAGCCATTTTCCAAATAAAACTCTATGTTAACTTCCCTGTTGACTGTTGAAAATTTATATTCTGTCTCGTGTAGCATTGATACTGTAGGTTTTTTAATTTAAAATACGTTGCAAGTTGCTACTTGTTGTAACAAATATTGCTTATGGTGTTAGAGCTAATAGAACACCACACAATGTTACAACATCAACAACAGCAACACCAACAACACCAACAATATCAACAACACCAAGAAGAACATTAACAAAGAGCTTTAAACTAACTACACAATCTCTTACGAATAAAACAGTAACAGCCGGCTACCAATCCTTAACAACAAATACATACATATGTATGTACATAGAGACATGGACCAAACACTTGTTTACATACAAACATACTTAAAATATATTACAACGGAAGCTGTATTATGGCCTAAACTCTGGCAATGCAATGCAATATGTTGTTGTCTTGTAAAGGAGGAGAAAAGAAAAAAATTAAAAGACTAACAGAATGTAAAAAAGGAAAATAAAGAACAGGCAACAAGCAACAGCAATAGCAGAATTGTAACAACATCTCAGCAACATCGTAAACATTCATGTGATGAAAAACAAACAAACAAACCTGCCAGCTAGCCAGCCAGCCTGCAAACCAGCAGCAATGCAAAGCAGTCAAAAACACTTAAATTTTTAGCCAAGAAAATTAAGCCTTTGATATGTAAAATACGACTGCAATTACCAATTCCAGTCGTTGATGTTAATTACCAGAAAGAAGACCATCTTCGTTGCATTTTGCTTAACTACGCAGGGCCATTTTAAAAACGGCTTTTCGGTTGTAATTTAAATTACGGCCGTAATATTGTCACTAAAAGGTGTTAAGTTTTCCGCAGCACTGCAGAGAGAGTTTAAACGTTTGTTGGCTTTAATATAAATTTGTTCCTTTTAATTATTATTACTTGGCTATTGAAAAAAAGCAAAAAAAACAGAGAATTAAAATCATTTATTATTTGCATGAGCCTTGTTTTTCCTCTCTGTGTGTGTTAGCATTTCTGCAACACATGTTGTTATGGCCCGGCAACAGTAATTGATGATTTTTCATTTTGCTAGCAACAAAACCATTGAGGCCACATGTTGCAACATGTTATTTAGGATTTTAAATAATAAAACAAAAATACAAATAGAAAATAAAGGCCATGTGGGTGGCCATGTTTCAAATGCAAAAGGGGTTGTGATATGTTGTGGTGGTATCTTCTTAATGTCAATATTTAATTTAAATATTTCTATTCCATGGATTGTGTAACATTAAAAAAGAATCAGGACTAATGGAAATGCCAACCAGAATTCCAAAAAAGAAAGAAATGAAAATGTTCAGAGACACTTCATTCTGAGCTTAGACAGAGCTGTACAAAGACTTTTGCTTTGCTTTTACTATGTGTCCTGGAAATATTCACAGTAGCCTCTACTAGGAACTTCAATGTTCGTTCATTGCTTACCATGCTTGTAAACTTTTTTCAAAGATGTTATCTACATTTTACGGTTTATAGAATTTTAATATCTTGCTAGTGATAGTGGAAAACGACAGAAGTTCTTATTTGCGCTTAGTCACTGTGTGAAGTGCCTGGGAAGGCCTACTGAATAGCCTATAGGCCTACTGAATAGCCTACAAAATGCCCCTTATATTTCACTGTCCTTCATACACACATAGTTGGTCATTACAGCCCTTCAATCAGGATTACGACCTACATAGTTTCCCTACAGTTTAAAGACGACTCCGAACGTCAGATTTTTTGAGAAACTCTTCATGGCAATTTTTATTTGCTTTTGTTTTTTTTTTTTTGCCAGAAATCTGCTAAAAGTCGCCGAAAAATATTTTTTCAAATTTTGTCTTGTAGGAGACGCCTGACCTGTGGTTTAACCGTGGCCTCCCGTCTTAGATGCCAACACACTAGCTACTAAACTACGGCAACTACTACAGTGTCATATTTTTCAAAATAGTTTTCGGTAGAGATCTTAGTGATCCTTACATAAATTGTGCTCTGGTGATAGCAAATAGCCTGCTGGATAACAAGGCAGATCTGAATCATAATTTGAGTACTGGGGAAAATTTCTTATGAAATCTGCGCCTTCACTTATAACATAGAACCTGGTCTGAACACCGCAAAAATCTAGAAGCCTTAGATACTGGACCATTAGACTACCCTTTCAGAATTTCTCAGCATCCACTCCCATTGCTAGCCAGAGTCTGTCTTCTAATCTTCTTTTGTCAGTAGAAAGACTTCAATTGGCAAAATTCATCGCCACTGTTTACTGTTTAGATTTCGAACAGGATAAGATTTAATTGGATTTGGATTTACCTCAAGCTCATTCGGTCTTGGGTAGTGTTGTGGCATATATTTGGTTTCTGTGAGCGCCTGTAAATACCATCAGCATCATGTAACGTTATGGTATACCGTCTAGAGTCTATCATTCGGTTTTTAAAAGACTGTGCACAACTCAAATTTAGTTCGTCCAACTGACGTACATAAGGAGATCTTCTGGAAGAACACATGTTATCACGGTTATGAGATATAAGAACCACAAATCAAAGATACTACGGCAGGTCTTTTTTAGGGTTATAGAGCAGCAAAGGATGTTTTCAAACAGAAAATGATCCTTTCCATCGTTACAGCTACGGCAGTGATTAATAAGTTGAAAACGAAACTGTCGGATATGATTTCGAATCAAACGTCCATTGTCCAGTAAGTAAGGCCAGCAGTCTGGATAAGTCAGTTCTACTGTGGACATTCTTAATTGACAAGAGCGTTACAGCATGTATACTTCTGAATCTAGGTGGTCATTCAAAACCTGTTGCTATTTAGACTTTGGTTGAAATCCTGATCATTAAATGCCCAGTTTAAGTACTGTAAGTACAGCCAACAGTTGGGATATGTCCACTCTTCTGTAATATCCTATTTATTTATGTTCGTATCAAGAAGGCTTAGTATAGCCGATAAAATCAGTAGAAATTTCACTGAACATTAGTAAAAAGTTCTGGGCATACATACATACATAATTGGTCATTACAATCCTTCAGTCAACCTTACAACCTAGCTTCTCAGACCACTGATGTTATGAGTGTTAATTTTTTACATGCGTGGCGGGACCCACAGTTTAAAGTCGACTTCTAACGACAGATTTTTAAGAAACTTTTCATGGCAATTTGATGTACTCTCAGAGTTTTTGCCAGAAATCTGCAGAGAGGAAGTCGGCGAAGAAATATTTTTTCATATTTTCGTTTAGATGTCTGACCTGGGGTTTGAACCTTGGCCTTACGTCTAATAAGCCAACACACTACCGAATAGACTACCGCGAAAGCGTAGTATAATCCATAAAATCAGTAGAAATTTCATTGAACATTAGAAAAAAATTCTGAATACCAAAAACTACATTTAAATTATGATTTCAGTTTGCGTTTTACTTTTTACCACATATTCTACTGAAATTCTATGTTTCATCAATATTAACTTTACATTATTAAAAGTACCTACTGTAATCCGGAGAGATTGCCGTTTGCTTTTGCATCTTTAAGCCATTTCAGGTACAGCCATTTCCAAGGCCTTATTCCTTATGTAGCTATAATGTCTTGCCCACTCTCTCTTGTGTTTCTAATGGAAAAGGGTGTGAAGAAATACCACCATTACTTAAGTTAATTTCCAGTAATTTTCCAAAATTTCTTAACTGCTACAGTTTCTTTTTTTAAGTGTTTATTTAGGTCGATTACTTTAATTAAAAAAATCGGTTTTTAATTGCTTGTAAATCGAAACCCACCGGTGCTATTTCAACACTTTCATTAAAAATCCATTGATTACTTTTTCTCCATCTTCATTTCCCAACTAAATAAAGCCCTTTCACTTTTATTGGTTTTTCTTTCGCTTTTGGCCATAAGATTCCCAAAGTTTTCTAAAGTTTTGTTTTAATTTTAATTACACTGTCATTAAGACAAAGATCTTGTCTCGGCATGACCTTTACTATTGAATACCGTTTGACAAGGAAATCATTTAACTGAAGACCGTTTAAATAAAAACATAAGAAAACTTCATTGTTTAAAATCAACAACCAAAGAAACTGTTAAAAAAAATAAACGGCTTTTTAAAGTTATAAAAATAAAATTACAACAACAAAGAGAAACAATTTTGAAAACACAATAAAAACGACCAACAAACAGGCAATAAAATTCAAATTAAGCCTGCCTGCCTGCCTGCCTGGTTAGAAAACATTGATCAAAAAAACTGTATTCTGATATGATCAATCACATCCAAAAGTTGAGTTGCAAACCAAAATAGTATACACTGGCCAAGTTTATGGTTTTAAGCAGGCCTATAAAAACGTCATTAAAGCAGCACTTAATTGATTATAATAAATTTTTTATCAGCACTCAACGCCATAAAATAAATGGATTTCTATATTTGAATTTGAATTTTTCAAAGTTTCTCGATATTTATTTACAAAGCAATTTGGAAACATAAAAAATTAAAATTTTTATTTTCAAATTTTCTCTTCACTCACTGACTATATTTTATTTCTTCAATAAGCATTAGGAGAAATGTAATCAAAAATTAAAGCGAAATAAAAGGGCGTTTATTTACCCAAAAAAACATAGAAAAAAATAGAGGAGAAAAACAGCATCGAATACATTTAGAAACTGTAAAGACAGTCAAGTAGGTGGTCTATGCTATGGCTATGGCTATGGATAATCATTAAGCTGCCAGCTTAGTCAAATGTCATAAAGACTCTTTCTTTCTCTGTCTTCCGCTGTCGCTGTTCCCATTTAACATCTGTATGGTATATTGGAAAGCATGCATTCATATATTCCATGTATTTTGATTGTCAATTTGTTTGACAGTTTTATGATCGTAAAACTGTCACACTCACAGGCATGTGCTGCTTAGTCAGTCATTCATATGCAATGATGCTGACTGCCTTGTTATACGGCATTCTGATGGGGCGTTAATGCATTTTCATATGCTTATCATTGGATTTTTTTCAAACATAAAACAGGGCATAAATGAATGAGTGGCTAATTTCTAAAGTTTCTATTGTTTGTGAGATTTGATTGTGTTCGTGCTTAGCTTAGCTGGCTTTATTGATTTCAAATCATATTTAATAAGGTGTGAGCATGCTCAGCTGGCCTAACAACATATTTTTTTCTTTTTTTTTTTTTTTGATTGCCAGTTTAAAAAACAAGAGATAAGTTTGTACTTTAGGTATTAAGGTAAAAGTGTTGGATTTACAAAACGGCTTAATAGACATTTGAAACGATTAATAAAATACGTGTAGTCGCCATAGTCTAGTTGGTTGTTCGGAAAGTAATTTCGTTTTTTCCCGAGGTTTTAATTATATTTTTTTGCACCCAACTTCACATTTAAGCCATATAATTTTGATATGCTTTGAGACCTCATATATTAAGGCTTGTGTGTGAAAAATTCCAAATAATTCTACGTTGTAGTTTTAGGTTGGTGCCCTTTTAAATATGGAGAGCGATAAGCAGCATTTTCAACATATCTTTCTCTTTTACTACAGAAAGAGTAAAAATGCTGATCAAGCCAGAAAGAAATTGACCGATTTGTATGGAGAAGGTGTGTTGCACCCAACTTCACATTTAAACCGTATAATTTTGATATGCTTTGAGACCTCATATAGTAAGGCTTGTGTGTGAAAAATTCCGAATAATTCTACGTAGTAGTTTTAGGTTGGTGTGCCTTTAAAAATAGAGAGCGATAAGCAGAATTTTCGACATAACTTACTGTTTTACTACAGAAAGTGTAAAAATGCTGTTCAAGCCAGAAAGAAATTGACCGATTTGTATGGAGAAGGTGTGTTGCCAGTGCCAGAACTGGTTCGCTAAATTTCGATCAGACAATTTTAATGTCGAAAATGCACCACGTTCGGGAAGGCCGGTTGAAACTGATAAAGACGCGATAAAGGCATTAGTTCATGCGAACCGGCGAATAACAACACGTGACATCTGATTGAGGTTAAATTTATAAAATTCAATATAATTTAGCACGTTGACTGCCAACTACGAGATAAATCGTAGATTGCGTTCCCTTCTAGGGTGCCAAACTACGAGTTATCTCGTACTCACTACTGTGAAATAATCAAATTGTTGTTTTTTGGCCAGTTTTCCGAAAATTGCCGTGGCAGTCAACGTGTAAATAAAGTATTTGTTTATTATACGAAAAGTCGCCGTAGTCTAGTAGGTAGTGTGTTGGCTTATTAGACGTAAAGCCAGGGTTAGAGCCTCAGGCCAGACATCAAAACAAAAATACAAAAAGTATTTCTTCGGCGATTTCCTCTCAGCAGATTTCTGGCAAAAACTCTGAGAGTAAATAAATTGCCATGAAAAGTTTCTCAAAAAATCTGTCGTTCGGAGTCGACTTTAAACTGTAGGTCCCTCCACTTATGTATAAAATTAACACACACAACATAAGTGGTGTGAGAAACTAGGTCAATAATCCTGACTGAAGGGTTGTAATGACCAATTATGAATGTAAACCGAGTATCAGGTGTAAAGATGTCGAGTTGCCAAAATAGCAGTTGTATGTAATATCCAGTGAGAGTCAGTCAGTAGTGCAGCAGCAGTTGTCAGTTGAGTTTTCAGTCGATCAGTCGCTAAGCTGTAGTCGCTAATTGTGTGTTAATCGAATCTTAATTTCTATTACAACTCTTTTTAAAATTTATTTAACCTTTTAAAAATTTATTAATACTTTCGGCGTTATTTACAAAAATTATTCAAACAAATGAATTGTTAAAATAAAATATTTAAATTAATAAAACTGAATAAACATTCTTACATGTACATATGTTATTATACGAAAACTGTTCTTCATTTTCAAAAAAAAAAAAAAAAAAACGAAATTACTTTCCGAACAACCCAATAGGTAGTATGCGGCCACGTGTCAAATCCCAGGTCAGACATAAAAACGAAATTTGAAAAAAATATTTCTTCGGCGGCTTACTCTTAGCAGATTTCTAGCAAAAACTCTGAGAGTAAAATAAAATTGCAATGAAAAGTTTCTCAAAGAAATCTATTGTTCGAAATCGACTTCAAACTGTAGGTCCCTCGACTCATATATAAATTAACACACACGGTGGTGTGAGAAGCTAGGTTGTAATCCTGACTGAAGGGTTGTAATGACCAGTTATATTACATATATATAAAATACGCACGTTTTACATAAGGAATCACACAACAAAAATTGTGTAAAAATTCTTTGGTTATTTATTTTTTTACAATAACATGCCTATGGCATACGTATGTAGGTATGTATGCTTTAGTAAAAGTGTGAAAATGAAAACGAAATAAAATTCCCATTAAATTATAATTTTAACTTAATTTATTCCCTACTGCTTACTTCTTGCTTGCTACCTACCCATCATCATTATTTATTAATTATTTTCAACATTCTCCTCTCAAGCAACTCGAAATCTTTTCATTTTATCGACTTACAACGTCTAACTCTTTGCATTCGTGATGAGGGCAAGAGCAGAGAAACTTATTGTAGTTTTTAAAGTGTGAAATTAACAATTAATTTCAACGTTTATTACTATTAAAGCATACTTTAAAAAACAACAACAACAATAACACTAACAACACTAACATAAAATTATTTACAAAAAAGGTTCAATGACTCACTCTATTGAAAAGTTTACATGACAACTTTTTATTTTTTTAGTTTGTTTGTTTTCATTCTTGCTTGTATTTTTGTTGTTGTTATTATTGTTACTCTTTACAAATTTTACATGAAAAAGTAAAAAAAAAGAACGACTTTAACACTAAACATGGCTTTAAACGCAGCAACACCATAGACATCTGTAGCAAGAATTCATAGACTATTATATGAGTGAATGGCTGTACTATATTGTACATACATATGTACATATGTGCATACGTGTATTGTACAGCTTATATATGCACATACATACATACGTATGTATATTTATAGGAAAAGTTATTGAAAGACTTGAACGAAACGCAATTTTCGCACCAGGCTTTTGGGTGTAACATTAATTAGCCAACCTAGCCAGCCAGCCAGCTTTTACAAGAACATTTTAAATTGTTGCAAAACCAACAACAACAAAAGAGCTGAAGAAGAAGAACAAAAACAACAACAAGAATAAGAACAAATAATGTATAGACACTTAAATTGTAGCAATGGACCTAAAATAAATAAAGCATAGAATAGAGCAGCAGACTAGACTGGACGAGACTAGACTAGTTTGGTGGTCATTATAATGTATAGTTAGAGCGTTAAGTAATAATTTTTTAGAATGTTGTTGCATATTTACTTTTACTTACACTCGAAGATGAAAAATTAGAAAGAAAAACTTTAATACAGTTGCTGGAATTATTATCATCTCACTTAATATCATTCAATTCATAGATTTTGTTCGCAAAATCTGTTTTAAGTCGTGAGAATAAAGAAGAAGTAGGGCTGTGACAGTGAATAACAATCATAATTTCAACTTCTGCAGGACTATACATTCAGTTATGAGCACGTATTTACTAACAACGAGTAGCAGGCAGTACTCTAAATATCAGGCTAAAATGAATTCACTGAATACTTGCCAGTAAAAAATACCAGACAATCACCATCTCCTACAATCTGACCTGCTCTTTTGTTTTAAGTGCAGTTTCAACTTCATGTTTGACCAAACCAAATTGGTCATCAATCATATGCTCAATGCAAGAAACAGGCAGTGATATCATCCCTCATTCTCCTCATTGGTATGTCAACGTATCCGTAACAGCATTGCTTGATCACAATGGTTGATCACTTCCAAACAAGGCTACTCAGTACTATCTATTCATGCTGAACGTCAAGCTTTTCATTTTTTGGTATAACATTTCTTCATCATGTATAATGCTTGACGATGGACATGCTACAACGAGAACGTTAGAATCTACCACACTAGTATGCATTTACCTCGCTAGTATGCAGACAATTATTCTTATCCCGGTGTTATTTCTATTAAAATACTCAAACTCATAATTTTATCTTCTGCAGGACTACATTTACTTATGAATACGTATTTATTAACAACGAGTAGCAGTAAAATCTCTAAATGTCAGGCTAAAATGACTTCACTGTATACCTGCCAGTAAAAAATACCAGCCGATCACCATCTCCTCCAATCTAACCTGTTCTTTTATTCTAAGTGCAGTTTCAACCTCCCGTTTGAGCAAACCAAATTGGTCATCAATCATATGCTCAATGCTTGAAACAGGCAGTGATATTTTGCCTCATCATCCTCATTGATATGTCAACGTATCCGCAACAGCATTGCTTAACCACAATGGTTGTGAAATAGACGCTCTTACAAACTCATGACGAACGTCAAGCTTTTAATTTTTTGGTGTAATATCTCTTCATTAAGCATAAAGCTTGAAGCTGAACAAGCCACAACAAGAACGTTAGAATATACCGCATAAGCTAAGATGCAACCATATATTTTTACCCTGTAAATAAGATTTTCTACGACCACCATGCATCTAAATCTGCTTCAAACTGACCTGCTCTTTTGTTCTAAGTGCAGTTTCAACCTCCCGTTTGAGCAAACCAAATTGGTCATCAATCATATGCTCAATGCTTGAAATAGGCAATGATATCCTGCCTCTTCCTCATAGTTGGTATGTCTCCGCGTCCGTATCCGTTTCGATGTTGCTTGACAACATTGGTTGCGAAACTCATGCTAAACGTGAAGCTTTTAATTTTTTGGTATAATATCTCTTCATCATGCATAATGCTTGAAGATGAACAAGCCACAACGAGAACGTTAGAATCTACCACACTAGTGTGCATTTATCTCGCTAGTATACAGACAATTATTCTTACACTGTTGTTATTTCCATTAAAATAATCAAGCCAAGTGTCAGGAACACATGTGTTTTATTATGGCGGTGTTAAGTGTAGAAGGTCTCAGATATCTCACGTTATACATCGGTACTTAAGTGGGCTCTAAAATCAGAGATACTTTTGTTGCAGTCTTCTGTGATAACCTAGAAATTGAAGTTCCTACATACATACATACATAATTGGTAATTACAACCCTTCAGTCAGTCACCACTATTTTTGTGTGTGTTAATTTTATTCATGAGTGGTGGGACCTACAGTTTAAAGCCGATTCCGAACGACAGATTTTTGAGAAACTTTTTCACGGCAATTTTATTTTATTTACTCTCAGAATTTCTTTATAATTTTTCATATTTCGTTTTGTTCGAGATATCTGACCTGGATTTTGAACCGAGGCCTCATGTCTAATAAGCCAATACTCTACCTACTAAACTAGGGCGACTTGAAGTTCCTCCCGTTTTAAAATAAGAGTCCACATAAAACTACATGCTGTCACTAGAACGACTGACTGGCTGGTCTTAGAATAAGGCTAGAGTGGTGACAAGGCCACTCAGTTTCTCACGGTGAGGAAATGGTTGAAAACGTAAGTGGGATAAACAGAATTGAAAACGTAGAAGATATCTTATATGGAATCACGAATTACTGGCTGGTTGTACGCTGAACATGGGTTACGAATACGGTTGTTATGGTACTATATTAGCCCTAATAATTAATGGCTGGCTTATGTAAGGCAACCTAGTGTTGCATTCTACCTGACTCACTGATATTTTTCCATGAGTACACACCTAAGGAGTGACTATACTGTGTACATATTTCAAGTACACATATATTGCCAATATTCCTATGGTTAATGCGTATTCATGGAATTATTTATTGTTATTAACGCGTCCTGTGTCTTTTCTTATTTCTAGATACTATGCTCTCTGCATTTTATGTGCAATTTTCTATAACTTTTGATCACATACGATCAACTACATCATGTTCATATTGTTTTGAGTTGCACAATAATGACTACCTGTGGTGCCATGGAACTTTGAAGATGTCAGAAGCAGCAGTCGATGGTTAGATTCTTATGCTTTATAAAGAATTTCATTGTGGCAAATAAAAAATAAAAAAAAAGAATGAAAAGAAGAGAAATTGATGGTTTTGAATATTTTGATTGTGTTATGATATTGTTTTTGGCATTGCATGCATTTCAGAAGAGAACTTCCTTAAGTATTAAAACTGTATTTAAAATGACAGTTCATAAATCATAATTTAGATATGGTTGGATTGCGATGCAACAACAACAACAATATGTTTGCTTTAGTTTCTAATTAAATGCTGATGGTTTATGGTTAAATTAGATTTTTGCACTTTAGTCCACACAAATATGAAATCAATCAGTATAAGAGATCAGCGTTTTTTCGCTACACATAAGCACTCATGAAATTTTGAATATAAGTGAGTCAACAATATTGAAATTTAACTATGTACTCTGATTCATTCGTACTACCTACAACGTTGATTTATAAGTACAGGTTGCAATGAGTATGCGTACAACGTTGACATCAAACTCATACCATTCGAGTGACTCAAATCATTCATCAAAATTTACAGTCTTAGTTATTGTTGCATTAACAAAAAAGCAAAAAAAGGCGAATAAGCCAAAAAGACAGACAGAGCAAATCATACTTATTTTGTGATTCGTGTATATGTTGAGTTATGGAGAGTCGAAATCGCCAACATCATACGTGTTGTTAAGTATGAATATGATGAGTACTTGAAACTTTGAATATGATTAGAGGTTCCATGATATTGAAATAAGTATGAATGCGTATAAATATCAGAAATTATGAGTATGATACGATTCTAAATATTCATTGCTGATCTCTGATTAGTATGCAGGTGAGTATGTGTGTGTAATAAAATGTAAGAAATTTAAAGAAAAATTATGAAAATACGAAAGAGTTTAATTACAAGAAAATAGAAGGAAAAAAATCTTGTAACCCTAATCTATTTCCAAGTATTTAGCAATGCCATTTATTTGTCTCGGAATGATTTTATTTTCTTTTTTATTGCTTGCGTCAGAAAATCCGCTTTAAAAAAGTACCCACATGATGTTACTAAAAAGACAGGCAAAAAAATGAAATAAAAAATTTGCGTTAAATTTACAAAATACTCCAACACATTCTATATAAATAGATGGATGATGTCTCCCCAAGAAAGAGACACTAAAAACGAAAGAAAAAAAAAATAATTCAGTTTGTAAAAAGAAAATTAATGAAGTGCATAATGCCACTTTAAATATTTTACATACAGACAAACGCCCATAAAAATGTATAACAACAGCTAAAAACAGCAGCAGAAGCAGCAAAATACGCATTAAGTTTGAAATAAAATCACAAGCACATCAAGCACATTATACTGCCTGCTTGAAGCTAAAGAAGCAAGCAAGGGGCTGCTGTATAATAAAAACAAAACAAAACGAAAAAAAAAAACATGAAACACATGTCACAGATTTGTTTCACATTCGGAAGCTGTGTTTCAGCAAATTTGTTGTTACGCTAAGCTGCAGCAACAACATAATAAATGACAATGTTTTTTTTACCCCGCGCCCCCTTTTTGTCTGCCTGCATTTCGAATATGATTGCCTTAACTGGGTGGCAACATTATAAAAAGTGAGTGTTGCGTCGTCTTTTGGCATTAAAACCAACAGAATAAAAAGAAATGGAAAGAAAAAACAAAATCCCATAAAATAATGATGTATTCTCCTTAATTTTAATACTTCTTCCAGGGCAGGCTTTTGTTTCAGCCACGCGAGATGCTTAGCTTTTGACAGCAACGTTTTGTTTTATTAGCATTAAAACAGAAAGAAACAAATTCAAGCCGTAAAGAAAACAAGGAAAAAATTTGGTTTAATTTAACCGGTTCGGGTAGGGAAATTATAATCTCCTCAAAGGCTTAAAACGGTAATTTTGAAACACTCACCGAGCCGAACTGTCTTAAACAAAACAATGAAATCCTCATTTCATGGCTTTTGTTAATTCTTTTCAAAGTATTGATTAATTAAGATTTTTTTCAGTTGTTATGCTCATTTATTATAATTAATTTCGTATATTTTTTTTCAACCTTTCTCTTGCATTTATAGAATGTGTGGCGGTCAAATGTTAATGTGCACTTAACCGCAAATTTTTTGAAAAAATAGAAATTTATTGCCGTTTTGTTTCACCATATGCCGTATGACGTATGCCATTTTAAAAACGTATAAAAATTAATTCGTAAGCTTGTTTTTTTGTGTCCATATTTAAAGAAAATGAAATAAAATTAAAAAATATTTCTTTAAAGAGAAATGCATTGTTTCTGTTTTAATCGCTTTTGTAAAAGAAAGAAGCTTAACTGGAAAGGATATTAAACAGAATGTATGTCAGACCAATAAGTCATTTCAATTTGAAAACCAAGTTATTTTCCATACATAATTATCATAAAGACTGACAGAATAAATAGGCAAACATGCATGCAGTTTTGCAGTTTGATGCTGTAATGAAAATATTGTTAAAAAATAATTTTCTGGAACAAACAATGGTCTATTTACGTACAGTTAAACTGAAATAAATTTCGTTTTAATACGTGCATTCGAATATAAAGAACGTGCCCCACCTTGAACTAAATTTAATGCGAATTCTAACCTATTAAGATTTATAATACAAAATAGTGTCCCAGAGAATGTTAAATACCATGTATTCTAATTCCATCTTATTGTATGATTTGCTAGCAATTTTTCTTCGTTTTATTAAATACAGGTTTAGCCGGCACATTTACTCTCTTTCTTAGTGCAAGCGCGGTCGATTTCCGTTGGCTTCTGTTTCTATGGTAGATTCATACTTAACAACACGTATGATGTTATTGATTTCGACTCTCCATAACTCAACATTTACAAAAATCACAAAATAAGTAGGATTCGCGTACGAACACTAAAATGCTTCAAGTCACTCGAATCATTCATAAGTATTATAAGTATTTTTCTAAAGTTATGAGTCTAAATGAGTATGAAGTTATGAATCAAACACATTTCGAATGGTATGAGTTTGATGTCAACGTTGTACGCATGCTCATTGCAACCTGTACTTATAAATCAACATTGTAGTGAGTATGAATGAATCAGAGTAGTTAAATTTCAATATTGTTGACTCACATATATTCAAAATTTCATGAGTGCTTATGAGTAGCAAAAAAAGATTCATTGCTGACCTCCGATGCTAATCTTCAACTCTAAACATTTGTGCGCCTTCCAAATATTGTATTTCGTAGCTTCAAGATTACACTGTTTGGCTTGCAAATTCCAAACACAGTGTCTAATATAGCATTGCCTTCTGCACCAATTGCATGGTCATTAAAACCCTTCAGTCAGAAATACGACCCAGCTTCTTCACCTGCTTATGTTGTGTGTGTTAATTTTATACATGAGCACCGAAATCGCCTCTGAACGACAGATTTTTCAGAAACTTTTCATAGCTATTTTGTACGCTCAGAATTTTTGGCAGATATCTACTGTAAGGAAGATGCCAAAGAAATATTTTTTTTTCGTTCTTGAATCGTGGCCAACATACCACATATTTACTTCTGCACCGGTTGCTTTCGTTAAATTGGATATTGTTGACTTATTTTATAGTGACACTCAATCTCATTGATAGCAGGAGTGTTCGTTCAATGTTGCGAGACTATGCTGAACACGTATGGATAAAAAGAAGACCGACTTGCATGGCCAATCATCGCACAGTAGTAATTATCACGGGCCAACTGTCCTCTTGGTAGGCTTGCTGAGTAGAAAAGACCGTCTTTTACCCCATGTGTCAGTGCCTTGCTCTAATTAAAAAAATATGAAGGTTTCAATTGCACTTTTTTGACATCATTGAGCGAGCTTTCGAACATAAAGACGGCTACAATTGTAAAATTCTTTTTGAACTTGGGTTAGATTCTTCTAGGGGATGTTTGTTCCCCGGGTTTGAATATTGATTGTAGTATTACAATGCTTTAAACGTTACACTTTTACGATACCACAGAGTCTAGAATTCGAAATTTCCAAAGTAGTTCCACCTAATTTGCGTGGTCTGAAGAAGGGAACTTTATATTTGCTAAACTTAATTACAACCCTTCAGTGAGGATCACGACCCAGCTTCTTATACCACTTATGTTGTGCGGGTGTTAATTCTATTCATAAGTGGCAGGACTAGCAGTATAAAGATGACTCCGAACGACAGATTTTTGAGACACTTTTCTTGATAATTTTATTTGCTCTCAGAGTTCTAAGCAGAAATCCGCTGAGAGGAAGTCGCCAAAATAAAATTTCTTCATATTTCGTTTTTTGTTGAAGATCTCTGACCTGGGGTTTAAACCATGGCCTCATGTCTAATAAGCCAACACACTACCTACTCGACTATGGCGACTTCAACCTATTCTTTCCTAAAATGATTAAAACTCCGCTAATTTCTTTAATCCACCAATTTAGCTACCAGACTACGTCATATTTCGTTTTGTTGAGGATGTCTGACCTGGGGTTTGAATCGTAGCCTCACATCACTACTAATTTCTAGACTACGGGGACTTCTATATCTTCTGGTAAAAACACCAGATTGACCTCTAAGGGGATTATTATTCGCTGACAGTTTTCGCTGGCCTAGGCTGGCCTAGGACAGACTCAACAATGAATTCCATGAGCTCACTTGTCCACCTTTGTGCCTATACTATTGGCCTAAAACGCGCTGTACTCATGGAACTGAAGAGTTACACAGAATTGAAGGGTTCCACGAAAGTGAAGTAATAAATTCTTCTAAAAATTATATCCTCCTTACAATTTTTAAGAAAATCTTTGCTTTATAATCATGGATTATCATTTTTATTTATCTGGTACTTGTGGTTTGCAAACATAATCATAAAGTGTATTTTAATCCTGTTCCACAAAAAGATTATCTTAGTTTCTGTAACGTCTCTCACTTTATTTCTTATCCCTGACTTGCTTTATAAAATGAAAATCTCTTGAAAAAGAAAATTGCATTTGAAGATCTAGGAAAAATTCATTTTCTGAACTAATTTTTATAGAAAAAATCCTTAACATGCTTGGATAACTGATAGAAGCAGCATTTTATAGATTAAAATCTAAAAAAACTATGGATAAGAACCACAATACAATTAACACTGGCTGTAATGCCAGTCAACCACACAACGCCAGAACTAAAATTAACTGTGGTGGTATGTGAACAGGTACAATGCCACCTTAAAATAATAATTCTTGGAAGGAAGGAGTCATTCCAGTATCAGTCTGCCTGTGTGTACCAGCATGTAATGAATAAATTTTAAATTAATTTAACACTACACAGAGGTAAACAATGCAACAAAATAATTATTATGCAGCAGCTGTAGTTAACGTAGAACATTCATTCACTAGATATTGAAATCTGAACGATAAATAAAAGTAAAGTTTTGCTACCAACCCAAGCCTATTCATATTGTGGTGGTTGCAAGGAAATGAAAGAAATTACTGTATGTTATTATTAATAACTGTATTGTCCGGCATTGTTTGCTTTGCTCCAGGTTGTTATTATCCATGAGGTCTCTGGGGAGTCATAAAATTTTTGTGTAACAGCAATCGTAATAACCGTTAATAGGAATTTAACTATAAAATCTTTAACGCTTAAGTACTTAAGTAACTGAATATTGATATTCATTTTTAGAAGGAAAAAAATGAAAGAAAAATTAAATGAAAAGAAAAAAAATCTTTTTCTTGTTAATAATTATCAATTTTTCAATGCAGGAAATATTTTTTTTTTGTTTTAGCAGGAGATAATAAAATAATTATTAATTTTATTGCTCTCACTCATTAAATGTTGAAGTCATAGTCATGGTCGTAAAAAAATTACTTAATTTTGTTACGAATACTAATAAGAACGCTTAAAGAATATTTTCATTTTAAAAGAGAAGATAAATATTCGTTGTAATAAAATTAGTTTTCGTACATAAATTTAAAAGCCTGAGTTTAAAAAAAAAATCTGGGATTGAATTCAACAAGTATTCATAACTTACACAGATTGTAGTTGACATTTATGGTGGCAAGTTTTCAATGGAAATTATAAAAAGCATTCTTTAAATATAACTTATGGAAGACATTTGTAAATACATTCGGGAATATTAGATAAAAAAGCACACAAATCTACAGTAAAGATCCGGTTACAGCTTTTACTTTCAAAAAAGGGGAATTTTTATTTGAAATAGTAGCGAGTAGCGTGCTAATTTTCAAGTGCAAAGGTTGTTTGTTCGATTAAGATTATGATCGCTTTCCAAATATTGTATTTCGAAGCTGCGAGATAAAGAGAAATACCAATACGATAAAGAGAAGACCAAATTGCATAGCTAATCCTAGCAAAATAGTAATTATCATTTTGAGCCTCTCTCGTAGAAAATTAACAGTCATGGCAAAGATTCCCTTAGAGTTACTTCACTTAAGGCTTTAACGTGCCGCCACCAAGTTATGTTGCATGAAAGCATGAAATATAGAAACTGTATGCTGTATACTTCCTTTGTTAAGTATACAACATGCAAAGTGGTAGTTACAGACTTAACAAAAGTCCACGAAAGTCCAACAAATTCTTTCCATTTAAACTATCGTTAGCTATGTTAGCTGTTTCACTTTTATTCACGACCTCCCATGATCTCCATGATCATGTGCAATTCCGTCTGATGTACTCCTCAAGATATTAGTGTTCGAGGTCACTTGTGCCTGTAGATTTCCTTTTCAATAAGCCGTTCTCAGAGTGATAGGGTTAGTCTGATGTAAATCACGATTGTAAGGTTGTTCTGGAGACAAAAGGTATGCCTGGGACCACGGAGACTGGCACTCTTGCGAGACTGGTATTCCATTCTGCAGCTATTGTGGTGGTTGTACCTCTAATTCAATCTGTTAGCCCTATGGACTCCTCGACTTGTTGGTTGGGGAAAAGTAGCAGAAGCGCTGAGTGATAGATTGGGTTGTTACGTGCCGAAGAGACTTTAGCTGCTGAGACTAAATTCGTACAAGCTGGCGAAGAGTGTTGTATGTATATGTATATATGAAAGTACCAACATATCACTGCGATTCAAAGTGTTGTGCTTTTTCACACATAACTCGTCATTGCAACCATTCCATCAGGATTATTACCTAGCTTCTCACGCCACTTATATTGTGTGTGTTAATTTTATACATGAGTGTCAGGACCTATAGTTTAAAGTTGACTCCGAACGACAGGTTTTTAAGAAACTTTTCAAGGCAATTTAATTTACTTGCAGAGTTTTTGCCAAAAATCCGCTTAGAGGCACTTGCCGAAAAAATATTTTTTTTTCGTATTCGTTTGTCTGACATGGGGTTTGAATCGTGGCCTCAAGTCAACACAATACCTACTAAGCTACGGCGACTTCGTGGTGAATACGCTATGCCTTAATAGGCTGTTGGAAGCCGTTTTATAACGAATGCGGCTTTAGTCCGCTATACAGATATTTTGGACTTCTCTACATTTGTTCGGTTATAGTTAAGATCTTTGGTCTTATTATGCATTTCATACTAAAAGAATGTATACGGCAAATTATTTTGAAATTAAAATTGTTGTTTTCTGTTTAGTATTCTTGTGTTTATTGAAGGCCCATTTATTGGTTAACAACTTTTGACCCGTATAACTGTGAACTCAATTAAGTCTCCACGATGCCATGTTATTGATAATTGAGAGTGTAGCGCAATAAACTGTTTCTCCTTAATTAACGTGTCTGGCATTTAAAATTTATTAAAAAAAAGAGAAAAAATTATTTTAAAAAATTGTTGCTGCTACATTTTGAAATTAAAATTTACGACTACAAAAATAAATCCTTGTTTCCTTTGCTTATTGTCTGCTGTACTAGGCTTTTAATTTTCAACAAAAATTTTATTTTTTTATGATTTTAATTCTGAGCTCTACATGCCTTATGCCTTATGTTCATACAAATGAAAATCCTGATTGACATTTATGAGTCTAAGGCTGAGATCATTTGTGGGTTATAATAAAAATGTCACTGCATTTTTGAAATCATTAAAAAATATTAGGACTCTCATTACATTTGATTGCGATATTTAATGATCTCTGTTCTGTTGTCTGTCTAGCTGTCTGTACAGTTTTATGTTTCTAATAGGCTGTGGCCAAGTAATCAGTTGTTCAAATAATAAATATCCCAGGAGATCTTTTTTTTTTGTTTGGTCTTTGCAAGGAATGTAGAAGAATAAGGAGAAGAAGAGGAGATCTCCCGCCATAAAACATACTTGAAACATTCTTTTTTTGTAACTCTTTTTATGACTTCAAGGCGTTAGTTGTAAAGCAAAACCAAAAAAGAGCGATTTATTATGTACTCATAGCATGTTGCAAGTAGCCACAGTATTGATGGAGTTTAGATAAAAGCCAAAAAGAAAGAGAGAGAGAGAGAATGAGAGCAGAGGAGAGAAATCCCTAAGCTAATAAATAATATAATATGATTCCTTAGTGTTTAGGTTGTCAATTTTGTTTTCTATTGAACCCTTTAGTCTGTACAAAAGCGTTATTGAAAAACCCGTAAAAAGGCATTAAAAATCAATTCATTTTCAACAGAGAACAGAACAGAATAGTTTTTGTTATCTTGCATGCCACATAAAACAACAAAATCTTACACTTCCACTGTGATGAGATTTAAAGATGCTGCCATCATCTGATCTGATTGCATCTGATTGTATTGCTTTTAAAGCTGAACTTATTTGAAGAACTCCCCTAAGCCAACCATAAAACTCTTTAGAGATTTACTCTCTCAACTGAGTGGCAGGCAAGTGCTTATTGTCCCTCACTTCATATTTTTGTATAGCATAGGAGGCATTGTTCTTTGACTTCAATTTTCTTCATATTTTTTGTGTGTTGATTTGACATTTGAACAATAAGGATTAGTTGTGTTTGAATCAGTATTTAAGTAGGGTTTTATATACGCATTAAGCATACAAATGATTTCATTCTCATTCACAAATAAAAATCTTTTTTACTACCACCTCTACTTAACAAACGTTTCCAATTTTCTTTTTCGTTTTCTGTTTCGATTTTTTTTCATTTTGTTACTGAAAATTTATGAATCATTTCATTTGTTGGGTGTATGCATGTCTTGCTTTTGAGTTGGAAATAAATTTTGATTGTTATTAATTTAAGCTCAATATTTATGGGAAAATCTATAAAACCCTCTCTTTAGTTATTGTGTGTCTTCGTTTTTTTTCCATTATGGGGACAACAATAAGCAGATTTTGTTCTTATGACAGATTTATGATTGAATCTCAAACATATTTGTTTAAAGCATATTTACGTACGTATGGAAAAGAAAACTAAAAGGTTTGAATGCTAACTGACGAACTTGACTTTAAAGTCACAACCTCATTTGAAGATCAAACCAGAACGGTTTTATACCCAAGTATGCCTAAGTTCCTTGGATAAGTTACTTACCTTTCTACAAGTTCTAAACAAACTTTTTATTCAGATCCATTCAGTCATCATCATTCGGTTAAGAATGAAGAAGGTTAGAACATAGCTGGCACACTTGCGAAAACCGTTACAACTATGTTTGAACGATGGTGTCAATAGAATTTATTCTAAGAGATTGATTGTAATTCCTCTCTTAGTGGTAAATCTGATACAAACACCACTAATTTGCACAAAAAATTAAAATGAAAACGTTTGTAGACCAACCAGGCATGCTAATGTATTCATTTTTAGTAACTAACAGTGGTCACAATGGGATTCAGGACCCCAGGTATACATGCCCAAGGTCTAAGGTCACCCCCCCCCACGAATTCTGCAGAAGCTGTACTGAAATAAAAGAAGAAGATACCATTCAACATCTTCTATATCGTTATCTTGCACCTGGAAACCTAAGACAAGAGACTTTTTACTACCCAGGCATTATCGTCAAAACTTGTTTAGCAATATCCAGCCCTTCAAAAAATTGATAAGATGGCTGAAAGTAATAATAGCCGGTAGTTATAGACACACACGAATAAGCGAACTGGTATCACAACGGAACTTTTAAAGGAACCTAATTTGAGGAACCTTCCTTAAGTGGGCTTTCAATTTAAACTAACTCAACTAACTAAGCTCAAGGCTCTTGGGGCTTTTATAAGTCAAGAGCGCCATATACTCAAAAATGTTTTTCAGCGATATGGCCCCGCATACATATTATTATTCATTCCTATATTAACAGATTAGTATTGCTGAAGTAATAGGCGGCTTTTACATCATAGGATAGCTGGCTGGCTAGTATAGCTGGCTGGCCAGTATAGCTGGCTGGCTAGTATAGCTGGCTGGCTAGTATAGCTGGCTGGCTAGTATAGCTGGCTGGCTAGTATAGCTGGCTGGCTAGTATAGCTGGCTGGCTAGTATAGCTGGCTGGCTAGTATAGCTGGCTGGCTAGTACAGCTGGCTGGCTAGTATAGCTAGGTAATATAGCTGGGTAATATAGCTGGGTAGTATAGCTGGATAATATTGCTGGCTAGTATTGCTGTCTAGTATGGCTGGTTAGTAGTAGCAATCAAGCCAAACTCTTTTCTTATTAGTCGGCAATAAAGACATCAAGAGATATATTTGAATCCTTGCAGAGCGTGAGTTAAGTTCAAAGATCTACTCCGCATCGTTTCTGATCAGAAAATGTCAGTGGACGCCAGTATTAGGGCTACAAATTTCATTTTGACTGTTGCTTAGAATCTTGAGTATGCAAACACTACAGAAAATCTAAAATATTGACCGTGTAATAGCAGACAATATTTTGCTTGTTTAGTTCAGTAGTCTAGTACGAATTAATAGTGAGCGTAGAATGATGTTGGTCCAGCAGATGAGGGAGTCACACCATCCTTCTTCATTTAAAGTTAAGCTGGATTAGGGCCACCAAGTAATACTAATACATGATTTTTCACTAAAATGCTGCCTTAATTATGCAATTTAAACCTCAATAGATGAAAGTGATCGTAAGTTCGAACTAAGCCTTCAAATCTTTCTCATGGAAGCCAATGACAGAGCACTTGTGTTCTTCTATTGGTCTTCATAACAAAACTATTCAAAAAATAAAGTACTTGTTTGTTTTTTAAACTTTACTCTACTATTCACATAATTCTTCCGCTATTTCTGAACAGTTTCGAAACTCATACTTTGTACTGAGTCTCCTCCTTTAATTCAATACAGGAAACAATTTTTTTGTTTTAGAAAATTGGAGCATTTTTCAAATCCATTTTTAATCCCTTCAAATTTTTATTAAAATATATTCCCACTTCAAGTCATTGGAAAGTAAACAGAATTTCTCTTTTACTTTAAAAAAATTATCAAAATTGTTTCATCATTTCAGTTCATGAGAAAATTATTTTGAAGGTAATGAATAATCCAAACAAGGAATTATTCTTTTTAGTCATCCAAAATCAAGTCACATATTTGGCCAAGAAATCTAATTCTAAATGAAATAATTACCACGAATTGCACGTGATTTCAGACTCAAGGCAATAAAAAACCGAAACACAATGAACCTTTCAAAACAAAAAATGACTTCAGCCTTTAGACAACGATATCAGATGTGGTAAACGCATCGCACGCTACTCAAAACTCGCTTACAATTCCCAAGAAATTGAAATTGTCAAACGAAAGAAAAGAAACATTACTAAACTGGCCAAAAGATAAAGTCATAAATAAAAACAATGTCCCGCAATCAAAAGATTACGAAGAAAAGTGAAATGAAACTCTTGCTTAAGCAGCATATCCCCATCAATGATAATCAGGGAAATTGTGCTGCTGCTGATGATGACAATGATTTGATATCATCTGCAGTGGCATCTCTTAGGCAATAACCAATAAGCAAAATATGTTCCTCAATTTTATTAACTAGTATACTCGTAAGTAGCCTGGCTTTTATTCGTTTTCTCTAAAATGCTTTTAAAGATTTTTCTTTCTAGTAGTTAAAGGCCAATTTCAATTTAGTTACACCCGCTACTACAGGAAACTCATAAACCAGAACAAGATTACGAGCAAGTACAACAACTAAAACACACTTAACAGCTTAGACCAATACGTGGCTTAAACGAGTAGGCCTAAAAAACAACACATCAATGAATGGTATTGAGTTGAGTAATAATTTTGGTTTCATTCTTTTCATTTTTTTTATTATAAAAGAACCAAAATATTGAGAAGATAAATAAAAAAGCATGCCCATTGGTAAGGTCAGCAGAAAATATTTCACTCTGAGACCATAGGAATACGCTATATTCGATCATGTAATAACATATAGAATAGGAGACCATACCCATTTATTTTTGCATATCAAAAAGCAAAATGATATAGGGAAATTTTCTAAAAGTTCTTTGCAAGTAGGCATGGCATAATTATTACTATGAAGTCATGTGGCTCAGCTTGCGATAAACAGAGAGTCCTACTTAAAGTAATTCGGTTTTGATGACGGTCTTTTCGTTGAAGCTACATCTGTCAAATTAGTTGTCATTTATTCACTTCGCTTTTGTCAAAAAACCATTGGCGGATATGGTATTCAACAACACGCACAAGAGTCTTATCAAAATGGGCGTTATGTTCGTTATATTCTGCCACTTTACGATCGCCATAATCGTCCTTTTGAGAGGACTGTTCCCAATTTGTTGGATAAATTCAAGTCCACTGGCTCAGTAAACGATCAACCAACACCCGGATGTTGACGAAATCAAAGATCTGCTGTAAACATCGCCACTGACCATGATAACGTGCAAGAGAATCCAAGGCGGTCAGTTTCGCATCATTCATAAGAATTCGGGTTTTCGCAGGCGACAACTTGGCGAATTTTGTGTCGTTAATTAGGCTTGCTACCATACAAAATTCAACTGAAACAGGAACGACCATAGAAGACTACGTTTTCTTGCAATGGGCTCTGGAGTACTTGGAAACTGAAACAAATTTTAATTGAAGAATAATTCTGGGCAATGAAATCAATTTCTGTATAAATGGATACATGAATAAATAAATTTCTTAAATTGACTGATATCATCAGTCCAGAAGACATCAAGAGCATCCAATACATACCAAAAAAGTCACTGTTTAGAGTGAATTTAAACGGGTCAATATTTCTTTGAGAATATGTTTGGATGATTACCAAATTTTACCCCATTGGGTTCATTCTTGTGAGGTTCTCTTAAGTTGTACAGATGTACAGGGAATAAGCCATAAATCACAGCGATTCTCAAAGCCAACAGCAAGCCATGCCATCAATCAAATTCAGCCTTATTTATGTGGTATTGACAGTTGTCACTAACTACACTATAAAAATTATTAGTTGGCCTTCAGATAGTATTGTTACGATGAAGAAGAATGAAGAATTTAGATATTGGTGTCTTGCTTTTACATTACTTAACATTAAAATGGTAAACAAGTAAACAAAAATACAACAACAAACCCTAGCATAAGAAAATGGTAAACAAGTAAACAAAAATGCAACAACAAACCCTAGCATAAAAAATGGTAAACAAGTAAACACCAGCATAAAAAAGTATTTTTTAGTTTAAAATATAAAACCTCTAAGTAGGCTTACCGTATAGGGTATTCTTTTCAGTCATCCAACTATTTTGTATGATGGCCTATAAAAAAATGCTTCAGTTTACTTAAATCATTGAATAAAAGTCACGTACTTAACATTCTCTACCACAGAAATATATTTCCTGACTGAAGTGTGTTATCATTTACAAAAAAAAAAAAAACGTAAAGAGGTGGCAAAGTAAACATTTCCAATTTGGTTTTTTTTTCAATGAATGGACTTCATTTAGATGTGAGAAAAAGAACAACAAAAAAACAACCAAAATAAAAATGAAATTTATGAGCCGAACTTAAGACATGTTTTAACTGTTCTACACACAGCACAAAGACGTAAAAAAGGCAGATAAAACTGAAATTGAAAATATTACAAAAACCCCAGTTATGAATTGACCTGTCTAAACAAAAAAATAAAAACAACAACTGAATTCTCATAGAAATATAAAAAAGTCTCCACACGTTTTATAACATTTCAATTTTCTTAAGAAATGCAAGGTACGGGTCTAAAACAAACCCATTCTAAGAGATACAAGCCTCCATTTAGTTGATATCGCATAGACGCACATGAAAACAAAAGCAACTAGAAAACTGAAATTAGGAAAACGTTCTACGTTCATCTCTGTTTAGATCCAATAAACATTAACATCTTGTACGTACGAGTATACGAGTATTGTAACTGGTGTTGTTCTCTTGTAAGATAAGAAAGAACGTGTAAAAGATGTCCCAGTAATTTGTTTTTGAAGTTAAAAGATTGATATTTGGCCTCTTCATTTCCCAGTTGTTGTTTTTGTTGTTCTATACAGGACGTGTCTTACCCGTATAGTACATACATACATACATACCATATTAACACAACATATTTTTCGGCTTAAAGTTGTAAAGTTGTCTTGAGCAATTATTATGCGTAACACGTTACATTACATTACTTGTATTTGATATAAAAGAGGCTGTATGTTTGTCTGTCTGTCTATCTGTATATTCCCCTTAAAAAATATTCTCAATGGGTGGCAAATCAGGTTGTTGCCAAATACTTTACTTTACCGGCTGGTTGCCAACTACTTTACATTTCCTTACTTATAACCGTAAACCGTAATGTAATGAAATCAAGACTCACTTCAGAAATTCATTAGCAATGTTTGTTGCAATGAAAAGAGAAATTAATTAAAAGAGAAAGAGAAAGAAAATAAAAATTCATACAAGATTTTTAAAAATTTTACATACGTGGTGTTTCAAGTTCGAATTAGATTTTTAAATGCAAATTAAACATTAATTTTAAATAGAAACTTATAAAGTCATACCACATGTTTTGGAGGGTTTAACTCTATTAATTTTAATTTTCTTTTTGAAATTTTGAATGCAATTAGGAAAGAAGACTAACTCTTTCAGTCCAATTAAGAATAAACCTAGTCGAATCCACAATAGTATCATTGACGGGAAGCAGAAAACTTCCTAAATGGAAGGTTGTAAACTGACAAAGAAGGCTCATTGAAGAGTATTTCAGTTAACGTCAAGGATACCTTAAATATATGTAGGGGGTTATGCTGGGAAAGCAGCACTAATTTAAAACAGCTGCGATAATCGTGGATAAAATAATGGGACTGACATGTGGTAATAACCTGAGTAGTGAGGACCAATCATACAGGGGTGCAAGACGCTCTATTTGATTTATGCTTATTAGGATAATGTGAGATGGCTCTAATATGGGATTTATTACTGGAGTATCACTGGACCTAATAAAATCTCTGACTGAGAGGTTCCTCCTTAATTGTCCCTAGACAGGGAAGAAATCTGGAGAATACATACTCTTAGAAGAGAGGAACCATTCTGTGATATGCTGATATTTGGTGTTTATTACAAAAAAAATACTTTGAGCCCATAAAAAACTCACGGGTATCTTCTAAGAGGAAATCTACGTTGTCGAAAAAAGTCCATAATTAAGCTTGGACATGGAAAAACTATCTGACAGTCAGTCCGTGATCCACCATGGGATTGTTAGACAAAAGAAAAAGTTTTGTCATCTGCTGTTTACCAGATCATGTGGGAATTTACAGTAACCAGTCTGAAGTCGCCGTAGTCTAGTAGGTAGTGTGTTGGCTTATTAGACTGAAGGCCCGAGTTCGAATCCCATGTCAAACATCAAAACGAAAAATATGAAAATATTTCTTCGGCGACTTCCTCTCAGCAGATTTCTGGCAAAAACTCTGAGTAAATAAAATTGCCATGAAAAGCTCCTCAAAAAACTATCGTTCGGAGTCGACTTTAAACTGTAGGTCCCGCCACTCATGTATAAAATTAACGCACACAACATAAGTGGTGTTTGAAGCTAGGTCGTAATCCTGACTGAAGGGTTGTAATGACCAATTATGTATGTATGTAGTCGCCGTAGTCTAGTAGGTAGTGTGTTGGCTTATTAGACTGAAGGCCCGAGTTCGAATCCCATGTCAGACATCAAAACGAAAAATATGAAAATATTTCTTCGGCGACTTCCTCTCAGCAGATTTCTGGCAAAAGCTCTGAGAGTAAAAATTGCCATGAAAAGCTTCTCAAAAATCTGTCGTTCGGAGTCGACTTTAAACGGTAGGTCCCGCCACTCACGTATAAAATTAACGCACACAACACGAGTGCTGTGAGAAGCTAGGACGTTGTACAATGGGTCAATTCGACCTCCGGGTACTGTACTTGTCACAATTGACAAGTATACACGTCCTCTAACCTAACCTAACCTAACCTACAGCAACCAGCTTGCAAGGATGTATGCTTCTACGCCCAAAACCATTCTGTGAAGCGATATCCGGAAGGATATACTCGGTTGAAGGATAAGTAGAGAGAGGCTGAGACTTTTCTCAATCGAAATTGGTTCGAGGCAATCTAAACTTTTGTTACGAAATGTATGCTAGACTGTAACTTTTGTTTGCCTACCAGGCTCTACGTAGAGAGTTATTCAATTCATTCATTCTCTTCTTACCAATTTCAGTATAATGGCATATGCTATTTAAATTCCTTCTAGTTTAAAACTACTGAGTGGTTCTGTAAACAGGTTTGGTTTCGGTTTCCGATTTGGTTGATTGAGTTACACAGAAAATTGCAAAAGATTTCATAATCTGCTTTGCTTTTTGAGCAAGTCCCTCCCTTGGTAAGGTGAAACGACCACGTAATTAAGCGGAAAGTGGATACTTCTTGTAATATCTCTAGATAACTGTTATCCAGATTTGCTTTTTCTAGAACAAAGGGAATCTATTAGAATCCTTATAGGCATTTTACAGGACGTTATGCTTTGAGAGTAAAGACTTCTTTCTGGGACAAAAGGAGTCCTTTTTACTGTATAATATGCGGTAATATGACAGCGTCTGAAACCGAGCACATTTTGTGTTCTGCCCAAGTATGTAGAGTTGAAAACTCAAGATTCAGGGAATTTTTGAAATGGCGAACTCTATCTCTGGCATCAGTTAGCTGGTAAAATAACTCTTATTTTTCTCCTCTATCTTCGTTACTTATTATATCTTCCATTGTCTTTGGCTCTGTCACAAATCTACCCTTACTCTATTTCTTACCGTCTGACGTCTCTCTTACTTTTTCTTGTTTGCACCTTTTTTCCGCCGGTCTTTGTGGATAGCCTGCGTAATTTTAAAGGGTTCCACAATGGGCTTTCTATACTCTCTGGGTGCAGGTGAGCTTCTTCACACTTATATTGGTAACTGAACCTGATCAACAAATTATTTTAAAAAGTATGCTTAACACTTTACATATGTATGTGTTTCATTTTGTTCAATAAATAGGCTAAGAATTGTTAAAACAAAAATAAATCTATTGTAAGTATTTGCAACTTAAACGGCAAACTTTTCGATTGGTTGTCTATGGCACAACAAAACGTACTTCAATATTCAGAAATGTCGGAGACAATTGAAAACTTTTGATTTCTTACATATGAACTGTCATTTGAATTTGATATTTCTGGCTCCATAAGAATTCTTGCGATCACATTCCTTAGTTTTGTAACAGCTTTTGAATACTAATAAATCTTTAAAATGTTAACTACACATTCATTGAGACAAGTCTGGTTATGTGATACAGAGCGATACAGAATTGTAATAAACCGTAGACTTATGAGTTGTCAATTATTTATTTCTCTTTTTCTTTTCTTTTTTTATGGTTTTTGTCTGTCTGTTTGGTGTATAGCAGTTAACGTTAACCTTGATAAATATTTACATAATGAAACATAAAAATCGTTATAAAAGGATGCCATAACTGCACGTACTTCTTCAAATACGTAAGGAAAAGCCCATATTGTTAGGTTAGTTTAACAGGAAATGTCTGAAAAAAATTCCTAGGAATTGTTAGTATGGCCGCAGCAAGTGCGTGCAAATAAAATAGTCGACAATTTTCATATTTAAATGTGAAAACGTGTGAAAACTTAAATCACCTGCCCAAATATTGTCCAAACAGTGGAATTGTTTTATAAATTTCATTGGAACACATGAGGGTAAGTGATAACTAAAGTAATTTACTTTCATTAAAAATTGATATCCTTTTTTTTAAGGGAAACACGCTCTTCAGTTTTTCGGAATATTATGACAAATTATCGCCACTATCTCTGCACACAGCTGTCAAGTGCCTTTGGAAATGTATGACGAAATTTTGACAGACATGTGACAAGAAAATAAATTTTTAATAGAATGACAGTCAGGTTCACATTAGTATTTTAACACGATTTGTTGTTTGTTTCAAATATTAATTACGAAATAAAATTTTTGAAAAATTGTTACGCTTTTTTGTCCTGTCTTGTCCCCTGTAACACTTAAGAGATGTTAATCTCCAAATAATTTTTTTTTTTTTTTTCAAATAAATTCCTTCTAATAATGGCTTAATTTTTCATTTCCAAGAATTTTTTTCTTTGAAAATATTTCATAAATTTTCCCCCTTATCATTATGGCCCTGGGTAAACCATCATGGAAATTGAATTTCTTGTTTCTTACTTTTCTATTGTAATTCATCAAAAGAACATTTCGAATAACTTGTCAAAATTTGTGACAAGTTGTTATCGCTTGAATATGATCACTTCTTTTCCAATATTTCTTTTTGATTATGACCTTAATAGTGGTAAATGCATGTTAAGCCTTTCTTTGTTTCTGTGTAAATTAAAAAAATTTGAGTTTCCAATGAATAATTTCTTGTTGCACAAAAGAGGTTTCTTCTAAATGATCTTACCAGCTATTAAAGAAAATTTTTTAAGAGAGCATGATTTGACATTTTAAAGACATTCAAAAGAGACCTCCTTACTTTGAAAGTTGATAACGGCCATCTTGTTGAAGCCACATCTGTCAAATTAGTTGTCATTTAGACTCTCTTTTGTTAAATAATCATGGACAACCATAAACGTATGTTAGCTTAATGGTCTCTGCAGCAGTGGGCAACTGACCCTTACTTTCATGTCCAGCAATAATCCCCATTTCTGGATGAATTTATGCTTGAATAAACAAAATTGTCCAAATAAGGACGATACCAATCTACATGAGATTCAAAGGCGTTCATTGTCTCGCCAAACAATTTACTGTTTGGTGTGGATTTTTTGCTGGCGGTGTCATCAGTCCACATTTCATTGAGAATCACGTTGCCCAAGCCATCACTGTGAACAGAGAGTACTATAGGGCGATAATAACCAACTTTGTTTGGCCTAAATTGGATGATGTGGATATCAACGACATGTAATTACCATGGGACTGTGTTACACGTACCATACAGACTATGCCACATAGGAGATTCTGCATGAACGATTTGAAAGTATGATAATCTCATATGGAGGTGATATAAACTGATCGTGCCATTCGACTGCGTTCGATTTTTTCTTGTGGAGTTTTCTTAAATCACAAGTGTATGCGGAGAAGCCACAAACAGGTCCTTAAAGTCGACGTAATAATAAGAATAAGCCATAAACCACAGAGGCCTTGAAAGCGAATATAGCACATGTCATCGTTCAATTTCAACCCGATTTAAACGCCAGAATATGAAGCCTTTGCGCTGACCAACTTCTTCTTCTTCCCCAGTTTGGTAGAACTTGGTCAGTACAGGGACTGCGTTCACTTTTGGCATCACAACGGGCCGCTATGCATGCTTAAGTCAGCTTTTGGTATCAAAGCTACCACTCAAACCTAACCTAAATGCCAGAATCATGGAAAATTTAACATTTTGGATGTCCTTCACCCAGAGAAGTCTTGGCGGACGATGTTTTTTTCCACAAGAAATGACACCAATGAAGTCCCTGTAGTCTAGCAGGTAGAGCGTTGGCCTATTGGACGTAAGGCCTCGGTTCAAACCGCAGGTCAGACATCTCCAACGAAACGAAATATGAAAAATATTTCCTCGGCGAATTCCTCTCAGCAGATTTCTGGCAAAAATTTTGAGACAAAATAAAATTGCCATGAAAATAAATTGTAGGTCCCGCTACTCATGGATAAAATTAACACACATAACACAAGTGATGTGAGAAGTTAATCTAAGTTGTAATCCTTACTGTAAGGGCATCAATAGAAATAGGCCTGCAATTGAAAAACAAATGAGATTTTGTCTAATTCTTCTATACTTCCTACGATCAAAATACTTAGTAATCGTACGGTTACCTTCCTCTATATATTCTTCCTCGTAATACTTTCCTTTGAATAATTTCAAATAGCTTGGCATTCATTCTCCTTTTACCATTTTCTATACAAATTTAACGTCTATATTCTAGCCAGCCTAACCACCATTTTATGCAATACATAGCCATAAAAACCAGGAGATTATTTTTCGAATTATTTTGCAATTTTAATTTACTACTGGACTACATTTTTTCTTCAAAAGAATAGAAGAAAAAAATCAAATTACGTAAGAAAAAAAAAAATAAAGAATATTTAACGGCCCATAACTGTTCTCTTGGCGGAAGGTCTTATGGCAGAAATACCTTTTTTATAGCCAAAAAGATTATAAAACAACAAGAAAATAACAAAAAAAAAAAAATAACTTTACAGTTTATAGATCATGAAAGACCTACATTTTTACAGTCGTATTTTAGACTAATTTTCTCACTTACAATCCAATATTTCGGCAGAATTGCAAAAAAAAAAAAAACGAAAAAACAAAACAAAAATACTGCCTGTAATGTTAAGAATTTCTATGATTTCGTTTTATGCAAGATGTTGATGCAACAAAAAGTTTTTTTACAATATAAATAGACAGTCTTCGAAGACAGTATTCGCAAGACTGCTGAATGCTGTAATAAAAGTTTTAAATTAAGAAAAGTACACTTTAACAGTTTTGTTAAGGATTGAGGGCGAACGAATTGGTGTATGCACTACAGAGTTTGAGTTAGTAGGTAGTGTGTTGGTGTACTAGATGCGAAACCGTGGTTCAAACCCGGACTCAGACATTTCAAATTAAATGGAAAATTAAAAATGTTTCCTATGCCGACTACATCCGAGCAGTCTTCTGACGAAGTAAATAACATTACCATGAAAATTTTCTTCAAAAATCTGTCGTTCGGCGAGTCCAGACACTCATGGATGAAATTAACACATACACACAACATGTGTGGTGTGAGAAGGCTAGGTCGTAATCCTCACTGTAAGGTTGTAATGACCAACACATTATCACAGTTCCCTTAAAAATCTTCATGTGGAAGTCATAGTTTTTTTTTTGCCTGAGCACCAATCAGACAATAACCAGTAATTAGCTCAACCGCAAAGCCTATTTGTGAATTCTATTGAGCCCTTGATGTTGTCGTAGTCTAGTAAGTAATGTGTTGGCTTATGACACGTAGGGTCTCGGTTCGAACCCCAGCTCAGACATCTCCAACTAAACGAAATATGAAAAAAAAAATATTTCTTCGGTGACTTACTCTCAGCAGATTTCTGCCAAAAACTCTGAGAGTAAATGAAAATGCCATGCAAAGTTTCTCAAAAATCTGTAATTCGGAGTCGACTTTAAACTATAGCTGCCGCCACTCATAAGTGGTGTGAGAAACTAGGTTGTAATCCTGGCTAAAGGGATGTAATGACCATTCATGTTATGTATGCAGTTGCGTCATAGCTTAGATATATTCATCATGCCCAAGTGTAGCGTGCGAGCATCTTAGATTATTATGCAACATTAGTTTATGGAATTGTAACTTCTTTTTGTCCAACACAGTAAAAAGAATTCGTGGCAATAAAAAATTTTTTATGGCCTTTTGCGGGAAACGAGAAAAAATTCTACAAAAAAAAATAATTTTCTTACAAAAAAAAAAAAAAAAACACTTCCAACACTAGACAAGAAAAGAAACCATAAAAATAAAGGTTAGACAGTTAGACACGATCATCTCCAGCTTTCTGGTACTAACTGGCTAACTATCTAAGCTGAGATTGTTTTTTTTTTTGGGGGGGTTTAAAAAGCAGGCGTACGGAGGCGACGGTATTGGGTAACTTTATGAAGAATCAAGAAGAAAACAGAAAAAATTAGGTGTATGGAAATGGAAGGTGGTAATATTAATGCTGTTGTTAAAGGGGTTTACACCCACCGATTATATAGTTTAGATAGATTTCTCGTCTTCTTTTATTTTTTTTTTTTGTTTTGTGTAAGAGCTTCCTTGTTTTATTGGTGAAAAAAGTATTTTAAAGTAGTCTTCGTAATAAAGTTAAAAGAAATTATTGGATTGTATAAAAAATAATAGCGAATGAAAAAAATGAGAAGAAAAATTAAAGGTAATGAGTTAAAAAGTTGTGTTACTTTAAATTTTGGCACGATTTTTATTTTTTCTTTGATTTACAAAAATAAAAATAAAAAAAAACAAGAAAAAATAATTCGTTTCACACTTTTGTAAAGCAGGATATTCTCTTGTGATATTCACACTTATGACCTTTTTTTCCTTAGAAAAATGGAAAAAAAGGAAAGAAGAACAACATTTTTTGGTGAGGGTTTTCTTTATAACAAGAATTACCGAAATTACATGTTCTTTTCGTTTTTTTTTTTTTGGACTTGAAACTATTTCTACTTGAATTTTTGTTCTTTTTTTTTTTTTGTTTCATAATTTATGTGAAATTGCAATGTTTTTCTTCTTCTTGTTTTTAAATAATTTATAACTGCTTTATCTGTCGAAGAAAAAGAAGCTTTGAAACTCAAAAATATTTTTATTACGGCATAGTTTCATGGCTGTTTCTCATTATAAAGCAATAAATTAATCAATTTTTCTTGCCAACCTGGCCCGAAAAAAAAGCAATTTTCCTTCACTTATTTGTGACCTTTACAAAGAAATTGCTTTGTGGACGATGGAACGCAAAAGGTTACAAAAAATTTAAGGGAAATATTTTTCCTTAGAATCTGTTATAAAAGAAATTTGTCTTGGCTTAATAAAAATATGAGTTAATAACACAATTTCTTTAATACTTTGGAGACCGTTTTGTTTTTTGCTTGAGAACTTTTAATACACAACCTTCCATAAAGTATTTAATTCCATAAAAAGATTGAGTGAGGTTTGGAAGAATACCATTTGACAATCTTATAAAATTATATTCTGAATATCAAATAATCTTGAATCAAGCAATTACAGCATTACTTATCTACTTACTTACGCTTACAGTGAGCGTCAAAAGAAACTGTAGATTAAAATAAAATATATGTACATTAATAAATTACCGTTATTTTTATTTTCAAATTGTTTCATTGCCAGTTTTCAAAATTGAAACAAAAAAATTACAAAAAATTTCGAAATATTGTCAAATTTTTTCGGGCACTCTCCCGAGTTGAGTTTCATGGTTGTTAGAATTTTATCCATAGTGCACAGTTTTTTTTACAAAATAGCTTTTCACACCAGTTATGTATGTTGTGTTTGTTAATGTGGTGGGACCTACAGTTTAAAACCGACTCGGAACGACAGATTTTTTTGAGAAACTTTACATGGCAATTTTTTTTTTATTTACTCCAATTTTTTTATTTGCCAGAAATCTGCTGACAGGAAGTAGCCGAAGAAATATTTTTCCATATTTCGTTTTGTTAGAGATATCTGAGCTGGGGTTTGAACCATGAACTTTCGTTTAATAAGCCTACTACACTAACTACTAGACAACCTTCTAGACAACTTACTTGACTACTTACTAGTCCACCTACTAGGCTACCACCAATTTTTACTTACGAGAGCAATAGTAGGTAAAGAAATTCTTTGCAGATTTCAAGAAGAAAATGACATTTATGGACCTCGTGGCAATGCCAAGTATAGGAAATATCGACTCATAATTGTTTATAACCAACACAGCACTTAATGCTGCCATTATCTGATCCACCACACGTTCTTTCATGCAAAGAAAGGTGGTCTCCCAAAATCAGCAATTGGAATGGAATTAGAAATTCAGTGTATTGTCCTTACTTTCTGTTGGCTTCTGGCAACATCGGTGGTGTAGCATTAATCATCCATGTATGAGGATATAACTGTACTGGCTACTGTTTAGCAATCAAAATCATCACTGCTTTTATACCACATTATTCGAGACCTATTTGGAAGGTTACCAATTGTCGGAATTACACACTTGGCTAATTATATTTAAATGCTTGTTTTTCCCTAATTTTTTCGATGTACAGATTTACATCAGATAGCAGGCGACATCGCAATTTAACAGGTTCCACAAATTAATTCTGGCAATCCGTTGAAATTTATGGTCAATTGTGTCAGGTGCATTGTAGTCGCCACTTGTCAAAATAGAATTTTCGTTTTGTTTCGAAAAATTACTCAGAAAAATAATATAAAACTACAGACTTAGACAATTAAATGTTTAGCCTTTAAATAAATATACTGCAAAGTAAATATTCGCCTTAACCCTTGTGCATTGTAAAATTTTGGTGGAAAACAAATTAAAGAATATTTTGCCATTACAATGCAATTTTTCAATTGCTATTGCTGCCTGCACAAAAATAACACTTCGTTTTATTTATTTTACAGGTCTGTACCTGTTTTTATTTCAAATCCTTTTCATTTTGTCTGCGGCTTTAATCGATAAACGTCTTTTGTTGTAATTTTTTTCTTTGTGTTACTGGTGGCTGCTTTGTCTGCTGATGTGTGTGAATTCCTAGAAATTGTTGTCACACTTTTAAAATAATATTCTTAAAGGATTTTCCCTTTAAGCAGAATAGGGAAGAAATTTTTTAAGAATCCTTTCTTTTCCGTTAAGAACAAAATCTTGTTAGTTTAGCAGAAAAAAGATATTTAAGCTGTTGGCTTTTAATCCTGCCTACAGTAAATGGATGTTAAATTTTGAGTGTGAAGGAATTTTAGTTTTCGAAAATTACAGATTTAAAGACAGACTTGGGATTTTATATTAGCACTTTAAGGTATGTTTTCTTTGAAAAAGACTTATGATTCATGGTTTAATTATAGATATTAAAGGCTTGGTTATTAAATATGAAATCCCCTTAGTCTAGTACGTAGTATGTTGACTTATAAGACTTGAAGCCACCCTTCAAAGTCCAGCTCAGATATCTCCAACAAAATGAAATATCAAAAAAATATTTCTTCGGCTACGGAGTTTTAGCCGGAAAACTGCTGAGAGAAAATAAAATATGTAATACGCCATTTAGTTTAGAATGTGCTGTAAACAAATTCTATAACAAGAAATACATGCCGTAATAAAAGGGAGCAATAAAAGCTTTTCATTATGATATCAAGGACTTTACAACACATTTATAGTGAATGTTAAAACATGTCCTTTTATGATTTTTAAGTAAGCCTGTTCCATGTACTCATGTGTGTTCGTTTTTATTTTGCATTTCAGCGGAATTTTTGGTTGCTGTGGTAGTGAGAATAAAAGTTTAAAAGGAACATTTTCTAAATGAAAAATTCTAATTGCACAGAGAAAGTAACACAAAGCAAAGGATTAGTTAAGACTCAGTTAAATAAAGTGAAACTTTGAAAGTAAAAGTAATGGAAACCAGAGCAGGCTTAACGATAAAAATAATATTCGTTATACACTTCATTGAATGCTGCAAAGGAGACTAGGTCAGCTACTAATTTTTAGGTAGGTAGTTTACAAAATTCCTTTGCGATTTCAGCGGTAAATTTTAATTATTTTCTGTAAAATCCTGCTGAATGGTTGAATGGGAATTCAAAATCATTTTAGGCAATCAGTTCATCTCAGTAGATTTCATGCAAAAACTTGGAGAGTAATTAAAAACTGCCATTAAAAAGTTTCTCAAAAAACTGGCGTTCCATGTCGACTTTAAAGAGGAGGTTCCACAACTCATGTATACAATTTTTACCCACAACATGGTATGAGAAACTGGGTTATAATCCTGGCTCAAGGGTTTTAATGACCAATTATGTATGTATATATGTAATCAGTTCATTTATTTTGAACTCAGGCACTACCTGGAGACATAAAAACTAGTTTTTTAATAAGTTTTCTGTGATGTTTGAGGTCCATCAACTAATAATTAAGGGACTGAAGTGTACTAATTTTCAATAGCATCATAAAATCAGTTCTAGTAACACAATATACAGAATTTTAAGTATATAATGACCATTTGATTTACCATTAACCATCTCTGACTCGACTCAGCCTTCTCTAATTTGATGCACCTTTTCTTGATAGTCGTTTGTTGCTCAATATCGAATCAATCTCTAAAGTCATTAAAATTTCAGGCTAATTTTCAGATTGGTTCTAAGGGTCTGATGGTTCTAAGAGTCTTGGTGTTGATTTCCATACTTACTTAATTGGCCATTAACAACCTGATTAACGGATTTCGGACTGCCTTAATACATACTTCCAGGCAACTCTGCTTCTTGGGCGTCTACGCCAGTTGGTCACATCAATCGATGACAGGGCTTCCTCGATTTGGTCCTTTCAACGCAAACAACGTCGATCCCCGCATCAAATACCCGTCTCGCCGGATCATCTTCCTTGGTGCTGATTGCTAAATCGAATTATCAGGGCTTGCCACTTAGTTCTGAGGATTCAGCTCAAGCTAGTTACCTTTAACCTTTTTAAGAGATTGTTCCTGTACCATAGCTTTGAAAAATACAAAAAAACCTCTTCTGATAACCATTGAACCTACCAACTACCACCATACATATCATTTGTTATAATTGCTGTGGTTCTTTAGCAATGAAACCAATATTAACAACAACAAAAACAACAACAAATTTATCTGTAATTAACGCCCTTTCGCTAATTACAAAAACGCTTGTATTACAGTTTTCACGCTTCTTCCCTTTATCTGCTTTGCTTCCATTCGTAATTGTCTGGTAATTGATTATTGCCGACTAAATATTTAAAATAAATATTAGAGAGAGGAATTCTTCGCATTCTAAATACAGACATCATTAATGAAGGTAGAAAAAGAAAAAGCAAAAGAACAGAGAGAAATCTCAAGAAAAATAAACAACATTTGAGTTTACGAATTAATTGTGAACTGAATTGTTTTCCTTTTTCAAGGTCTCTTGATGAATTGCCGCCGTTACAAATTGCTTTATGGAAACCAGACGAAAAAAACAATTCGTATTATAAAACCATACGTTAATGAGTTTCTTGTATTTACACAATTCGATCGTATTATTATATTATGATTGTAAGAATACAAAATATAAACTTGCAACTTCTGGTTTATAAGGAACGTAGTAACGTTGTTTACATATGAAACAAGGTAACCCTAATACACTAGAACTATACAAAATTTTTAATTTACTGAAAATCCCTACACAATTTCATTAAAAGCCTTTTGCAATTATTATTAATTGAAGACAAACATTCACTGTTTTATTGTTATTAGCCCAGAATGCTTGACTACTTATGTATGCAACACTGGTTAGCCATTTTATGCTCCTAATGGTATGCAATTGTTATCATATTCTCTCTCAGAATGCTTGAGTGCATGTAAATGCTTTTAATTGTTGTACATTATTAAGTGCAATTTATAGGAAATAGAGTCAGTAAGTCAGTGGGATAAAGGATTCCATAGAGGGAGGATAAGACAATTATATAACAAACACAAAAGAGATAACCGCATTGATGCAAAAAAAGCAGGTTTTCTGTAAGAATGCCTTGTGGAAGAAGTTTGGTATATGATTCATTCGTGAGTTCGAAATGACAAAATTTGTAATCCGGTGGGAACCTTATAAGCCTTGCAATGAGCCAGACCAAAAGGTACTAAAGTTAAGAAAGAAACTCAGAAGATTTTTTATTTGGAATTGGAAGAGAATCATTTGCCATGAGCAGAAGCTATTATCACCTGCTTCTGAATATGACATTCGGCCCAACAAAGACTCAGTATGAACGAGGGTTTAAAAGCCCTACTAGTTATCAAACAAAACGTTGTTTATTGTTACAAAAATGAAGAATCTGGATACTGGTGTTTTGCTATTACATCGCTTAACATTAAAATTATAAACAAAAGTACAACAACAAACTCCAGCACAAAAAAATTGTAAGCAAGTAAACAAAAATACAACAACACACACTACAACAATAAATGTAAACAAAATACACAAACAACAATGATGAAACAACGATGTTTATATTTAAAGAGATCTCGAGAAGGCGAATCCACGAACATTTGCCTTCAAGAATATTCATTAGACTGTTTACGTTGCCATATAAAAGGCAAAGCAGGCGAGTGAGTTAGTGCAGTTGAGTCAGTCTTGTGTGAAGACGCGGTGCGTTTGACGAAGAGTAATCCGTTACAAAGATCTGTCGGATAATTGTCTAGTTATTGTTATTGTACATGCAAGGGGTATAAACAGAGGAATAACAAAGAAGAGCAATTGTTCTTATTGTTTACATCAAGTTGTGAACAGTGGCACACAGAATTGTTCGAGTAATAAAGAATTTCAATTAAGAACTAATCACAAATTTATTTTTATTTTATTTGCAATGTACGAACTCATATTTTAAAGGTTTTTAAAAAGTAAAAACGTAGCAATATTTAACTTGAACTCTAATCTAATCTAATCTCTAAGGGATCAATAAACCCTTCAAATTAATTCAAAAATAATTTTATTACAACAATTTATAAGAAAAGACTCATGGTTTTCTATCCCTAAATCGAACATTAAAAGAATTTTAAAAAGTCTTATAAATAAAAAGAAATTATTTGAACGTTTAATAAACGCTTTAATTAATTGCCAAAACACTTCAACTGCAGCAATTGAAATTTATGCCTTTTCGATCGATTTAAGAATTGCGATTAAAGCCATGTCTGTGTATGTAAGTGTCTCTCAATATAAGCTACTCCCCTCAAAACGCAAAAATTAACACAATTATACAGTCTAAGACAGTTATATTGAGTATGAATATGTATGTATGTGTATGCATGAATGTTTGGTCTTTAAATAATAACGGCAAAGCCAAAATAAGCAAAACTTAAATGCATGGTAGACGGCAACCATTTATACCATGTATAAATGATACGTATGCAACGCATACATATTTACTTGGAACACAGTCTATAATTTCGGCATTATAAATCATCATTTTTGTCTCTTTCGCTCGCTCTCGCTGTCTGTCTCTGTGCGCGGCATAAAACTGTTAAAGCAGCAGCAAATTAGTGATTGAGCCTTTAACAATGTACACGCAGCAGTATGAGTGTAAATTGAACACAAAAGCATACGGATTTATAACAATAATTGTTGTTATTGCTGATATATGACAGCAACAGCAACAGCAACATATTGCCGAGGCCTAACAAACACTGCAGGCTCAACGCGAATTCATATGGTTGCTGTTGTCAATTTCACGAAAACAAAACTAAAACTTATCGATGTGAATTGAATTGAAACGAATCGTCGTATTGTCTTGTAGCGCAGCAGTGTATGCAGCGTTAAAGTGTAGAGAAAGCGTTCAAGCATAACAATGTATTAAACGCTTTGACTTCATTTTTTTTTTTTTTTTTTGAAAATCAAAAAACATTTAAGCAAACATCACTTAAACAAACCCCTAAAGGAAATACAGTGTCATTCCAACATCAATTTTTAAGTTACGAAAAGAAGTTTTCTTGTCGCTCAATTTTTTAATATTTTTTCATTCCATTTCCTATTGGCCTTTTTATCATTCTCCTTCCCCCTCCAGTATTGTATATTTTTGTGATTTAAATTCATCCAAATTGCAATTTTCAAATACAATTTGTAATTGTTTCCTGGGCAATTTAATGACAATGTTCCTCTATACATACATATATGACTCGTTGCTTAGCATCATATCTGCTTTATGAATAAATTTTCATTGCACGTTGCAATTACCGCTGAATTAAACTTTAAAGCAAAAAAATAAAAAAAATTGTCTTTTAAAGTTTATCTATTAAAACGTTACACTCGCTGCTGTGTTGTGTGGTAGCCGAGAGAATTTATGTGCAAACAATTTAATTAAACAGCTTTAAGTGATATAAATTGCTGAGACAAATGCTGATTAAATTAATAAATTTTGATATGGTTAGAGAGAACGAAAGAAGCTTTTCATTTTCATGCACAACAACACCAACGGCATTAGGGGCGAAATTCAATAGTAAGAAAAAATACATATGGAAAGGGTGCTGCAAAGAGAGCAACACAATTATTTGTTAATGGCAGGAGTATGCAGGAATTACTTGCTGTCTGCTGGGGATTATTACTGAAGGGTATGAGAACTTTCCAACAATTTTTCCTGATCACTATTTGAGCCACTATCAACGTGCAAACTTCGTCCTGGCCTGCTGGGAATCACTTCTTATGCTACTGAAGCGAATGATTATTTTTGACTCTTTTTCCTTTCTTTACGTACTTTTTTCTTGACTATCCAAGCGATTCAAAATACTAGTTAAAGTGATCTACTACAGATATGATAAATCCAGGTTCAAACCTTAGAGCGTCTGCCTTTATTCTTTCAGCTTTCCTAGTTAGTCCCATGGTAATCTCGGATCAAACTTATAGGAACTAAGTCTGGTCTGGCTATGATATGTACTCAATACCTTCTGCTCAAACTTCCATTCATTCTTCGATAGAAATTTTCACTTTGAAAATAGTCACGAGTTTGTTCATACTCTTCTCTGAGCCTGAATGGATTCGTATACCACAGAATAGTTCTTTTCTAAAGGGGATACGTAGATTACAAATTCCTCCCTTCATTTTTAGTACTTAGTCTCCTTGTAAACCATTTTCCAGAGTCATAGAACCTGCTGATTCTGTCTGGTTGATAATTAAGAAGGAAACTTGCGCTTAATCTATCAGGTCACAATACCTTCTGATGAATCTTGTGTTCTATCTGTCTTCCATTATCCCAACTGTGGTTGCCATGACTGTGGTTTTAACTGCCTAATGGAAGGTAAATAAATTACGTTGGTTATGCCAACACATGTACAACGCCAATCTCAAGTATCCTGAGAATAACGTCACCAACGGTCTCTTCAAACTTACCTCTTGGTAGTTTACAACCACCTCAAAAAATATAACAACTAGACTCTACTCTATTGGGCAAAGAATACCACCCAGTAGCAAATCTCTAGTTCTGTCTTCTTAATTCGTCTCCTGTATTTGTTTACACAGATTTTGTACATGGAAAATCCATCATCCATCCGTTTTTAATAGGGACCTTACCCCTTCTATTACATGTTCCTTATTTTTGAGCTCTTAAGGAATATAATCAGATGCAAGAATTGTTTCCGTAGCCCTGTCTATGGTATTTGGTCAGTACAGCGACGGCGTTTACCTGTTGTATCACAATGGGCCGCTATGCATGCTTAAGTGAGCTTTGGTATCTAAGCTACCACTTCGACCTAACCTAACCTATCTATGGTCTCATGAGTAGTATAACCGAATGCATCCTCTGCATCCAAACATGCTCAAATTTCCACAGGAATTGTTTTCGTAGATCAAACCGCCCTATATGCGTATTATCTTGGATGTTGTGATAAATGCTTACGCAGTTGTTAAGAAGCTCCAAACCTTTCAAAATAATCCATCTAGAAGCCCCTTGAATCTCTAAAATTTAATCCATTCAGAAAGTATTTGTTTAAAGAAACTGTTATGTTTTTACCTTTTCAAAACGTTTAAAATATGACCTCATAGATTGCAAATAAAATGAAAATAAATTTGTATTTAGTTGTTTAGTCGGGTTATAGGGTATGGTTAGTATTTAGGGTAAGAGGGGTTAGGATATATATAAGTAGGACATGCACAAACCTTTCTTGTATGTGTGTTTGTCTATATATTAATAAGAAATATTATTTAAAGTTTTATGTTTGTGTATTTTCTGTAAACGTTATAATGTATTTTATTTTTATATAAAGGTCACAATTTGTATTATTTGTATATTAGTTCACAATGTTCAAAATAGTTGGGTTTGGATATAAATTCACAGTTTGATTTAAATTAAGAATTTTGATTTCACAGAATATATTAAGTCACAATATTATTTTATTATTACAATTTATTTAAAAATTCAAAATATGTATATATGTTCAATAATTTAATTCACATGCGTAAGGACTTGTTGGGTTCCTGCCCTGTGCCGTCCAATCATCGATAATCAACTGGCTATTGGGATATTAGGAATAATTCTGAATCTCTTACAGAAAGTGTGTATGTTGATGTGTGTGGTGAATGTTGATATATATGGTGAATGTTGTGTATGTTGGTGATGTTATTGTTTGTTAGTGATGTTTGTGCTGCCATATTATAAGTCAGGGTTGGGGTTGTATGTACTTGTTCACTCGTGTGAACATCCTCCCGGGCCGGCAACCTGTGAATGAAAATAAATTATTTTTAATTGTTCAAAAACAAGGGGTATGGGTAGTAAGTTTTCACTCCAGATGTCGGCGTCTTCCCATGGGTTCAAACATCAATTTTGACCTCTAAATGGGCCATAACTCTCTGTCGGGTGGAACCTGAAGTGATTCTTTGGGTGAGTAATAGTTGTGGATGTTCCAGGTAACAATTTGGGTAGATAAGGAGTGTATGGGTGAGTAGTGGGTGATTGTTAAGGGTATAAGGGTGAGTAAATTTAATCTTTTCAGACTATCATATTCCCCATTGAAATACTGTGTCTGACAAAGAATTATTAGTCTATCACGGGTGGTTTTGATCTCATGCGCATCAAGTTTAATACTCGGGTGGGTTAATAATCTATTGAGTATTTCGTCAATAGATTGTGGGTTTTCTCGATCCAGAACTATGTTGTCATGTCGAAATTTAATTCTTCGAGTAAATGATGCGTGGTCACAAAATCGATAGACATAAGACAATATTCTAAAAGCTTTAGACCATTTAGAAAATCTTTCTAAAATGTCCTGGGTAGGGTGGGTGAAGTTCATAGATGGTTTTGGGTATACAATTTTAGTTTCAGCATGAGTTTCGGAGGGTAGATGTGTTGTTGGCCACTTTGTCGGATCTTTCTTCAACCATGTTGGTTCATTCCATAATTAGTCATCCTTCAGTTCGTCTGCATTGCAACCATGACTTACATTGGCTGGGTTGTCATAAAACTCCAAATTTCTAAAATGTCCTGGGTAGGGTGGGTGAAGTTCATAGATGGTTTTGGGTATACAATTTTAGTTTCAGCATGAGTTTCGGAGGGTAGATGTGTTGTTGGCCACTTTGTCGGATCTTTCTTCAACCATGTTGGTTCATTCCATAATTAGTCATCCTTCAGTTCGTCTGCATTGCAACCATGACTTACATTGGCTGGGTTGTCATAAAACTCCAAATTTCTCCAGTTCCTGGTTCCTCCCGCCTCGAAAATTGGAGACACACGGTCTATCAGAAAGCTTTCCATGTAGTTGGGGTTTTGTTGAGCCATACCAAATTATTACAGAGTCCGTCCAGAAATGCATCGGGTATTGGGTTAATTGCAGCTGGGTAATTATGTTTTGTGCTATCTTTGCCAACAACACTGCACAACAAAGTTCTAATTTCGACGAAATGACTTCGATAGGTGCAACTCTCGTCTTAGCGAAGAGTAGGGTTACGGACATAGATCCGTTTATGGGTATAACTCGTGCGTATATAATCGCAGAGTATGTCTTTTCAGGAGCATCTGAAAAGTCATGAAACTCAATTCTTGCCGAAAGTGAAAAATGTATCCATCTATGAACCCGAATATTGTCATTATCATAAAACCGAAATGGGTGGGTGGTCAATTTCGGGTGGATACTGTTAGCGGGTTCGGGTAAGTAGTTAGCTAAGTAACTATTCTGGGTGAGTAACGGGTGTGTAACGAAGGTGAAATATGGAAGGTTATTTGAGGGGAGTTGACTAGTGTGTGGGTAGGACTACGACCTTGGTTACGGGCCGAGTCAACGTTCCGGTTGATGTTCGTAGTTCGACTATTCTAGGTAGTCCATCGGAACCTGGGTGAGTTTTGATTACTCGTCCGAGTAACCATTCAATTGAGGGTAAATTGTCCTGTTTAATGACGACAATGTCATTGACCTCCACCGGACGTTTAGGGTTCTTCCATTTATAACGTTTATGGAGCTCTTCCAAATATCCATCCTTCCATCTTTTGCAAAACTGATGGTGTTGAATTTTCAACCTTTGCCATCTGTTCGCTAGGGTAATATTTTCGTTATTTAAATAGGGTTCAGCGGGTTTATCAAGCTTGACAGAACTGAAATAAGAAACTAATCTTCGGGTAGGGTGAGAATACTGTACTGGTCCGGTTAAAATCCAACCAAACTCAGTTTCTTGAGCTATTAATGTGCCAAGAATATCTTTCTTAACACCAGCTCCAAGAATTCGTGGGTAAAAATCGCTACCAATTATGATATCAACTGGGCGGCTTTCATAAAATTTAGGATCCGCCAATGGGATCCCGTCCAACTCTTTTATAAAAGTAGGATTTAAATTTTGGGTGGGTAAATTTCGGGTGAGTGTTTTGACAACAATTGCCTGAATATTCAGTGAAAATTCCTTATTTGTGTTAGAACCAAGATGTATATTACACATCTTGTTCGAACGTGCTGAAACAACCTCATTTAAACCTGAGATCTCAGCAACTATGGGTAGGGTGGGTAAGTGTAGTTTGCGCCTTAGCTTATCAGAAATAAATGAAAAATCTGATGCTGGGTCAATAAGCGCTCTAGCAGGGAATTCTTCACCGTGTATTTTAATATTCAAGGCAGCTGTGCCTAATAATTTAGCTCCGTCGTCTAATTGGGTTTTGCTTGATTGGGTTTGGGCAGAGAAAGACTGTATTGCAATTGACGTAGAGGGTTTATCGTCATTTTGTGGGTTAGTGTTTGGGTTGGGTTTGTGTAATAGAGTGTTATGTCTGCCGCCACAGTATCTGCATGTAAATGTACTGCGACATTCTGATACTATATGGCTAATGGCCAGACAATTATAACATATTGCGTTCTTTCTTACAAATTCAACTCTTTCATTTATTCCTAGGGAAGTAAATGATGAGCATTCTTTCAAGGTGTGGTTATTTTTGCACAGTTTGCACAATGAACCATCGAGTTTTCCTTGTGTTTTCGGGTAATTATGGGTATTTGGGTGGGTTTGGGTAGAAATCAAGGGTTTGCTCTGGAATTTGTTTGTGGATCGGGTATCCTTCCAATTGTTCCGTGTCACATTGTGGAACGTCTGTACCCTTCTGTTAAATCGATTGTTGATGTCCTGGAGGAATTTGGGTTTTGGGTGGGTGTTTGGGTTAGGGTTAGGTTTAGGTTCAGGAACATCATTGACAGAAGTGAGTTCTTTGAATGTATTTGTTAAAAATACATCCATATCTGTCCAGGAAGGCATTTCGGCACAATCTTTCAGGGTTTTTTCAAATTCCCTTCGGGTTTCCTTGGGTAATTTTGTTAAGCAGAGATATACAATGATAGGATCCCAATTGTCCGTATCTATCTCCAGTGTATTCAAATTTGCAATACAGCAATTAATCTTCCTCTGTAATTTTCTTATTGAAACACTACACAGAGTGTTTACCGCTGGTAAATTTAGAAGGGTTTTTATCTGTGCATTAATTTGCATCCTTCTATTTTCGTACTGATTTACCAGTTGGGTCCACGCAATAAGAAAACCGTCATTAGTTAAGGGTGCGTTGTCGACAATTTCTTTAGCCTCGCCGCTAGTCTTATTCTTGAGGTAGAAAAGTTTTTCTACACCACTTAGGCGGGTATTGTTGCCATAAATAGCCTTGAATAGGTCTCTGAACGAGGCCCAAGACTTGAAATCCCCACTAAAAGTTTGCATATCGCAAGGGGGTACGTTAAATCCAATTGAGTGGGTGGGTTGTGTAAATTGTTCGGGTTGGGTTGGGTTAGAATTTTTGGGTTGGGTGAAACTTTCTATAGACTCATCTATGGAAATCATAGATGATCTATAGAATTTTTTGGCAGATCTCACATTTCTGGAGAGGCCATTAAAATTAATCGAATTGGCAATTTCAGGGTCATTGAGTTGTGGCGATTCTCGGATCTGTTTGAATTTTCCATCAATATTCGACCACAACTCTTCCAATTCACTCTTCATGAATCTCAATGCGGGTAGTGATTGAGAATTCTCTGGACTGTCTTTACAGTCCTCCTCAAAGGCACTTAAGTCCTCTTGGATATAACGCATTATATCGGCGGCTAAAGTTTTTAATTCCGACATCTTTATTTCAAAATTTAATACGAGAGGATTGGAAAAAAGTCAATAAAACTCGGTAGTAAGTCAATTTACCGCGGGTAAATTTGGTTCAAAAAATATTTATTTCAGTTTTGAAATAAATCTAAATAGCAGACGAAATTGTCTATTGGGTATTCTTTGTGTTTTCGTTGCACTACACAAAGTGAACGGCAATATTTGTTCCTTGCAATAGTTTGGAAATTATATCCAAGAAAAAAGGGTATTTATTGGGTGGGTAGATTAAAGATAATATTTCCTATTGCAAGTTTTCGCACGTTCTAAATTTTCGCGTTAAAATTATATGACAATTTTATAAAAAATGTAAATTGAAAATGTTCAACTTACCTTGTCTGCTGAGGGTAGGGTACAAACCAAATTTTTTCCAATTCCTCTTTGTGTGATGTTTGTTGTGTTGTGTTAATGTTAATAATGTTAATTTGTTAGTAGGCACTTATTTGTAATTGTTTTTGATTTGTGGTTAGTGAACAGTATTGCAATGTAATTGTTTGTGCACTTGATATTTTTGAATTTTTTAATTTTTGTCCCTATGTATATTTTGTTGCTATTTTTTATGAACCGTGTTGAACTTTTTATTTTTGTGTTCCTTTAATTTTGATTTTGTTTATATATTATTTTGACAATGTATATATTTTGTTTCTTTGTGCAATATGTATTTTGTTTCTATGTTTTATGAACTTTTGTGAACTTTTCTATTTTCTTTTTAATTTTAAATTTGTTTTTAATTTTTATTTTTACAGTTCTATGTAATTTCACTTTATTTGTGTACTTTTAATATGTAATAATTTTAAATGTTTGACCTTGCAATGTTCTTATTTTTTGCTGTTTCTTATGTGTGTTGTTTTTGTTAATGCACTCCTTCATTTAATGTGACCTTCTGTAATTATTGTTTGTGTTAATTGTTAATTTGTGTTTTTATCATACTTTTAAGTATTTTCTTTTTCTTGTGTTTAGATCAAATTTTATTTATGTTTGTTGTTGGTTATCGAGTACTGGGATTTGTTTGTAGGATATTTTGTTATGTTTTTAGTATAGGGTGATTTATTTTTTACACTGTTTTTGTTAGTGTATATGTGTTTAGTTTAATTTGTATGTTCGTTTTGAACTTGCACTACTTTATTTTCTGCACTACACTATTTTTGCTTTTGTTTTTAATTTCTTTTTAGATTTTTATTAAAATTTTAAAATTAGGTTAGGGTAAAATTTGCACAAATTGGGGGTTTATGGGTTATATTTTTTAGAGTGGGGTAGAATATGCACAAGGGTTAATGTGGACTGTATATATTTAGATCGCTGTCCTTTCTTTTCCCTTGAAGGACCATGTTTAGTCGGGTTATAGGGTATGGTTAGTATTTAGGGTAAGAGGGGTTAGGATATATATAAGTAGGACATGCACAAACCTTTCTTGTATGTGTGTTTGTCTATATATTAATAAGAAATATTATTTAAAGTTTTATGTTTGTGTATTTTCTGTAAACGTTATAATGTATTTTATTTTTATATAAAGGTCACAATTTGTATTATTTGTATATTAGTTCACAATGTTCAAAATAGTTGGGTTTGGATATAAATTCACAGTTTGATTTAAATTAAGAATTTTGATTTCACAGAATATATTAAGTCACAATATTATTTTATTATTACAATTTATTTAAAAATTCAAAATATGTATATATGTTCAATAATTTAATTCACATGCGTAAGGACTTGTTGGGTTCCTGCCCTGTGCCGTCCAATCATCGATAATCAACTGGCTATTGGGATATTAGGAATAATTCTGAATCTCTTACAGAAAGTGTGTATGTTGATGTGTGTGGTGAATGTTGATATATATGGTGAATGTTGTGTATGTTGGTGATGTTATTGTTTGTTAGTGATGTTTGTGCTGCCATATTATAAGTCAGGGTTGGGGTTGTATGTACTTGTTCACTCGTGTGAACATTAGTTTTAATTAAATTCTTTATTTGTCGCACAATTCTGTGTGCCACTGTTCTAACTTAATGTAAACAACAAAAATTGCTTTGCTTGTTATTCCACAGTCTGATAAATGTTTTTGAAGTCGAATGTTCGTGGTTTCGCCTTCTGGAGATATCTATAAACGTAAACATCGTTGTTTCATTATTGTTGTTTGTGTATTTTGTTTACGTTTATTCTTGTAGTTTTTGTTGTTGCATTTTTGTTTACATATCATTTTTTTATGCTGGTGTTTTGTTGCTATATTTTTGTTTACTTGTTTATCATGTAAACAAGTTTATTGTTTTTGTAGCTTTTGTTTATAATTTTAATGTTAAACGATATAAAAACTCCATTTCCATTTTCGTAACAAAACCACTACATGCAGCACATTGCAGCATATTTTCAGAACCTCTAATTTTTACAATTGTAGTTCACCCATTTGTAGTATACGTTGCTTAAAAAACCCCACCTTTTGAATTACTCTACTGATGCATGGGAATGTTTTAAGATTTTCCTCTTATGTTGACAACATCTGCCTTCTCTATTAAGCCAGTAAATTTTCTCAATAAACCACTAAAATCTTACACTCACACATAAACCATAACTACTCAATAACACATCCTTTCTTTTCATTAAAAATTCATACATACGAGTAAGTACATATGCATGAGTACATAAATACATACATATGTATATACATATGTACATGCGTACATACAAGCATAATAATAATAAAGCAGTTGAATTGTAAAGAATGAAAAAAAATTCTTGAAATTGTTCTTCAGCATGTCCTTATTGTTAAAGCTCTCTTATCAATTTTTGCTATGCAATTATGATCTTAATTCATCGCTCAAACAAAAAACCTACAAACAACAACACCGACAACAATAACAAAATAGAAAATAAAATGTGTTTATAAAATAGTACATGTGTTGTAGGTTTTATGAAAACTTAAATCAAGATACGATTCAAATTCATTTTTTTTTAAGAAGGAAAGAAATAAAGAAAACCTCTTACTTTGGTTTTTGTGTTTGAGATCCTCGCAAACAATGGCAACATGTGGTTGCTTGGTTTTCATACGCATATTCACGCTTTATTTTTTTTTTCTCTCTTCCAAAACCACAAAATCTAATATGATGGCCTTAAAAAATTGGTTTTCCTTGTAAATACTGCCTACTGTACACTGTATGAAACAACATGGCATACTATCAAGATCATTGATATTTCGATTGCGATAATATTCATAGACGTTCTCCTGTTCTCAGTTATCCTTTCATATGAATATCGAGGGAAAACAATAAACAAAAAAAAAAAACAAAATAAAATTTGTTTTTCTTTTGTCTCATTTCTGTTTGTATTCCTTACTTTTAAAATTTAAATATTTTTTGTTCTCGTTTTTTAGTTCTGCTCTAAAGGAAGTTGCTGCCAGTAACAGTAGTCAGTGGCAGCATAAATATGCGTGAGTCTGGAAAAACCTTATTATTGTTAGCACAAGTTAGTAGGTTGTTTGGTTGGTTGCTTGCTTGCTGCCTGGTGTTTGATTTGTTTGTTTTGTTTTCCTTTAGTGAAGGTGTCACCTACACTGTTATTCCAGTGCGCAGTGTGGCATATGATATTGATGTTGGCGATGTTATCTTTTGCATAATTCTCTGGAAAATACACACGATAAGGTGTGCGTATTAACATGTGTTGTTTGTTGAGCTTAGGTTTTATTGATGCTGCTGCTGCTCATGTATGCATGTATGAATGCCTATATATTAGGGGCTATTAGAGAGAGAGTTTGTACAAATAGATGGATTTGTCGATAAACAGAGAACATATTTGTATTAGTCGGGATTTGAATAACGTTTTAGGGAAAAGCAAAAATCACAAAATTTTCAATGTTAGATTGATCTACTAGGAGTGGTCTAAGGTAGTAACTACATACATACATATACATACATACATAATTGGCCATTACAACACTTCAGTTAGGGTTCCGAACTAGCTTCTCCCACCACTTATGTTGTGTGTGTTAATTTTATATACGAGTGGTGGGACCTACAGTTTAAAATCGACTCCGCAAGACAGATTTTAGGGAAACTTTTACATGACAGTTTTATTAACTCTCAGAGTTTTTACCTGAAAAAATCGCCGAAGAAATATTTTTTCAAATTTCGTTTTGATGTCTGGCCTAGGGTTTGAAGCGGCTACTACTAAAAAAGTAAATATTTGGGAGATATTTTATGGCTTTACACTGAGTTTCAGACTATTTGTTTACTCATAATTTACTGAAGTTTACTAAATTCTCCACAGTCCGATTACCATAATCCTGTCAGTGCTCTATTAATATTATTCCTTTAACTCATACAAGGACTCAAAGGCTTTCTCAAGGTAGCTTTTTGTTGTGTTTGCTTTGCTTCAGTTTGGTTATTCGAACTTTTTCATCAGGTGATTGGTCCACAGTACCAGATGTTGAGGTTGCCTTCTAACTTTGCCTAGAAACAATATCAACACAGATAAAATTTTGGATTTTTTGCTTAAACAGTCGCCCTAGTGTAGTAGTAACATGAAAAAAATTTCTTCGTTGACATCCTTTCAGCAGTCTTGTGATAAAAACTCTGAGTGTAAAATAAAATTGCCTTGAAAAATTTCTCTAATCTGTCGTTCGGAGTCGAATGATTGTAGTGGAGAGGATTTCCTGCACACTGAAAAAGAAACTTCCAAGACAGCAGAATATTCGACTCTTAAGTGAATTAATATTACGGAAAAGTTAAATAAAATACACGGAATAATAAACTGGTATGGATTCTAAGTTAACCATTTCAAGAAATGTCAGGCATGCCTTAGTGATAGCAGAAGACTCGCAGAAAAGTTTTGGAAGTGTAACTTAAGCGTAATGCATTGCATGCATACCAGCCAGGGTGGTCAAGCCTATGCCGATCTATGAAGCTATTGTTTGAGCAGGCGGATTAAATTTTAAATCAGTGAAGACTAGAGACATGAAGCTTATCATTGTGACATAAGACATCGAGTAGCTGCAGGCAGGAATATGTTGGAATATGCACTGAATGTAATACGATGGTTCAGCCAATTCTAACCATTGTTTTTGGGAAGCAGGACGAGTTTGAAAACAGACGAGTGGGGTGGAATAAGATGCAAGGGTTTTTATAACCGGAATATTAAAAATTTTTTCCACAAAAGTGTTGTAGGCTCTTCTGTATATATGTATGTTCCACATGGCAGTGAAAACCATTATTGTGAATTAAATTATTAGGCTGGGAACCGAATCCAATAGGAATTTTATCAAGAGATATCAGATATCAACTGACCCCTAGACAGAATTTGCAAACGAAAACAAATGATGAAAAAGGAGCAGAGGTGTTCGGCCCAAGGGCGAAATATTCGGAACCCATGAAGAAGCTCGTGTATATCTTTCAAGTGAAAGTCTACATCATTCAAGTTGTACAGGTAATATAAAGACCAGGGCATTGCAATAGTATCTAACAGTCAGTCCAACATCCGAGCAGACGGATCTTTTAAGATTAACTTGAGAATAGTATGGAGCTGTCTAGGCAAGTTGAATCATCAAGGCAGGGGCAAAATGGTCACCTTCAGCTTGATAACAGATCAAGTGGACATTGACTACAGTGAAAAGGTAGATGAGCTTGTCAGGTGGTGGTTTTTACACCACTGATGGAGCTAAAAGCTTGCTGTGGAATGGGAAGAGCTGTTTGAAAAGATATGTTGGGAAAACAAGAAGGAGGTAGAAGGTCTAAACTTTTCTCAAATCAAATGGGTTTAAGGAATTCTAAACTTTATTTGGGTAATTAGAAGAGGAGAAAATTTGAGGCAATTTGTTTGGATTTTGTTGTATCAGAATTTCCGTATATGAGTGAATTAGACATGTATCCTTAATGCTTCAACCTTGCTATAATTTGTAGGCACAAATTTCAAGCGATATCAAATATTTTAACGCTTAACTGTGTAAAATGTAATCTTCTTTTAGCCAACATTACTTGCAATAACCTCAGTCTTGTTTATTTCGAAACAAGTAAAATAAAATTCACCTGCTTTCAAAAAAAAAAACCAAAACTAAACTCAAATACAGATTTACGAACGAACCTTTTAAACGCATTTTGTCTTAAAGGAAGTCATACATAGCCACTCACCATAACTGAAATATTTAAGTTACGAGTATCTCTCGCAGCATTTAATTTTTTTTAGTTTCAGTTGATTTATAATATTTTCCATGTAATAATAGGGTTTCACAACATTTAACTCGGCATGAGTTTTGAAGATGATTTTACAAAAAAAAAAGAAACAGAAAAACGTGTAAACACTTGTACAAAAAGCCGTGCTTAATATAAGGTGTTTGTAGAGGCGTTGACACAGACATATTACACCGGACTTTCACCGCTTCAGTTTCCTTGGGAAATGGTATTAGAAATTACAATGGAAACACTAGGGAAAGTGTTACAGTAACACTTCAGGGGGGGACAGACAGACAGCACAGCAGGATATTTCACTTGCTGCTTAATACTGTTGAAAATGTTGCAACAATTACAGTGTTGTTGCATATTTGATTAAAAAACAAAACGAAGAATAATTTTTCTAGTTTTTTTTTTCTTTTCTTGACTTTCTTTCATTATAGACGAGTCGGTTGGTTGGTTGTTTGGTTTAGAGTTTGTATTTCATTAACACCTTTTGTTTAAATGCTGCAGCGAAACTATCCAAAATATGAAAGACATTGTTTTTGTTTAATCATTGCACCATATAATTATGATTGGCGCCTTAAAAAAATTTAATTTTCTCCTTCTATACTCTACAATCAATAGCCGAAGGCATTTTGTATTTTTCTTTATTTTTTTTTTTTTTAATATTTTTTGCTTCTCATCTCATAATGAATTGAGCATTTGTTGCCTGCTTCTCCATTTCATAATGCCTCATAGTGATGATGAAATGGAGAAGCCTAATTATTTGTCGGTTTTCTTATGTTCTGTAATGTAAAATGTTAGTACCAGTATCAAATGTAGATGTAGATTGTATGCAACATGAGTGTTGAACCGCTGATGCAGAAATATACGGTACGCAGTGATTATGCAGGAAGAGGACTGCGGGAGCCATTGAGTTGCTAGCAACAGTCGGGTGGGGGAGTTCGGTCCTTTCCTAACACAATCTGTCTACAATACAAATTTATTATAGACTCCCTATTTAGTGATGGTGTTTAAGAGGTATGGTCTGGGATGACTAGATCATCAATTAAATAGTTAACTAAGCCCCAATCTAGTCATTTTGAAAGTTTAACTATGGTTTGGGTTAGTCAAAACTCTCAGAAAAATATCATCACCTCTGTTGTTGTTGAGGGATGTTGCCTCATAACCCACGCCTTCCAAGTTTCCTAGGCAAATGAAAGTTCTTTGTGGAAACCCCAAATTTAAACCCTACGTCTAGCACTATTCTACGTCCTCACTATCGGAAAACACCCTCATTTAAAAGCCTTAGTTTCGCATTCTACTTAATAACATACATTTATTTAATTCATAAATTCGAAAAAAAAAAAAATAATTATCACTATTGTTTCTAAACTTAAACATTTCAGGTACAGTTTCAATAATATATATATATATAATTCACTTATAGTACGAACGAGAAAAAAAATATCTAATAATTCAAATATATAAAATTTTAATAAAAGAAAATATATATATATATATATATATAATTCAATTATTATGTATAAAAAAAAAATATATTCAAATATATATAAAATTCAAAAAAAAAAAATTACATTTAATTATAACATTTAAATGACTTTAATATTCATATCGAGCCTCAATGGGTTATATCATCGCAAATGTAAAAGAAACAAAAACCAAAAGAAATTCAAAAGATACGATCGTAAGCATTATAGGAATGTTTTGGAATTGAAACATAACAATATTGTTAAAAAAAAAAATTAAAATAACATAGCAAACATATGTTATTATACAGTGGGACAGAAAATTATGCTAACGATCTAATTGGTTGTTGTTTCTTTTAGTTTTTCTATTTAAATTCAATTTAACTTAAGATAAATTTAATAATTGAAGTAAAAGATCATTATAGACTTACCAAATCAATCGATGTAATGATGAAGGCCTCCAGCATGATGTCGATGATATGGTTGCTATATTATATATTCAAAAATCTTTTATGAAATGTGCTAACTTTAATAATGAAAATTTATAGGTTAATTTCTAAATTAATTCTTAATCTAATATTAGTTAATTTTAATACAAGATTACTGAGATATTACACTTTCCTTTCACTTATTAATTTAGGTATAAATATTTAAAAAGGATTGTAGGATACTATAAGAAATACGTGATTTTAGGGTGACATAATAAAAATTAAGAGATTTCGCTTTAAACTTTAAACATTTTCTTAAAACTTCATTATTTAAAAAAAAATTTTCCATTCCAAATTATTAAATCCAATATTTCTGTTCAAATTTAAATTAATTCAATATTATAATTATCATGTTTTCAGCAATACATATGTAGTTTTATTATTTAATTCATTTCTAGGATAAGTTATCCAACATTTTATCCAGTTTATGTTCAGGTTAATTTATAAAAAAAATAATTATAATGTTCTCATCAATCTCTGATTATAAATTCATTATTTAATTCATTTATAGAATAATTTTTGTTACATTTTCAGGTCGAGTTATATATATTTATAATGAAAATAATTATAATGTTTTCATCATTCTTTGATTTAAAGTCATAATTTCATATTTCAATTCATGTTTTAGGTTAGTTTATGCAACATTTTCAATTTGAAGTTAATTTATAAAAAAAAAATTATATATAAAATTCATCGTTCATGGAGTAATACTTCGAGACTTCAGGATAGTTTTAGTATTAAATGATGCACATGATCTAGAACAACGCTCGTTCAGCCAGTTGATGACGCTTTTAAATTGGGATACTTAGCGATAGGTTAGGTCAAATCATCTATTCCATTCATTCATCTATTTTTCCTGCTCTTCAGGTAGCCAATGGAAATATCTCCAGTGTATTTTGCTTTTATATTTTTTTAATTTAATTTAATTTCTTTGTTTCAATAATAATTTTCAATTTAAGTTTAACACACGAACAAACAAAAACTTCACTTAAAACAACTTTACTTGAATCACATTTTAAGGGTAGCGTATTAATCAAGATGTTCACGATGTGACCACTTTGACGATCAGAAGAAAAAAGAGATCGATTAAGATCGCGTGATCACCCACGTTAAGACGCTTCTCGATCATTCGATTAGCCTAATAGGAATAAAACCGCTTTTCGAATATAACTGTAAATATTAAAGTTTGACATTTCCAATTTTCGAATTTCCATTACATGAAAAAAATTACGACCTTATGAAGTTCCAAAAAAAATTTGCACTATGGTAACCCCAATCTTATTTTCTGTATTTTCTATGTGGTTCTTTTTCCAAATGTTATTTAGTACATTATAAAGTAACTGTGGTGAGAATATTCTATAAAGATACTTAACCAATTATGAACCAACACAAGAAAAATCGATGTAACCAATTATTTCTCTGTTTTGTATGAAAATGTATATTTATGAAAAATAAAATAATTTGAAATTAAGACGACCATTACAAACCAAGAAATTTTGGAGGCATCCGATGCAAAATTTATAGGAACAAGTCGTTTAGGGTCTAATGTCCTTTCCATGATATGTACCTATAAGTTTTCCTGCCAAATCTTCCAAAACGTAATAGTGGTTACCTATTTTTTCACGAATTCTAGCCTTGATAAATAAAGGTGATAATTTAGCATTGAAGTTTTTCTCGGCACTACTTTGGGCAAAATTTCTTCTATAGATTTCCTGGCCTACTTTAAATGTCTGAACTTTTGAACGAAGATTGTATTGTTGTTGATTAGTTTCGTGCGCTTCTCTTATGTGTTTAATAAGATTTTGTCTCATTAACTGCAGGCTATCTTCTCTAGATATCTTCGCCGAAGGCTCATCTAAGAGTTCAAGATTACGTAACAACTCATAGGAAGAAGCATGAGTAATCATGTTAAAGCCAAACAAAGCATGATATGGTGAACTATTTATAGACTGATGGAATGAATTCCGAAGTGCACAGCTAATTTCACTAAGCTTCTGGTCCCATAATCGATGATCAGATTTTAAATACGCCCTTATACCAGCGATAAGTGAACGATTCACCCTTTCAGATGCATTAGATTGTGGAGAGTATAACGCAGTATATATGTGTTTGATACCATAGGAAGTTAAAAATGCATTGAAATCGTTGGCACGGAATTGACTGCCATTATCACTAATAATACTTTCGGGGACTCCATATGTATGAAATATTTGTTTTTGTAAGAATTCTATTATAACAGATGAAGAAAATTTCCGTAAAGGACAAATCCAGTGGAACTTACTAAGATGATCTAAAACTATAAGGAGACCAATATAACCATTCTTACTCCTAGGATACGGTCCTAACAGATCTATATAAAGACGTTGAAATGGTCGAATTGACGTGGTCTGATTTCCCATAGGAGGTTTCAGAATAAAATTAGGAGCTTTTGTTGTTTTACATACTTCGCAATGACGTACGTAATCACGAACATCTCGAACCAATCCAGGCCAAAAGAAATTTCTTCTTAATAGTTCCAACGTTTTTGACATTCCACCATGAGCTGTAACTGTACTATCGTGCGCTCTAGCAATTGTGTGCTCTCTTAATTTAACAGGTACCCATAGTTTCCAGCATCTTTTCTCTTGATCTTCCTCTCCTCTATAATGATCCACGCGGTAATAAATATATTTGTCAACAATTTTTACATCTGGATATTTCGCTGCATTTTTCTGTATCTTTTCCTTTAACTGCTCATACTCTGGGTCAGAGAAATAAGGAGAATTCAAATCGATTTCTGGTTCAGTTGCTTCTATACTTGAAACTTCATTTGAAGGTATACGGGACAAAGCATCAGGTACTACATGATCTTTGCCATTTCGATGGCTAATAGTAAAATTATACGCTTGAAGCTTGAATACCCATCGTACCAATCTCCCACTTAAATCTGGTTGACGCATTAACCACAATAAACTAGAGTGATCGGTGATGACCTCAAATTCTTGCATTTCCAAGTAACACCGAAACCGCTTTATTGCTTCTACTGCTGCTAAGCATTCTTTTTCTGTTACGCTATAATTCCGTTGTGCGGAATTTAACTTTTTACTCATGTAAGCAATTGGTCTTTCTTGTCCCTGATCATCTAACTGGACTAGAACTGCTCCTATTCCAAAATCACTAGCGTCGCAATGAAGGAAAAATTTCTTGCTGAAGTCTGGATTTGACAACACAGGAGCTGAGGTCAACAAAGTTTTAACCTTATCAAATGCTTCCTGTGCTTCTTCTGTCCATTTGAACACCTTTTTTTACTTGTGTTACACAAAATTTTGATTTGGATATGTTCAACGTTAAGTTAGCTTTTCGAAATTGAGAGGCTATACGAACCAGAATTTCAAGATGACTGTGAAAATCTTCTGATACAATTACCAAATCATCCAAGTAACCAAAAACAGAATGTTTTAGATCTGGAGGAACGATTTCATCCATTAATCTACACATTGTCTGTGGTGCATTGCAGAGGCCAAAAGGCATGACAACAAATTGATAAAGTGGTCTACCTGGTACTGTAAAAGCGGTAAGACTTTTCGAATTTTCATCCAAAGCGATTTGCCAATAAGCATCCTTTAAATCCAACTTCGTTATGAGGTTTGCTTTTGGAAGCCTTGCGAAAATACCCTCAATGTTTGGAAGCGGATAGGCATCCTTTTTAGTTACTGCATTGACTTTACGTGCATCGAGACACAAACGAACTTTATTAGGTTTTACTACCAATCTCATCGGAGAACTCCAAGAAGATGTGGAAGGTTCTATTACACCTAGTTCTAGCATACGATCGAGTTCACCATACATTAATTGTTCAACTGCTGGAGAAACCGGATAAAATCTTGATTTAATTGGTTTCGCGTTGCCTACATCAATTGAATGAGTAATAAGACTGGTTCTTCCTAATCCTTGCTTTTCAAAATTTGGAAACAGTTCAATGACAGCATTAAGCTGCAACTGCTGGCTCTGAGAAAGTGGGTAGAAGTTTTCTCTTGTGGTTTCCGAATGATTTACACTTGCAGACTGCGTTTTAAGTTTGTCGGAAATATCAGTCAACTCAGAAAGTAACGTGTTTGATGTTTTATCAAAGAAAATGATATCAGTACAACCAATTAAGTCTGGAAAAATAGCAAAAGACCTTACAAAATCAATTCCCAAAATTAGTCTCTGTGCTAACGATGGTACGATAAATAATTTTAGTTGTCTAGACTGATTTTTGAAGTTTACTTCAACATCCAGCCATCCATAAACTGTCTGCGACTGACCATCGGCAGTTTTCACAAAATTTTTACACTTTGTAAAGCTCTGTATCTTTGAAAAATCATAAGAAGCTAAATCTGAACCTATACAACTTATATTTGCTCCTGTGTCAATTAATCCTAATTCATTGAAATTCAAAAACTTAACTTTTGCGTAATATCGCAGGTCCTTTGGATTAGATACTATTGACGACACGAGTAGTTTCCTACAGATTCTACGAATTTTGTAATATTTACGTAAGCGATAAGTGGAACGTTCAGGTTTTGTCTTACATTGTTTTTGGAGCGAAGATAGACAGAAAATCTGCTTACGTTTTTGCAAATATAATTCCCATCGTCTATGATAGGGCATTTTTGGCATAATAATTTTTGAAACGTCTTCATTTTCAATATTTTCAACATTTACTTCACTTTTAAGTATACTAATTTTTCTAGTCTTATCAGGGTTTAAATTATTATTTTCAGTTATATCAGTTTGTACAGATTTATTAGAAGTTGTGTTAATATCTTGTGCTAAGTTTTCTCTTTCGCTACTATAGCTCGGAAGTTTTTTGACTGCTGGTGTTTATTGCCAGCACATTTCACACAATTGGGTTTATAGACATTTTTTGTACCACATCCGTAGCAAAATATAGATCTTTTCTCAAGACAATTTTCCCAATGGTGGCCTATCTCGTCACAATTCCAACATTTTGACTTGATCTCACTACCATGAATTGCTTCAATAGAACTATCAGTATCCACATTTAAATTGACGTTAACTTCCTCTGTCGCATCAATTTCCGAAATATATTTTCTAGAAAAAGCTGAATTTTGACTGCGAGTGACATGCATATTTTTACGAACAGTTTCCTCATTTAAAAAGTTTTCTCGCATTTGCACAAGCTTTCGTAGATGTGAAATCGAGTGTATGGGGACATAAAGTAAATCCTGTCGTATTTCGGGTCTCAAATTTCTTGCCAAAATTTCTATCAATTCTGCGTCAGACATTGGTATAGGAAGATGATCCATAATAGATAAAATTGAATCGAAAAATGAATCGAAAGTTTCACTTAACTTTTGTTTTCTATTTCTAATTTCTTCTCTTATGTCAAAAGAGCTTTTATACGATTTGTATTGACATCTAAGAGCGTTGCAAAAGTCATTCCAGTTTATTGTCTCTACTTGTTTGTGATACCTCCAGTACCAATCTCTAGCTTTTCCCGTTAAAAGGATATGTAAGTTACGACAAATAACTGAAAAGTCACCATTAAATGTATCTCTGGTCAACGACTTGATCCGATATAAAAATTCTTCTACTTGCAAACCTGTTGATGAACCATCAAACTTAATGTTCCAATTTTGGATAACAGACGCAATCTTATCAACATGTACTGAACTCAGATTTGAGTTCGAATTTGCTATTGGAGAAAGTAAATACTGGTTATTGTGGTTACTATTCGGACGTTGAGCTTGACTCGCGTTAAGATTATTTTGTGTAGTATTGGGCTGATCATTGCCATTATAATTTGTAGGTCCTAAACTTATATTCTGTAAAATTCTAGTAACATTTGCTTCAATCATACGATTAATTCTATCATAATCAACATCAAAAGATTGATTATTCTCATTTGTTGGCTGAACAACTTGATCTGGATTACGTGAAGGAGAGTTCAAAATATTTTGTTCTAACTGATTATCCTCATTTACACCTGCTTGGAGGATATTAGAATCAGTATTGGAGACTGACTGAATCAATTCCTGAGCAGTGTTGCGATTGCTACTACGAGTGTTATAATGTTTTGCCAATGCTCCTCTAGTCTTGCTTTTGGATGTCATTCTACTTGATTGAGGTTTAGAGCTAATTCTCAACCTACGCAGCTCATTTAATTGACATGAGTGCTTACACACTGGACATTCAGAAGTAGATGATAAATATGACTCAATGCATGACCTATGAAATGCATGTGAGCATTCATTAATAATCAAACAATCGTCCTCTTCACTCATTGTTTCCATGCAAACGTGACATGCAGAAGGCTCAGTATGCACTGGAGCCAAAGGTAATGGTGGAGGAAAATCTGTCCGTGAAGGAGTTCTTTCTATCGACATTTTGACTAATCTCAATATTCTACACAATGTAAACCAAAATCAAAAATATTATTGATAACGTGTACGAGTACTTGTACCAATATACCAAGATTTACTCAAAAGAAATTGAAAGAAAAAAAAAACTTACTATGATTTCCTACCTTATCAGAAATCAATACAAAATATAAAGTGTGCTAAGATAATCTTGTCTTAGCCACTTTCAAAGAGGGAAAAAAAATACTTTCTATTAAATTTAATATTAAAAAAAAAACGTTAGAATCAGTTCAAATAAAATTATAAACTTAATAATAATGTACCAATTTCTATAGGGTGTTTTCTTTTAGCAAGACAATAGAAAAGTCTGCTAGACGAGAAAAAAAAAAAAATTACTGAGAGAAAAAGTATTATCTTCTGACTAACGAGTTTATACAAATTGGGCTATGGTGTAATATCTGAATGAAAAATATTATGACTAAATTCTCACCTATCAGCACTTAATAATTAAGAAAAAAAATATATTGATCTCTACCATACATCGGTCATTTATTCGCAACCAGCAAATAGATGATATCCATTATGTTTGTTAGAGGCTGAGAAAAACGCTAACAAATTTAGGCATAATAATTTTATCAGTATACCACAATAGAAGTGAATAAATCTTTAGATACAACTCAAAAGGAATAGCAAAGGATATATTGGTATTAAGCGGTCAGTCTATTCGAAATTTATCACTCAAATAACTGAATAATTCCAGCAAAATCCTATACATTATTACTAAACTCATTTTTACTACACCCAAACATTTATTTTTCTAAAAAAAAATGATCTCTAAAAAGTATTATATTGAAAAAAAAAAAATAATAGAGCCAGAGTTTCCTTGATAACTTTGCTCTTCACACCAGCCTTGAATTATCTACCTCTTTGATCTCTTCAAGCTTTATGCCTCCAAGCCAAAGTACCAATAAGTCACTCGTGTGCCAAAGCACGAATAAGTAACTCTCGGGCCCCACGTTGGGCGCCATTTGTAATGTAATGTAAAATGTTAGTACCAGTATCAAATGTAGATGTAGATTGTATGCAACATGAGTGTTGAACCGCTGATGCAGAAATATACGGTACGCAGTGATTATGCAGGAAGAGGACTGCGGGAGCCATTGAGTTGCTAGCAACAGTCGGGTGGGGGAGTTCGGTCCTTTCCTAACACAATCTGTCTACAATACAAATTTATTATAGACTCCCTATTTAGTGATGGTGTTTAAGAGGTATGGTCTGGGATGACTAGATCATCAATTAAATAGTTAACTAAGCCCCAATCTAGTCATTTTGAAAGTTTAACTATGGTTTGGGTTAGTCAAAACTCTCAGAAAAATATCATCACCTCTGTTGTTGTTGAGGGATGTTGCCTCATAACCCACGCCTTCCAAGTTTCCTAGGCAAAAGAAAGTTCTTTGTGGAAACCCCAAATTTAAACCCTACGTCTAGCACTATTCTACGTCCTCACTATCGGAAAACACCCTCATTTAAAAGCCTTAGTTTCGCATTCTACTTAATAACATACATTTATTTAATTCATAAATTCGAAAAAAAAAAAAATAATTATCACTATTGTTTCTAAACTTAAACATTTCAGGTACAGTTTCAATAATATATATATATATAATTCACTTATAGTACGAACGAGAAAAAAAATATCTAATAATTCAAATATATAAAATTTTAATAAAAGAAAATATATATATATATATATATATAATTCAATTATTATGTATAAAAAAAAAATATATTCAAATATATATAAAATTCAAAAAAAAAAAATTACATTTAATTATAACATTTAAATGACTTTAATATTCATATCGAGCCTCAATGGGTTATATCATCGCAAATGTAAAAGAAACAAAAACCAAAAGAAATTCAAAAGATACGATCGTAAGCATTATAGGAATGTTTTGGAATTGAAACATAACAATATTGTTAAAAAAAAAAATTAAAATAACATAGCAAACATATGTTATTATACAGTGGGACAGAAAATTATGCTAACGATCTAATTGGTTGTTGTTTCTTTTAGTTTTTCTATTTAAATTCAATTTAACTTAAGATAAATTTAATAATTGAAGTAAAAGATCATTATAGACTTACCAAATCAATCGATGTAATGATGAAGGCCTCCAGCATGATGTCGATGATATGGTTGCTATATTATATATTCAAAAATCTTTTATGAAATGTGCTAACTTTAATAATGAAAATTTATAGGTTAATTTCTAAATTAATTCTTAATCTAATATTAGTTAATTTTAATACAAGATTACTGAGATATTACACTTTCCTTTCACTTATTAATTTAGGTATAAATATTTAAAAAGGATTGTAGGATACTATAAGAAATACGTGATTTTAGGGTGACATAATAAAAATTAAGAGATTTCTCTTTAAACTTTAAACATTTTCTTAAAACTTCATTATTTAAAAAAAAATTTTCCATTCCAAATTATTAAATCCAATATTTCTGTTCAAATTTAAATTAATTCAATATTATAATTATCATGTTTTCAGCAATACATATGTAGTTTTATTATTTAATTCATTTCTAGGATAAGTTATCCAACATTTTATCCAGTTTATGTTCAGGTTAATTTATAAAAAAAATAATTATAATGTTCTCATCAATCTCTGATTATAAATTCATTATTTAATTCATTTATAGAATAATTTTTGTTACATTTTCAGGTCGAGTTATATATATTTATAATGAAAATAATTATAATGTTTTCATCATTCTTTGATTTAAAGTCATAATTTCATATTTCAATTCATGTTTTAGGTTAGTTTATGCAACATTTTCAATTTGAAGTTAATTTATAAAAAAAAAATTATATATAAAATTCATCGTTCATGGAGTAATACTTCGAGACTTCAGGATAGTTTTAGTATTAAATGATGCACATGATCTAGAACAACGCTCGTTCAGCCAGTTGATGACGCTTTTAAATTGGGATACTTAGCGATAGGTTAGGTCAAATCATCTATTCCATTCATTCATCTATTTTTCCTGCTCTTCAGGTAGCCAATGGAAATATCTCCAGTGTATTTTGCTTTTATATTTTTTTAATTTAATTTAATTTCTTTGTTTCAATAATAATTTTCAATTTAAGTTTAACACACGAACAAACAAAAACTTCACTTAAAACAACTTTACTTGAATCACATTTTAAGGGTAGCGTATTAATCAAGATGTTCACGATGTGACCACTTTGACGATCAGAAGAAAAAAGAGATCGATTAAGATCGCGTGATCACCCACGTTAAGACGCTTCTCGATCATTCGATTAGCCTAATAGGAATAAAACCGCTTTTCGAATATAACTGTAAATATTAAAGTTTGACATTTCCAATTTTCGAATTTCCATTACATGAAAAAAATTACGACCTTATGAAGTTCCAAAAAAAATTTGCACTATGGTAACCCCAATCTTATTTTCTGTATTTTCTATGTGGTTCTTTTTCCAAATGTTATTTAGTACATTATAAAGTAACTGTGGTGAGAATATTCTATAAAGATACTTAACCAATTATGAACCAACACAAGAAAAATCGATGTAACCAATTATTTCTCTGTTTTGTATGAAAATGTATATTTATGAAAAATAAAATAATTTGAAATTAAGACGACCATTACAGTTCACTCTTTCCTCATAACGATAAAATAATTTCGATTGATAAAAACAACAGAAAAAACAGCAACAATTTAAACAAGGTGTTGGTTGTTTAAAGTGTCGATTCTGACATTTTGGCATCCCTTAAAACTTATTTGTCAGGATTTGTATGACTGAATGGTTTGATGGTTGTATAGCTGCTTGACTGTGTCTGTAGCCATCAATTGTCTTCTGATTAATTCAAGCAAAATTGCTGTTCATTTCATCTGTTTAATGATCACCAAATGACATGGCAATTCTTCTTTTAATTTTTGAGTTTCTTTTTTGCTTAAAAGCGAAAATATAAAAAAGAAATAAATTGTTGTTATTGTTATTTTGACACCTGCCAGAATTTCTGTATAAATTGTTCATTATGACGATTCACACCTTGTTTGCGTTCATAGCAGCCTTAAATTATATTTTTATTTCGCTTTAAATTGCTTGCTGCCTGTCTGCTTAAATTCTGTTCTGAGAGGATCAATTTGAAAAAAATTTTTGTTTCTCTTTAAATGTGAAAAATTTAAAGTGTTATGCTTAAATAATGAATGTTTAACATTTGCTAGGCGTTTGACACTTCCGAAAGAATAAAAAGCTATTTTGGTTAAGTACTTAAAACAAAAAGGGAAATTTTAATTGCTCCACTTGCTTAGGAAAATAGGGAAATACAAGCCCGTACTAAAATGTTATAAAAAATTTCGTATCTATGTTGTTCGCACGTGTCTTTCCTGATAAGATGCCTGCTGATTTAAGGTTAAGACAAAAATTCCCTTTGGAGGCCTACAATTTATAATATTTTAGTGAATACAAAACCTCAAACTGTGATAGATTAGTTTATCACCGCCCAGTAAGGGCACTTAAAAAGACGGACGTATCCATAATGTCTCAGGATATGGAGATATATTATCCTCCCTGATTGAAGTAAGGTCTAGAGAAGCTTAAAAGGGTGGCATACAGACTCTTCAATGCAGTAAGAAAATTCTGAATTGCTGAATACTTGCTGCAGTTTCTCTATGTGCTTAAAAACTAGTGAAATGCTAAGATGGAATCGTGGTGAAGTTTCCGTTGCAGGATAGAAAGTTACAACTAAACCTCGAGGTTAAAGAGGTTTCTGAAGATTACATTACTTGCGTCCAGTTTGCTACAAGGAAGGATGACTCATAGGCGTGAAAAATTCTCGAACATTTTGTAGACGATCACTTTCCATTGTGTAAGCACTCATTGAAGCGATCAATCGGTCCGGAAACGAGGCCATCGGAGGACTTCATGGCAATACTGTGTCTGTATAGATAATCAAATGGTCGATGGCTGAATTTAAACTGTTTAGGTCTCTCTGTTGAAGTCGCCGTAGTCTATTAGGTAGTGTGTTGGCTCATTAGACGTGAGCCCACAGTTCCAACATCCTAAACAACAAAACATCTCAGGTCAGATATCTCAAACAAAATGATGTACAAGAAAATATTTCTTCGGCGACTGCCTCTCAGCAGGTTTCTGGCAAAAATTCTGAGAGAATATAAAATTAACTTTAAAAAAAAACTTTCTAAAAAAACAATCTGTCGTTCGGACTTTAATCTGTAGGTCCAATCACTCGTGTGTAAAATTAAAACACACAACAGAAGAAGCTAGGTCGTATCCTGACTGAAGGTTGTATTGACCAATTATGTATGTATGTAAGTCTCCGGAATAGTAAAAAATATATACAGGCCTTGTACAGCATCTGGGACTGGAGAGAACAGAAATGCCAGAACTTGAATTGAATCACGTCCTTATAACGAAGGGATGGAAAAAATATTTATGTGGTTGAATGGTTTCAAGCACTCGTTTTAGTCATAACGCAAATTTAGTTATGGTCGATTGTAAGCAAATGAGACACCGATCTTGTGGGAACCTATGTCATGCAAAATGGCTATGGCTTCAACAATCTCTAACACTCTCAATCTTGGATTGATCAATTCTATTAGAGTTCTAGACTCGACGTCAAGAACGTACTGGATTTTTCTTGCATGTACAGCCACAAACGAATGTCAGCAAACTGCCTTTTTACCCTTCAAACATGTAATGTAGTATTTCCATAAGACTTATTAAACGCAGTCTTCGTTTGAGTGAAAAATTTCTTTAACTAATCAGGCAAGTAGTCTCGAGTAACAATTTCTTGTCTGACAGCATACATATATACATAATTGGTCATTACAACCCTTCAGTCAGGATTACAACCTAGCTTCTCACACTACTTAAGTTGTGTGTATTAATTTTATATAAGAATGGCGGGACCTACAGTTTAAAATCGACTCCGAACGACAGATTTTTTTTGAGAAACTTTTCATAGCAATTTTATTTACTCTCGGAGTTTCTGCCAGTAATCTGTTGAGAGACAATCGCCGAAGAAATATTTTTTCGTATGGGATTTGAACTGTGGCCTCACTTCTAATAACCCAACACACTACTTACTAGACTATGGCACGTCTATCTGTCGTTATATAAAACCGATGCCTTCTGTAGACATCTATTAAGTGTCGTGGTAAGAAATTTGTTTCAGACTCTGACTTACTTTTCTTTAGGAGGTGGCACTGCCTGTCCTTTCTTTGTACGAAAGTATTGATCAGTGTACAGGAGACATACTATTTGAATTATTTGGAGGGTATTGAAGAATTTTATTTATTTATGAATTGAAAAACTATTTTAAAAATTTATTCAGCTTCTCCAGTGTTAAAACCAGGATTATTTAGGTAAACATTTGAATCACTTTACTATGCCAACACTTTTTTATATTTCACCTCTGTTTAATAAAAGTAAGACATTTTAAACAAGAAAATTCTAAAATTTCCTGTTTTTAATTTTTTAATTTAAAATTCATATGCATTCCTGATGTCATACATTAAACGGATGTATGTTCAGGAAATATCATCAATTTCTCAAAAAATTATTGCTTAACCATGCTAATGCCTTTCGTTTTACTAATGTTAAGTATTTGTAAGAAAAAAAAAAATAATATGTATGTTAATGCATTATAACAAAAATAAATAATTTTAAAATTTGTTTTCTGTTTCTGTTTTCTTTAAATGATTATGATGTCAAAATAGCGATGCATGTTAAATTTCAGAACAGGTGTCATTAAGATTTTGACTTTTCATCGTTGATATAAAACAGAGACATATGTACATAAGTAGACTATGAAAGAATTTTAAATAGAAACAGACATTAAAATTCAAAAAGATAATGAAAGTATTTCAAAAGATACAAAAACAAAATTAAATTAATTCAAAATGAAAAATCTTTGCTTTAAAGACTTGGAAAACTTGATTTGTTTACTTAACAAATGTACCTTACAAGTATAGCGTTCAAGGAATTTAACATATTTTTACAATAATTCATTAACCTTAGAATACATGCATACATACATACATATTTACTTATAAAGTTATGATCTTCAAGAAAACTAAGAGAAAAATTGAAACGAAATACAAAATATGCCACCATGTAAGCGCCACCACAGAAAACCCTCACTAAGAAAATCTGTGATTTAAATCAAATTTTCGTTGGCTTGTCTATGCCTATGTTTGGAAAAGTAATTGTCATCCTAAGCCTTAAGCAAGGCCCAGTAATTAATAATGTTTTTATTGTCGTCCTTAAACATAAATAATAAACAGACAAGAAATTGTTGCTTTCAACGATGACATGTTTTCTAAATTTTTATTTCAATTCGTTTTTCTTTAAAAAATTTTTTATAAGAAACACCTTACTTACTTGAATTGAATTTTAAATTTCAAGGAATTTCATTTTCTTATTTCTCTTCTCTGCTCCTTTTTCCTTTTCCTTAAATCATATAAACTGTCTTGTGTTGTCATGTGGTCTAAACATAGAGTACGTGTGTTGGGGTATTTTTCTTTCTTTTTTTTTTTTTTTTGTTTTTCTAGGACTCAAATTAAAAACTTACATAATAATTAATGGTTACAACAGCAAATCATAGAGGTTAGACATTAATAATAACAACAACTATAACGCAAGCAACAAATATTATTTTAATTTTTCCCAAAAACAAAACCAACAACACCAAACCATACAATTGAATTCTATTGATCGATATCTTTTTGGTTTTCGAAAACAATAGAGATGAAGACAAAACAAAAAAAAAAAAACAAAAAAAATCTCAAAAGATACGAACAAAGAATACAAACCTACAAACATGACATTTTTACTTGAGTTGACACAATAGACTCGAGACCGAGACAGACGCATGCTGATGAGAGAATTTATATTTTTTTCTTTTATTTCTTAAAAGCAGGCCAAGAGGAGATGAGAAATTAAGGCAAGAAAAAATCAACGTTTAAGCACTTATAGGCACTAACAACACTGAGAGGAAAAAGTGTGTTCAAATTGGCCATATGAACTGAAGCCGCATGATGTTGTTGAAGACAATTTTGTATCTCTGCAATCACTTTAAAGAGAAATCATTTCTGCCAAAGATAAGGCAACGAAAAATTGTTTTATTACGACAACTCCGATCGCAATGTTAAGTACGGGCAACGTGCAAAATCTGTGGCCAAGCAGAATATCGGTTGAGCCAAGGTAATGTTCTGTATTTGGTTGAATGAGCAGGATGGGGTTCATTATGGGCTACTAAGACCTGCGCTACATTTTTCTCCTGAAATTGTGAATAACATTATTGAACATTGGGATCCCGATTTATAACGTTTTCTATCTTTCCTGTCAGAGCTTTCTGTCACCGATAGCGTATCCAAGGCATATTTTTTTAAGGTTTCCAAGAGTCCGTTGATTGTTGCCATGAATTCACAATTTCAAGAAAACCCTATAAAAAGGAGTCTAGAACGTCTACTTTGATTGGTCTTTCCGGGAAAGCTAAGTTATCAAAACACCGTCTTCAGAATTTAGAATGTAGGTTGTAGGAATGTACGCCATTCCTTCATTCTGTTGTCCCTACTTTTTTCAATTCGTTTTCTACACAAAAGCCAATTGGACCGTAGAATTTTCAGAAAACTATAGGGCGATGATATACATAGTCGTCGTAGTCTAGTAGGTAGTGTGTTGGCTTATTAGTCATGAGGCCTCGATCCAAACCCCTAGTCAGACATCAAAACGAAAATATGAAAAAAATATTTCTTCGGCGACTCTCAGCAGATTTCTGGCAAAAGCCCTGAGAGTGAATAAAATTGCCATGAAAAGTTTCTCAAAAACTCTATCGTTCGGAGTCGACTTGAAACTGTAGGTCCCGCCACACATGTATAAAATTAACACACACAACATCAGTGGTGTGAGAGCTAGTTAGTGGTTGTAATGACCAATTATATATGTAGGTATGTAAAGCGCGATGATGTGACCAGCATAAATAGCATACCACACTCGAAATTTCGGTGGTTGTCATGACTTTTCGAATCGTATACAAAAATTTTCGGTGATTCAGAAGCGATAATTCCAACGAAAATTTTGTTTCTTGTACTTCAAAATAACCATGCGCTCATCACTTTGTAAATCAACAGCCTCCAGTCATTCACACAGTCACACTGTCGTACATTTTTCCGGGTTAGCTTATATCAGCGTATCGTGTTCTTCCATATTCTCGTTGGCAAATACGCAAATTCGGTGTGTTTGCCGTATAGAAGTCTAACGAGCGAATTTATCTCGTTTATTTCGTATTGGTTTGCTACACAAATACTTTGTATCACAACTTACAAGAACTTGTATACCAGCCTGTAAGTAAACGTAGAGCTTTGAAAAATAAATTCCTTGGTATTGCATTCAAAGACTCCAATGATATCTGAATGAAGAATCATGATACATGAAGCAGTATCATCAGATACATATGTTGCCATGCAATTAAAAGCGACAATAACATACATATACATAATTGGTCATTACAACCCTTCCGACAGGATTACGACCGAGCTTCTCACTCCACATATGTTGTGTGTGTTAATTGTATACATGAGTGGCGGGACTTACAGTTTAAAGTCGATTCCGAATAACGGATTTTTGAGAAACTTTTTCATGGTAAGTTTAATTACTCGTACAGTTTTTGCCAGGAATCTGCTGAGGGGAAGTTGCAGTGGAAATATTTGTTCAAATTTCGTTTTATTGGAAATGTCTGACCTGAGGTTTGAACCGTGGCCTCACGCCTAATAAGCCAACACACTACCTACTAGACTACAGCGACAATTACATATTAGAGAATTGTGGTTTTGAATATTTGTGGAGACAAATGCTTTGGCTAGAACTGGTCCAGAATTTCTAGAATAAATTTACTTATGGCCATGAAAATTCGAATCATATTTAGCCATATTTTTTTCCAAGTGTATTAACAATGATTTGCTGTTTTTGTTTTTATTGTTCCACGTCTTATATTCTGTAATTTAGTTTGAAAATCACAACCACAAAAGGAGTGATCCTCAGAACTATTGTACATAAAAATCTAGAAGAGAAAAAATTGATTAAAATCATTTTCTTTTATAGTTTAAGTCATGACATTTTTACACAAGGCAAGCAAGTAATCGTTACCAAAAAAAAAAAAAAAAAAATACTTTATGAACCTCAAAAGAAACAGCATTTTTCCCGTACAAAACTGCACTTCAACTCAACTAATATCGAGTGAAGTGAAATGAAATGAAGTGAAGTAATGTAACCAATATTATAGATTTTGTTTGTTTAAAATGGTGGGTTTGTCAACTGCTAAGGAGGATTATTTAACATGTTGTTAAACCAGAAACCTATCATTAGCATTTGCAAAAAATATAGGAATCAATGAAAAGAGACTGAAAAAAAATATCAATTTTCCTTACCATGATACTCTACTAATACTTTGATCCTGTATATCTCTAACAAATGATCTACAATTTCTAGAGAGGACAAAAACAGCGAAACAAGGTTTGTCATCTAGCCAAGCGTCTCTATATTTTGTGTATGGAAGAAAGGAAAGGTAAGAAAAGGAAGAAAGGAAGGCATTTTGAAGGCGGGCTTTTAAACGAAAATCTTATCAGTTGATTTAAATACATTTGAAATCTAGAAGTGTAGACCAGGCTGTATATGAAAAGACTTAACGTTTCAGTTTTCAATAGAATACTCGGTAAGTGCGCCAGTTATTATGGCATTATAGTATTAAAGAAAGCAGCATCATTTCATTTATGTTGTCAACATCTGTTGACAATGCCAAAATATAATACAACTACACTCCTCTTTGTAATCCATAGCCATGGTTTGCTAAACTAAAACGTTTTGTTTTGTCAAACAAGCAAAGAAAAGGATTTCATTTCTAAAAGAAAGATCGTTTAAATATGATAAATCAACCCAATAATACTATTCACTTTACTTCCAATCAATGATCTTTCTCTTTGGCAGTAAACTGATCTTCAAACGTACCTCCTTAGAATATTAAAAAAAAAAAACGAAAAAAACTTTCAAACAATTTTTTCAAAAAAATCCCACAAAATAATAATTGTCATCATCATCCATGTTGAGAGACTTAAAAGCAGAAATTCTCAGGCCTTTTTGGCAAATTTTTTTATTTTTATTACAGCTGTTATGACAATACAAATTCTACGTTTTTAAGCCTTTCTCTTGCAAACAAATCACAGCTGTTCGCTATTCTTTCCTAAAAAGAATATAATATCGTGTGTAAATTAGGCTTCCCTATAATAATTGCTGGGTATACAGTTTTTAATTATGTGGTAAGAACGTTTTTGTTTCTTACATTAAAAACCAATCTCAGCTTTTAATATTGTTTAAACGGAATCATTAACCTGTGCGTAATTTACCTTGGTTGACATGAAATTGAATACTTCCTCTTCTTTTTTACCAGGCAATTATTTTACACTTCATTGATGATGGTTGATTGGTTTTGTTTTTTAAATTTCTTGGGGAATGTGAAAGTTTTGGAGACTATTAAGAAGCAGGTACTTATTTGGAGATTCTTATCACAGGCGGGAGATTTTATTTCATTTTTTATAGGTTCATCACGCACTCAAATTTTTTAAACGTTTAAAATTCTTCCTTTAAATGAGCCTGATTAAAATTATAAAATTTACTTTTCATTCAATAAATTGGATTAATTAAAGGTAGATCCAAATAAGCGCACGAGATTTTGGGGTAGTATCTAGACGAAGACGTGTCGAATCTTGCCCCAACGTTAGGAGGTTGAAAAGTCATTAAATTGCATGATCTATTGGCTCAATTGATGTCGCTAAAAAGAGAAATTATTCGATCAGGATATTTCCCATGCAGTACAGTCGACATCGAACGTGTTGTGAGGTTCATGGGCAACATCTTGTCGAATCCACGTACCATATATGCAGTTTGTTATCCTTATCAAGCCAAAATGAGTCGGTTATTATTTTTATTAGTTTTATTTACTTCTCAGAGTTTCTGCCAGAAATCTAATGGGCGTCTGTCTGGAGATGTCTGTCCTGGGGTTTGAACTGTGGCCTCACGTCTAAGCCAACGCACTACCAACTAGACTACGGCGACTTCTATATCTTCTGGTAAAAGCACAAACTTGAACTCTAAAGAGCTACTAAACTACGGCGACTTCATAAGCGACAATCGAATTTTAGTATTTTGAAAATTCTACGTACTTTTGTTGAACGTTCACCGCTTTTACATCAACTGAACTGAACATTACTGAACTGAACTATTTTTCGGCCGTCTTATCTTTTGTTTTCATGATTTACCTTTTCCAGCAAGATCACGCAATGCAGCCGTTCTATACCCCCTTTTATAGCGTTTATTTGGAGTTGTGAGTTCATGTCAACAACGTTGAAGACCTCAATAAAATATGCATTAGATACGAAATCTATGACAGAAAATTCTGACAGGAACGATGGGAAACGTTATAAATCGTCCTCCCAATTCTGATGGCAATTTAGCGATTATAGTTTTGAAGCCATTATTCTATATTTACCACACCTATTTTTCTCAGTGCTCTTAGTGCCTATAAGTGCTTAAACTTTTCTTTTTCTAGTCTACTGTACGGTCTTCTATTAAGCGCTTCGCATCTTTTAATTTAAATAAAAAAAATTTATGTGAGATATCAGGGAAACTTTGTATTTGTTTGAAAGAATAGTTGATGTCATTATGTGTGGAATATTACATCGTTGAAACGTCCGCCACGGCTTTTTTGGGTGTAGAGCATTTGGAATGTCCAATTTCCCATAATTCTGGCGCATAAATCACGTTTAATTTAACCGATGGCATGGCTTATGTTGGCTGTGAGGATCCAACGAAGTCAAATCCCACAATCTGGATGGCAAGTTCACGTTACACTCACGGGAGATGACTTTGCCCTCAAAGCGCTGCTCATCTTATTGAACACAGAAAAATAGTTCGACTATATGTATAAAGCATTTGAAGAGTACTCGTACAAAACAAATGAATTTATTATTTAAAGAATTCTCTCCAAAACTCTATTTTTATTGTAAAAATCTTTCGATTTCTGTTGATAAGGATTGTCTGTACATAATGCAGCTTGACTTTAATATGTCTTGTATGACATCTTAATCCTTTAATCTTGCATAATACATAAATAATGCCTTATCATTATTAAGAGAAAATATTTCTTTCAAAAATTCAAAACCCTAATGACTGTAGATACTCCTCTTTAGTCTTAATAATGCCGGCGAATAAAATTGTTATAAATTTTTGTAACAAAATATGTTTCATTATTTATTTTATTTTTCTTTTTTCGTAACGAACACTCAAATTATGAATGTCATGCTCAAACAACATGCTTATTGGCTTACAGTTGAAAAGAAGAACAGAATTGTTACCATAAAAAAATTAGAATCCTTTTAAGCAGTACATATACAGGTAGGTAGTCTAATATGTAACAAAGTCAACCATAAAATATTCTTAGAAAAGTAGTTTGTTAAGGAGAGAAACACACTGACAGACATATAAGAATCCTTTATAAGATTATCGTAAGATAGGGGAACATTTTTTATGACAGATCTAGACAACTTTAGATGGTTCTATTTGGAAGAGGTTATATCAGTCACTTTATCTTCTACATTACAAATACGCTTGTACGCATGTGATCAGACGATCTCCCCAAAAAGAAATGTTTTTGAGGCTGTTATTACAGAGAAGTCATCAACAGTCAAGACATTTTAAACGAGAGCTGGTAGCCCAAATCCCACCACAAGTATCTCGACCGCTCATGGATGAAATTAACACACACAAAATACGTGGTGTGAGAAGCTGGGTTATAATCCTGACTGAAGGGCTGTAATGACCAATTAAGTAATTGTCACAATACCTACAGAAATCTTACATAAAGCTCAGGTGGACATATAATATTCTTGCATCTAAACTATTGAAGTCGCCGTAGTCTAGTAGGTAGTGTGTTGGCTTATTAGACGTGAGGCCTCGGTTCAAATCCCAGGTCAGACATCAAAATGAAAATATCCAAAAATATTTGTTCGGCGACTTCCTCTCAGCAGATTTCTGGCAAAAACTCTGAGAGTAAATAAAATTGCCATGGAAAGTTTCTCAAACAAAATCTGTCGTTCGGATTCGACTTTAAACTGTAGGTCCCCCGCCTCTTATGTATAAAATTAACACACACAACATCAGTGGTGTGAGAATCCTGACTAATGTGTTCTAAAGGCCAATTATGTATGTAAACTAGCACCAACGTCGCTAATATAAGCTACTAAACTACCAAAAGGTTTAACTTCTCGAAATTGTTAGTTTACTGAATACTTTGTTTGATTTCTTGATCACCTGAAATGATCTTGTTAACCAAGTGGGAGGCTCCTTTCGATTTCTATACGATCTATCTAGATTAAGAAGCTAAGTTGGATTAGGTCATTAGACTCATTGCAATATCTACACCTACTACCACAATCGTAATCTACGAATAACATTGTATCACAGCTAGAAATTTTAAGATAACTGATCAGACCAGTACAGGCCATGTTTGCTCTGTCAATGATTCCTCAGAACAATGCCAGTACTCTACTGTAGCAATCTCAGAACCTAGAAGCAGTCATAACACCGTCACGAGATAAAACTCATCGAAACTTGCAATTTTCATAACTATGCTGAGATAATGTATTAATGTATATTGCAATCCTTGTCAAACTGCCGATATAGGATCATGTTGCAATGGATGTTCGTAGCTCTATGAATCAAACTATCAAAAATGTTTATTTGTCCTGTATTTATCGGCTGTAGCGTCTCTTATATATAGTGTATAAAATAATGATGTCCTTATTATAGTTAAAGGAGCATAAAAATCCTGCAAAATGAAAAACAAAATAATCATCATAAAACGAGAAATACAGATGAGAGTTTATCAAACCTCCAAACCTACAAAACAGACAAAATCTAAACTAATATGTGCGAATGTATTTATTTACTGAAGTCATGGTTTATTGAAGGATACTTGTTCAAATAACAAAAAAAAAAACCAAAAAAACTAATGATGACACGAATTTTTATATTTTTTTTCTGTTATTGTGATAACAAAAGTCGTAAAAATTTCTAAAAAAAAACAGAAAGAAAGATTTTTATGAGTAGCACAGATAAAGCAGAAGAATCAATTCAAAAATTTTGTTATGTTTACTTATCACAAGCAAGTAATGGAGAAAGCCATGACTTGTAGTTGCATCGAAAGTACTTGAAACCACAATATGTATGTTATTCGTATATAAAATAATTTTTTTTCAGGATAAGAGTCCTTTTATGCCATCAACTGGTAATTGTGTTAATAGTGTTGAAATATTTTATAGTTTCGCTTTGAATTTGTTTCTTTCATTCTATGGATGTAAGGTCTTATCACACCCATACATATACATACTATGTATGGATGGTCTTAGTTGGAGTTGTTTCATTATATTTTTATGATGATGACCGTTATTTGTTTCAAACAACCTTTAATGTGTGTGTTGATCTCAACCTTATATGTTCGCTTAGCCTCAGTCCTTTCCATATACCAGACATATACTCCCTCAGTTTCTTTTAATAGCTAGTGTTCGTATATCATTTTCTGTTTTGTTTTTTAAAGATAGTGGCCATCATATATTGTATATTGTTATTAGAGGGTCATTTCATTTCACTACAGATTTATCTTTACAAAGCCAAGATTTATATTGAAATACTAAAGGAAAGATCTGTAAAACAAAAAATATTGTAAAAATTGTAATTTAAACTTTTCTGCTGTCGTTGTATTTAGTCCAGTGCACTCTGTGTTGCTGTGTTTTGCTATTTTATATCCTTCTACTGGTTTTGATTTCGTGTTACATGCAAGTATGTTGACCATAGAGACTCGCTGGTATGTTCAAATTGAAAACCCCCCGTTAGTGTGGTCTGCATTCGATTTTTCTCGTAATTTTAATAATTTTTGTTTGTTTTTGTTGGGTTGGTAAAATAAAACTTTAAAGAAATTAAAATATTTGAAGTTTTTTTTTCTTTAACAGCAAATGATTATCAGTTTTCTATAATATTAAGAAAAAAAAAACAAGAATACTAAAAAGGGTTGCCATCAGTCTATAGGACAGTATATTATTACGTTTTAAAAACATTTAAAATATGAGCTCGTAGATTGCAAATAAAATAAAAATAAATTTGTGTGCCACTGTTCACAACTTGATGTAACAACAACAATTGCTTTGTTTGTTATTCCTTTTTTTACACCCTTTGCATAAACAACAACAATTACTAGACAATTATTCGACAGACCTTTGTAACGAAGATCTTCAAACACACCGCGTCTTCACACAAGACTGACCGAACTTCGCTTCACTTCGTCGCCTGCTTTGCCTTGACTTTTATATGGCAGTTTAAATAGTCTGATGAATGTTCTTGAAGGCGAATGTTCATGACTTCGCCTTCCCGAAATCTCTATAAATGTAAACATCGTTGCTTTTTTTTTGTAAACATCGTTGTTTACATTTATTCTTGTAGTATTGTTGGTATATATTTGTTTTCTTGTTTACCATATTTTTTTGCTGGTGTTTGTTGTTATATTAAGCAGTACGATAATTTGTAAACAGGTTTGTTTACTGCATTGTTTTGTTTTTGTAGTTTTTGTTTATAATTTTAATGTTAAGCGATGTAAAAGCAAAACACCGGTATCTAAATTTTTCATTTTCATTTTTCATTAATTGCAACGTTTACAACAGTTGACAGGCATGGGGATCATGAAATTTTTAACTGTAACGAACCGTTTACATGTTCTATTTCAATATCAAACTGTATGACAACATTGCTAAAGAACTCTGTTAAAAGAGGGCAAACTTGAAGGCATTAAATTGTGTGCAAACTCTGTATTATTAGTAGGTAGGTAGGTAGAGGACGCTGTCCACCGAACGAAGGATAGAAGGAAGGACACATTTACACCACTTGTAGCCCATTGTGATTGCTTCATTAGCAACGCAGTTTACATATTTAGAGAATGTATATCTCTTTGAAATTCTCATTTACTTAGCAACCCTTTTTACTCTCTGGGTAGCAATATTCCATGAAAAACAATTCTTAATTGCATAAGTTGTTGGTGGCTTTAACTGGACGGCTGTTGATACCAATATCTGTAAAGTATTGCATGGTGGAGTTCAATATACTCAAATGCAACAAAAGAAACAAAAGAAAACAGAAACAATTTCACAAAAGTTTTCATAAAATTTTTGTTGTTGTTGTTTTTCTTAAATTTTAATATCAATTCTACTGGTATTCACATCAATTGACAACTTTGTAGAGCGTTCATATGCCATATTTTACTTTTTCATAAAGAACTCTGCGTTTTATTTTCGTTTTTTTTTTCTGGACACACATGCATATACATAGCAGCAGAAGAAAAGCTGAGGAACTCACATGAATTGTGTGGTATTAAATTTCTTTTCCTTACGTCTTGTAAAATAAACACAAAGTTTGCATGATTTTGCTTGAATGGATACGTAAAGCTACAGTTGGCTACACTCATTGGGATAAGGTAACCAGCAGAGTACCAGCTACTACACCCAGATATTTTTGTATACAAAAGAGACACAGTTTTTTTCGTTTTTTTTTTATTTCGGAAAGAGAACTGTTGTTTTTGTTTCATATGTTGACTGACCAATTTCTATCAAATTTCATCACGAATGTTTTTATGGTAAATTAATTTATTCCTCCAACCAATTAAGAGTAAAGATTTCTTTTAAATAAAATAATGAAAAAAAAAATCGTTCTGCTTGTTGTAAAAAGATTGCAGGTAAACAAAAGAAAGATTAAAATTAAAAAAGAAATTATTTTACATGCCTTAACTGGAAGGCAAAGTAAGGAAACAATATCAGAAAATTTACTTCACATATTTTTGCTTCAAATTCGAGAAAAAATATTTTAAATATTTCATTTCTTTGTCTTACACTTGCCAGACAGAGTTAATGGATGACAAACTGTGTAGTTTATAAGGATCCTTACTGAGCCCTCATGTTCAGTATTTGTAATTCTCCGTACGTGAAAACAAGGCGTTCAAAGATTTGAATATTTCTATGGGGTTTACGCATAAGCAAAGAAATGTAGTGACCGATGGGGTTTCTCCTGTCCAAATGTTGAAGAACACATATACAGAGGGGATAGGTCTACGGAGATATATCTCGTAGATATAGTAACCACTAAGGACTACTTAGATGATAAGTAGGTGGTAATATTCACTTTTCTGGATACAGAAGCCGTTGAAGTTGCCACAATCTAGTAGGTAGTGTGTTGGCTTATTAGAACTTGAGGCCACGGTTCAAACCTCAGGTCCGCATCTCCAACATAACGAAATACAAAAAAATATTTTTTCGGCGAGTTCCCCTCAGCAAATTTCTGGCACAAACTCTGAGAGTAAATAATAAAAATTTCCATGAAAAGTTTCTCAAAAATCTGTCGTTCGGAGTCGACTTTAAATTGTAGGTCTTGCCACTCATGTATACAAATTAACGCACACAACATAAGTGGCGTGAGAAGCTAGACCGTAATCCTGAAGGTTTTTAATGAACAATTATGTATGTATGTGTGTATGTAAGTCGTATTCAATACGACTCCTGGCGAGATTAATAGATCCAGGTGAAGGTCAGAATGGCATTGAGAGGCTCATAAGCACAATCTGCAGAGACAAAAACATGGGAAGGAATAATAAGTGTCGACCCAATCACAAGTTAAATACAAAAGGGTAATCTTCCTTCGTCATTAATACAGAGACTGGTTGAAACACTTACTGCCAAGACTATGAAGACGTCATATGTAGATTTAACAGCAAGAGCCAAATTTAAAAAGATCGTTTATTACATTATTCAAAGAAGTCTAAGACTGAACGTTGCTGGATTGAGAATTAAATCAACCAAAATATTCGTCTTCTGAGTAAGGTGTAGAGAGCTAATGTAGAAAATATTACTAAATATTACACTCAACCACTTAAAAAAGAAGAAGGCTTGCAGAATTATCCTAGGTCTGTAAACCCAGTATAATGCTAAGATGTATGCCAGAATGGTCTGGCAAATTGTTACCACTTGGGTCTTTATTCGGAAAGGCGGGATGAATTTAAAATGAGTGAAGACTAGAGCTGTGAGGACTCATATCGATATAATGGGAGAAAGTTTTAACTGGAGATTCATCATTATGACCTAAGATATAAGGTGGCTCTTTCGTAACGGTTAGCTATGCAGAACCAGCCACCAGTACAATTTGGAAAATGCTTTACCATGAGACTTACTAATACAAGGGAATGTAGAAATTTGAGCCATATCGCAACTGATGTATAAAATTAACAAACGCAACATAAAAGGTGTGAGAAGCTAATTCGTAACCCTGACTGAAAGGTTGTAATTACCAATTATGTGTCTATGTATGAATGTATGTATATACGCTTCTAATAGAAGAACACTCTGTCGTATTCGGATAGGTCAGAAACGAGTAAATATTCGAAGCCAGAAGAAGTGCGTATTTATATTCCGATTACTCTTTAGAAAGAAGTCTTCAGGGCAGGAAGTATAAATAATGGAACATGGCCAATACTATCTTACAGCCAAGTTCCACATCCGAGCACTTAGCTCCTATGAAGCTGACTATAAATGTGAAGGGCCTTGTGTGGATCAGTTAAATCAGTTAGATAGAGAAAACATGGTGACCGTTTCCTATCCTACTCCAGGTGGAAAATGAGGGTATACATGGGGAAAGAGTTCTCCTAGAGTCGCTTAAAACATTAACATTATTCCTAAGTCTATGTTCGTTTGTTAATTTGTAGCCACATTAATACATACATATATACTGCAATTGGTCGAAAACAATGTCTTCCAATTTTATTCTTTGTCACCTTAACAGATTCGTTTTGTTGCTCCAAAATGTATAAAAATTTTAGTCTCTGGAATGAACCTTTTGGCATCAACGATATAAGCGTGTCTAAGTACGTCACAGGGAAGATTTTAAATTGGTCAGTTGCAAACACTCTACTACATGGTATTAAAAGTCACTAAAGTAGGGACTGTATGCAATGCGAATGCTTGTATTTTTCAAAACTTCTATTCCCCATAACCTAGTTTAAATCAATTACACATGTTTTTCTTTTTTCAATTAATTTATAATAATTAAAAAATTTTTAGATTTCTGTGTCCAAAAAATGTGATGTTGTAACACATATTCAATGAAAAAAGAAATAAAAAAACAATGAGAATTTCAACATTTATGTATGTTTTCATATGATATTTGATTGCCAGTAATTACTACAAAAAACAAAAGAAAAAAAGAAACAAAAAATTTATGAAAAATTCTTATAAATTTCTAAACAAAACGATTTACAACTTTCATTTGATTAACATGCCATCATTAATATCATCACATCAGAGCAGAACCGTATCATATCATTAGGCCATGATGGCATCATTGCACTGTTCCATGTCTCATGTTGTGTCTGTCTGTCTGTGCTAAGCACAGACACAAAGAACTGTATGATGCTGCTGCTGCTGCTGTTGTTTAAGAAGACATTGAAAACGATGATGATTATGATGGTGGTGGTGATGGTGATGGTGATGATGGTCGTCTGTCTATCAAATAATAAAATGTTCAAATTAATTCTATAAAAAAAAAAAATTCTATCAAAACGAACAATTTTAATTAATTTCAATTTGTTACAACATGTGTTTTCTGTTGTTTTTATGAGTATAGAAAACACAAAATATTTCCCTGTAATGAAATTGTTTAAGTTTTTCGAGAATTCTTAGAAAAGTATACAAAAAAAAAACAAAATCGTAACACTAATTATAAAAGTGACCTCTGGTGTTGATATTTGAAAAAATTATGACTTTTTTGTTGTTTAATACAACCATGCTAATCAGAATTTCGTTCTGAAAACAATTACAGCGTAAACATGTAATGGTCAGTGTAAATGAATCTTATAAGAAAATTTTTAATAATTAAACACGCCATTAATTAGGGCCAATTAGCACAGTTACAGTTTGAGAATCTAATTTCGTAAATATAGTTACTGCAACAAAAATAAGATGTCGCTTATGAATGTAAAAGAAGTTATTTTTTTAATGCTTTTATGTTAGGGTGGACCACCAGTGGCAATTCTAAGACAGTTGTACAGACTATATTAAATGCAAGATGATAAGTACGTCATAGTTAATCTGAAAAAGAGTTTTTATTGCATGTTATCTCAGAAAAAGAAGACGACTCGATAGTACATCTCTAATGGTGGTGTATTGCGGTCTGAAGGACCTTTTATCGGTTCCCAAGTCTAATAATCTTCGCCACCAGACATCGAGTCAATGCATTTCGTTGTAGAACTTAAATATATTACGGAATGGAATCCGAACAAAGTACACAGTTCTTGCTTTAAATTAATTCCCTATCAAGATCTGTGAGCCTTTTGAAATGCGTTATTGCTGTTTGTTGTTTTAAGTTGTCTTCATAAAACAACGTTCCCCTTCTACTATCCTCAACAGGCATTTACATACATATGCAAATATGTAATTGGTCATTACAACCCTTCATCGTGTGTTATTTTTATATATGAGTGGTTTAAAGGCGACTCCAAACAACAGATTTTTTGAAAAAATTTTCATGGCAATTTGATTTACTTCTCAGAGTTTTTGCAGGAAATTTGCTGAGTGGTAGTCGCTGAAGAAATATTCAAATTGCGTTTTGTTGGTGATATCTGACCTGGTGTTTGAAACGTGGCGTCACATCTAATAAGTCAACACACTAGCTACTAGACTACGGTGACTTCAGCCCCTTTTAAATGTTCCAATTGTTGACATATAGAGCCGACTTAGAAGTTGAAGTTCCAACATATTGAAAAACTTTTCTGGGCATATGTAAGTCTTATCTGAACTGCCATTAGCTTAACACGTCGATAACTCTACTGTTTTCTGTCTACGTTGTTGCTAGTGAAAAAATTATCATCGTCAGTCTCTAGCCAATACTGAGACAAACCAGTCAAAAACCCAACATTTTGAAAACCTTTCTGAACATAAACCTTATCTGCATAGCCATTTGCTTACCATAGTTAATCGCGTCACGAACTCTTCTGTTTTCTCCCTACGTTGTTGCAAGTAACGAAATTATCATCGCCAGCCTCCAGCGAATACTCAGACGAATTCAGTCAAAAATCCAATATTTTGAAAAACTTTTCTGAACATAGATAAATCTTATCTGGACTGCCATTTGTTTACCATAGCTTATCCCGTCGCGAACTTTAAACTTTACTCTTTTCTCTCTACGTTGTTGCAAGTGAACAAATTATCGTCGCCAGTCTCTAGCCAATACTCGGGTGAAGTCAGTTTGTTATAGATTTTTTACTTTGTTGCGTTCGGATCCTATTCTTATCGTATGCAGCCATATTAAGTTTTAATCAATTGAGTGCATGTTATAGTATCTGCCCCTCGGATTAATATCAGTATTGGGTGTTATACTGTATTTCTACAACTTCAAAAATATTCTTTTTAAATTTTTTATTTAATTAAGAGAACTGTAAACAGTTTAAAATCCATTTTTCTTATTGTTTGTGTCATGAAATTGAAAATAAAATTTTTATTTGTAAATTTCCCTTTTCATTTGTGTGTAAACATTATAAATTTTCATCTAAACTAGACTTAATTTTGATTGATGACATTAATTTGTCTATTTTGTTATACAAAAATGTTGAAAAACAAAACAAAAAATATGAAAAAATGAAATTCTAAATGAAACTGAAAACTGAAAATGTTAAATATGCATGAAACTCAAACAAGCATACAACTTATGTCAACTGCGACTAAAAATATGAAGAAAAAAAAAAGAAAATGTAAAATGGAAAATATGATAAATGACTATTAAATGTTTAATAGTTTGTTTGCCATAGATTAGATACATACATACATACGTACATACATATGTATGTATTTATAAAAACTAAAATGAAAAACTGAAATAAAAAAAATTAATTTTTTCCTTTCCTCTCTATCTCTCTCTATGCATGTAATATTAACAAGCAAATATTTGTATATTTAACCCTTTTACATACAAAAGTTCAATCAGTCATTCATGTACTCACTAACACACATTCAATCATGCAATCACTCACTCATACAGTCACTCACTCATACATTCATTCATTAATTTTTATTTGAAAACTTTTTAAATATGAATGCAAATGACATACAAATTTAACAGTCAGAGTATCCAGAGACTTACAAATGGACGCTGCTGTCACAGTTATTATAAGAAACGCAATCCATATGCGACAACAAAAGCAAGAACAATGGCCAAAAGTGTTATTAAAATGTGGGTGTTTTACAATGGCGATAAGCTGATGAAACATAATTTTTTATTGTTTTTAATAAATATTCGTTTCTGACAACTAAAAAAAGATTTTTTTGTTTTGTTTCTAATAAAAGAAACTTATATTTGAAAAGAACAATATAAAATGAGCTCATAATGGCTCATAAATCTCAATTAGTTCAGAATGTGACAAAACTTAGCAAATGAACAAAAGGGCCCCCATATATGGCTGTAATACGCCACACAATTGTTATTGAATTTCAAACTATGCAAGCGTATGAATTTAAAATTAAGATTTTATTTCCGTAGAAAATCTAAGATTGATGACAAGATCAAGCCAAAAACGAGTTTACGAATATGTATAAAGATTTTTTTAAAGCAAATACAAATCTTTCCTGTGCCATAAAGTGTTAGATATTGGCATATAGGAGCTATATGCTCGAATGTCGACCTTATCTGTTATACATATAGTATTTTCTTTGAGCCATTCTTTATATTGCCTGGCCAAGTTGAACTTACATAAATATTTATGTACATACATAATTGGTAATTACAAAGCTTCAGTCAGGATTACGACCTAGCTTTTCACACCACTTATGTTGTGTGCATTAATTTTTATACATGAGTGGCGAGACCTAAAGTTTAAACAACGGATTTTTGAGGAATTTTTCATGGCAATTTTATTTTTTACACCAGAAGACTACTGCAACATGGCCGTTAAGTGCCTCCGCCACGATCAAACAGATTGGATCAAATTTTGCATATGTGTTGGTAAAAAACTCTTCTCAGCCTGTACGTGTGAGGTCAGTTTTCTGTACGTGTGAGTACAGTTTTACCAATACAATCACAAAAATGGCAATTTGATCCAATCAGTTTGATCGTGGCGGGTCTGCATTAGCCACATAGCCAATAGCAACATAACACCTACAAACATGGCCGCTAGCTCCAAATAATAGTACCATAGCCGCTATCAACATGGCCACTAGCAACGTACCCGTTAGCGATACGGCTTCTAGCAATATGGCAACATGCCCGCTAGGTACATAGCCAATAGCAACATAGCCTCAGTAATGTGGCCGCTAGCAACATGGCCCCTAGCAAATGGCATATAGCAGCTTGCCGCTAGCAACATGCCCACTAGCAACTTAACCGTTAGCAATATGGCAACATGGCCGCTAGCTACATAGCCAATATCAACACAGCCTTAGTAATGTGGCCGCTAGCAACATGGCCCCTAGTAAATGGCATATAGCAATATGGCATCAAGCAATAGAAATCTGCTGAGAGGAAGTCGACGAAGAAATATTTTTTCATATCTTTCGTTTGATGTCTGCCCTGGTGTTTGAACCATGGCCTTAAGTCTAATAAGCCGACACACTATCTACTAGACTACGGCTACCCCCTAAATTGAAGTTACTATGGAGTAATCGCTTTGAATCTAAGCGTACATTTCTTCTGGTTTCGAATATTTACCCGTTCCTGACCCATTCGTATACGACAGAATGTGCTTCTCTTAGAAGGGTATTTGGCTTTGGCAAACTGTTTCATTCGCTTGTATTGCTTAATCTCATGGCAAAGCATTTCTCAAATTTTATTAATTGCTGAAGAGAGAACTGATATGCACTTTATCGCTTAGGTCTTACAGCTGTCTCCCATTATTTTGCTATCTGCCTTAGAATAATTCAGACAGTCAGTTTGTTCATGCACTCAAAGTTGGTAGGGTTAATATAGGGTCAAGCTTATTCTGGTTTCAATCCGACATTTGTCTTAACAAACAGCAGAAATGTATTTCCAGACTATCACAGATCTTGATTGGGAATAAATTTAAAACTTTTTTCGGACTCCTTTCCGAAATATGTACATATATTTAACGAAATGCATTGACTTGATGACTGGTGGCGAAGGAATAGGACTATATTCTTAGCTTTAGGAACGAATGTAATGTCTTCAGATCGCAATATACCGCCAATACTGGTTAACATACATTTACAGTACACTTGGAATACATATTTGGAGTTTTTCTTATAATCACGCAAGAATAAGAGACCTGGAAAGATTGTAAAAGGCATCTGATCTATACAAAGATTTCGCTAAAGCTCTAGACAAGACGGCGAGACATTCTACATTGATTAAAACGTTGACATTCGGTCCTATAGCTTAATTGGGTGAATTAAAAGTGACAGGAGTTGATGGAGATCTTTGTAGGCTGGAGGATGAGCACAGCTTCTGTAAAGAATATGGTTAGTTATTCCACGATATGGGTAATCAGCTTGCTGTGGAGCTAAAGAGGTCGTTCTTTAGATCCATTCAGATGTTGGTGACATAAATAGGAATTATTATGCTTAAAGCGGAAACCAACTGAACGATATTAGACCTGTAGGGACATATTGGTTTAGTAAATAAAGCTGAACAAAAGACTTCTGAGGCTCAAAGGTTAACCCCTTTTAACATGATTGCAAACTACAACATTTATTTGACTTCTCTAGATGTAAAGGTGCACTGATGGTACAGTTTTTCTTTATACACATATTTACATTGATATTCAAGCCCTTGTTTGATAGTTAAGTTAAGTTATTTAAAAACAATCTTTTATTTTTTTCCGCCTCACTAATCTCATACTTCCGTTTAGCCAACACACCAACAATTAGTTGAGTTTATAGTCTGCAACGGTGAGAAATGTAACACTCGTTTTTGTTTTTGTTTTTTTTTTTCTTTCCTCCTCCAATTATCTCTATTATTCAAGTTACCATTATTCTCAGCTCTTAGTCATATTCATACTACAACAGAGTTATTTAATATTTTTTCTATTTTTTGAAATTTATGAATGAAAACAATTTTCTGCACGCATTCAACCACATAATATACTGAATACTGATGGTATATCCCCAAAAATATAAAAGAGTGTATATTCTCCGTAACAAATTTATCGTTAATTACCTTAATTATGAGCATTGGTTTAGTTATGCTAACAAATTTCTGCTACGCAAGCAATGTTTTTTTCTAAGCTTTGGTTTGAATCATTTTAGGAAAACACCTTAAAAAGTGGAGCAAAATTATTTGGTTGGCGGTAAAAAATTGTTTGAAGTTGGTATACGGCACACTAAAAACGAACAAAAAAAAAACACATAAAAGAGAGACACACCTTTAGTTTAATAATCCAATAGTGAGAAATTAAAAGTAGCTTTGAAATAAAAGGTTGAATAATACTTTTCTGGAACAAAAAAAAAAAAAAAATTATTATTTATGGCATTGTGTTAAATTACAATATATTAGCTGGAGCAGTTTTACAGATGCAATCTAAACGCCCGTCATCTAGAAAGCAAACTAAACTCTACTCTATCCAAAGAGAAAAAAAATTACAATGAATAAAATAAAAAGAGCAGGCAGGGGCACATCTTGGGGAAGAGTAAGGCTTAATCAGTAGAAGATTCCTCACCACTAAACTTAATACATGAACACATTGAACGTTGTTTCTAGACGACGATATTCTAGGGCATAATTATCTGTAAAAATTTGACAAATAGCCTGTAACAAAGCAAAAGAAAATAATAAGAAGCCGGAGAAATGCTTTGTAACAGGAATGAAAGTGCACAATGAAAAGAAACTACGTATTATTCCCAGTAAGACAAATCAACTATCGGTAGATACAGTAACTTCAGCAATAGAGTTCTATACAGTATATGCTATATATAGTTCCTACTGATTCATAGACTTACTCACTTAATCTGTCATTACAACCGCTTAGTCAGGATTACAACCCAGCTTCTCACACCACCCAGGTGTTGTGTGTGTTAATTTTACCCACAGAGTGGTTGAAGTCATAGTTTAAAGTCGACTCCACACCATAGATTTTTGAGCAATTTTATTTTATTCTCAGAGTTTTTGCCCCAAATCTGTTGAGAGGAAGTCGTCGCTTTTTCATACTGCGTTAGACGTCTGAGCCTCTAGACTACGTACTTTCAAGACTACGGTGGCTTCATTAAACTGAAGAAATAGCAAAGAGAAGAAGAAGGGGGATATAATATCCACTAATTATTGCAATTTCCATGGCTGGCAACTGCTTTGAATATTGGTTAGTGCCAAGTATTGTTCGTATTCAAAATGTTAAGAACATTCATAAGATTGTTTACCCTGCCATATAAAAGGCCAGGCAAAGCAGGCGAGTAAGTTAGTGAAGTTCAGTCAGTTTTGTGTGAAGACGCGGTGTGCTTGAAGAGAGTAATCGTAGTTTGAACATCTCAGTTACAAAGATCTGTCGAACAATTGACTAGTAATTGTTATTATTTATGCAAAGAGTGTAAAAATAGGAATAACAAAAGTGTGAACAGATTTAAATTTTGTAGTATACAAGAAAATTATAAAATTACTAATTTTCTAGTCCACATTCCATTTTATTACTTTGCCATTAGAGCCCTGATAGCTAAACTATAATCACTTTCGTACTGAAATTTTTTTAAAAAATTGTCCTTATTATACAGAGATTGGTTCGTAATTGCACAAAGGCTACCTAAAATTTTCATTATAGCTCCCTAAACCTTAGGTTTGTAACTTCAATGTTGTGTTGAATGTTATTTAAGTTGTGTGCTTCCACTATGAAACTGACCCTTATAAAAAAAATAGAAACAGTAGAGATAAATACTCGTAAATAAGTTAATAATTAACCGGATATGAATTCAGAAAAAAAAAAATTTGTAGTAGAAGAACGCATAAATAAACAAATATACAGTGCATAACCATTATTTATAATAAAAATGATTTATATTTTAAATTGACTTTTGTAAAAAAAAAAATTAAAACAAAAAAAAACTATTGAAAATAAGCAAAAAAAACACTCATAAAAAATGAAATATTTCCATAGTAATAATAGAGTTAAAGGTTGCAAACATTGCTGTTGACCTATTAAATTATTTGAAATTGTAAATAAATTTAAAAAAAATTCTTACAGAATAAATCCTTTTATTAGAAAACTTCATATTTTCCAAGAGAATTTTGTAAAATTCTTTTCTTTCCTTTCTTTTTATTTTTATTTTTAGATTAATTAGTGTAGTTTGCTGCTGCTGTTTTTTTTTAGTGCATATGTTTTTTATTTTTCTTAACGTATGAGTAAATTTTAATACACAACATGTTGTAAATTGTTATTGCAATTGTTGTTCTGCGTTTTGTTTTTTTGCTTCTTTTTTCGAATATTAATTAGTGCAACACTGACATTTGCAAGACAGTATTACACTCGATTCTACACCAAAACTATTCATACTTCGTACTTCATCTTCATCATTCTTCTACATCATGACGACAACAACGATGTCGTTAGCATTGTCGTCGCCGCCTTTAGTTGAGTTTTGTATACCCCCACCTAAAATGTGAAAAGGATTTGCCAGTTTTGCTGTCATACACGCTAGCTATACTTGCAACATTTTTCTCTTTTTTTGTTTTTGTTTTCTTAAAATTGTATTGTATGTGCAAATTATACGTCAAATTACATGGTCTGACTAAAGTGATAAAATGTAGCGCATCTAAGAAAATAAATTGAAAAAAATATTTTCATCGTCTACACAGTTTGAGAAAAACTTTATTTTTAATGATAAAAATGTTTATGGTAACAGTTTCAAATAAATTTGAATTTTAAATTTTATTTTAAATTCATTTTATTAGAAAATACGAAATGGTTTCACCTTCAGTTTGGACTGTGTACCAAAGAATCCAAGAATAAAATTAAGAGTGGCACATGTTATCATTGAATACTCCGCATAGAACTCAATGATATCGGAACCAAATTCAAGTACATTGGAATAGGCAGAGACTGTCTAAAACAGAGCACATGATCAGCATGAAATTATTAAGAGTAGCATCAATAAATATTCAATCCGCCAGGTCATCTCTTTTCGAATCTCTACTTAGTCCTGGACAACCAAAATAAATAGCAGAAGGGGAACTCCTGTATATCATTGCAATATCCACAAAACTCACTAAGTGATAGACCCAGTCCTCTTGTATCAGGCAAAAATCTTATTAATAATAGTAATTTCTGATAACAGAAAACCACGAACCTGTGCCTGTATGACATTCCAGGCATGGACTACGACTTTTTAAATTAAGAATGATGGTGTCTTAGGACCGGTGTGTACCACAGCATATTTGACGTCGATAACGCATTATTAATGTTAATTATATGTTATTAATGTTAATGTTAATTAATTATTCTGTAGGGACCTTCGATTTCCTGCTCTGGACATGGTAGTTATTCTCATGATTTACAGAAGTTCTGTTAGGTACCCATAAAGTAAGGAATGTAGATTCCAGATGAACCCAGATTGCCTTTTTCTGTTCTTCATACATACGTAAGGAACTACAATGACAACAGGTAGTGTGGAGAATAAAGCCGAATATTAATAGATACATACTTATATACAAACATACATACATAATTGGTCATTACAACCCTTCTAGTCAGGATTACGACCTTATATCTCATACCACCTACGTTGTGCATGTTAATTTTATACATGCGGGACCTACAGTGGCGGGACGAACGACAGATTTTTGAGAAACTTTTCATGGCAATTTCATTTACTCTCAGAGTTTTTGCCAGAAATCTGCTGAGAGGAAGTTGCCGAAAAAATGTTTGTTAATATTTCGTTTAGTTGAAGATGCCTGACCTGGGGTTTGAACTGAGACCTCACGTCTAATAAGCCAGCAGACTACCTACTAGACCACAGCGACTTCAACAGCAGGAGTTTTGCAGTTTTACGATGAGTGTATCGTCTGTGGATCTTCACAGTATGACACTTTAGTTATTGATTTCGTTGTGGTGCTTCAATGTATACCACTTTTGTCATGTTTGTTGTTCCTGCGATCATTGTTATTCTTCGGTGTTTTATGTACTTATTGACTGATGAATAAATAATCAAGACATGTGATGCGAAATATTGTCAATATTTTTACTGTAAAACTGTCCTGCCTGCCGCTACTTAGAAAAATGCACTTGGCTTTATTAGTAAGTAGTCTCTATAAGAGTGAGGTTCTATAATAGCGATAATATTTTGACGTCTAGGTTACCTCGCTATTACCTCGAGTGGATTTATAAACGTATAAATCGATACATGATGGCAATATCTACGCCGATTTTGCATACTGCTACCTTGATACAAGCATATAATAGTTATATTTGAAAATCGTATGACAAAAATGAAAAATAAAATTTCTTTCTCTTATCTTTACGATTGCTAAGTATCTTTTAAAACTTCTCTATTACATAAGATTACTAATTCACTAAGGAATTTCACAAACAAACTTATTGTTTGTAATACAATCATGCCTCATCATGGCAACCTCCTGCAAGTTAATCAATAACAATTCATTTCTATTTTAAATTCATATGGGGTTAATAACTCTTTTAACATCTATCACAGGACTGACAAAAATTAATGACTTTCTATTACAAATACGAAATAAAATCTTCTTCAATATTTATTATGTTTCTTCAAACATCTTCTTTCTCCATTTTTTTCCTTCAAGAAACATCATAGCCATCATACATCATTGAAGAGAGTTAAGAAAAAAAAATTGCTTTTCATTTTCAATTTTTATTGACTCAGCCCCAGCAGCAGGCATATATTATGAGTTATGGATCGCGCAGAAATTGAAGACAAACACTCCTTACGCTTAGTGTAGTAAGGGTGTCATACAATTTGACAGTTTTAATGAACACGATGATGGAAAAGGATGCCCAACGCTCTCTCTGTTACAAATAAAAGTACGTACTTGCTTTTGTCACATGTGTGCGCCTATGTGAGGGTACTCATCAGGCTTTAATTTTTAGAGAATATTTTTGTAAAAATATTTATTGTTTATCAAATGCTGTGTGATAGTGTGAATACATCTCCTGGCATATCAAATGTCCCACAACAGCTAGAAGAGAGCAACATTTTCTTGTTTAAACTTTATGATGGACATTAATGGAGTTTGTGTTGTTTGCTGATGGTTATGAATGGCTGATGGAAAAGTGATGCTGCTCTTGGAAAAGTGATGATTTCAAGAAAAGTAAATGACCTCAACACTATATGTACTGTTTGGAATCAAATGTTTTCCATTTTTACTTGTATGTTCCATAGCCTTATAATATAAAATATATGACTCTGTTGACAACCTTCTTATACAGGGGGGGGTCTAAATTCGAAACCCTTAACAATATTATTACAAGAAAAAATTATCGTTGCCATAAAGCTGTTGCTGATGGTCATGTAATTCTACAGGGTAGCTTGTGTTCTTTTCTAGTTTGTCAATGATGCCATTGTATTATACGCCATTTATTTTCGACCTTAGAACAGACTATTTTTGACATTTTTGACACGATATGTAATTGACACCAGCTCTTGTTGTATATGGAGAGATTATTTAGCCAATTGCAATCGGTTTACACTGGCAAGAAATTTGAAATGAAAGAAAAGCAAATTAGGCAAATACTAAGCATATAAAGCTCTATTGCAGCACTTTCACTTTCTAATTTTTGAATGAATTCTGCTTTCATTGTTTACAGATTTTTTTTTGACAATAAAAATGCATTTCGAAGTCAGTGTGACACGAGACAAAAGGCATTCATAACTCAAAAAGTCGTCATTTTTACAGCAATCAACTATGGCAATGGCAGATGCGTTTTTATGTTTAATTTTTTGTAGGAGTAGTTACAGATAAGACCTCAAAAGCTTAAAACTTTTATAAGCTTCATGCTCCTGCAAAGCCATAATTCATTTGAGAAAATTAAGTTGGTCTTACCCGAGCTGATACCAACCTGCTTTTATTTTTCCCCCCTCTATAGACGCTTCTGACAAGTAGCCGAACACATGAGTATTATAAATTGGTTTCACCACTCGACATATTCATGTCTACATAAGAACATTGCTTTGAAAACTCATCTACCAATACCTCCTCGTAATCTGTCTCCATCTCCCCTATTGAAATTGTATGAAACTTACCCCCAATATTCTCTGCTGCGACATACACATGTGATACTATTTCTGATGATGAAAATGATTTACTTCATCACTTGTTCTAAACTAATGATAACAACACATACACAATCATCATCGTCATCAAAATCATCATCAAAAGCATTATCCAGCAATAACAGCAGCAGTATTCTCGTCATCATTCCTTCAAAAAGAATTCGTTGTTATAAGTTGCCATACAATATGGTATAGCGTGGCTGTTGTTGTTGTATTTTAAAACATTTCTAAATATTTCTTATTGTTGTTATTTTTGTTTAGTGTGGCAAGTGTAAACTAAAATCGTTTTGTAGTTGCTTTTAGTCTGACGATTATAACGACATGTTACGGTTGTTGGTGTTGAATTGAATTTTAAATTCTTTTTTGTGTCCTTAACAGCTGGATTGAATGCATTATGGTGGGCAGCGGAGTTGCTGTTTATTTTACTGTAATTTGCTGATGTAAATACTTATTCACAGCTTTTTACAGTGGATGAAAGGCCAGAATTAGTGTGAAAGGTCGGAAGGTACGGAAAAGGGAGAACAGAACTTTCAAATCAAATAATTTGAAGTCGCCGTGGTCTAGTAGTTAGTGTGTTGGCGTATTAGACGTGAGGCCACGCTTCAAACACCAGGTCAAACATCTCCAACAAAACAAAATTTGAAAACATATTCCTTTTGGATTTACAGTCAACATTCGTCTGTAAAAAACTCTGAGAGTAACTAAAATTGCCATGAAAAGTTTCTCAAAAAAAAAATCTATCGTTCGGAATTGTCTTTAAACTGTAAGTCCCACAACTCATGTCTAAAATTAACACACACATCGTAATTGGTGTGAGAAGCTAGCTTGTAGTCCTTCCCGAAGGGTTGTAATGACCAATTATGTATGTATATATTCCAATAATGTCTCAAACCTTTCCTCCTGTCGGAAATTAAGATACCGTTCGTTGTCCGTTGGAATAACTCTCTGACAAGAACTTTATACGCAATCAGGTATTTCCTCCTGATATGCTCGCAACACATAGTTTAAATACGTGTTCTGATGATTCATTTTCCTCATCACAAAATCCACGTATTGGTTTTGAGGCACACTTGAAGTCTAAAGCTTCCTTTCAAACGACCGGCTACTATCAGATCAAGAAAAGGGTGAAACAATTTCCTGGCGTACCACATTCAGCTTGATACCATACCATTTTTCAGATAATCTTACATGAACTATACTATGTTACATATTGTTACGAAAATGAGAAATCTAGATACTGGTGTTTTGCTTTTACATTGCTTAACATTAAAATTATAAACAAAAGCTACAAAAACAAAACAATGCTCTAAACAATCCTGTTTACAAAAGCTCGTAATGCTTAATATAACAACAAACACCAACATAAAAAATGGTAAACAAGTAAACAGAAATATACCAACAACACTACAATAATAAACGTAAACAACGATGTTTACATTTATAAAGAATTCAGGAAGGCGAAGTCATGGACATTCGCCCTCAAGAACATTCAAGAACATCAGACAGTTTACTCTGCCATATAAAAGGCAAGGCAAAGCAGGCAACTGGGTGAGTGAAGTTTAGTCAACTTGTGTAAAGACGCGGTGTGTTTGAAAAGAGTAATCGTGATTTGAAGATCTCCGTTACAAAGATCTGTCGAATAATTGTCTAGTAATTGTTATTGTTTATGCAAATGTTATAAACAGAGGAATAACAAAAAAAAGCAATTGTTGTTGTTTACATCAAGTAGAGAACAGTGGCACACAAAATTGTGGGAATAATAAAGAATTTTAATTAAAACTAAACATAAATTTATTTTTATTTTATTTGCAATCTATGAGCTCATATTTTAAACGTTTTTAAGAGGTGAAAACGTAACAATATTTTACTTAATGTACCCAAATATTTAGAAAAATACTTAAGATTTGCTTAAGCAGTCGAATTTCTTTTTAATAATTTACGATGTATATAATGTTGTTTATCGATTTCAGAAAATTTAATTTTTACTAAGCATCTTACTTTTCAATGCAACTTCTTAATTCTCAACTCAACTTTCTATCATAAAAATATGAAATTTTAATTTCTTTTCTTATCCTAAATTGAGGTAAAAATTGTAAGAAAAAGAAAAAACTTTGTTAATAACTTTAAATGAACTGCACTTTATTAAGTTGATTTAAGAGAAAAGAAAACTTTCCCAAAAATGTTGCTTTTGTTCTGGCTCTACTATACTATTATTGTGCTTTAACAAATGCTTTCCATTACTTTTAAAACTATAACGAGTTAATTGAATTTCCAACTCATTTTCTTTTGGTACTAGTACGGGAACCAGCATAAAAATAAGTTTTCAATACAGTTTAAAACCTCTTAATAGGCCACATTTCTTAGCTTGAAAATAATGGTTAAACAATACATTGTTATTGTTATTGTTTTTTTTTTTGTAGGTTGTCTTCCAACTATTTAATACAACAACTTGTTGTGTTGAGATTAAAAATACAATACCAAGGCGAAGAGAAAAGCAAACTTAAATGCTGTAGAAAGTGTGGTTAAAAGAAAATGAACCAAAAAAGGCAAAAAAAGGAAAAACACCAGCCAGCTATAAAATTGAAAAGATTGTTTGGTATTAAATGAAAACATTTAAAATAACACTTTATAACGTCTGGTAACTACAAATCAATTAAAATAACTCCTTATAACCAAAAAACAAAAAAAAAAAAATGAAATACAGGAGGAAAAACTAGGTTGCCAATTAACAGATCTTTGCTTAACAGTCTTCCTCTCTCTCTGTATCTGCCTGCCTAAGGCCTCTAGTTAATATCAATAAAAACAATAAAAATTGTCTACAGAAGAAGACCAAAACCAAAGGCGACATTCTTGGCTGGTAATGTTAAGTTGGCGTTGATTATTTTTTTGGTTTTTTTGGCAAGCCTTCAGCCTTAACTAGTCTGTCACATAGACAGACAAACAGTTGGTCGGTGTTGTTACTACAGCATGAAGGCATGAATTTTATCCAAAAGAGAAAAAAGAAAATTGTCCCCCTTGTTTGTGGAAATTAAGAAAAACCACCCACTATTAAGCTGATAAATTTCACACAATTGTTGTGCTGCAATTTTTTTCTTTTTCTTTATTTTCCAATTGCCTTGTTTTTCAATAAGAATACCCTAGTGGAGGTAATTTGGAATAACTTGCCAAAAACCTATATTTTTGTATTTTGTAAAATAAGATTGGCTAGCTAAGAGTGACACACGCAGTTTAATCCAGAATCCAAGTTAAAAAACCCGTCTTGTTTTTCTTATAAAAATCCTTTAAATATACCTTCAGTAGCGTACCTCCTACTGCCTGCTTATACCTTGCAAAAACCAATCTAATGTTGACACTTTTTTGTTTAACGTAGAATTAAAATAAAAAAAAAACCCGCAACAACCATCTAACAACATCAACATGTTGCATTAAATAGTTGGCAAGAAGTGGTAACAACAATTCAAACACAACAAAACAAAACCATAAAAAAATTTATAAACAAAAGAACCAAAAAAAATGTGTTGTTGTAACGCCTACTTAAGACATGTGATAAAACGTTTTAACCATGTTTACAAGTGAAATTCTATTTTAAATGGATTGTCTGCAACAGTTTTTTGTCACACAACTCTGCTCAACTCAACTCTCACAACTGGTCTCTGGCAATGGTGGTGATGGTGATGTTGGTGGTGGTGGTGGTGGTGGTGATTGGTTTCCTTGTGTTGCCTCAGTGACACCTTAAAAAATTGTCACATGAAAAAAGAAAAAAAAAACATTCTGTAACAAGACAAATCAAATTGTGAAAATAAGCCAAATAACAAAATGACAATTAAATGTTAATAGTTGGGAAATTTATTTGAAAATAATTTCTCTTTTCTTTTTTAAGAACAAAATGGATACGACGCTAAAAGAAAAAAAAAATATTTTTGTTAATAAAGGCATATTAATAAGGTACAAAGCAATTACCATCACAATTAAGCATAATCAAGGTGGAACAGGATTTGTTGAAATTTCATTACATTCCTTAGGAACTTTTCACTACGTTGCTCTAAAATTACCTCCAAAATGAAATTGAAAATCAGGGGGGCAAGTTCACAGTCCTGCTTTACTGCTATAAGAATGTCAATTTTGTGCCTCAGCTATCTTTCAGTCAGGACCAAAGATCAGCAATGAATCGTTTTTTCGCTACTCATAAGCACTCACGAAATTTTGAATATAAGTGAGTCCATAATATTGAAATTTAACTATGTACTCTGATTCGTTCGTATTCTCTACAACATTGATTTATAAGTACAGTTTGCAAAGAGGATGCGTACAACGTTGACATCAAAATCCTATTTTAGTGTTTGTACGCGAATCATACTTATTTGGTGATTCGTGTAAATGTTGAGTTATGGAGAGTCGAAATCAATAACATCATACGTGTTGTTAAGTATGAATATGATGAGTATCTCAAACTTTGAATGAATAGAGTGTATTGTATGTATTTTAGAAATTAGACGGTAACACTAATGTTATTAAATTATTTTATAAACAATATGGTAACTCGAATTAATAACATAGAATAAGAACATGAACATAGAATAAGAACGAAATTAATAATAAAGTCTGTATTCTTTGGTAACCGATCACGTTCGGATGTTGTTTCATTTTAAAAATATAATATAGAGGTTCCATGATATTAAAATAAGTATGAATGTGTATAAGTATTAGAAATTATGAGTATGATTCGATACTACTCATCTTTTTGAATACTCATTGCTGATCTCTAGTCAGGACTCTTCATGAACCGTTGTATCGAATGCTCATTTGAAGTCACGAAATCTATTGATAAGGCCTCATCGTTGAGTATGATTTTACGACGAAAATTAAACTCAATTACCAACTGCTCCAGAGCTATTCATTAAACACACGTCGTTGTGTATATATGGTCGTATGGTTGTATGTCGGCGGTGATTTCTCATTCATTAACATTAAAACTACAAAAACAAAACAATGCAGTAAACAAGCCTGTTTACAAATTAGTGTACTGATTTATATAACAACAAACACCAGCATAAAAATAATGGTAAACAAGTAAACAAAAATATGACAACAAACATCAGCATAAAAAAAAGTAAACAAGTAAACAAAAATATAACAACAATACTACAATAATAAATGCAAACAACCATGTTTACATTTATAGAGATTTCGAGAAGGCGAAGTCATAAAGATTCGCCTTCAAAAACATTCTTCAGACTGTTTACTCTGCCATAGAAACGGCAAGGCAAAGCAGGCGACGGAGTTAGTGAAGTTCAGTCAGTTTTGTGTGAAGACGCGTTGCGTTTGAAGAGAGTAATCGTGGTTTGAAACAAAGATCTGTTGAATAATTGGCATTGTTACATCAAGTTGTGAACAGTGGCACTCAGAATAGTGCGAATAATAAAGAATTTTAACTAAAGCTAAACCCAAAATTTATTTTTATTTTATTTGCAATCTACGAGCTCATATTTTAAACGTTTTTAAAATGCAAAAACGTAACAATATATTTTCATCAAGTGGTTAAACTTTGCTTTAGGAAGGACGACTTTCGTGCATAATAGAGTTGTACAAATAAAAGTAGGGAACAATTCTATTTTATTCTTAAAAGCCGCAATTAATACTTAATTTATATACCAAAATTTTAGCAAATAATTTCTTTCCTATTCCATTTGAAAGTACTTGGCAATATTTTATCTTTAAATTCTATTTGTTTTTGGTTTTTTTGTTTATCACATAAATTAATTAGGAACGGTATGATGCTATGATGGTATTGTGTTAGCACTGAATACGTACTTATACTAAAGTATAAGTACTATACCAGAATCTGGAACCTAAATTTACACAATTTGTTCAACAAATAAAATAAAAATTATGTTCACTTTTATTTCTTCAATTATTCATGCTTGAAGTGAAAAACAAAATAAAAAAGAGACAAAAAACAGCAAAAAACAATTTAATATTCAAATATAAACAATCCTAAGAGAGTTAAAACAGTAGGAAAAACAAAAATAAGGAAGCTCTAGCTAGCAATCAAAGGAATTAATCAGGTACTATGATGACTGCTTGTCGTTTTCATCAGCTTGTCACTTTAGGAAAACATTTATGTTAAACACGTTGTAAATGTTGTTTTTAATAGCTTAACACAGTCATTCAGCAGCCGAAATTTTTTACAAATTTATGTTTATTTAAACGATTTTAGTACCTATAAAGCCTTAACACAATTGATTAGCCATTAAAAACACCACGTAATTGTTTAGCCTTGAATTCGTTTTTGCGCTCATTGACTTGTGTCATTACTTTTGATGTTGCATTAACAAGGATGTATCTGAATGGTTAAATAAATAAAATGGCTGTTTTAATAAGACTCTACCAATACTTGCAAAACATTTCAATTAATCCAAAATTTATGTTAACTCGCAGGCATTAAAGCATGAAAGCTACTTCAACCACTTCAGTACTAAGTTGGGAAAAATTTGTTTACAAGCATGCCTTTCCCCAGGAGGTCGTGTATTACATAGACGGGGTACTATTTTCTTGATTTTGATTTGATATGTTGCATAGTTTCGCTTGAATCTCTGCAGTAGATTACACCTCCGATAAAAAGGGAGATTACAGATATACAGCAATTAATGTGGCTTCATGTACAACAGTCAGTACGGATGTTAATATTAGCGGGTTTCCGGGCCTTCTTGTAAAAGCTCCTGCTTTTCCTGTAGTCACCGTAGCCTAGTAAGTATTGTATTGGCTTGTTAGACATGAGGCCGAGGTTCAAACCCCAGGTCATACATTTCCAACAAAACGAAATACGAAACATCTTTCTTTGGCGACTTCCTCTCAGCAGATTTCTGGTTGGAATAGCCCAGAGCCCAGACTGCCAGACCACCGCAGCGTCTTTCACGCTGTACGGTGTACGGCTGTCACAGATATCTCAAAGAGATAGCGGAACGATATGATATTCATATCATATAGGTACCGGGACACAGGGGTATTCCGGGTAACTGCAGAGCTGATGAACTTGCTAGGCGGTGTACGACCATCGAACTCTCCGATGAATTCTCGACTCTGGGCATCCCTATAAGAACCTGTAGGCTCATAATTGAGACTGCGATCGTCGATGCCGTCAACGACAGATGGGCGACCTCGGACACTGGTAGAACGGCTCGTAAAATCTGGCCAAGGCTGGATGAAGGGCGCACAACGGGTCTGCTTAAACTCCAAAGGGGCGCGCTAAGTGTGGTTATCGGGGTCATTACGGGACATTGCATTATAGGTACGCATGCGAGACGCATTGGTATTGGACACTTTGCTAACGATTTGCGCAGAAGCTGCAGAGATGAAGAAGAGAAGGAGACTGTCCTTCACCTGCTGGGTACATGCCCGGCTCTTTGCCAGAGGAGAAAGAAGTACTTGGGTGTTTACTACATGGATGATCTGGAGGAAATGTCAAGGATTGACATTGGCAGCTTAAACCACTTCATCAGAAGCTCCGAGTGGTTTCGGTACTAGGGGATACAGGTAAACTGAGGTAACACAATGGACCCTATGCGGCCTAGATGTGACCATCCAATTCTCTTGGAGGCGCAGTCACCTTACCTACCTACCTACCTATCCATTTTCAGACTCTCAATATAAATAAGTTGTTTTTGGGAAATAGTATAAGGGCATCGCTCTGGAAGCGCACTGTTCCATAGCATCTAAAGCAGCATTCTAATCCATACATGTAAGGCAATCTTTATTGATCCTAAAAGGACTTGCATTCTCATGTAATTTTTAAGAATCCTAATGTTTTATAAAAAGCTTGACTGAAATTAGATATGAGCTCGAAATGTGTTATCATTACTCTGCTTTTTATAAAATTTTTTTATTTCTTGAGTTGTAATATGTTCTTGCAACGAATGCGAACGCTATAAAAAATTTAATTTCCCTTCTTTATTTCAAATGAGGAATAACCGCAAGCAATAAAAGCCCATAAGCAATCTACTATAGTTTAAAAATAAGTTTTCCTAACACTTTTAATTCTCAAACACTTTCAACAACGAATTTTTAATTTGCTTGTCGTAAAGACATGACAGCATACGTAGCCTTAATGGCAACAATTTCTGGTTACTTAACAAATACAGTCCAGCATAAAACATGCGTTTTTAGCCCACTTTTTCATGAGTGTTGGTTGTACCAGTAAAAATGTTAATAGCCAAAGTGGGCTTCCAATGTACAAAAACCGTTAAGACAACCCACCTTTTATTGTAAACGTTATAACGTACATAAAATTTTTGGTGTTGCCACAGAAAGGTCTTCTTTTAAATTAACACTTACGCTTCCTTAAGTTTATGTGTTAATAGACTCCAACATTATTAAAAACTTTTAAAAGCAATTTCGCGCTTTAAATTTTATTTGAAAAATTAGTTTTTATTTGGAAACTCGTATGCAATTGCATAACATGACATTTGTTGAAAGCATTACGCCTTTTTTTAATTTCAAAATTTCTTTTTTTTTTTCTAATAAAGAACAAAAGCTAGAAGTACCCATTTGACCCTTTTATTTAATGGTGGTTGGTGGTTTCAGGCTACAACAACACAAGAGTCTACACCTTAACGTATGCTTATCGAAAAAGAAAATTTATTTTTATAACCAAAGGTGTGTTTAATGTTCTCTTGACTAAAGGCAAACAAATAATCTTTATGTAAGTATTTTATGTCTTTGGACATTAAAATAAAATTATTTGTAAGACATTTTGATAGTAATTTTTGCCGCCTGAAACCAAGCTGAAGCCTTAAATATACATTCAAAACAAAAGACTTAAGAAACATGCGTCAACAGATCATTGTTAACATTTTTTTTTTTATAATTTGAAAGAGAATTTAAAGGAAAATAACGCACAATTGCTTATTGTTTAACTGTTTAAAATACGGGAAATAGGTTGCCATTAAAAAAATTAATAGAATTTTCATTACGGTTCCCATTATAAATGTCATAAGGCTCAGGTTCAATGCATATACGAGTATATATAAGCAGCAAACCAATCTGGTATCCAAGTGTTATAAGTAACACCTTATGTGTTTGGCCCACTGCAGAAAAATGCCAATGACATGTATGAGTTCGTATAAATTTGCTGTTATACCAGGATTTGTAACAGAGATCAGCAATGAATAATTTTTTCGCTATTCATAAACACTCATGAAATTCTGAATATAAGTGAGTCAACAATATTGAAATTTAAATTTAACTATATACTCTGATTCATTCGTACTTACTACAACTTTGATTTATAAATACAGGTTGCAATGAGTATGAGTACAACGTTGAGATCAAACTCATACCATTCGAAATATGTTTGATTAATAAGTCTACTCATTTAGATTCATAACATAACATAAAAATACTTATAATACTTATAAATCATACGAGTGACTCGAATCATTCATCAAAATTTACAGTCTTAGTTGTTGTTGCATTTACAATAAAAAGAAAAAAGACACATAAGCAAAAAAGACAAAGCTGCAAGGAGAGCAAACATACAACCTTCTAGTGAGTATTTTAATGTTCGTACGCAAATCATACTTATTTTGTGATTCTGGTAAATGTTGATACGTGTTGTTAAGTATGAATACGATGAGTACTTCAAACTTTGAATATGAGTAGAGGTCCCATGATATTAAAGTAAGTATAAATGCGCATAAGTATCAGGAATTATGAGTCTGATTCGATTCTACTTATCTTTTTGAATGCTCATTGCTGATCTCTGATTTGTAAACGAGTCACACAGCTGAGTCACACAGCTGAATCATATAGCTGAGTCACACAGCAGACTCGTTTACTGCTTTTAATGTCCCCGGCTTTATGAGCTCATATGAGAATAAACGTCGAATGTTCTGCAAACTCTTCTAAAGACAAATTACAAAAATGGCGTGCAAATATTATTTGAATTGAATAACGTTCTGAGCTGCTTAGGTAGCTTAACATCGCCAAGCAGAAACCCTAAAAGGGTTTGGTAGAGGTGCCACATGGTGTTATTTTATCAAATAAGCCTTTTGGATGACAATTTAATACAACCTTAGTTTGTCTTTACATACATAATTGTTCATTACAACCCTTTTGTCAGGACTACAACCTAGCTTCTCACACCCCTTATGTTGTGTGTGTTAATTTTATACACCAGTGGCGGTACTTACAGTTTAAAGTCTCGTTGAGAAACTTTTCATGGCAATTTTATTCAGAGTTTCTGCAAGAAATTTGCAGATTTGAGACGAAGTCACCGAAGAAATATTTTCTCATATTTTGCTTTGTTGTGAGATGTTTGACCTGGGGTTTGAACCGAGGCCTCACGTTTAATAAGCCAACACACTACCTACTACGACGGCTTCTATTTTCCCATACCGCATTCAAAAGTCGTTGTCTACCAGTGCCACCACACTAATTACTAGACAACGGCGACCGACATACAAATACTTTTTGGGCTAATTAGATACCCCACCTTTTCCAAGTGCACGCCCTAAAAGAGTTTGGGACGACTATTACCACTAATAGTCTCAGACCAGAGTTTTAATATTTTTAGAAGAGATATCTTGTTCGATAACATGGCAGGGATTAAATAAAATCTATACTCAAAAGCAATATAGCTTTGAGTAAAACTACTTGCAAATCTAGCTTTTATATTTTTGTGAGCATTTTGTTGCCATTCCAGTAAACAATAAGCCCCTCTTTCCTTCTCTTATTAAACTTTACATTTTTCATTCGTTATTTATTTCCTAAACCAGTACATTTATTTCTTTTAAAATGGAAAAATAAAAACATTTTTCTCATTGTCCATCTACACTGATTATTAGCTTAACTTCAAATTGTCCATTGTTTGTGCAGTAATGCTGCCACCAAAATAATCAAATAATTGTAGTCGGTTTCTGTAAAGCATCAATTGATACGACACACTCATTGCCAGTCAGCCACAAAATGTTGCATCATCAGACGCAATACAATGTTTCAGATTTTTTTTTAGCTTCCGCTGTTTACCATGAAATTTTAATACAGCCACGTCCGTGTACGGACAAATGGCACTCCATCACAAATTATATTTATTCTGGTGTATCTGGCAGTATTTTTATGGGAATATACGAAGAAATATTGTGTATTGAGTGCAAGTATGTGTGTGTTTGAAGATTTATATATGCCGGCCAGTGTATTGTAAAAAGTTTTCTTGTTGTTTACTTTACTCTTAATATTTGCCGCTATTATTGTTATTAAACATACCCTACTCGAAGTGGGTTGTGTGTGTTAATTTTATACATGAGTGCTAGGACCTGCATTTTAAAGTCGATTCCGAATGACAGGTTTTTTGGGAAACTATTCATGGAAATTTTTGTTTACTCTCAGGGCTTTTGCCAAAATTTTGCTGAGAGGAAGTCAATGAAAAAATATTTTTCATATTTCCTGGCATTTGAACCGGGCCCTCACATCTAATAAGCCAACACATTACCTACTTCGACGGCTTCTATTTTCCCATACCGCATTCCAAAGTCGTTGTCTACCAGTGCATTACAAAATTTTTCCTTCGTATTATTATTGCTGCATTTATTGTTATTATTTGCGATTTAATATTTTTTGCGCCTGTTTTTCTTCTCTTTTTTTTGTTGGTTAAACCTTAAGATCTATAGGTCTCTGTCTGTCTGTCCGTCTGGCCATTCACTAGCCTGTCTGTCTCTGGGGTAGTCGTCTGTCTTTTTTGTTGCTGTTTGTAATTTGTTTGTAATTTTTATTGTTGTGCACTGTTTAACTCTTTTTCGCTGTAAATTTTTTGTTTTTTTCGTTCGCTTTTATATTTTTTGGCAGACCGCGTGTCAGTTTGTAAATGCTAAATGGAGATCGATGGTTAAACGTGGCCTCATTAATCAAGGGACACACATACACATAAAAAACTTTTAAATGAAAATTTAAAATATAAAGCAGCATATAAGATACAGTGGCGGCTAAAGAAATGAGACTTATGGCTGAGTTAATAAAAATTGAGAAATTTTGTGGAATGTAAGCACATTTAATGTGGTTAATATGTTGATGGAATTTGAATATAAAAGTAATAATAATAAAAATAAAAATAATATAATCTTAATACATTTGCTGGATAAAAAATTCTTTTAGCGTTCCTGCTGCAAACAGTCATGGCAAATATTTTTAGAAAAAGTGTCATAAACAAACAAAATTCGAAATTTTTAGGCGCTAGCAATCCAAATGAGATGCAAGAACGTCCAATGCATCCCGAAAAAATCATCACTCCATATTTCTTTGAGATCGACGTTGGCCCAGCCATTTCTGTCAATAACGAGTACTATATGTAGATGATTACCTACTTCTATTAGACTGAAATAAAAGATCTGGACACCAGATCAATAGGACGGCACAGCTCATGCAACTTTGGATAATCGATTTGAGTACACGATCATCTCACGGGGTAGGTGATATGAACTGACCAACAAGAACATGCACTTGAACCACGTTAGATTTTTACTTGTGGAGTTGTCTTAAGTCGTAGTTGTATGCAAAAAATCTACAAACCACAGCAGTCCTTATAGCCAACATAACACATACTATCGATCAAAATCACATTGATTTATGAGCCAGAGTCAAGGAAAATTGAACATTTGGGCAGGGCTTCATCCAGAGAAGTATTGGCGGGCATTCGAACGATTCCACACATATTAGCACTGATTGGTACTTCTATTGAATAAAAAATATCGATGATATCACTCACATGACGAATAGCGATAGAATCCACAGTTAAAAAAGCACACAAAATAATTACAGAACTCTGGGTGGCTACAATGCAGTTAATTGAAGAACAATCTGTAGCAGTTCTAGGAATTAATATTTTTAACAGTTCTGCAGAGTGTTTAGTTGCATAAAGTTATCATCTTTCCTATCCACTCACTGTAATAAAATTATAGTCCTTTAAGATAGAACTTAATGTGTATGCTTTTAGGTTGAAAGGCTCTCCTTGGTTTGACATATGTACATGCATAACATACATACATATTAATTGATCATTACTAGTCTTCAGTCAGGTTAACGATCTAGCTTCTCACACCACTTATGTTATGTGTGTTGATTTTATACAGGACCTACAGCTTAAAGTCGATTCCGAACGACAGATTTTTGAAAAACTTTTTCAAGGTAATTTTATCTATTCTCAGAGTTTTTGCCACAAATCTACTCAGAGGAAGTCGCCGAGGAAATATTTTTTCATATTTCATTTTGTTGGAGATTGCCTGACCTGGGGTTTGAACCATGGCCTACCTGCTAGACTATAACGAGTTCACTACACTATACACTTACCATAATCAGTTTATGAGTTTAAAGCAAGAATTAAACGATAGACTCTCAAAATAAGTGCCGTTTTTTTACATTTTGTAAGATTGTTTAAGAATTTTACAATATACCCCGTGCTACTACGATTTGTTTCATTCGATATAAAAATTCCAATTGAAATGCTGTTTACTTCAGGATATCTGTAATTTATTTGATTTGTTCTTGAATAGATATTTTTGCTTGGAATATACATCTTACCACAAAGATGGAAAGAAGTCAAAGCTAAGGATGACCATTACCAGCGCTCACAATTTTTCCAAATTTCCAGCAGGTTTGTTTGTATGTTGCACCCAATATTAAATCTTAAACAACATGTTGTAAAATATACTTCTGATACACAATTTCATTTCATTTGCCAGCTGACAGTTGAGTGTATATTTTTCTATTTTAAAATAATTTCCTAACCTTGAGTTGTTGTTTTTTTTTAGACCTTGACTGCAGCTCTTAATCCCTTAAAACAAAATTTAAAATTTTAATTAATTCGGTTTTTTTCTGTTTCGATTTTCAACAATTGCTCTTTTGGATTTTGAATTAAAAATTTTAAATTTAAATTATTTTCTATGGGGTTCAGCCCCTTTCAATTATTCGTTGTTAACCTTTCCAAAATATTGAAATTAATTTCTCATTAAGCTAGCAGCAGCAGGTCTACTGTAAACCGCAAAGTAACTATTTTTTAAGGCTTTCAAATCATAAAGAAACAAAAAAAAAAAAAATAAAAGAATTATTATTTTTTTATTTTTGATTTAAACTTCATAATTGAAATCAAATATGGAAATATTTCAGACAAAATAAATCAGATTTAATTCAATGCAATGACGTGGTATTACAAACAATAGACGACGTTTTGTTTTTTAGAAAAGGAACTGCCAGTTGGTTTTAATATTCTATGGAATTTCGAATGCAATTAAATTAAGAAAAATAAATTCGTATTTCAGAATATCAAATAGAGTAAGTACATACGAGTATTATGTGTGAATAATATTGATTTTATTAAAAAAATATTGAAACTATATTTAATGCAATCACACAATATATGTACATGACGAACCGGATCTTGGCATTCACTTTTTAATTTTTATTCAATTTATTTTCATTTTTAATAAATTTTAACACATATTAAAGTTAACTAAGTGGAGGAATTCTAAATACTGTGTGTAACGAAGAAATATTAACTTCATTGAGAAAAGGTACAAAGAAAATAACTTAGGATCAGTGACCGTCAAGATCTAGTTTTCATCACTTTCCTTTGCAAAAACATATATTTTTTCTTTTTAGGAGACGCGTTTACATGCGTCTACGTGCATTTATATACAATTTATTTAAAATCAAATGATACATACTATTACATGACTATTTCTATGACGCCTATTTTTGAATTTGTAACATATTTTAAAGCAATTATCTGAAATATGATTTGATATACGTCAACATTCGTTTTCATACGTTTATTCAGTTTTTCAACGATCATAGAAGTCTTGTAGGTAGTTTGTTGAATTAGTAGATGAGAACCAATGGTTTAACCTCTGGCGTAGGGATTTGTAACGTATGAAAAACAAATTTATTTTGGCAACTGCTTTGCTTTTGCAAAGGGTGTAAACAGAGGAATAACAAAGAAGAGCAATAGTTGTTGTTTACATCAAGTTGTGAACAGGTGCATACAGAATTGTGCGAATAATAATTTTAATTGAAACTAATTACCAATTTAATTTTATTTTATTTGCAATCTACGAGTTCATTTTAAACGTTTTCAAAAGATAAAAACGTAATAATATTATGCGTCATTATTAGAGATGTAACAATGCTGTTGACTAACAATTTTCAATGAAATTCATTTAAATGCCATCACAAAATATTTATTTTTTTTCTTTTTTTAACATTTGTTTTTAAGTTTTTGAAATTAATGTGTTAATTTCAAATATTTTATCAATTGTAATAAATTTTTGTAAATTTTTTATAATAAATATTTGGAGAAAAATTTTGTTTTTTGTGGTGCTTATCTTGTACATAGAATTGCTAAATGTTAAACACAAATTATAAAATTCAAACAAACCACAAAAAAGCAGAAACAAAAAATAATAGAAACCGTGCAAATGTATTATGAGATAAAAAAGATAAAATAGTTTAACAATAATTAAAAACGCTTTTACTTAAAGCCGAAAACAATTTTTATAGACAAACAAAATAAAAAAAGAAGGAAAAAAATTTGAAATTTAACTGGAATAATCATATCAAAGGAAACCTTAAATTTGACCCCTTTCTGCGGCCAAACAACCAGCAATACAGCAACCAAGTGACACATGCCTTCTAAAAAAAAAACATAAGAAAAAAATAGAAAAATATACAGAAAAAGAACCAGAAATATTGAAATGGAAAAAATGTTGTTGAAAATTTTTATTTTTGCGACAAAAGTGGCTTAGTTTTCTATTTATGTTGACGAAAAAAAAACTAAAAACCGGGCGTCGTCACTGCAAGTCACTTATAATAGATGCAATCGTTTGCATCTAACAGTCTGTCTAGTTGTCTAGCTTTTTCCTCATTTATTTTTTTATGGGCCAAGAGTAAAATGCTGCCTGCAAACAAAAGTGTTGTACCATGTCCATTTCGATTTTAATCTGTGTGAGTTAAATGTGATCAACAATTTTTATGTGGCCATAATAATACGATCACAACGATCAGTTGTCTTATTTGCTGGCTTTTGTTTTTCTTATTAAACAGCTGGGCCCCATATTATTATTATTATTATTCGTATTATTATTATTTAAACTTTTATTATACGATTGAATATTTGCCATGTTTGACTACTACTTGTACGGATTTGAGTTCCAGAATTTTATGGTGTTTTGGGATCTTTTATTCCGTATCAAAAAAATTTTGGCATAAGCCATGCTTAAACCTTATATTGCGCAGTGTTACTTATACCGCTCCATAGATATGAATGAGTGTTAACTGCAAAATGCCATAAAACTTCTTGACACAATTTTCTGCTGTGCTGTGCTGTGTTGTGTTGGCCAAAAACCATTTTTTTTTTGAAGTCAATGACTATGAGTTCAGCCATACATTGCAAACAACAAAAACTATCATGCAAATTACAGTATAATACTGTACCAACTGAAACAGAAATTTACGGAAAAAAAATAATAATTTAAGCCACCGCCTGTATATTGGCTGTTGATAGCCAAGGCAGTCACAGGCACACTTCAAGTGGCTGCTTGGCTGGCTGGCTAGCTGGTTGGATGGCTGACAAATGCAGCTGATATTGAGGCTCTGCTGACTAACTGACTGACTTGTCTCACTTTATACAAAAAAAAAAAATTTATCCAACCATCCATCCAAAACAATTTTAAAAGTTTCAAAAATATATCTCCCTTGCCCCCTCAACGTTCATATCTGTCTGCATAACTGTTGTTGTCTATACAGCCGTCTAGTAATCCCTCTTGCCTCTTAACAAATACACAAAAAATAAAAAAAATTTATTTAAAAACAACAACAAGAAAATCTACAAAAATTGTTGCCATATTTTCAAGTTGTATACAATTTTTTGGTATTTTTTTGTTTTCATTTTTCTCGTTGACTAGACTGTGTAACAGCAATAACAACAACAACACCAGCAACAACAATATCAGCTGCAACAATATTTACTCGGCTTCCATGGAAATTGTTTTGAATTAAAACAAGCCAAACGGCCAACATTATTTTTGCAACATTTTACGGCTACAATTTATTTTATGGAATAATACAACACAAACAAAGAGAAGAAAAAAATATTTTTATACGCAAATACTCTCGATGTTGACGTTTTTCCACTTCAGTTAATTTCAACTGAATTCTAGCCAGAGAGCTACGCACAATTTTCCATTGTTTTTCCGCTGAGAAAACACAGGGGGCCCTACAATTGATATGCAAGGCTATACACTGCTCATAAAGACGCCGTAATCTAGTAGGTAGTGTGTTGGCTTATTAGACGTAAGGCCACGGTACAAAACCCAGGGCAGACATCTCCTACAAAACAAAATATGAACATATTGCTGGCAAAAACTCTGGGAGTAAATAAAAAAAATATGAAAAGTTTCTCAAGAATCTGTCAATCGGATTCGACTTTAAACTGTAGATTCCGCCACTCATGTATGAAATTAACACACACAACACAAGTGTTGTGAGAAGCTAGGTTGTAATCCTGACTGAAGGTTTGTAATGACCAATTATGTATGTATGTTTACACTACTTATTGTCTTATTGTTATTCCAGAGTTGTCAGTTTCACGGCTGCTCTCCCATAAAGTGGTCATTCTCACACCAACTGAACTATGGCAATAGCCTGCCCGATAGCTCCTCTTATTCCCAGTACTTCCTTAGCCGCTTTGATGAACTTCCTTACAGGCTTCAAGTTCTCCTTGAAAAATTTTTAAGAATTTGTAGTTTCCGCTTAGTGTCCACCAATGATTTCAAGTATCTAACCATGCAAACAAGACAGTCCACCTGCTGTAGCGTACTTCTTACTTTCGTTGAAAATTCTCTTGTGACAAATCCTGCAACACAAAATTGCTCCCAATAACACACACAATATTGGAAAAAAGAAATAAATACTCAACCCCTTGTCATTCCATCAGTTATGAGTACGTGTGAGTGCCCAACTGTTACTCCATCATCTGGCATACAAAGTGATAGAAACATTGGAGTGTTGATTTTATAAGCGACAACACGTGAATGAGTAAATTATACAACTCAAAATAAAATTTTATTTGAATATGTCCGCCAAGTACAGTGTATGAAAATGTGAATTTTCATTAGGGGGAGGGTGGTGGTAGATTCCATTTTTTTTTTTTTTTGTTTAATTTTTAACAGCTTTTATGAGCTCATAAAATTAAATGTTTGAAGTCAGGCGAGGTTGTTTGAAAATTTATGGCATGTCGTTGGAATATTGTGTAGATTTGTTTGTAACATATTTTCTCGTCTCTTTTTCATTTTTTTTTTTTTTTTTTTTTTTTGGTTTTTGTTTTTGTTAGTTTTTCCAAGCAACTGAAAGTGAAAATATTTATTGGCGATTTTATGCAGAATATTTTCATGTTTGTTTTTGGTTGGTTGGTGGGAAAATTTTCAATTCAATGTTTAAAGGCTAGAAGATTAAAGTGAATGCGAAATGTATTGAATTTTGTTTTGGATTTCAATGAATTTCAAGGATTAAAAGGGAAAGTGTAATGTATTTTAAAGGATTTTAAAAAGAAATATCATTAGATTTTTAAATTCATAAATTCATAGAATATATGTACATGGATCATGCAGCTTTGGAAAAATATACATTTAATTGCAAATGAAATGCAAAACTATGTATTTTTAGAGGATTTTGTATACTTAAATAATGCAAATTCAGGGTAGGGAACTGTGGATCAGAAGTATATTTTACAGCATGTTGTTTAAGATTTAATATTCGGTGCACCATACAAACAAACCTGCTGGAAATTTGGAAATAATTTAAGGGCTTGTAATGGTCATCAATAGCTATAACTTCGTTTTCTTCTTTGTGGTAAGATGTGGATTCCAAGCAGAAATATATAATCAAGAGCAAATCAAATGAATTACGGATAACCTGCAGTAACCAGTATTTCAATTGGAATTTTTATATCTAATGAAAAAAATCGTTGTAGCACGGGGTACCTGGTAAAATGTTTAACCATCCTTACAACATGTAGAAGAGCGCTGCTATTGGCGAATATTATAGGTTGATTTCTGCTTACTTATTTCGGAAGTTTGTCGTTCAATGCTTGCTTTAAATAAATAAACTGATTTCGGTAATGGTGTAGTCGCAGTGCTCTAGTAGGTAGTGTGTTGGCTTATTAGACGGAAGGCCAGGGTCAAACTCGAGGTCAGACAATCTCCAACAAAAGGAAATATGAAAAAAATATTTCTTCGGCGACTTCCTCTCAGTAGATTTTTGCCATAAACTCTGAGAGTCAATAAAATTGACATGAAAACTTACTTACTTACTTAATTGGCCATTAACAACCCGATTAACGGATTTCGGCTTGCCTTAATACAGCCTTCCAGGTGCCTCTGGTTGGTCACACCAATCGATGACAGAGCTTCCTCGATTTGGTCCTTCCAACACAAACAAGGTCGTCCTCTTCGCCGACTTCCGCAGATCCCCGCATGAAATACCCGTCTCGTCTGAGCATCCTCCTCCATTCGAGCGACATAACCAAGCCAGCGCAGCCGCTGGTTGTTAATACCCTGCACAACGTCTATGTCGTTGAGGTGCTCACTTTTGGATCGGATGCGAAAATCATCGCCAACTCGCACTGGACCGAAGATCTTACGGACTTAGGACTTTACTCTCGAATACTCTCAAGGCTACTGCATCAGTGCTTAATAGTGTCCATGCCTCTGCGCCACAAAGAAGCACGGAGAGGATGAGCGTCTTGGAGTCGTTCGGAGTCGACTTCAAATTGTAGGTTCCGCCAATCCTGTATGAAATTAACACTCACAACATAAGTGGTGTGAGCAGCTAGGTTGTAATCCTGACTAAAGGGTTGTAATGACCAACTATGTATGTATGTAGTGTAGTCATTTTAACCGATTTCAGCAGCTAATAATAGATAGAACCCCCTAGTACCAACAAACACAGTGCAGTACCTTGACACCATGGCTATTCTTTTGTTGCATGGTTGCCAATCAGGTTGAAGAAATGTTACTACTTTTATTAGCATTCAAGCAAAATTTAAGACGCGACAGGACGGCTTTCAGTATCTCTGGAATTCAATACGTGTGGTATCCAACCAGTGGTGTTGTGCTAATTTCTTTTTCACCGGAACGCGTATATATAATTATATAGACATGACCGATCCTGGGTAGGCGGCCGCTCTGTGATTTTCCATGATAATCCTGGCGGCGGCGTTTTTGTTTTGTGTTTTGAGGTCTCATGTCCCAAATTTGACGACGTCAGCCAATTCTCGTTATCAGAAATCATCTTTAGTTCCGGAACGCGTTCCTGTCCAAAAAGGATGTACCGGAATGACGTTCCGGAGCGTTCCGGCTCGACAACACCACTGTATCCAACTCCTTTGAGTTTGGATGAATTGTGCTGCTTGCAAATATTTTTAAAAATTCTGCTTTGGTAGCTCTGAATGACCTCGCTAGCTGCTCATGAACAACAATTTGAATGGAGAGAAGCCTCGCAGACCAATCGGCTTGAACTGTATTTTTTTTTTTTTTTGTTTTTGGATTATAAGATGTGTTTTCTACAACACATTGTTGACTCACAAAACAATGCCATTTATTGACAAAATGAGGACAAATATCAGATTTATTGTTATTAGAGACTCAGACCATGTTTAATCTGTAATCAATTCTTTATTTTTAAATACAACAACTAATGATTTTATAATACCAATTACATTTTAAGTAACAAAAAAGAATGCTTTTAATTTAACATAGACGAATCTATACCCTCTATTCATATGGGTGTTCTCTTGAAACTGATTGATTTTTTTTTTTTGTACATATTTTACAACAAAACAAAATGATTTCCATTTTTTTCTTTTTTTTTTTGTAATGATTTTCTATAATTTAGAAATAATTTATTATTTCTAACATTGTTTATCTCTTCGGTTATTATTCCACTTAAACGCCCATTATTGAGTATTAAAAAAAAACAAAACAACAACCACACAATCATAATTGACCCACATTTATCTGTAAAAAACTTAAAAATAAAAATTAAATTTATTTTTTGTTATAATTCTTGAATGTTTTAAGCTTAATTTTATTTGTAAATTTGGCAAATCAATCTGTTAAAAACAATTACCCTGTGCTTTAACATATGGCGGTGCTTTGTTTGTGGGGCACCAACTATTTACACAATGTATTCAAATGCCCCGTAACATTTGATTTGTTTGTTTAAAAAAAGTAACTTTTCGTAATAAGTTATTATTTGACTTGCGATTTAATAATAAAAATAATTTTAATATTATTATTATTATAAAACAAAAACAACAAACAAAAAAATTCAAATATTTTAGTTGCCAAATTATTATTAAAAAAAAACAAAGAAAAATATGCTGAATATGTTGAAATTTTTTCGCTGGCTGTTCTATGTATGTCCATAGCAGCTGATAAAAGCCAGCACTTGAAAATTTATGTGGTCAGCGTTTCAGTTTTTTAGTGTTTTTTTTGTTTTACTTCCATTGAAATCAGCTTAAAACAAACATGATTTTTTAATTGAATTTTCATAAGAAACTCAACAAAAAAAAAACAGAAACTCTTGCATGTATTTACCCTGTCTGCCAAAATTTTTAAATTGTTTGTATGTGTCAAAAATTGTTATCGTTATGGGGATTTATGAAATCTTGAAAACAACAACAAACAATCATATGAACTGTTTTTGTTTGTTTTTTTTTTTAATAACAAAATTATATTTAATTTAGTTTAACTGATTTATATCCATACATGCTGTAAACAGGCATTAGTTCAATGACTTTTTTATTGTTTTTAATTATTTTTTTTGTGTTGTCTAGGTTTTGTTACGTTGGCAGTTGTAGTAATCGACCACGCCTTGCTTATGATATAAGAAAATTGATTTTATTTGTGTTAAACATAAAAATTTATGAAAAACATAAAAATTATTGAAATGAAATCACCGAAAAGGATACAATAAAGGACATATAAATAAAGGCAGTTAATAAATCAACACTATACCTTAATACCATAATTAAAGATTAATCAAATTGTATACACATAAGCATATTTTTAGCTTGAGCTTTCACCCAGGCTTCAGCTTCAGCTTATCCGCTTCCTACTTGTGTATTTTTACGAATTCCAATAGATTTCTTAGATTATTGCTTATAAAATTCATAAAAAAATATGGGCACGCATGTAGTCGTTTAACAATCGAAAAATGGGTTCAAATAATAGAACATACGTACATAATTGGTCATTACAATCTTTCAGTCAGGATTACAACCTAGTTTCTCACACCATACATGACTGGTGGGACCTACAGTTTAAAGTTGACTCCGAACGACAGTTGTTTGAGAAACTTTTCATTCCAATTTTATTTACTCTGAAAGTTTTTGCCAGAAATCGAGTGAGAGGAAGTCGCCTAATAAATATTTTTTCTCATTTTCGTTTTGATGTCTGACCAGGGGTGTGAACCGAGGAATTATATCTAATAAGCCAACACACTACCTACTAGACTACGAAGACTTTATTACCATAATTAAAGAATAATTAAATATTTTCTGCTTGAGCTTCTACTTCCGTTTCATATTTGGATACTTTTAATTCTAATAGATTTCTTAGGTCATTGCTTATAAAATTCGTTAAAGAAAATAAGGGCACGCATGTAGTCTTTAACAACCGAAAAATGGATACAAATAATCAAACGTACATATGTACATAATTGGTTATTATAAACCTTCAGTCAGAATTACGATTTCCTCTCACAATTTTTGCCAGAAGATCTCAGTAGTCTTCTGGAAGCTGCCAAAAAAAAATATTTTTTTTATGTCTAAGCAAGCGTTTAAACAATGGGCTTTCATCTAATGATGCAACACACTACCTGCTAGACTTCTATGTTCCCTCAACTACTGAATAAATGAGGTTTAATTAGTCGAACGCATACAGACGTATACAAGCGCATGTTGATGTATATCAAATCAAATTTTATATAATTAAATTAAAAATTGTTTCAATTCAAAAACGGTTGCCTAAAAGCCAATGTAATAGTATGTATTAAATAAATTGTATATAAACGCACTTAGACGCACATAGACGCGTGTGTAAAAAAATACTGTTATGTTCTTGCGAAACAAATATTAGGTTTTGCAGATTATTTTTTTTTTTTTTAATAATTATAAATTAAATTCCAAAATTTTGACGTATCATGTGTCAATATGATGGCATTAAAGGCTTATTTTTTTAAAATTATTTTTCAAGTTTTTCCTCACGTGTTACCATATTGAATAACAACATTGATTAAGCCAATAAGCAAACACAACAGGTGGAGCAATTTATAATTAATTTTAATTAATTTAAAATTATTAAGTAATAAAATTTAATAGATTGCCTTTAGAATGTTCAAATTGAATAAAAAAAAAATATTACAAAAATTCTTAGATTACCAAAATTTTTAAATATCTATGCTAACTTATGCTATGCACCACTTAACATTTTCCATGATTCTGCAAAAATTGCTGTGATTTTTCTATGTGATATGAGTGTGTATGTGCATAATTAAATATAAAATCTACGCGGGTATAAATCCGCCGGTTATAAAAATAAATTTTTTGTATTGCACATCCGTATTTGCTTAAAAACAATATTTTCTATGTGTTTAATAAACAACGAATAGAATCAACAAAATTATTAATTAACTCTCTTTGTGTGTGTGTTAAATTTATTACAAACAGAGAAGTAAATACTCGGAGTACACAATGTATGTGCAAACATGCATTTGGAAATGCATTTAATATTGTATAACGCTTGATTAGAATTTATTTGCCATTTTAATGTGATTTAAACTTTGTTTTTAAAAACAGCATGCCGGAGATAAAAACTGCTTTAAAATAGACGGGAATATAAATTTAATTAAAATCAAAAAAATACACAGATTTTTATGTCAATTACGAAAAACAAAAAAATTATTCTTTTTTATAAGCCACTGTGCTATTTAACTTATGTTTTACCAAAAATCTTTAAAAAAAAAACTCCACATTAAAGGAACAAAAAAACAAATCCATTGGATTCCATTGTATTTTTAGTTTTGGAGGAAAAAAAATTATGTTTAAAAAATTTAAAATCGACATTAAAACAGCGTTTATTTATGTGTGGGTGCTTTTGAGCATTAAGTACCCATTGAATATAAAACCTGAACACCGGGTTCAAAGCACCACAGATTGTGCCAAATGTGTAACGAAATGAAAAGTGATTGATGTCGTTCGTTTGCCATTTGTTTTTTGCTTCTCTCGTTTATTTCAAAGTAATTCTGTAATAAATTTTGAACAATACCGTACACATTTAACAAAATAACGTATAGAAATGAAAGAATAAGAAAAAAAGAACAAAAGTTGACCAAAAGTAGGACCTTTTGGTTTATTTGTTAAGTATAATTAAGATAAATAAAGGAGTGAATTCAAGTTCAAGTTACTGGTTGCCGTAGCGTAGTGAATTGGGTAATATCCGTCAGCTGTGTGAACACCTAAAGATAAAAGCAATTGTGACTTTGATTACCTACGTTAGGTAGCTTTCCGACTAAACTCTAAGACTAACTAATTTTTAAGAATAACTTCTAAAACCTACAGTGCAGTGACAACATTATATATTATCGCTCATGTGTAAGTATTCCAATGGAGGTTAGGGAGTATAAGCCTGAGGTAAAACTTCATATTGTTTCATTTTGCAGTACATATATATTTAAATTTTTTTAAATAGAACTCAAATCTAAGCAAAACACGTAAACAACGTATATAAACGCATGTTGACGCATATCGACGCATAGTCATTTCAAGCGAAATGTATATTTAGAAACTGAGGTACATAATATTAGTTCTGATATTTAAGCTTAATACAATTCCTATGCCCTGGAAAGCAGATAAATATTCCTGCTTTCTCATTTCACTCTTTTAAGCGTCTGACTTTTGTAAGGCCATTAATATTTTTTCCTATGGTATAATATTTTATTACCAGTAAGTTAATAATTTGGTAATAAATAGTACTCTTTTGCTTCACTAGCTACAGTTTTTGTTGTTTGTAAATCGTATGTCATTTTGTTGAAAAAAAAAGAAAAATTCCAAAAAGATTTTTGTAAGTCAGACTGTAACACTCGTTACAACATTAAATATTTTTCACATGGAAACAGACTTCACTAGAGAATGTCATTGTAACAAAATTACAAATTCTATTTTTATGGCAATTTTTTAAACAGTTACAGCCGTTCATTCTTCTGTTTTACAACATTTAATCTTAAATTTTGAAAATATTTTAAATATATTTAAACTTTTGGTAAACAAAATAAGTTTTTTTTATTCTTATTTTAATTATTCTATCACAAAAATTCTATTTTTATTCACTTTAGAGTACTACTCTTGCCATGACAATGACTGGTATGATTTATGATTGCCGCGTATAGTTTGCAAAAGGTGTGAGTAATCGAATTTGGCAATAAATGTCAAAAATATTTATGAAACTGAAATAAAATTTAAAGAACGAGATAAGAAATATTGGAATTATTTACCAAAAACAAAAAAGAAACAATCAAAAATAAAAGCAAAGTTTTAATCGCAAAAGTAGAACTTATAAACAAAAAATCTCATGTGCCCTAAAGTATATATCTAAAGATCAAGCGTATAATCGCATGCAACCGTTTGCTTGAAGGTAAGTCTGTTAAATTAGTTGTGAGCTATTCAATCTATTTTAACAGGTCCCCATGCATGGATCAATCATTCACCAACACGTGCAAAATAATGAAATTGTTTTACCAAAATGGGTGTCCCGTAGGACTACGTACAGTGCTCTTCCCTAATTTTACGATCGCTATAAACGTCCTACCGAAAGAACATTTTGCAGTATAATAGATAAATTCGAATCCACTGCTTCAGTAAACGACCAATCAATATCCGTACATTGAATAAACTAAAGATCTTCTAAAAACATCGCTGCTATCAGTGAAAGTGTGCTGAAGAATCCTAAGCAGACAATTTTGCGTCACTCACTAGAACTCGGCCTTTCGCAGACCACTTATTGAATTTTACGTTGAGCCTTTGGCGTGAACCCGTAAAAATATCAACTGATCTAGAAACTGAAAGTAAACGACCATAAACAATGACGTGTGTTGGTTAAGTGGGCTCTGAAGCTGTTAGCAACTGAATCTAATTTTTATCGACAAACCATATTCACTCCTAAAACCAATTTTTAGATAAGTGGGTACTTGAAGCAATCCACATGAGATCCAAGAGCGTCCAATGCATTCCAAAAAAGTAATTTTTTGGTATGGATTTTGTGCTGATAGCGTTATCGTTATGTTTCTTTTAAAATTACGTTGGCCATGTCGATGAATTACCACCTCTTTTAGACTGAATTGTATGACGTGGACATGTGATATGGATTTTGGGCTAATGGCGTCATTGGTCCACTTTTCTTTGAGAACTACTTTAGCCATGTCGATGGTTACCAAATTATTTAAAACTGAATTGTATGATCTGGACAAGTGGTTTCAATAGCACCTTGCCACACAGCCCTCTATACATTAGATATTCTGCAAAGCGATGTGAGGACATGGTCGTTCACGTGGATGTGATATGAAGTGACCACTGACATCAAGAGATTCGTCCCCGTGATACATCTTATTGTGGGATTTCGTCTAATCGCAGATGAGTGCTAATAAGTCGACGTAGTCTAGTACGAGTAGGTAGTTGTGTTGGCTTATTAGACGTGAGGTCACGGTTCAAACCCCAGGACTGACATAAAAACGAAATACGATGAAATATTGAAAAGTTTCTCAAAAATTTGCCGTTCGAAATCGACTTTAAACTGTAGGTCCCGCCACTCCTGTATGAAATTAATGTACACAACATGAGTGGTATGAGAAGCTAGGTCGTAATTCTAACTGAAGGGTTGTAACAACCAATTATGTATGTATGTATTTCGATGATTACTAACTTCTTTACCTTTAAAGGACGTACCAACGCGCCACACAACTCTTGCTACATTGGATATTCTTCACAAGCGATGTGAGGGCATTGTCATCCACGAAGAGCGGATGTAAACTGATCACCGAAAACAATCGATTTGGTCCCATGAGACTTTTTCCTTTGGGATTTTGTTAAGTCGCAGTGTAAGCGGTTCTCAAATAAAACATATTCCATGCGATTGGCCTGATTTATGTGCCAAAGACTTAGGAAATTTGCCACTTCGCATGCGTTCCATCCTCACAACTCTCGCTACATTGGATATTTTGCACAAGCGATGTGAGGGCATTGTCATCAACGAGGAGATGATGTGAAATGGCCACCGAGATCAAGCGATTTTGCGCCGTGAGACTTTTTCTTGTTGGATTTCGTTAAGTCGCAGATGTAAGCGGTCCTCAAATCCAACATATTCCATGCGATCGCTCTGACTTATATGCCAGAGACTTAGAAAATTTGCCATTTCGAATGCTTTGCATCCAGCGAAGCCTTGGCGGACTATTGAACGCATATCAATTTGGAAACATGAAATTGCTGTTAACCTGTGTGTCAGAGATACAAAGCCTGATTTACTCTCCCCTGTAAATGACTAAGATATTGCCGCCCTTTAGTAATTGTCATGATTCATTCATTTTATGCACAATTTTAATGCATATGCACTTTGAAAACCTTTGAAATGCTACACACAACATTTTGTCGATCAATTTCATTTTATGGTTGGAAATATTATATTACGAGTTAGTAAATAAAATAAATAATAAACGAACGTTTTAAATGAAATTGTGAAGTGTTGTAGTTTGTGCCGCCTGTCATAAACTCACATTTATAAAATGAACACTTTTAAAACGTTTTAAAACATGAATGTTTTTTCTGTTAATTGTTGTGGCTGGTGGCTTATCAAGCCATTTAATATCTAGAGTTGTCAACTTTTTTTTTCTCTCTCTCTCTCTCTACGTATATAACGTATTGTTATGCTTGCATTTGACAGTTGTAGGTGTGTATTTTGGTAGGTGTTGTTGTTATTTCTGTTGTTGTTGTTAATGTTATTGCCATTGTTAGTTGCAATTTGAATGAATGATGCTGATTATTTGTTATGTATTGTTAATGCAAATGTAATGCCGTAATGCCAGTAATGAAATGAAAAACCATAACAAACATTTTTGACAAATTTTCAAAATGATAAAATTGGGATTTAAATGTCTCTGGAAACTTGAGAAAACCATTAATACTACAGCTCGGTAGAGTATTTCTTTGAAAAATTTGCAACAAGCCAGGCAAGAATAGGGTTTTTTTCCAACACTCCACAGTATGTATGTACGAGTATATATGTTTTGGAGTTTGGACATCTGATAAGATTTGTGTAACATTATTTAACATAAAATAAATGCAACAGCAACACTGCAACAACATTTAAAGCATTTCAGCTGTCAAGTCAAGAAAAACGTCGAAATCGATTTGAACCCAGCAGGCTATAACACATACATTTCAAGAAATTTTCAAGAAATTTGTTGTTTCTGTTTTCAACCTCAAATATGATAAATCAATAGAAAAGCTTAAAACAATAACAACAGCAACAACAACACGAACAACAACACGAGAGTAAACAGCAATATTTAAAACTTCCAATTCGAAATAAAAATCAGAGCAAGGCAAAGGTGCTGATTGTCACACTGTTAGCTAAGGCAAGTAAAACCCTATGAAAAGCAAATAAACAAAAACAATAGAAACTCCGACAGTTATGGTAACAATTTAAAAGGCTTAAGAATCTAAATGTTACACCCACTAAGACGTCGTTTGGCACAGTCACAGCTACAGTCAGTCATGTGATACTCACATATTTCGTTTTCAAATCATTGCATTCTCATGCATGCATGCATTGCTTAAAAGGCTGGCCAGAGTTTTATGTTTGATTGCTGTGCTTAGCATTGTCATAGCTCTTGTTGTTGACTGCCATATATATACTAGGTATTGGTGTGATATTTCTAGCTGCTAACAGTTGGTGGGGGTTTTGATTTCTCATTGCAATTGTATTTTTTTTTTTTTTGGTGAACAACATTTAAGCTTCAGATTTATGTGGTTTCTTGAGACGTTTTTTTTTCCAAAATATTGAAAGAAAAACACAAATCTGAGATACAATTTGTGATTGATTTTTATGACTTTTTGAAATCACATACACACATACACATACACAGTTGCATAAAAATAGTTGGTGTTGTTTGTTATTTAACAGGAAATAATTCCTTCAACTGCAGAATAAGATTTTTTTATTTACAAGAAAGTGCCCTACAGCAAGCAACCATTCAACAGCATTTGTCACCGTAATTTGAGGGATAAAATTGATGACTACATACATGTAAGTACCCGTGATCCGTACAAGAAGCATAGGGCCTCAATAAATTTCCGGAAAAAAACGTCTTCTGTGTCAAAGCCTTCACTTTACTGCAATTCTTTCCTTTGCTGTTCACTTAGCTTGCATCCCTAGCGTGTGCTCATTCCATTCTACGAAAATTCTGGTGGTATGGTCTGAATGCCTTCTAAAGGTATGTCAGATTCAATGCCATTTGCTACTTTTTATCTTGATCGGTAAGCTTTGTTGGTCTGTCTTATTTCAGAACCTTTGATTGAATACAGTTCTTGGCTAGAATACTGGGACAATCTTCGAAAATAGCGGTTCACGAACACTTGCATCCTTCGCATGTCCCAAGTGACAGCGCTTCATATTTTGCAACCACAGAAGAGCATGGATTTCGTTTTTGTATTAAGTATCTTACTACGCAGGCATACAGACGATGAACTTCTGGCGTCGAAATGTCTGACAAGTTTTTTGGTAGCTATTAACAATATCATCTCCTTATCCTCTTTTTGCGGACATATTGCTCATAACATAACAACATTGGATGACATACTTTATTTATTTTGTACCTCAGAAGTCATATTAATACGGAGACTTTTTTGCCTCAAACAATTTTACTGCAATGACAAGAAATCGAAGACGTCCCCTGGTGTTGTTGTCTAAGATGTTTGACAAAATAACCCATTAAAAAAGAAGATGCTTGTAACCTTAGAGATTTTGAACTTTTCTTTCACCGATGCCGTCATAGTCAACTCTGGCCACAAACTGGACTAACCGAAGTCTACACTAAAGTCTGTGGGCGAAAATTTGGACGGAAATCTTACATCAACAGAAACGCTAGTGCATGTAATCATTAATGCAGCTTGAGAAAAGGAGGTTAAAGGCAGAGTGTGAACTGGACATGAAAACATCAAAAATGAGCTAATGAACACAGAAATAAAGTGATCGTTCGCATAATATCGCACTTCGACGCATGTTTTAAATTTGTTTGGGTGGAAAAAGTGGTTTCCTTATGTAAAAAATATACATTAGCTGGTGTTTAAAACTTATTTAGATTGGACGCACTTGTTACTTTGGCAAATTAAGTATATGTTCGTACTCTTGCAAACATATGTACATTTCAGCCTTATTTTGGTTTGATTTGATGCATATTGTACTACAAACTACAGGAATTTAATACGTTTTCTACATAAAATAAATTGTATATGTAACCAGGCTATCTAATTTGTATTTTTTATACGTTATTTCAATATGACGCCTACGATCGCATAGCGTCGCGCTGTGACGCTTGTATATTAAATATTACTTTGAACCCTATTAACAACTAATTATTACGGCAAATTAAAGTGCGTTTTCGTACTTTCGCATATATATGTACGTTTCAGCCTTATTTTGGTATGATTTGACGCATATTGTACGACAAACTACAGAAATTTAATAAATTTTTTACACAAAATAAATAGTTTTTGTAACTAGGCCCTCCAATTGGTGCTTTTTACTGGTTACTTCAATACGACACGTATGATCGCACATCATCGCACTGCGACGCATGTATATTATTTAATATTTAGGGCCCTATTAACCAATTTTACTTAATATTATAGGCTGTGTTAAGTTTTAAAACTTAGCTCATAATAAATTCGTTCTCAATGCACTCAGTTTTCGAACTTTCAGACTCCTTTTATTTCTCATTATTAATAGCTCTGTTACTCGGCAATATTTCTTAAATGTATTTCAAAATGCAAACAGCAATACAACAACGATCACAGTAGAAAGCAAAAACAAAAGAAAAAACAAAAATACGAAAAGACAAAGATTAATGTTCGGTTTTAAGTTTTATTGACAATCTAAATGAGTTTGAAAATATGTGCATATATTTGAAGCATTTAGAAAAAAGTAAAGAAAACTTTTTCGTTTTCATTATTCTTATTGTTGTAAATGAAGGTTTTTTATTTGCAAAATTCATTGTTTATACCGTTTGCTTGAAAACTGTTGCAACAACAGCAGCAACAATAGCAATTCCGGGTGTATATCAAAGTTAGCAAGTACAACTAAAGTATTGTTGCCATTGTATTCTACAATATTATGTCATTTAGACTTATGCAAATTAATAAAATCCTTTTTGGATTTTCTGTTATTGATATGCAAACATTACCTTCTCAAAACATACACTTACATACACACACATACACTCACTTTCACATACATTATATTAACATGGTTGGCTAAGATAAGGTAGCAAAGTTTTAAAGGGTATTTCAGAGTATTTCATTCAAATAATTGTGCTGGGGATGGTGGTGTTTGTTGTTGATATACAATAGTAAGAGGTAATTAGATGCACATAAATAGTTTGTTAGAGAATGTCAGGGAAATGTTTTATTGTTACAGTTTGAAATTTAAACATTTTTTAAATACAATTGAAGTGATGTGATGTGAAGTAAAGTGAGGGTGATATGCTAAACAAGACACTCTTGGCATGAAGCGTAAATGCTTTTAGAATATTTAATATGGTGAAGGAATTTTTAACATTAATTTTGGATTCTATTTGGATTGTATTTTAAAAAAGGTTTTCACATTTTTGCTATCATTTGTGGCAATAGCCATTACAGCAGTTAGGCCGCCATTTTGCAAGAAATTTTAAAATTACAAGGATTTTGACGTAATGCTATATAGGAATCGTTTGATAATAATTTTATTAGGAAGATTTGGTTCTTAAAATAGCATGACATCGCTCTTCGATGTAAACCAGTTGTTCAAAATATATGTCGGCGCCAAATTATAATTTTTTATTGCTGTTTTTTCTGTTTTTTTGAAAGATGCCAGAGTAAATGTTTGAATTCTCGAACTTCCGCCTACTTAACGCACTTTGACGTACTTATAAAAGAGATAAAAATGTGCGTTAGCTTGTATTTAGGCTGTAAAAATAAAAACCCAAGTCCTTGAAAATGCATTTGGTAAAAATATTTTTTTTTTGTTTTGGAAGATGCCTGAGTAAATGTTTGAATTCTCTCGATTCGAACTCTTGCCTAGTAAGCCAACTTAAATTTGTTGGACTCCCCTTGAAATTTTACATTAAAAACAAGCTAGGAAACGAGTTTAGAAACTTCTACAGCATTGAGAAATATACGAACGCATGTTAACGCACTTTGACGTACTTACAAAAGAGATCAAAAACATATATTAACTTGTATTAAAGCTGTAACAATAAAAAATTTGTACCCGAAATAATAAAATTTAAATATTTTGTTTAATTTTTCGGTTATAAAGATTGGAATTGTAAATTCCTTGAGTTTCCTTACACGCCTAGTAAGCCAACCCAAATTATTACACTATACTGGAAATTTTAAATTAAAAACAAGTTTAAAATCAAATTTAGAAACTTCTACTGCATTAAGAAGTAAACATACGCATGTTAACGTACTTTGATGTACTTACAGAAAAGATAAAAAACATATGTTATGTTGTATTAAAGCTGTAAAAATAAAAAATTTGAAGCTAAAATAGTAAAATTGCCATATTTTGTTTAATTATTTTTTTTATAAGGATTTAAATTCCAAATTTCTTGAGTTTAATTACATGCCTAGTAAGCCAACACAAATTATTACACTACACTTGAAATTTTCCTTTAAAAATACGTTATGAAACGAATTTGGAAACTTCTAATGCATTGGGAAGTATAATATCGCATGTTAACGGACCTTGACGTACTTATAGAAGAGATGAAAAATATATGATAGCTAGTATTAAAGCTATAACAATAAAAATTGCAACACGAAATAATAAAAGTTCCATAATTTGTTTCATTCTATTTGTTTATAAAGATTTGAATTCTAAATTCCTTAACTTTAATTAAAAATAAGAAACATATAACGTCTATAAGTAATTATTTATTGAAATAACTCAATAGTTGTCTGACAGAAGATTGTAAAATAGTTGCCATATACCACGTGCCACATTTGTAATGTCGGAAAACTTTAAAAGCCATTTTGGCGACATCTTAATTTGTCATCTTTACTGTGTGGAATTTTTAATTGCAAACGAATCTTATAATTATAATGGAAGTTAATTTTAATATGAACTTTAAGATCACATGTTAACGCACCTTGCCGTTTATGCATATAAATCTGCAACGACAATTTTATCTGCCATAAAAACTTTGAAGGCATTAAAAGAATGCATTTAATGCAAAGACAATCGTTTTTAATGCTGTCATAAAACAATAAATTAAAAAATTTCAGTCCCTTACCCTGCAAGTGTTCTTGTAAAAAAAAAAACATAAACCGCCATGGTTTATCACTCGCTAATTATTTATTGAAAACAAAAAAAAAGTAAAAAAAAACCAACTTGAGGTTTTCATATTTAATTTGTGGTCAATACTTGTTAACACTTTTTTAACTGTGTGGGTTGTTTTTTTCCTTTTGTGTTATAAAAAAAACTGAATCAATAAAACCCTTAAAACCACCAATTAAAATTAATCATACGCTTAGTTGAATTCATAAGTAATTTTTTTTGTATGAATAAATAAAAAAAATGTTAATGCTCCTCCTATTAATGGAAAGTGTTTTGAAATTAATTCATTTGAATTTATAATAAATCATCTATTAATAGCATTTAAATATTATTGTTTTTAATTTTAGAATTCAATAAAGAAAAACAACTGTTTTAAATGTAAATTCAGTTATAAAATTACTTTATCTAAGCACGTAAGTACGTTACTTATTTAATTAATTCATTACTAATAGGCTAGCTCACTACCCACTAGACTAAAGGACATCTATTTTGCACAGACAGTTATTTGAATCATTAAACCCGATATAATGATATATTTACGATTCAACAAAAGTATCAGTGACATTTAATATGATTATGGTAAGGCTCGCTCCACATACATACATACATACATAAATGGTTTTTACAACCCTTCAGTCAGGATTACGACCTAGCTTCTTACATCACTTATGTCGTATATGTTAATTTTATACATGAATGGCGGAACATACAGCTAAAGTCGACAAACTACAGAAATTAAATAAGTTTTTTACATAAAATAAATAGCTTTTCTAACCAGGCCATCCTATTGGTACTTTTTACCGGTTATTTCAATACAACGCATACGATCGCATATCATCGCACTGCGACGCATGTATATTAAATATTATTTTGAGCCCTAATAACAAATTTGCCCTAATATAGGAGGCATTATTGAGTTTACAATCTTAACCCACAATAATTTCGTTCTCAATGCACCCAGTTTTCGTGCTTTAGACTCCTTTTATTTCTCATTATTAATAGCTCTGTTACTCGGCAATATTTCTTAAATGTATTTCAAAATGAAAGCAGAAATACAACAACAGAGTTTTGCGAAACTTTTCACGGGAATTTTATTTTACTCTCTGAGTTTTTGCCAGAAATTCGCTGAGAGCAAGTCGCCAAAAAAATATTTTTCATATTTTCGTTTTGTTGGAGATGTTTGACCTAGGATTTGAACCGTGGCCTCACGTTTAATAAGCCAACACACCACCTACTACACTACGGCAAGCCAAGGCTCGCTGTACTATACTCAAAAAATTTGGATAAAGGGAGCCATGTTGAGCTTTTATTGTCAGGGTAGTGTATTTTTGAGTTTTCTCGGGTATTGCACTATACAGGTGGTTAAAGATGCGGGTCCAATTTGATCAGTTCAATTCAGTGCTAGTAAAAGGTTATTTTCTATATTATTCTCTTGTTAACTTCTTTTCCTGTCTACCCTTTTGCAGATCATAACAATTTTTACATTCATATTCCCTTGAATATTGACCAAACCCTTTACAGACAATATGCAGGCAATCTTTCTTACTTACTTAATTGGCCGTTAACAACCTGATTGACGAATTTCGGCCTATCTTAACATTTCCTTCCAGCCGTCTCTGCTTCTAGCGCGCCTACGCCAGTTTTTCCAACACAAACAAGGTTGTCACCTACGTCGACTTCCGCAAAACCATCTCGCCGGAGCATCCTCCTTCATTCGAACGATTAGTACGAGCCAACCGCTGGATGTTAATACGCTGCACAACGTCCATATCGTTCAGGAGCCCATACAGTTCACTGTTGGATCGGATGCGGAAATCATCGCCAACTCGTCTTGGACCGAAAATCTTACATAGCACTTTTCTCTCCAATACTCGCAAGGCTGCTACATCAGTGCTTAATAGAGTCCACGTGAAGGATGAGCGTCTTGTACAGGATTAGTTTTGTCGTACAAGAGAGCTCTCTGCTGTTCAATTGCCTATTGAGACCATAGTAGCACCTGTTGGCAAGAGTGATTCTGCGTTTGATCTCCATCTCCATATGCAGGCAATCTTCGAATGGAATTGCCTGAAGGAGAGATAAATTTTAATGCATTCACGATGTATTTCTCTTTGAATGGCTATAAAATCGGGCAATGCAGAATGAAAGAGTCAATATAAGAGATACTATTCCTGTGCCAAAACATTTTACAACCATTTCTAGACGAACGGATGAAGGATCAAAAATTTTAGCTTAGTTTTCATACGATGGTGATGGTGTTCATTGCTTCACCGCTACATTCATTTTTATTCTGGTTTTTACCATCAAACCCTGTATATATTTCAAGAGGGATATTAATATTAATTAAATAAAATGGGCGTGGCATGTTCTTCAGAGAGTAAATACTACATCCAGATACTGGAATGAGGTGTCCTAGATTTTATACAATATCCTGATATATTATGAACTTCAGTTTACTTAAACTCATATAACGAAACATTGCGAAGTTTTTACTAAATTTTAATGAAAAGTGTTGATTGTTAAATACTTAATCATGACAATCATAGGTTTTTAATGCAAAGCAAAACGAACGAAAAAAATGATTTTAAATCAAATGCCATTGAAGTTATAAATCTTTTTTTTGATATTTTCTCGAAAGAAAAACATACAAATTTAAAATGCATGGGAGTGTCTTGTGTTGGTTTTTGCCATTAATTTGTTAAAATAAATATTTAAACAGAAATCAGTTTAATTACCACTAACTTAATACGTAAAAAAAAACTAAATTAAACTAAGAAAACTACAACAAATTTTGTTTAATAATAAATGTCTACAGAAGCCATAAAAAATCATTTAAAGTCTGACACTTGATTGATTGCTGGCCATAAAAAACAAAAAAAAAATATCGAAAAAATTACTCAACTGGCATTTAAACATTCATATACGCTCAAATGAAGTACGTTTTAACTGCAAAACGCACACATATGTATATACATACAGACAAAATAGATTAATATGCACAAGTAAAAAATTAGTATTTTTCCTGATTTTAATTTTTTTTTTTTTTTCGATCCTAAAACTGGTACGAATACTACGAATATATGTACTTATATATGAAAGCTTGGTTTGAGTTTTAAATAATCAGTCTACAAAAATCATGCCGTCAGTATTATTTCTTAAAAAAAAAAACATGTTTTCTACTAACTTGGCTTTTACAATCTATAGGAAATTTATTTTCAGATTTTTATCATCATCACCATCAGCTCTATTTTCTGCGTTTTTTTTTTCTTTCATGGTTTTATCTTCAGACAACATGAAAGTACGTATAATCGCGAATGTAACCTAAACAACATAAATTATTTGAATAGGCCTTTAAATTTTAATACACTTGTAATTTATCCTCCAGCTAAGAGAAGGGATATGTTAACGTGTTGAAAACTAATGATAATTGCTATTCTACACCATTTCACATGAGTTGAAAAAAGAGAAAAAAATTGGTTTGCGCAAATAATGGGTATGAAGAAAGAAAGGCAATGGTAAGAAGCGTAAGGATTCGCATATATTTACGCTTAGAGATGTACTCAAAGCACTGTAATTAATTTAGAACTATAATACGAATCCTAAAATCATATCTCGAAGCCGAAAAGGTCTACAGTTTCAGTCTCAAAACACAGTTCACATCACATCTACATATGTAAGATGACCATGCCCCCAAAATCGCTTGTGCAGAAAATCCATGGTGACATGAGCTGTATTGCATGTAGCATCGTTCTATTGAATCTGCATATTGTTTGTTTCCAGATCATCAAATTCAGGCTAAAAAAGTTGAAATCATCGGCTGTTATTGCTCGCTGATGTCAGTAAAGGCTTGGCCAATGTACTTCTAAAAAAATTATGGATCAATGACGCCGCTAACCCAAACCCACATCTAACAGCGCTTTTTTTGTGATGCATTATACGCTCTTGAATCTCATGTGGGTGGTCATCCTCCGAAATTCGAGAATTTGTTTGTGTACGTGCTAATTCATTCAGAAATGGACCTCATCGTTGAAGATGATTTTTCGATCAACATAAGGGTCAGCTACATTTCATCGTTACCTGTGGTCGTGTATCTTCAATTGCTGTATCAGTTGCAGGGCTAAGTCAATATAAAAAATTTTTCAAAGCTAGAGTTAGTTCCCAACTGCTTCAGAGCCCAATTGGCGAACACTTGTCGATGTCTTCGGTCGTTTATCTTCAATTGCTGCATGACTTGAATTTTTTGCGTGCGCAGGCCTAAGACAGGATTTAAAACTACTCAAGTTGTGGTTTCGGACAGGCTGTGTTCTTATGAGTGACTCGCAATCGATTGCCTGGGATTCTCTTGCACATTATCACGGGCAGCGGCAATGTTTTCTGGAGATCATGTACTTTGTCGACGTTTACTAAGCCATTACATTCGAATTTATCCTCTTGATAGGATGATTATGGCAATCGTAAAATGGTCAGAGCACCTGGCACGTTGCCCGAACTGGGTGTACATATTAATAAAACAAGTGGGCTTTGGTAACATTGAGAATAGGTTGGTTAGGGCTAAATGAGGTGAAATGAAGACGGAGAACGATGCACACAGTGGACGCTCCAAACACGAAACAGCAAAAATATCTACAAACTAATTTTTGGATAATCTGATGTCGCCGTGGTCTATTAAGTAGTGTGAAATGTGAAACCACGGTTCAAACCCTAAGCGAAATATAAAAAAAAATTTCTTTGGATACTTCCTCTCAGCAGATTTCTGGCAAAAACTCTGAGAGCAAATAAAGTTGCCATGAAAGAATTTCTCTAAAAATTTGTCGTTCGGAGTCGACTTTAAACTGTAAGTACCGCCATTGATGTATAAAATTAACTCACACAGCGTAAGTGGTGTGAGAAGCAAAGGCGTAGTGCTGACTGAAGGTTTATAATAACTAATTATGCATGTATGTTTATATGTAAGGTTAAATGAGGCGAAATGAAGACTGAGAATAATGCACTCCAAGGACGAAACATCAAAAATCTCTACAAAGTAATTTTAGATGGCCTGATTTCGAGATTGTATTTGAGTCCAGAGGACACATAAATTGAATTACTTGGAAGACATTTAAAGTTGGGTAAAGGGAGTGAATTGCAGATGTCACCTTGAACAACTATTTTCCACTTCTCAAATAATGGAAGGTACCAAGCTAGTCTTATGAATGGTGCTTCAATTACTGGAGTTAAATACTCATTTTTCTTTATAAATTATTTCCCTGTTAAATATTAAATTAAGATTAAAAAAAAAATTTATTTCTATAATTTCTGACAATCTCTATGGTAAGTGGGGTAATTTTTTTTGTTAGCAATTCCCCCAAAATAGTTATACAGGCCAAGCATGCAAAGACTTTCATTAAAAAAAAGGCAAAAGTAATGAGCATTAAGGAAAAATCTTTTATAAATAAATTACGTTTGTTTTCGGATATTTTCCAGAGCAATTTTCATGCTGCATGCAATAAATTTTGTAATTTTTGCTTGGATTTTGTTTTTTTTTATTCTCCTTCCTTAAGTATTACAAATAAAAGTGAAAGGATTTGTCTTTTTTTTTTGCTTTTTTTGTGTGGCATATTTAAAGCATTTTAAGTAACCTGTAGGAATTAAAGACAATGAGTTACAATTTTATAAACAAATTTCCTATTGGCATGATGTAAAGTTTTTTTTCTTGATTTTGTTGTTGTTATTGTACAAAAAGTAATTTGTTTTTTTTTTCTGAAACTAATTTGTTTTGGGGATTTTTATACACAATCTTGTTTGGTCTTCTGAAATTCATGTCATAAAATAAAATTTGAGACTCACGACTTTTTAAACAATTTTTTTCTGCAAGGTTTTTCTTTCGCTATTGCTTTTATTTTGTTTTCAAATATTAATTGATTTTTTGTAGGTTCATACCGTAGCTCTATAAAGAGTTCAATTTCAAATTTTATTAAACAAAAAAAAAAAGAATTTGTTTACTTGGAAATTGGAAAATTGCTTAAAAAAAGCAGGTGCTTTCCTTATACGGCTATATTTTGTTTTTCTCTTGGTGCTGTGTTGTGTTGTAATAAATTAGCAGAGAACACATTGTATTTAATTTGTATTTAATTTTTGTTATAATTTCGTTTTTTAAGTAGTCGTTATCACCTTCATTTGGCGAGAGCAACATTTTTCATTTAATGATTAAAAGATTTAAAACGTGAGATAAATTTTTATAATCACATTAACATGTTTGGGGCGACCGACCGACCTCCTTGACTTGCCAAACCAAAAATGTTCTGAAAACAAAAACGAAAACACAGACAAAAAATCCTTTAAAAGACATTCAGAGATTTTTATCTGCCGTACGTAAAATAAAAACAATAATGCTGGTGTTTTTTAAATTATTACTAGAGCGGGAGAGAATATATGCAGAACACCTTACACCTTGTATAACTAACTGGCCTGTGTGACTTTTTGCCAGTTTTATTGTGTATTTTATTATTATTTTTCAATCTAAATTTCTTAAGTATTTTTTCATTATTGTTTTATTATTGTTTTTTGCCAGCAACACCTTTATTTGGCGTTATTGTAACGCCACCTACTTTTTTCTTGGTTTGATTTTTTTTTACTTACACTACCATTGAAATTTATGTTGTTCCTTTAACCATACCAAAATTTATTATTATTACTACCTAAGACACTAGTAGTTGTTTTACTGTTTTTGTAAAATTTTTTGTATAATGTTTTGTATAATTAATCAAATTTGTTTTGTTTGTTATTTTTTTTTTATCATAAAAGCTTTGTAGTGTTGTAGTGTGTCGTTTGTCAGCAGCTGCTGTTACTTAAACAACGAATATCTTGAACGTTGGCTGCTGCACCTGAGTTAAATGTACGACTGTCGCTGTTGTTGTTTAAAACAATATTTACTGTTATCTATTTAACCCATTAAGTGAGAAACTCTTTTAATTTTTTATCAATATTGTGATATGATCGGTGTTCGAAGCATGATTAGTCAACATAAGCAACATAAAAGTTGTAGATCAGAAGCTTTCCTCCAAACACTGAATCTCTACTGAACCCCAAAATAGTACGCAGTGTGTGGTCTTATTAGACTAGAGTCCGTGATTTTATCTCCAGCTCAGACTATTAAAAAAATTATTTCTTTCGACGACTGCCTCTCAGCAGTCTCTTGCAAAACCTCTGAGAGTAAAATAAAAATGGCATGAACAATTTTTCAAATCTGTAGTACCCACCTAACCTAACCTATACAAGGGGTGATTTTTTAAAAGCTATAGGAAAATTTTTCAAAAAAAAAACACATAAAATTCAGAAAAATGCATGAAATTTTTATTTGAATCGATAGTACGGTCCATATAATTTAATGTTTGAAGATTATTTCATGCAAATGGTGACCGCGACTGCGCCTCAAATGGTCCATCCGCTTAGTCCAATTTTGGCATACTCTTTCCAACATTTCGGCCGGTATCTCACGAATAAATGCTTCAATGTTGTCTTCCAATGCGTCAACTGAAGCGGGTTTGTCTGTATAGACATGAGCTTTAACATAGCCCCACAAAAAATAGTCTAAAGGCGTTAAATCGCACGATCTAGGCGGCCAATTGACCGGTCCCGAACGTGAAATAAAATTTTCACCGAACTCGCCTCTCAATAAGTCCATTGCTTCGCGTGCCGTGTTGCATGTGGTACCGTCTTGTTGAAACCACATGTCATGCAAGTCAAGCTCTTGCATTTTGGGCAAAAAAAGTTGGATATCATCTCACGGTAGCGCTCACCATTCACAGTTACGTTACGATTCGCAGCATCTTCGAAGAAGTACGGTCCAATGATGCCAAATTCAATGATTTGCAAGCGTTGTTCGTAAGACGATTCATGGTTAAATTATAGACCAAACTGAAGATGTTTGACAGTGAAACAAAACACGAAACGTGCGTGAGCTGTTTAAACCAGTGTTGCCAAAAAGATAATAGCTAAAAAATCACCCTTTAATACGTCATTATAACCCTTCAGTCTGGATTATAACTTAGCTTTTAGCACCACTTATGTTGTGTGTGTTAATTTCTTTCTATACATGAGTTGCAATTTAAAGTCGACTCCGCACCACCGATTTTTTGAGAAACTTTTCATGGCAAATTTATTTTATTCGCAGAGCATCTGCCAGAAATCTGCTGAGAGAAAGTCGCCGAAGGAATATATTTTCGTAATTCGTTTTGATGTCTGACCTGGGGTTTAAACCATCGTCTCACGTCTAATAAACCAACCCCTACCTACTACAGTACGGCGACTTCAAAATAACAAACGTATTTTGTTTAAAAATCCTTTATTTAATCCTATTTTACAGATATACGAAATAATAGTTATTGTGCTGGCTTATTACACGAAAGCCCGTGGTTCTACCCTCGGCTCAAACATTGCAAGCAAAACGAAAGAGAAAAAAAATATTTCTTTAGCGACTTATTCCTCAGCAGTTTTTTTTTTTAAAATCTTAAAATAAAATAAAAATGCCATGAAAAATTTCTCAAATTTGTTGTTTGGAGTGCCGCCAAACCTAACTTATCTAATTTGAGATTAAAACCCCTTAGGTAGGATTATGACCTAGCTTCCCGATGTATAGTGAACGTCAAAAGAAACTGTACATTATGCATAAAATTCTAACAATCACCAGACTCAACTTTAACCACTTAAGGAGAGTTCCCGAAAAAATTTGACAATATTTTGAAATTTTTGGTAAATTTTTTTTGTATCAATTTTATAAACTGGCAATGCAACAATTTTATAATAAAAATAACGGTATTTCATTAATGTATATATATTTTTTAATGTACAGTTTCTTTTGACGCTCACTGTATGTGTAAATTTCAGTTTAAAGTAAACTCCGAACAACAGATTTTTGTAGGTCTAGCCCTTCATGAATAAAATTAACGCACACAACACGAATGGTGTGAGAAACCAGGTTGCAATCCCAACTAAAAGGTTGCAATAACCAATAAAAATAATTTTTTTAATGACGTAGCCTCTATCAGGCAATTGTTTCAATCTTGTATTGTATTGCCTCTCATGCCGTATGTGTGAGATATCCTTTAAGGGGTTTGTTTCTTAAACCGCCATGAAGTTCAATTTGTGTTTGTGACAAATATTGTCGACGTCCTACCTTTATACGAAGGTTTTCTATTAATTATGACGGAATTCTTAATATTAGTATCGATAGTTTGTATATTTGATTGCGTATGTATTGAAGGCATAAAAATTATTCGTATGGATACCTTGGACTGAAGCCTTTAATTACAGATTAAGACACTTTGCTTATCGGTTTTATTGTAACGCCGTAATCTAATTTTGTTTGGGGTTGATGTTTAAACATTCTTGTATACTTGTCGTACCTGTCTTGCCTTAATGGTTTAATAAATAAAAGTTAGAAAAAAGGAAAAAACTCAATTGATTGTTGAATTTTTTTGGCCTTTTGTTACGCTCAGATTTATGTTTTCCTTTAATAAAGTTGTTCATAATTTTTGTTTTTTTGGGATTTTTTGGCTATAATTTTGCACGTCTATAATAAGGACTATTATGTCTAAATTAAATTTAAGTTAATCATAATTATGTAATATAATCATTTTATTAAATAAAGTTGCAAAGAAAAAAAAAAGAAAAAAAATATTTGAAATGAAAGGCTGGCAGGCTGAATTTTTTTTCTTTTTAAATTGATGAAAAACAAAACAATGAGGCTAGGCTCTAAAATCAATAGAAAACCTTATTGTTTGAATAAAAGTGGGTCATCTGCTTTATATTTTTATTTATTTGTTAATTTTTTTTTTTAATATTTATAAACTTTCAAGCCTTTAAACAATAGCTTGGCTTTTTAGTGTTTTTAACTATTTTGTTAAAACCAAACTATTTACATCTGACATTTAGCACTTCAAGTGAACCCTAGTGATCTTGACAAGAAACTTAAATAAGAAAAAAAAGAGATTTTTTTTGCAAGAAAAATAAAATCTCCAACTGTATGCAAAGGTTAAACAGCTAACATCAAACAACGCCTTGAACTTCAAAGTAAGCTATTGTTCTTAAAAAATAAAAACACACACAGGAATAAAAGTGTTAGAGAGGGAGAGAGAGAGCTTGAGATATTAAACTGTTAGAAGATGAAAAAAAGTTTTTTTTTTGGCGAAAATCGCGATTAAACCCCAGCATAGAAGAGAGAAAAGTTAAATTCACACAGCAGGAGTTTTTTTTTTCTTAACACATACAGCATAACAACACCATTGTTAGTCTAGGGTATTAAAAGCTTATATTTTTCCTTTTTGTATAGAATTTGTTCTGGTAGTATGTTTTCCCTCTTTCTCTCACTTTTCTAAACTAAAATGCCAAAATCTAAAAGGAGAAATTAAAAAAAAAAAAAAACCTGAAACAAAATAGTTAAAATTCTCCTGCTCTTATGCTGTTCTTAGTGTGTGCAGTTAAGAGACATGCTTGTTATAAATGATGCTGATTATGACACATGACGGTTTTGTTGAGATTTAAAAGGCTCCCTCCCGTAAGCACCACATGTGTGCCACAACCAAAAATTCTTAATCGTAAACAGTTGGAAAAAACCGCTCAATAAAGAACACCGTCTTGTTTTAAACACCAGCAACCAGCACAACAGCCAGCATCTGAGTTTAATTCGTTTTTTTTTTTATTATTAAAAGCCAGGCATCATTATAAGATGCCGACTTTTTCTGATTTCCTTCGATGATTCCTGCTGGAAATGATAGTGCTTCCTCTTAGTTATAATATAAGGTGGTATTTTCCAAGAGTTAAATACTTTTATCACAATCTTTTGCTTTAAAAAAATCAAAAAAAAAATATAAAAATTCCAATTGTTTATGCCCCCAAGATCCTTTAGTTCAGTTTTTTTTTTTCATTACAACTACTTTTTATTACAGCTCTTTATAATAAAACTTGGACGGACATAACTCTATACCATAAACGCATAAAAACTAAACGAAAAAAAAAAAAAAAACGATTGAAATCATATGCGTGTTGGAATTGCTGTGGACATAATGAAGGCCATTAAAGCATAGACATCATCACCCGCGGTACATATGTAACATGTTAACATAACAGCAACTAGCAAAACTAGCAACCAGCAACAACATCTGCATCTGCATCTCTTGTATGTTATTTACAAGACGAGAATTTGCCGCAATCTGCCGTAAACAACGACATATTTAGTTAAACTGGATGTAAATATTCATATTGAAAATATTACACACACGAGAGTTTTTTTTTTCTCCTTCACCAGATTCATTTTTGTTGCTGCCACATTTTATTTTACAATAAATGCGTATATTTAAAGTCAGTATTGTATTTAGCCTTTGTATTGTTGTTATTAAAGCAGCAGGATAATAATATTTTAATAGTCTACACTAAATAATAATACAGTAGTGGACTTAGAGGTAAGCAAAAGGGCCTTAAAGTAAGATAAGAAAAATAATCCAGGACAAAAACCAGCTGGTGATAAGCCACACTATATAGCATAGTCTTGATAGTTTGCTCACTTAAACAAAGATGAAGAAAACTTAGAAATTTAAACTTAAAGACGCCGTGATCTAGTAGGTAGTATGATGGCTTATTGGACGTGAGGCCACGGTTCACACCCCAGCTGGGCCCAGGTCAGACATCAAAACAAAATATTGAAAAATATTTCTTCCAAGACTGTCTCTCAGCAGATTTCTGGAAAAAACTCTGCGAATAAAATAAAACTGCGATGTAAAGTTTCTCAATATTCCTGTTGGCATTTTCAAATACATTTAAGAAATATTGCCGAGTAACAGAGCTATTAATAATGAGAAATAAAAGTAGTCTAAAGTACGAAAACTGGATGTATTGAGAACGAATTTATTATGGACTAAGGTTTAAAACTCAATATTACCTCCTATTTTAGGGCAAATTTGTTATTAGTGCTCAAAATATTAAATAATATATATGCGTCACAGTGCAATCATATGCGATCGTATGCGTCATATCGAAATAACCGGTAAAAACTATCAATTACATAGCCTAGTTAGAAAAGCTATTTATTTTATGTATAAAACGTATTAAATTTCTGTAGTTTGTAGACTTTAAACTGTAGGTCCCGTCACTCTTGTATACAAATTAACGCGCACAATATAAATGGTGTGAGAAACTGGGTTGTAATCCTGACTAAAGGGTTGTAATAACGAATTATGTTATGTATGTATATAAGAAAACTTATGTCCAGCCTAGGAATAGCAATCTGTGATGAGTAAAATGAATCAACATGTGCAGGAAATTCTCTTTTCAGACACCGACCAACATTTGGAAATTTGTCCGGAGAACAGAAACATTTCATCTAAAAGATAATCTCAAATGCTTCTGTTATAATCCGTTAAAGGAAAAATTGTATTTTAAATCTCTCCTAACTATTCCACCTTGCCTTTAGCTTCCTTCCTTTCCTCTACACTCCGCAATTAACCTTTTTCCCTTTAAGGTGCCAACATTATTAATCCCTCTTTGGGCCTCCAATTGATAGTTAAACCCTATGGCCTTAATTAAACAATATTTCGTTAACGCTTTGCATGAAAAACTTGTTGAACATAATGAGAGAATGCTTATGTGAATAATGTTGTTGCTGCTGTTGATGATGATGATGGTGTTTCTGTAACATGTTTTAAAAACTGATCATCAACTTACTGTACCGTGTTGCCTACATGCACACGGTATGTGGCAAAGTGCAATGTTAATTTCGTTTTACCTTTTTTTGTAGAACATTTAACAGCCTGCCAAGGTTGCAAAGCCTTTTTGCAACCAACCAAGCACTCATAAATGCCTATACTTATGCCACAAAGCATACTAGTTATCTAGTCTAGTCGAGAGCTGTTATTTTTAGTGGCTCTGTGTGTGTGTGTTGTTATTAGTAGGGAGAATATGCCGCTGGTGATGATGACGATGATGACGACGCGTTACTGATGTGTTTCAGCCAGATACCCTTAAAGGTTATTACATTTAAGTTTATCCTTTTTGTGTAGTTCTCTGGTTTTATTATTTTTTTTTTTTTTTTTGCTTAATTTACTCCATTCTCATCATCATACATACGCATTTAGATGAGTTTGATCGTATTGCCTGCATTTTGTGTTGCTGATATATTTACATACAGTTGTACAGTGTTGTTGTTAACTAGCGTATGGCCAGAGTTGTGGTTAAAATAATATGTTTCCTTTTTCAGCCGCTTAAATAAAATTCAAAAAGTGCTGGGCCATCAAACAGAAATGCCGCTAAATGATGTGTCACTTTTAATAGAATAATTTTTATTTACCACTTCCATATGAATGCCATGTTCTCCATGTAAAAAACATTAAAATTGTAGGGGGTATGACACTAAAGATTATTTCGAAAATGATAATGACTTTGTGATGAAAAGCAATGAAAAAAATAGAAACACAGTTGTGTCTCTGCAAATATTCAGTACGTTAGTAGCATGGGAATGAAAATTTGTATAAAAAAAATAATAAAAATGCGACTCAGTGAGCCCAACGAGATATGATGCCAGGACACTGACGGATATCTGTGACAAATCTTAGCCGCCTTTCTAAAGAGCTTGTAGAGAAGAACAGAAATTGAAAATGATAGAATAGTTCTTCTTAGACTATCCGGCTTTTTGTAGAAGATGGCTGAAGATTGGTAAAACATTGTTTCAGATTTTAAACTTTCTAACAAGAACTGATATTCACACTTTGCCATGGTTTACAATGTGAGTCAGTTGCGTGAGGGGTTCTACGTTTTTAGCAGGTTTTTTTTTGTTTTCCCTATTCCGGGAATATTTTTGAAAGCGTCCAGTTGCTTGCTATTAAACGGGAATCTACTAAGACGGGTCTGGCAGTAAATGAGGGCAAAACGAAGTACATAGTATATGTTATCGACAAATAGAGACGTATTAGATCTCCGATGTAGTCAAGGAATTTATTTACATATCTTGGCTCCGCCGTTACCACCAAAAATGATGTCAGTCTGGAAATCAAGCTCAGGATCACTCTTGCCAACAGGTGCTACTTTGGTATCAATAGGCAATTGAGTACTAGAGATCTCTCTCGTACGCAAAAAGCAGAGGCGCATGGAAGGATGTGTTACGGCAGGCCGAAATCCATTAATCGGGTTGTTAATGGCCAATTAAGTAAGTAAGTTCCGGGAATATACAACTGCCCGTGTACATTTATAAGATCAAAAACACTTCCGCTCACATTATTTAATCATCAAAGAAGCCAAATTTAAAAACAGTGTGAAGGAGCCAAATTGCTTTTCACAAGATACCTGCAAGTACGTGCAAAATTTCCTTGGAATTCATTCTGCAGTTGCAGTGTTTATAGAGAAAATCAGGTCGACCGATAAGAGATTTTGCTCAGAAAACAATTAAAGTTTATAGAGCAAGAACTGGTCTAATGGTGGTACTAGAGGTTCTGTGGGATTTAGGTTTGTTGCATATGGTAGTGAAGATCATCAAGTCATAAAAATTGTTTTGAAAATAATGGGAGACACGTCTAAGACCAGATTTTTCGGGAGACTGCAATTTGGAAGTTAGATGCTCATTGAAGAGAGCTCTACGGATGGGTAAACGACAGATAGTATCCAGAATGAAATATTTGTAACTTGTAGCCATATTCGCGGATAATTTCCAAGCGAAAGTTGGCACCATCGAAAGATGTTCTCCCTTAAACATGCAGAGGAACTACGAAGGAAGACATGTTGCAGTACTATCTGACTGTTAGGCCGCTATTCGGCAGTATATGTTACATGAGATTGTCAGAAGATTAGTATTAAATTGTGTTGGCAAACTGAATCAGCTAAGCAGGGATTCGAGGTCATGTATGACTTCAGGAAAATGAACAGACAGATGAGCTTGATAGGGGAATAGTTTCGGGTTCATTCACTTGATGATAGGGAAGATAAAAAGTGACAGAGACGCTTCTCAATCCACACGGCATTGAAAAAATCTAGATCCAATCAAATACATCTGTATAGCCGCGTAAGAATACCTAACTTTCTTCTCAGTTCACACTTTACTAGATTTTAATATCGTCCGTAGAGTGTTCTAGTAATCTTGCTTTAGTTGAGCTTTTATAACGACCTAAACGACTTTTTAGGCCAGTTCCAAAACTCGCCCTTAACTATCTGGTTTCTCCATTGTCTGAACTTTATTTCCTAACACTCACTGAAAGCTAAATAAATTACCTTTATAAACCAATTCTCCTAGCTTTGATACTTATTTTTCCCTTAAAGTAGGGTGTTCCAAATTATTATCACCAGCAAAACCTAACGATTGAAACTTTCAACATCATTTTAAGAAACAAAATCGCCTATAAGATGTTTTACTTTGATAGCATTTAAAACGAAACGTACTAAAGGCCTCTTAAAAATCAAAAGGTACCAAAAAAGAGCGGAGAATAAGTGGGAAAAAACTTTTCCAAACAAAATTTTAACAGGCTATGTAGATCCAACGTACATTAGTACACTATAAATAATGGATCATGAGCAATATCCGGAAACTGTTGCCAGGAGAATGAATAGCTGGACCATATACTTCGAAAAAACTGTGGGTTTATCAGCTACTTTCCATTAAGTTATCCTTACTGTCGATGAACGACATTCTGAAATTTTTCATGTCGGGGGGTTGAAATGTAAAATCACAAAAAAGGTCATCTGAACATACATTGAAGTGTTGCAATTTCTTAATGCTGTACAGGTTTCTTCAAAACCTAATATTTAGGAAAATCAATTTAATTTTTTACTTGATGTCTAGTAGAGCAAACATTTTAAGCTGAAACTTGTTTTTCATTAACCCATGGGTAACACATTCATCTGGGCAATGAATTTTGTTAATCCATAATCTAAATATAGCAAACAGAGCATTATATTTGGTCGAGTATAACTTCTTCTCAATCTTTTTTGTTGTCCTTTTAGAATTCCTGCTTATCTTGTTAAGCTGAGGTAATTTTTTTTTTTTTTGCTAACACTCTTGACTGTCATGCATTTTCTGATTTTTCCATTCCATTACTAATCTTAATGGAAAATTCTTTAATGTTTTTACACCTTTTTAAGCAATTTTATTCGAATTTTTTTGTAGCATTTCGATCATTATAATTCATTGACAGTGCGTTTGCCAGGATATAATTAAGCCTAATTAACGTTGGCAAGTTGCCTAATAGAAACTGGACACATTTGAAAGCAAAGTTTTTTTTTGCTTTTCTAATATAATTTTTAATTTTTTTTTTTTCATTTCCTTTTGCTTTTAGCAGAAGATAACCACTCCTTTTTGAGCCAACAACAACAATTTTTTATTTTCAACTTGATTCATTACATATCATAGGAATTCTAAGTGACGTAAATGCAGCATGTTGCACCAAAGACAACAACCCTTTTGTGGTATGTAATGATGTTTTAAAGCTCATCATAAATACGATATAAATCATGAGGCTCAAGGAAATAAAAACTTTTTTAAACAATTTTTTTTTCCGTTGTTTTTTTCTTGAGGAACACAGAAATGAAAATGAAAGACGACGAATGCATCATACATCACAAGAATGTCTAATAATCTGTAATAATGAAAAATTCAAGCCATGGCATGTTTCACACTCTTTTAGAAGGAACGTTAAAATCGTTTACTTGCCCATTTACGCTTTGGACCAAATGATAAAATGCCTCAAGCCAAGCCACAAGCGAAAAGCAAAAAGTGTGAGACAATTGTCATTTTAGACTCGTCTCGTTGAGATGAATTAAAAAAACAAAAAAAAAAAAATTAAATATAAGAAAAATAACAACAACAACTACAACATGAAAGGCAATTGGAAACCATAATTTATTGTCATTAGTTAAGGACGGGTATTATTATTGTTATTATTATTGAAAAGCATCACATTGAGAATATTGTGTTGCAAGAAGCAAAAAGAAATGAGCAGGCAGGCAATGCCACAAAACGATGATTATTATTAATTTTAACTAAATTTGCAATAAAAATGCAATGCAATGACAATAAAAATATAAAAATTTTACACATTTCGCCTTAAAAAAAAAACAGAGAAAAAATGTCAACGTGTTGCATGATGAGTTTGATGATGGACCTGCTTAAAATTGGTAAAGAAAAGAGCAAAAAAGTTGAGTAGAAAATCATTTTAAGACAATGATGCTGTTATTGATGGAACCTACACAGAAAGAACATTCAATAAAATGACAGCACAACACTAACAACAACAATCAGAAAAGAAACAAAAAAATATTCCATAATATTTATCATTGCAACAAGCAGTAGTAATGCAGGTGCACGTGTAACAAAATTGATAAAAATACATAAGAACGATTCCTTTGAACCAACAGAACAGAAGCCACCAGAGCCAAAAGCTTTTGCACTCTTCTGGCAAAGACCCACACGACTAGCAAAAAAACCTTTAGCAAACTCAACACTCAGCATTAAAACATTAAATGCCATGGCAAAGGGGTCTACCAGAGAGCGAGAGGGAGAATGAAAGAAGAACTTTAGCATGATAAAAATCACAACATTTCCTTTTTATTTTAAATGCAACATGTTGCTGTTGCTGTTGCTGTTCTTCTTTTTTGCCTGTTACTTACTACTGCAGTATGCTTGTGTTTGTTGCATCTTTTTAGACAAATGTAATGCAAGATTCATGTCGATATGTCAATGCGTTTGCGCGCAATCGATCATTTTGTCTGATTTCGTAAACATACTTAACAAATGAACATTTTTAAATACGAAATCGAAATCTACTGCAACAGTAACCAACAACGAAAAAGAAAAAGGATGCAACGACTAAAAAAAATTTTTTTATCGTTTAATGCAGACGAAGAAGAGGTTGAGAGACTCTTTAAAAAGTAATGGTTGTGAACCCAGCTAACATTTTTAAAGAAAATCTGAAGAAAAATACAACATATGGAGTGGTAAGATTGCACAATGCTTAGGTAGGTAGGTAGGTAGAAGTGGCTGACCCTTCGATGGAGTCGTGAGCGGACACACTTAGGCCGCACACAAGGCACATTAGGATACCACAGTTCCATATTTTCCCTTAGTCAAGGAACCACTCGGAGCTTCCTATGAAGCGACTCAGACTGCCAATATCCATACATGACAGTTCATCCAGCTCCTCCATATAGTAGGCACCCAGGTGCCCCTTTCTCATCCGACCAACTGCCGGGCATGTGCACAGTAGGTGAAAAACAGTCTCATCCTCCTCCTCATCTCCACAGCTTCTGCAGAAATCATTTGCAAAGTGCCCAAGACCAATACGCCTCGCATGCGTTCCTATAATACAATACCCCGTAATAACCCCGATAATAGTGCTGATCCTACTTCTTTCGAGTTTAAGCAGAGTCGGCGGCGCGCCTCTCACCCAGCCTTGGCCAGATTTTTTGTGCCGTTCTGCCCGTGTCCGAAGCCGCCCATCTACTGCTTACAAGGTACACGATTGCATTGTCAATTATAAGCTTGCAGGTACCCAAAGGGATCCACAATGTAGAGAATACATCAGAGAGCTTGATGTTCGTGCCCCTTTTGGCCAGTTCATCCGCTCTGCAGTTACCGGGAATATGATGCTTACATTGCAATGATGCATAGGACTGGTAACATCTCTAACGATTTCAGTTTCTTCAAATTTCCTTCTAATGTGATAATGCATTGTCCAAGATGTGTTTATAATATATGAATCTTACTCAGCTACTTCATCTCAGCAGTCTTCACCATGAAACTCTGAGAGTAAATAAAAATGTCTCTGTTTTTCGTTCAGAATCAAAGTTAACCCGTAGGCATTGCCACTCTTAGATAAAATTAACACACACAACATGGGTGATGTGAGAAGCTAGGTGGTGGTCCTGACTAAAGGGTTGTAATAACCATATCTTCTTAAGTATTCAGTTTTGAATAGTCCACCCAGAATTCATTCAAAATTTATATGCGGTATAAAGTACAATTTCTCTTACTCGGTCATAATGAATGAAGTGGGGAATGGGGGGAATGATGTATTATTCTTATGGACTATCTTACCACTACATTGTATCTGGAAACATACCGAAAAGCTTAAGCTAATATCCTGAATTTATTTTTCAACTAAAACGACTCACTGGGTTATTTCCTTTTTGCCTACTGGCATACGCTTAAGCGTTGAGTACATCTTAACGTACATGCGTACATAGTCTCAACAATTTCTTCTTCATTTGTCATTAAAACGCATGCGTAAGTTTGTCATTTGAGTGAGGAATTGCAAGGAGATGAAATCAATGAAACAAAAAACTATAAGAACGTATATGTATTTTGTGTTGTTGTTGTTGTTTTCATTTAAAAGCTTAAGTTATTCAATGTCTTTGACCATCATCGTCATCACCAACATTGACGTTATGGACGACATTGTTGTCGTCATCTCATCAACGTTAAATAGAACCAAATGAGTTGTACATCATCATGATCATCATCAGCATGATCAACATTAGCATTGTAATGACAATTGTGGTTAAAGTTTTTTTGTTCTTCGACAAAAATTTTGTTTCGAAATGTTTTTTCCCACTTATTCTGCTCTTTTTTTTTGGTACCTTTTTATTTTTAAAAGGCCTTTAGTACGTTTCGTTTTAAATGCAATCAAAGTAAAACATCTCAAAGGTGATTTTCTTACTTAAAATAATGTTGAAAGTTTTATTCGTAAGGTTCTGTTGCTGATAATAACTTGGAACACCCTACTTTGGGGGAAAAATAAGTACTGAAGCAAGAAAAATTGATTTATAAAGGCAATTTATTAGCTTGCAGTGAGTGGTACGAAATAAAGTTCATACAATCTGACTAGCATAGCTAAGGAATATGAAGGAAACTTGGAGAAACCAGATAGTTAAGGGCGAGTATTGGAACTGGCCTAAAAGATCGTTTAGGTAGTTATAAAAGCTCAACTAAAGCAAGATTACTAGAACACTCAGCAGGCGATATCAAGTCTAGTAAAGTGTGAATAAAGGTCAGACATCAAAACGAAATATAAAAAAATAATTCTCCGGCGACTTCCTCTCAGCAGATTTCTGGCAAAAACTCTGACAGCAAGTAAAATTGCCATGAAAAGTTTCTCAAAAATCTGTCGTTCGTAGTCGACTTTAAACTGTTGGTCCCACCACTTATGTATAAAATTAACACACACACAACATAACTGGTGTGAGAGGCTAGGTCGTAATCCTGACTGAAGGGTTGTAATGATCAATTATGTTATGTATTTTTACGCGGTTTATTTGGAATAAACGAAGTATACGTTATCGACAAGTAGAGACATGCGGTGAATCTCAGATTAGGGCGGATAACTGTACTTTCGATGGAGCCAAGGAATTTATTTATCTTGGCTCCGCCATTATCACCACAAACGATATTAATCTCGAGATCAAGTGCAGGATCACTCTTGCCAACAGATGCTACTATGGTCTCAATAGGGAATTGAGTAGCAGAGACCTCTCTTGCACGGCAAAACTAAAACTCTACAAGACGCTCATCCTCCACGTGCTTATTTATAACGCAGAGGCATGGACCCTATTAAGCACTGATTCAGCAACCTTGGGAATATTTGAGAGAAAAGTCCTATGTAAGATCTTCGGTCCAGTGCGAGTTGGCGATGATTTCCGCATCCAAACCAACAGTGAGCTGTATGATCTCCCTAACGACATGGACGTTGTGCAGCGTTTTAACGTACAGCGGTTGCGCTAGCTCGGCCCTGTCGTTCGAATGGAGGCGTCTTCCTCCGTCGAGCCGAGTATTTGATGCGGGCATCTGCTGAAGTCGGCGAAGAAGACGAACCTGTTTGTGTTGGAAGTACCAGATTGAGGAAGCCTTGTCATCGATTGGTGTGACCAACTGGCGTAGATGCGCAATAAGCAGATGCGCCTGAAAAGATGTGTTGCGGCAGGCCGAAATCCGTTAATAGGGTTATTAATGGCCAGTTAAGTAAGTAAGTAAGCTGTATCCCATAACACCAAATGAAGAACATTGGGAGAATACTACGAAACAGTGGTTCCTTTGGCCTGTCACGGACCAGTTTTCGGGCGTATGAGAAATAAAAGTTTTTTAGGTGAGAGACATTACTCATCGCAGAGAAGTTAATTGAAAGAACTTAGGAAAATATGTACACACCTACGATTTCCTATGTATCCTAGGTTTAGGTTTAGCTTAGAGGACTTATACTTACCAACTGAGACAAGTACAGTACCCGGAGGTCCAGTTGACCTATGTACAACGTCCTAAAGGGGAAAGGAGAGGAAGTACGAAAGGGTGAATAAGGAAGCAGAGGAATTACACAGACTAACAAAACACATAAGAGAGCGCGACTACACTATTGAAGCTTTAGCACTTCTCAACCATCTCAAACCAATAATGAACCTAAGGAGAGCCCTTATGTCGGCTCTCGACACCCTCAAGGACCCTCAAAGAAACCCCTGCCAAGGGTCTTCAACCTCAGCCTATTAAGGGCTGGACAGTTACAGAGAAGGTGTTCGATAGTCTCCAACACCTCCTCATCGCAACATACCCTGCAATAGCCCGGCTGGGATCTGTTCCAGAAACTCTATCCTAAGTTGTTGGATATTAATTTGCTGCGCACACACAGCAGCTCGACAAAATGAGTTGGCCTAATATCGATCAGGCATACGTACTTTATTTTTATGAACAAAGTTTTCTTGAAGACTTCATGAATAATCACAGCGCTATTCATATACTTTTTAAACAAAGAAATTCGATTATGAACTCTCTCCCAGCATATTAATTTACAAAATATTTAAATTTTCTAAATCGCAAAAAAGGAAAATGCCAAGAGTGGGTGTATTTGAGCTTCCTTGCAGCCGTTTGTAGCCTGCCTTCTGTTATTTATTTTACATTCACTTGACCACACCACAAATAGGAAATTGAATGTGGACTGTAATATTCCGGAATATTTCGTTTTTGTTTTTTGCTGCTTCTTATTATTATTTAAAAATTCTTGTTATTGTTGTTGTTTTTGCTATGTTTTTATAAGCGATTTAATACACACGCTAACTTGTGCCTTGTTTGACATAATATGCTTTGGTTTCTTAACTCTCTCTCTATGTGTTGTTGCTGTTGTTGTTGTATGCCAAACAGAGAGAGAGAGAGATTATCAGAAAGTGATAAACGTCCTTTTTATTTTAAAGACATGCATGCAACATTTCTACATGCATATGTTGCCCTACTGCAAGCCAGTTGTTGTTACAGCATTTGCTGTTAGTTGTTTGTCATGCATGTGATATGTTGTTGATTTTTTGTTGTCGTCATTGGCGTTGTCGTTTCTTACTTTTTTGCTGCCATCAATTTTTTTGTTGTTGTTGAAGTGGAAAAAAAAACTAAAATCGGAATATAAAAACGAAAGAGTAGTGATTTTATGGTGGAAATTGTGTTCTTAGAAACGGACAGGATATTAAAACTGGTTAACACAAGAAACAAAAACTTTGTTTATTTAATTAGAAAAAAAAAAAAAAAAATAATTACAACAACAACAATAAAGGAACAAGTTTTTTTTTACCAAATTTTAAAGCACGAAGAACTTTAAATTGAAAAAAATTATAAAAAGAAAATTTTTTAAAAGAGCTTGGAAAAATGCAAAAAAAAAAAATAATAATTAAAATAGAAAATTAAACTACACATGAAGAGTATTATTATGTATAATTTTAAAGGAATGCTGAAGAGTTTGTTTTACTAACAAAATACTAAAAATAATTACAATGTAAATAGAATGTCAATAAAGGCTGCCATGCGACATTAATTAAAAACAAAAAGAGACAATTTTAGTCAGTGTAGCCCGGCAAATAGGTTGTACTACAACTCTTAACAATTTAGAGGAAATACATACGTTATATGTATATCGATGGTCGTAGTCTAGTAGGTAGAGTGTTGGCTTATTAGAGGTGAGGCCATGGTTTAAACCCCAGGCCAGACATCTCGGTCATCTTCCTCTCAGCAGTTTTCTGGCAAAAACTATGAAAGTAAATAAAAGTGTCTCAATTGTTTCTCATAAAAAAATCTAACGTTCGGAATCGACTTTAAACTGTAGGTCCCGCCACTACTGGATAAAATTAGCAAACACTGCATAAGTTGTGAGAGAAACTAGGTCGTAATCCTGACCGAAGGGCTGTAATGACAAATTACATATGTACATACATATGTACGTATGTGTGTAAATGAAAGGCTGCATGGCGACGTTAATCAAAAACAACAAGAGATAGTTTCAGTCAGTGTAGCTTTGTAAATAGGTTATCCTATGCCTCTAAATAATTTTGAATATGTACATATTGTTACGTTTTTACCCTTTGAAAATGTTTAAAATATGAGCTCGTGGATTGCAAATAAAATAAAAATAAATCTGTGTTTAGTTTTAATTAAAATTCTTTATTATTCGCACAATTCTGTGTGCCACTGTTCACAACTTGATGTAAATAACAACAATTGTTTTCTTTTGTTATTCCTCTGTTTATACCCTTTTCGTAAACAATTACAATTACTAGACAATTGTTCGACAGATCTTTATAACGGAGATCTTTAAACCACGACTACTCTCTTCAAACTTACCGCGTCTTCACACAAGACTGATTGAAGTTTTACTAACTCACTCGCCTGCTTTGCCTTGCCTTGCCTTTTACGTGGCAGGGTAAACAGTCTGATGAATGTTCTTGAAGGCGAATGTTCGTGACTTCGACTTTCCGAAATCTCAATAAACGTAAACATCCTTAATTATCGCTGTTTGTGTATTTTGTTTACATTTGTTCTTGTAGTGTTGTTGGTATATTTTTGTATACTTGTTTACCGTTAGTTTTTATGCTGGTGTTTGTTGTTGTATTTTTGTTTACTTGTTTACCATTATATTTTTGTGCTGGTGTTTTTTTTATTTTTGTAGCTTTTCTTTACAATTTCAGTGCTAAGCAATGTAAGAGCATAACGTCAGTATCCAAATTTTTCATTTTCGTAACAATATGTTATATATGCATCCTCTCAGGAGCTTCTGTTCTAAAGTCTACGTCTACTGCCTAAATCGTATGGCAACCATATCTCTACTATATCCATATACTTCGTTTAAATTGCTTAGAGTAGGAACTTGGATATTTCCCACAGCATCCTATTTTTTCTTCTTCTTGTTCTACATTTCAAATGCCTGCAATTATTTGCTTTTACTTCACTTCATAATTTCATATTTCCAAAACTGATCAATAATGAAAAGAATGTCTCACAGGTACAGGAAGTACAACAGCTTAACTCTTCAATTACATCAGAAAATTGAAAAAAAAAAACAGAAAACAAAAAAAACAAAAAACAGAAAACAGAAAAAAACCTCTGATAATTCCCACTATTTTCAGTTGGATTTTCATGTTGGAAAACTGATTTCATGATGATGACAATGATGACGATGATGACATTTTGAACATACACAATAAGTCAGTAGTTGTCTACTTAACGGCTGAAATTTCTTATTTTATTTACTTGTCCTTTGACAACATTTTTTAAAACAACAAAGAAAAGAACAGAAAAAAGACACGAGCAAAAGGAAAAAGGAAAAACTAAAGTCCACCTAAAAATGAACACACAGTTAATATTGCGTGTTTGTCACTTGTCAACGTACAATGTCGTCAGTCAAAACTGAACGTAAACCTTTGTAAAGTACTGTGGTATCTGGGATTTGAGTTTTTTTTTTTTTTTGTGTAACTTTAACTTTAAAACATGAAACAAGTCTAATACTGTGTGTCTTGTGTTATATGATTATGCCGGGTTAGTAAAGAAATGAAAGCAATTTTAAAGGGGGCCATAGGCGAAGAAGAAGTAGAAGTAGAAGAAGAAGGAGAAAAAATATTCTGTCTTATGACAACTTTGTCCAATTTCAATTTGACAAAATACATAAATCAATGTTAATGTTGTTATTGTTAGTTATTACTACCAAACAAACGAATAAACTGCCAAGCAGGCAACCATCTAACTAAGCCAGCAACTTGGTTTCAAACAACTTGACAGTAAATGTAAGAAAAAAAAATACAAGAAGTCCGGTCATAATGTGCACAGAATTTCTTTATATTTCTTTTAAAGCCAGCCCTGTATGTACCATATTGCCAAGTTCATTGAATGTTTTATTTGTAAAGGTTGCACTACAAACGTATGTAGTACTGCGACTACTACTACTGCTGGCTACCAGGCCCAAGCACACATAAAAAATCACTAAAAACCATAAATTATATACACAATCCAAACAGCAGCAGCAACAAAAAAAAAAAAAAAATGAAAACATCAACAATATTACAACATTTTACAACAGCAACAGAAAGTCTAACCGTCTGTCTCTCTATTTATTTGTCCCTCTGGCTGACTGACATACCCAATTCACATTTTGACTTATTTAATATGTTTCTTTGATATTTTTTTTTTGTATTGAAAATTCCATTCCAATCCCTCGTACACGAACACGAGCAATTATAATCATAATTTTGTTGTTCAAAGAATTGTTTGTATTTGCAGGTCGTTTCTGTTTGAGTTTTTGTCTCTGGACTTGTAAAATTTAAATAAAATCATGTTGTTGTGTAAAATTTATGACAATATTTTTTTTTTATAAAATTGAAATGAAAGGGTGTTGACAGTGTTTAATTTTTGATTTTTTGACTTTTTCTGTGTAATTTATTGGCAATTTTAATCAAAATATTTCTAAATACATACAATATATGTACGTATTTCAAACATGGGAAAGAATATATTTTTTTTAACATTAATTGATTTTCAAAAGGCTGCAATTGACTTTTGTATGCCCTACCCCAGAAAGGAAAATTCTGGCTTTAATATAACGAAATGTTTTATATTCTGCTAAAAAAAATATTTTTATAACGGCTAACAGCAATATTCCCAATCAATATTTTTGCCTAAATCATTAAATTCTTCCAATAATGACGAATATATCTTCTGAATTAACAAAAGGTACCTATTTTAATGGGGCACCTAAGGTTTCAGAAATATTAAATTCACAAGAAAAAAAATTTGCTACATAAACAGGCACTAACTCAGTATGCAACCCAACGAGAACACAAGATATCACAACAGAAGGATAATATACTAGATAAAGTTGTAGTTTTTAGGAGCAGTAAGTTCGATTTTAGCATGACCATGTCTAACTTTTTACTAAGTCATTTACAAATACGTACTAACATAATTAGTCATTACAACCCCTCAGTCAGGATTACGGCGTAGCATCTCACACCATTTATGCCGTGTGTGCTAATTTTATACATGAGTGGCGGCACCTACATTTTAAAGTCGATTCCGTACAACAAATTTTTGAGAAACTTTTCATATCAATTTTTTTTATTTACTCTCAGAGTTTTTGCCCTAAGACTACTGAGGGGAAGACGCCGAAGAAATATTTCTTTCATATTTGTTTTGTTTGAAATGTCTGACCTGGGGTTTGAGTAATCATAAGCGTCTAGCAATATGGCCTCTAGAAATATGAACGCTAGCTATGTGGCCAATAGCAACATAGTCTTAGTAACGTAGCCGCTAGCGCTGTGGCCTCTAGCAACATTACATATAGCAACATGACTTCTAGCAATATGGTATCTAGCAGCATGGCCGCTAGCAACATATCCAATAGTAACATAGCCTCAATAACGCCGCCGCTAGCAACATGGCGTCTGGCAATACATCGTCTGGCAACATGACCGATAGCTACATAACCAATAGTAACATAGCCTCAGTAACATCGGCGCTAGCAACATGGCCCCTAGTAATTAAGCAAAAAGCAACTTGGCCTCTAGCAACATGACGCTAGCAATATGGCCGCTAGCTACATAACCAATAGTAACATAGCCTCAGTAACATCGGCGCTAGCAACATGGCCTCTAGTAATTAAGCAAAAAGCAACATGGCCTCTAGCAACATGTCGCTAGCAATATGGCCGCTAGCAATATCGCATCTAGAAACATGACCGCTAGTTCCATAGTCTCAGTAATGTGGTCGCCAGTAGCCAGAAATCTGCTGAGAGGAAGTTTGTTATGTTCGGTATGTCGGACCTGGGATTTGAACCGTCGCCTCACGTTTAATAAGCCAACCCACTACCTAATAGACTACGGCAACTACTTGAGTGATTTACGAATACTTCGAATTTTCCAAGAGAACGAAGTAGAGACGCAGAAAGGAGTAGAGGCTGAATACAAAAAGTTATGGCCACACTCAACACAAATAAGTTCTCTATATCGAATAGTACACAAGTGATACTTCTCAAACAGTGTAAACTGATTAAAGTGATCGCTGGACTCGTCCATCCTATTTGACTGCCGCGTCACTTACAACACCTAAGTTATACTGAGAATGGAGTACATTTCTGAACTGAGAGCTCGAAATTTCTTTTTATGTTTCCAGATAGCATAAAGAAGAGGGCGTAGTAGTTATTAAAGTAGTAGCCAGGTTTCTAAGAGCTGGACGATGACGGAGAAGATGTTACTTCGTTGTTGCAGCTTCTGCAGAAGTTGTTATGAATGAAGATTTTGTGCCACCCTTTGTTTCCCTCTCTGCAGAGAAACGCCCGTTATATCACCACACGATATATTCTAATACCCAATACAGTCGGTGGCAATATTAATAGCCATTATTTCATTATTACTACAATAATCTAGAAGTGCAAAAGACTATCTAATGTTCAGTTGTTTCGAATGTGACTTTGTAGCGTGATCTGGATCCATCAATGAAAACTTGAATGACATTGCCTCGAAGGCATAAACCGTTATCATAAAGGATCTATTCGATAAACGCGACCCAGGTTCAGTTATCGTGTTGTCGATAGGTATACGGTTTTAGCATGGCCATAGCTTCTGTACTTCCGTGTTATCGGTCTAATTGCTGGATTCGCTGCAAATTGTTTCGCCAACATGTCTGGTGGTAGGCAGTTAAGGATGGTAAACAATGCTCAAGATGTTTCAGTTTTAAGGATACCAGTTATCATGATCTGGTGTTTATTCCATGCGGTCCCTATTCCAAGTTGGCTACAATCTTCATTATCTTCATCACCTTCTTGCTGACTTACTATAAATCTCCAAATGTTCTCTTAATGTGCAGTTAATTCTTATTTTATTGAGCGTAGTTAACCATGATTTACGCTTTAGATCAGTTTATATTAGATAACTGGTGTTAGGAAAAGAATTCGCCATAAAACAACACTAAGAAGTCTTGCTTAGAGGCAATAATCTGCTTCTAATTCTTCAATTCTACCGCAACACATTTCAGTAGTCGGAGTTATCTACGGAGTGTTGAGCTCATATTTAGGGTTGGCAATCCCGCTCTATATTTTCAATCCCGGGATTTCGGGATTTCATTTACCTAGTCCCGGGATCCCGGGATTTATCCCGGGATTTTAAAAAATTTGTTCTTGAAAGATATTAACATATTATTTCAATAAAATTAATGACATGACACATCCAAAAATAGGTTTATAAGAAAGAATTTATTAAATTATAAGAAAATTAATTTTATTTTTAATTTTACACATTTTTAAATTAATTATAAAGAGTTAATTGTTTTTATAGATACATATATACTCTTTTCTTGTTCAAGTGCGATATGTTATTATTTTTTATTATTTTTAAAATACGTTTTGAGGAAGCACAGAGCATCCAAAGTTTCATCGCTCAAACGACTTTTTATTTTAGTTGCGAAAAATCCAGCTGCAGAAAAAGCACGTTCAGACTCTACACTGGCTGGCTTAATTGTCATTAAAAAATCGTATGCTCTTTGCAAAAAGTCACCACGTGTTCCTCCATTTTCAAACAAGAGCATTTCTCTCTGAATTTTTACAGACAACGTCTCACATCGAATTGCTATCCTCGGTAAATGTCCTTTTTTTATAGCTTCATTGAGCTCATCTGATATATTTAAAGGTTCTTCAAGAGAACAAGAAAGAGATTCAGATGGAAGCTCACAAGAATCTGACACAATTTCGAAAGGTGCCTTATCTGAATCAGAAGGTGTAATTTCTGACTCAGAAGCTATTAGAAGTGATGTATGTAGTTGGACTTGAAGCATTTAGTCTTTCGAGTAACGCAACTATTAATTTGCGACATTTTATGGAAGAAGGAAGCGTTACGAACTCTGTTTCGGATACGGACTGAACATTTGTTCTACCATTGTGCAGATACTGAAGTACCCCACTGATATCTGTTCTCCTTTTTTGCATGCGAAGGATGAGGGCTGAATGTAGTTTTTGACTTATAACATTGTTAGCATCTTTAAGGTTTTTTAACATTAAAGTTATGGCAACATCCGCTGTGAACAGATTAGCATCCCGATGGCAAAGGGCGTCAACTGTTGCTTTAACTGGGACAAGAGCACTAATGATTGCGGATACCATATTAATCTCATCTTTGGATAAAGCAAAATATTCACCTTCAGGTGGACCTATGTCTATTAATGCCTTTTGTACACAATTTCTTAATAAATAAAGACGTTCCAGCATTAACAAAAGGCTGCTCCACCTAGTTTTACAGTCTTTTTTAGAGTTAGCCGTAACATAGTTTTGCAAGACATCGTTTTTTGTTGGCGAAGTTTTGTTTCTAATTTCAGAAGGGTTAATACATTGAAACAACAGATTAAAATTCCTGGAAATTCGAATTAGAAAGAGTTCTAATATACAATTTTTTTCATTGCGGCTTAAAAAGTCAAATCCCGGGATTAAGTTCTCAATCCCGGGATTTCGGAATTGTTAAAAACTGCGGGATCCCGGGATTTCGGGACCCCGGGATCCCGGGATTCCCAACACTACTCATATTAGAGATCAGCAATGAGTTGTTTTTTCGCTACTCATAAGCACTCATGAAATTTTGAATATGTATAAGTGAGTCAACAATATTTAAATTTAACTATGTACTCTGATTCATTCGTACTCACTACAACGTTGATTTATAAGTACAGGTTGCAATGAGTATGCATGCAACGTTAACATCAAACTCATAACATTCGAAATATGTTTGATTCATAAGCCTAGTTATTTAGATTCCTATAGAAAAATACTTATAAGACTTATAAATGATTCGAGTGACTGAAATCATTCATAAAAATATACAAAATTTACAAGTCTTAGTTGTTGTTGCATTTATAAAAAAAAGAAAAACAAAAGAGACAGAGCAGCAAGCAGAACAAACACACAACCTTTTAGTGAGTATTTTAGTGTTCGTACTCGAATCATACTTATTTTGTGATTCTTGTATATGTTGAGTTATGGAGTGCCGAAATCAACAACATCATACGAGTTGTTAAGTATGAATATGATGAGTACTTTAAACTTTGAATATGAGTAGGTTCCATGATATTAAAATAAGTATGAATGCGTATAAGTATCCGAAATTATGAGTATGATTCGATTCTAGTCATGTTTTTGAATACGCATTGCTGATCTCTGGCTCATACCTCAGATTTTTCAAATGATTGTTGATGTAACCTGTAAGCCGAACCAATTGTTTTCGAGGAGTTAGCACTTTAGCTGTACTTTCAATTCTTAATCCGCATTAAACTCGTACTCTTATTTCGATTAATTATTGATTTTAGGAAAGTATTTATTGCATAAAAAATATGTTTTAAAATTTATTCGATTTTTAAATTATTTTTTGGAATTTTTTATTTCTGAAACTCTCAATCTATATTGTATGTATTCTGATGATGTCAGTGATTACCTTTTGTTAACCACAATTAATTTAATTTTTTTTTTTCTTTTTGTATGTACATGTGTATGTGGTATAAATTAAAATGTAAATAAAAACAAACAATATTCTGTTATTTTAACGTTTGTTTTTTGGTTTCATTTATCTGTATCATAATTACCACCAATAATTAATTCATGATGATTATAATACGTTTGGTTTGGCCCGGGGATGAGTGATGAGTGTGTTGTCTTCATTAAAAATTCTATCAGGTGTAGGTGTAACGAAAACAATTGAAAATTTATTGTCTGTCTCCATTGACTGATTCTGTTCAGTTTGAAAGGTGGAAATTATTTATAAAACAACAATAAACAACAAAAATAATAATAATTTAATACAAAACAATTAATTATTCTCCATATTGAATTTCAGTTGATTTCATTATCAAGTGTTTATAAAGTTCACAAGAAACAATACCACGGGATCATATTTATTTATAACGAAAAACACCATTAAAAAACATCACAAAACAAAAGGAAAATAACGAGAATAACGAGAGTCAAAAAATGTAAATCAGAATGACAATAAACCATAACAGAAATGTGTCATGAATTAATGATTTCAATCATTAACATTTAAATACTTCAACATATCCAAAGCATTCAAGCATTTTTTATAAAATGTTTTCAATTTAAAAAAGTGAATAATTTTTGTTTTTAAATTCAATTGTAGTAATAATGCGGCTGGTGAATGTGGATGATAAAGCTGATACCGAAAGACGATGATGATGATGTTGATTTTAAACCATTATAATTATAATTATTAACATGTAATGTAAAGTAATACATAATTTATGTGAATATTACGTGATTTCCATTGAAATATTTATAACAATACAAAAGTCAATAGCCATGACAAACATTCATGGCATACAATATCGATCAGATATTACTTTTTGATGATTCAATGTTTTAATTACCTTACAGCAGGGGAAAGGGAGGTTGTATAACTAATAGACCTTTAATTTAGAAAAATAAATAAATCCTTTTTGAGCTTCTATTCGAGAGTAAAATTTCATTTTGATGTTAACAATAAACCTTACTTTCCTATACAACAGCAAATTTTTCTAGATTTTTCAAAACTTCAAAAAGCTCATGGGCTTCAGCACAACATTTTGTTGTTTATACATAGGGTGACCATTATTTCCATGAGAAAAAAGCGGACAAATATATGAAATTGAAAAACAAAAATAATTCATTTATTATAATTAATATTTTATATATAGATGTAGGATTGAATGAACACTTTTAATTATTTTCTTTTAAATTATTTCATTTATTTTAATAGATTTAAGTAGGTTTTAATGAACACTCTTTTACTTATTTTATTTCAATAAAATATTATAATATTAAAAGATACAAAATTATATTGTCCGTCTGGATTCTGGCTTGTTTGCCTGTTCACTTCTATCCTACGACTGTCTCTTCACATTTCCTCTTTTACTACACTTCCTCTATACTGACTCTTACTCTCTCTTACTCTCTCTAATTATCTATACTTCATTTATCTTCAATTATCTCTCCTCGCTGCCTGTCTCTCACTCCTACGTTGCCCAACATTTGGCACTCCTACATTCGGCCCTCCTGACGTTACATTCGACCCGAATGTAGTAATCCACGGTTTCATATACTCAACAACAGTTGTACATCTCCTGGACCCTTCCCCTTCTCCTACTTTGGCCACTTCGTATCTGCCATGATTCAACGTTCGTATGACTCGGTAGGGTCCCCAAAACTTAGGTTTCAATTTCAATCCAGAGCCAAACTGGGTTCGCTTGATTGCGACTAAGTCTCCTACTTCGTACACGGTTTCCAGGTTCCGGTTTTTATCAAAGGACTTTTTGTTCTCCCGTTGGATCTTGAGAATGTTATCACGCGCTCTTTCTCTAAGAATGTCTCTCTCTTGGTGGAGTTCTCGAATGGCTTCTTCATCCAATAAACTTTGAATATTCTTATCTTCTTTTACTCTCATCTTGAGACCAGTCAGAATTTCAAACGGGGTACTTCCTGTACTGCGAGAAGATGTGTTATTGATCATCCTTTGTACTGTGTCCACATGTCGATACCAGTTTTGTGGTGGACTTTGTAGGCATAACTTTGTTAGCATAGGAATAATAATCTGGTGAATTCTTTCTACTTGACCATTTCCGCGTGGTACTCCAGTGGCAATCAGCAGATGTTGAATACCTTCCTCTTTACAATAGTTGCCGAATTCATTCGATGTAAAAGCAGTGCCTCTGTCGGTTATTATTCTCACAGGATTCCCAAATACAGCAGCCTGTCTTCTCATTCGTTCTACCACTTCAGATGTACCTGTACTCTTTGTTGGATAAAGCCAGACAAATTTCGAGAAGGCATCTACTACGACCAAAATGTGGTTGTATTGTTTCTTAGTGGTCTCCATTGGGCCTACATGATCTACGTGATAAGTCATCAGTGGCTTATCGGCCTTATCGATAGGAACCAACAGTCCCTCTCTCTTTCCTTTCTTGGCTTCTGCCATAATGCACTCAATGCAATTCTTGACCACTCTTTCAGCTTTTGTAATTAGGTTTCTTATATAAAATGTCCGAGCTACTAAGTCTGCGGTTTTCTTAGACGCGTAATGTCCTTGCTTATGTGCTAGCTCAATTATTTCTCGTTCCATGTTCGAGGGAATGACGATAAGTTCCTTAGTGGGATCCTTGTGCACGATGCCATGTTTTAAGTAAAAATCTTCATACCGTTGGCTCTCAAGCAATTTACTTACAGCCCTTATCCAGTCATCTTGTTGTTGTGATTCTTTGATACGGTGGCGTAACGAATCCTCCATCATTAAGCATGCAGATCGGCTTAGGGCATCGACGTGGAGCATCTTACTACCTGATCTATGTTCGATAACATAATCGAAATCTTGAAGGAAAAGTGCCCATCTCGATACGCGCAGTGGTACGTCACGTTTCTTCATTGTCATTGCAAACGCATTGCAATCTGTGACGATTTTGACACTTATCCCCAATACAAATACACGCCACTTCTTCAAGGCCTCGATTATGGCCAACACCTCTAACTCGTACGAGTGATAATTTTCCTCAATTGGTGTGGTCTTGCGACTCATAAATTGAACGGGATGTAATTGACCATCCTCCGAGTCCCTCTGCAGTAATATTGCACCATAACCGTGCTTGCTGGCATCGGTGTGAATTTCGGTTTCAGCATTGGGATTAAACAATCTTAATACGCGAGCTCCAACTAATGCGGCTTTCAGTTGCTGTACAGATAAAACTTGCTCATCGCCCATCTTAAAAGTCGCATCCTTCTTTAACAAGTCTGATAACGGCTTTGCTACCAACGCATAATTTGGAATAAAACGTCGGAAGTACGAAGTGAGACCCAGAAATCTTTGTACCGCCTTTCGATCCTTAGGAATAGGAAACTTTTCAATCGCCAAGGTTTTTTCTTTGGATGGCAAAATTGTAGAATTTTGAAGTAAATAGCCTAAGAACGTGATTTTACGCTTTAGGAATTGACACTTACTCCATTTAATACGAAGTCCGTTTGATGCCGCGACTTTAAGAACTCTTTTCAATTTATCAAGACCTTCTGCTTCGGTAATTGAGGGTATCACCATGTCGTCCATGTAGATGACTATCGTTCCATCCATAATTAATTCGTGAAATACAGCACTAATATACCGACAAAAAACAGCGGGGGAATTTGTTATGCCGAATGGTACGTACGAAAATTCAAATTGTCCTCGGTGGGTTACAAAAGCAGTGTATTTACGGCTGTTCTCTTCAATAGGGACATGGAAGAATCCGTTATGCAAATCCAGGGTGGTATAAACTTTAGCTTCTTGCAGGCGCTGTATGACATCATCAATTATCGCCATCGGAAAGTTGTCCCTTATAATTTTTTCATTTAATCGTCGATAATCACAGCATAATCGTTTACTGCCATCTTTCTTTGACACTAACACCACGGGCGAAGAATATTCGGAGTGACTGGGTTTCACTATACCATTTTTTAACCATTCAGATATTTGTTCATCCACAATTTGCTGGTCTGCATATGACATTCTACGGGGATTATGAACTACTGGGATTTCATCCCTAAGCAATATCTTCATCTTCACTGGAAATGATTTGGGCTTAACTGGTTGATACTCTTTTACTATTCTTATTATTTCCTCTCGAATTTCACGCTTTACGTCACCTATATCGACGTTATCTGGGTCTGCAGTCACACAAATATTATTAAATTCTTTTATCATCTCACAAACTTTATTAACATTGACACCTTCAGCATCCGCACCACTTGCCTCATCCGATTCATTACTACTCTTATTGACATTCACGGCCTGAGATTCCGAAGACTTTATTGAGAACTTCGCTCCATCCGCGTTTATCAACACATCGACATATTCCAAAATATCATTACCCAATACAGCAGAGTAATGAATATCGCGCTCACGAGCTACATGAAATTTAATTGGCACCTCTATACCATCCAAACACACTTCCGTCTCAAACGAGCCAATAGTTTCTACTTCCTTCTCTCCTATACCAATCAATTTCCTTCTTTCAGCGCTTACTGTAACGTCACCCATTAACATCAAGGCATCGTATCGCACACAACTAATGTCGCTACCGGTATCTACGAGGGCTGATACTTCAGAACCCAAAATGGACACATCTTTAAAAATTCTATTCGATCGAGAGATTATAGTATCACTAGATTTACGCTCCTGGCCAGTCAATGTATGGACAATTCCACTGGACTCCATTGTACTAAACTCTTCCTTCTTAACTCCATTCTTTGTGCAATTAAACGACTTGTGACCGACCTCGTTGCATCTAAAACATTTTGGTTTCGCTCTAGGACAATCTCGAATTACGTGGCCTTTTTGCCCGCATTTGAAACAACTCAAAGTTTTAGGTTCGGATTTTCCTACATGCACCTCAGAGTCTGGTTTGGCACGCGATCTATTGTAACTTAGCTGTTGTGTTGGTTTGGTTACCCTTTCATATACTTTCAGCTTGTCCTTCAGATCTTCTATATCGGTGGCCTGGTACAATATTGTTTTATTTACTCTACTATCTGGTATACCTTCAATAAAATACTCGATTATGCTCCCGTCATCCAGATTTATTGGCGAACTTATTTCCATCAAACAGTACAAATATTCGCGGTAACTTTCGTTGGGACGTTTTCTCCTATTCTTCAATAAACGATGGACCTCGATCGCAGTCAGTTTAACACCAAATTCCTTTTCCAGTGCATTTTTCAAAGAGACCCAATCTTGTATTCGGCGCTGGCTCCGGCAAAACAGTTTGGCTGCTCCCGTAAGAAGCTGTCGAGCATAAATGTATTTCTGTAGTTCATTCCAGCCAACCGTATACGCACAATCTTCAAAGTCATTAAGCCATGTTGAAATATCAGGTTGGTTTTCGCCTGAAAATTTTGACAAGGTGTCCTCTATGTCCCTTAGCGTAAAGGTAGAGCGTCCAGGATGTTCTGTACTTGACCGTTGATCAGCGTTCGAAACCGCCTCGCCATATTCTGAACCTGTATTCTCCTCCCTCTGGCCAAAGCCAAAATGCCTAATCAATCTCTCCTGTAGGACAGTCTTAGGTCCGTCATCACTGAGCCCTAATTCAACTAATTTCAGCCTTAAATCTTCAACAGTCAGCACTAAAATTTCAGACAGTTCCATTTCCAGTCCGGTCAATTACAAAATTCAAAATTAAAATAATAATAATAATAAGGATAACAGAAATAGTAAGAATAATAATATAATGAATTCAAAATAGCAGTTATATATAAATAATGTTAAACGAAGTAATGATAGTAAATAATACAAGAATTAAAGCAATAAATTCAAAATACAATGTATGCTCAGTAAATAAATTTAATAGATGAAATGATATTAAGTGAAAAGTATTATCGAATATATCAAAATTAATATTCAATGAGAATCTAAAATTCTCTAATTTGTTCAAGATAAATGGAATTCAATGTATTATAATTTCGTTCAAAAATTAATTAATTTCAAATTATCAAAATCAAATTTAATAATATTAATTATAATAGTATTTAATAATATTAATATTTTCATTAAAGATTAAATTATTTTGTGCCCGACTGTTCTCACTTATTCAACATTCATTAAAATTCCAAATTCATTTTAAAGCGATAGAAATTCAATTTTACAAACATAAATGTCTCACTTTTCCTTACTGTTATGCTCTCCACTGTTAACTATAGGCACAATATCAATTCCAGTATATCATTTCCAGTATTAATGTACTCTTTCTACCCTCTTCTTCAACATCTGCACAATTTCCACTCAAAGCAACTCTTCTCACTCGATTTCTTCAGCTTCTTCTTTCCCTCTTCTTTAGCAAAATGGTAACGGCATTTTTTTCTTCTTGTCACAAGCAATCCCTTCACACTCGGTCACACTATTTTTTCACCTTCTTCTTTCCCTCTTCTTTCGCAAAGAATTTGTAGACACAAAATGGTAACGGCACTTTTTTTTCTTCTTGTCTCTGTTTGATGACTTCTTTTTTTATTTTCACAGCAAGCTAATACAATTTTAAGTATTAAGCTTTTTTTTCAAGCATTAAACAAAATTTAATTCTTCCTTTTAATTTAATGATCCAGTTTCGGGTTTCGGCTCACTAGTCGATCCCGGTTGAGCCCCCATTTGTAGGATTGAATGAACACTTTTAATTATTTTCTTTTAAATTATTTCATTTATTTTAATAGATTTAAGTAGGTTTTAATGAACACTCTTTTACTTATTTTATTTCAATAAAATATTATAATATTAAAAGATACAAAATTATATTGTCCGTCTGGATTCTGGCTTGTTTGCCTGTTCACTTCTATCCTACGACTGTCTCTTCACATTTCCTCTTTTACTACACTTCCTCTATACTGACTCTTACTCTCTCTTACTCTCTCTAATTATCTATACTTCATTTATCTTCAATTATCTCTCCTCGCTGCCTGTCTCTCACTCCTACGTTGCCCAACATTTGGCACTCCTACATTTTTAAAATATAGACATAAATAGGTACAAATAATATACACAAACTTAAATTTATACATACCTATGGATATACTTATGTATGTACTTTACTTCTGATATTTCTCTACAGAATGTATGTTTTTTAAGTATTGGGCCTGTTAGATAAAAATGTTTTAAATTCCGAACAGTCCCTTTTTAAATTGCATTTTATGATCAATAGAGATTCTAAAGTTTAAAGTCCTATTTGGGATTTGTCGGAAGACCAAATATTGTGAGATATAGAAAAAACTCCTTCTGTTGGTGCGTTAGACACTGGCAAAGCAAATGAAAAAATTACTGTTTTCAGGATGTTTTTATAAGGGATATTTTTCGTTTCGAAAAATTTGAAAATTTCAACCCACTTTTTATCGGGATTTAATGCTGATCTTTAGCATTTGCATAATTTTTTATATAAGTGAATTTATCAAAAATTTCGTTATTATTTATATTTAAATCATTTCTGATTTCTGTTACCTTTATTAACGACTTTTCAACTGAAGACCAAGATGGAATTGCATCTAAAAATATCCAAGCAAATCCCTCAATTTCGTTAAAAGATTCATTCCATTGGTTCAGGTAACTAATACAGGTTCTGTAAAAGTTTTTAACTTTTATCTTAAACAATTTTGTACGTTAAGTCGTAAAAATACTTCATTGTGACGTTCTATTAACTATGATTTAAATCCTTTTAATATTGTAGCCGCTTCAGGCATTGAAATATGTTGACTTTATAAACGCAGTATATATTTATGGAAAACACTAGCTTGACTGTGTATAAATAATAATCATATATCATATAATATAAGTACTCTTTCAAGGCTAAAACCAATTCCATTATTCGCCCTAACGCTGGCATTAAAGTTAACCAGCGTGTTTTACTATGTCCCAATAATTGTGTATACTCTACATCAACGTTGCCACAAATTTGTTTAAATGTTTCCACTATAACTGTATAAATGTAAAAATATGAATATAGTTTAGCAACTACTAAGCGTTTTTATCGAATTAATGAAAAAAGTGGACAAAAGCGGATATTTGGAAAATAAATACTTTTTAGAAGTTACGTGTGGTAAAATAGTGGACAAATAGCGAACGCAAAAAAAAATAGCGGACAGGAGGTTAAAATAGCGGACTGTCCGCTATAATAGTGGACGGATGGTCACCGTAATTATACATTGACTTGGCACAACTGCTGCCAGTTTTAATATTAGTTCTCACGAAACTCTGCAGGTTGCTGCATGAAGTGGATTATTAATGTCCTTAAGTTTCCTCAAGAAAAGTGTATCTCTGAGTATAGTTTATTACATAAGCACCAGGAACCGAGCATGATTCGAGTATTGAGTACAGAGAGTAGTGAGTAGTGAAATCATAGTGAGCCGCCTTTTTTAACTTTATTCAGTTCCTTTCAGATTGTCTGTCGTTCAAGTGAAGTAAGGGACTTGAAAACTTTTTAATCTATTAAAAAATCATGTTCTGTCCAGTCTTTGCTATAAATAAAAAGGAAATTCTGGATGGGTGGAAGACAGCTTGGCTTTAGGCTTATAAATTTATGCAGCCATACATCATCTTCTGAGCATTACCTCCCTATTCGATCAATACTACATACATACATACGTACATAATTCATCATTACAACTCTTCAGTCAGGATTACAACCTATGTACATAGCTTCTCACAACACTTATGTTGTGTGTTTTAATTTTATACATGAGTGTCGGGACCTACAGTTTAAAGTCGATTCCAAAGGACACATTTTTGAGGAACTGTTCATGTCAGTTTGATTTACTCTCAGAGTTTTTGCCAGAAATCTGCTGAGAGAAAGTCGCAGAAGAAATATTTCTTGCATATTTCGTTTTGTTAGAAGTGCCTGACCAGGGGTTTGAACCGTCGCTTCATGTCTACATATTTCCTACTAGACTACGGTGACTTCAGATATTCAATACTCTTTACAAAAAGGTCAGCAGTTCAATTGTCGATCAGTAGCCTGCAATGTTGTAATTAGAATTTAAACACAATGTATTATCCAGTTTCATGCTTCTTGGGACAAAATGGACCACATCCTACTGAGATGAGAAGATCTTGAAGTAAATTTTGTGCCAACTGTGGCGACTTAGGCGGATTTGTGTCTGATGCATTTTCTTTCATTAAACACGAATCCTCTTAGATCGCTATGAATATGTGATGAATACTGTATAGTAAGGGGTTGAAAACTTTCTGGACTATTTAAACAATTCTGTTCTGTCCGAATTTTTAAAGGCTCGTTTTGGTCCTGCATGAAACAGTTTTTCTAGTGCATAAGACGGAAACTTCATGCTCAATGGTAGGAAGATAGTATGACTATTATGATTAATTAGCATGCTCTGGACTACCTGTGGTGGTAGACCTATAAGAACAACTCCCAGTAAGAAATGGAAATTTCTCTAGTTTTCATATTTTAAGCAAGGCTGCAAAAACTTTTTCAATAAACAGGATATCGAGGCATATTGGATATCATTGAAAAAAATTAAGCAGAAATAACAAATAGTTTACCTCGTGAATCTCAGTAAATGAGACAACAAAAAATTAAAAATGGATGCATTCTGCTTTTCTGGAACATTATTCTAAAAGGTTCTAGTAGATACGTAGGCTCAGTAGAATTAGATTTTTCGAAACACACTGCTGTTGTCAATGTTTTATTAGCCAATGGCGTAGCATTTTAGTAGTTTATATGACATGAAATACACTTCAAAGCCTTTACAATACTGCCACTATTTTTTAAACTTAAAATACGTCTTATTTTATTTTTCTTCAGTGAACTAATCAGTTAAAGTTTAAATAGATTGCCTTTCATCTGCCTTTCATCTTTTGCAACACTATTCTAAAAGGCTCTTGTAGATGTTCTCAAAAATTCTAAATTTCTGAAGGTTTTCATGTGTAACTATGAAGAGCTCTTTTAGTTATTGTTGGTTAATGAATATGCCTATCAAGGACTCCGTTTATATTTTTTACGTTAAATAGTTTTTCTACTTTTATCTTATTCTTTCTGGATCTCTCTAAATAGGTCTTCATTAAAAAGAATAAATTAATTTGTTTACTTAATTTAAACTGATTTTCAACAAATGTACTGCTAAAATTAATCTTTTGTCTCCATAAATAGATTTTAAATGTCTTCAATAGGCAAATAATTATTATGGCACCGAAACATTTGCATTTACAGACCAGCGTAAATAGGCCTGCTACATATTGTAAAAACCCATATAATTCTTCATTTTGAATATCAAATTTCGGTTACTCTTTTAGAAAATCGAAAAATGAAGCTTTTTATACCTGTTCTCAAACAGTTTATAACAGTACATTCGCCTTAACTGCAACTAAAAGCCGTTATTTAGTCAGGCAAAATTACAGTTAGAAAAAAGCTTTTCCATGTTTACAGTTTACCGTTAAATCTAAAAGCTTTTATTGTGGACCGAAGCAAAAGCTTTTTATTTTTATTTAGGCACGTTCACATGAATGTCAGATTGTATGTTGCAACAGGCATATTAAATAAACAGTAGTATACAGGCTCACCACTATGTATGTATACACATAAGCTTGTAAGTGTGTGTGTGGATATGATATACTACCTAAGCCATGATACAGGATATGGTATAACTGGCATAACTGTAAAATGCATTTATGCATTGAGGTTTCCTGTTCATGGAAGAGCTATGTAGTATATGTGTTACACACATACATACATACCTGCTGGGGGAAATGTATGTCAGTTTTATTTTTGTTATGTTGGCAAAGGGGGTTGTTTATTGATTGTGTGAATGAAATTTTAAAATTTTCAATTTTTAAATAAAACTTTTGCTTGGGGTTGTTACGCGGTTTGTGTCTTAGCTAAGATGACATGTTATTAATTAAAAATCATAAATGCATGAAGACAGGAAAATAAGGAAATTTTGCAAATGAAATTATGATACGAGTTCAATTTATAATATAACGGTAGATATAGCAGTCATAAATTGAAATGTTCTTGAAGAATTTTAAGCAGCACTTTGCTTTAAAAATGTTTGTTTTTTAAGATTTTCTTGTTCTTTCTTTATTTGTTTTTCAAAGGAATTTGACAATAAGTTGTTACTTTTAAAAGTATTACTGGCCAAAAAAGAATACTGAAATGTCTTGTAAATTTTCAATATTACTGAAAGTAAAGTAAAATGTTGAAAGAATTTTCCAAACGCACTGCTGTTGTCAATGTTTTATTAGTCAATGGCGTAGCAGTTTATATCACATGAAATTCACTTCAAAGCCTTTACAATACTGCCCCTATTTCTGAAACTTAAAATACTTCTTTTTTACATTTTTTCCTCGTTATTTTTCTTCAGTTAACTGATCAGTTAAAGTTTAAATAGTATAAGCTTAACAACAACAAATAAAGGCAAAAAATAGTTTACAAAACAACTGACAAATAAATTGCATTGAAATGTTCAGTTGCTATTTTGTTAAGGGGATTGTCTTTTACATGCCAACAGAATTTAAGTCGTCTTTCTTATAATTTTGTTTTCTGTTTTGTTTCGTAAAGCTTCTCTTTTAACCCCTGAAAATGTCATAATCAGACAAAATAGAATGTAAAAAGTAAAGCACTTATGTTGTTGCAATTGCCATTTTGCAAGCTGCAACAAACTAAAGAAAAAAAGATGCTATTTTAACTAAAAAAAAGAAAAGTATTGTTTGGAAATATTTTCTTTTTTATATTTTGTATTTATTTTTCAGCAAATTTGTAAACACATCAATACTTTATTTCGTTTTCGTTATGTGTTCATTATAAAAAATAAGCGAATTTCTTTTTCTTTCAAAATTTGGTCACAAAATGATTTTTGAATAGTTTTTATTAAAAAACGAAACAAAAGAAGACAATTGAAGTGAATAGTCGTATTAAAAAAGAAACGTTTCTGTAACAAGTCACAATCTAGTTTTAAGTTACAATTTGTTATAAATTGAACAAACAATCAAAGGCTTTAGAAACTGGGCTTGTATTGCCTGCAAGTAACTAAACAAGGCCTGGGTTTCATACAAAGCCAATAACGTTATTTGTATACCTTTTCGTAAGACCAATATTCTGTAGATGGCCACAAATATGTAAGTTATGGTAGAAAGAGAAGGGATCCAAGGCCAATAAAAGCAATAAATTGTTCCAAAGGTTCACTGTACTACATTCTTGTGAATGTATTAGAAATGTCTTACCAAATCGTTGAATGATCTTTTAGAGAATACTCCACATGATCAAAGGCAAACTTTAACAATAGTAATATAACAGTAGTATAACGATTCAGTTGCACATCTGAAACATCGAGAATATTTAGAACCAATCCGTCCTTATAAAGCCATTCCAATACCAAATTTTAGTCACGATATTGTGAATCATAAAATTATAAATTTTGTCTGACACATAAAGGTGCTGTAACTCTCTCATTTGTATACAAACCAAAGTAATTAAATGATTTGTCCATCTGAGGACAGTATAGGATCCACATACCCATTCTCAGTGCATCTGTCAACGTTCCTTCTGGTTCAGCAAACGTGACCATTCACGTTGCTATGTAACAAGGCCCTCGTTACGCAGTAATTATCAAGAAGTTGAAGAAAGATGGATACATAAAGAACATCAATGATTGAGTGCCGCATTTAACTACCATTAATTTTAGGATACGATTTTCTTTTGCGATTTACTGCAAACAGCCAATAAAGTGAACCATTTCTTATGAGAATGATTACTAGAGATTGAGAGAAATGAATGTCCGTATGTTTGATAAAATTGAGTGGGTATTGTTCATTTTAAACTTCTACAAATTACTCAAACGTTCGATTCTTATTCAACTGCCAACAGTAAATGAGAGTGAAGCAAGCAATTCCATCAAAACGATTAGAATTGATCAACATCATATCTACGCTAGATCCCACAAAGCAGTGATGAACTCACATAAGCCAGAGAGCTTATCGGATACATCAGATATAACCTGGATCTCGCAATTTCATATGATCATTTATTTCAATAACTGCAGAGTAAATTAAAGTTTCAAAGAGGCCAGTAAAATACTATTGGATCTTTTATTCCCCAAGAAAAGATAGAAATTCTGCACTGATGCTATAATAGATTTGTCATCAAAATGGCACATGTGATCTAAAAATATCACTTCAAGGATGATGAAGAGTTGTTCAATTTTTCGTCAAATTTTTAGCCGAACCTTTTCTTTGTTCTAAGGACGTCTGTTCTTTCATTTAAGGCGAGAATATTTTGGATGCCAGTAATTGAACAAAAGCCTTAACAGCTGTCGTTATGAACATCTTAGTGCTTGATAAGGTAAGATAGGCTTACGCTGAAATCATGTAAATTTAAAAAATGTTATATTCATCTCATACATACATAATTGGTCATTACAACCCTTCAGTCAGGATTATTGACCTAGTTTCTCACACCACTTATGTTGTGTGTGTTAATTGTATACATAAGTGGCGGGACCTACAGTTTAAAGTCGACTCCGAACGACAGATTTTTTGAGAAACTTTTCATGGCAATTTTATTTACTCTCAGAGTTTTTGCCAGAAATCTGCTGAGAGGAAATCGCCGAAGAAATACTTTTTGTATTTTGTTTTGATGTCTGGCCTGGGGCTCGAACCCTGGCTTTACGTCTAATAAGCCAACATACTACCTACTAGACTACGGCGACTTATATTCATCTCATATTATCTAAATATTTTGAATGGAAAATATATTCGCAATTGAAACCAAACAGCTTTATGAAGATCCTGAAATGAAAGGCTATGCAATCTTAATCATTAAAGGCGCCCACATATAAATTTTCTACCTCTAAAGATATAGATATTGTAGTCTTTTACATCTACTATTTCATCAACAAATCAACTACCTAGCCATCTTTGCCTTCCCATTTGTAAACAAGGACAGTGACACTGTTTCCTGTGCTCCTTCACATAATCTGCTGAGATCTGAAAAAACGGAAAAATCTCTATTCCACTTAGATCTTGTGTCTAAAGAGGCCTTGTCGGGTTGGTACTGCTATCACAGCTCTCATCTGCCGTCTTCCAATGTCTAGGATAAGTTGCGTCCCTGTAGGATTGAGCATTGACCGTAAAATCTGCTTAACCTTACAGTACGTTCATGGTTTATTAGTGATTGAAACCTCCCCTTAAAAATTCCAAAAAAAGAAGACAATTGTTGGTTTCACCGACTTCTTCTCTGTTATATCCTCTAAAACTAAATCTGTGCTGTATAGTACTTCTTTAGGAACATTCAAAGGCAAAGGGTTTGGTAAAGGGTTGAGTTTAATAAGTCTTTAAGTTCACATTCTTTTGGATCACTCCATCGGGCTCCAAGCCAATTCTTTTATAAAAAAAATGCATAAGGAAAAATATTAACTTACCATTACATAGTATTCGTTTTCGGTACTGCTGTATTATATTTTATGATCCTGAAAGCCTATAAAAATATATTCCAGCAAATATTTCCTTTCTCTTTATGTATTTAAATTTAAATATTATTTTATATAACAACCAAAACCATTTCCTATTTAAATATGATTTATTTATATTTTCTTAACAAAATTATTGTTTAATTTTTATTAACATGATCAAAGGATTTTAATTTTTATTTTCTGTTTTGTTTTTCTTTTAATTTTTTTTTTTAATTTTCCATTTCTCGAGCTAAAGCAAAGGCTTCTGTGCTAATCCCTTTGATTTACTTTGCTTTTCCCCTTCTCCTCCTTCGTTTTTCCTGAGGTTTAAATAAATAAAACTGTGTGTGTATATGATTTTAATCATGAGTTAATTGTAAAACGGAAAAGAAATTCTGAATTAAAAACAGGGGTAGTAAGTAAATCACTCACTATTTACATGGAGTTAATAATGAGTAAACACAGAAAACTAAAAAAATCCTTTCAAACAGTTAAGGTTTTTGAGTCTTAAAAGATGTGAAAAAGGAGAAATTTTAATTCGTTTTGCTATTTGTTTTTTATTACAAAAAGAGTTAAAGGAAGAGAAGGAAAATAGATGGGATTTTCGTTACATATTAATGTTAAACAAAGTATTTGTTTTTAATTAAAATAAATTTTAGGATAACCTAACTACCACACGCATTATTGGCCATTACAACCATTTTAACAGGATAAAGGCTTTCCAAGTTTTTTTTTATTGTTTTGCTTGGCAGCTTTGGTATCTTGAATATTAATGTGAAAATTTCTTTCCAATATTTTTCTTTTCTACTGCATAACGTGGGAGTTCTATCTCATAATTCTCATTCATTTCAATACGTCTTTCAAATTAATAGACTTCTCGCTATAAATATACCTTTAAACAAAAGCAAAAACAAAGAAAAAAACGAAACAGAAAAAATTAGTTTTTGTTTTGTATGGGTAGGTACTCTGGTCGTTCTATCTTTTTTTCTTTTTTTTTTAGTCATAAAGTACCCTTCAAACATTGGGTAGGTCCACAATTATTCAAAATGCGCCAAACTAACTGACATTGTCATTTGCTTAATAACAACACACTTAAATGTCAAAATGTCGGCGGTATTATGTTTTATACTACTAAACGGACTGTATAGCAGCCTTAAAAGTGGAAAATATTGAAAAAAAACTACGAGAATGAATAAGAAAAATACGAATCAAAAACAATTTTACCGCCTCATCTTCAGAAGAGTGAAACAGAATTGTAAAAAAAGAAAACCAAAAAATAATCATAAAATAAAGAGAGAGGAATAAATAAATTTTTTTTCTTTTCTTTGTTTTTTTTTAACAGAAATCATAAAGAATAATTGAAATTAGTATTCAAAACCTACAATAGCTCTTAAAGGTAAAACATAAAATAATAAAAAACGAAGATAAAAACGAAGGTATCATATACTTAAAAGGTCTATTTGTTGTAACATCTTCGCAAACGTTGTTAAGGTTGGTTGTAGGCATGACTTTAAAACTAAAATGAAATGAATGACTGACTGACATTGCTCTCTATTCAATTGAATATCACACGAACAGCCAAGCAATTGTAATAAAGAAATGAAAAATAACTTTAGTTTTTAAAGTTCTTTTAAACAAATGGAAAAACTTTTATGATTTAAACACAATACCACAGACACTGAGAGAAATGTTTTACAATTTATCGAAATAAGAAGCTATGGCTTCTTCAAATCACAATATTCATGCTCAGGACAGTCGATACATATCGAGATATTGACTTCCCGTAGAGTTATTGCGTTAATGATGGATTGACTAGTTGATCGCTTAATACATTACAAAGAGAATATCTTCTTTACTTGCAATATAGATACACTAATACCCCAGTTTGCGTCGCCTCGTTCTGCGTCTGCTTCGAAGTTGCGTCTTTTTAAAATTTCTGTGATTTCGAAGTTGCGTCGTTTTTGTTTCAGTTTGCGTCACATGTTTCGAAGTTGCGTCGTTAGTGCTTCGATTTGCGTCGTTAATACGAAAATGTTTGTACAAAGCTAAAACAGAAAAAGGGGATTTCCCGTTTAAATCTAGGGCAAATTCGAAATTGTGTCTTTTTAAAATTTCTGTGACTTCGAAGTTGCGTCGTTTGTACAAAGCTAAAACAGAAAAAGGTGATTTCCCGTTTAAGTCTAATGTAAATACATACATACATATGTATTTATGTTGTCTGATGGTTGCAAGTTGTAGGTCGTTAGTAGTTACAAATTACATTTGCTGAAGTGAAGTTGATCGAAATATTTTGCAGCAATGAGTCAAAAAAGAAAGCAATTATGCTTGGAACAAAAGCTTGACATTTTAAAACGTTTTAAATCAGGGGAAAGGGCTGTTGATATTGGAAGAAACCTTGCATTACTCCAATGAATTGTTATATTTTTACAATAATAAAAACTATTTAAAAAAAAAATTAAATATTTTTTATTGAAAAATCTATTTTTTCAGCTAAAATTATGAATCTCGGAACCAATTAAATGAAAATCAATATAAATGTATGGAAAATCGTGCTTTGTCTTGCGTCGTTTCGGTTTGCGTCGCGTTTCTTCAGGCCCTATTAGCGACGCAAACCGGGGTATTAGTGTATGTGGAATGCTTTTTCATGCAGAAGTATTTCCTGTGATTTACAACACAAATATATTGAAACTTACGCTACTCTCCTCTATACTCCTTCAAAACATATTTTGCTGATCCCAACAAAATTCACTGCAGTTGTAGGACAGATGTGTTTGTCATCTTTACTGAACTCATCAATCAAATTGCTGGTAACAGGATTACATGTATTGATTCTGTGTACCTTATTCTGGTATAAACACTGAAGTTCATGGTTTTTTGGTTCAGTTTGCACTACTGAAGTTCCGCCTACATTCCACAGAACAATATTGTTTTCGATATCAACAGAAATCTGTGATGAATACGGAATTCATTAAAGAAAGACTAAAAAGATTATTATTATATATAGTATCTTTGCTCCGCCGTTACCACCAAAAATGATGTCAGTCTGGAGGTCAAGCGCAGGATAACTCTTGCCAACAGGTGCTACTATGGTCTCAATAGGCAATTGAATAGCAGAGACCTCTCTCGTACGTCAAAACTCTACAAAACGCTCATCCTCCCCGTGCTTCTTTACGGCGCAGAGGCATGGACCCTATTAAACACTGATGCAGCAGCCTTGAGAGTATTCGAGAGAAAAGTACTACGTAAGATCTTTGGTCCCGTGTGTGAGGTCCCTGTAAGAGCACCTCAACGACATCGACGTTGTGCAGCGTTTTAACATTCAGCGGCTGCTCTGGCTCGGCCATGTCGTTCGAATGGAGGAGGATATTTGATGCGAGGGTCTGCAAAAGTTGGTGAAGAGAACGACCTTGTTTGCGTTGGAAGTAGCAGATCGAGGAAGCCCTCTCATCGATTGGGGTGCCCAACTGGCGTAGGCGTGCAAGAAGCAGAGGCGCCTGGAAGGCCTGTTAATCGGGTTGTTAATGGCCAATTAAGTACGATGTAAGTATGAAAAGACGTAAGGGTTCTTGTGGTTTAAGAATTTGAAAGAAATTTTGTAATAAGTGCTGAAAGCATTAGTCTAACCACGACCTAGTTTTATGTGCTACAAATCCCACAGACAGAAATCCAAGACAGAAAAAGTACTGCCTACACACATAATTGTTCATTACAACCCTTACGACCTAATTTCTTATGCTACTTATTTTGTGTATGTTAATTTTCTACATGAATGGCGGGACTTATATTTTAAAGCCGATTGCGAACGACAGAATTTTTAAAAAACATTTAATGGCAATTGTATTTATTCTCAGACTTTTTGCCAGAAATCTGCTGAGAGTCAGTCGCCGAAGAAATGTTTTCTCATATTTTGTTTTGTTGGAGATGTCTGACCTGGGGTTTGAACCATGCCCTCATGTCTAATAAGCCAACACACTGCCTACTAGACTACGGCGACTACAAATCCAACAGCCAGAAAAAAAGTAGCGGCTGCATACTTTTGTTTGCCTACATACATAACTGGTCATTGCAATACTTTAGTCAGGATTCCGACCTAGGTTCTGACACTACTTACATATGTAGTGAGTGTTAATTCTATACATGAGTGGCGGGACCTACAGTTTAAAGTCGACTCCGAATGACAGAATTTTTGTGAAACTTTGCATGGAAATTTTATCTTCTCTTAGAGTTTCTGCTAGAAATCTGCTGAGAGGAAGTTTCCGAGAAATATTTCTTTCATACTTCGTTTCGTTGGAAGTGCCTGATCTGGGGTTTAAATCGTAATCTCACGTCTAATAACCCAACACACTATCTACTAGACTACGGCGACTCTTTGCATAACAGAGTCTTTGTTTTGATCCAAAATTTTTTTCTCTTCCTTAAATTCGTTTCACAATTTTTACCCCACTAGGCCTTGTCATTTTCCACGTTTTTTTCTTTCAGTATATTTCCATGACTTATTACCATATTCTTCTGTCTTTTTTTTCGTTCTCTTTCTCGTCTTTTTTTATTTAGAAATTCATAACACAAGGCAGCATTTTATTATTGTTGTTATCATTACCTTATAATCGGTTTCTTATTGCTGTTGTTGTTGTTACTATTATTGTTGTTATATAGTTCATGCTATAGTTTATTGTTGTTGTTATTGTTATTATTGTTGTTATTTATACTATTCGCGTTTGTTGCAAGTATTTGTATTTGTTTTTGGGATCTAAACTCGTCCTTATAGTGCTCATCTCTGTTGATCGGTGTTTAAGCTTTAAGAGTTTTCAAGTATTTTTCAGTAAAACCACCAACACCATCAAGACACAAATATACGCTCGTAGATGGACAGACGGACAATTGTTTTACACATACGTTTATAGTATGTACACTCACATTTGAGTGTGAGTATGTGTGTGTGTTTGAGTTGTTTTGTGAATTTCGCAGTAATTTATCGCACGCATTTTGCATTTGTAATTCATAGTGACTTCTGATTAATTTTACTCCGACTCCAATAATATACCGGCTGAGAATGTCTTTTGGCTGTTAAGCAGGGGCTATATGACTTGGTCGTCTTATTGTTGGTTTATTAGTTTATTTCACTGTTGTTGCTGTAGTTGGTTTTGCTGTTGTTTGATTGTATTTGTCTGTTGTTGTTTGCGGGCTGTCTTTAGCTTTAGCGATAGCCTAGCAAAAGTGAAGCTATAAGGCATGCCATCCATATCATACGCCGTATTCTACTTATACAGTGTATTTGCGGCTTTTACGGCTTTTACTTTGTGCATGTTGGGCTTGAATGGGTTTGCTGTTGTTTTACTTTAACTTTTCAGCTTTTCTGCGGGCTTATGTTAATATGATTCTCTCTCACTTGGCGTTTTAACTTCAGAATTGTAAACTGCCACAGTTCAGGATGTTTAAATAAGGCGTAGGTTTTCGAGTGGTGAAGTATTGTTATATTCTCTAAAATTATTGCATCAATTGGAGCTGCGGGACTAATCCTGTGTGATTAGTAGAAATTTCACACAGAAAATTTGCCAATTGTTGCAATCATTACAGGTTAGTAATAGCGTTGAAGTCATCGTAGTCTAGTAACTAGTATATCCGCTTATTGGTGGCGAACCTGTAATTCTAACCCTAGCTCAGACATCTCGAACAAAGCAAGGTAGGTAGTTAGGTAGAAGTGGCTGTCACCTCGTTGGAGTCATCAGCGGACACATTTAGGCCGCACACAAAGCCCATTGTGATACCACAGTTTCACATTTTTCCCTATTCCAGGAACCACTTAGAGCTTCCGATGAAGAGACTCAGACTGCCAATATCCATGCATGATAGTTCATCCAGATCCGCCATGTAGTAGGCACCCAGGTGCCTCTTTCTCCTCCGACCAAGTGCCGGGCATGTGCACAGTAGGTGAAGAACAGTGTCATCCTCCTCCTCATCTCCACAGCTTCTGCAGAAATCATTTGCAAGTTGTCCAAGACCAATACGCCTCGCATGCGTTCCTATAATACAATGCCCCGTAATAACCCCGAAAACGGTGCTTCTACTACTTCTTTGGAGTTTAAGCAGAAGCTGCCCTGAGGCTGCTCACCTACTGTTGACAAGGTCAACGATTGCAGGTTCCATAGGAGAGGGGAGAGTACTCCACCCTGTGGAGTTTCCCTTCCCACTTCTTTGGTGATGAGCGAGCACCCCAGTGTCAGGAAGATTGTTCTCCCAGGTAGTGGTCTGAATAACCAGTTCATCAGAGTGTTCTGTACACTCAGTCTTGTCAGGGCGCAGGAAATAGCACCAAATTCCACGTTGTTGAAGGCTCTTTCTATGTCCAGAGAAACAGCCAAGGTATACTCCTTCCGTCCCAGCGATCTTTCTATCGTGCACGTCAGGTTATGTAAGGCAGCGTCAACAGACTAAGGGGAAGTCTGCAAGCTGTTGCCTAGAGAGAAGATTTCCATCCTTAGGTGTGGTGTGAGAGTAACAAAGCAAAATATGAAAGAATATTTCTTTGGCGACTCTTTCTCAGCAGTTTTCTGACAAAAACTCTGAGAGTATTGCCATGAAAAAGTAAGTAAGTATCGTCACTCATGGAGAAAATTAATACTTACAGAATCGATGGTGTGAGAAGCTAGGTTGTAATCCTGACTAAAGGATTGTAATAACTAATTATGTAAGTAAGTAGCGTCGTTGCGGTGGTTAAGTGTATTTGAGTGCCTGATTCCGTTTAGCAACGATGTCCAGTAGGGTCGTGACACACCATTTTCATAAATACCCCAGCACTCGTAACCTTATGCCATAGTGTGTCTATGATATGCCTTTCGCCAGATTGAAGGTAATAGGCGGCAACAAGAACGCATTAGAAAATTATATGCGAAGTTTTCAACTGTTTTCTTTTCCTGCGTATGATCACAGCTACACTAGTGACCATTATACCACCTTTGTTGTGGACAATGAGAGACATGCCTGTTATCATCTTCAGTAGATGTCTGTCTTAAGATCCATTAGAATTCTATCGTCTTCTACCTGGAATATGTTTTTAGGAAGAAGAAGTCTTGGGTGCCCTTTTAATTTACGCTATAAGAGCCTGATAAAGTCTATTTCAGCTAGATTTTCTGTGAGAAAATTCATCTGCCATGCCTGTTATTATCTTCAGTAGATGTCTGCCTTAAGCTCCAGTAGAATTCTATCGCCTTCTACCTGGAATATGTTTTTAGGAAGAAGAAATCTAGGGTGCCCTTTTAATTTACGCTACGGGAAGTCTATTTCAAGCAGATTTTCTATGAGCAAATTCGTCTGCCATTCGTTGCCATAGGAATTACGATGTTCTGGCAGCTAGGACAATAGGAACGATAGGATATATCCAACGAATAGGAGTAATCTTATAAATGTGAGACAGACTCTACATTCTTCTACTTTCTGTCTAAATTCTAAGTGCTTTTAAACTTATACCCCTTAGTGTTGCGTTAAACGTGCCATCATTTATATGACTTGATGACGATGAACAGGAATGATATGAATACGAGTAGAGCGATACTTTCTTTGTGGTATAAAATAATTTATATTTTTATAGAACTCGTACTCGTAATAGTTCCTGTTAAATAGTCATACAAACACACACACACATAGATATGTTTACGCTTATTCTAGCGTACAATCTTATGCGCCCGCTTTAACGTTTTATAGTGTAGAGGAGATATGTACGTTTTTTATTTCTACTGTCGTGTTTCTTTTTCCATTTTTTCATTTAGTGTGTTACGTTTTGCTCTTTTAGAAAAAAGGTTTTAAGTGTTTGACTAATTGCGTTCATTTCCATAGAAATTCAAAACGTTTGCGTATTGCAGTCACTACTCTACAACACTCTTCACATACACACGATTTAAATGAAATTTTTGTTGTTTTTTTTATTGAATTTCTTAAGGCCATATGAAGAACAACACTTTAAAACGCGTTATAATTCTATATTTTATTTGGATTTTATTTGGCTTTTTTGACTGTGATTTTTTCTGTTGTTTTTAATGGTCATTATATGGTTACTGTAATTCACATATACATACATACATATATATGTATGAATGTATGCGGTGTGGTGTTGTTGAGAGTGGTGGTAACATGATTTGTTATTTAATGATTCTAGCGGTTTTTAACGAGATGATTTATATGACAAGATATTTGTCACTCGTGTAAAACTCATGCATTGCTGCATGTAAATAGTCTGAAATTATTTAAAATACATGGCAACACAACAACAACAATTAACTAACCAACAGATAGTCACACAGAGACAGACAGACCGGCAGACCTGCAGACAGACAGATAGTAATGCATTAAAAACTTAACCAGTGAGAAAAATAGATCTCCACATACAATTTTTTTTCTTTCTTTCGACTTTTCTTTTACGTGATAATGATAGTGTAAAGTGATATATTGAGGACAATATTTCGTATCGAATGTTTCTGCAGTTGTTTCTGACTAAAAACACAAACCAAAAAAACTACTCAACTCATGTCAGAAAATGAAAAAGAAAATGGGAAAAAAATGATTGAAGCAACCACAGTTCTGAGAAAAATTATTTATTCCCACTAATAAAAGGTTACGAAATATCTTTGCTATACTCTACTCTTCTCTCCTGCTTTTCCACAAATGTTCAAAATTGTATAATTAAAGGAAATTTCAAATCACGTACTGGAAAATTAGATTTTTTTTCTTTCTTTCCTTCTATCTTTATATCACTTCGAAATGAAAAAAAAAAACAGAAAAGAAATAATTTAAAAAGAAATTGTGTGAAATGTAAAACAGTTAATCATTTGAAATATATTTCTTTGTGTATAAGATAATGTGTTAAGAAAATATAAAGAAATTTTCGTAATTACTTGACAAGTATTTTCCATGGAATCATTTTAAAAAAATAAATGCCAAACGATTATGATCAAAGTGTGAAAATGTTTTGAAACCTGATTGAATTCCCTCCACAAAAAAAAAACTTGATTGTATCCTATATCAAGCGTTAATTCTCATAAATAACATTAATTTGTATACATTTTGAAAGCTTTTAAAGCGTTTAGAAACCTTGTAATTAAATATCGATAAAAAAAAGGGGAAAGTCTTGTTAAAGGGAAAATTGTTGTTGCTGAACTTTGAAATTATTGGAGGCCATTCCAGCAACTACTTTGAAAATCTTAAGAGCAGCAGGTTTCAATTAAAAGCAAAGAAGTAGGGCACCATTCAATTAAATTAAAGGGATAGTAAAGCCAAATCACTTCCATACATAAATAATTATTTTCTGTCTTTGCTGTGGCAAAAAGGGTTATGCATTTTATGAGCTGCAGAACTCGGATCCGACGTTCCTAGCAAATTAAAGCTAACAGACCTACAAAGCGATAATAACGTCAAACAAAAATTCTGCATACTTAGCAGGACAAAAAAATTTGATGTATTATTAGCTGCAGCCAAAAACAGCGCGAAATATGCGCCCAAATATATTCCATTGCTCACATTTCGTACTCATGTTGTAAGACAGTTTAAAACAATTCAGAATTAAGCGTTTTGTAAATTTTTGACTTCCTTACATTTTATTTAAAAATTTAACCGGCCTTGCTTCGAAATATAGAAAACTCTCTCTGAAATATGCTTCGCTTCAAAAGTCATTAGCGAGGAAGTGAAGTCTCTCTGTATGTCTACCGATTACGTATTGACACATAGGAAGATATGCAGTGACAGAGGTGTACCTACAATATAATTTGCGTGGTTGATTGATACGCTTTCTATCCAGTTTAGCTTCGTTGAGTCTGGAAATGAAGTAATAATTTTTTTCAGCACAGGATTTTTCAGCTTCCACAAAGTAAATCTTTTTGTTGAAATATATTTGGTAGATGTGTACATTCTCGAGAAAGTTCATTGGCTAGTTGTATTCCAGGATGTTCGTGTGGTCACGAACTCCTATATGAGATAAGCACAGAGTTGCTGCAAAATTCGGTCAAGGAATTCGTTGCAGATATCAACCAGTTTAGCTCTTAAGGTTGCGCGTAAAGTGAGTCGAACCCTTACTTAAGTCCAATTCCGCAGTATGATTACTGGTTATCACACCGGCCTGAAGCATACTACAATAGTATTAAGATACCTTGTGATTAAACCCCTCGAAGGAAATTCTGCAACCTACATTGTGCTCAAGTTCAGAACCATCTGTGTAGGCTTTAAAAGAATTCGCTTCTAGTATGTAAGTTATTCAGGCGCCTTTGCTTGTAATTCTAGGGTGAAGTCCCCTTTTAATTTATCTTCAGAAGTGGTGTAAAATCGCGCAGTAATATCCCACAGTGGAGTGCCCAGAGAGAATAATGGGCCAGTGTGACAAGTTATATTGCTTGATTAAATATTGCCGATTAAATAGACTTTTATAGGTGTAGTGAGCATCATTCGGCAACAGCAAGTGCCGTTTCCCCTAATATAGAAAAGTGGGTTTAATAACCATCCGGCGATAAACGAATTGGCCAATGATAAGAAACCTGTGTTATACCAGGAGCTTATCTTTTATTCTTGAAACAGGAGTATATATCAATTGAAAATTATGAGGGTATTCACAACGATGAAAAGATTCCCTTTAAAGATGTGCGCTACGCTCACTCACTGGATGTGGATGTGGCAGATAAAAGAATCTATTGGATCGATCAGAAATCAAAATGCATTTACAGAGCTTGCCTCAATGGTTCGTATGTTCAACGCACAGTAGATGCTGGTATTATAAGACCTTGATTGGCTGACGGTTGATTGGCTGGGTCATAGAGACAGACTCAGAAGCTCGTCGCATAGAGGTAGCTAGATTGGATGGCAGCAGCCACAGTGTTTTACTATGGAAAGGTGTAGAAAAACTCATTGGTTTTAGAACCCCGAAAAGGTTATATGAACTGGACTGAGTCTCCCTCAGATTCTATTAGGAGAGCTGCTATGGATGGTTATGAGCTTCAAACTATAATTTCAAGTACTAATAATGCTACTGGTTTAACTAATCTTGTACTAAGTGATTTTCTGCTGGCACAAGCTACCTTACGGGCAACTAAATTTATCAAATGAGCATAGAAACATAGAAACATCCATAAGTTCGATTTTTAAAGCATGAAATATTCTCATGCTCCATAGCTATCTTGCAAATGGGATCGCCTTTTAATTTATTTACAATCGAAATTTTTTGTGCAGTGAGCCTGGTAGCCTGGAAATATTTTCAATGAAGTTTACTTTAGGTTCTTACGAAGGAAGCATATCAGATGGTGATCTTAAAACGCTTCTTTCTAATGGATGTAAAGAAAGAGAGAAGCTTTTGGGTATGAAGTTTATTGTTATGAAGCTCATATTGTAGAGCTTAAAAAGCTTCCTTTTATAGATAAAACTCCTGGGGTTCGTATATCCATACTTTGCTGGAAATGTGCTCAGACTAGTGATTGAGTATTTGCTGATGCCTATTTCCAATTCAGATTTAGTCAGATAATGGCGAAAAAGAGATACTTCAGTTAAGGAGATGTATTTGCTTTTTATTGTAGACTAAAATCGATTATGTGGTACATCAGAAATTTGCTTTAAATAACTCAGAATTTCCTTCTTTGTTATTCTCAACATGTCTTTAGATTTGGATCAAAATTCTTTCACTTGGTTGCCAACAAATTACAAGATAATCTGAAAAGCATTTAAACAAAAACAAAAAAAGGTAAAATAATTAAAGGCACGGATATCCGAAAAGATGGAGAGAAAGAAACTAAAAACTTAATTAGGCACATTCTATTAGCCAAGATTTATCCCAAACTCCTTTCACTTACAAACACGTCGTATGAAATTTTTATACAATTTCAGCTTTCCTTCTGAGGATAAAGGATAACTAAAATGAAGAAGCGGCGTTTTAAGTAATTGTGGTAGTATGGTAGAGAGAATATTATATTTTTGTATTCCTTTTTAAAGTATTTATCTTTTCATTCCTTTTTTATATGAATTATCCTGATGGCTGGACTCTCCTTTTGTTGTAAACATCTATAGATTTAATTAAAATGTGTCTGGCTTTTTAACGCTTACTTTTGTATGGTATGTGTGGCTAATAATACGTACTCGTATAATCAGTACAGAATCATGGATGGCATTGTTTTAATGTCTCTGGGATTATTTCATTTCATTCCTGATTAGGTTTTCTGTTTCTCTTTTTTTAACTCTACAGCATGGCAGCTATAGACCGTTAAGAATGATGGAAAAATAAAAACCTTCTCATATTGGTTATGATTTGTTTGTTGCTGTTGATTCCAATGATGACTGACTGTCCATCTAGTTAGTAAGACTGGCCAAAACGAAATGTTCTTTAGTTGCTAAAAGATATACAGGAAAATAAAAATAAAAATAGAAAAAATAAATAAAATAAAAATATTTTACTTTAGAAATTGCAAAAAATATTTCTCTAAAAAAATGATGATGAATTTATTTCAAAGGTTCTCGCTTTTAAGGGTCTTCTTCTATTCAATTTATACGTATATTTTTTTCTTTTTAATTTTTTTTTTGTTTGGTAAGAAGAGTAATAAAAAACACACAAATTTTCTAATTTTGTTAATTTTTATTTGGCTGGATGCATATAAAAAAAGAAAAAGTATTCATAAGTATTCTTGGGCTTTACATTTTACAGACCCTTCTTTACAGTTCTTTGTAAATGTGGTTTAGTATTCCCTTTTTATGTAAGCTTTCGTTTACAGTTTGTGTCTAGTGAGGTATAATAATTTTAAGGCTGTATTCTATTGTATTTCAAATACATGTTTCCTCTTTTGTAAAGGACACCCTACAAAAGTTAATTTAAAAGAAACATATCATTTGAATTCTGTTGTAAAAATAGAAATTGAAATAAATATTGAGGAGTTTACTTTCATTTAAAAATCTTTAGCTCACGAATCAATTAAGATTCGAACTAAGATTAGGAAAACAAAAAAGAAAAATTCAATAGAAATGTCAAATTGGAATAAAATGGGGATATTGTAGCCATAAAATTTAATAGAAAAATTCATGATTTTCCATCACAGCTGCCAAGTCAAAAAAGTACAAAATTTTTGCAAAATTTATTGAGAAGAAATCTTTCGTAGGAACTACCAAAAAATGCGAAGAAGCGTCATGAAACACATCGCTCGAAATGCAAAAGTTGCCTGCTGATCAAATACATTTTGTCAGATTAAAATACTTAAGAAAATCCCGCGTATCAAGATCCTTCGTCAGCAACAAATTGGTTCCTCTTCCATGTACGGTCGAGCTATGACAGTACACTCCAATACATTGGGTATGGCATCCAATCAGCGTGTGTCTATGCCAGTCTGACATATGAGCGAGCTACAGTGCCTGATTCGGTAATGATAAATCTCCTGACCATACACAAAAATAGAACCCTGCACCACAAAATTGACCTTTATAAGTCGGGTACAGTATATGTACATACATGCATAACTGGTCATTACAACCCTTCAGTCGGGATTATGACCTAGTTTCGCACACCACTTATGTTGTGTGTGTTAATTTTATACATGAGTGACGGGATCTACAGTTTAATATCGACTCCGAACGACAGATTTTTTGGGAAACTCTTTACATGGCAATTTTATTTACTCTCAAAGTTTTTGCCAGAAATCTCGTAAGAAGAAGTCGCCGAAGAAATATTTTTCCATATTTTTCGTTTTGATGTCTGACCTGGGGTTTGAACCGTGGCCTTACGTCTAATAAGCCAACACACTACCTACTTGGCTACTATAGCTTCTTTAACCGATACGAAAACTTTCTTTTGTTAGTCCATTTCCATACATACATACATATGCACATTTCATTACAACCCTTCAGTCAGGATTACGACCTAGCTTCTTACACCACTTATGTTGTGTGCGTTAATTTTATACATGAGTGGCAGGACTTACAGTTTAAAGTCGACTCCGAACGACAGATTTTTGAGAAGCAATTCATTGCAATTTTCTTTACTCTCAGAGTTTTTGCCAGAAATCTGCTGAGAGGAAGTCGCCGAAAAAATATTTTCATATTTTCGTTTTGATATCTGACCTGGGGTTTGAACTCGGGCCTTACGTCTAATAAGCCAACACACTACCTACTAGACTACGGCGACTAGTCCATTTCCAGAGTAACCATATTTCTCAAGGTCACACATAACTGTCTTGCAAGAAAAGAATCTGAAGATGATTCAACTCATTCCTACACTCTTTTACCATCAGGGAGATGGTATCGAAAGATATGACAAGCCGAAATGCAATTTTGTCAATGCTCTTTGACTTGGGATAATAGAAGATTGCGTCTACGAAAACACCAGATCTACAATCCTTCTTCCATCTTCGAGCCATTAACATAAACTTTGATGGAATTGTCCCGATTGCATTACTACCATGAAGTGATTTTCAACTTCAATTTGTTATTGAAGTTAAGTCCATGAGAGACGGTACCTGCAGTTGATACCAAATTCTAGTTTAAGGAGGCTTTTCCCGGTAATTTGTTACTTGCACAACTTTTGCCAAAAGGCTGTTAAGTAGGTTTGATTCCAAATCCTAGATTAGAGTAGGGTTTTCCCGATAATTATTTATTTAAACAGCTTTTGTCGGAAGGGTTTTGAGTAGGTTAGCTTTAACACATTGCCAACTAGACAACGATGAACATCAAGAAGAGTACTACAGGAACGAAAGAAAAATGAAAACTTAATGAATTTTGAAATACAGGGACTCGCTAGTCGGCTAATATTACAGCTCTTTTACGAGGAAGACGAGCATTTAAAAGGAATACAAGGTTATGAGGAACAATTTTTTCTAAAACTGCAGTGCTTTAATGAATCCATAAAGTTTATATTTTCATAGACAAACACTTTCTGTGTTGTCTATATGAGAACGAGTAGACTCCAATAGTTTTGGCATCAGTACGTATGTCATAATTTCGAGACAATTAAGGCATTCACTGTCACAGCCATTTTCATAAAGCTAACATCAGGTGCAAACATAAATTTAGGCATTTTTAGGTAATACGAGATATCTCGTAGTTTGGCCTACTTACATAAAATTTCATTTGGATATGGCAACAACGAGATAATTCGTACGTTATATATAATAATACCTTAAAATGAAATAATAGAGTTAACTCTATGTCGTAATTATGTGCAATATACTCGCAAAGTTTTTGCTACGAGTTATCTCGTCGTTGGCCCGTTGAGTAAGGTATGCTACTACGAGATAACTCGTAGTTGGCAGTGAATGCATTAAACAAATCTCCGGCTGAGTAGCTGCTTGAAATTAGCTTCGTTAAAAATAAAGTCACTAACTCTCTCGATCTTCCTTTTATGAATATATTATTTTCATTTCGTTTTTTCTTTCATTCTATTGCTCATGTCATATTCCTTCTGTGAATAGATCTCAAATTAGCCTCAGTTTTTTTTAACATAAAACTGTACGAATCTTGAAATTCGTTTTGGCCATTTGCTATCGCTTTCAAACTGTTTTCAGCACTTATTTTCACTTCTTCTTTTTTTTTTTTGATTCTGCTTTTTACAGAGAATTTTACAAATTTTCTATATTTTACCGTAAAGTAACAAAAAATAATAAAACAGGGAGAGAAGAAAAAAACAAAATTTTTAAAGCAACACCAAAAAAAAAAGACAGAAAATAAAGGAACAGAACAGAACAGGAAAAATATAGAAAATAATAACCTCTACATTGAACTTTTTCAATAAAAAGCCTCAAAAGTAATCAAAAATATGAGAGAGAGAAAGAGAAAAAGTTTTTAGATCCCAAACTAAGAAAGGAACCTATAATTTTAAGATGATGCCTCCCTTTTTGGGCTTTTGGTTTGGTTTGGCTGGGTTTCTATGCCCATCTTGCTCTTTAGTTTGAAGCATTTGCCGCATGCTTTAAATATTTGCCACAGTGTTTCATTTTCGTGGTTTTTTCATATTATTATTGTTGTTGTTGTCTTCCAAATGCTTGTGTTGAAAATACCATATTAGTTACGGTCATAAATCTTGTGGTCGCATCTTGAATTTATGGCCCTATAGCTGTTGTTTTCCTCGATATTTCTGTTCTTTTTTTCTTTTTCATTCCTTCTGCTCTTTGATTTGTATGTAAAGTGGCAACTTAAGTTTAAATATTTTTCTGTTGTTACTGTTGTTGTTGCTATTCCCTACCCCTCCCCCTCCCCCTCCTCCCCTTTATCTGGTGATATTTTATTACTTTGTTTTGCCACACTAATTCAAGCCTCCCTAATTCAAGCACTTTTAAGGCGATTTTTTTTATTTATTTCTGTAATCGTACAAGACATAAACCCCGCATTTTAGGGATAAAATTTTTTGGGGGAAGAGCACATGAAGCAATGAAGTTGGTTACCAAAAATCATATTCAAATCAACATCAAAACTTATGATTTGGCCAAGCATTTAGCATTACGAAAGTGTAGTTGTTCTGCTGTTAACATCTTAAAATTTGATGGCTTTAAAAAATTTACCCCCCCCCCCAAAAAAAAAAAAAAAACAAAAAATATGTAAAAAATCCCTTTTGCAAATATATAAGCATAAAAGCTTGACTTTTTTATGGCCATAATGAAAATAGCAAAAATTAAAATGAATTATAAAACCAACAAACAAACAAACAACAGAAGTAAACAGTAACAGACAGCAACCGAATGATCAATATGGGCCGAATTCACTTTATTGGCTTGAAATTATGGAAATAGAAAACATTGCCAGGAACCGTTAAAACCAATTTTGTTATACAAAGGCATGCAATGTTTCGAAAGATAATTTTAAACTTCAGCCATATCTTAGAGATATGCATTCCAATAATGCATCCAACACCACCACCACCATCACATATGATGTAATTTTATGGATTCTGCAAGAATTTAAAGAAGATACGGTAGTTGTTGTTTAGTTTTCGGCAGTCAAATATCTCTTGGGGTTTAAATACATTTCTATTGCAGCAAAGGTAAGGTTTACAAAGTGCCAATAATACGATCATAGAAGATTGTTTAAAACGTCTAAATATAGTTTAAAAATTTTTTTTTTTACTTTCCACAAAATCAATCAATTGGTTCAGAACAATAAAGGCCTATGAGTACAGCTATCCATGTCCAGAGAGCTGCTTAAACCAGCGGTTCGCTAAGTTCAACGAAATAGGCCTAAAAGTTTCCTATTATTCCAGGAGAAACTCCGTTGGCGGCCAATTTAGCCTAAAGTAACTTGATTGCTGTCGGGACGTTACTAATAAGAATTGCAGATTGTGTCAGTTCATCTGCAATTTTATTGTTGCATTTGCCGCTGATTAAGTAGCACTCCAATTGCAGTCCGTCATGTGAGATACAACTGTGGCTTATTTATCTCATGAAAAAGAAAAACACTTGACGTGCTTATTAGCTACGAGCTTATAAAACAGCGAAATTAAGTTAATCAGCTACCTCCATGAAAAGTTTTCAAATTCCTTATTACGAGCTCTTTATTATACAGTTAAGTTTTTACCTTTATGTTTAAAATATGAACTCTTGGATTGCAAATAAAATAAAAAATAATTTTGTGTTTAGTTTTAATTAAAATCGTTTATTATTCCTACAATTCTGTGTACCACTGTTCACAACTTGATGTACCAACAACAATTGTTTGTTTGTTATTCCTTTGTTTACACCCTTTGCATAATCAATAACAATTACTAGAAAATTGTTCGACAGATTTTTGTAACGGAGATCTTCAAACCACGATTATTCTCTTCAAACACACCGCTGACTACACACAAGACTTACTGAACTTTTACTGATTCCGTTGCCTGCTTTGTCTTGCCTTTTATATGGCAAGGTAAACAGTCTGATGAATAGTCTTGAAAGCGAACATGTTGTTTACATTATTGTTGTTTTTTTTTTTGTTTACATTTATTCTTGCAGTGTTTGTTGTTGCATTTTTGTTTACTTGTTTATCACTTTCTTATGCTGGTGTTTTGTTGGTATATTTTTGTTTACGTGTTTATCATGTTCATTGTTTTTGTTTACAGTTTTAATGTTAAATGATGTAAAAGCAAAACAAAAATTGGACTTTCTCGTGTGTGTTTTCAAGTCGCAAAAATTGTGAAAAAATTTTGGAAATATTCAATCTTCCTATATACTTCATCCTATCAGGTCATATATAGGATGAATAATCACAGACTCTATTTCAAAAGGCCGATTATTACATCTGTATCTTCTGTTTCAAGGCCTAAAGTGTATCACATACATACATAGCATACATAATTGGTCATAACAACTCTTCAGTAAGGACTATGATCTAGTTTCTCACACCACTTATGTTGCGTGTGTTAATTTTTCACATGAGTGGATGGACCTTTAGTTTAAAGTCACCTCCGAACGATAGATTTTTGAGAAACTTTTCATGGCAATTTTATTTACTCTCAGAGTTTTTGCCAGAAATCTGCTGAGAGGAAGTCGCCGTAGAAATATTTTTCCAAATTTCGTTTTGTTGGAGATGTCTGACCTAGGGTTTGCAACGTGACCTTTACATCTAATAATCCAACACACTACCTACTAGAGTACGGCGACTTGTAAAGTCTAGTGCATCAAGTGCTCGTTATTAGACAACTGAGGCTTGTCTGCTTATAACTGGAGGCATGCACAGCTGTTGAACTTTGCCAATGAGGCCATGATAGGGTTATTCCCCCTGCTCATTTATATGCTATGAATAGTGCTTTGCTAATGGAGTTCAGTGAAGGCTACAGCTTGGAGACTTTGGTCACATAAGTGTTCTAGGAAGTATTCTGAATCTAATGGTCGTTAGTTCGATCACAACCCTTTTGAATTCTAAATTAATTTTCGACAGAAGTCTCCAGATTTTGTTCCCTGATCATGGAAAATATTTGATTCAGAGATGTGAAGTATTTTATGAAAGATTAATACACGCGTAGAAGCGGGGTTATTTGGACGCAGGCTGAAGATTTTGTTCCCTGATCATGACAGAAATTTGATCCAGAGACTTGAAGTAGTTTACGAAAGATTGATACAGGCGTAGAAACGTGACTAATTGGATGCAGGCTCAAGATTTTGTTCCCTGATCGTGGCAAAAATTTGATCCAGAGACGAGAAGTAGTTTACGTAAGTTTGATACAGGCGAGGAAACATGGTTGTTTGGACGTAATAAAGAGATATTCGTGCCCAATGGATTCTAAAAATTACAATGTGCACGTGACTCATCAATAGAAGGCTAAAAATTATAGTTTCGGATACTCTGCACTGAGAGCACAGGCTTCCCAAAACGATGAAATCGCAGCTGGCTATGTGGCCATGAAACGTAGTCTCTAATTAATCTGGGTTCCAAAATCTCTGTAAGCCTTGGTATATAATGGAATTTCTGCGAGTCCAGATGTATTCTATTTAGGGCAGAGTGATGATAACTTCTATCCTTGGACGTATGCATTCGTCTGGAAACTGATAAACTCAGTTTGTTCAAAAACCTCTTTTAAACAGACAAAAATGAAAAGTTGCTTCAACATTCTGTTTAGAATACAATGCTCACACGTTATTTTAGAGTTTAAAGGAATTTTCTGAGACTTGCTTCAGAATTGTAGATCAAGAAAAAGGGAGTGGTTTTGTGGGACTTTGTATATAAAATTAGAAATAAAAAAGAGGAGTAGGTTTAATGCTGTAAATGATGTAAATGAGAGCAACACTGTAATAAACTTTAACCGTGTAGACAATGCAAATATTCGTTTCGCATTAAGAGTTCTACTAAACGAAATATCGTTATAGTACCTCGTTCTAAGTGTCTGCCATAGGAAATCGTTTCATTCCTTTTCTCTATTATCAGCACTGTTGTAATGCACTTTTGAGGTTTGCATAAGAAAAAAAAAACAGGAGAATTGTAGTAAGTCTTGGGAATGTATTTTCGTTAGTTGTTGTATTTTTATGGCCAATTGTATTTTCTAATCTCTTTTAACTGCATATTAAAGACGAAATGGTTGTATATTGTTAAGGCCATTAAACAGAAACCGACATTGCCAATGTCATCATTTTACGCATATCAAACCGAAATACAAGTTGAAACTATAACCATAAAAATAACTACGAACTACGAAACTAAATGACTGGAGAGAGGGAGAAACATTTTAAAATTCAAACATTTTCAAAATTTTTTTCCATTTTTTTCTGTTGCTTCTTTTAGCCAATTGTTATTAGATTTGTTTTTGGCTAAAAACTGCCATCATCATCATCAATATCGTCATCATTATATGTATACTTAAGCGGAAATACGTTCATTAAAAAGTTTTTAAAACGGTTTTTCGTATACAAATTCCTATGGCTGGCCGGGCTGTTAGAACGCAATATTCAAATACAAGTAGACGTACTTGCTCTCGTACACTATAAATGGCATGGAAATTGTCAATACAGAGAGAGACAGTACACGTCGGAAAAAGTTGTTCTATGCCGGCATTTTACTAACGCATTGAAAGCCGTTCAATACACCTGTTTAGCATAAAATGGTTAATTTCACTTAAATGGCTGCACAAGTAAATTAAATTGATAAACATTTTCAATTGGAAAGCAATTGTATGAAGCATTTTAAACAGCAAAAAAAAGTCCAGAACTAGAAAACGTTTTTAAAATTAAATGGCAACTGTGAGTTCAACTTGTTGTTATTCAATGAATTTATATGCAAACGTTTTTTTTTTTTGTCTGTTATTAAATGCCATCTTTTGTTGAACGAGACTTATTAATAATGGCTCAGCAATAATTTTTTTTTCTCTTTGCTCTGCTGCAATGCTGTTTGGTTTTTAAAAACTTATAAATTTTTTTCCAAGCTCCTCTATGTTTGAAAAATAAAGGGCAACAGAAAAATAGTTTGTAACGCCCCTTTGTAGTCATAATAAATTGACACATATTACTTGTATGTGTCGGCTTAAAAGTCTCCTTATGAAAGGCTATGCTCTTGGGAGTGCAGAAAAAAATGTCTTTCTTAAACTAAAAGATGATGGAAAAAAATATGTAAAGAAATAAAATGAAAACTTAGCTCAAAACTAGAAAGAACTTTCAAGGTTATGGTCGATTTCAAAGGGCGCCACTTACATTTATTTTAAAAATGCCTATCGGCACACACTTAAGCAATCAAGTAGGTTTGTTGTGCACTGGCTGTTAGGGCTACCAACCATACTTTCTATAAGAAGCCTGTATTTCGTACAATCTTCCTTAATTACTTAGTAGAGATAAGCTGTGTGTCTTTCTCACAATGTTGGAAACTCGAAATTACAATGCTAACGAACGTGAATTCGATGCCCGTTCGATGTCCGTAATTTATCGGACATATGACTACCATCGGAAATTGTATTGCTGAACAGGCTTTGTACAGAAATCATAAACTCCGATATGTTACAGGTCATAGGTGTTATTATTGCCTCTTTTAAACTAAGAATTCCACGATAGTTTTACAGGGAAACTTAAGTATTTTTATCAAAATAAAAAAATCTAGAAACTGGTGTTATGCTTTTACAATCGTTTAACATTAAAATTATAAACAAAAGCTACAACAACAAAACTATGAACTTGTTTACAAATTATCGCACTACTTAACGTAACAACAAACACCAGCATAAAGAAAATGGTAAACAAGTAAACAAAAATATACCCACTACAAAAATAAACGTAGACAACGATATTTACGTTTATAGAGATTGTGATTAGGCGAATTCATTAACGTTCATCTTCAAGAACATTCATCGGACTGTTTACTTTGTCATATAAAAGGCAAGGCAAAGCAGGCGAGTGAGTTAGTAAAAGTGAAATTCAGTCAGTCTTGTGTTGAAGAGAGTAATAATGGCTTGAAGATCTCCGTTACAAAGATCTGTCGTATAATTGCTTAGTGATTGTTATTGTTTATGCAAAGGATGTAAACAGAGGAATAACAATCAAAGCAATTGTTGTTGTTTACATCAAGATGTGAACAGTGGCACACAGAATTGTGCAAATAATAATAAAGAATTTCAATTAAAACTAAACACAAATTTATATTTATTTTATTTGCAATCTAAGAGTTCATATTTTAAACGTTTTTAAAAGGTAAAAACGTAACAGTATGTTGGAAGCAGAAGGGTACATGTAATGCTGGTAAGCTCTGCTGGACTTTCCTTAAATATCACGACCATCCATTGCAGGCTCCAAACACATCGAAAGACATGCCGTTAGACTTGATATTTCTTCATGATTTCTGCAGGAGCAGTAAGTCTGAGGAGAGTATACCTTATGTGTAAGTTTCACCTCTTATTGTGCACTGCCGGAATGACATACACTTTCGTGTAGGGTACTCTAAGCCCTCTAGTTAAAGTACTTTTATTAACAACTATTTCGCATATGCGAATAGAAAAGAAAAAACATCATCGTTCTGCTAAACATTGATTAAGTACTTGGAAATATTTTAAGGAATATTTGATTTTTCTTTGCAACAGTTTTTCTCTTGCAGCAGTTTTTCTTGCTAAAACAAAAAAACCCTTTTTGTTTGTTTTTTTTTTCTAAAGAAACGTTTTTGGATACCAGAGAGATTAATCGCTAATCTGTCCCTAGAGGGCGGTCTGACAATTTTTTTTTTTTCTAAAATCATGAAATTTTTTTTCTGTATGGTGAAGCTGTTGATGATGTCGTTTATGGCCTCATCTTGTGTAAAGATGACTTCTTTGTGCTCAGCAATAACAGCAACAGCAACAATTGTTACAGGATCATTTAGTAGTTGGCACCTCTTTTGCTAAAAGTCAGTTTGAGGCTGTAGTTACCTTCTACCATTTGTTGCTTTAATAAAGCCGGGTTTTCAACTTCATGATGGTCATGTTATGTCTTTTTTTGTTGTTGTAGAAAACATCTTTGCTTTTTATAAATATTAATAAATGTAACCTTGAATTAATTTTTAAACTTGTCTTTTGGTTTAACGTATGTGTCGTTTCTATTTGTCTTAAAGAAGAACGAACGAAAATAAAAAAAAAGAATTAAACAGAGATTAATCGCTTTTAATGTTTTCATTTAGCCACGTTATAAATATTTTTTTTCTGATGTTGTAAAGGTATGTACGTATATACTATTTTTGCCAGTAGCTTGAAGCAAGAATTTTTGATTATTGTTGTGGCAGCAAATGAAGCACAATTAAATTTAATGTTTTAATTTCGCTAGTCTCAGCTAAGCTTTGTGCTACAAATTGTAATCATCGACCATATTTATCATTTGTTTGGCGCAATAACTAGTTGAGACGAGGATAAACACTTGAAACACTCTTGCGCAAGGTAATGGCATTTTTAATGAAGTTCCAACATATATAAAAAGGTTTGCTATTTTTAAAGGTTTGAAAAATATTAGCAATTTATTTAAGCAATAATAATGGGAAAAACCAAAACACAACAATTTATGATTGCTGCAGAAGATTTAAAATAAAAAACAACGAGAGCTGGCAATGAACCATTCCATCAGATTGAAACTCTTTTTATGAGAAAGTTTTCCCATACCAACAGTAGGTTCGCACTTTGGACAAGATGGTTAAAATTCTGATACTGATATCTTGCCCAGTCTACTGCAGAAGGCTTTCAATGGAAGGTGCTTGGCATCAGGACTAGATATTCAAAATTTTATTCTTTTTTGAGCTTCAAAAACTAGCAGTTATTTTGCCTCTGAATCCGTATTTTTTTTTTTCTAATATAGTCATCATGAAGTGTGTCAGTGCAATAACATTGGGCAGATATCGTAGCGTTACACAATACAACTGAAGGCCAGTTGCATATATCGTATGGTCATGGTACTCTAGCATATTTACACTTTAAGTTTTTCATAATTTTTGAGAGTTTTAATACCTGAAGTCGTCTACAAGGTATGTAGAAATATTTCTTCGGCTACTGTCTCTCAGCAGATTTCTGGCAAAAACTCTGAGGAGTAAATAAAAATTGTCATGAAAATGTTTCACAAAAAAATCTGTCGTTCGAAGTCAACTTAAAACTGTAGGTCTATGGATATGCTGCAACACTAAGAAGCTCTAAAGACACATTTAGATGGATTACATTTTTCCTTATAATTTTCTCTACAGTGGATTTGATTTTAGGATTTTTACTTGGGATTTCTAATCTGATGTTTAGGAAGTTCCTGGCAGAGCACTGAAGTATAAACCGATGACTGAAATATTCTGGGCATAACAGCTGTTACAGGGTTCTTATATCATAAATTTTTGTATTTTGCCTACTAAAGAGGTGGCCATATTACAAGTGGTGATGGCTATTTCCCAGAAAAGCTATTAATTTACTCGAATAACCAAGGCAAGTGACTAACTATGTAGACATGTAGGATATAGAAGAGGAGACCAACCAGAGGAGACCAACCTGCCTATCGGCACACACTTAATGCATCCAATAGGCTTGTAATACACTCACCATTAATGAATACCAACCAGAGATCTGCAATGAAATTTTGAATATAAATGAGTCAACAATATTGATATTGAACTATGTACTCTGATTCATTCGTATCCATTACAACGTTGTTTTATAAGTAGAGGCTGCAATTAGTATGAGTACAAAGTTGACATCAAACTAATACCATTCGAAATATGTTTGATTCTTAAGTCTACTCATTTGGATTCATTACTTTAGAAAAATGCTTATAATACTTATAAATTCTACGAGCGACTCGAATCATTCATCAAAATTTACAGTCTTAGTTGTTGTTGAATTTACAAAAAAAGAAAAAAGACACATAAGCAAAAAAGTACTTCAAACTTTGAATATGAGTAGAGTTTCCATGATATTAAAATAAGTATAAATGCGTATAAGTATCAGAAATTCTGAGTATGATACGATTCTAATCATCTTTTTGAATACTCATTGCTGATCTTTGATACCAACCATACTTTCTATAGGGAGTCGGTATTTAAAGAGTAGATCCCGCCTTTCATGTATAAAATTAACGCACACAACATATGTGATGTAAGAAGCTAGGTTGTAATCCTGACTGAAGAGTTGTAATGACCAATATTTCACCATAAACTCCTAAGATTCCTTAAGAGCTGTACCCTTCCAAGTTATCCATCGAATTGAATCATTCACTCGGATAGATTAACAAAAACTTTTGTTTTCTATAAAATTTTAGTTTCTTTTAAGCCAGTCATGATTAAACAATTTTTAGTTATTATTTTCCAAAAACTTCATCCACCAATTCAAAACTCTCAGAAGCCACAAATCACAAATTCTTTTTTCAAAGAAATTAACAAACTCATCCAAAATATTTCATTAATTTTAATAAGTTTTTGAACTGAAATACCATATTTGCCACAAATATAAAACGTATCGGTTTGGATAATATTTAAAAACTGTTTTCAAACTTCTTATCAACCAAAAACGACAGATAATAACGATTTGAAACCCTAAATAAAATAAAATAAAATTTATGATTTAAAAGCCATAAAAAAATAAAATGAAATGAAGGAGCATAGGATTTTATTAGAGATGGCATCATGGCTTATAAAGAATTTCTGTTAGAGCCTATCACAAAACACACAATAACAGTGGTTTGAACAAAACAAAAATTCGAAAACTTTTTAACAATTAATGGAGGCCTTAGCCTTGCTGATGATTATGCTGGCATGTAGGCTTATTATTATTAACGTCTTAAACCTCAGAAGAAAAAAAACAAATTCATATGGTCGGGTTAATTTTTTTTTTTTTTTGGAGGGTTATAAATCATTTAGCTTTGGTGTCATATTTTGTATTGTGGTGGTATTATTATTTACTGGTTTTTAGAAAGCCAATACGACGTACACACTCTCTTATACATACTATACTTTAAGGCAATGAAACCCTGAAAGGGCAACAACAGGATTCCTTAGCTTCGTTATTAACAAAACGCGTGAGATTGTTTTTGGGTGATTATGTCAATTAGTTTTTGGCAAGTGGTATTTAACAAAGACACTTTGCGGTTGATTATTAAGAGAGTTGGCTTAAAAAAATTTTTGTATATATTTTTAAGATTTATTTCATTTTATACCAAAGAAATGGAAAAAAAAGGAAAGAATTATTTTAAATTCAAGTATAACATCATCAAGATTTATTTTAATATTTCCTGTTGGCAGCCGCAAAGAAACTAAATTTATTTGAAAGATAAAAATTGAAAAGGGATTGAAATAGTGCCAAGAAATTTCTTCATTTAACACCCAGAATCAAAAGTTAGCAGCAAACAGTTTTTAAGTTAAGCTCTTTATACTTCTTGTAGCGAAAAGCAGCAGGGCCACAAGGTCAAGGGTGAATCTGGCAAAAAAGCAAGATTCATCTAAGGCCGTGAAGGTCCGATCTGTACGAGATAAGATGAATATTGTTACGAAAATGGAAATGTTGTTTTGCTTTTATATCGTTTAATATTAAAATTATAAACAAAAGCAATAAAAACAAAAACAATGAACTTGTTTATATGATAAACAAGTAAACAAAAATATACCAACAAACACGAATATAAAAAAGAATAAACAAAATGCAAGAATAAGCATAAAAAATAATACACAAATAACAATAATGAAACAACGATGTTTACATTTATAGAGATCTCGAGAGGGCGAAGCCGGGAACATTCGCCTTCAAGAACACTTATCAGACTGTTTAAGTTGCCATATAAAAGGCAAGGCAAAGCAGACAACGGGTTAGTAAAAATTCAGTCAGTCTTGTTTACGCAAAAGAGTGTATAGGGGAATATCAGACAAAGCAATTGTTGCTGTTTACATCAAGTTGTGAGCACTGACACACAGAATTGTGCGAATAATAAAGAATTTAATTAAAACTAAATACAAATTCATTTTTATTATATTTGCAATCTACGAGCTCATATTATAAACGTTTTTGAAAGGTAAAAACGTAACAATATATATTTGCATGTGTGTATTGGTATTTGGTAAGATTGTAACTGCTCTACGAAACGCTACATACATACATACACGCATAATTGGCTTCTCATAACACTTATGTATGTTGTGTGTGTTAATTCTACACATGAGCGGGTGGACCTACAGTTTAAAGTCGATTCCGAACGACAGATTTTTTGAAAAACTTTTCATGGCAATTTTATTTATTCTCAGAGTTTTTGCCAGATATCTGCTGAGAAGAAGCCGCTGAAGAAATATTTTTTCATTTTTGACCTGGGGTATGAACCATGGCCTTACTTCCTCTCAGAAGATTTCTGGCAAAAACTCTGAGGTAAACACAATTGCCATGAAAAGTTGCACCAAAAACTATCGTTCGGAATCGTCTTTAAACTGCAGGTCCCGCCACTTAATGGATACAATTAAAACACACAACATAAGTGGTGTTAGAAGCTTGGTTGTAATCCTGACTAAAGGGTTGTAATATCCAATTATTATATACGTACGTACGGGAGAATTATAAGAGTAGAAACTTAAACTGAAGCCAAAACAGGAGGAAACACATATTGTGTATGATATATCCCCTTGAAATAGTTCCACAGGCAAGTGGTTTGCAAGAACCAATGAAATACTCCTGAAAATTAATTATAAAATAAACAATTTAATGGCCTATTTAGTGAGTTCTAATAAAGAAATTAAATTTTATTATAACAACGAACATGATACAACAGACGCATTATGATGTGATAGAATGTATTGTCATTAGTTCATTACACTCAGCACAATATAATGAGAAAAATGCAAAAAAAAAAGACAGAAAAAATACAACAAAACTCCTACAGTGTACCGAATCATAAATTTCAGACACAAAAAACAACATTATCACAATACGAGCAACAAAAACAAAAAAGCAAATGAATGAAAAAAGAAAAAAAATTAAAACAAAAAGGAAAAATATTTTTATGTCGCCATCTCATGCGGCGACATCACATACAACTACAGCAACAATACAATACACACGATGTGATTAGCGACAGTTTATGGATGTTGCACGTTGCTTAAGTGTCTGCATGTTTATTGTTGTTTAATTAATAAAATTAAACAGCATCTCGGCCCAGCAGCAGCAGCATTTATACAACAGAGGGCGGCAAGCCATTAACGCCTTAAACAAAATACAAACAATTTCTAGTTTAATTAGATGTTAAGTACTTGGCGTTTAATTATTAAAATTAAAATTTAAAAAGGAATTTATTTTTCCTTCATTCCTTTATTTTTAAATATTTTTTTAGTTGTAACCCCCCTTTTGGTTTTTTGGTTTTTTTTTCTTTTCTTAAGACTCCTGTGAGAATGGTTTGAAAAAAAAAAATTGAAATTATTTCGCTTTCCTGCTGTTGCTGTCGTTTCCTTTATTTTGCGTTTAGTCATGTTCACTAATAAAGGCCTTTACACGTCAGTTTATGTTTGGTCTAAAATGAATTATGTTGACATTGATGCATCATCTTGACCATGCACCTTACAAGAGGGCTACATCAGTCCTATTCCACATAGACAGACATACGCTGAACATAAGCAGACAAATGCAATGAAGGATGGACAGTCAGACAATCAGTCCTTTTGGCAGAAGGTGCCAATAAACAACAAAAGTCTTTAAAGAAATATTATTCCACATTTTTCCATTTTAATATTTATGTTTGTCAGTGATATAAAAGAGTGCATTGATAAAAACAGGCCACAAAAAAAATCATGGAAATAATTTACGAAAAATTGTGTTAAATTTTTACGCAAAATTTCTTTAATCTTTCTATCAATTTCTTGAGGTAATGCCTAACATCTCATAAGTTTTATTCACGTGAGTTTTGAAGTTCAAGCGTATATCGCTTATTATACCCAGTTGCTTAAAGGACTTCAAAGAGCGTATATAGCTTCTACATCCATACGAGACATGAGCAACGAGTATTCAAAACGATGAGTAGATTCGAGTCAAACTTATTATTTCTGATACTTATACGCATTCATACTTATTTTAATATGATACTCATACTACTCATACTGAAAGTTGGAAGTACTCGTCGTATTCATACTTAACAATACGCATGATGTTATTGACTTCGACTCGTCTCTACTTAATATTTACACGAAGCACAAAATAAGTATGATTCGCGTACGAACACTACTATACTCATAAGAAGATTGTGTATATGGTTTGCTTGTTGTCTTTGTCTTTCCTTTCTTCTTTGTTTGTATATGCAACAATAACAAAGGCTGTAAATTTTGATGAATGATTCGAGCCACTCGAATCACTTATAAGTATTATAAGTATTTTTCTAAATTTATGGATCAGAATGAGTAGGCGTATGAATCAAACACATTTCGAATGTTGTGAGTTTGATGTCAACGTTGTACTCATACTCATTGTAACCTATACTTATAAATCAATGCTGTAGCGAGTACGAATGAATCAGAGTAGTTGAATTTCAATCCTGTTGATTCACTTATACTCAAAATTGCATGAGTGCTTCTGAGTAGCGGAAAAACGATTCATTGCTGATCTCTGATCCATACGTACTTTCACACATACGTACACTATTAGACATTACAAACTTTATGCCAGGAATAGAGCTCGGCTTCTCTCGTCATGCATGTTGCGTGTAGTGGAACATAAAGTTTAACGACGTCTCCATTTCTGTTTGTTTTTCATTAGAAAATATACGAAAACAAGTCTAAAGAATACACTCTTTTACATTTTTGGTAATTTAACATTAAAAAAGAAAACATTGAATTTGCAGCGAATATATTTTTTTTCCTGATGCTGCTGCTGCTATTGTTGTTGTTGCTGGTCGCTGTTGCTGGTTATGGTTTTGTTTTCTTTTTGCTAAACATTCATTTAATTTCAAGGTCGACAATAATGCCTTATGAAGCTTATGCTCTTGTGGTGACTGGACTGTTTAAACTCAATTTGTATGCAACGAAAAATGAACAGAAATAAAAATCGACAACGGGACGTAGAAAACGAAAAAAAGTTACAAAAACACGGAAAAGACAACAGGGAAAAAAAGTAAAAGTCGTAGATGAAAAATGGTCATCTACAGCCTTTTGGGCAAGAAACAACACAAAGGGAACACCAAATAAAAACAGAAATACAACACAGAAGAAACAGAAACAGTAACAGCAACAGTAAGAAAACCATCAAAGTCATCGTCACCAAAGCAATGCGTTCGTTTTCAGCAACATTAAAGCCGCCTTAAAATTTTTTCGCTTTTTTTTGTTGTTTTTTGAAAGTAACAACTAAAGCTCAACAGTGAACATCAACAATAAGAAAAGTGGTAAGCATACATACCTACATACATACAAACAAAAACGAAAAACATTTTTACCAATGACGGTGGCAGGTTGTCATGTCAGCATGGAGCTGTCAGAATTTGAGTTGTGAATACGACATGTCGGCGTCGAATTTTTAATCAGGTAACGCGTTCGTTAATTACATACGAATAAAATTGCAACAACAACAAAAACAACACTAGCAATATTATATAAATAAAATACAATAAATAAGGCAATAACAACAACAACGATAAAACAGATTACAATAAAAGGCCTCCTCTCTAAACGGCAACAAGCAACGAAACATTACATGTTGTATACAAGTTTAAATGCCACTACCGTTGTTGTTTATTGCCAATACACTCTTTCAACGCTTACCACCTCTTGAGCCCTATTTTGGTTAACTTCGTTTGGCTGTGTTTCCCTTTTTTTGGTACCAAAAGAAGGGGCTTTACATGGTGAAACATTAATTAACAATAATTTGTGGCGCTTGTACGGCCACAACAACACCAGCAAAGTCAACATTTAAGAAATTGAACATGAATTTTTATATGAATTTTGATTTGCTTTTGCAACATTGCAACATTCATTGCCAATATTACAATGTTGTTGCTGTCGTGTTTTTCGATTCTTTTTTTCTCACATAAAATATGTATATGAACGTCAGAAACAGAAATTATGATCGCCGCCGCATTATAATTTTTCTCATAACCATGAATGGCTCTACAAAAATGTATTGTATGGAGTTTTTTACACCTCAGCTTCAGCTTTAATAATTAATTATAAAAATATTTTTAAATTATTTCTCTTCGTCTTTTTTTACATTTTTAATTATGATTGGTTGTTGTTGTAGAATTTATGAATAAATCTTCGATCATATGTCATGGTAGGAGCCTAACTATTCCACTCAGATGGCATGACATCTTAGCATTGATCATTGATTTATTAAAACTTGATTGATAACCTTCTTAATTGTGAGTACTAGGAATTGTGTTTCAAGAAGCCTGAATTCGGTTTCAAATTTTAAAGCATATAACATGTATTTTTCCTCCAGTGTTCGATCTAGACAAGTCAGTTGAATAATGTGCTCTAAAGTAAGACGCATGCCAATAAGAGGTTTCTGCACAGATAGTCGGATAGTCCTGCATGATAGTCGAAAGTGAGTCTTAAAACAAGCCCTCTCTACCGTTATTCTTTAAATTGTCTATGCACGCTGCAGGCTGCACAAGTATTAAAGCAATAGAACATAACGACTTCATATCCGATTGCATATTTGTAGCATTTTTCGCCCATTTGTGTGTACAGCAGAGATAAACAATGAATCGTTTTTTCGCTACTCATAAGCACTCACTATATTTTGAATATATGTGAGTCAGTTGCAATCAGCATAGAATACTGTGGGTTTTGCACCGATAATCGAATGGTCTTGCATTATAGCCGAAAGAGGAGAAGTTTTGATTATAAAGCGGCTGAAATAGAACCTCTCTACCATACATACATAATTGGTCACAACAACCCTTCAATCAGGATTACGACCTAGCTTCTCACACGAGAAGGACCTACAGTTTAAAGTCGACTCAGAACGATAGTTTTTGGAGGAACTTTTCATGGCAATTTAATTTATTCTCGAGAGCTTTTGCCAGAAATCTGGTGGGAGTCGCCGGAAAAATTTTTCTTTATATTTCGTTTTGTTGGAGATGTCTGATCTGGGGTTTGAACCGTGGCCTCACGTCTAATAAACCAACTAACTATTAGACTACGGCGACTTTCTCTAGTAGTAATTTAAAATTTTGCAAATAAATAGGGTATAGCCCCTAATTTAACCTTCGGAGTTTTTTCTAAAGATGTCCACTAGATCAGTGACTTTGGTATCTTGAATTTAAGACCACTTCAGGCATACCTCCGAGAATTTTCGTTTCTCCTATTAAACCTTTCCTGTTAGCAGCACATAAAGTGTTGGTGCATTGTCAATATTGGCGGCCATATTCGATACTTTACACTCTTCTATTGAGTTTTTTGAAGGAGACTTCGTCGAATTTCCTCTTAGTGCTCTCTTTGAATATTATTTTATGCCCCTAATAACAACAGCGAACGTCCTCTGGTATTTTTGGTACCATTCTGACAGAAGATTCATTGCAAATTGTGCTCGAAATTAGTGCCACTATTTAAACGACATGGGACATCAAATAGACCTCTTTGACAGCACATAAAAAAACTCTTCTATTTTCATTTCATTAACAACTTAATTTTAGGAAATATTTTCATTATGAACTATTCACTCTTACCCAAGTAATTGCTTATAAAACAAAAGGAATTTTTCTTAAGAATCCAAGGCAATATATTTTAGTACTGTCAGCAAAATAACACGAGCAAAGAACTTGAAATTCCAACTAAAACAGAAACTGTCAAAATAATTTCAATTTGCTAAAAGGAATTTCGTTCTCCCTTTTTCTTTTTTTCCAAAAAGAACTGCCAAAAATTTAATAGAAACTATAGAATAGAAAATAAAATGAATTGTAAGACACCATCTTTGAAATGACCAACAGCCAACCAGGCAATGAAGGCAAAACAATGGCCGCCACGAACTGTAACAGCAATCGTCATTGTTGTTATCATTATCTGCAGTTAGTTGTATGGCTATAAGACAATAAAAGGGTTTTGGAATCTTAAGGTTTTGATTGTTTAAGAAATCTTCAAATTGTTTCAGATTTTTTTTTTTTTGATTCCCAGTACTTCTTTGTATATATAGTATGTGGGCGCATTACAGGTGTAGATAATTTCATAGTTTCAGTTCTCTTCTTTTTCTTGCTTTCTTTCTTGTTCTATTTTTGGTTTTTTTTCGCTTTATATTTTAAGTTAAACAATGAAATGAAATAAATGCCTGAAACATTGTAGCAGCCATAAGGAAAAAGGGCAAAAGGCACGCGCCACTGATAATCTATGATAGACAGAGGGACAGCAGCAACAGCAGGCATCATTACTGACTCAAACGCCGTTCTGTCTTGTAAAAGTACAAGACAGCTTTAAATATAAACTGTGTGTTACAAAGTAAAAGGTTAAAGCAAATACAAGTTCGGAATTTTTTTCATTTTTTTCTCAATTTTGTAACGCATTGCTGAGTTTCGCAGTTTACCTACATTTTGTCCTACATATCCCCCTATTAGTACCCTATAACATAAATTATAGAACTTTACCTTAAACTTTCCCCACAACTGTATAATGAAAATAAAATTTTGATAGAACTTGGCCGAAATAACATATTGTTACGAAAATGGAAATGGTGTTGTTAAAATAATAAGCAAAAGCTCCAAAAACAACACAATGGACTTGATCACACATAAAATGATAGACAAAAGCTCCAAAAACAAAACAATGCAGTTGTTCACGTGATCAACGAATGAGTAAACATATAGCAACAAAAATAACAGGCTTGTTTACAAGATCGATGAATAAACAAAAATAAAGTAACAACGTCCGTGTATAAAAAATATAGCAGAAAGACAAACAAACAAAACAACAACAACTCTGCCTGGACGAAAGTAAACAAGATACATGAACAACAAAAATGGAAACAAGTTGTTTACATTTTTGGATTGTTCCCGAAGGTCGTCATCATCCTTCAAGGGCATTCATCACACTGTTGATCCAGTGATATAAAAGGCAAGATAAAGCGAGCAACGATGATTCAGTTAGAATTGAGTCAGTCGTGTATGAAGACACGTGATTCTCGGAGATCGAGTTAAGTTAGTCGTGTGACGACGTCGCGTTGAATTGAGTGAGAATTCAAACAGTGGTGTGTGAAGATACGAGATCGAGTTATAAATCAGTAGACTTGTGTGCAGACAAGTTGCGTGAAGAAAACAGTTGTTAGTGTTGTGCTTACAAAAAAAAAGGTTGTGAGCAAAGAAGAATAACTAACAAGTTATCGTTGTATAAGCGGAAGAACAGTGGCACAAAAGTTGTGCAGATAATAAAGAATTGATTGAAAAATAAACACAAATTTATTTTTATTTTATTTGCAATCTACGAACTCATATTTTTAACGTTTTCAAAAGGTAAAAACGTAACAATATTAAATAACCGTAAAAGTGCTTTAAATTTTATTTAAAAGACCTCATTTGTGTTTTTAATTACAAATATTACCAGCAAAAAACTATTCAGTTTCCTTGTCTTCTTACAATCTTTCTTGTTCTCAATGACTTTTCAGTCTAGAACCATTTAACAGCCATACTCAGACTAGTTTTTCCCTTACAATATTTCTTTAGGTCGGTTATAAAACACCCTAACCTGTAGACATCTCGAAATTAGGTCCCCTCAAAAGACTCTCTTCAATGGTTCCCATATTTAAACCGGCTATGTTACAACTCTCCCGCCTTTCTAAATCTGTGTTTGACAAAGATTTCATATTAGGCTGAGGGTTCTTTAGGTCTATTGTGCCAAATAGTTGTGCATATAAGTAGCCGTAACCGTAGTTTCAAAAAATTCTGTCGTTTGGAGTCGACTTTAAACTGTAGGGCTAAGGATATGCTGCAACACTAAGAAGCCCTAAACACAGATTTATTTTGATTACATTTTTCCTTATAATTTTTTCTACAGCGGATTTGATTTTAATATATTAACTCAAGATTTCTAATTTGATGTTTAGGAAGTTCCTGGCAGAGCCCTGAAGTATATACCGCTGGTTGAAAAATTCTGGACATAGAGGCTGTTATAGGGTTCTGTTATAATAAAAAGTAAAGTGGTTTTTAAGCAGAAATCTTGGCCATATTGAAATTGATGATGGCAGAAAAGCTGTTTATTTACCGGAATAATCAGGCTAGGGGCAAGTGTCTAAGTAGATAGACACGTAGGATATAGAAGTCGGGACCAATCAAAGATCTCCTGCCTATCGTCACACACTTAAGGCATCAAATAGGTTTGTAATACATATATACATATATAATTGGTCATTACAACCCTTCAGTCAGGATTATTGACCTAGTTTCTCACACCACTTATGTTGTGTGTGTTAATTTTATGCATAAGTGGCGGGACCTACAGTTTAAAGTCGACTCCGAACTACAGATTTTTTGAGAAACTTTTCATGGCAATTTATTTACTCTCAGAGTTTTTGCCAGAAATCTGCTGAGAGGAAATCGCCGAAGAAATACTTTTGTATTTCTGTTTTGATGTCTGGCCTGGGGCTCGAACCCTGGCTTTACGTCTAATAAGCCAACACACTACCTACTAGACTACGGCTTGTAATACACTCACCATTAACGGATACCGACCATACTTTCTATAGGAAATCTGTATTTAAACTGTAGGTCCCGCCACTCATGAATAAATTTAACTCGTCCAAATGGGAGGTGTGAGAAGATAGATTGGAATCCTAAATAAAGGATTGTAATGACCAATTAAGTGAGTAAGTAAGCATCCACTCAAATTCAGTGTGCTATTCCTCAACTATTTTCACCTCAGGCTTGACAATTTTTCTCGATACACTACTGGTGTCCTATAGTCTTGTCGCTAAGTCAGGCACAATGGCAAAAAATATTCACTAGGCTCCTACTTTTAAGTGATGCAGGCCCTTACGCTCATGTGATAAGCTTAGTGGGATTCGGTTAGTACAGAGACTGAGCTTACTTGTAACTTCACGACGCTGTGCTATGCTCAAGTGAGGTTTGGTGGGCAAAGCTACCTCTTCAATCTAAAAAAGAACCTAGAGAATGCATTGTAAGATATTCTTTATTCATTGGTCGTGTATATCAATGCGATGTATATACAAACATACATACAACCCTTCAGCCAGGATTACGATCTAGCTTCTAGCACCACTTAAGTTGTGTGTGTTAACTTGATACATGAGTGACAGGACATACAGGTCAAAGTCGGCTCCGAACTACAGATTTTTAAGAAACTTTTCATTGCAATTTTTATTTACACTCAGTGTGTTTGCCAGATATCTGCTGAGAGGAAGTCGCCGAAGAAATATTTTTTCATTATTCGTTTTGTTGGAGATGTCTGACCTGGGGTTTGAACCGTGGCGTGTCTAATGAGCCAACACACTACCTACTCGACTGCGGCAACATAAGTACCACGTATATACGTCAAAACAAAACTAATCGAGGCGGTGTGCAATTACAAAGACCTTAAGGGACCCATAAATACTGCGGCTATTTTGATAACACCAAACCTGTAGACATCTAGTAATAGACATAAGGAGTGCACCATCATTGGTGTAAAGAAGCATTTTAGCATCCATTATTAATATTATTTTGTACACCAAGGTGATATACTTGCAATGGTTTAAAGCCATGCTAAGGAATATTGTTTGAGGCCACTTTTCTTACCGTTCTGATGCCTCGATTTAGAATATACCTCGTCCGATCTGTCTACCCTATATGTTTAATAAAAAGAGAATAAAGTGTACTTTGACCGAAGAGTTTAAAAGGAAATAAGTTCCCTGTTTACTTTCGGAATATACAAATCTAGTGAATCTAATTTACTCTATATGTATGTAGTTCGCCTTGCATGCGTTTCGAACGCTTTTAATTTGAGATATTTTCCTTCTTTTGTACTATGGATTGCTTAGATTTCATTTATCCTTTTAAAGGTATGGAAACCTTTTAATAAAATGCATTAAATTCCTGATGTTCATTTGTTTTATATAGAAAATCTAGACAATAACACAACAGAGATACCCGGTAAATTAAATAGTGCAGGAGACGGAGGGGAGGACATAAATGTTAAGCTCAGTTGAACCACAAAACGACCAAGAATCTCACTTTTATTTTATCTTTGATTTTTTCCAACTCAAACTTTGAAATTCTTTTCTCTTTTTTCTAGGGAATACGTGTACTTTTCATTATTGCTGGCTGCTTATTGTGTCCTTTTTTCCTGCATTTTTTCCATTCTTCTGGTTTTTTTCCTGATGTTTATTGTTTGAAAAAAAAAAAAGAAAAACAACAAGTGAAGTGGTATAGTTAGCAAGGATATGAAAGTTTATAACGTTCATGTATTTTTTCTTTCCTCTGGTCATCAGTAAACTAGAAAAACGCAAAAAAAAGGAAAATAGAATTGAAAATGAAAATTAAAGTCATTAGAGGGTGTTGGTAGTTTGCGGCATAAAGTTACTGTTTAAAGCAAAAGGTAAAGCTGTAATCCTGTACTGGACAATGTAAAGAAATGGCCAACGAGAGTAAAAGAGTAAAGCAATGTAAAGTAAGAAACAAATAAAATCCAGACTTATACAGACATTTATTAGTGGTCTTCCTTACCATTGTCCTTATCTCCTTTCCTGCTCTAAGTTTGCCTGCGTTAAATTAATGCAACTCCTTTTTAACATTGTATTCCTAGGTATTCATAGGTATTCTGTTGTCTGCTTTACTCCTCTGTCCCTAAGCAAAAGCTAAGCATGGCAATAGAAAGTAAAAATTCTTTTTAATTTCAGCTTTTTTTCTTTATTTTTCTAGATTTTTATTACCTTCACTGATTCCATGCCATTTCATTTCATTTCTTTTCATTTCTTTTCATTTTTTTAAATCTCAACTGTAGGTAGAGATTTGTATTTAAAAAGAATTTTTTTCTTTTCTTCCACCTTTAGTACTCTTATATATACATAAAAGGGTAGGGTAAACAATGTCTTTTTGTTGGAAAATTTATGGTCACTGTGCACGGGTAGAAGAACAAATGGGGAATAAAATCTAAAAATAAAATAGAAAATGAAAAAAAGAAGCAAGAAAAAATAAAGCAAATCATCAGAAGTGTTTATAGGTTTGTTACAATTCATAATGCTAACACAACCTCTGGTTAAATAATTATTTAATAACCTTGGAATGAAAACTACAGTGGGCGAGGAAAGTAAATAAACACCATAATATTGTTACGTTTTTACATTTTGAAAACGTTTAAAATATGAGCTCGTAGATTGCAAATAAAATAAAAATAAATTTGTGTTTAGTTTTAATTAAAATTCTTTATTATTCGCACAATTCTGTGTGCCACTGTTCACAACTTAATCTAAACAACAACAATTGCTTTGTTTGTTATACCTCTGTTTACACCCTTTGCATAAACAATAACAATTACTAGACAATTGATCTTCAAACCACGATTACTCTCTTCAAACACAACGTGTCTTCACACAAGACTGACTGAACTTCACTAACTGACTCGTCTGCTTTGCCTTGCCTTTTATATGGCAGTGTAAACAGTCTAATGAATGTTCTTGAAGGCGAATGTTCATGTTCGTGGCTCCACCTTCTCGAAATCACTATAAATATAAACATGGTTGTTTCATTATTTGTGTTTGTGTATTTTGTTTATATTTCTTGTAGTTTTTGTTGTTGTATTTTTGTTTACTTATTTATCATTCTAATGTTAAGTGATGTAAAAACAAAATACCAGTATCTAGATTCTTCATTTTCGTAACAATATTAATATTATTTTTTAACACGTCTAAAACTGCTTTTTATTGAGGCAGAGTTAATAACAGTTTCAAATGCTTATACCATAGCTCTCTCTGTTAAAAAAAATTTAAATACTTTCAAAGCCCAGTGTATTCATTAAAATCCAAATGCAATAAGCTTCTTAACTTTTTCTTTCATTTTTTAATTTTTATTTATTTTTTTCTCTCATGTACCATATGTAAACTAAGGATCCTACTATGATTTACAGCACCGTATTGTGAAACCATCAAGCAGTTGTTTCTTCTTTTTTATGATTTCTGCTGTTAAATAAGTATTCAAAAAATATTGCTTTTTTATGATTCCTCAGATTAAAAAATCTTCTTCAGTTTTCAATTTCAAAATCGTTTGGCTCGTATGCTGGTGATAGAACCACAGTATTTCACTGCCCAAAGATTTTTATGACTTTAGCCTGTATTGGCTGGTTTTGTGTTTTGTATTTACATATGAATTCCATTGCCAATGAAAGCAATAAAAGTTTCTTTGGTAACACTTTTGCCAGCAGACAGACAATTTTTCCTATTGTTTGTTCGGATGAACTTGAACATTTTTTAGGAGTCATATTGAACAAATATGGGCCCTTTTGAGGAGCAAAAAATAGTTTTTTTAAAGCTTTGAAATAGAAACTGTAAATCATAAAAAATAGTGGCAAACAATATGCTCGATTTGAAGTTTTTCTTTCGTTTTCAGTTTTAAACGTATGCCCACAGATGAGCATATGAGGGTGGGTAAATAACTCTGCGAGTTTTTTGAATACCACGTGTCTTAATTGAAAAGCGCAACAATACTCCTTTAGTAATGGCCATGTACCGGGCTGCTCAATGTATCACGTCAACGGTGTTCCTTTCAGCCTTATCTCGATCTTTTCTGATAGTCAGGCTATCATATTATCTCTGTCGAATGTTGTGAATAACTCCAGGATCGTCAGGGAATATCACCACTGTTCCGACCTTCTTTCTGGGCGCTTCAGTGTTACACTTATCTGTAGTCGTGCTTTAAGTGTGCAGCCCTTGCGCTGACCAACTTCTTCTTCTGCCCTGGTTTGGATTAACTTGGTCAGTACAGAGATTGCGTTCACCTGCGTTCAGCTAGCACTCCAACCTACCTACCTACTCCTTTCGACAGGCATCTGCAGTTGACTCGTATCAATAACGAAGAACTGCATCAGACCTTGACAGCAGGTAGGCTACGCTGTGATTTGGCTGCAAAGGAGAGAAAACTTAATTCCGGCTTGGAGTTCGACTAAATATTCCTGTTTTATCAGCCCAATTTTGCCAACTTTAGCCATCAAATACAACTTATTGTTCCCTAATCTAAACGAATGGCATGTGGAACAAGATTTACTTTCAATGGTGAAATGATCTTACGTGGGACAAACTGTGTAGAAGTGATCATGCTTAACAATAATGTGGTTTTCTTCATTCCCCCACCCTCGTACACTTATATGCACTTATATGGATGTATGCCGTAAAAATAACTTCGGTGTTAAAATTTATGACAAGATTAAATTTTTAGCCTCTTTTTCCATTAGAAACTTCATTTTAAAAGCTTTAAAATACCACAGTTTATGATACAAAAGGCACTTTTGATGATAATTACCAAGTTTTCGTTTTTATCTTATGATTATTTTTTCTCTTTTATGATTCAATAAGATGGGATGCATTGACACGATGCATTGTGTATTCTGATAATTTTAAATTAAAATCTTAATTTATTCGGATTAATTTTTCAGAGGGTCTAAGATACATACGTACGAGTGGTTTGAAAATGACTTAAAGGGATAGGCCTGGAATAAAAAAAGCAAAAATCAAATTTACAAACTTCTATGTCACAAACTATGTAATATCTACCATAGGCTTCCATAATCCACAATCTTTTAATCAATTTTTTTTTTTTGATGCAGCTTAGCTGGTGATGGGTATGCTGTAGTAAGTTCTAATGGGGTTGTCATCTATTGTTGTCTAGAAACTATAACCTTCTGGATCGATGTAGCGGCAGGGAGCCTTTCTGATCGTTGATTCCTTCGTCTTTTTCCTACTACCCCATGTAAGAACAGCCTTTGTTGTCTAATACCCACGAAAATAGCTTCAGTTATCATAGAAAACCTTTTACCAGCGTAGTAAATAAAAAAAAAATAATAAAATAAAAACGAATCTCGATTTTATGACAATCCAGTCCAAAATCAGTGATATCTACCTCCTGAATTCTATAAACAGTTAAGGAGACCTTGGAAATTTCGTGAAATCAGTACAGCTTCCGCAAAGCAATCTCGTTGATTGACCCAATTCAGTCCACTGAAAATTTGCCAAGAAGGCGGACCGCGTGTAAATTTGTGGACCGGAGATAATTTCGACGCCTCCATTCTATAACGTTCTAAGTGTACTTAGAACGTTTTTAATATTCTTGCATTTTTAAATTCTAAGTTCTCTAACTTAAATACTGTCAAAATTTGGTTAAGATGCGCCGATCCGTTCCGAAGTTATAAGGAAAACTCTACTTAGAATACACATATAGTCGTATGTCGCGTGAAAACTTTGAGAGCTCATAACTCAAAACCCACTTTTTCGACTTAGAATGTTATAGAACGGAGGCGTCGATTTGTCATTCTTATACTTGATATTAAAAATTCTTTAAAGTCGGCGGTATATGAGAACATTAGAGCATCGTTTAAATTGTTACGTTTTTACCTTTTGAAAACGTTTAAAATATGAGCTTGTAGACTGCAAATAAAATAAAAATAAATTTGTGTTTAGTTTTAATTAAAATTCTTTATTATTCGCACAATAGTGTGTGCCACTTTTCACAACTTTATGTAACAATAACAATTGCTTTGTTTGTTATTCCTGTGTTTACACCAATTATTCTACATCAATTATTCTACAGATCTTTGTAACGGAGATCTTCAAACCGCAATGACTCTCTTCAAACACACCGCGTCTTCACACAAGATTGACTGAACTTCACTAACTCCGCCTGCATTGCCTTGCCTTTTATATGACAAGGTAAACAATCTGGTAAACAATCGCATTCTTGAAATTTCTATAAATGTAAACATCGTAGTTTACGTTTATTATTGTAGTGTTGTTGGTATATTTTTCTTTACTTGTTTACCATTTTTTTATGCTGGTGTTTGTTGTTATATTAAGCAGTACGATAATTTGTAAACAGGTTTGTTTACTGCATTGTTTTGTTTTTGTATCTTTTGTTTACAAATTTTATGTTAAGCAATGTAAAAGCAAAAAAAACGTTATCTAGATTTTTCATTTTCGTAACAATATTAAATGTACCTGGATATCTGATTCTGATGCTGTGTTAAGTGTTCAACAACGATGATGAATTCTAAATTATTACAAAAACAATTTTTCAAGACTCTGTTTTGGAAAAGGCATCAACTGTATGGGATTAAAATCAGGATAGAAGACTATTAACCCTACTTTGGCAAAGTTTAACACAGTAGGGGTTTTCATTGATCTCTAGTTTCTTTTTTGCTTTCTAGTGATTTTTTTGTGAGCTGTAGCTAAAATTTAGGAAATACATTCTATTGGTGTTATTACCCATAATAAGAAATAATAAGACGGGTTTAACTTCTTAAAAACTTGTAAACGATAGTTGTGGACCATTTTTCAATCTGCTCAGTTCAGTTTCCATAGGTTTAGCATTACATTTTGAAGAGAACTTGGGCTTTACGATGGATCTGACAAGAGTGACTAAACAATTTTTAAATTTATTACTTAAGCTGGCGCTTGTCCTTTTTGACTGTAATGCGGCTTTAACAAACGGAAATTTTTATTTTCATTTTTTATTTTTGTTGTAATTTTTAAATAGTTTTTAAAAAAGTATGTGTCTGCATTGGCAATCATATAGGCATTTCGATTTCGTCTTGTTGTGTTTTATTTAATCATGAAATGCACAAGCAACTGTCAATTACAGAGAAACACAGAAAGAAATACAGACAAAACCTTGAAATGTCCTAAAAACCAATAAACAAAAGTATCATCATACAAAACGTAACGTAACGTAACAACAGACATGCAACTGTTAAAGAGGCTAACAAAGCTATACTGTGTTGGGCTACAGCAACTGAGCTGAGTTAGGCTTAAAAGAATTATTTGATGTTTGAATATATTTTTCTGCTAAAATGAGCCACACAGCCACCAACACTTTGGAGGGGAACAATCGTCTCTTGCAGGCAAGTCAGTTGTCTTTCTGTATGTTCGCTCATATGTACGTCTGTTCAAAATACTTTTTTTTTCTTTGTATTTTTGCCTACATTGGCTTTGCCAAAGCATTGCCATGGTAGTGTTGATTACTATCGCAAAGAGCAAACGGTTTTAAATGCTTAACAAGTCAACAGCAAAATTTAAAGGCATCATCATGCAATAAAACTTGTATTTCTCTGTTTAAAATCTATAGATAAAGATCAATAACACACATACATACATACATACATACATTCAGATAGACAGACAGACAGACAGACATATTCGCCTAACTCTACAATAAAAGAAAATGGAAATGGAAAAGAAACGGAATTGTAAGCCTGGTATCGGTAAAACTAGTTTAAATTGCGGGAGGTGCATCGTTATATGCCACAATAACTGCTGCTGCTGCAAACATGCTCTCTTATAATGCAATGCCACAACTTGAAGCAAGGAAGTCAGGTACACCGGGTACACACGAACATGCCATCATATAGAGACACTGAATATATTCTCTACTCGTACATATTCCCTGCTTACAGAGGCATACAATACCGACATATGTACGTACTGAACCAAAGCCTAGTTCAATAATAATAAATTGAAATAGACAAGTAACATTTTTAGGTTTTAATTTTAATTAATAAAGGAAAATTGAAAACGAAAAAAAAAAACAATTTTTTCTTTCGTTTCGAAATAAAACGAAAACTTGAGTACAAATTATTGCATGAAGGTGAAAAATATTTTAGCGTTCCTTAAACCCAAAAAAAAAAAAAACGAAACGAAACTTTTGATTGCATTTGTATTTATTCTTTAACTTTAAAGTGAATAATTTTTTGTTTCTTTTTTCATAAATTTTTTTTTTTTTCGTTTTTTGTTAAGAAAATAATTCACTGTCAATAAATTGCCATAAATTCAAATGTGATTGCTAATAAATGACGTTTTAACTCTAAACGCGTGAGCAATAAATTTCTGTAACAATTGCTTGCTGCAAATACAATAACAACAGCAATAACAAAAAAACTTCATTCACTCACTCATTCCTTCATTCTCTCAAGTTGTTCCTTTTTTAGTAAGTTATGCTTGGGCTGTAGGAAATAAATTTTTATAGTTTTTTAATACCCTACAATGTATGACAAGTCAAATGAGGCCAACAATAGGATAACCTTACCAAATAAATCAATATATAGGCTTCTAAATCGAAACAAAAATAAAAAAATAAGAAATTATTTTATTCAATAGGCCTTCAATCTGTTAAATCAAATATTTCTTGTAAATTAATACGGCTCTCTAAAGAAATAATCGAGTGCTTTAGCTTAGAGTACATGATTGAGTTAATTACCAATACATTGATTATTAGAGTTGTTTAAATAAAAACATAATTAGACCTGGTTAAGCGGTTATAGTGCTTTACTACACGCCCAAAATATCCTACATTCAGAGGGGTAAGTAATTTGTAACAATGTTTATCGAAAATTTTTCGAATTTTAAACACTTAATTAAGGACAAGAAGTAGGACAGTACTGGATATTATTAGCAATACCATGTAGTTGTTAAGGCACCTAAGTTGACTCAAGAATAGTTTGAGACCCAATGGGCAATAGAGCGACCCTTGGTAGGATCATGCAGGAACAGGCAGATAAACTTGCTACAAGGAAAGTTTTCTGATAGGGCCATACAATTTTTTTACAGTGGGAAGCGCAGTCTACTTGATGCCTGGAAAAATGAAGAGAGGAGTAGATTCCTCTCAAGCCCAATAGGTTTGTGACAATCTGATTAATTTCCATTCCGGGAACGTCAGCCCAGTTTTGACTGAAGGATGCAGATCTCGAAACAAAGTCAGATGTGGAATCTTTTCAAAACAATTGAATATTAAATACAGGGTGGGGCAAAAGTCGCGAAGGGATTTGAAAAATTAATAACTTTTCTAATTTAATTTTTTTTTTTATTTTTCTTCTTAGGACTTGTAAAATAAATCTGGGAGATTAATTATGGAAGGTTACAACGTTATCCAGCGAACCAAAATCATAGAACTTTATTTTGAACATCATCGATCAATAATTCAAACTCAACGAGACTATCGTCATCATTTTAATGTGCGGAATTCACCATCCGAATCAATTAGTGACACGTTTTCAGGAACAAGGCTCAGTAAGGGATCTTCCACGAAGCGGAAGACCACATTCTGTAATTAATGAAGCAAATATTCAACGCGTTCTGGAGAGTGTTGAGGAGAATCCTGAAACATCATCTCGAAGGCGCTCTGCTGAGCTGCAAATGTCTCGGCGGTCTTTACGCAGAATATTAAAGGGAAATTTACATCTTTTCCGATACAAGCTGCAGTTAGTGCAAGAACTAAAGCCACGAGATTCCCAAGAACGATTAAACGATTAAACCCCTTCGTGACTTTTGTCCTACCCTGTAGTTAGACAGAAAAGATGTCATTAGATCCGTACACAGTATGTAGACCACATTTAAGATTAAGTTAAGTTAAGATCACAAAAACTTCATTCAGTGAGTTAATGAATTCACTTATAGGGAAAGGCACCATACAGATCTGACTCGATATGAATAAATGCTGAGCAGAATTTGCATTAAACCTAGGCATCGGTTCAAATCCCTGGTCAGACATTTTCAACAAAACAAAATACAAAGAAATATTTCTTCTGCAACTGACCGACCGATCTGCTGAGAGATTTGTGGTAAAAACTCTGAGACTAAATAAAATTGCCATGAAAAGTTTCTCAAAAATCTGTCGTTCTACGTCGACTTTAAACTGTAGATCCCGGCACTCATGTATAAAATTAACATACACAACATAAGTGGTGTGAGAAGCTAGATCGTAATCCTGACTAAAGGGCTGTAATGATCAATTATATATGTATGTATGATACAGACATAATATTTCTATGGAATGGGCAGAGCAGCCTGGAAGGATATACTCGACGACGGGAAAATTGGAAAAGGAGGAAATGGAGATTCCACACAAGCCCAATAGATTTGACACAATGTAAGTTTTTGTTGTCATCATTGTCATTTTGTTATCATCAAAGTATTCAGAAATAAGCGGCATTCTGAACGGGTATTGTCTAAATTCTGTGATGAGAATGATTTATTCGAAGATGTACATAAAACGTGCGTGGTGTTTACTTATTTTAGATGGAAGTTAGCTATCCTTACTGATACCAAACAACACCTTGAAGTATGTCTGTGCACTAGCTTTGGGCAGATATATCAGGGATATCCAATATAATTGAAGGACGGCATCTTTACTCTTTAACTTTTTCATAATTTTTGAAAATTTTAATACCTGAAGTCAGACTCTAGTAGGTATTGTATTGGCTTATTAGACGTGAGACTAAGTTTCAAACCCCAGCCCAGACAAACAAAATGAAATATGAGAAAATATTTCTTCGGCGACTTTCTCTCAGCAGTCTTCTAGCAAAAACTCTGAGAGTAAATAAAAATTACCATGAAAAGTTTTTCAAAGAATCTGTCTTTCATAATCGACTTTAAACTGTAGCTCTTACCACTCATGTATAAAATTAACAGTGTGAGAAGTAGGTTTGTAATCCTGACGAAAGGGTTGTAAGGATCAATTATATAAGTGAGAACGTAATAACTTTTGTATCATAAACGAACAGAAAAACCTTTCAAAGAAGAAATTTGTAATCGAATAGATCAGCCTTAAATTGAAAACAAATATTTTTAATTACACAACTCTTAGGGTCCCTTGAGTACAAGAATTGCTTTCTCCTTTTATTTCCATGGTTTACTGAGCCCTTCAAATAATTCTTATGCTAAGGATAATAATTTATAAAACCTTTAACATTAATAAACATTACAATTGCTTTAGAAATTTATGGTTTGATGGCAAACATTAAGACAACCTGCTCTAATTGCAACACATGCAAAACAATTGGTAACAAAATGTATAGAAACAATAAAAAAAATCAAAGTTAAAAGTCTTAAAATAAAGTAAACTAAATAGAACGTAATAAAAAACAATAAATTTAAGGTTAAAACCTTTAATTTCAGCCCAACCCTGTTTTAGTTTCACTGCTGCCAGCCATTCTGAATAAAAGTTCTCTTATGGTTTGAGACCACAAAAAAAGAAGAAAAAAACAACATAGGAAAAGATTTATAATTACAGATATAATTGTTTAAAAAATAAGCATTTATTTATTTATTTATTCATTTGGTTTCGTTTTTAATGCTTTTTAATGTTGGCTTTAAAATACTTTTACTTTTTTTCATTCTTCTTTTTTTTCCTGCTGGCCATTGAGAACAATTAAGAACTAAAAAAAGACTGCAAATCGTAATTGCATTACAATTTTATTCTTTTTTTGTATTTATGTTAAGCGTTTTAGTTTATTGTTCCATTTCTTAGTCTTAATTTATTAACGTTTTTATTTGTTTTATTCGTATCGTATTGTGTGATTTTTAAAAATATATATATAATTGACCTTAATTAATCTGAACATATTGTGGCATTTAAATCATTTTGATTGTGATTCTGTATGCCGTTCTGTTTGATTTGCATAAGTATTCTGTTCTAGAATTTTTTACTTTTTCAAATGCATTTTATAATCGATTCTGTTGTCTCTTTTTGCTTAATTTTTTTTTTTTTCAGTTTTCAGTTGGTTTTTAAAAAAGATAAATACGTGAGTTCTGTTGTGTTTTCCATTTCAAAGATAAACTCTAGTGATTTGTCTTGTTTTATAAGTTTGATTAATTAGTGATTGTTAAACATTGCAAAAGAGGTGTGCTGGGTAATTTTTATAAATTCTTTTTTTTTATTTCTAAAACATTTGAACAGATTGTTTGTATAGGAATTAGTAATGCCAGCAGATTGTTAAACAAATTCTTGGCTGTAAGGCTGCTTTCAATATTAATTGTCTCATGAAAACATAATTTTTTTGCCTCGTTACGATGTTTTATGCAGGTATATTCAAGCAAAAATACGGCCAAGACTCTGCTTTTCTGTCAGACTCACCTAAACTGCATTGGAAGCTTACCAATCAATTCTTTGATCACTGGATAATAGTGACATATCTGTCACTGTATGTCACATGTTACTACGTTCGTAATTATCGAATATACAGAAGAGAAAGCCACGGTAAAGTGTAAAGCGCTTGCTGGTGTAACTCCCAACATTAGAAACTACAAATTTCTTCGAAGGAAAATGCCGATAGCAGTAGTCAGGAACATACTACTGTATGCCATTGCAACCTTTTGCACAAATTTTTTTTATAGTACAGATCCTACCATGATAGAATATTATTGGTATATGTATAACATTACCGCCTTAATTGTAGGCAATGGCTCAATAGACGTCCTATGACGGTTTCGGATGAACTGAAATTTGTAATTATAGGCATATCTTCCATTGAATCTTACTTACTTAATTGGTCTTTATAACCCTTTAGGCAGGATTACGCCCAGGTTCTCACACCATTCTTGTTGTGTGTGTTAATTTTATACATGAGTGGCGGGATCTATAATTTAAAGTCGTCTCCGAACGACAGATTTTTATGCAATTTTTTATACAAATTTTTTTCAGAATTTTTTGCCAGAAGACCACTGGGAATAAGCTTTTGGTACAAACAGTGTTTTTCGGTTAAGAGATTAAGATATTGAAGGATGGGGGAGCAGATGCGGATGAAAACACAACCTGATTTTCAATTTAAAGGCGTGGCTTCAATGCAGTCATTGACGCATGTCTACTGTTCTCTTTGCAGTGACCCTACTGACAAACTTTCTAACATGTTGGAGTTTGTAGTTTCCCGTTCTAACCTCATGATCTATAATAATGCTAAATATGTGTCCCTTGACCGGAAGAAATATACGGATTTTTAAAGCATTCTTGAGAGGAAGTTTGATTCAGTATGGGATGCATGTAAACAAGATAAAGTTTCTGACTGTGGATAATATGGCGACAGCCAGAACGATCCTTCTCTGCTGTCTTCAAGTTGACACGCAGCCTTCTCATGGCCACTCCTGGATGGCATACTAGCACCTGCTAGATGTTAACTAATGAGTACAGCGCAGTTCAATCCCCTGGACTTTAAATTTGAGTTGTGCTTAAGACTTGGAAACCACCGGTTTAAAACACTATCCCATGAAAGCAAAAGCTAAAGCAAGCCGAAATCCGATAATCGGGTTAGTAATGGCCAATTAAAAGGAAGAAGATGCCAACATTTACTCCTGACCAATTCCACAGCGTATTTCTTGGCCATTTCCGTGATCTGAAGAACTGTACAGTAGTCAGATAGATGTAGAATATTTAAAGATTAAGTCTATCGCATAAAATTATACAGCATACCTTATACTCAAGTTAAGCAACATCCGTACTTGGAATTTTTGTCTGAAATTTTCTGTCAAAAATTTCCCGAAACCACTAAAGCCTTACAGATTTAAAATATTATTCCTTATGTATACCGAAATTATACAAATTATATTATTTATTTCTATTAAAATTCATAATTATGGTTCACTTTAATATACACCACCAACCTCGTGTTCCATTAGTGCAGATAACATTCATTACTAATTAACCCTCCTCCTACTTCTTCTTATAGTCACAGTGTAGACGTATTTGGCAAGTAAATGTTGTACTAATTAATTCTCTTACATGTTTTATGCATATTAAATGTTTAATAATCGAAACTACAAAACTATACAATACAACAGCTAGAACAAGTATACGAAAAATAGAAGAAGACGAAAAAAACGAATACACTTCGTTATGGAATGGTAAACTAAATGAGCGTCAAGGCGAAAAAACACTTGATATTTTATGCGTGAAACTATTCAACACGTTTTTCTGATTTCCCTCAACACATACGTACTATGTGTACAAAACTAAAGATCATTAATTTGGAGTTATTCATATGCTGTATAATAACGAGGGTGAGGTAAAAAATTTGGTGGCATTACTATAACTTTACACTGAATACATTATAGGATGGTTAATACGTTACGAGCATTTTAGTTGCCGTATTTCTAGGGAAAACTTATTTATATTGTTAAGAAAATGGAAAAATCTAGCTACTGGTGTTTTGCTTTTACATCGTTTAACATTAAAATTATAAACAAAAGCTACAAAATCAAAGAACAATAAACTTGTTTACAAATTATCGCACTGCGTAATATAACAGCAAACACCAGCATAAAAAATGATAAACAAAAATACAACAACAAACACCAGCATAAAAAAATGGTAAAAACAAGTAAACAAAAATACAACAACAAACATTACAAGAATAAATGTAAACAACGATATAAAGAACGAAGTTTACATTTAGAGAGATCTCGAGAAGACGAAGCCATGAACATTTGCGTTCAAGAACATTCATCAGGATGTTTACGTTGCCATATAAAAAGCAAGGCAAAGCAGTAATCATGGTTTGAACATCTCCGTAACAAAGTTAAGTCGAGCAATTGTCTATTAATTGTTATTGTTTATGCAAAGGGTATAAACAGATTAATAACAAAGAAAAGCAATTGTTGTTGTATACATCAAGTTGTGAACAGTGGCACACAGAATTCTGAGATTAATAAAGAATTTTAATTAAAACTAAACACAAATTTATTTTTATTTTATTTGCAATCTACGAGCTCATATTTTAAACGTTCTTAAAAGGTAAAAACGTAACAATATTTCAAGTAAATTTTTGTAACAACTCTCGTCTCATAATTTATTCTCTAGATTCCATACACTCTCTAGCAATCAATTAAACACTCATAGAGTAACAAAAACAAACCAAAAAATAGCTAAAAATAGGAATAAAAGTTCAACAATATTATGTGGAGAGTTTACATCAACAACCAGAATAACAGCAACAACAACCGAACACCGACAATAACAACATGTGCTAATATTTAATGAAATCCCATATCGATGTCAAAGATTGCCATTGATATTTACAATAACAACAAATGAAAGGCAATTACAACTACAACTACAACGACAACATTGATACCCGCAAATAGTCAATTACACCGAAAAACACTATGAAATGAAACAACTAAAGTGCACCTTTTAATATCCTTAGAGAATACTCCACACACACACATACACAATCACTAATGCACGCTATACATACAGCACATACATACAAACATACAAACAATTATATTGCTTTCGTATTAAAAAACGAAAAAACAAAACAAAAAATTAACAACAAGCACAACAAGAAGAAATAGTGGCATCTTTAAAACTGAAAGCAACAAGAGACAGTGTCTCAGCGTAATTATCATTATCCTCGTAGTCATTAACATTTACTATGAGCCACTAACTACTAATACAACTACTCGGATACAACTACATTCGTTCAGGGATAATGTTAAAGGGACTTTTACTATGTAGCATACGGTGGGCAAATGAAAGGAAAATTAAAATAAAAATTAATGAAGAACAACCATCATGTTAAGTGAAGCCAGGCTACAGGATAATTTTCGAAATATTTGGGAATCTATTCAGTGGCTTACTTACTTAATTAGTAATTATAATCATTTAATCAGGGTTATGACAGAGCTTCTCACAGCACTCATGTTGTGTGTGTTAATTTTATTCCGGAACCTATAGTTTAAAATCGATTCCGAAGGACAGATAGATTTTGAGTAACTTTTCATTGACAATTTTATTTACTTTCAGAATTTTTGCAGAATATTGCTGAGGGGAAGTCGCCGTAGAAATGTTGTTTCAAATTTTAATTTGGTGGAGGTGTCTGGGCTGGGGTTTTAACGGTGGCCTCACGTCTAATAAAATAACCTACTACCTACTAAACTACTACGACGACTTCTTCTCTGTTAAGTTCATTTTTTGAGCTCCCTTCGACTGCCGGATTGTTGTAGCGTGTTTCAGGCAGAAGTAATGACCATTGGCCATTGAGCGTCCCAGTGGATCCTCGTCAACAGTGCTCCTTCCTCTCACCCGCGTCTCGATTTTCTCTGATAGTCAGGCCGCCATAAAATTTCTGTCGAGCGTTGTGAATAATTCCAGGATCGTTAGGGAATGTCGCCGCTGTCTCGACCTTCTTTCTGGGTGCTTCAGTGTCTTACCCGTCTGGTTCCTTGGGCACATTAGCATTCCGGGAAACTGCAGGGCCGACGATCTCGCCAAGGCCGGTGCATTTATTCCGGAATTCTCTTCAATCGACTTGGGCATGCCACTTACCTCGGTCAATTTGGCCACAGTGCAGAAATCGTTTCGGGACGCCAATCTATTCTGGGTCAATGAGGGGTCCTGCTCCACCGCTAGACTCACTTGGCTCTTGATGGATAGAAGGCGCACTAAGCAGTTACTCGAACTTGGTCGTTACATTATCTCAATCAGTGTGGCCATGCTTATAGGATTGAATGCAGCTCCCATCTAACGACTTCTGCCGTGGATGCAGATTCGCTTATGAAGAGGAGACTGTTATGCACTTTCTATGTCAATGCCCATCTTTTGCGAGGTGCAAATATAGGTTATTTGGCTCTCCAATTCTTGTCAGCTTGACGGAGCTATCATCCATTGATGTCAAGGATATAGCTTTGCTTATCAAACTTTAGTGCTGGTTTGCCAGCGTAGGGTAGTCGTGCTTTTAACGTACAGCCCTTGCGCTGACCAAGTTTTTCTTCTTCGCTAGTTTGGTAGAACTTGATCAGCGCAGGGACTGCGTTCACCTGTGGCGTCACAACGGGCCGCTATGCGTGCTCAATTGAGCTTTTTTTGATATCAGAGCTACCACTCCGACCTAAACCTACTAAAATACTACAGCGACTTCTTCTCTGTGAAGTTCACTCTTTGAGTTGCCAGTTTAAAAGTGTCAAATTCTAGTGTACCTACTGTCAAGAAGCTTTGATGGGTAGCTTTGAGCACACATAGCGGCCCGTTGTCATTGTCAAGTAACTGGCTAAAGAACTTCACACCAAGTATTGTAACTCTAGGTGACCTGAGTTTGGATTAAATGGTATAGATTCGGAGAAAGTTGTTTTAGACTAGAAGACGAGGGATGTACCTAAACAGGCTATAATATTGAAATGACTGTGGTACAGTACACAGATAACTGTTTGTAGAAACCTTATCAAGAGCCCACTGTTTATTTCTTCTTTTTTTGTAAGTGAATGCCTTGGCTAATACTGTTGCAGTTCTAAATGTACTTGCTTGTTACTGTTGTTGTTGTCTTTATTATTTTAAAATGTTGTTATTGTTGTTGTTTTATTTTTTCTGTTGTTTTTGTCATATCATGTGTAACACTAGTAAATAGTCAATTGCTTGTAAGTTACGCAAAATTAATGAACCTGCTCTCATTTACATATTCATGCGTTTTTTCATGATGTCACTGTTGGCTGGCTGCACTTCTACGAAACGAAAAATTACGCAAAATGTTCTTAAAAAAACAAACACGATTTTTATATTTTCCCTGAAAAAGAAGAAGAAGACAGAGGAAAAAATATTTTCCATTAACATGAAAGTGGTAATTGGAGAACATTATGCTGATTTGATGAGACTTTAGAGGGAATATTCAGGAAAATGCTCAATTAAAATCTACATAGAATGCAAATCCAAAGAAAAGACTATTTGTTAAGGAGTTAAAAAGCCGTAAAAGTTAAAGGAAAGGAATTTAAAAAAATTTTAATTTTGTAATACGAAAAGAGTATGTGCTAAACCATCCCTTAACTATTTATCTGCTTAACCACGATGTAACAAAAAAAAAAAGAAAAAAATTGTTGTTTGAAATTTATGTGTCTTTAGTTTGAAATTTAATTGCATAAACCACAGCAATTTGTTTTTATGCCAGGCAACATTATTTATATTTCAATTAACTAAAAATTTTTAATGAATTTCTATAAATTTATTGTGTATCAAATTGAAAAATTATTGCATTTTTCGGCAATTAATTACATTTGACATTAATTACATTTACACTGTAAATGTAAATGAAAAAAATTCCAACGAGAGAAGAGCGGAAAAAACGAGAGTATGCATGCAATAAAGTTTTCCATAAATTTTGCAACATGCACCTTAACCAGCCAACCAACCAACCAACCTATCAACCACATACCGGCAACCTACAAACCTGCCCCATATTTATATTTTAAAACACCTACAGCAGCATAAGGCTGCTCCCTTCTAGCCGAGAGCAAAAAAAAAAAAAAAACAGAAAAAAAAGGAGAGGAAATGCATTTAAATAGACGCTTATGCATGTGTACGAGTATTTTAAAATTAATTTGACTTGAAAATTTATGCTGCACTTCATATACAATCTCTGTATGTGTGTAATAGTACTCTACAATGGCCATTAACTTAAATAAGCGATTCCTGTATATGACCAGGAAATAAAAACTACTGGTTTTTTAGCAATGAAAATAAAAATGAAAAAACTGCAACACTACAACAAAAAATATATAAAGTCCGGCTAACAATTTATGTTGAACAATTGCAACACAATAAAACTGAAAATATTGTACACCTTTACGCACACATACACTCTGCAATGGCTGTGTTTAACGGAAACGGATGTTGTAACTTGAAACCTCTAAAAGTTGAGGTGGAAATGTAAAATGTAATGAAATGGTATGAAAAAAAGCAAAGCGTGGCTTTATTCATACGATTTTAACAAGCGTAAATGCAATAGTAGTTGTGCTCAAATGTAAGGTAAAAGTATTTGATGTATGCCGGCTGCTGGTTATGTCAGATCAATTTTTGTTAAATTTTTAATGGCTTCAACATGGGTGTCAGGCTTAAATAGGTTGAATTGTTGAAAAGAACAAAAAAAAAAAAAATAAAAATGTAATAAAGTTTAACAGCACAAGTTCAGGGTGAGCTATAAAGTACATCCTTATGTAGGTAGGTAGGTAGAATTAGCTGCTTAGTAGCACACTTAGGCCGCACGCAGGACCAGTCCAGGAACCATTTGGAGCTTCCGATGAAGCTACTCCGACAGTTCATCCAGATCCTCCATATGCTTCTTTCTTCTCCGACCAAGTGCCGGTCACGTGCACAGTAAGTGAAGAATAGTCTCATCCGAATCCTCATCTCCACAGCTTCTGCAGAAATCATTTGCAAAGTGTCCGAGGCCAATACGCCTCGCATGCGTTCCTATAATACAATGCCCCGTAATAACCCCGATAACAGTGCTAAGACTACTTCTTTGAAGTTTAAGCAGAGTCGGCGGCGCGCCTCTCATCCAGCCTTGGCCAGATTTTTTGTGCCGTTCTGCCCGTGTCCGAAGCCGCCCATCTACTGTTGACAAGGTCCGCGATTGCATGGTCAATTATAAGCTTGCAGGTGCCCAAAGGGATCCCCAATGTAGAGAATTCATCAGAGAGTTCGATGGTCGTGCCTCTTCTGGCCACTTCATCAGCTCTGCAGTTACCGGGAATATCCTTATGTCCCGTCTAAGCCAACAATGAATACGGAGAATTCGAACTATAAAGTACACTTGAGGATATTGTCATTTCAAAGCAAAAAAATATTAAAGTTCTCCAAATTCTGCCAAAAATTAGTTTTGTTCTATAAATATTTGCGCCCAACAGCTTGAGAAGCTTAAATAATTTCTCTCCGTTTGATCTGAGAAAAACAATTTAAAGCCTTAAAAATTTATTTAATTTCTTTACAAAATAGTTCTTATTTGACACGATACAAATTCATCAACTATTTCCCATACACCAGCTGCAAATTGTACACTAAAGGTTATCCCCTGGCTGCTCCATCAAACAAAAGGAAAAAAAGGAGATTTTAAAGGTATTTCAGGAATGTTTTAAATGCAAATGTGAATGTCAAAATAAAAACAAAAAAGTGAATGAAAAAATGTACATACATGGCATAACATTTTGTATACACAGACAAACATGACTGAACATGTTCAGTCACGTGCATTCCTGTAAAATTTGTTAAATTATTTTCCATGATGATGATGATGATGATGGTCAAGTAACATTTAATACGGCTGAGTACATAATACTCGCATACACACATACAACAGCTAACACTCAAATGAACAATCGCATTTTAACAGTGTTGTAGTCATACTTCAATGTCATTTGTTGTAATTGTAATTGTAGTTGTAAAAATTACAACAAAACAAAAAATATATGAAGCATACTTTGCAGCCAGTGGTGTATATTCACTTATGCACGCAGACACATAAAACATGTGTCAGCCATTGTTTTTAACGGTAAGGGACACAGTCCAACATAGAGAGAGACGTGGCATGTGTATAGGCTGCTATAGCAACAAATCATCAAAAGCATAACAAATTAACATACACTTACACGAACACAGATTCCTTTACACAAATACACTCTCTCTCTATCTCTTTCTCTTTACACTCTCTGATTGCTGTACTGCTGTGCTTCACCAAAAAAATGTTTGCAAATGTTTGGCTGAATGTGTAAAACAGTTATGCATACACATACGATTACACATCAAAGATTTTAAACAATGAACAGTACAGATAGACAATTTATAGGAATTTATGTTTTAATTGCTTAAACACGTATTCATACATACGCCTGCTAAAAAACACACACTCTTATCACACATTTACATTTAAAACCTTTTTCACATGCATGTTAAGAATAAAATTCAAGTGTTAAAATGTTTTAAAAATTGGAACTTTTTTCGATGTGCAGTGAAAAATTTTTAATTTTTTTTTTTTACAACAAAATTAAACAATAAATGAGTAAAATTTGCGTGGCCTTTATAAAAATATGTGATTTTAATTACCCACAAATATTTTTTTTAAATGTCTATGCTATTGATTTCAAATAAAAAAATAGAACAAACAAATTAAAAAAACTAAATAGAAGCAGTATATTAACTATATTTTACAGGTACAAAAAAAAAATAGCGAATATTATTAAAAAAAAAGGAAAAAGATTGGAAAAATAAGGGAAAACTAGAGTTTATCCTCAGCGAAGAAGGATGAGACAAAACTTTACCAAAATGTTATATTATTGTCTAAGGTATGGCCGCATACCAAATCAAATGTATTCAGATCCTTTGTGATAATTGAGCCCTGCTTTTACAGGTTTTAATATGGGACCTGAATCCCATTGAATACAGAGGACATCCTTGGTGATTAGAATATTCGGCTTTAATGTTAAGTAGGTTAGCTCATGTATTTAGGTTATAAATATAAAGAAAGTCTGACAAAGACTAAAACTCAGCGGAAAAGTGTCTCAGGAGTACAACCAATACATGTGCAGAGAAAGTTTTGGTACATCACGACTGATGTCGAAACGATCGTCTTAGTAATTGCTGGAGTAGATAGGCTGAAAGGAATTGATTATTGAATGACATCTTATGTCACTTCTGAACATATTGAGCAAAATGTCCTGTTGATAATCGATGTGTTTCAACCGCTTTCTAAATTCCTAACTATAAAACCACAAAATTTGAAAGCTTTTCTTGTTTATCTTCCCAAACGCCATATAAAATATTCAAGACACAAACCATGTGCAAACAAAAATTTTAATATTACTTGTCCAACACTATATACCATTTTTAATAACACGGTGCGACAGTGAAAATATACCCGAGTAACTACATAGTCCACTACATTTCACGTTTGCACGACTTCCAGAAGTCGGCTAATATTTGTGTTTTTTGCAAATATTATTATTTTTCTTTGTTATACTAATTATATAATAACTACAGTAAATTTTGTTCGATTTGATCAAACAAAGTGCCAATCTCTTCACAAGATAATGCACTTTCAGAATGTCATCACTTATTAAATATTTTTTAAGTAAAGTTTGCTACTATGAATGGACAAACTTGAAAAAATATGAAAAAAATTCGAATTTTCCAAGTTTACCTCATCAAAACTCATAGCATATTAAGTCAAATAATAGATATATGTATACCGTTTTAAGAATCCATCTCTTCCCTTTCCAACAAGATTTAAATTTTGGAAATCAGGTCAGAAATGTTTGAGTAATCCAGAAATTTGTCCGTAAAGTAAAAAAAAAACAGTTTTTGTCAAATAAAAAAAATTTGGAGGGTTCGAGAAATATAAAAAAAAAACATTTTTGAGATCTACTCAAGAAAACTCACAACCTACACTATGTCATTAGCCGGGTGTATTTAATTTTTTTTATTTTGTCGCATAGTGTAATCAATTTTTGTTACCTAGGCGTATGATGTATATTTAATAAATTATAATGCGTATACGCTGAGGTGTACTTCAATTAAATCTATAGAAGATCCGAAAAAATGAATGACATGAATCTGTTGTTGAATGTTGATCCAAATCTTATGGTTTTTGTATGAAACATATGTTTTTTGTCAAAGACTTCCATGACAAAGGAAATATAAAATTTACCTTAAAATGACCACTACTTGACAAACAACACGATGTACATTTAACAGATTATTGTAAATTTTATTAACCCTCCTTCCCCTAATTAATCGGATATATTGGCATCATTGGTTTGATAAGATGATGCCATTATACGTCCGTTTATATTATGAGAGAATATTACGCTTTGGCGATAACAATTGACCATCAACACCATGTGATTTGACGACTTTAAATTTTTTTGTGTAACTAGTACGTGAAAGACGAGACTATGTTCGTAATCCCCTAATGTTGATGCATTAAAAACCAGCAACCACAGAGATACCGAAAGAAAATTTGCAAGAAAACTATTCAGAGGTGACCATTTAAATGACATTGTTTGCGTACGTAATGTTAAGTTCCAAACACTATAATCAAATGAAAGGATAGAAGAAAATAGTATTAACAACTGGGGCTATTGGCCTAGATATTCTATCGTCCATTAGTGAATTTTCTTTAAAAGCCCTCTGACGCAAAAATTACAAATTTTTATTATTTGTAAGGATTATTTGATGTGATTATTATAACACATGCTATAAATCTATACTTTATTGCTTTATTTTCTGCAAATGTTGTTAGCAGCGTAAACATGGCTTTAATAAAAATCTTATTATCGTTTCATGAAATAGTTTTTAAAACCAAATTCTTGATTTATTTGTGCACCAAAAAATTCTTTTAAAATTTTGTTGCCCTTAAGAAATGCTTTTGCAATATTCTGTCTTCTTTCTTAATATTTGCGGTACGCAAATATTTGCAAATATTCGTAAATAAGAAATAATTTCTTGGTATTAATAAATATTTTTCAATAACAGTGTTATGGCCCATAAACAATTTAGTGGTGGAAAGTAAAGAAAAAAAAAAACAAAATAAAATCGAGGAAAATACGAAAATACCAACAAATTTCAAAAATTAATGAAAGAATAAAAAATATTAAAAAGAAATAAAAAATAAAACTGGAAATCATGTTTATCAACTAGAATACGAGCATATTTCTTTATTTTTATTTGTGTTTTTTTTTATTATTATTTTGCAAGTAAACTTTGTGGTCTTAAACTTTTAATGAGATCTTATTTCTTATTTATCATCTTAAAGATTCTTTCATTTCGTATAACCCTCACTGCCAGCACGCGCTGGCCGCCTCTTCAGAGTGGAGGACTTTGCTTAGAACACAACGACCACCATTAAGTAGTTGAAAATCAATCCAAATGCCAACCACCCTCGTACAACAAGTAAAAAACTATTACAAGAGGTTTTATGCAAAACTATCGTGAAGGAAGCAACAACATAAAGAACGAACAGAAGAAAAAACCATGAAGTGTTGGTAAATCTTGACTTGAGAACGATTTTTGTTCTTAGTTTTGTTTTCAGCGTTTTTTCTTTTTTTTTTTCTTAAAGTTCGCAGCAGAAATCATCAGAATAAAACAGCGGTATGCAAAAGAAAATGGCATTAAAGCTTTGGTAAAAACAAAAAAAAAAAGAAAATAGAATACAAGAAAAAATAATTCCAATAAAGAAGGGATGTAGAGAGAGAGAGAGAGAGGCAGAGAGAGGTAGTCAGATACATAGTTTGTAAGATGTACAAATAAAAGTACAAGATTCATAATAAAATATTTAAAAGTTGTTGTTAAAAACAAGAAAAAAAATTGGAAAATATTTATAAAAATAGAAAACCGGATAAAGTTTATAATAAAGTTATATTTGTCCAATAACTCCACAAATATTTGTAGGAAATGGAAGACTATAACAGAGCATAGCTACGCGAATTACGTACATAATATGATTTGAAATATACGCTACACGATGCTAAATTGTTTTTAAATTTACAAGGCGTTTTAAACTATATCCCGACAATTTTAATTTCCAATGCTCCATCGTTACAATATAGTTTACGTAGGCTCAGTGTTTCACATCGGCCCAAAAAAATCTAACAGCGTCCAATCGCATGATGTTGTTTAGCTACTTATGTCGCCAAATCATGAAATTTCTACTTTCGCGAATATGCTCATGCAACAAAGCCGAAATCGGTCGTGTAGAGTGACTCGTCTCAACTTCTTGTAGAAATCATTTGCCATCTGGTTCGTAATCTTCACGTGCAGACTAAAAAAAGTTCATTCTCCTAAGGGAGAAGCGTCTTCTAGAATCGTTTTTGAAGGAATACGGCTCAGTGACACTTTCGGACCATAAGTCGAATCAAACCGTCACTTTTTTGCACACAAATTTTTTCACGTCACCTTCGAGTTAGAAATGAACTTCATCACTGAATAATTTTTTTTATGAGAAATTTGCGTTAAAAGCCAGGTGCTCCAACAACCAATCAGAATATCTACGGTGTTCTGAATTGTAAGACGGCTTTACTTCATGCGTGACGTAATCTTAATATGGACAAAGGTACAAAGAACTTCGTGGAATGCGAAAATAAAATTGTCATGAAAAGTTTCTCAAAAATCTGTCGTTCGGAATCGACTTTAAACTGAAGGTTCCGCCGCTCATGTATAAAATTAACACACAAAACATCAGTGATGGGAGAAGCTAGGTCGTAATTATGACTAAAGGGTTGTAATGACCAATTATGTATGTAAGTATGGCTACGATAGTTTGCGAAGAAATACGTCTCAGTGACACCTTCGGAAAATTGTTCTCCATGGAAATTTGTTCACGTTACCATAGAGTTAGAAATGAGGTTCAACGCTGTAGAATTTTTTCTACGGAAAATCAGCATTGAAATCCTGTTGCTCCAGCTCTCAATCAGAATATTCAAGGTGATTTAAATTATAAGGGGGCTTTAGTCCATGCGTGAATTAGGCTTAATGTGGTTGGAGGTACAAAGACCACCGTGGAATACTAATTATCCACCAGCAGGCATATAGCAATAATGCATTGGTTTGACCGTATTTGTAATGCGGTTTCGTCAAAATTTCTTTTTAATGTTGCCAGTTCTTTGCACAATTATGGTGCTTAATGGCTTCGCAATTGTAGAAAAGCATTCACGTTGGATTATCACTCTTGTTTTGGAAGTTTTTACTGTCTTCATCAGGTACCTAAAGAATATGTGCATCCCATCGAACCTTGTCCAAGAATGTTGGTTTCCTTTGGAAAAGATGTCGAGATATTTATCGGTTAATTACAAGAACCCAGTAAAATTATCAACATATCTGAATAACTTGCGATAACTAGTGGAATTTTTACACGAACCTGTTCAAGGATGAGATTGTGATTCATCTCTTGAAGGACAAACAATCTATCTCACGGAGAATATACTCATTTGCAACACACACACTTGTACGGATACGTGGATATCTAATAACACGATTTACGTTAAGTCTATCTATAACTCGTTCTCATAGCGAACATATCTTGATATTGGCGGCTGGTATTACTTTACGATGACTTCTGCAGTAGCTATAATGACAATAAGCACATGAGAACACTGGGCAACTTTCCTTATTACTGAGAACTGGCGACTTGAGTTGAAAGATTCTTGAAACCCAAAAATTATATGCAGAGCTTGACTAACCAGAGTTAATATGGGCACAATACATACTTATCTACTGTACTTTTAAATATTATTTTGTTTTTCAGAGGAGAAAGCTGTGTTTTGAACTCAGGAGCTCTAGTGTAGTAAAATAAAAAACTTACAGAAAATTGACAAAATGATTTAGGATATGTAAAGACGCTGTACAGTACCTAAAATTTATATTACAACGGGATCTGGCTTTTAGCCAAATCTGCCATATTGCCAGATTCCAATGCTTAATTCCAAAGGCCATAAAAACAAATATGTTTCTCATGTAAATATATTTCTTTAAATGTTTACTGTAGGGTTGTTTGTGAATAAACAATTTTCTTTTGGCAGTTAATGAGAGTTTTAAACATTTACAGAGTTAAACGCAGTATGAAACTAAATAAGAGGGAAGAATTCAATGGGAAAGTTTTCTGTTTTGTATGTTTTATATATGGAAAGAAAATTGCATTAAAAGAATATTTTTTTATTTATTTTAAATCTTCAAATGTGACAAATATAACGATTAAAAATTTTTTTAATTAAAAACTGTTGTGTTTGTTGTAGTTTTTATTGCAATTACGGGTAAACAGGATTTAATGTATAACAGATGGTGCTTGATAAGGCAAAAAAAATCAAAATAATTTATTCAAAATTAATTGAAAAAAAAAAACATTTTTCGGAAAGCAATTTTTTCCCTTACATGGAAGGGAAGAAGTGAAACAAATTGCAAAAAAAAAAACTGAAATAGACAATTAAAATTTAATTGTTTGCTTAACTAAAATTATCTTGAATATGAAGACTGAGAAAAAACAAACAAAAAAAAAAATAATAGCACAGAAATAAAAAAAGTTTCCGAAGTTATAAAAATACCGGAAAAAAACAGAAAAAGACATAGAAATAGCAAGAGTAACAATAACATGTAGCATGTAACTGAAAATAAAGTTCTGTTTTCATTCTTGGTCTTCTTGGCTGGTATTTAATACTTAAAATTGTTAAAGTTACTATTTAAACATACATGTTGCATGTTGTACATGCGGCAAACTTACCCTGCATATGTCACATATTTGCCATTAAATACTAGAAATGCTAAAGGAAAATAACAACGTACAACACAAAACTACAACCTGACAAAACTTTATTAATAAAAGTTTTCTTCCTCGGAACAAAAAAAATGGAAAATTGGAAAAATGGAAGAACAAAGTTAAAACCAGTAACAAAAAAACATGAAACTCTGGTTTTAAACATGTTAAGAATTGGGTATTAAAAGTATATTTGACAAGTAAATTAGTTAAGACATTAAATGGTTTAAAACTTAGCTAGAAATAATTAAAATAATATTGAAAACAAAACAGAATGCAAGGGAAGCAAAATTAATTAATGAAAAGTGAAAATATGTAAAATTTCTTAGCTAAGGGATCGAGGAAGCCCTGTCATCGATTGGTATGACCAATTGGCGTAGGTCTGCAAGAAGCAGAGGCGGCTGGAAGGATATGTTACGGCTGACTGAAATTCATTAATCGGGTTGTTAATGGCCAGTTAAGTAAGTAAGTAAGTTAAACGTTCTTTAAATAATTTAGAAACTGAGTTACCTATATGGCAGTCTTTAAAGCCTACTTAAAGGGATTGATTCCTCTTCCTATCCATTTTTCAGATATATCGCATGCATTTAGGACAATTTTTTTTTCAAATCGTCAAATTTTTCTAGCTGCTTAAATCTCTTATAATTTTATTTAATTGTTTTTTTTTTTTCAAGAGTCTTCTTTAGGGTGTTTAATTTGCTCTTAAATAATTGCATACTTTAGAGCAAAAAAGAAACTTTTTTTCATTAAAAGCTTAAACATTATTACTGAAGCGTAATTTTTTAATAAATTGTTAGCAAAGAGATGAAAACAAAAAATTAAAATAATTCCGGTCATTTTCAACAGCATATGGTACGTGTCTGTAATTTTTTTTGTACATCCGACTCGAAATATTTCCCAGAAAAAAAAAAAGAAAAAACCATAGAAAGAGAATTCATAAAATCTTTATTAAAATGTAATTTACTATGAATAAATTGGTTTTTATTAAAAAAAAAAACTCAAGACATCCCTTAAAATATGCAAATTATTTTCCATGGTTTATGATACCTTAGCCTATGCTTTGTTAAATTGAGAGTTTAATTTTATTAAAGTTTAAAGACCATGGTTTAATCAAAGATTACCTTTTGCCTTTGCTTTTGATTTTCTTGATGCATAACTTTAAGAGGGCGTTGAAAATGATTGATGGTGGGAAAATGTTTAAAACAAAAAAAATTCTACTCGTGTAGCAGAATATGATATACGGTCTTGCTCGTATAAATTACAGAAAAGAAGATGATTTCTGAAAGATATTCTTTAGTTTTTTTGTTCTCTTTTAAATATCTTACCTTAGTTGCATGTAATAAAACCTTATTAAGATTATTTTAACAAGATTATTGTTAACTAAAGAGTGTTATTGCCTTTGTTTCCCTACATGTATGGTTAGAACTTGCATTTCGGTATTTTATACTGCCTGGCCTTTTTTTTTTGCGACCACTGATTATAGATGTCAAAGCTTTAAACTATACACCTTTCATGTCTAACTGACTAACAGGCAATTACAGACTTCATCAAGGCGAAACGAATGCCAAGCGGTATGAAAGACTACAAAAAAAAAAAAGCAGAAAAAATGGCTCATACCATACTATAGCCATACCTGAAGCATAGATAGATCTGCCATTTAACACCACGCATTTACGGCCAAATGACTGGTTCGAATATGCGATGACTTTGTCTTGGTCTGTTTAACTTTTAGTATGGCCGTATGGGTGTGTGTACGGATGACGACTTGCATAGGCCAAGACTGAAATGGCATGATGAAAAGTAAAATGAAAAATACGATAAAAAGAGCAGCAGCAGTTAATTTTTTATCTTTTGCCATTTTTGTTGCCGTTTGTAACTTTGATACCAAAATTGCAATAGGTGCTAATTACATATGGCTAAAATGTAAAGAAAAAGAGAAAAAAAACAAAAAGAAAATCAAGCAAAGTAAAGCTCTTTACACGTTGCGGCAACAATTCAACTGCAAAATAAGCTCAAGTTTAGTTGTTAAGGGTAAATTACGGAAATAAGACTTGACTTGGCATATCAAAGTCAATTTGATGTTTAAAGGAAATGCATCTAGAGGTCTGCATTTCAACACACACACTCACTCTCTCACTCAGTCACTGGCACTCAGTGCAGTTCATTTTGAAATATGGAGCTTAATTTGCTTGGTTACTTTTGTTAAGGAATTTTAAACAGAGAGAGCGCCAGAAGTGTTTGTTGGCAGAAATAATTACATGCGATTTTAGATTGGCAGTATTAACCTGGTTTATTAACAGCATGGTTAAAAGTGTCAAGAGGAATTTAAAGCAGTCTCAAATAGAAACTTAAAGGTATCAAATCCCCTACATTATATTTATTGGGTTTAACTGTAATGGGTAAATCCAGCAGATAGTAATGATGAACCACTTTCCTTGCATCATATTCATTAGCCAGTGGGAGTGAAAGATATCTAAAGAACTTTTAGAACTTATCAACCTTTTTAAGGCCTTAAAGTATGCCACTTTCTTCTACACTTCTTTCGCCTAATAGTATGCAATTATCTCTTAAATGGATACAAGAAATTCTTGTAAATCTAATAAAACGGATAAAATTTGCTGCTTAAAGCACAAACAAACTGCAAACAAGAAGAAAGAGAATATCATTCGTTTTAAAAAATCCTAAAAGTAGGCTAATGTTTTTAAAAATCTTGTATACTTTCTGGCAATAGGAAATAGCCTTGAAAGTAAGAAAAAAACTAGCACTTAAAGAAGTTGGAAAATGTAATATACAGCTGGCAATTTTCTTTTTCTCTCTCTTTTTTTTCCTTTTCTTGTTTTCATTATGAAATAAGAATTTTTCTTAAATTACGCCTGAAAGAAGACACTTAAAAAGCTTTTAAAAATAAATAAAATTGTAAGAATTTGAAAAATCATTTTGGAAGTTTTTTCATCTGTTTTTGTTTTTGTAAAAATGACATCAGTTTTGTTTTTCTTAAGCAATTTCAATATCCATTTTATTTTGTTATTAAACAATAATTTGCATACTTTAAGATAGAATTTTCTTTAGAATTGTTTACTTACATCTTTATGCTTGAGTTACAATTATTTCTGCTTTTGTTTTTCATGTATTTTATACTTTGGCTGGCTGTCTTCAAATATTGCAAGTCATCAAACTATCGTTACGGTTTTCTCTTACATCCCTAAACGTCCTCCTTTTAGCAGTTCAGTACCTAATTGTATGCAGTAGCATTGAACAATAATATTTTGTTTTGAACTGGCGGAAAAACCAAAAATAACAAATAATATGCAAATGATATTTACCTTAAACTGTGCAACCACAAAACAACTCTTTGCAAAAAAAAAACAAGGGATAGGGACAGGAATGTACTATGCATAAGGGCTACAAGACCAATGGTATGGGTATTTATATGGCTGGAACTGCTTGTTATACGTTATGTAATGCAGCCTTTATGTCTCATGGCTGTTGTCATAGTATAAAACATTAGATGAGCTGAATTGGAAATACTGTTTAGTACGTGTATGGATGGCTACACGACCATTGTATGTGTGGAGAGTAATTAGCATTTAACTTTTTGATGCTTCATAAAGTTTTGTTTCTGAACAACAGCAATAGCTTACACAGTACAGCTGGAATAGTTACAGCAATTGAAGCGCACACACATTAGCAATAGTTCTGTGACCAAAATGTGACTACATTTTGTGGCTGTATTAGTAAATTGTATTTAATATTTAAAATTTCCTACAAACACTTGGAAAACACTTGTCTATGGTATACGGTTATGCCACATATATGTGTGGAGAAAAGTGATTAAAATTATCACAAAATCTTTGTTAACCTCTTGGGGGAGGCTTGGTAATTAGTAAGAAATTAGAAACTGGATGTACTTCTTTGAATCTCTTCCAATTTAAGCAGATCAATTGTTGCTTTTGAAATAAAATTTCTTTTAGAACAACTCTTCCGTTATGTAATGATTTGATGATCATGATTTGCTCTAAAAGAAATTTTATTTCAAAAGCAATAATTGATCTGCTTAAATTGGAGAGATTCAAAGAAGTACTTCCAGTTTCTAATTTCTTTCATATGGACGAACAAGTGCGTAAAGAAGGAGCACAGGTGTTTCGTAAGCTTCAGTCAAACAAATTATGTTCCGTTCTTTTCTCAACTTTGTTTGCCCTAGGAAGATCCGTGCCATATTGCTACACTCTGCTCTATTGATAATGATGGCCCCCCACCGGACAATTGCGATTTTCATTGATCACTGTCCTATCGAAAGTCGCCATAGTCTAATAGGTAGTGTGTTGGCTTATTAGACGTGAGGCCACGGTTCAAACCCTAGGTCAGATATCTCGAACGAAATATGAAAAACATATTTCTTTGATGACTGCCGCTCAGCAGATTTCTGGCAGAAGCTCTAAATAAAATAAAATAAATAAAATCGCCATGAAAAGTTTCTCAAAAATCTGTCGTTCGGAGTCGACTTTAAACTGTAGGTCCTGCCATTCAGGTATGAAATTAACACACACGACATAAGTGGTGTAAGAAGCTAAGTTGTAATCCTTACTGAAGGGTTATAATGACCAATTATGTATGTATGATGAACTCTTCCGTTATTTAAGCATTAAAAAATATTACGGATTGAAAATTGTACGAACATGTGGACGAACAAGTCTCTAACGAATGTAACTGCGATATGTTACAGCTCAGAGGTATTTTGATTTCCTTAGTTGAACTAGGTATTCTCTCTTCGTTTCTCATTTTTGTTTGCCGCAGGTACGTACAATACTGCTGCTGTACTGATAAGTATGGCCATCCATTGTATAATTCTGATTCTCACTGTCCTAGTGAAAGGTATACTGATAGACTTGACATTGCAGAAACTGTGTAGCTGAGAAAGAGAAAATGGCCAATTTTCATTACCATATCTTGCATTTGAACACCGATTTTTACAACGAATTTATATTGTTAAATAGGCCATCTACTGAGAAATTTAACAAATTTTTTTTTACCAATTTTTTCTATGCTTTTTGTTTGTTAAATTTTGGCAAATGGAAAAATAATAAAAAGTAAAATAAAAAGAAATTATTTTTATAAATAGGCCTTCTACTAAGAAATTTAATAAATCTCCTTTTCAATGCTATTAATGGGTTAATAGATTTGCCTTTATCTATTATAAATTTATTAAATTATATTCTCTAAAACGTAAATTGTTTGTAGTTTAAATGGAAACCTCTGCTAAATAATATTATTAAACCGACAAGTGTAGAAATTCTCATATTAAAATGGAGATACAAAGAAAAATACATAGGAATGTTAGATTAGGATACATTTGTTTATCGTATAAAATTTCATTACTCTACAGTTATAATGATATGCGTACGTTAATACCGGAAGACTTCTTAGATAGCAGAAGCCAATGCAAAAGAGTTGATTGCATGCATATTAAATGTTAATTATACCAAAGAGATAGAGGGACCGAGAGGGGGTATAAACAAGTGAAAAACAATTTGTTGCATTAATTGTTGCATAATATTCTGTAATTAGATTGTAAATTACAAAAAATATTTAAGGAGTCTCGTTAGACCTGTTCTTCTCAAGGCCAGTAATATGTACAGATCAGAGCTCAGCAATGAGTATTCAAAAAGATGAGTAGAATCGAATCATACTCATAATTTCTGATACTTATACGCATTCATACTTATTTTAATATCATGGAACCGCTACTCATATTTAAAGTTTGAAGTACTCATCATATTCATACTTAACAACACGTATGATGTTGTTGATTTTGACTCTCCATAATTCAACATATACACGAATCACAAAATAAGTATGAGTCGCGTACGAACAGTAAAATACTCACTAAATGGTTGTATGGTTGCTCTGCTTGCTGCTCTGTCTTTTGTGCTTATGTGTCTTTTTTCTTGTTTTTGCAACAACAACTAAGACTGGAAATATTTAATGAATGATTCGAGTAACTCGTCACTATATATACACTGAGCGCCATAAGTGAGTCAACACCCACTATAATTTTAAACTTTTTATTATAAAAATATACCTGTAGCACAACAATAATTGAATTGTTGTTTTTGTTTTAACATTTTATAAGTAATAAATAAACGTTTTTATTTTTGGAAATTTATTCGACTATTCTCATTTACTTTTCTCTCTATTCTAAGAAAATGAGTTATTTCAGTGGTGTTTACTCACTTTTGGTGCTCAGTATTTTTCTAAAGTTATGAATCTAAATGAGTAGGCTGGCTTATGCATCAAACATATCACGAATGGTATGAGTTTGAAGTCAACGTTGTACGCATTCTCATTGCAACATGTACTTATAAATCAACGTTGTAGTGAGTATGAATGAATCAGAGTACATAGCTAAATTTCAATATTGTTGACTCACTTATATTCAAAACAAAAGCTAAAAAACAGTACATTGCTGGTCCCTGCTACAGATCGTAAATTTAGAAGACCAAGTCGCTTTTCCAGGTCTGGTAATGGTTTGCCAACTGCGTGAACCACTTTTTATCATCCTCCATTCCCCATTTCAAATATTCCCTGATGACTTAAAAATACTGCGAAAAAATAAAAACTTTATTTGCAAATAATTATCTTTTCTTCATAGCTTATGCCCTTAAGCTGAATCATGAGCATTTAACAAAAAGAAAACAAATATCTTTGAATGTATTATGACACTCTTAAGATATGTCACTAATAAAATACATAAACAAACAAACAAAGCAAAAAAAAAATTAAAAATATTTCTTAAGAGAATAAAGAATTCCTTTAAAAAAATCTGTTAACAAAACTTTGTTATTATTTACGCTGGGGATCATTGCAGGAACAGCTTTTAAATGCTTGTCTTTAAGAGACGCTTTAGACGCCATTTCCACTTGTCTATATGACAAATAACTTTATAAACATTGAAGCAATACAATGGCTTTACAACAATAACTTGCAACAAAAAAAACAACAAAAAAATTGACATAAAAAAGTAACAACAAATATTTAAACAGGAACAATAGACTGCCAAGGACATACATACATATACACAAACATATAAAAGCGTATGTATAAATATACGCTAGAGACTTCTTGCTGGCTCCTGTTTATACCATTGTATGAGTACGTATACATACACGTATACACCATAGTATTTGAAGTTTAACCACACTGACCATAGAAACATTTTAAACTGTCAGTTTTTATTTTTGCTTCGTTTCACTTTTTTTTCCTTCTCTTCTCTTTACAAAAGCATATTTTTATCAAAATGCTTCTGTTCTTTGCTTTTTTTATAAAAAAATTTTACTTTTCCCTGACCATTTAGTTTAAAAAAAGTTGAAATATTTTCTAAAAAAGAAGTAGAAAAATTAAATTGTTTATAAACACACTGTGATATAAAATAAATAAATAAATTTATATGTACATACATGTGTGTGTATATGTATGGCATGTTTCAAGTATCAAAAATCCATTTTAACTGTGGAATGAGTTTTTTTCTTGTCTGTGCGATAAAATGTAGGCAGTCAGGGTATTCACAGTTTGCTTACTTACTTAACTGGCCATTAACAACCCGATTAACGGATTTCGGCCTGCCTTAACACATCCTTCCAGGCGCCTCTGCTTCTTGTGCGCCTACGCCAGTTGGTCGCACCAATTGATGACGGGGCTTCCTCGATTTGGTCCTTTCAACGCAAACAAAGTCGTCCTTTTCACCGACTTCTGCAGATCCCCGCATCAAATACCGGTCTCGTCGGACCATCCTCCTCCATTCGAACGACATGGCCGAGCCAGCGCAGCCGCTGGATGTTAATACGCTGCACAACGTCTATGTCGTTGAGGAGCTCATACAGCTCTCTATTGGATCGTATGTGGAAATCATCGCCAACTCACACTGGACCGAAGATCTTACGTAGGAGTTTTCTTTCGAACATCCTCAAGACTGCTGTGTCAGTGCTTAATATTCACAGTTTAGAATGATTAAAATTATTAGGCAAGTAAGTAGTCTACACGGGTCGCCTTACAGCAAAAAAAACTCATGAATCTATGGTGTAACAAATTTTCACCACCTGCTGTGAGTTGTTGTCGTGATCTTTCAGAAAGAGTGCAGTGGTTTAAAAGTCGCATACCTCATATAATCTGGTCTGCATGAAATAAGTGCCTATGGGTAGATGACCATTTTTTTGGCAGTCATGTTTCTTATGTTAAGGGCTTCTATTGAAGCTTTATAGAACGTTTATCGAAGTGTGTTGTCTGTTTCCTAAGTCCAGAGGGCATATTCTAATTTTTTATTCCGATTTACAAGGCTAACTCATAGCGAGTGGTAATTTGCTTTGGATCAGCCACGTATTTTCTGCTTATCAAACCTTTTATCATGATTTTATGGATGTTGAGAAAGATAGCGAACAGACATCACCGTTTACGGAAAGTTGAAAATTCTCTGGTATTTTGGGGGCATTTGAAAGATTGAGGATTCCTTGTCCTTTGGAAGAGTTGATTGGTGTCCATAGGGGTATAATTACTGTGTTTGAGGGTTTTGGACGGGATTGATATAAAGTGAGTGCAATTTTAAAGCGTTAGACTTTTTCTTGTAAGGTTTTTTTAAGTCGCAGTTATATGGGTATATGTTAATCCACTGTGGTCCCAATATAGCCCATGTCATCACTTAAATTCAGCCTGAGCTATACGCTTGAGTCATGAAAAATTAAATAATTCACATGTGTTCCACTAAGGGAAGAAATCGTTGATATATGAGCGATATTAGGAATGCTTACAGTATATCCACGACACTCTAACTTTCTCTGGATATAGAAGATAAAGGAGATAATTTTTGGCCTTTCAGATTCTATTATTGTTGTGCTACATGTATATTTTTTATAATAGAAAATTTAAAATTATAGTGGGTGTTGACTCACTTATGGCGCTCAGTGTATGTTTGATCGTTTGGGCTTAAACAATTATGATTGTTGGGTGCCAATTGTAGGATCTATTTTGGTTGAAGAAGAGCAAGGAGAGGTGTCATAGCATAAGCATTATGTGTCCGCATATATTTCTATCCAAAACTTGGTTCAGATCTTAGAGATCCAAAATAGAATTTCTCTATGGGGTTGTATTAAGAATACAATTTTTGCGTTTTGGTTTTCCATTATTGCGACTTAAAGACTATATAGTCCTACTATTAGAACTTTCCGTTTGTGTAGAGCTTTAGTCTTTGAAGACCTGAATAATTTCACAAAATCAAATATTAAATATCTTAACATTCCCTTTATAAGGCATTGTATATACTGCCATAATGGACATATAAGTACAGAGGAAATCCTGTCATATCCTTCATCTAAACAACAATCATCAAACTGCACTACAAATTTAATAAGTATTTCGCTATAAAACTCAAACAATGTCAAAATGTTAAAGCTATTGTCCGACATACAGATACTGTGGAAAACATTGTTAAGATTTTACGCAAGAAAAACGAAGAAAATGAAAATAAAAAAAACGCAACAACATGAGAACAAACAATAGGGATAAAAGCTAAACAATCAAAAGGACTTGAAAGAACAAAAAACGTGAAAGAAAAAAACTTTTTAAGTTAATATTATACGAGACATAGAATATTAACACTAGCTTAACAGTTAACACTAGTAAAGCCTTGTTTTAAGGTTAGGCAGGTGAGTATATTTGTTTAGCAATGAAATTATTTAATAATGCCACGGCCTAACGTCTGTTATTCTTTGAAATCATTTGAATACCGTATATCCTGTCAACCTTTTTATTTATTCCAACCTTTTATTTTTCCTCTCTATTTTTTATTTATTTTTTGGCTTACAGAAAAAGGTCAGGTTGGTTTTTCATTTAATGCAATATTTTTCGTTTTTCCTTTTCATTTTTTTTTTCATTTTTTGTGTGAACGAATTTAATTTTATATTTCCGCCCTCGTAATGGAGACTTCCGTTTTATAGTCTAACACCGGCAGCAGTTTAACTGCTGGCGGATTTAAATAAAATATTTTCCAATGAAATTACTTAAATCCAACAACAACAACAGCTACAACAATAACAATAAGCATTAGCATTGGCATTAACGTAAACGTTAACATTATTGTACCATTGCTGGTACAAATCTTACAAATTTCGTTACGAAATACTCGAAATTAATTCATGAATTCTTTTTCATTTTTTTTCGTTTTTGTTTTTATTTTTGCCTTTCTTCTGTTGCAAATCCATGCCAGTTAACGTTACGTTTAACTATTCAAGCGTATTTCAAGAGTGTCTTCATTGAATTGTGAATAATGCTCGTCGTAATTACTTGATTTGAATTTTTCATCAAATTCCGCATAAATTCATGCTGTAAAGTAATAAATAAACAATTAAAATATCAAGGTTTACACTGCTTAACCTTTTCCCCTTAAACAACTCTACTGGATTTGTAAAGTATTTCAGATATTTTCTGTAACTCAAATATGAAGTGCCCTATAAACAGCCAAAGTCGCTTTGGATTTACATATGTATGTACGCCTGATGTAAGTACATATATAGGCAGTTTCAAGTTTGCCGTGGTTTCACATCTAATAAGCCAAGACACTACCTATTAGCTTGCGGTGACTTCAAGCCTAGCCTCATCAATTGCATAAACAGCCTTAGCTATTTTCGGATATGTAGGCTTCCATATTACCTCCAAGTGATTCTCTTAAAAGTCGCTGCAGTCTAGCAGGTAGTGTGTTGGCTTATTAGACGTAAGGCCACGGTTCTAACCCCAGGTCAGACATCAAAACGAAAATACGAAAAAATATTTCTTCGGCACCTTCCTCTCAGTAGATTTCTGGCAAAAACTCTGAGTGTAAATAAAATTGCCATGAAAAGTTTCTCAAACTTCTGTCGTTTGAAGTCAACTTTAAACTGTATGTTCCGCTATTTATATATATGAAACTAACAAACACAACATAAGTGGTGGGGAAAGCTAGGTCGTAATCCTGTATGTATGTAAGATTTCCGTAAAAGAGGTTTGCTCAGCTTTACATAACTTTATTAAGGAAATTTCTCTTGCCATAACATACTGTTACGTTTTTGCCTTTTAAAAACGTTTAAAATATGAGCTCGTAGATTGCAAATAAAATAAAAATAAATTTGTGTTTAGTTTTAATTAAAATTCTTTATTAATCGCCACTGTTCACAACTTGATGTATGCAACAACAATTGCTTTTCTTTGTTATCCCTCTGTGTATAGCCTTTTGCATAAACAGTAACAATTACTAGACAATTATTCGACAGATGTTTGTAACGGAGATTTTCAAACCACGATTACTCTCTTCAAACACACCGTGTCTTCACATAAGACTGACTGAGCTTCACTCACTCTGTCGCCTGCTTTGCCTTGCTTTTTATATGGCAGAGTAAACAGTCTGATGAATGCTTTTGAAGGCGAATGCTCGTGGCTTCGCCTTCTCGAAATCTCTATAAATGTAAACAGCGTTGTTTACATTTATTATTGCAGTATTGTTTGTGTATTTTTGTTTACTTGTTTACCATTTTTTATGCTAAATAAATTAAATAAATTATAAATTAAATTAAGCAGTACGATAATTTGTAAACAAGTTTGTTTACTACATTGTTATGTTTTTGTTGCTTTTGTTTATGATTTTAATGTTAAGCGAAGTGAAAGCAAAACACCAGTATCTAGATTTTTAATTTTTTCATTTTCGTAACAATGCAATTGCCGAGTCCATTAATCTTATAAACATCAAACAATTTCTTGATACCTTGATAGCACAAATGTGACGATAAAGGCACCTCTTTAGAGAATTCATTAAGTAACTGAATATTTAAAACATATCTTTTGCTGTAGGGTATCTAATGTGTAGTCTGCCTTGGCCAATTATAACTTTCTTTCTTGTTAAATACTGCACTGCAGTGTAGTAAAATTCTACATTTTCTTTTAACCCTTAAGCGTAATCCAGATTGTTTTGCCTTTTTCAACAGCATTTGGTACCGGGTCTTCGTATAAGCTTAAAACTTTTCTTTTTAATTTCTTTATAACTTCAACTATGATGATGAAAATAAATTAATTGCCATTGTTTAACAGAAAAACAAGAAGAAACACATACACTTTTGCTCTGTGTGTATCGGTATCTCTCCGGGGCTAAATCGATAAGTTTAGTAGTGAGTTTTGGTTTTGTTTTGTTTGTAAGTTTTTCATTTGGCTTCTCTGGCTTCACCGAATGCGAATTTTATTACGAAAAGTGCATCAATTGTTTTGGCCCCAAATGATTTTCTGATTTACGTTTTAATAACACGCAAAGCCACTTGTCTTTCGAGTAACTAGAGAACGAACTCAAGTGTATTATCAAGTTGTAATGAAAACATTAACAATAAAAACAAAAAAAACTATGCTCCTCTGTACAGAGCACTCTTACTCTTCTACACAACTAAACTCACAGTCAAAATCAAAATCAAAAATCAACTCTTTTACTTGTGAAAACTTATTTCATTTTTTTCTTTTCTTACGTTTTCATACTGTGAAATTCGAATATGGTTATTGAGTTTTGACAAGTTTTCTGAAAAAGAATGTGATTTTTCTATGAGGCACGAGAGGAGCAGGAGGTAAGTGTAAAGAGAATAGCTGTGTGGTAAAATGTTAGTTATTAACATAAAATTTATAAAACTATGATTTACAATGTTTTTGCTGTTGCTCTGTTTTGTTGTTGTTTTTTGTGTTACCTTTTGTTCTTTTAACAAAAATGAAATTCATTATGATTAAAGGAAAATGAAAAATACGAACAATTAAGGATTTACGTGATGTAGAGCACTCAAAAAGTTAAAAGATTGTAAAGCCACAGGTTTGTAATAGAATGGAATGGAATTTTGCGGTTTGAAAGTAAAATAACCTGGATTTTTAAAACAACAAAAAAAAAATAGTTTTTTTAGGATATACACAATGTTATATACACAATGAGAAAGAAAAGTCGTTTCAATCAATTGATATTGGCATTTGATATTCTTCAACGAATTAATTACGATAAAAAAATATTCCACTAATTTCTAGTTAAAATAGAAACATAAATTGAAAGCTTCTAAAAGTCAATTTCCTTTCATGAAATAAAAAACAAAGGTTGACGAGAATTTATTCTACAACAAGTTTCGCTTTTGTCTTAACAAGTATAAGAGAACTTTAATCAATTTTTAGGTTAACATTTGACTTTAGAAAGGGAAATTATGTTTTTTAATAAGCTCACATTTATTCACTGAGCTTTAATTATAGAGCCCATGGCAGCATAGCGTTTAACAGTATTTAAGTTTACGTTTCACTAATCCACCATTGTTGATTCGTCTCGGATCCATTAGAGCTATGTATGTAACGTGGTAGCTTTAGACAGTTTTTTTTAATACACAATTCATGCAGAATCGAACATAACCACATAAGACATGCAAAGTTATATTTACAATATGTCCAAATTTCAGAAAATAATGACCTTTTAAAAATGTTTCTCTACGAAGAAGAATCAAGGTTTGATCTTTTAACACATTGAACTTAATTTGTGTTATGCATGTCTTTCAAGTACAAAGCTCTAATCACTACAAGACTGTCCACAAAAATATCAGTATCTTTTTCGGTTTTCAATCTAAATATTACCTCGGTTGATATTTTGAAATCGCCATAGTCTAGTTCATTGTGTGTCGGCTTATATGACATGAGGCCTCGGTTCAAACCTCAGGTCAGACATCTCCAACAGAATGAAATGTGAAAAAATATTTCTTCGGCGACTTCCTCTCAGAAGATTTCTGGCAAAAACTCTGAGAGTAAATAAAATTGTCCTGAGAAGCTTCTTAAAAATCTGTCGTTCCGAGTCCACTTTAAGTTGTAGTGGTCTGAGAAGCTAGGTTGTAATTTTGACTAAAAGGTTGTAATGACCTTATATGGATGTATGACCTTCTCCAATGAAAAAGAGCCAAGATCCCATCGGTCTTAAGTCGTGTTATGCGTGACTGCGACAAATACAACATTACAAGACTATGCACAAAGATGTTGATTTTCTTTTCCGGTTTTCAATGTAAATATTACCTGTTTGTGTTTGACTTCTAGAGTTTATCAGGCTAATATCAAAACCATTCTTATTCCCATACTTGACGTGTACTATGAATAACGTTCTTAAATGATGTTCATTTAAGATGTGCTTCGTAAATTTTCCATTTTGATTTACTGGATAATTGAGGAGCAGGTTAATCGTTGGCACTTCCGAAACCAATATTTTTTTGTCTTCAAGATTAAGTCCCATGAGGAAGAACTGACATATAGTCAGGTGGATGCACTTGCGTGCATATGAATTTTAAATATGATGCTTGTGACCAATTGCTTTCATCATACACACCGTATGATTATTGGCTCAATAACCCTGAAGCATGAGCTCACACAGAACGGAGCTTAGTAAATAGTTTTTGCCAAAATCTTTCTAACCCTGGGTTGATGACTATTTTCTCCGGTTCGATATGTTTCTATCACGATCGTCTAAAAATATGAAATTCGGTGAAGTTTGTTATGTAACTTTTGTGGTGATACATTAGAGCACCACCCTCTCGTTACTTATGTGTCATTGTATGATAAGTATTACAACTTGCCGTTAAAGGTAACTTTAGCTAAAGTGAACTTTAAAGTCAACTTTAATATCTTTTCGTTATTATAACCTGCAGATAAAATAAAGTTAACTTTTTCAAAGATATGGCAAATTTTTCAAATAAAACAAGTTTTTTTTTTAAACGTAATGGCAACAACGAGCTTCTTTTTGTTGTGTTTGCTCAGTTTGTTTATATTTGAAGTTAACATATTGAAAATAATTTATAATATGGCAAGTTCAGACATAAACTTAACTTTATAAGTTACGGGTAGGATGATTTTCCCTTTAACTTAACGCTCACTTCTACCTTATTGTCCACTTATAATAATGAAAAACAAATTATCTGGCCTTTAGAATCCAGCCTTTAATTAAAGGCAAGTTTAGAGAATTATCATATCAAAAATATATGACACATTTCTTTTGGATAAGTATTTTCCTGCTAACAAACTGAAACTTACCACTCGTGGCTATTACATATGGAGCACCAACAAGTTGATCTGAATATTTTTTCTTCTTAATTATTCCTTTTGTATTACCATATAGTAATTGATTATTTGTAACTAATTTTTAAATATATTATCCTCCTCCTTAATTTATGTTGAATAGAATACTTTTTTAAAGACAAACAGTTCTTATTCAATACCACCTCTTAGTTAGTTTCATAATAAAAAAACTGAAAATAAACTGAAAATAGCAAATCTAAGAGAGATCAAAATTATAATTGCAAATTATTGCCATTGAAAATGTGAAAGCTTTTAAACTGTTTTTGGTCTTCGTCTATTATGCAAACAGCTGTGGTCTCACGCATCACTTTTTTCTCTTGTTTGTTTCTATTTTTTTTTTTTTTTTATTTCTCTACTTCAAGCCACTGGCTTGTCCAAGTGCTTTGGCTTTTGCTTGGAAATACTATTCTATAGAACAAAAATGGAAACAAAATCTGGAGTTAAAGTTAAAGGAGGTGCTATTATTTATAGAATACAAAATACCTTATTTAGTTAAGCAAACAACCAGGTGAATTAACAAAAAAAAAGCAAAAAAAAACTTATAAAAAATAACAACAAAAAACATATTAGAATCAATTTACCATATAAAGTTAAACAGGCAGAGCTTTACACACAACACACACTTAAACAGCCTAGTAAGTACAAACAGTATTGGTGACATTGGCAAGCAATTGCAAACAAAACAAAGTAATCCATAGGCCAAGTCAGTACGGCAGTATGCAGGATCTAGAAAGTAAATACACAGACACCTTAAATATAAAAACAAACAGAAAAAAACTGAAACAATACAATATAAAATTGAATAAAGCCAACAAATTAAGGCATTTAAAAGCGTGGTGGAAGCAGAAAACAAATAAAATCATGAACAAAAAAATAGTAAAAATAAGCAACAGCCGTAATTGCATGGTAATGAGTTTAAAAAGGAATAAAAACCTAACCAAGCTAGTCTATGCCAATGGATAACTGCAAGTACTACAATATGAAATGCATTAAGCCTCGACGAATTTTAATAGTTAATCATTGGCCATTAAAAAATTCCTTTCTTTTGTTATAAAAATTTATTTCTTGTAGTTCTTTCAGTTCGTTTTTTCATTACTTCAGTCTTTGGTTGACTTATTATTTAAATATGAACTGAAGGAATATAATTTGATAATTTATTATGTCTACAGATTATTTTTGGTCATATTTATGCTTAAATCTAACAGTGAAGGGCATATTATTGGCTCATTTCAATGAACGCAAAGAGAATACTATCAACAGGCCCCATACCATTATAATTTCTTCTCATGTCCTGATTCCCTCGACTTTAGAATGCTGTTCATTAATAGTACTGCCTAGTACTTGATAAGCACCCAGGAGTTTCCTTGTGAGATTCATTTTTGCCACACAGATTTCAAGTATATTTTCAAGTGATTCTTAAAAAGTATTCTGCTAGCGGACAGTACAATATCTGAAGGACAGTTAATATCCTCAGTTTACTTTTGGATAGTCTGACACTCCATCAAACCTTTGTTTATTGTAACTACCCAGCAAAATTTTGGATTACCTCCAACCCACTTGACTAGAGGAGAATCTTCACCTTTCTTTTATCCACCCATTCGCCGACTATATCCACAAAAACTTCTTTTTCCACTTCTCAGAAAAAATATGTCGGCGGCGTGGAAGCCTCAAGGGATCTCAGTTTAATCCGATATAGCGTTGACCGTTTGTCATAAATTTCCGTAGGTCCCGCCACTAATGGATAAAATTAACGCACACCAACATAACTAGTGTGAGAAGCTAGGTCGTAATCCTAACTGAAGGGTTGTAATGAACAATTATGTATATATGTTAAGCCTGGAAGCCATAATTTGAGAGATGTTTTGAAACAACAGTGAACTCGCGAGAAAAAACCAACAGAAGAAAGAAATTAGGTCAACTGAAGGTAGCTGATTTCAAGTGATAAGATTTCTTGGATATAAGTAAATCTGAAAGACTAGTGATCGACTGTCAGGCCACACATTATGTTGTGTGTGTTAATTTTATGCATGAGTAGCGAAGACTACAGTAAAAAGCTGATTCCGAACAACGGGTTTTTGAGAAACTTTTCATGGTAATTTTATTTACTCTCGAGAGTTTTTGCCAGAAGTCGCCAAGGAAATACTTTTTCGAATTTCATTTTGTTGGATATGTCTGACATGCAGTTTGAACTGTGGCCTTATGTATAATAAGCCACACGCACTAGACTATGGCGACTTCAAAATATCAGCTGAAGTAATATTTACATTGAAAACTGATATTTTTGCAGAGAGTCTTGCACTATGTTTGTGACAGTCACGCATAACACGAATTAGGCCCGATGGGTTAAAAGAACAAACCTTGGCTCTTATTCGTAGAGAAAAATATTTAGAAGGTCATTAACTTCAGCGAATCGGACATATTTTAAATATAACTTTGTATGTCGTACATGGTTATACTCGATTCTGCATGAATTGTTTATAAAAAAAAAACCTGTCTAAAGCTACCACGTTACATACATATTTCTAATGGATCCGAGACGAATCAACAATGGTGGATTACTGAAATGTAAACTTAACTGCTGTTATACGCTATACTGCCATGGGCTCTGTAATTAAAGCTCTGTAAATAAATGTGAGCTTATTAATAAGCATAATTTCCCTTTCTAAAGTCAAATGTTAACATAAAAATTAGTTTTTGCCAGAAATCTGCAGAGAGGAATTAGTAGAGGAAATATTTTTTCGAATTTCATTTTGTTGGAGATGTCTGACCTCGGGTTTGAACCGTGGCCTCACGTCTAATAAGCCAACACACTATCTACTAGACTACGGCGACATCAAATGATATTTGAGAATAATCAAGACATGTATGCATTTTGAACCCAACTGTAGTATAATTTCTCTCCCTCACTGCAATATTAAGATCAAGCCTAAAGTCCAAAGGCTTTTATACGACGATAGTCATACATACACATACATATACTGGCAATATACTTTTAAAAATTGTATTGATTTATAAATTAAACTGACCATATTCATATCAACTATTCAAAGACCAAATGCAGTTTTCAGTTGGTTTTTTTTTTGTGTTTTCATTTCGATTAAATGCCCAGACCATGTTTTAATATTAAATCATAATAAAAGAACACAAAGAAACGGGCATAAAAAACAACAACAACAAACAAATTGCAAAAATCTGAAATAAAATTGGATCATTGCCTTAATAAATCACAACTTTACATTCAATGCAGCAGCAGCAGCAACAGCATCATACAACATGTATGAGTCAAAAAAAGGGTGAAAAAATATGAAAAAAAAAGAATTAAAAAAATGAAAATTATTGAAACTGGAATACAAAGAGAAATATAAAGGAACTGCAAAAAAGAACACGAAAAAAATGGAGTTGAAATTAAAAAATCATACGCGGAATAAAGAGGAAAATCACAACCAACCAAATGCAATTAACAATAAAATAACATGTAAAAGCAAAATTTGTTCGTTAAAAAGTGATTTTTAATATGAAATCTTTTGCTTATGTTCATGAATATGAATCAGAGATAAACTGTACCCTACAGGCCAATAAGATCGAATTTAAGAGCCAAATAAATAAAGTACTCCATAGAAAATAAGTCGACCAAATTAGAAAAGCACAATAGTACTGAAGCTCAAAGGCTTGGCTTGGTTTTCCAAACGGCCCTAAAGTGAATATGCAGAGCACCGACGAGAAATACACGTTTTGAACACAGCTGTGGTAAAGAAATTAGGTTTCTTCTGCAACGCAATCCATCGAACCAATAAATAAAATATCGTACAACAACCACATTTTACATAGGCTGCCTTCCAAAATGTTAGTTGCTTTGTGTTTGAACAAAGTATCGTGTTTCATAATGCCGCTGTACAAAATATATACAAAGTATTCTATTTCAAAACTACTGCTACTACTAGATACTGGTGTTTTGCTTTCACATCGCTTAACATTAAAATTATAAATAAAAATACAACAACAAACACCAGTATACAAAAAAAAAAAAAAATGGTAAACAAGTAAACAAAAATTCAACAACAAACACTACAAGAATAAATGTAAACAAAATACACAAACAACGAATAATGAAACAAAGATGTTAACATTTATAGAGATTTCGAGAAGGCAAGTACACGAACATTCGCAGTCAGGAACATTCAGTCTGCCATATAAAAGGCAAGACAAAGCAGGAGAGTGAGTCAGTAAAGTTCGGTCAGTCTTGTGTGAAGACGCAGTGTGTTTGAAGAGAGTAACCGTGGCTTGAAGATCTCCGTACCAAAAATCTGTCGAAGAATTGTTTAGTAATTGCTATTGTTTATATAAAGAATGGAAACAGAGTAATAACAAATAAAGCAATTGTTGTTGTTTACATCAAGTTGTGGACAGTGAGTGGCACACAGAATTGTCCGAATAATAAAGAATTTTAATTAAAAACTAAACACAAATTTATTTTTATTTTATTTGCAATCTACGAGCTCATATTATAAACGTTTTTAAAAGGTAAAAACCTAACAGTATGTTTTTTATTAATTCGCTTTCACTGAAACCTCTAATTGCCCTCAAACTCTGTGAGAGGTAAGTACACCTCTGAATCAGAATCAAGTCGAAAATCATGGAGACACAAGTGCGGTTAGCGAAAACTCGATGTAAAATTAATATTGCTAAAACAATCGAATCAATAGAGTGAATTGTGTGTATAATTGTCTTAAATGTAATGCAATGTAGAGCATCATGTAAGCGAATATCACCCGAACTGCAACTTTTCTTGTTTATTTTAAAACCAAAAAGAATTTTAACTAAGGATGGGTGGTTAAATTGAACAGATTTTTAATTTTTGGTTCACTTAATTGCCCAAATGGAATTGAAAACCATGCAGACAATTAAAGAAGCTGTATAAGAAATATCAATTTTGCTATCAGAAGGTCGTAAGGTTAAGTTTTAAAACGACGTCTTAAAATCAAGTTAATCAAAAGCTATGAAGAATTTCTGCAAAAAAGGTTTTTAGCAGAAGGCCATTAATTTTTTATTTGATTTTAAAGCATAAAACAATAAAAAAAATTTTAAAAATTTTAGTTTTATGTACTCCTTACAAAGTATCAATAAATAAATAAGGACGACTATGAATTTCCACATGCCATAGGAAAATTTTTTTAAAATTCTTTACCACCATCGACACTGCCACCGCCAACCCAATGCAAAGCATATCTCAAATGACTATTAAACAAATATCTGTCTGTCTGTCTGTCTGTCTGTCTGTCTGTCCATATGTATGTCATGTAACATACAATATAAACAACAGCAACAACAACAACAGCAGTATGTAAAAAAAATGTTTTTGCAATAAAAAAAAGCCAAAAAAAATGGAGAAAAAAATGTGTGTCATTAAATAAATGTGGTGGTGTTTTAAAGGAAGACAATTATTGACAAGACAATACCTTTTAGCGGAAAGATAATTAATCTTGACATTATCTAAACAAGCATAAACAAATAAACAACAAAAGCTAACAAGAATAACAACAACAATAAGAGCGGCAGCAGTCACTAACCGCAACCGAGATTATATGACTAGATCGAGGGAACAACAGCAAAAAAATATTGTATGTACATGGCTTATGTAAATAAAAATTTAAGGCTTAAATATTGTAAAACAACAGCAGCCGCTTTACTCGTATGCGATAAAATGTTGAAACATTAAGAAAATATGTTACAAATTGATGTGTGTTCGTTGGCTTTTGCAAAATTAAAAAAAAAAAATTAAACAAAACAAAAACGGAAAGAAAGATATTCCAGTATTGGGAGTTGAAGTGCATTATTAGGGTTACAGAAACAATAAACAACTAAAGATTGCTGATTATATAGAATTTTCCAAAAGGGTTTTACGAATTTTGAACGGTTTAGAACTAGCCATATTATTGTAGTCGCCGAGAGTCCACAGTTTAAACCCCAGGTCAGACATCAAAACGAAAATATGAAATGGCGATAGCCTCTCAGCAGATTTCTGGCAAAAACTCTGAGAGAAAAATATTTTCCCATGAAAAGTTTCTCAAAAGATCTGTCGTCCGGAGTCGACTTTAAACTGCAGGTCCCGCAACTCATGTATAAAATTAACACACACAACATAAGTGGTGTGAGAAGCTAGGTTGCAATCCTGACTGAAGGGTTGTAATGACCGATTGTTGGAGCCGTATCTGTCAAATTAGTTGCCATTGATTCAGTTTGTTGTGCCATATCTCCATGGAAGGATAAGCCATTCAGCTACACGAGTAAGTAAAAAATTGTTTTATCAATTTATTCTGTTGTGGACACGTATGCTTCTCATCAAAATTTCATTTTTGTATGAATTTGTACGTGGAGAAGCAATCCACATGAGCTCCAAGAGCTCACAATGCATTCCGAAGAAGTTACTGTTTGTCATTACGTTGTTATGTTATTACGTTTTAAAAACGTTTAAAATATGAGCTCGTAAATTACAAATAAATTAAAAATAAATCTGTGTTTAGTTTTAATTAAAATTCTTTATTATTCGCACAATTCTGTGCACCAAACTGTTCACAACTTGATGTAAACAACAACAATTGTTTTGATTGTAATTCCTCTGTTTACACCCTTTACATAAACAATAACAATTACTAGACAATTGTTCGACAGATCTTTATAACAGAGATCTTCACAGCACGATTACTCTTTACAGACACACTACGTCTTCACACAAGGCTGACTAACCGATTACTAACCGATGACGTCATCTATCCATATATTCTTGTGGGGAAGCCATCTCTGCCAATGGTAAGCTCTATAGGGCGAAGATTTTGATTTGAAGTGATTGATCAGGACACCAATGACATATGAATTTAACAGAACAACACAACGTACCAACAACTCGTGCCTATTTTAAGTGGGATTGATGTGAACTGGCCAACGAAATTGTGTAATTAAATCCCGTTAGACTTTTCCTTGTTGGTCGCTAGTTTATGCTAGTAGGCCACAAACTATAGCATTCCTCAGAGTCAAGATAACAGATTAATTGGAAATTCAAACGTAATTCACGAACAAAGGGATACCCGGCTATGCAGCCATTTAATGATTGTAATAAATTGCAATTAATTAATCAAGCTACAGCCAATACGAGTGTTTACTGGAGTACAGTACCCAATTACTACTTTGGAACTCTATGTTGAGATGCTTAGGTGTCTGTGAAATCAGGATTTGATCTTTTTTCTATTCATTCGTACACCAGACTATCCAACATCTAAAATAAAAGTAGCTTCCGACACAGAAATCTTGGCCAACGATGCGACAAGAAAAAAGAAATGCCAGGATTGTGTTGTTCCATTATCAATCGAGATCTAAACGATTATTTTAATTTGATGAAAGGGGATTCACTGCAGGATTAAAATTCAAAGCAGGTTAGCATGCATATTAGAAAATGGAACTGATCTAGAGGCAATTAATGCCAATAAATCTGGCTCAGTATGGAATACGCCCAATAAATTGTGCGTTAAACTTAAAAATAATCCATTCAAAGAACCTTACTTGCGTCATAATTGGCCATTAATCGATATCGATACCTGGGGAAAAAGGTATAATTCGGTTCACAGCCAAACTTTCTTCTTTTCGATCAATGCCAAAGCCTTAATGATCCCTTAACACTTCCAAAACTCTATATAAAGCAACAATCCTTAAACTTTCTTTTTATTTTGTTTCTCAGCAACCACTAGCTACACTATCTAAACAACTTAAACACCTGATACCTTCGGTCATTATTGTCTTCTGCATCAAATACTGTTAATCCACTTGTCATTTTGCAGAACGTGTACGTATTGTATTTGGCGAAAAACAGTCAAATTTCATGAGTTTTTAAATCACACTGTTGTCCACTTAAGTTTTATTGCACAATAGTTGAGCAATAAAACCATTTTTAGTCAATACCAACACCAATCTTTCACCAAAAACAACAGAAGAAAAAACAATTCTAATTCCATTTGGCAATTGCAGCAGCAACAGCATCATCATCAACAACAGTCTCATAATTTAGGATTTTATGCTGCATTTGGATGTTTTAGTAACTTTAGTTAAGCGTTCATCAAATGCTCATAAATATGGGAAGCTTCGTGGCAAAGTAGGCAGACAGCAAACCAATAGGCCTGTTTCCTATCAAGCTTAAGGAGAAGTCAAAGGAAAAACAAGCCAAACTTATAGTATATCTTGGCCGTTTGTGAATTTTTGTTATTTTATGGGATATTATTGGCATAAACTGTTTTGAGCGTGTATAATGCAAGAACAAAAATCTATATTTTCAAGCGCTGAGTAGCTCAATTGTTGGGTTGCATTTTAAAGATGCACCTTGCATTCATTGTTAAACAGCATTGTCCAGGATTGTCTTCTTTCTTCTGTTTTTTGTCGTTTTTCTACTCCTAAAAACTGCATCATTCTTTACAATAATGTCATGATTTTCAAAGAGCATTTTTTTCTTTCTTTCTGTGTGCCATTCTTTTGTTTGGTCAAACTCAACAACAAACAACATCAGTGCTCAACAGCATTAACAGTGTACCACCACCATACATTGCTTCAGTATTCTAGGGAAGCTTTGTTGTATGGCTGTACACAGGGTTATATTGAATGGGGCAGCAGCAGCAGCAAAAAAAAATGGCATCTTCTCCAGTGCTCACATAAAAATTGACATACACACAGCATGTTGCTTGCCAACATGATGAGGATGAAGAAGATGCTGCTGCTGCTGCTGTTGCAGTTGCTTGACGATGATGCCTGTGAATGTTTACTGTAGCTCTACTCTATGGTAGTAGCATGGACTACATGACTAGCTTTACTGGCTCATATGGCTTGTTGCTGTTGTTTACTGGCTTATTGCTTACTTCAATAGCTGTATGACTGGCTGCTGTTCGTTTGTAGTTTTTTGGTTTTTGTAGCTTCTTATGCTGTGGCATATTGAGTGCTGATGATGTTTGTTGCCAATATTTAAACAGTAAGTGCTTTAACAGAAATATAACCTTGTATTATATTCCTTAACGCTATAACAGCCATAATTTTTTTTTTTTCTTACTCGTCCTCTTTGTTGTTTTTGTAATGGCAGTTGTTGTAAAAATTGTGTTTGTGTTAAGTCGTTGGGTTTTTGTTTTTTGGTATGCCACAAGAAATTGTGTGATTTATTTGATGTGTCAAATAAAGCGTTCAATTAGTGACTTAAATTGTGTTCATATGTAGGCAGTAGACTATATATGCGGGACTCTGGCACATAACCCAGCGAAAGTTTCTGTTTTCAACTTAAACTTTGTTTGTTTATAAAGTATTCGGTCATTAAAGGCTTCAAATCGTTTTATGATAAGCATCCTACACAGCTTATTTTAGACAGTATCACAGGCGGATAAAATTTTTAACCTAGAAACCAAACTGTACAATACCTTTCTAAAGACTTTTGGTGCACTGAGTCCATAACCGCCCTCTGAATTTCTGTATCATTCTAGATTTTCAGATATTCAAACTAAAAAGACAGAAATATACATATATTTTGGTTGGAGTGGATATTACGCATCCAATTAATTTTTTTTTTTATAAAATCTCGTTGCAGTATCTGAAGGTGTTAAGCTTACTGCTTATCATTCAAGATATTGGCGTATAAAAGTCGCTAGATGTAATAGAGTAAAGGTTTAAGTTCCACCAACTTGTATTACGTCCAACGGCTAGGATAGTCTTGTATTTCTTGGTTCCCTTTAATATCTACAGACAGAAAGTTACAGTCAAATCGAGTGAGCAAAGTATGTGCTCTATGATACTTACTTAATTAGTCTTTACAGCCCTTTAGTTAGGATTACAACCCAGCTTCTCATACCACTTATGTTGTGTGTGCTAATTTTATCCATAAGTTGCAAGACCTACAGTTTAAAGTCCTTTCCGAATGACAGATTGACTCTCACAGTTTTTTCCAAAAGACTGCTGATTGTAAGTTGTCCAAAGAAATATTTTTTCGTTTTGTTTGAAAAGTCCGAGCTGGGACTCCAACCCCTAACCAAGAGGGAAATCATGTCCAAACGCATCGCTTCGAATTGCTACTCACGTACGGTGTATGCAACCTTTGTTTTACCATGAGGCTGCATCATTGTGCGTGAGGGCGTTGGTAGACGCATTGTTTCCAATCGTGCTTAGAGCACCGTGGAGTGTGCTATCATGGTGAAACTCACGATAAGATCTGGACTAATGTCCGAGCTGGGGATGGAACCACAGGCTCTCCCTTAAGAAGCCAACAAACGACCTACTAGACTACGGCGACCCTGTGATACAGCAATCACCTACTTTTTCTAGTCCAGAAATCATCCAGAGTTTTTTAGACTCTCAATATTCATGCTCAACAGCGCAGTGTGATTATATGAGTAGTAGAAGCCAGCCTCACTGGTGCAGCAGCCTTGAGAGTATTCGAGAGAAAAGTCCTAGGTAAGATCTTTGGTCCAGTGCGAGTTGGCGATGATATCCGTATCCGATCCAACAGCGAGCTGTGTGGGATCCTCAACGCTATAAACATTGTGCAGCGGCTCCGCTGGCTTGGCCATGTGGTTCGAATGGAGGAGTATGCTCCGCCGAAACGGGTATTTGATGCGAGGATCTGCGAAGTGGACGACCTTGTTTGCGTTAGAAGGATCAAATCGAGGAAGCCCTGTCATCGATTAGTGTGACCAAGAAGCAGAGACGCCTGGAAGGATGTGTTAAGGCAGGCCGAAATCCCTTAATCAGGTTGTTAATGGCCAATTAAGTAAGTAAGTAGAATACTGCCTCCCTTTTTTCGATATAAAGCTTGCCATGTACCTAATAAGTGTAAAATATGTTCTTCTTCCACGACTCTGTTTACGTCACGTGAGCAAGATCTCTGAACCTTGCACGATTACCTAGAATACAATAAAAATTAATGCCAAGGTCAACAACTCAGAACGTATTCCTTTACAAACTGAGGAAATTTTCAGCAAAAGTTATCTAATTAGTATCTATCTTAGATGATACCTTACGGATCAGCGACCGTCCTTTAGTTTCGATGAATATAGGAATAAAAGCAAAGTCTCCTACTACATTGAAACATCTGAAGACTTTCGAAGAATCTCTCGATTCTTTGTTTTTAACCGGATTTAAGAATTTTTTTTGCTGGGTTTATGTGCTCAACCCAAAAGTACATGCTTAGAGTTATAAATATAGGTAAAGTTATATGGTTATTGTTGAAAAATTTCCAATATTGTGAGCCATTTTTATTCTGTTACAATATGCTGTTGCATATTGTGTTTTTATATTGTTGTTGATATTTCTTTTCTTTTCGTTTTTTCTGTGTTTATTTCTCAGCCATATCTGCTTAACTTATGTTTGACTTTATTAGCCAAGACATTGCTTAAGCTTACACTTGCACAGGTTGTTTGCTTTTCTTTGTAATGCAGCTATGGACGTATTATGATTCTTTTCTGTTTCAGTTTTCAACTAAAAATATAGCGTATGCTTCTTTAGCGTTTTAAACTTAGCTTTAAATTCTCATCTTAAGTTTCCTTTGTTTATTGTTTGTTGCTAGTGCTGTTGTTAGTGTTTGTCTAAAGGCTTCCTAGTAGTAGTTTGGTTTTATAAATTTTAATTTAATATAGAATTTTTCCTCCTGTTTTTTTTGCCCACTTTTTGTAGGTTGTGTTTAACAAATGCAAGACGGGCAAAAACACAAAAAAAAAACAAAACAAAAAATGAAAATAAATAATCAATAAATAAATTCCTTAAGAATAAAGCAGCAGCAGCATAGCACAAAAACCATAGAAAAAGAAAATTTTTATAAAGCTACATAGGACCATACCATACCATACCATGCCATACCATATTGTATGCCATACATGTAATAAGGCTAAAATCACTAGTCAAGAATGTCTAATTACAACATCTTTATAAAACGTTTTCTGTCGTTGTCACAATACAAATATGGTGCTGCCATACCAACCAATTGTTTTTATAACCACCAACATCATCCTGATCATCATCATCATCATCATATGATGCATTTTTTCTGTAAATATTTTTTATATTTTTTGTTTTTATGCCATAATTTAGTTATGCATATTGTTTGTTGCTTCAACAAGATGAAGAAAAAGTTTAAAATTCTATTCTGATCATCTTCTCCTTCTTCCATATAAAAGGCAAAAACTAAAGAAATAAAAAAAAAAAAAACAAATTGAAAAGAGAAGAATTGCTGCTTATTTGATTTGATAAAGATTTAAGATTCTAAAGGTGCCTACAAAAACTGAATTCCATTTTTGTTTTTTCTTTTTTTCATTTGGTGCCGTGTAGTGTAGAGGCTTTAAGTATAAAATTGGAATTCATTTAATATAATTATATTGTCTACGAGAACTATTTTATATGGCAGTGACTGACTGGCTGCGCAGTGTCGTTATTGATATGACCCATCAGGGTCCTTGCAGGTGTTACCTCGTAATAGAGCTGTTACTCAAGGGCGATTAGCTGTTCAAGAAATTTTATCATTCCAAATGTTACAAAAAATAGATTGAATCCTTTTTAAACCACATTTAACTCCAAAGCAACCTATTTTTCTTAAGGAGAAGCAACATTGAATGATTTAATTAAGGCCCGGAAAGAAATGATGTTTCAAATATTATACAAACGTTTCTTCAGAATGATGAAAGTAATACTTGACTTTATCGGATCTCCTAGTCATACATAGTATATAATTGGCCATCACAACCCTTCAGTCAGTATTACGGCCTAGCTTCTCACACCACTCATGCTGTGTGCGTTAATTTTATACGTGAGTGGCGGGACCTACAGTTTTATATTTTCGTTTTGATGCCTGACCTGGGATACGAACCCGGGCTTTATGTCTAATAAGCCAACACACTACCTACTAGACTACGGATCTCCTATATCAAATTGCAAATGGCCTGGTGTTCATACAGAATAGCATGTCAATACCTTAGTATCGGCGCAAAGTGCGTCATGATCTGACAGATGAAGTAACTGAGTTGGATGTTTCACACTCTTTGAAGAAAAGGACAATTTTCTGGTATTCGAATGCGTCAAAAACTGGTAGTGGTTCAGGAGGTATACAGCATAGGAATGATTTGAATCCCATAAAAAATCTCGTACCATTTTTGGTATTTGAATAGGTCAAAGAGAGGTAGTGGTTCAGGAGGTATACGGCATCGGAATGGAATATTTATATCCCATGGGATATCTCGCAGGCATTTGTCAAGTGGAAGTTTACGGCATTGAGAAAATGAGATTAATTCACTTTGTACCAAAGGCACATAGGACGATATATAGGGTCGCCATATGATTATGATATGAACATTTAGACCTTACGAGATTGACTCAAGGTTAGTAAGGAACTGTGTCTGGGAGAACTGAATCAGCTAGGCAGGTGAAATATAGTAACATTCTGCAAGATCTAAAATCATGTGGCTATTCAAAGAAATGAGTCTGCCAATGAGCTTTCTACGAGGAAAGCATCTGTACCGCTAATGGGCCGGTGAAAAGGCTTTCAGGCATAAACTTAGATTTGACAATTAGAGAGGGAACAATTTGAGACTCGCACAATTGTACGGAGGAACAACGAGAGAGTGAAAAAATGTTTTGCAGAACAGGAATCTTTTCAAGCTCAAGTTACTTTTAAGGGAAGAAAGAATCATCACAAAACATACTTCAAAATTGTGAGCCACTTAAGAAGGAAACACTAGGTGTTAACAGGGGAGTTATGTTGAGTTAGTCCCCGTAGTCTATTAGTTGGCTTCTTAGACGTGAGGCCACGGTTCAAAGGCCAGACAACGCCAACAAGGCCAAACATCTCCGGCGACTTCCTCTCACCAGATTTCTGCCAAAAACTCTGAGAGTAAAATAAAATTGCCATGTAAAGTTCTCCAAAAATCTGTCGTTCGGAGTCGACGTTAAACTATAGGTCCCACCACTCATGTATAAAATTAACATACACAACATAAGTAGTTTGAGAAACTAGGTCGTAATCCTGGCTGAAGGCTTGTAATGACCAATTATCTTTGTGTATCAGGTCGCCACACTTAGACCTTATGAGGTTGGCTCAAGCTTAGTGTGGGACTGTCTAAGTACGTTGAATCAGATAAGTATAAAAAATAGGGTCACCTTCTACACGACCTAAAATAATGGGGCTATTCAAGGAAATGAGCAGGCCATTGAACTTGCTACGAGGAAATCTTCTGTACTGCTTATGGGCCGATGAAAGGCATATTAAACTTAAACTTGATAAGAAAAGATCTAAGACTCGCAAAATTCTACAGCGAAGTAGCCAGAGAGTGGTAATAGTTGTACAGAAGAAAAATCTTTGCAAACTCAAGATTCTGTTAAGCGAAGAAAGAATCACCATAACACATACTTAAAAATTGTGAGTCACTTAAGAAGGAAACACTAGGTATTACCAGTTATTGGCAGAAAAGCTATGTTTATTGAGACCGGACAGCACAATGCCGTTAATCAGGAGGACAGGGATGAAAGTTGAGTTCAGTACAGTACTCCGTTTTGTGGCAGTACTTGAGTACCTTTACAAACAATAAAACAATGAAATATAAGCCAAGTTAGGCAGTGAAATAGATTTTACGGCTCCTGTTATAGTAAGGCTGGCTAGTATTTGAACTGTTTTATAGTTCTGTTCTGGGTCTATATTTTGAAAAATCATCAATAATACAGAGGGATATGGTTAGAGCATCTGTTTCAAATATCCATAATACCATGATGGAAACAGAATACCAGTATGAAGCCCGTAGGCGACATACCTAAATATTATTCAAAATATTTATTTACCCACTGCGAAACACAGTTCACTTACATTATTTTGAGAACCGTGAGGAATCACACAGACGCTTAATATGAATGGTCAGCCGGTTCTTCAAATACCAACTAATTATTTCTGAATTGTGGATGGCGTTTTCTGTTTATAACTCCCGCTGAGATTCTTATAAAGGAAACCCTCTTCTCTTCTCTTCTCTTCTCTGAAGTCTTGTACAAAAATAAGTAGTGATTATTCTAAAGCCATGATAAGAAGTTTTCTCTGAATGTAAGTCAATGTTGAAGAACTTCTGATCTTTTCATGTGCCTAAGCCAACCCAACAGCTGTCTCATGGTCCGCAATGCCTGTATGGCTTATAATCACTTCAATAAAAGGCTTCAGTTTCTAAGGAGCTTCTATAACAAGATACCTGCCATTAAAATATTTTCATTTTCTATATTGTAAGCCTGAATAACAAGCAACATGACTTTAAAGTAAAATGGTGTTTGATTCAAACCTAATAGCTTTAAATGCCAACACGTCTAACCCCTTATCAGGTTTTTTTGATATGATAATTTACCATCAGTAATGCTGGCCTAAAGGCCAGCAACAAATTTCATTTTGTAATGTTCAAAATTATTCTCAAATTAAAGCATTTTGAAATAATAAAGTGTGAACAAATTTCCATTATTGCTTGGGAATTTCTAATGCATGGAAAAATTTCATTGAAAATATGCTTGAAAGTTTTCATCAAATCATGAGAAATTTCGTTTTCATAACAAACAACACTCAAAACAGAAATTTACTAAAAAAAACAACAACATTATTGGTTATGCCACATTTAATAAATGTAGACAATCCATAATGCAACACATGCATTCCTTTATAACATATGTATGTACATATATATGCTCTCAGCATAACATAAATGAAATTCCCCAGAACACATACTTTAAAAAGGGTAAACTATCTTGTATGTATGTATGTGAGTAACCAATGATATTTTTTGTTTTCATTTAATTTCCAATTCATCTGCCACGTACAAAAATTAAATAAATTGTTTAATGGTCACTGACGAAGAAGAAAAAAATGAAGAAAAAACGAAAACCCGCTAATGATGCCACCATAATATAATTCATGACAATTTAAGCTCGTCGTCGTACTCTACATCACAGCACAATATGCAACAAATTGTTTGAGACTACAACACTCGCTGCTCACACACATACACACATACGTGTGTACCTATTAACACACATCGAGGATATTTCGGATATTTCTCTGCTCCCTCAATTTGTAAAGCGAGAGGAAGAGCTGTACTAAGCATTAAAAAAAAAGAAAAAAAAAAAAAAAACACCAGCGTTCTAAAAGAGCTGAAACGAAATGCCAAACATTTTGCACAATTTGTGCCTCATTGGTCTCAATAACAATTCTTCATTTTAAATGAAGCCTATACGTTTATGCAACACATATTTTCTACTTCATACATAAAGATTCATAACCTTCATGCCACAAAAAAAAAAAAACACAAAAAAAAATGAAACGAAAATGAAGTGAAAATATTGAATGCTTTAGCAACAAGAACAACAACAGAAAACGCAAAATGATATCAAAATGTTGCATACATTCACTGTGAAGAAATTGCCACAAAGAAAAACACACAAACACACATATATTCACTTAATTGCGTATGTACATGTATGAATGAGTTTAACATTAACGAGGCAATATCATCTGAAGAAAAACTGATTAAACATCATATAGAAACCCGAGTTTCTTTGTGTGTGTTTGCATTTTTATTGACGGCAGAAATGCAAAAGAATGCATTGTTGCAAGTGGAAACAATAATACGTGAAAAAGTCTTCCATTAGGGTTATGGGTCTTAGGTTTAAGTTCAAACAACTTGCTTACAGCGTAGAGAGATCCTTCTCATTTTCCAATATCAACAGGATGTCAGACAAATTCTGGAGTCTGCTTAAATTCTAGCCTACTTAGCACCATTTCCTTTATGGAATTTCGATGTTTTGGCTGATCTTCGCTACTGAAAACCAAATAATGCAGTAGATTTCACATTTCAGGTAAAATCTGGAAGATGAAATTTTACATTTCCTAGGGTGGTTCTAGGTGCATAGCTTTGTAATTTTATTGCGTCGAATTTCAATAGAGAAAGCAACGCAGCGAATAATGTCAAGAAACCGTTTGAGAATCTCCACTAGGAGTCTTAACAAAATGGTAGGTAGCTAGGTTGGTGTTTTAGCTTTGATACCAAAAGCTCACTTGAGCACGCATAGCGGCCCCTTGTGACGCCACAGGTGAACGCAGTCTCTGTACTGACCAAGTTCCTCCAAACCAGGGAAGAAGAAGGAGTTGGTCAGCGAAAGGGCTGAATGATGGTAGAGTTTGCCAAAAATCTGAGCGAAATAGATTACAGCATTCACAGAACATTGCAACCGCGTTTTACGGACGTAGGCCTGCACGGTCCTGTGCCCTCCACAGATGGCTCCATAAAATAAATTGTGAAATAAACTATCCTGTAGGCATGAATCGCCGTAGTCTAGTAGGTAGTGTGTTGGCTTATTAGACGTAAGGCCACGGTTCAAATCCCAGGTCAGGCATCAAAAAGAAAATATGAAAAAAAGTATTTCTTCGGACACTTCCTCTCAGCAGATTTCTGGCAAAAACTCTGAGAGTAAATAAAATTGGCATGAAAAGTTTCTCAAAAAATCTGTCGTTCGGAGTCGACTTTAAACTGTAGGTCCCGCCACTCATGTATAAAATTAACGCACACAACATAAGTGGTGTGAGAAGCTAGGTCGTAATCCTGACTGAAGTTTTGTAATGACCAATTATGTATGTATGTATGTATGTAAGCATGCTGACAACAGCTGAGGAATTTGCATTCACTAAGGCAACGAGGCTTATATGTGAATACATCGCTTCGGGTCAAAGGCTGGTCATATATGTATGCGGATAATCAAACTCCCTTGAAAGCACTGACTGGGCATCATGTCAGCTAGAGGCTACCTACATCTTACTCCTGCCGGATAAGAACGGAGATAAACTGTTTTGTGTTCCCATTGAAGTGCTGAAACTGCAGATGATGCATAATGTGCATGGATTTAACGAACGGATTGATCAACTAATTTATTAAACAGAAATTTGATGTTTTCTGGCAAAATTGAAAAGAACGTATCATCTCCAAGTTAATTTGTCCCGTATAGTATCATTCCAAAATGAAATAGTTACTGAGTAGAGGATCTCTTAGGATCTAATACGATTTCTAATTGACAATTTTGTAGAAGCCTAGTTTGTGTGAAACAGATATACTCGATCTCTTCCGTTTATGTCCTACATGTACAAGAAATTCGAAAAAACAGGTTCAAATTATTATGCTAGGCCTTCTGTAATAGGCTCAGTGAGTTAGCGACTGACCTCGGATACTGGATGGCTGGTGAGAAGACTCTCTGTCCCCTTCTGTCCTTTTCATATATGCCCCCATTAAATCATTTTTAGTCTCTTTGTAGAGAAGCATTTATTACACCTATATTTATATCATAACCTAGCCTGATTAAGAGAAAAACAGTGGCCTATTAGAATAACCCCAGGGCTAAGCTGAAGTTGCACGTACTGCGCAGCAAGGTCCTCCTTAGAAAGGATGGTGTATCTATAGCAGAGGAATTAACGTTCAAAATTAGGAGGTTAAATCTGAACGGAATCTGTCTCTCTGTACAAAATAAAGCTTTAAATTTCCTATAAATACAATTAAGATTGCATTCCTTTGAATACCTGCCTATAACACCAATAAAAATTGAGCTGCTGGTGCAAAAGATGCCTTGTGGTACCACAAAGAAAGAAACAAAACCAAAAAAAAAAAATTGAATGTGAATCGAAGAAACAGAAAATAATTGATGTTTCCGAATGCCACTAAATTATCAATTGCCCATAAATTTGCTCATTACGCGGAACGTTTTCAGGCCAAAAAGTATAGCACAAACACACACAGCATTAAGCGGATGTTTTCCTATATACTTTACACACTCCCGCTATCTGTCTCTTTTATTTCATGATTGTATAGCCAAAGGTTTGTTCGATTCTAATGCGGGCCACAAATATTAATGGCATTATCCTTTTACGACTATTTGTTAAAGTTTGTCGTCGTCGTTTTTTCTTTTTTTTATTTTGGATTCCTCTCCTATTCTTTAAAAGCATTTTGAATTATAACCTCATTGGCTGTGAGCTGGAGTATGTCTTGGGTTTGGATTTTGGAGTTGGCGGTTTCTTCTGCTTTATTTTTTTTTTGATTTTTTTTTTTAAATAAAGCTGGGTTATATGGCATGATATTGAGGTTGTTAAACTACTCATAAATATAAAATGTGTTGCGAGTTTTTAAAGTCATTTGCCACATTATACAAGTGAAATATTGCTCGGGCGGTAAGTGATGTGATTATATTTTGAGGCATGTAAGAACGTACATATTTGGTGCAATTTTTTCTTAAGAGTTATGCCGCATTTTCAATACGCAATACGTGGTTTGAAGAAATTTTAGATAAGTTTGTGGGAAGAAAACCTTGAAAAATAATTTAAAGTTTGCTTTGGCAACTGCAATGTGGGTGGTATTTGAGAATTTTGTTAAGATAAGGCGATAAAATTACAAAATTTTTTGGTGATTGATATTATATTTAAATACAGGGTTATGTAGGAAATAAAATATGATTTTAAACGCCTTTATTAAATCTTTTTTTTATTTAACGCCTACCCCTTTGAATTAATTGTCTGACCTACCGCACAGTAAATTATTTCTAACTTAAATTAACTTATGTTTGTGATGAAAAACGTGGTGGTTATACCTCAATTTGAAAAGTTTTTCCCACTTTTTTTTGGTTTTTCACTCTCTCACACATAAACTTTTCTAATAACAAGAAAGCAATTTATTTAACACACCCCTTCCCTTTACTAACTGTCTGTTGGCTAGAAGTAGAAAAAAGCCCCAAAAACCAAAGACGAAAACTATACATTACTTTATAACGATTAATTTCAACACAAATGCTACAACAACAAACAAAACGGAAGAAGCCTGCAAAAAAATAAAAAGAAATATGGAAAGACACTCGTGTATTGTGTAATAAATTGCAAAATAAATGCAACATGTGTGAATGATGAATGCAACAGCCATACAGTAACATACTGTATGGTTATGTTTTTGGAAAATGTTTTATTGTATTTGAATGTGTTGGTGTTGTTGTTGTTGTTGCTGTATTTGTAAATAAATAGCAACATCTTGTACAAGGTAAAAAAAAGTCAACTTTAATCCAAATTCATTTAAATTGGCATGATTTACGGTAAAAGAAAATTTATATGAGAAATATAATAGTACGTGGGTAAAATGGAAGGTGGAGAGATAAGTTTTAAAAATAAAATATGGTTAGGTTTCAAATTTTATAGAGTTGATCTACAGAAAGTATGTTTTATATTCTTTTGAAATGAAAATACTTGGAAAACTATTGGCTTATTTACACACATTCTCTGAAGCTTTTAGTTGTCTAGTTTTCTTTTCAAATGCAGTGATTAGTTTTGTCAAACTCTTTGTGCAAAACTCTGTTATAATTTGCAAATTATATTTTTACCAGATGCTGTCATATGTCTACTGAAATAGGCGACATGAATCGGCTAATTACTCGTGCCTTTTTTCAAGAATTTGCTTCGAGATGAACAGTCGTTGAGCCTTATATTAAAATTCAAACTCATGATGATATCTCTCATATGCGGTTTGAAACGTTGTTGCAATATGATAGACAATATCTATAGACGATGTTAGAATACAAAAACGTCTGCAACTTCCATATTCTCTAACATTACATATATAGTATACGTAATTGGTCAATACAACCCTTCAGTCAGTATTACGCCCTTGCTTCTCACACCACTTATGTTGTGTGTGTTCTTGTGTGAGTAGCGTTACCTACAGTTTAAAGTCGCCTTCGAACGACAGAGTTTTGAGAAACATTTTCATGGCAATTTTATTTACTCTCCTGAGTTTTTGTCAGAAATCTGCTGAGAGGAAGTTGCCGGAGAAATATGTTTTCAATTTTCGTTTTGTTGGTGATGTCTGACCTGAGGCTTGAACCGTGGCCTTACTTCTAATAAGCCAACACACTACCTACTAGACTACGACGACTACTAGTGGCCTATTTATTAACTTAAAAACAATCTTAAAACAATCAATAAGTCAGCGGCTTTAAAATCAGTTCCTGTTATCACTCATCATTGTGTTTTATACATACCCCACGTTCACTGTCCCTCAATATCGAAATCAAAGTCTGTGTCCGGGTCTTTTGAATATAAAATTCCATTGAATTGCAGACAATTTCTATTGGAGAACGATATTCAGGGATTTAAATATTTGAACAAGTCATTTGATGGGCAACAATCAATAGTCGGACGTAATAAAGACCAACAAGGATAGGTTAGGTCAATGGCCAATTTTGTTACCCAGTATGGGGTAAGCCCCTTTATCACGATCCATTAGTGGTGGGTTTGAACCACCCCATGTTTTGGATGAAACCGACTAGTTCCCTTAGTGGTATATTCGCCATAATGCCCGAATCTTTAAACGTTCTGTGACACAAAAACCGATGACGTTTATTCTGAAAAGGCCAACAATCTATCGACATATATAGCACCACACTTTAGGCGAAAGTCTCTCTTTAAAATATTAACACTTGTATCTCTCTTCCATCGTAGTTGTAATTAGAAACAGTTTGACCTAAAGGAAGTATTGTTATTCGAATTGTATTGCCTTTCACACCATTCACCACCAGTGAGTGGAAGGTTAAAGGTTTACGAAGTCTATGTGGAACCCTTATGTTTACATTCTCTCATACTAAACCGGCATTTTCTTTTCGAAAGAGTAAGAGTAGCTCTGCATGAAGCTCTTCTCCAACATTTTTCTGTTAAATTGTCTTCTAAAAATTTATTTCCCTTCTAATTGCCTTTGCAAATTTACTGTTTGCGTAGCAATAATACCCTTAACACCCCACCCTCGTTTATACGATTACCGTAGAGACAAATCAACGAAAGCCACACACCAGTAAACACACAGGAAGACAAGCGAACTGACTGATAAGCAGTCAGCCAAAGACAAGCAGACAAACAGATATAACGACACTGCCGTATACACACACACAAAGAAATGTAAGTGGAAACAGACAGACAGACAGACGGATGCATGAATGAAGGAAGGAAAAAGAAATCAAATGTACGATATGAATATGTATTGCTTGCCTAGCGCAATACGAAAACTTAGAGAAGAAAAACTTGTCAACCTGTAACAAATAGCACAAGGTAGATACGTATTGCAACAACACAAAAACTGGCAATAGAAACAAAAAAGAAAGAAGGCTGCACAAAATCAGTCAAAGCAAGAGAACGAAAGAAAGAAGAACAACCTGCAAGTAAGTATTTAGGGAAGCAGCACAGAAAATTAAGGATGCCAAGAAAACTAAAGGCATAGAAAAGTTAAGTTTCTAAAGGAAGACAGCAACAAATAATGTTGCTGTAGTTGTTGTTGTATGCATCAGTGCAAGTGTCTTTACATACATACATATGTACGTATACATTAAGTCATAGACAAAATCCAGCAATAGGCATCAACATGAACAAGCAACACATGTTAAACAAAAATCCGTAACATAACGAGTTGGCGGCGTTACACACAATTGCTGACAAAATAACACAAAGGACAGACAGACAGACATACGAACGTATAGAGCTAGAGAGACAGACGGACAGAGAGACAATAATGTTGTATGGTGTTGAAGAATGAGCATGAATATGTATAACGTCTGAATGTCGGTCCACTTAACTTGGTTTGGTGATGTCTGTTGATGATGACGATGAAGGCAAAGATGCAATTCTTGAATGCTGTTGTTGATGTTGTTGGTGACGATGGTAGTTGGGTATGGGAATTACGGCAGAATTAATTTCATGCTTTACCTCTATGCGTATAATTCTTAAAAGTTCTTTTCCTCGTCTTCTTTTATTCATTTATAACGCCTTTCTGGTAACAAATTTTTTCTGTCTTTCTGTTCGGTTCTGTTGTGTTGCAGCCTAGCATTAGCACAAGAGAAGAGAGAAGAAAGGCAGCAAAATAATTGTGTTCAGCATAAGCGAAAGTGATCAGCCCTTTAATTTATTTAGGTATCATAATGGTCGCTAACATTGTGCTATTGAATCCTTATACATACTTTAAATATACTGTTATGTTTTACCTTTTAAAAACGTTTAAAATATGAGCTCGTAGATTGCAAATAAAATAAAAATAAATCTGTGTTTAGTTTTAATTAAAATTCTTTATTGTTCGCACAATTCTGTGTGCAACTGTTCACTACTTGATGTAAACAACAACAATTGGGTTTTTTTGTTATTCCTCCGTTAACACCCTTTGCTAAACAATAAAAATTACTAAACAATTGTTCGACAGATCTTTGTAACGGAGATCTTTAGACCACGATTATTCTCTTCAAACACACCGCGTCTTCACACAAGAGTGACTGAACTTTTACTAACTCATTCGCCTGCTTTGACTTGCCTTTTATATGGCAACGTAAACTGTCTGATGAATGTTCTTGAAGGCGAATTTTCGTGGTTTCGCCTTCTCGAGATCTCTATAAATGTAACATCGTTGTTTCATTATTGTTGTTTGTGTATTTTGTTTACGTTTATTATTGTAGAGTTTGTTGTTGTATTTTTGTTTACTTATTTATCATTTTTTTGTGCTGTTGTTTGTTATATTACGCAGTGCGATAATTTGTAAACAAGTTCATTGTCTTGTTTTTGTAGCTTTTGTTTATAATTTTAATGTTAAACAATGTAAAAGTAAAACACCAGTATCTAGATTTATGCATTTTCGTAACAATACTTTCTAGAAGTTGATCTTCATTGCTATTGAGATTATGAACTTTCGTTGGCCCATAAGAAATCAAACGGGCTCATTAGCTGCCTTAGGGACTTGAAATGCTGAATATTAAGGAGTGGAAGGACCTTATAAGCCTATCTATAGGACTCTTAAGGCATGTGAGTAAAGCTTATTCTCTTTAGCTGAAGAAGTTGGCTTTCAATCTAAAAAAAAAATAGAAATTTTTTATAAAATTTTGTGATAAAAACTTGTGTTTGCTAGTGTAGTTCAAAAATATGTTTCTCCATTAAGTATCTGTCTGTTACCAATTCATCCTTCAATCGTCTACTGCACCCTTACTACACTTGCAATGATTAGAGAATTAAGCGAAATATTTTTGCTTTGAAGTGCATGAAAGCAAATGATGTCCTCTACAGAATTTCCTACACGTTACGCTGCAAGTGTAAGAAATATAAAACAACAACAATAACAAGAACAACAACAACAAGAAGAACAAAAACAAACGCAAAGTGTTGAATAATTTGTTTAAAAATATTTATTTTCATACCAAATAAAATAAAATTTTTGAAAAAAAAAAAATAGCAGTTCAAGGAAGTGCCATATACACACACACCAGCGTGCACTTACACATACAGTTTCAAACAGCAAATAAAGGCTTTAGCAGTGAAAGACAAATATGAACGTTACATGAAGCGAATTCGAAATGGCAAAATAGTGGACAGACTAAGAGGCATGGATGGTTGAAAAGAAGGGACGTTAGAACGCAATTTTACTTATGTTTGTTTGTGTGTAATATTTCATATTCTCGTTGTTGTTGTTGTTGTTATTGTGGTTGTTTTTGTTCATTATTTGATAAACAACTTATGCAAAGAAAACTTGTATACACTTGTCATTGAATGTTGATGGTGGTTAGTTGGTTGGATTGTTTGGACTGACACTATAGCCATTGCTGTTGCTGTTGCCAGTGCTGGTGGTTCTAATGTCTCAAACCGTCAATGGTAATGTTAATAATCCACTGACAATCTTGCTCTGTTAAATTACTAATACACACACAATGAAAAACACACACACAGAGACAAACAGAACCCAAACCCGGTTTGCAAGTTTTCCATAAAACTTTATGCTGCGTCCTCCACTGCATTTTGCCTCTCTCTGTAGCTTTGAATGCTTCATTCCAAGCCAACAACCAACTTAATATAGTTACACATGTACTTACTTACATAATAAAGTTATAATAGTTTTTCTTTTGATGCACAAATTGCAAGAAAAAAAAGAAGGAAAAGAACTTAGCAGAAGTAGAAGTACCCAGGCTCTGCAATTGCTATGGAAAAATGTACTGGAAAATTAAGCGAAACATGAAATGTGTTCAAAAGAAAAGCAAAAGAAGAAAGATATACGGAGAGGAAAGAAGCAGAAATCTTGTAATTAAGTGGGCGACAGGAATATAAATGTGTGTTAAATTTGAACTCAAACACAGATTAACTGCAAAGGATGAGTAACAACATCATTTTTCTTTTTCTTTTTTTTCTTCGTTCTTTTCTTTATTTATTTAGTTTTCCTAAGAAAAAATGTCAATAAAGAAAAGGATCTTTGCCAAATTGTGGGTTGTAATAGACACAAAAATTCTAGAGAAATAAGAAATTCTTAGAGAATAATTTTATATGTAATTTCAAAAATAAAAGAAATTTTTAATTGAATTCATATTAAAAATTCTCAATGGAAGGTCTATTTGTAGAGTGTTAAGCAAAACATCAAAAATATTTGATAGATTATGTCCGAATTTTACAACTAATAAGAGATTATCGAATATCATGTGAGAGATCCTTAGAAGGCCTATTTGCTGAGTTAAAAACAATGTAATAAGCGGGTAAGGAGTGGAAATATTTGAACCTTGAACCAATGTTAATAGCATCATCGATGTTAACCTACAAATTAAACGAAGAATTACTGTAGCCAATAACTGTATGCTTAGGTGTGTACACATTTGTGTATTCAAGAAAGAGATCCTTCAAATACTTCTAGGATCCTTCTGCGTGAACGATAGTATTCCCGAACTATGAAGTACATGAGTTTCATCCCGACGTAAATGTAACAAAGCGACAATGTAGACTAGGCCTTGACGACCTAACTACAATGGAAAGGCTGACAAATATATCTAGAATCGTGAGGAACCTCCCGAAAGAAGATATGAATGTCATTAGTAACACAAACTATATGCAACATTCATGAGACTGAAGTATGTTAAACAAGCCATAACAGATAAAAGCTTGAGGTGCCGTCTTGTGGAAGACCCAAAAGTTTATTTCTCTTTTTCGTTTCTGCAGCTCATGTAGAAGTCACTGGCAGTATGACAGACACCAAGGCATATCGCACAAGCGCAATGTTCAGTAATAATCCAACGCTGTGTGTGCTCCTTTGGAGTGTCAGCAGACTTGCCATGCGTCCGTGCGTATCTATTCTATTAGATTTGCCCATATTCGAAGCCACTCATGTTAATGGAAAATGTTACTATATTGTCAATCCTCTATCAGGTGCCCAATGAGATCCCCAAAATAGAGAATTCGATCGATAATTCGTTACTTCAGCCAATGCCTTTGTAAAATCCTGGTATACGATTGTGTCCCTATACCCATATGAAGTAAATGTTGTGCCATTCTGCGATCTTGTAGAAAGACACGCGGTAGCTAAAAACCATCTTACAACTCAGTATGTAAGAACTCAGTGTACTTAATAATCATGAGAGAAGCTTTTAAGGTTATCGAGATGACTTCATATATCGATTCTGCCTGCGCACTCAACTTCATTCAATCCCGAGCCATCCGTGAGGACCTTTACGAAGTCGTTGTCAAGATGTGACATACCATTTTACCATTCTACTCTATCCAGAATGGATGTTCTGAATCTCTCTGAGAGTAGGTATTATTTAACGGATATTCACGAAAGTTTTAAATTCTATTAGAATACTAACTTGACCTAAACTTAATCCTCTCAAGGGTCATACATACATAAATGGTTACTACAACCCTTAAGTCAGGATTACAATCTAGCTTCTCACATCACTTATGTTGTGTGTGTTAATTTGATGTATGAGTGGCGATACCAACAGTTTAAATTCAACAGATTTTTGAAAAACTTTTAAATGGCAATTTTATTTGTTCTCAGACGCTTTGCCAGAAATCTGCTGAGAGGAAGTTGCTGAAGAAGTATTTTGTTTGTATTTCGTTTTGTGGGAGATGTCTGACCTGAGGTTTTGAACCGTGGCCTCATGTCTAATATGCCAATACACTATTTACTAGTCTACGCATCTTCGCAGTTGAATATTTGAATTCATGGCTTTACTGCTGTCCTACAACTTGATCAAATATTTGACAACTCAGCAACAAATTTATTTGATATAAGGGTCAAGAAGAAAATTAAACGGCGGGCATTAATTTTAAAAGGTCGGCAGGGAGACACACTCCATGTTTCGGTTTCAGTAGAACTCCTGTAAAAGAGAGGAGGTGAGGAAATATTGAAATTATATTTTGAGTACTACGGAGGAGAATATATTGTAGTTCATATTAGCCGTATTAGACCCATTATTGTCATTTAATACAGTTGAACTTCTATAATTTGAACTTCTATTACTTGCATTTTCTATAAGTTAAAGCACAGCAACAGCATCTTGGAGAGAAATTCTATCAGCTTTGCTTCTTTAACTTGAAGTTTCTATAAGTTGAAGTTTTTTTCTGTATAATGGTGATTCAATTTATAAAAGTTCGACTGTATTATCATCTTATGTGCAGCATTTTATTTCGTAAGCAATAATAATATTTCATTTTGTTATGTCAGTAGTTTTAATAGCTTAAAGCCTTTACAAAATTTCACATACTTTCCCACAAAGATAGGAAATAGTGTGCTTAAGAAAGTCTCTTTCTTAGTAACAGGAAACTATTATTATTATTAATTTATTATTAATTTCTCTCCATTAGGAGATGCTTAAAATATTAAATTCAATCTGTCTATTAATTATGTATTTGCATTCTAATGGTGTTCAATAAAATTCTCAACTTCTCAAAAGATCATTTTACCAGCAGCCAAGTAAAGAGTAGAGTTTGTTGTTGTATTTTTGTTTACTTATTTATCATTTTTTTGTGCTGTTGTTTGTTATATTACGCAGTGCGATAATTTGTAAACAAGTTCATTGTCTTGTTTTTGTAGCTTTTGTTTATAATTTTAATGTTAAACAATGTAAAAGTAAAACACCAGTATCTAGATTTATGCATTTTCGTAACAATACTTTCTAGAAGTTGATCTTCATTGCTATTGAGATTATGAACTTTCGTTGGCCCATAAGAAATCAAACGGGCTCATTAGCTGCCTTAGGGACTTGAAATGCTGAATATTAAGGAGTGGAAGGACCTTATAAGCCTATCTATAGGACTCTTAAGGCATGTGAGTAAAGCTTATTCTCTTTAGCTGAAGAAGTTGGCTTTCAATCTAAAAAAAAAATAGAAATTTTTTATAAAATTTTGTGATAAAAACTTGTGTTTGCTAGTGTAGTTCAAAAATATGTTTCTCCATTAAGTATCTGTCTGTTACCAATTCATCCTTCAATCGTCTACTGCACCCTTACTACACTTGCAATGATTAGAGAATTAAGCGAAATATTTTTGCTTTGAAGTGCATGAAAGCAAATGATGTCCTCTACAGAATTTCCTACACGTTACGCTGCAAGTGTAAGAAATATAAAACAACAACAATAACAAGAACAACAACAACAAGAAGAACAAAAACAAACGCAAAGTGTTGAATAATTTGTTTAAAAATATTTATTTTCATACCAAATAAAATAAAATTTTTGAAAAAAAAAAAATAGCAGTTCAAGGAAGTGCCATATACACACACACCAGCGTGCACTTACACATACAGTTTCAAACAGCAAATAAAGGCTTTAGCAGTGAAAGACAAATATGAACGTTACATGAAGCGAATTCGAAATGGCAAAATAGTGGACAGACTAAGAGGCATGGATGGTTGAAAAGAAGGGACGTTAGAACGCAATTTTACTTATGTTTGTTTGTGTGTAATATTTCATATTCTCGTTGTTGTTGTTGTTGTTATTGTGGTTGTTTTTGTTCATTATTTGATAAACAACTTATGCAAAGAAAACTTGTATACACTTGTCATTGAATGTTGATGGTGGTTAGTTGGTTGGATTGTTTGGACTGACACTATAGCCATTGCTGTTGCTGTTGCCAGTGCTGGTGGTTCTAATGTCTCAAACCGTCAATGGTAATGTTAATAATCCACTGACAATCTTGCTCTGTTAAATTACTAATACACACACAATGAAAAACACACACACAGAGACAAACAGAACCCAAACCCGGTTTGCAAGTTTTCCATAAAACTTTATGCTGCGTCCTCCACTGCATTTTGCCTCTCTCTGTAGCTTTGAATGCTTCATTCCAAGCCAACAACCAACTTAATATAGTTACACATGTACTTACTTACATAATAAAGTTATAATAGTTTTTCTTTTGATGCACAAATTGCAAGAAAAAAAAGAAGGAAAAGAACTTAGCAGAAGTAGAAGTACCCAGGCTCTGCAATTGCTATGGAAAAATGTACTGGAAAATTAAGCGAAACATGAAATGTGTTCAAAAGAAAAGCAAAAGAAGAAAGATATACGGAGAGGAAAGAAGCAGAAATCTTGTAATTAAGTGGGCGACAGGAATATAAATGTGTGTTAAATTTGAACTCAAACACAGATTAACTGCAAAGGATGAGTAACAACATCATTTTTCTTTTTCTTTTTTTTCTTCGTTCTTTTCTTTATTTATTTAGTTTTCCTAAGAAAAAATGTCAATAAAGAAAAGGATCTTTGCCAAATTGTGGGTTGTAATAGACACAAAAATTCTAGAGAAATAAGAAATTCTTAGAGAATAATTTTATATGTAATTTCAAAAATAAAAGAAATTTTTAATTGAATTCATATTAAAAATTCTCAATGGAAGGTCTATTTGTAGAGTGTTAAGCAAAACATCAAAAATATTTGATAGATTATGTCCGAATTTTACAACTAATAAGAGATTATCGAATATCATGTGAGAGATCCTTAGAAGGCCTATTTGCTGAGTTAAAAACAATGTAATAAGCGGGTAAGGAGTGGAAATATTTGAACCTTGAACCAATGTTAATAGCATCATCGATGTTAACCTACAAATTAAACGAAGAATTACTGTAGCCAATAACTGTATGCTTAGGTGTGTACACATTTGTGTATTCAAGAAAGAGATCCTTCAAATACTTCTAGGATCCTTCTGCGTGAACGATAGTATTCCCGAACTATGAAGTACATGAGTTTCATCCCGACGTAAATGTAACAAAGCGACAATGTAGACTAGGCCTTGACGACCTAACTACAATGGAAAGGCTGACAAATATATCTAGAATCGTGAGGAACCTCCCGAAAGAAGATATGAATGTCATTAGTAACACAAACTATATGCAACATTCATGAGACTGAAGTATGTTAAACAAGCCATAACAGATAAAAGCTTGAGGTGCCGTCTTGTGGAAGACCCAAAAGTTTATTTCTCTTTTTCGTTTCTGCAGCTCATGTAGAAGTCACTGGCAGTATGACAGACACCAAGGCATATCGCACAAGCGCAATGTTCAGTAATAATCCAACGCTGTGTGTGCTCCTTTGGAGTGTCAGCAGACTTGCCATGCGTCCGTGCGTATCTATTCTATTAGATTTGCCCATATTCGAAGCCACTCATGTTAATGGAAAATGTTACTATATTGTCAATCCTCTATCAGGTGCCCAATGAGATCCCCAAAATAGAGAATTCGATCGATAATTCGTTACTTCAGCCAATGCCTTTGTAAAATCCTGGTATACGATTGTGTCCCTATACCCATATGAAGTAAATGTTGTGCCATTCTGCGATCTTGTAGAAAGACACGCGGTAGCTAAAAACCATCTTACAACTCAGTATGTAAGAACTCAGTGTACTTAATAATCATGAGAGAAGCTTTTAAGGTTATCGAGATGACTTCATATATCGATTCTGCCTGCGCACTCAACTTCATTCAATCCCGAGCCATCCGTGAGGACCTTTACGAAGTCGTTGTCAAGATGTGACATACCATTTTACCATTCTACTCTATCCAGAATGGATGTTCTGAATCTCTCTGAGAGTAGGTATTATTTAACGGATATTCACGAAAGTTTTAAATTCTATTAGAATACTAACTTGACCTAAACTTAATCCTCTCAAGGGTCATACATACATAAATGGTTACTACAACCCTTAAGTCAGGATTACAATCTAGCTTCTCACATCACTTATGTTGTGTGTGTTAATTTGATGTATGAGTGGCGATACCAACAGTTTAAATTCAACAGATTTTTGAAAAACTTTTAAATGGCAATTTTATTTGTTCTCAGACGCTTTGCCAGAAATCTGCTGAGAGGAAGTTGCTGAAGAAGTATTTTGTTTGTATTTCGTTTTGTGGGAGATGTCTGACCTGAGGTTTTGAACCGTGGCCTCATGTCTAATATGCCAATACACTATTTACTAGTCTACGCATCTTCGCAGTTGAATATTTGAATTCATGGCTTTACTGCTGTCCTACAACTTGATCAAATATTTGACAATTCAGCAACAAATTTATTTGATATAAGGGTCAAGAAGAAAATTAAACGGCGGGCATTAATTTTAAAAGGTCGGCAGGGAGACACACTCCATGTTTCGGTTTCAGTAGAACTCCTGTAAAAGAGAGGAGGTGAGGAAATATTGAAATTATATTTTGAGTACTACGGAGGAGAATATATTGTAGTTCATATTAGCCGTATTAGACCCATTATTGTCATTTAATACAGTTGAACTTCTATAATTTGAACTTCTATTACTTGCATTTTCTATAAGTTAAAGCACAGCAACAGCATCTTGGAGAGAAATTCTATCAGCTTTGCTTCTTTAACTTGAAGTTTCTATAAGTTGAAGTTTTTTTCTGTATAATGGTGATTCAATTTATAAAAGTTCGACTGTATTATCATCTTATGTGCAGCATTTTATTTCGTAAGCAATAATAATATTTCATTTTGTTATGTCAGTAGTTTTAATAGCTTAAAGCCTTTACAAAATTTCACATACTTTCCCACAAAGATAGGAAATAGTGTGCTTAAGAAAGTCTCTTTCTTAGTAACAGGAAACTATTATTATTATTAATTTATTATTAATTTCTCTCCATTAGGAGATGCTTAAAATATTAAATTCAATCTGTCTATTAATTATGTATTTGCATTCTAATGGTGTTCAATAAAATTCTCAACTTCTCAAAAGATCATTTTACCAGCAGCCAAACCAAATCAAAACAAGCCAAGCCAAACTATTTCGCATTTCAAACTTTTCAAAGTCAAATATCATGTTAATACCTGTCTCTAGGTGAGTATTTTAATAGCCACCCAATTTGTTTTATCGCATAATATTTTTGCCTATTTTTTTCGTTTTGCTTTTTAACGATATAAAAATGATGTCTTTTTTGCTGTTAACCAGCTTTAGCAATTATTACCATAATCATAAAACATTATCGCTTATTTATCTCAAAAAAAAAGCAGAAAAAACCTGCAAAAAACAAATAAAAAGAAAGAAAAAAAAAATAGTGGCCAGCCAGTATTGAAATAAAATAATAAACAAATGACTTCTAAAGTTTTGAACATTGACCACAACATTGAGACAAACGCACAAAAGATTACTGGCAGGAAGACAGATAGACAGCCACCATGGCCATGTGTAGTATGGATAAACAGGCAGACAGACAGACAGATAGACAAAGAGATGAGTGTAGTAAAAATGGCCAATACAAGTGGTTGTAACTGCATAGAAAACCTTGGTAAAATTGCTAAAAATATTCATGTTTGGCAACGAAAAAAAAACAAAAGAAAAAACAGAACACTGTTGCCAAATGGAAAAACATTTTGCACAACAATTTATTGTGAAGAAAGCAGAACTATCACAATGTTCAATTATCCATAATTATCCAGTCACTGAAAGTGTGGCAGCTAGGCAGAAGAAAAAAAAAATTGGGATCACCTCTGCTAAGTCCCAGATCATATCGAAATTCACTGTTCTCAGTAAGCAGATGAGAGTGTGAGGAGGGGAGTTTTCATACCATCTATGAGCCCAATTGAACGGGAGTCTACTAAGATGGGTCTGGCAGTAAATGAGGCCACAACAAAGTATATGTTATCGACAAGTAGAGACTTGAGGCTCATTGGATCTCAGATAATGGCCGATAACTATCCTTTCGATATACTCAAGGAATTTATTTATCTTGGCTCCGCCGTTACCACCAAAAATGATGTCAGTCTGGAGATCAAGCGCAAGATCACACATGCCAACAGGTGCTACTATGGTCTCAATTGGCAATTGAGTAGCTGAGACCTCTCTCGTATGATAAAACTACTACTACTCTACAAGACGCTCAACCTCCCTGTGCTTCTTTGTGGAGCAGAGGCATGGACCCTATTAAGCACGGATGCAGCAGTTTTGAGAGCCTTCGAGAGAAAAATCCTACGTAAGATCTTCGGTCCAAAGCGAGTTGGCAATGATTTCCACATCCGATCCAACAGTGAGCTGTATGAGCTCCTCAACGACATAGACGTTGTGCAGCGTATTAACATCCAGCGGCTGTGATGGCACGGCCATGTCGTTCGAATAAACGAGGATGCTCCGGTAAGACGGCTGTATTTTATACGGGGATCTGCGGAAGGCAGCGAAGAGGACGACCTTATTTGCGTTGGAAGGACCAAATCTAGGAAGCCCTGTCATCGATTGGTATGACCAACTGGCGTAGGCGCGCAAGAAGCACAGGTGCATGAAAGGATGTGTTAAAGCAGGCCGAAATCCGTTAATCGGGTCTTTAATGGCCAATTGAGTCAGTAAGTAAGATGTGGCCTAAACCTTTCTGCGAGATGAGTTGAGGTCTTTGGAATGAAAATTGAGTGTGGTGGTGACTATTCTTGAATGAAACTTTTGTTGTGGCAATCATAATAGGAGGGAATTTGAGCTATGCCTCAGACTATCCTCAAGTCAACTGAGGAAAGCAACAGGTATTCTAAATTGGCACTGTAGACTCAACGCACACTTTTTTAAAATGGTGTTGGCCTCGAAGCCAATTCATAGATTCTATTTCGATGTCAATGAATCACCAGAACACATCATCGGAATCTGAGTCTCGTAAATTGATTCCAGATAGCAACTCCTTGAAGCCTTTGTAATCTTCTGATTCCATTAGACTTCCTTTCCACTGATAGCCACCACAGCACCTGCATAGAATCAAAATACCATTCTCGGGTTAGGCCCCATTTAATATCAGAATCATGTGATTTTGGTAGAAATCCTTAAAAGCATTCACAGTTTTATTCCCGTTTTCTATCAATTTACAACGCACGTAATAATTTTAATTTTTTTTTTCTAATTTTTCTCTTGGAAACAGTGTTGTGTTGCTCATCTATGCAGCATATGAAACTAAACGTTCAAACGGCTCGTATATGGCTAATTCTTCGACATTTTTGTATAATAAACCCATGCTAAAATGTTTATATGGCATGATCACTATGAAAACCATGGCCAGTATCTGTTTAAGACAGCCACCAGTTACAGCAAATACTGCGTTTACCCATGTAAAATTCAAAGATGATGATGATGATGCACAAGATGAGCGAAAACTTCTTGTTTTTCTTTTTGTATTTGTCGAAAAAAGAAGTGATGATGTTGTCTGATGACATTGAATCTTCAGCACTTGTTGTTTTATAAGACATTTTGTGGCCATCACCAGGCGCATAGGCCTCCAACTTGATAAGACTAAAAAGATGGAATATTTTAAAGCAAAATTTTTCATCACCATCAAGAATTTCTATTTTTTTTTCATACTTTTTCTAAAACCGCTTAAGAAATGCGTTTGAGTAACAAAAAAGAGAAAAAACACTCCGGACTTAAAAGTTAAGTTTTAAAGCAGTTGCTGTTGTTGTCCCGTTGTCAAGCTTGAGCTGAGGTTTTAGCCTTTTCATCTGCTTATGGTTTACACATGTTTTGCTACGTTTTTTCTCTTTTCGTTTTTTTGTTCTTTCATTCACGGCACTCTTCTTGTCATGTGCGTAAATCAGCAGATGCGCTTTTAGAGATTAAATGCCGGTTTTAAAATATATGAACCACGTTTTAGAAATTTATGGGATTTTGTTTGCTGTTATTATTGTTGTAATATATTGTATTATTGTTGTTGTAAATATAAGTTACATTTGTTTAAATGTTTTCATATCACTTTAATGAGTGTCTGATTAAGGCTGAAACTTTGTATTTTTACATGATGTTTTGCTAAACAAAATTCCTGTGTGTGTTCCTTTGACAGGTAGAAGACATAGTAACTTAAGGTTTAAGTCCATGATAAGCAATGTTTTAGCATTACAGTTATATTTTATGTTTGAATTCTTTTTTTAAGGCAAATATAGGACTGAGAAAAGAAAATTAAGAAAATATGATTTCAAAGTCGACTTTAAACTGTAGATCCTTTCATTCCTGTCGAAAATAACACACACAACATGGGTGGTGTGAGAAGCTAGGTCGTTACATACATACATAATTGGTCATTGCAACCCTTCAGTCAGGATTATTGACCTAGTTTCTCACACCACTTATGTTGTGTGTGTTAATTTTATACATAAGTGGCGGGACCTACAGTTTTAAAGTCGACTCCGAACGACAGATTTTTTGAGAAACTTTTCATGGCAATTTTATTTACTCTCAGAGTTTTTGCCAGAAATCTGCTGAGAGGAAATCGCCGAAGAAATACTTTTTGTATTTTTTTGATGTCTGGCCTGGGATTCGAACTCGGGCCTTTCGTCTAATAAGCCAACGCACTACCTACTAGACCACGGCGACTTCCAGGTTGCTAGGTCGTTATCCTGACTGATACTTGCAGTGACCACTTAAGTACGAAAGAACTGTATTTATGGTAGAAGCCGAATTGTTTCTTTCTTAGAACTGAGAATCGCCAAAGAGAGACATATGTTCCGCTATATAAGAGCCTCCACCCCCAATTAGTAGCTGTTTGAATGATAGTTTAACAAAATTAGGCACCGATAATCAAAACTTCTAAGTCGCCGTGGACTAGTAGGTAGTGTGTTGGCATATTAGACGTGAGGCCTGAGTTCAAACCCCAGGTCAGACATCAAAACGAAATATGAAAAATGGGCCCTTACAACCCTTCAGTCAGGATTATAACCTACCTTCTCAAACGTCTCATGTTGTGTGTGTTAATTTTATACATCAGTGGCGGGACCTACAGTTTAAAGTCTACTCCAAATGACAGATTTTTGAGAAACTTTTCGTTGTAATTTTTATTTCCTCTCAGATTTTTGCCAGAAATCTGCTGAGAGGAAGTAGCCGAAGAAATATTTTTTCAAATTTCGTTTTGATGTCTGACCTGGGGTTTGAAGCGTAGCCTCACGTCTAATAAGCCAACACACTACCTACTATACTACGGCGACTTCTAAGTTTACCAGAATAAATTCCCGATCTTTTATTCTTCTCAGAATTGTGGCCTATTAGGTAGGACCACTACTCTAGAGTAGGACAACTTCTTACCAGAATAGGAGAACTTCTCGCTAGAACAGGACAACTAAGCTGATAAATTAGAACTTCATTCGTGATAACACGGAGAAAAGTTCGAAGGAGTTTTCGTTTATTTCTAGCTTATAGGTCTCCCATCCCTCTACGATCCACTGTCGATAATAATCAAAAATATGCTCTACAGTGTCATTTCTTTACAAAGCCTATGTCTTACTACTATTTCTAACGAAATCTTATACACCACAACCCAACAACATCATCATCATGGTGAGCGGTTTGAAAAAGGGCTCTTCTTGTTATTTTTATTTTATTATTATAATCAAGCGCAGTTAAAGCTTAAGCTTGTTGTCTCTACTCCGTAAAATGTCATGATTGCTGCTTTGATTATATTGACTAAGACATGCGTGAGCTTTAGACGAGGCTTTGTCGTTATGCGTAAGTTATTCTTCTAAAACAACATTAGCAATGTGCGCACTAAGCATAAGCGCATGAGCCCAGATTATTTAGAATGTTTGGTGTACTGTGGTTGTGTTCGTTTGTTTGTTGCTTGATCCTTTAAGCCAGCAATACTCTTTACCGTGGCTGTCATTTTAGGTTTGCATTAAAGCCAGAAAGAATTTAGGTTTGTAGATGTTCTGGTTTTTATGTGTTTTTTTTTTTGTTTTTTCTGATTCGTTGTTTAAATGTATTTCCTTGCGTGTAGTTTAATTAAAATGTCAGAACTGGTTTAATGGCGTTAATGACCGACACTTTTTCGCATTGGCTATTTCCATTATTTCTGTCGTTCTTTTTTTTGTATTTTAGACTTGTCACAGCTTCACATGTCTGTTTATATATTTTAAAACTAAAGCCTATGGTGTCTTACTAGCTAACTACGCTCGTCTATTGATGTTGCTGTTACGTACGTCCATACATACTTACATGTTTGTTGTATCACAAGCATTCTTCGTTAAGAAGAAGATCGTTTTGTCAGGCATCGAGCCATTTAGACAGTCTGTAATCGTATTGTCATCACTGCATATCATGAATTCCCTTTTGAGATTCTTTTGTGGTTTTATGATCATGTCTGTAATAAAAATCAGGCTTTAATTTGCACATGCTTGCCTCTAGTACATGTTTTACAATTCTACAGGCCTCTTCTTACTTTACCGGCTGATGCTGCTGCTGTTGCTGGTTGGTTCGTTGGTTTGAATTTTATTTTTAGCTTTTTCCACTAATGAAGGTATAAATTGTAAGTGAACAATTTTAGGTATTTCTTCTACACGCCACAATACAACTTAATTCGAAGTGACAAAAATAGGAAGCCACAACATATTTTTGTTTTTGATTGGAAATCAAAGGTGAAAATCAAAAGCGTTGTTTTGTACGATCTTTAAAAGGGAATTTTTAAATAACGATGTTAAGAGAAATAGGGCTCATAGTAGATGGTTTATTAAATACGTTAATAATCCTTTCTTTAAATAGATGATAGCTGTGCAAGTAGTCCGGTAAATAAAAAAATAAAGGTATGAAGATTGCAGTCCGATCTCTATTATCATGTAATATCATTAGATTACCATCAAAACATAGCTTGTGTCTCACTGTCTTACTGTCGACAGAATAAGGAAAATAAAACCTGGTTTGTCTTCGAAAACAGCATATGCATGGCATATACTTACATTGGTGTCATAGATTCGTACATCCGTTCGTGGTGAATTGTCCAGTAAACAGCACAATGCATTACATACAGATTTCGTTCTTAAACCGCACTGATCAATAATTGTAACTCTTTTCTTGCAGGAGTTTTTCTAATATCCGTAAAATCTACTCCCTCTTACCTCCTGCCTCCCATCATCTATTTTCTTACAATGTACTACCATCAACTGGTTCTTGTGTCTAATAAGCCAACACAATACCTACTAGACTACGGCGACTTCACCCGGTTCTTGGTTGTTCTAAAAAATATCTGAAAGAAAGAAATGGCAAGTATAGTCTACCATTTATTACAGGATCTTCTAGAATAGAGGAGCCACACCATGTGTACCTTATCAGATCACATCTTTTTAATACTATGTCTTAAGTCGCGATCTAAGCTTCTGTTGCAGCCATCAGACCTGTAGTCAGCCAATTTAAAATTACTATTAATAGCTGTGAGAAACTAGGTTGTATTCCTCACTCAAATATTGCAATGACCAATTATGTTATGTACGTTGTTAGCAGCTGAGTACGAATATTCCAAAGCCAATTGATAGTGAGTATAGAAGAAGAACTTAAGATTTTGTCCAATACATTACAATGATCGGCTTACTAAGGAGACAACCATAAAAATAATGCCCCATACTCTCCCATGAAGAGACTACTAGATGTAGAGACTACTGGAGGGTTTGAGTCTAGAATGTGTCGTCAGTTTTACTTTCACTTTCTCCATATTGGTTAGTGCTGTATTCACTACTTTGTATTTGTAATTATCCTCGTTTAGTAGGAAAAAGTAAGTCATCGTAGTATAGTGTGTTGGCTTATTAGTCGTGAGGCCTCAAAACCCAAGTCAGACATCAAACCCAAATACGAAACAATTATTCTTCGGCCACTGCCTTTCAGCAGATTTCTGGCAAAAACTCTGAGACTAAAATAAAATTGCCATGAAAGTTTCTCAAAAACATGTCATTCGAAGTCAACTTTAAACTGTAGGTCCCACTACTCATGTATAAAATTAGCACACACCACAAAGGTGGTGTGAGAAGCTAGGTTGTAATCCTGACTGAAGGGTTGTAATTATGAATGTATGTCGTAGGAAATATGTTAGCCCACTGAGATAAAAGGTTTGCTTTAAAACTCGTTCTGAAGAGAAAAAATTTTAAAGAAAAATATTTTTCGCTCCATGCAGTCTTTCGCAAAAGCTTTGAGAACAACTAATGCCATAAAAAACTTCACAACTTTGTCACTTGTAGTCAACGTTAAACTGCAGATGCTGCAATCTATATATATAAAAATGAATGTGTGTTGTGTCTATAGACGGCTAAACGGCTGGACCGATTTTCATGAAATTTTAATAGTACCTTCCTGTATATCTGGAAGGAACCTATAGGCTACTTTTTATTTTAAAATTTCAAGTAGGCGAGGTGCCACGCCCACATACCCAATAAGTATTTAATGTGATATGTCTCATAAACTGCAAAAGCTAGATTCCTCAAATTTTGTAGGGACAACTTTGAAATCTATATGAACAAAATGGGCAGACTTGCTGTAATGGGCGTGTCATCTCCTATAAAAATATTAAATTAATATATCTAAGAAAATATAACAGTTAGAGTCCTAAAAATTTGTCGAATCCACTTTAGTATCAATATGAATATTTTAGACAAAAATGGGCAGACTAGGAAAAGGGGGCGTGGTACTTCCTATATGACTTAAATTTAAAATTTCTTATATCTGTTAAATCATTATAAATAAAATCATAAAATTGTACAAGGGAAACACTCAAATCCATATGAAAAATTTGTGAAAAAATTGCCGGACTAGCAATAAGAGCGAGACCGTCCCATATAAATATGATACAAAAGTTCGTGTACATGGAAAACTATTAGAGCTAGAATCTAGCATGGACCACTTTGACACACATATGAACATTTCGGGTTAGGGAAATAAATGGACTCTATTTTTATACGAATTCTTAGACTGAAAGTAAATACTAAACATCATATATCTGATAAACTATTGCAGCTAAAGTGTGTATTGCCTGTTCATTTAAATACCCATTTTATTATATGTTTGTAAAAATACGCATAGTGGGACATGTGTAACTTAGGTACCATTAACAGTAGACACAGACCATTGATGACACTATACTGACTTAATTTATTAACTATCTACAGCATTCATAATTTTTTAAAGAAGCAATTGTTAACTGTGGTTATATAATACAGACCAAAGCTTTATGGTCAGGTCATTTATGGTAATATTTAATAAAAAATATTAAATATTTTCTATTGCCCAAAATTTTTTAATATTGAAAATAAAAAAATTTTACCTTTTATGGTATATATGCCTATTACTGATTGAAAGGAACTACTTAAATAGTACTTACAATCTTTTTCGCAAATCATTTGAATCCCAGATTCTAAACGAGTTAAACATTTATTTTGTGAGTGATCATATTGTGATAAATTAAAAACAAAAAAAAACCACCTAAAAATCTTCGCTTTCTAAACGCACCAAAAATGCAGTTAATTTACAACCACAAAGGGCTGACGAAACTCCCGAAGAACGTGATGCTCGTCTGAGTGTTGAAAGGCCTCCACATCTAGAGCTGCTGAGGCTCCAATTCAACGTGATGAACGTTTAGAAAGGGAAAGAATACGATTACAAAGAGCAGTAGCTGCAGAAACACTAGATCAACGAGATGTACTTGTAGACTACGAGCATCAACATCTAGAGCTGCTGAGACACCTGATTAACGTGATGCACGCTTCAGAAGAAAACGATCCCAATCATCAAGATCAAGAACTGAAGAGACGCCGGATCAACGCGATGTACGCCTAGAAGGAGAGAGACTACGAGCATCAACATCTAGAGCTGCCAAAGGTACTGTTAAAATTTCAAGAAAATCGGTCCAGCCATTTAGCTCTCTATAGACTGCAAACAAAAAACCCACAAACAAACCCACAAACAAATAAACACACATTAATTTTTATATATATAGATATCGATAGGAGTAGCGAAGCACACCGGGTTTTAGCTAGTTCATGAATAAAATTAACATATACAACATGGATGGTATAAGAAACACTATTGTAATTCTGGACTAAAGGGTTGTTGAGGGCCAAGTCGCTTTTGTATGGATTTACACTCAGGATTGCATAACAACATAAGGAGGATTAAATTATTGTGTAAAATTAACACACACAACATTAGTAGTATGAGAAGCTAGGTCGGAAACCTACCTGAAAGGTTGTAATGAAAAATTATTTATGTATATGTGTATGAAATATTAATGGAAAGTCAGAAGCCATAGTTCCTATTTTTTCGAAGCTCTAATTATAAATTATCTTTATAGAAGATGTATTCCCGAGGGCACAGAGTCCTTTACAATTTAAATGTTTTCAGATTGAAATTTTTAAAAAACGTTGCAATCATATCTGTTGCCTGTAAATTAACACACTTGTACTTAAACAATACATATACGCAATAATCTTTAATCTTAGTATCTAAAAATATTTTAAAATATCTTCTACCTTTTATTAGGCTACTAGGACACTATATATGGCCAAGCCCGTTTATTCTTTTCCATGAATACAATGAAACCAATAAACCTACAAAAAGCATTACTAATCTATAACAATTCAATTCCATACATTCTTCTTTTCGTATTTCTTTTTTATTATTTTTTTGATTCTTTATTTAAACAATACCAAAAATTGTTAACGGTTTTCATTAGTTGAACTCTAAAATAGAGAAAAATAAAAATCTTGGCAACAAAAACCAACAAAAGTAGTGGCAATAATAATAAAAAAAAAAAAAATAAGAAAACGTAAATAAAGAAAATATTAAAAACTAACAAGGCGTTACAATAAAGCATTGGCTTAGCAAGGCTAGAATGTATTTGAAATTCTTAGCAACGGTTATACTGAGTAACTTGTTGCCTCCGGCATATTTAGGAGGTCATATACTCGTCGTACAATATTGTTACGATAATAATAACTTCAATAAAACAGCAAAAATAATGCATTCTCTTCAAATATGAAAACGGGAAAGAGAGGAAGAGAGAGAAAAGAAAAAATAATACAGAATTGGCGCACCTTATCCTGGGAATAATGATTTAAAGCTTATTATTCATTGTGGCATGCGAGTACATGCAACTAACATAAATCCATACACATACACATACTTTCTATACAGAATATTGCAGCATTTATACAATAAAACTAATGGCAACAATGCGATTTGCTATTGCTATTGCTCTTGCTATTGCTATTGTTGCTGATGCTGATGTATGCCCGTCATTCATACATACATTTATTGATTCATTTGTTCAGAATGTTCACTATGTATGAATATTTAAACATATGCGAGAGCAATAAAATAGCACAAGATTCAAAGGAAAGTAAGCAAACTTATCAGAATGCTATTTTTATTATTCAAAAAGCTTATATTTTGTACTTATTTTCTTTTTTTCAATTTTTAACCTGCTATATATTTGCTCACAACTGTTTATGGGTATGTGTAGACCAAATATTTTCTTGTTACTCATTTGAAATCAATCGAAAAAATGAAAAATCATAATAAAAATATTTCTATTCATATCTTAAGATTACAAATTATGAAAAATACTTGAATAAAGCACTTCATTTCAATGGATTGAACTGTCTTGAATTTACTATGGCTATAGGGAATTGAGTCATATTTGTTTCCAATATTTCAATAAGATTTTAATGACTCAGACTTGGCTTTCAGGTCTAAAATTTATGAAAATTATTATTCAAATTGGTGGTATTAAGCGTCATCCGAAGAAGTCCATTCAAGTCCACATAAATCGTTGTTTTAAAATATTGGTACGTTTTTACCTTTTAACAACGTTTAAAAAATGAGCTCGTAGACTGCAAATAAAAAAAATAAATTTGTGTTTAGTTGTAATTAAATTCTTTATTATTCGTACAATTCTGTGTGCAATTGTTCACAACTTGATGTAAACAACAACAATTGTTTTTTTTTGTTATTCCTCTGGTTTTACCCTTGCATTTACAATACAATTACAAAACTATGATTACTCTCATTAGACTCACCGCGTCTTCACGCAAGATTGACTGAGCTTCACTAATTCAGTTGCCTGCTTTTCTGCTTTTCTTTACCTTTTATATGGCAAAGTAAACAGTCTGATGAATGTTCTTGAAGGCGAATATTCATGACTTCGCCTTCTCGAAATCTCTGTAAATGTAAACATCGTTGTAGTCTAGTAGGTTGTGTGTTGGCTTATACATGTCAGACATCTTCAACAAAGTGAAATATGAAAAAATATTTCTCCGGCGACTTCTCAGCAGATTTCTGGCAAAACTCTGAGAGTAAATAAAATTGCCAAGAAAAGCTGCTCAAAAATCTGTCGTTCGAAGTTAACTTTAAACTGTAGATGCCGCCACTCATGTATTCAAATTAACACACACAATATAAGTCGTGTGATAAGCTAGGTCGTAGTACTGGCTGAAGGGATATTATGACGAATTATGTATGTATGTATGTGAGTGTAGCATTCCTTTTTTTGACACTTTTCCTTGATAGATAATTTAGGAGCAGATATACATATTTTTGTAAGTGATGAGAACCTATTTCCTGTTAGGTCCCCCGTGCGAGAAACCCATATGGGATGTACATAAAAATCAAGAGAACTAGACCAGTTCCTAACCAGTTTATCTGAAAATCGTTATCAAAAGACATCTGCGGTCTGTCTAACAGAAAAGATAGGGATACTAGTGATAGAAGCTTGTTTTGCTTAGTTCCACAGCCATTACTACAGTAGTTTAGGAGATAAAAAGGTGGGTTATGTGAAATTAAATTGTTAGCTGCCTTTTAAATTGATTTCTTCAATTATCTTTCACTCCTGACTGACATTTCACAATCAACTTGATAGTATGTACTAATGTGAAGAATTTATCAAAAACGCAGTTGACAGTTCAATAAATTCTGGATATCCATCTAGAGTATCAAGTGCTCCTTCGCCATAACAGCTTGTGTAGACGTTGTTGTGGAGTAATTCCTGCCTCTGACCATATATACCTAGAGGCCAGTGTCGCGTTATAGCTCCAGTGAAGTTTCTTAAAGTTTATTTTGTTCCATAGCTTACTAGTTTGTTTGGTTTCTAAGCAAGTGACTCATTCCTTCATTTGTTTGCCCCTATGCAGAGAAAAGACAGAGTATTAGGATTTACACTGGCCAACAGCCCTATGGGTTTAATGTTATATTTTAGTAAACCACATCCAATGCCTTCCTTATTCTCTTTGTTCCTATTTATTTTCACTCAATATATTCACATCCTATACGAGTATGGTTGTATCTCCGTTTATTTGCCGGCCATTTCTTTTCGAAGCGATATCATTTTAATAGTTTCGATTAAAATAAAATATAAAATGTTAACAGCGTGCAATATGATATCGGTGTTAAAGAATGAAAACAACAAAAAACAATCCTACTCTACTGCAGATGTACGCAAAATAAAATAAAAAAATTCATGAATGAATGCAGATGCATGACAAACAGAAGAACTTCATGCATTGGCAGAGAAGAGAGTATTTTATGAATATGCACAAACTTCAAACAGCGACAGACAGACAGACAGACTGACATAACAACAAACATTATTCGTGTATCAAGCTATAAAGCGGGATTTTTTTCCATTTTTTTTTATTTTTTTTTCTTAATTTTTTGTCGTCTGCAATCTCTTTTTAAAAATGAATTCATTTTTTTGGTTTTTTGGTGGCGCTTTTATTTGTCTAGAGATGCAATGCCCAGCGTATAACTTAAAGGTAAAAAACAAAAACGCCAGAACGTAAAAGAAATATTTATTGTATTGCCTGGTTTATGCGGCAGCAACAATCGTCTTTTGGATCGCTTTCATGAAGGCCGTTTATTTTCCTTGTGCATCATATAAATAAATAAATGAACAGAGAACCACCATTGGTTGCTCTTTACTTCTTCTTCTCCTGCTTCTTGTTCTTTCTCAATGGTTAAGGACAATAAAGATAATTTGGAGTATAAATAAGTACAGGAACTTAAGCGCCATGCCATCCATGCCTACTGAAATCAAGCAACAAAGCGATAGAGCCTCTTTACTTTATGTGAACGATGATATGCATGAGCGGTGGTTTTCTTTTTTTTCAAGAAATTTATGCCAACCGGAAGTCTTTATAAGTATTTTGACAGATTTTGAAAAATTTGTGGCAACAAAATAAATGAAAAATAAATAAAAAATGTTTGTATGAATTTGAATTTGAATAAAGAGAAGTCGAGAAGTACGGTGGAAAGAAGTTCAAGGTTGAATAAGAGTAAAAACAAGAAATAAATTCGTGGATTTAACCCAATTTTTTTGAGGATGACTTGTAGTCGGTATGGTCTAGCAGGTAGTGTGTTGGCTTATTAAATGTGAGGCCAGGGTTCAAACCCTAAATCAGACATCTATAGCAAAATGAAATAAGAAAAAAGATTACTTCGGCGGACGCCTCTCAGCAGATTTCTGGCAAAAACTCCAATAGGAAATAAATAAAATTGCCATGAAAAGTTTCTCGAAAACCTGTCGTAGAGGGTCGACTTTAAACTGTAGATCCCGCCACAGTCCTATATAAAATTAACACACACACAACATAAGTGGTGTGAAAAATTAGGTCGTAATACTCAGGATTGTAATGACCAACTACATACAATCACCCACACCAGGCGGCTGCTTTGAATAATTGGCCAATGCACAGGATAACAAGCAACTCTGCTTTGTTTGAGCACATGGATGGATGGTATATAAATGGTGTGGCCAATATATCTGTAAGGGTCAGAATATGCGTCTTAAAAATATTAAACCTACAACGGCAATCATGTGGCTTCGAGGAGAATGGAACCTGCACGTCAAAGCTCTATGAATGGTTTAAATAGGTATGAACAGTAGAAGACTGCTTGTTAGACAAAGGCAAGGAATCTAATTGATTTCCGAAACCCAAGAAATGGCGGATATATGATCCGAAAGTGGGGCTAAGTGTGTCTATTTTATATTTTTGGCTTTAACAGGAATCTCCTGCAAGAAGAAAATAGAAAATGGTCATGAAGAAATACTAGAATAAAGCCATTGCTCTCTGCGATAGCAAAATATTTTTCATCTTCGATGCTCTACTAGCGGATGTTGCCATAGAAATTGTATAGAAAAATATAGAAAATATTTTTGGAGGCACTCATAGATCGGTATGGCTAGAATAAGCTCTTGTAGAGAATGATAATATCCTATAATAGTATCTAGAACTACTGCTGTGTGAAAGAGCATTTACTGTGAAGCACTAAAACATGCTACTATAGGTCTAGATCGTAATCCTGACTGAAGAATTGTAATGAACAATGATGTATGTACATATGTATGTATGTTATGATAATGATAGGGGTCATGATTCCTCCACATTTGAGGACCACAAGGCATAAAAATGTCATTGAAAGAGTTTCTCAGAAATCTGTTGTTGGAAGTCGACTTTAAACTGTAGGTTCCGCCTTTCTTGTACAGAATTAACACACACAGCATAAGTGGTGTGAGAAGCTAGATATAATTCTGACTGAAGGGTTGTAATGAGAGTCTGTTGCTTTTGGCTACGAAATACTCGGGCATGTATCCCCGATATAATAGGTATGTACACCGATTGAATAAAAAACCAGGCCTATTTAAGCTTTTCAATGCCTTCTGACCACTTGTAACACAATGTGCAATTTAGGCTTCCATTAAAAAAACAAAAAAGAAAAAACAAATGAGCTGAAAAAGCCACCTATGAGTTGTGTGTGTGTGGCCTAGTGAATTGCTGGCCATTGTTTATGGTGGCCATTTAAGTCATGTGTAATACCTTTTGTTAATTTTAATAATTCATACAAGAACTCTAATTAAAACTACTTTAGTTGGCCGGTATTATTTTGCATTGTTTTTTTTGTATATTGGCTGCAGTAATTTATCTGTGGAGCACTACACAGGCATTCATAAATTTAATTTAAAACAATCGCCATAAAAACTCATTACAAACAAATCAGCTTAAAAACAAAAGGCTGCTGCTGCTGCATTCATTTTTTTCCTTTCTTCTTGCAGATTTGCAACGCATTTGCAAAAAAAAAACAGAAAAAAAATGCGAAAAAAATTTGAAAACAAAAGCAATAAGAAAAGTGTATGAAAACAATAAAAATACTTGAGTTAAATACTGGAAAATGTTCAACGTTTTTAGTGCAGCTTATGAGCTGCTGCTGCTACTACTGCTACTAATTTTGCTGGTTGTTTTTTCTTTCCTTCTGTATTTTTTTTTTTTGGGTTTTTTTCTGGTGGTTCGTATATGTTATTGCAAACGTTTAATGTTGTTTGTTGTTGTCTTTCATTTTTTTGGTATTGTTGTCGTTGTTGTTATGGTTAAACTGTAAGCATTTTATATCAACAGCAGGAGATCTGTTCCTTATTAATTAAGAATTATTTTAATTAAGGTAATAAATTTTAAAATAACAGGCTAAATAATACAATAAAACAACAACAACAATGTAAGAAACAATAAATACAGAAATGAAAACATAAAGTAATATGAAGCAAATGAAATGAAAAGGAATGTATTCAACAGGTTATGTCCAAGAGAGGTTTATTTTTAGAAAACTAAATCAAAAAATTTTTTTTTTTTAAAGTAGCCGGCCCTTAAACAGATAAACAGGCATTCGATTTTATTAAACAGTAGTTAGGCATTCAAATAAATAAACCATCGCAAAAGGGTCCGATGGCTGCATCTCGGTGCAGCATCCACACTTCAAAAAAGTTCGTCTTGACCTCAGAGCATAATATATATAGACAAGTGCCTCCTGCTCCTATAAGGAGCATATGATCAATACAGTTGAGTTTCAGTTCCTTCTATCTGGGCTGCATGTGGCTTCAGCTTATTCCACGATTTCTTTCTCTTTGCTGCCTCTAATTTCAGCAATATGTTCCCGGTTGTCGCTGTAGTCTAGTAGGTAGTGTGTTGGCTTATTAGACGTAAGGCCTCGATTCAAAGCCCATGTCAGACATCAAAACGAAATATGAAAAAAAATATTTCTTCGGCGACTTCCTCTCAGCAGATTTCTGGCAAAAATTCTGAGAGTAAAAAAAAATTGCCATGAAAAGTTTCTCAAAAATCTATCGTTCGGAATCGACTTTAAACTGTAGCTTCCGCCACTCATGTATAAAATTAATGCACCTAACTTAAGTGGTGTGCTAGGTCGCAAACCTAACTGAAGGGTTGGAATGACCAATTATCTAAGTAGGTTCCAAGTATAGCTTAGGTGAGCCCTCCAATGCCTGGCTAGTGGATTGCAGTCAATTGCAGAATGGCAGTGGGCTGTGCTGCACACGCTTGACCTATCTACACGACCGTCTACGAATCTCGATGTCAATTGGGGTTTGTCGTATTTGTACCCGTGGTTGCCTATTTCTGATAGGTTTTGCCATAAAATCCTATGCAATCGTCTCAGGCTTAAATTAACAAAAATCTGCATTGTCCTGGGGTCAGTCACAACGACGTGTAAGCCGTGTTTTGCATCCGTTCAAGACAACTGACTTCACACAGCTTTAGCGGGAATTCCACACTGGACTTGAATGTAGGCCGTAGGCTGGTCTGGACCGTTTAATGTTGTTATCAGTGTTTTTCTAGAGCTTCCGATCGTTTGTTACTCAAGTTTATTCTCTTAAGCAAGTGTATGTTCTACTCTAGAACAGCCACGGATAATAAGCAACACCATCCGGTAGATAAGCGGGCGATTCGGTAGTTTTCTTGCCAGTCAGAACGTTTTTGAATAGTATGGAGATATGTTTGGAAGGTTATATTCAGTGAAAGAGGCTCTGCTTGATAATGCTATAAAGTTCGTTGTTGATGCTGACTGCTCTTCCAAAAAGAGTTGTTTACGGAGGTTAAAGCCCATATCTTTTTATACTTTTTATCCATAAAATGTTTTTATTTTAAAAGATAAGTTTCTTTGATAGCTATAATGATGTACTCTGTATCAGAATTATATATTATTGTTTGTGTCAGAGTTGCCAAGGATTTTTTAATCTAAGGAACATACAATTGTTAACCTAAAATCCTATATTTGGTGTATAAAAAATGAAATCCTGTCCCTCAATACGATTTCCTAATACAAAAAAGGTCTGAGTAGATTCTATAGCCACTGCAATTGTATATGGCAACCCTTTTTTTTGGTTTACTTAAAAATTAAGCTTTTCGCCAAAAATATAAAGGACTCTCATACGAGCAGGAATATTGAAATGTTGCATGTATGGCCATAAAAAACTGGATGGATTTTAATTTCTTTTTTCTTTTCCATGCATTTTATTCAGTTTTTTTTTTTAAAGTGACTTGACTTAAACACGACAGTTGAACATACAGAAGACCAATGGCTGGCGGAAGAATCGTTTGGACGGACAGTTAGACAAACACCGGCTTTACGTAATTAACAACCAACAAATGAGTCAGAATTTATGTTGTTGTTGATATTGACGCTGATGATATTGCGTAGCGCCCCCTTTGGTGAAACACTGTACTCTTACAATGCAGGCTTAATGCTGACTTATGCTGCAGCATAAAACACCAGCATCCAATGTGGTAGAGAAAGAAAGAAAGACGAAACGAAGAAATTAAGTTTTTTCGGTTTTTGAGAGGTTTTCACCAAAATGTTTATGCTGCATTTCATTTCGTTGTCGTTATTGTTGTTGTTACTTTAAGGTCTCCTTTGCAACATGTCGTTTTTCTTACTGTTTCTTTCGTTTATTTTGTTGTTTTCCTTTAACAATGTGGGTCATTGTAGATCAATTGTCATTGATATCGGGGTGTAGTTTTTATTTCTTATTTTTCTCAACAAATTTTTTCCTTTTTTTTTAATTTTTTTTGGGTATTTCAGGTTTTTCTTTTAAAGGAGATGTTGTTGTTGTTATTAGTTAGTCGTCTTCTTGAAAAGCAACAAATAAATCAAGCAATTTGATGTCAAAAAAATTTAATTGGTAGAAAATTGTTAAAATGCCATTAAAAGTATAAAAACAACACAAACAAACGGTGTTTTAAAACCCAATAGTGAGAATATTGTTGTTCCACAATCTCTTGTGAAATAATTCCAATAAAATAAAGAATCGTGTTGCTCCAAAAAAAAAAAAAATTAAATCGTAGAAATTGTTTATGAAATATGGTTTTACATCGTGTTGTGGTTTGTCAAAAAATAGAAATAAAAACCTTACAACGAGACACTTGATAAAAATCCTTGTGGTTGATTTCGCTTAGCCCAATAACCCCAAAATGAAAAGTGACGGCATATTTATGAAATTCATAGGAAATATCTACATTGAAAAAAGGAATGTAATTTTAACTGCCAAAGGTTTGCAATTAAAAAATTATCAAAGCAATTCATTACATGTTTTCCGGCAATTTCAAAGATCAGGTCTAAGAATAGATCCCAAATCTGTGGTCCTCGAGTGTGGAGTAATCATGATCCCTATTACTATCATAACATAACATACATACATCATTGTTTATTACAATCTTTCAGTCAGGATCGATCGAACAATCGAGAACCATAGTAGCCTGTTTTAATGCTCCACAGTAAATGCCCTTTCACACAGCAGTAGTTCTAGATATACTAGTATTGGTTATACTCATTCTGTACAAGAGCTTATTCTAGTCATAACGATCTGCCACCCCAAAAATATTCTCTAGCATTTTCTGTACTATTTCTACGGCAACGTTCGCTAGTAGAGCATCGAAGATGAAAAATATTTTGCTATTGTAGAGAGCAACAACGTCATTCTAGTATTTCTTCATGACCATTTTCTATTCTCTTCTTTCAGGAGACTGGTGTTTAAAGCCAAAAATATAAAATTTTCTTCTATATTTTTCCGTACAATTTCTATGGCAACATCCGCTAGTAGAGCATCGAAGATGAAAAATATTTTGCTATCGCAGAGAACAATGGCTTTATTTTAGTATTTCTTCATGACCATTTTCTATTTTCTTCTTGCAGGAGATTCCTGTTAAAGCCAAAAATATAAAATAGACACACTTAGCCCCACTTTCGGATCATATATCCGCCATTTCTTAGGTTTCGGAAATCAATTAGATACCTTGCCTTTGTTTAACGAGCAGTCGTATACTGTTTATACCTATGTAAACCATTCATAGATCTTTGACATGCAGCTTCCATTCTCCTCGATGGCTCAAGTTTGCAATTGTATGTTTAATATTTTTAAGCTGCGTATTCAGATCCTTACAGATATATTGGCCACACCATTTATACACCATCCATCCATGTGCTCAAACCCTGCAGATTTGCCTGTTATCCTGTGTATTGGCCAATTAATCAAAGCAGCCGCTTATTCTGGGTGATTGTATGTAGTTGGTCATTACAACTCTGAATATTACGACCTAGTTTTTTCACGCCACTTATGTTGTGTGTGTTAATTTTTTATATGTCCGTGGCGGGAACTACAGTTTAAAGTCGACTCTGAACAGTAGATTTTTGAGAAGCTTTTCATGGCAATTTTATTGATTCTGGAGGGTTTTTGCCAGAAATCTGCTGAGAGAAAGTCGGCGAAGAAATATTTTATTCACAGTATTATGATTTTACTTTTTAAAAACATTTAAAATATGAGCTCCTACATTGCAAATAAGATAAAAATAAATTTGTGTTTGGTTTTAATTAAAATTTGTGCAGCCCTTGCGCTGACCAACTTCTTCCCTTTCCCTGATTGTGGAGGAACTTGGTCAGTACAGGGACTGCGTTCACCCGTGGCATCACAACGGGCCGCTATGCATGCTCAAGTGAGCTTTGTGACATCAGAGCTACCACTCCGACCTTTAATTAAAATTCTTTATTATTCGGACAATTCTGTGTGCTACTCTTCAGAACTTGATGTAAACAACAACAATTGCTTTTCTTTGTTATTCCTCTGTTTATACCCTTTGCATAAACAATAACAATTCTAGAAAATTGTTCGACAGATCTTTGTAACGGAGATCTTAAAACCACGATTACTGTTTTCAAACATACCACTTGAAGGCGAACGTTCATGTCTACGCCTTCGTTCTGGACTGCGCCTTCGATTCGACTAAGACCTTGTCTATCCCCAAACACCAAATACTTTGCTCTGGATAGGGTATTTCTAATCCTCTACTATTGTATTGTATGGCTTTGCAATTTATTTCTTTTTTTTATTCCGTTTTATTTGTTGGCGTTCTAATAGTGTCATTTAAAATCTTCTTATGACAATACAATAAAATTCCCAAAGTGTCATTTATTTAGTCTTGGCAGACTAAAGTCACATAAACTATGAAAACAAAAGCACAAAAAAAAACAACAGAAAATTGTGACCATTTTAGACAACATTGTTGTGAAATATGTCCATAAAAAAACAACAGACACCAGGCAACAAGTCTTTAACTGCACTGCAATGCTGGGCTAAATGTCTGTTTGTATGGCAGGGGCAATACGACAAAAATCATGGCGAAAACTATGTTATACGATGCGATGCTATGCTTTATTTTCTTTTCTTTTCTGGGTAACCTTTTTAAAGATTTTTTTGTTATTTTCTTTCTCTTAAAAGCATCAATAAGGAAAGGAGTTTTCTTTTTCAATCATTGTTCAAGAGCCACCTTCTGCTTTAGCACTTTGCCAACGAGCATTGCATTGGAAAACAGCTCATCTTTCGAAATGAAACGTACTCCCCCAGATTTTTTCCATTTTTTTAAAGGAATCGTTATTGGAAAATTATTTCAACGCTTGTAACGCTTTTGTCCCATTAAACTTTCACATCATCATTCAATAGAGTTTAGCAGAGAGAAAGAGAGATGAAAAGATTTGATATGTTGGTTGATGTTTGTTAATAATTGTTTTAGATTTATTAGATCTTCGTTTGGTTGATTTTTTTAATTTCTATTTTTTTCTAAAAGAAACTGAAGACGCACCTTAAAACAATGGCTAAAGAGGTGTGATTTTGTTTTATGGCCAAAAGTGATGTTGACATATTGCTAAGGAACTTGATGGCCTTTGCACTGTCAAATATTTATGGAGAAATTTTTAACCCCGTTTTGTTCTTCGTGATAAAAATTCTTCATTTTTCTAATAAAAGAAAAATAATTCCAAATAAATTGGTGACTTTATTACAGGAAAATATTATTACGAAAATAAAATATCTAGATACTTGTGTTTTGCTTTTACATCGCTTAACATTAAAATTATAAACAAAAGCTACAAAAACAAAACAATGCAGTAAACAAACCTGTTTACAAATTATCGTACAGCTTAATATAACAACAAATACCAGCATACAAGTAAACAAAAATCCACAAACAACAAATGTAAACGAAATACACAAACAACAAAAAAGAATATAAACATTCTTGTTTCCATTTATAGAGATTTCGAGAATGTAAAATCACGAATATTCGCCTACAAGAATATTCATTAGACTGTTTACTTTGCCTTACAAAAGGCAAGGCAAATCAGGCGACAGAGTTAGTAAAGTCCAGTCAGTCTTGTGTAAAGACGCTGTTTGAAGACGTCCGTTACAAAGATCTGTCGAACAATTGTCTAGTAATTGTTATTGTTTATGCAAAGGGTGTAAACAGAGGAATAACAAACAAAGCAATTGTTGTTGTTTACATAAAGTTTCGAACAGTGGCCCACAGAATTTTGCGAATGATAAAAAATTTTAATTAAAACTAAACACAAATTTATTTTTATTTTATTTGCAATCTACGATCTCATATTTTAAACGTTTTTAAAAGGTAAAAACGTAACAATATATTAACTCACAATGACCAAAAAATCTTTGGCTTTAAAGAGTTGCCTATGTGGCCATAAATTGTGGCCATGTGTAGTTACTGCCCTTATGAATATTAATACTGGCATCGATTTTATTCCTTAAGTATAGAGCAAAATACACAGCAGGTGTTGAAAACCCTAATTACAATAAACGTCCTACGGTTGTCCATTCCAAATATAAGATCTTGTTAAAATTTTCAACCAAATAAAAAGAAAGAAAAACATACATCGCGGCACGTGAGGCTCGTTAGTTATGATTATTGAGAAAAATATATGCGGGTTTAATTTGTAAGAAATAAGAAATTTTCAAACATTAACAAATTATAGCTTGATCAGCTTCATTTCTATACAAAAACAACAACAACAAACTGAAAAAATCATTGGAGTTTAAAGCCACGTTAAAAAAAACCCAACAGAATCAATATAATTGAATTGATAATTTTTTCTTTCAGTTCAACCTCCACTAAACAACTGTTGCAGATGCTGTTTTTACAGTAAAAAAAAACACAAAAAAAATTGAACTGAAATGAAAGGAATTGTAGCAGGTGTTGTTTATAAATTAAAATTTATTTCCGCTTCAAAGGCAGAAAAAAAAGCAAAAAAAAAAAGAAAGAAAAAACGCAGTGACACTAAAATTTTGTGGTATTTAATTAAATGTTTTAATTTTTCCTGTTCTTTTATTCAATAAATATGTTTCAACTACTGCAACCGTACTCCCATCTAACCCAGTTAAAGTTATAAAAAAAATAGAAATTTTACAAACACTTGGCTTTATAATGGAAACTGTGCAGGCTGTTCTCATTATTTTCATTTCATTAAATTACAATTACACCCAAAGCAAAATGTAAGTAAAAGAAAGAAAAAGAAATCAAGGTAACAAAGACCATCTCTGTGATATCCTAAAGCAAATACAGATTTCCTCAAACAGTTTACCTCTGTACTCTACACAAGAATCTTTTTTTAATAAATTTTTGAAAGCAAAAGCGTCTGATCCAAATAATGTAAATTAAAATGCAATGCAGTTATATTCCTTGGATGCTCTCAAAGTATCTGTTGTAGTAGCATTTTGCTTAAAGAAACTATTTTGATTCCTTATAAACATGCTGTAAAGCTGTAGGGAACTTCACCAGAAAGCTGAAAAATGTAAATTGAAGAGTTCTCTGGAACTTTTACTTACTTAACTGGTTAATACAACCCTTCAGTCAGGATTTCGACCTAGTTTCTCACGCCACTTAGGTTGTGTGTGTTAAATTTAATCATGAGTAATGGGACCTACAGTTTGATGTCGACTCAGAACGACAGATTTTTGAGAAACAAAATTTTTTGCACTCTAAGGAAAATTGCTGGGAGGAAATAGCAAATGAAATATTTTTCATATTTCATTCGAGATGTCTATGCTGGTGTTCGAACCACTGCCTTGCGGCTATTAAGCCAACACATTATCTACGAGACTACGGCGTCAACTTCGGCACTAATACAAGACGGCGACTACGTAGCTACAAACAACGAGTTCTAAATTTTTAATTTTCCATTGTACTTATTGTCATACTGAACAAGTGAAAATTTTCATAAACGCTTGTCAAATAAAGGTCTGAAATGCATACCTATAGGACATTATAATTCCAGTGTTAGACCAAAGACTATAAATATATGAAGATTTTGCACTGCCATACATTGTACTGCCAGTGACAAATTTGTCGATGGCAGTACGGCTACTGCCACTTATTGTACTCAGAGAACTTATTATACTCAGAGAACGTATTGTTCTCTTCTCTAAGCAATTTATTCTCATATGCGTGTATACATGTGAGCATGTATGTAAATATTACAAAGTACATACATTAAATTAAAGGTATTCAAATAGTTTAACTAATAAAACAAAAATTAATGGCTAGTTCTACCAAATTCTTAAAAAAACTATAAAATAAAGGCCTGGAAAAAATAATAGGGACATTTAAATTCTTCAATATATTCTTATATTTTTAATTATTTACAAGCTTCCAAAGTCGGAATCTTTTGTATAATTTTTTGCATGAACGAATATTTCTGAAGGATATGACAAAATTTGCGCTGGTTTGATTATATCCACACGACATTTAACGCAAGATATTCGTTGAACTATGTAACCAACAAAATATCGACTTGATGTTAATTCAATTGTCACATTGTTGGACGTAAAACAATCGGTGTCTTCATTAAAATATTCTTTATTTTCGTCGTATATATCTGCGACATCTATATCAGGGGTAAGGGTACTTTCTGATATATTTCCAGTCCTATCAATATCTTCTAAAATTGTTTACAACTCAAGAGTTAAAAATATTGCATCGTCGTTTGCACAATTTGATTTGAACTGTTGTTCTTTTTTTCTGTTGTTAGGACCTTGGTCACACGTTAATCCACGCACATTTAATCCTATTTCCTTTAAAATATCCAAATTTAATAGCACAAGTTTTTTTTTAGCATATCAGCTTTTATCGAAGTAGCAGTAACAACATAATTTAAAACAAACTTCCAATTTTTTACAAGTCCTCTAATCATAAAAACGCAGACTTGGGAGCCCATTTCATTCACTCGCTCATATCCAAGATCTACCACTCCATCCATAACATCTGCACAATTATTATATGTCAAATTTCTTCTGATGGATATTTCATCAAAAATTAAAATGCATTCTCTCTCAAGAGGCTGCAGCTTTTGAACTGTAGCTGTGAGTGCATTATATATGCATAAATTGTTGCCTCGTTGCAAATTCTTTATAAGGCTCCATCTACTTAGAGACGAAGGGCTTGGAAAATTTAATTGTAATATATTTCGTAAAAATAAGTATGTGGAAGTAGATCTATAATAAATACTTTGTGCAAAACTTATCACTTGATCATCCCAACGAGCAGTTGTTCCCCTATTATGTTTTATGAGCATTTTACATAAAGTTTTTTCGGTTGAATTGATATTTAATTTGTCAACTTCGGCTTCAATCGATTTTGTGTTCATTACTTTTTTTCTAATGTTTTAACACTTCTTTTAAACTTTCGTTTTTTTCCATTAAATTATTATTTTTTTGCGTCACAGCTTTAAGTTTTTTAAACATAATAAAATATTTCTTTCTATAAAATTCTTCATTTTTACAACTTTTATGACAATTTGTGCATAATGATGGCGATTCCGATCTCTTACGATTACGTGGCGGAGATTTATATAAATATAAGTCAACATCCTTAGTTACGAAACTATTTCCTTTTTCTATTCCTGTTTTCTCTTTTTAGCCAGTTAAGTTTAATGTTGGCACGGCACCTCGCTTCAAATATTTCATGCCAATACAGTCTGGCGAAAAATGTCTTTCACCTATGTATAATTTCCGTGATCTTTCTGGAAAACATTCGTCAAAATTGCAATTTTCTAATCATGCTTTAAGCAATATGGCGTCAAGATATGGGAAACGAAAGATTTTTAAGTTTGGAACACTTATTTTTGATTTGCCACAATGCGGTAAACAACATTTGGTGCCTGATAAAGACGATCTTTTTTTTTTTGTTTTCACTATTAAATTCAACTTTTCTTTGTCCTTCTTCGGTCATTATGATTTTAATTATATATTATATTTATTAAACGTTTTGTTTGAGCATGCACTACAATTTTTAAATTCACACTTTTTATAAAGCAATTTTTCAGTTTTTAATTTTCAAATGTCAATACAAAATGTGGATATTTTATTTCGGTGCGAATCGATATAGTTTCATTTCTACAACAATAAAACACATATTCTTACCCTACAATAAAACAAACGGTAATATTTCTTTTTCACAGGCTATTTGCACATATATTTTGTGAAAACAAGACATCTTTCAGTTTGTTTATTATTTTATTTGGCACACGTATACACGCATATGATAACAAATTGCTTAGAGAAGAAAACAATACTTTCTCTGAGTATAATAAGTTCTATGAGTACATGTTACTTTTTGTTCTGTTTTGTTTTCTTTCTCTCAGTTAACATGAGAGTGAGAACGACGATTTAGCTTTCCCTGTTACCTACGCCCCTCATCCTAAAAAAGCACAAAATTTTGCCAATTTTAAATACACTGTGTGCAACATCTTTATAGTCTTTGGTTAGACTCTACTAATCTGCTGTTCTAAACTAAAAGTTACAGGAGAAGTGGTCATACAGATTCTCCATTTCAATATGTATGCACTGAAACTGAATAGGTGTTTACAACGTTGATCCTAGAGCATATGTAGGTTGAATATCTCTGTTAGAGGTAGGTAGGTTCAATATCTCTGTTAGAGGTAGGAAACATAGGAAATTACAGGCTGTATTTTGTTTAAAAAGCATTGGCATTAGCTATCACACCCAAGCACCATGTGATATGATTGCTTTTGAAATGATTTCAAAAACGAATGAATTATGGATCCATTTATATGTTCTGTATTCCAAGTCAATTTAACTACATTTAACTGATAGCATATTGTTATGAAAATGAAGAATCTAGATAATGGTGTTGTGCTTTTACATCACTTAACATTAAAATGGTAAACAAGTAAACAAAAATACAACAACAAACACTATAAGAATAAATGTAAACAAAATACACAAACAACAATAATAATGAACCAACGATGTTTACATTTTGAGAGGATTTCGAGAAGGCGAAGCCATGAACATTCGTCATCAAGAACATTCATCAGACTGTTTATACTGCCATATAAAAAACGTAACAATATCTTGGTTTCCATGAAATTTTTATCAACAGCTAGTAAAGCATTCCCTATCATCAAGTCTAAGGCCCATTATCTCAATGTGTCGACAAAATGCCAGTTACCAAATGTCGACATAAATTTATTAGACTGATAAACTGTCCGTTAACAATTTTGGTTTTCTCAATATACCGACAAAAACATTATTTTCATTTGGCAATACCTCTCAAAATTGTTGTGAAAGTTGGGAAACCTGTCTTCAAATTACAACTTATTAAAATAAATCAGCTGTTTTCCAATAGTGAAAAAAATAACACAAAATAAAACCTTTTGAAAAATTCATTATCATCCATGTCAGCCAGGTAGTTAGGCCTGGCATGATAAACTCTTTCAACATTTACTTGTAACTCATGTTCTTCGAGTTTATCCTACATCAAATTAATGTTTATTCCTCTATTAAACATTTTTTCTAAAATCTATTTTATTTTTTCAAAAAGTCAAGGTATTACCACATAAAAATTATGAACAGCAGTCAGCTGATTGAATTTATCTGTACAACAAATAAATAACCAGCAAATAAGGGCTGGTTAGTTTTGCGATAAAATAGAAGCAAATGAGACATTGAGAAAACCAAATTTCTTTAATCTGCAGTTTTTCGTTGGGAAAAAAGATAATCGCCTAATGAGAAAACAGCCCTAAGTTTATCCAAAATTTATCTAAGAAATCAAATACGTTTCAAGAACCTTGGTATGTAGACAAATAAAATAATCTAACTTAACTGATAAAAAGTTTCATTCCATTTCCTTCGGTTTCACTACAATAATAGCTAGAATGTAAGTTTCTGTTAGTCTGTCCAACTGTAGCATTAAAAGTGGCCACAAAACTTCCTAAAGCAATAGTACGCTGATCTAAATGAATGTTATTCTAAAGAAAAATGTTCATTTATTTTTAAGTAAGGCTTTAATAACAATAAAAAAGAGAACCAGAACTCAAGTGCTGGTCATTTTAACTTTGAGCAATGAAAACAAAGGCTGTAACAACACAGTGGCTGCAGCAGTCAACAGAACAGAACAACAGTAATGATAATGGTCATCAACATAATCATTGTAACATAGAGAGTTGGAAACAGCAGCGGCAATAACAAGACTCTTAAATGAGAGAAGAAAAAAAAAAGAAACAAATGAAATGGACAAACAATAATGGCAGCATAAAACGGCAGTAATAATCAGTAAGAATTGTATGGGAAATCAGTGAGAGACCAAAACAGCAGCAACGTCAGCAAAGTCAGACAACAACAATAGGAAGATGAACAGCAGAACAATCAAAAAAAAAAAGGAAGCGCCACTAAAGGCACATGTAAGCTGTCAAACATTAAAATTTGCCATGACATTTAACATGCCATACAGAGAGAGATAGAGAGAGAGACATGGACTCTACATACACGTGCAATTTTTATTGCAGCCATACACATACACTGGCCTAACTACCATAGAAAGAAAAAAACCAAAGGCAGAAATAAATAAAACAACAATGGTGTCTTTCTCTTTATGCTGACCATTATACTCACTAATACATGCATACTTACCCTAACTTCATAAACAACAAACAAGGACTTTTTGTTTGTATGCTTGTATGCAATGCAATTGCTTTGTTGTTGTTTTTAAAATTTTATTGTTAAGTAAAGTGCTCACTATTGCACTTAAGTTTTTTTCTAGTTTCTCTCTCTCCCTCTTTCCAAGCTAAGCAATTGTTTTTTGCTTCCAAAAATAAAACTGCACTACTACAACTGAATTTTTGTTTTTTTTTTCTTCCTTTAATTTCTAAAGCATAGAAAAGGGCGCTCAGCTTATGTTTTTTGTGCAAAAATGTGCAGCTTTTTGTTGTGAAAAACAGAAGAAAATAAAAAATTCGTTTTTAAAACTTTTTGTCGGCTTTTTTATTTCAAGAATTTTTTTTGTTGTTGTCATTATTACAAATACTGCAGCATTATTGTTGTTATAGTTGTTTTAATTCTCATATTTCGTTTAAAATTTTTCTTTTTTCTTTGCTCTTCTCATTCACATCGAACAAAAAGCCACTAGGGATCTTAAACAAAAGCGTTCTGTTTATTTTCTGTTTGTTGGCATTTATGTTTAAAACGTACATCAGCAACAGCAATAACAACAATGGTGGCAGCAACAATTATTTAATGGTCATATAGCAGGTAATAAATGTTTTGAAATGAATTGAAGTGTCATTGAAGAATTTAATTTACAAACTGAGAATAATTTATCAGGTAAGGCTGCTGAGAAGTGGCAGAAATATGGAACAAATGCAACATGGCCATGAACATTTAAGTTGTATTTTGACATTAAGTGGGTGGTCAATCAAAGAGCTGAAGTTTTCTTAACAATGTTTAGAAAAATATTTTAGAAATTTTCAAAAAAGTGCCTGGTAAAACAGTAGCGTATTAATGTACGACTGTGAGAATTGTGGGTGCCCGATTCCCTCTAGAGACTCTGATAGGGGCTTCCGAACTTTGGCAGTTGTTAAGCGCCATTTTGTTGAAGCCATATCTGTCAAATTAGTTGCCATTAAACCAGTTTGTTTTGCGAAATCACCAACAACGCTCAACATACCATGCACTTCTCTTCGAAAAATCATTCTCATCCATTTCTTATCGATTAGGTACGCGACCAAGCAAAATTGTTAAATTTGAGGCGATAACCATCAGCATAAGAGCCAAGAGCGTCTAATGCATCCCAAAATAGTTACTGTTTGGTGTGGATATTAAGCTGACGGCTCATGATCGGAACAAATTTCGTTGAGAACGACTTTGGCAAGGCTATTCATATCAACGGCCAACCTAACTACTGTCTTTTGGCTTGATTTAGACGATCGGAACACCAAAGAGACGTAGTGTTGACACTACTGGACGGCGCTATGTACCACACAGCTCATACTACATTGCATAATTTGGATCATGGTTTAATGTGTTGATTCATTCAACTACCTTGGTTGTATTACGTCTGAAACTGGAGGAATAGAACAGACTGTGTATTATAAATGAAGTCACCGTAGTCTAGTAGTTAAAGTGTTGGCTTATTAGACGTGAGGCCTCGATTCAAATTCGAGGTCTGACATCTCCAACAAAACAAAACAAAAATATGAAAAAATATTTCTTTGGCGACTACCTCTCAGCAGATTTCTGATAAAAACTCTGAGAGTAAATAAAAAATTGCCATGAAAAAGTTTCTCAAAAAAATATGTTGTTCGGAGTCGACTTTGTACTAAAAGTACAGCCATTCATGTATAAAATTAACACACCCAAAGTAAGTAGTGTGAGAAGCTAGGTTGTAATCCTGACTAATGGGTTGCAATGACCAATTATGTATGTAATTATGTAATGTTAGAGGATATGGAAGTTGCAGACGCATTTGTATTATAACATCGCATATAGATATTATCCATCATATTGTAACAGCATTTGAAACCGCATACGAGAGATATCATCACTTGAAGGAAAATCTTGAAAAAAAGCACGACTATTCATCCGATTCATACCACCTATTTCAGTAGCCATATGATAGCACCAGATAGAAATAAAATTTGAAATTATAACAGAGTTTTGCACAAAGAGTTTGACAAAACTAAATGGTAGGTATCAAATTTATTTTATGACAAGTAGAAGCTTTAGAGAACAGGCTATCATGCGGGGTAGCCAACGCCCCGCTAATGCTAATCACTGTAGGCAGTATAGTAGAGACAGCTGAAGACGCAAATATCATTATCACTTCGTATATATTCTCAAGACCAAAAATCTGCATGCAGCACATTTGGAGATTGACAATTCCAATCTGATAAAGAATTAACACATGGATCTGGATCATAGTACGTGTGTTTAATGCCAGTATAAGGTGTCGTGTGTTTTATGGCACTGATACATGGCAAATGATAAGATAAGTGATGTAGATCATCAACTACAAGCATTTCTAAGCAAACAAAATGCTGTGTGTTCTTACCTATCACGATCTTAAATACGGAACTACGGAATATGCCAAGAGAAAGTAAGTAAGAAACCCATAAACAGAATCCCTTAGGAAGTAGAAACTCGGGGCGAACAAAAAACATTTCATGTAGAACGTAAATAGAAGACCTGAGTACCCAAACCTTAATATTCCGGCAACTAACGTCTACGTATCTTATAGAGGGTTTAAGCTTCGAAATCAAATAAGTGAGGAATAAAATCAGTATACAGCACTTAGTTGATGATTTCTTTTATAAAACTGAATCTTTTTACTTTCAGAAATAGTGATCTTAGCCTATTTAACCCATTCGCTGCCAAGGACGAGTATACTCGTCTTTGACAGGGTATCCCGCACTGCCAAGACGAGTATACTCGCCCTACTTTAAATATATTATAACACGCAGGCTTTTGAATTAGCAAATTTTTTTTTGCCACAAACATAATATATATATGTAAAAAACTTGAAAAATACTACAAATAAATTTTTTTACAAAAATTAAACTTTATTTCTTACTTATACTAAAACGTACGCAAATACGAAAAAGGATATCGGATCCTTCTGCCTTCCTATTGCCAACGACGGGTATACTGGTCTTTGGTTTTCTGCTTGTAAATCATTATGTATGATAAGGTATGTGCTCTTACCAAGAAATAACAGGGTTTTGGTAAAGAATAACACTCAAAATATAAATGGCAATGCGAATGACTTCATATAATTTAGGCTTGGCAGCGAATGGGTTAATAACTTAAAAGCCTTTCCATTTAATGTAAGTCTTATTAGGTTATTATTTGCACGTTCATTTCATTTTTTTTCTTTCCAAAATGATAAGAAAATAATTCTGATAATAAACCATCATAACGAAATTCATTAAATAAATTCAAAACTAATTTGTTACGTTAGCCACCCCGCTTTGTTTCCATGGAAAGGAAAAACAGAAAACAACGTTGTTGCATGGAAAATGTTAATAAAATCGTTATGAAAATGCCAATAGCGATTCAATTACTTGTTGTTGCAACATAACAATAATAACGCCAAACAACTGCAAACAGAGATAGAGAGTGAGAGCTTAACTAAGCGTAATGCAACACCATTAACGTTTAACTCTATTGTTGCAATCATGGACTATTTAAACATGATTAAAACACAGGACAGGTTGCACTTTTTAGAGGAATTGCAGTTTGTTTCACAATCCATTTGGCTATGATTTGTACTGGCGGTACTGGTAGTTTAATGATAATAAATGAATGCATAAATATGCCAGGAAAACATGGATTTTCTTTTGATTTTCTTTTCATTATGAAATAATATATAAAGCAGAGATAAATTTATTTTACCACGAAATAATTAATTAGAAAATATGAAACAAGAAAAAAATATTACATGAGCTATGCCCGGTTGTTTCACAATGCTTCCCTAGTGTTGCTTGTGATTTTTTGTTTGCTTTTTTTTCGCAGATTTTGTTGGCAACATTTTTCTAGAAACTGTTGCTTTACACTGCTGTGGTATTCGTAATAAAGTTTTGCTTTTCTTTGGAAAAAATCACTTTTGTTTTCTATAAAAATGTTTTTAGCCGTGAAGAAAAAACAACAGGCACAGCCACAGCAACAGCCACTATAACAAAAAACGATCATGAATATAAAAATAGTCTTTTTTTTGGCATCATTTTTCTTTAACAAAGAGTTAAATAATGCATAAAATATTTCCTTTTTTTTCCTGTTTTTGCTGCTGCATTTTTATGCATAAATACATACTTTATTATGGCTTATTCATATTTACCACATTTTGTTTTGCACCGCAGACAAAAATCACATCTGAAAAGGAGTTAGACAGACAGTCAGATAGTCAGGGGAGTTAGGACAAAACAAAAAAAATAGACACCAAACAACATGTATTTTGAAAGTTATTGACACCTACTCGTGATCATGCCGATTATTGTTTAACAAAATGCTTTTTCCTTAAAAAAAAAGCAATTTTTTCCTTTTGTTTTCTTTTTTATTTTTTAGGAAAATTAAGGGAGACACAAAAAAATTTGATTTTTTTTGCTTAAGTAGACAAAAGAACTTTGTTATCAATACCCTACACAAGGCAAGGGCAAATAATAATTGACACAGAAAAAGAAAAAAACAAAATCACAAGGTAGAATTAGCCAAAAGTTCACGGACAGCAATGGAAAGTACGTAATATCAGGTGAGTTTTTCGATGATGTTTATGAAATCCAAAAGATAACGATCCTGTTATTTACGATCCATTGTTATTTAAAGAAACATACAATCCAGAATGTGTTAATTCTTTATCAGATTCGAATTGTCCATCACCAAATGTGCTGCTTGCGGCCTTTTGCCTTTGAGAATATATACGAAATTTTAATGATATTTGCGTCTTCTGCAGTCTCTACTATACTACCTATGGTGATTAACATTGATCGCACGTGACATCGCCATTAACTGCTGCATAACACCCTGTTCTCTGAAGCCTCTATTTGTCATAAAATGAAGGTGATACCTACCATTTTAACACGGGAGTCTCACAAAAGGTTTTCCCAACAGTGAGGACATAGTTTTGGCAAACGCTTTTTGCAAAACTGTGATGCTGTCATATGCCTACTGAAATAGGTGAATATGAAACGGCTGAATACTTGTGCCTTTTTTCAAAAATTTGCTTCAAGATGAACAGACGAGCGGTCGTTGAGTTTAACAGTGTAATTCAAACTCGTGATGATACCTCTCGTATGCGGTTTGAAATGCTTTTACAATATGATGTATAAAATCTATAGACGTCTGCAACTTCCATATTCTCTAACATTACATACATACATACATACATAATTGGTCATTACAACCCTTCAGCTAGCATTACGACCTAGCGTAGCTTTCACATCACTTATGTTGTGTGTCTTAATTTTAGACATGAGTGACAGGACCTACAGTTTAAAGTCGATTCCGAACGATAGATTTTTGAGAAACTTTTCATGGCAATTTTATTTACTTTCAGTGTTATTGCCAGTAGTCTGCTTAGAGGATGTCGCCGGAGAAATATTTTTTTAGATTTTGTTCTGTAGGAGATGTTTGACCTGAGGTATCTAGACTACGATGACTTTACGTTATCTAATGTTTATTCAAATCGTGTGAATCGGCTGAATACTCGTGCCTTTGTTCAAGATGAATAGCTGACCGATCGTTGAGCTTAACAGTGAATTGTCAATCATGATGATATCTTTCGCATGCGGTTTGAAACACTCTCCCCATATGATGTATAAAATCTATAGGCGATATTATACTAATACGTCTACAACTTCCATATTCTCTGGCATCCCCTTTCTTAAAATCGTGGTTACTCCTCTCACTACATTTGGAGATGGTGAACAAGGTATTCGCCATCTACATTCATGAATTCCGTAGGCAATAGTATATGCCTACCAGATGTATTGTTATTTTTTAGCCTTGTAGGTACGTAGATAGGAGTGATAGCTTTGATACCAAAAGCTCACTCGAACATGCATAGCGGCCCGTTGTGACGCCACAGTTAAACGCAGTCCCTGTACTAACCCAGTTCCACCAAACTAGGAAAGAAGTTGGTCAGCACAAGAGATGCACGAAACTCCTAGTAGACATATCATCTTCAGTACGTATGAGTGATTCACATGCATCTGCTGCCTCTCTTGAAATTTAATGGAATATACATAGGAAAATTCGGAAAAGGAATATTGGGCACCAATATTTCCAGAATTTAAATCCCTGCCATCCTTTTGAACTTTCCAAAAATATGGGGATTAATGACAGAATTTTGATTGCAAATTATTGAACACTGAAAAGCTCTATACAAACATATATACATATATACATAATGGATCATTACAATTCTTCAGTCAGGATTACCACATATCTTCTCACACCACTTATGTTGTGTGTGTTAATTTGATACATGAGTGGCGAGACCTACAGTTTTAAGTCAACTCCGAACTACAGATTTTCTTGAGAAACTTTTCATGGGAATTTTATTTTACTCTCAGAGCTTTTGCTAGAGGAAGTCGCCGGAGAAATATTTTTTCGTATTTCGTTCTGTAGGAGAGGTTTGACCTGGGGTCTAAGATGTCTGACCTATAAAGCTCTATACTGGCCAAAAAAACTTGTATGAATTGGGAAAAGTATATCCGTAAGTGGAGTTCCTTTGAAGAGATGATTGCCACTTTTGGTAGATTTTCGAAACTTAATATACTTCAATCCATAGTTTCCATACCGCCCTTTAAAATTCCTGCAATATTTCAATGAATTTTCCTTTCATTGGCAATTTTATGATGGTGTGTGCAGGAGGGAGGAGGGAGAAATAAAATTTTAATGTATTGTGAAAAGCAAAAAACATCTGAACAAGAAAAAAACAATTTATAAATACCTATTTATGTATGTATATGAACGTGTTTATAGTTGTGTGTATGGCATATAGCATAATGGCTAAAAGGTGTTGGTTGGTCTTTTAAAGAGTGGTCTTTAAGTCTATACGGTTATGCTGGCAAAGAGTTATTTCCAAGGAGTCTAAATCGTGCATTTAGGCATAATTCGTGTTTAAAGTTTTGTTTTGTTTTTTCTTCTTCTTCTGGTTGGTTTCTCCTTTTCGTAACTAAAGTTAGTTTCTCCAGCATGACTCTTAAATGCTTTTGATGGTGTTGGGCTATTATTCTTAAAGTTGTTTGTTGGCTGTCTCTCGTTCGTTTGTTCATACAATACCTGGTTGCTTCGTTGGTTGCCTAGTTGTTTGGTTGCATATTAGTTGCCTATTAGGAATTGATGTGTCAGTTAGTCAGTAAGTAACAACCAACACCAAACGTAAAAAAAGGCACTTTATTCCCTCTTTTTTATTTGCTTTGTTTTGTTTTGTTTGTTGTTATTATAGTCATAACACCCGAAAACTAATAATAAAATAGCAAATCTTTTCTACCAATAATAAAAGAAGAAAAAACTAAAATTGTTGTGAGTTTTACACCATGTTTTTGGTGGTATTTTTGGTGTGACTCTTGTCATAAGTTTTTGAATCAGATTTTTTTTTTTTTTTTTTTTGTAAAAAACCTTACAACGTGATATGTTAATCAAAATGTCGAACATTACTAAATAATCATGTTGTGTAATATTTGCTGCATGAATAAATATGATTTTTGTTTAACAAGATTCAAAACAAAATTTATGCCAGAAGGAAACCAAACCATAAAAACGTATTCTTCTTGCCTTATATGAAAGATTTTTTCCAAAGATTATAAATATCACGATCGATTATTACGTTAAGATGGTTAAAATAACAAATTTTTGAAATAATTGTTAATAATTGTAATAATTTTGATATTAAACTTACATAATGTACCGCCTAAATAAAATCGGATCCAAAATCTCTGAAACCAAATCAAGTCTCAGTTGAAGAAATAACAAGAAATTTTACAGAAAATCGATTTACAAGCAAGCGGACCTACTCAATTGGTCATTACAACTCTTTAATCTGGATTGAGATCTAGCTTCTCTGGGACCTACAGTTTAAAGTCGATTCTGAACGACAGATTTTTGAAAAACTTTTCGTGGTCATTTTATTTAGTCTTAGAATTTTTGCCAGTGGACTGCTGAGAAATATTTTTTCATATTCCGTTTATTCGAGATATTTGGTTTGAACCGTAGCCTTACGTCTAATAAGCCAACATACTACCTACTCACCTACGGCTATTTCAAATAACAGTAACATTCACAAAGTTTGTAAAACATCTATTAACGATTCACATGTGTACATACATATTGGCCATGCTGAATAAAATCACTTTCTTTCCTTTGTGCAGGTCAAAAAACCAAAAACCTTACCTCATATGCTCCAACATATCCTGATTCAAGTGCTGAATATTATCAAAGAAGAGACATTAAGCTTGAAAAGAGTTTCTATCTTTGCTTTCACTGACTATAATCCTCCAAAGATCTTTTCCTTCTCTATACAAATGGTTCTGGTCTCATCAGCACTGAGGAAGTTCCCCAATCGGCAAGCTCTTCTTCCTGCTCATTGCTGTAATTTCTCATATGCCTTGGTATCCCGGATAGAGTAACCCTATTTCATCTGTTTTTGCTGTTGGAGCTTTCCCAGACAGTTTGATACTATTTTCACATCTTAAAAGAGCATATAACCTCCAAATTGATCGATACGTCCTTATTACTAAGTCTCGTTGCGAAGTATTCTCCAAATTAATAGGATCTACCGGTTCTGTTCAAGGGACATTTAAAGAGAGAAGTTAGGTAGAGAACTGGTAGTCACCCTATTTATCAAATCAAGATGATCACTGATGGGTCCTATGTTATACTTGCCTCTCGTTATCCTAACCTGTGTTTCCAAAACACCGGTCCTCAGTTAGTAGTGTGTTACTCACTATATTCTCCAGAATTTCCTGTCCAACTCTGTGTCTAGTCCTGTTTGAATGTCAGTCGATCTCAATGCTGGTTTACATTGGCTTAGATTGGGCGTTAGGAATTTCGACATTCCCCTGGCATACCTTTAACCCATTATGGTCTTTGATAAACAGTTCTTATATCTACTGCACAGAGGATTGCAATGCTGTCGATGTTATCAGTTATAATTTTCTTTCAATATTTACTTTACATCAGCTTTCCAATCGCTACAAATGTAATGTACAATGTTATCTTGGAAACAATTATCTTCCTTAAGAGCATATAACATCTTATGTATGCTTCTCCAGGAGTTTTTATCTATCATGTAAATAAAGCTGAATATAAGAATAAAGAAATCTACTTTTAAATTTAAAGGTAAGGCAGCACAACAGCTCCTACTCCGTTCATTACCTTCTTAATATATATACCTACATAGCCTCTATCAAAATCAAGATTTTCTTAAGTTAAAGCTTTAATAAAATCCCTTCTTTAGAAACGTTAAGTCAAAGTATTTAAAATTTTAATTATAAATTACAAAAGAAATTAAAAGAAATTTTGTTTCTCCAACAATTTCCCTTGAGATACGTTCGACTTGAATACATACACAATTTTAAACTCTGTTCCAGCTAAATGACTTAATTTGTTAATTATATTGTATTAATAATAATAACAATAATAATTGCAACTCCTGGGAAATAAACACTCCAATAACTTTACGTTTTAAGCCAGCGACTGACTACAGGAAAAAACAAAAGCATACAAAAAAGGCATTAAAAACTTAATGATTTATTTAAAACAATAGAACAGAGTACAATAGAATAAGCAAAAACTTTAGACATTTATACGCACATACAGACACATACACTCGGGTGTATTTCTTGTTGTATTGTATTGTATACATACAAATAGAACGAACAACTATTTTGGCGAAACAATTTATAAATGAATTCAATTAAGTATTGCAATTTAAAACAATAAATATTTAAATGGGCTATTAAACGCTACACAATATACAATACAATACCACACTCACCTTAACTTAGTTTAACTTAGCAGAAGTAGCAGCAACAGCAGCAAATACACACGCAAACATAAGTACTCCAATACACGCATTTAAATATACACAAAGAAAGTGTTGGAGAGAGAGCGAGAGAAAGCTATTGAGGCAAATGATGGTGAAAAACTTTAATGCCACCACCATTAAAACAATACCAGCAGCAAACAATTTACTTTCAAACTAACCCACACTCAGACAAATAAAACAAAACAAAAAAGCCTCTATTAACAACAACAGCAGCAACATCAACAACATCAACACGCATTAAAATAAGTAACTGTTAAAATAGAGAATTACAAAGTAGTTGATACTCAGCAAAGTACTGTAATAGTGGTAGTAGTAGTAGTATTAGTGAGTAAATTTAGTGAAATATTACAGCTGTTAGTGAATTAAAGTAAATGAAAGCCTAATAGAAAGAGAGATATATAGAGAGAGAAAGCAATAGAGCAAAAGAATTGTATGTAAATAGTGGATTTGCTGGCAAATGACCAAAATCCCATATCAATCAATTTCAAATCGTGGTGATAAAGTTACATTTTATGTGAATGTGTATATGTGCGTACATACATACATACGTATGTTTATTGTGTTTTACAAAAGCTTTTTGTGTCACAAAAGAAATGTAAATAAATAGGCAATAACAAAAACATTAAAGCAAACGGTAAAACCAACACATGCAAGCACGTAAAATTAGAATAACACTGACACATCGGCATTAAACATTATAGCCCTGTAAACGAGGCATTAAAATAGTGCTGAAAGCAGAGATGTTAAGTGATGAGATCATTAAGACAGAGACGGAATTTTTTTCCTATTATAAGACACACTTTTTTAAGTTAAAAACTTTTTCATTGGAAGAATTCAAATTACGAAACTATTTTCAAACATTTCTTAGAGAAAATATTTTCTAGGTCGAATTTATAATGGGTCATTTTGGATCTGGCTATTGTACTTGTCCCATTGACAATTAGACGTCCTCAAACCTAACCTAACATAGGGAGAAGAAACCGATGTGCCACATTTTAAGGACGCAAAATGAACTTCCTAGACAACAATCAAAAACTGATAAATTTAGTCTCTGTATTAGTCGGTCTGGATATCTCTTGGTGAAGTGGTTATCGCAGCCCCTTAATTACGATATAAAGTTTAATTACGATAGTCTCTGTATGAAGTGAAAGCTTTGCGGAAGAACTCTCATCTACTTCAGCTGGATTTTCACTATAGTGGCTCAGCAGCAGTCAGAGCCTCTGGGCTGAATGTCGAAGTAGTACAGATTACTTGAGAATCCTAACGAAAATGTAAAATTACGAAACAAATGTCTTCTCAAATTTATGAAATGAAATTTAAGATGACCGTTGAAGACATGCGGAAATATGAAAATAATATGAAGCACATCGTCAAGGTCTGTAAGCCTATATTAATGGATGGATCAGGGATGAATGGAGCGGGTGGAGAACACCTAATAAATTAATGCCTCTTACCGTCTACTTGATGAATCCCAATATATGTCTTACACGTGAAAAATTCCTTCTCAGAATGACTTGACCGAATTGATTTATTGTGCTTAGCCAGAAGAAAGCTAAGGACTCGAAGAAGTCATCCTAGCCCAGTTGGTAGTGTGTTGGCTTATTAGACGTTAGGCCCGGGTTCAAATCCCAGGTCCTACATCTAAACGAAATATGAAAATATATTTCTTCGGCGACTTCCTCTCAGCAGATTTCTGGCAAAACCTCTGAGAGTAAATGAAACTGCCATGAAAAGTTTCTCAAAAATCTGTCGTTCGGAATCGACTTTAAACTGTAGGTGCCGCCGCTCATGCATAAAATTAACACACACTACATAAGTGGTGTGAGAAGCTAGGTCGTAATCCTGACTGAAGGGTTGTAAAAACCAATTATGTGTAAGGGCTAGTAGTCACCATGAGTTAGATAATCTTAATGAATGCAAAAATAAATAATAATTCACTTATTTCGCTGCAAATCCTTTATTAAAATATTAATTTAAGCAAATATGGCCACTTAACAGTCCGAAATCTGTATAAGCTTTAATAGAAATACTTTTAAATCCCAAAAATCATTGTTGATTAATACAAAAAGTCTTTACTTCTTCCTTTTTAAATAAACAAAAAATAATTGAATTTGAAGAATCCATTCCTTTACTACACATGCACAACTGTGCATTATAATATGCTTTTATGTCAGAGGTTTTATGGCGAAATTGACCTGAGGTTAAATTAACCTTAGATTAAGCAAAACCACTAAATGTGTAACACCAAAATGGACGTACACACACACAGAAACACTTAAACACATGCATACACATATATGATATACATAAAGAGACAGCCATACATACATACAATAAAAACGTGTATAACAACCCAAAAACTAATACAAACAAATACAAATGCATTAAGGCAACTCACACAACTATACAAACGCAAAATGATTGATTTTTGGTTATTTGCTTACATGTATGTATGAGCATTTATATGCTAATGCATGTATGTATTGACATATGCATTTAAATCTGTTTAAAATTTAACACTCTCTTTTGTGAAAAATTGGGTCAATTTAGGAAAAGTTATTAAAGGTTGGCCACTTAAATAAAGACATTATATGGTCAGTCAGTGGATATATGCTAAACGAAATGTATATGAATGTCTTTATTCCTGAATGCTTTGAATTTTCATTTGGCTGGCAAAGTTTTCTTAAGGGTGTTTTCATTTTATTCTGCAACTTTTTGGCTGTCTGCCATGACATTAGCACATGCATGGCAAAGACTATGGAATTTTCAAAAATTTTTGCATGTCTAAAAAGGGCGTTTACCTTACCTTGCTTCTTGTATTTTATAAACTGCCTTTGATAAATTGTTTAATAATTAAAAAACTACGTCCGTCCTTCTGTCTGTCTGTCTCTTTTACTTTCTTAAAGCATTTCTCTTTGTGTGTGGTAAATAATCGTTAAAAATTTTATAAAATTTTAATTGTTTTGTGGTTAGAAAACAATAAAAAAAAAAGAAATTCCCTGCAATTACTTTTATTGTAAAGCACACAGGCACACAGGCACATTTACCCTGACCTCAAAAGTAGACTTTAGAAATATTTTTCATTTTGTTTGCTTTTCTTCTTCCATTGCTTTGCTCTTTGTTCACACAATTTCCACAAACATTTTCTTTTCTTCTTAATAACGAAGAAAGTTTTGTTTCTTAAATTTTCTTCACATATTTTAAGGCCTTTGAAAAATAAGTAAATTTTCTACAATTTCTTCTTTCACACTCTCTTATGGGTTCTTCACCACTACACCATGGAAAAACCCAACTCACCTAAGTATTGTTATTGCATTCCACCATTGTTTGTGAAAGTGAAAGTGACTTGCTGTTGTGTGCGTAAGTACATGAGAGCGAGCTCTTTAGGCTATTCTCTGTGTTTGTTGTTCTGTAATGTTGTTTGTTTATTCATTTATGTGTGTTGGGTTTGGTTTGGTATGGTTTGGTGAGTGTGTGTGCTTCTCTTTTATTAATGAAAACAAGTTTCTGTTATGGTTTAAACAATGTTATGCTGAGCATGTAAACATATATGTAAGTTTGTAAAGAATTTAAAGAAAGTCTTACAATGTTTGAGTAAGGCATGGTGTTTTACAATAGATGGCGCTGCTTACATTTATAAATTTAAAGGATGATGGTATAGTGAAGCTTTGAAAATAAAGAAAGAAATTTCGTTTCAATGTGTAAGAAAATTAAACAATTTTTTTATATTTTTAGGCAATCACAGGCATTTTTAATTTAATGAGCATATGCATACAAATGCATAAAGCGTGATATCCTATGAAAACTTATTTATATTGTTACGAAAATGGAAATGGTGTTTTGCTTTTATATCGTTTAACATTAAAATTATAAATAAAAGCTACAAAAACAATAAACTTGTTTACATGATAAACAAGTAAACAAAAATATACCAACAAAACACCAGCTTAAAAAATTATAATAAGTAAACAAAAATGCAACAACACACACTACAAGAATAAAAGTAAACAAAATGCACGAACAACAATAATGAATGTAAACAACGATGTTTACGTTTATAGAGATCTCGAGAAGGTGAAGCCACGAACATTTGCATTCAAGAACATTCATCAGACTGTTTACGTTGGCACATAAAAGGCAAGACAAAGCAGGCAAAGGAGTTAGTAAAAGTTCAGTCAGTCCTGTGTGAAGACGCGGGTATTTGAAGAGAATAATCGTGGTTTGAAGATCTCCGTTACAAAGATCTGTCGAACAATTGTTATTGTTTACGCAAAAGAGTGCAAAGAAGAATAACAAACAAAGCAATTGTTGTTATTTACATCAAATTGTGAACAGTGACACACAGAATTGTGCGAACAATAAAGAATTTAACTAGAACTAAACACAATTTATTTTTATTTTTATTTGCAATCTATGAGCGCATATTTTAAACGTTTTTAAAAGGTAAAAACGTAACAAAATTATTTCTAAGGCAGAATGTTGCAGCAAAATGAAGTGTAAGCAACGTTTTAATGGCGTTAGTCCTACACCTGGATAAACCCGTTTGTCTCATTTTGACCTGTTTTAGTACTAGCTTTCAGTCACCTGCATTGATCACACAGATCAATGAGCTTTCATCATCCCTTCCAATACAGACAATAACGTCTTCTACAAAAATATCTCGCCGAAACATCCTATTCCATCTGAACAACATGTCCGAACTCATTGTCTTTCAAATAATTCATCCAAGTCAGTGGGATCCTTGTCCTGAAAAAATGGTTCAGCCAAAGGAGTTACAATTATTTTGGATGAAGTTTATTAAGCTCAGTGGAGACTTTATGGAAAAATAAATAAATCGTGGCAATTAAATACATTTCTATTGATTTTAAAATATTGTTTGAGGCTTTAAAAATAACCGTAGAACTTCTTCTTTTTTAAAACATCCTGCTTAAGTCCTTGAAAATATGACCCAAATATCTCGCAATTTATTTTTTGTTTTCTTAACATTTAAAACATTTCTGCAAATATTTATTAATTATTCAAGTGTAAATTGTTATTGTTTTTTAAAAACATTATTTCCTTTTTTTGCAGCGCATATACATATATTTGTTTAACGTTAATTTCCGCTTTTGTTATTTTAAGCCTTTGGGGTAAAAATATTCAAATTAGTTCCGTGGGTTATTTGAATGTATATGAAACGTAGAAAAAACACAGAAACATGCTTTAACAAGAAAAAAAACTTTATTAAAAAAAAAATTATTTAAAACCAGAATAATACAACCTAAACAATAACAAATGAAATGAAGTGTAAAAATCCACGAATAATAGGCAGTTAAATCAAGAAAAACATTGCCTATGTACGTGTGGTATATCATAAGAATTCGGAAATAAAGAAAAAAATGTCACTGGAAAAATAAAACCAAATAAAATTATTCAAAAATCAACAGAGTGAATACTTAAAAGAAAATTTTCGCAGAAATATCATAGCATTCATTGGTATCCTCTATACAACTTCCCTCTGTTAACAAATTTCTACACACTTTAAGGATTAAGCATTACGGCATAAGAGCAAAAGGTAAAGGATCTTTAAGAACATTTATAACATATGCTTTGTATGGCTCTCTATTAAAAGGAAACGCCATTAGAAGACATGAGGAAAACCCTCCTCTTTATTCCTTTGCAAAAGACAAAAGCGGGAAAACATCATTAAATCATGCATACAAATCAAAAGAATATAAAACAGAATAGAAATGAAATATAAAAGCATATGACAACAGCTAAATAGAATAAGGAAACGAAGAAAACCGCTAAAACTGTCAATTGAAAACTCCGATGGAAAAAATTTAATACAATTTCTTCCTGTCTTTAGGGATTGCTTTGAAATGCTAATCTTTTTATGTTTTTTAATCATTCAATAATATTGCTACAGCTCAAGTACGCTTTTAACGAGTGTTTCCGTATGAAAACCAGTTACCATGTTTAAATTATTGATTGATCGATTTTCCAGGAAATTCTGAACGCGTCTCAGTATCAGTTCTTAAAAATAATCGAAAAAAGTCTTTGAAACAAAATACAATATACGAGGGCTACTCCTGTGTTTGCCAAATCAACAGAAATATTATTACGTTTTTACCTTTTAAAATATGAGCTCGTAGATTGCAAATGAAATAAAAATAAATTTGTGTTTAGTTTTAATTAAAATTCTTTTTTATTCGCACAGTTTTGTGTGCCACTGTTCACAACTTTATGTAAACAACAACAATTGCTTTGTTTTTATTCCTGTTTGCACTCTTCTACATAAACAATAACAATTACCAGGCAGTTGTTCGACAGGTCTTTCAAACAACGATTATTCTCTTCAAACACACCGCGTCTTCACACAAGACTGACTGAACTACGTATTCTGTGGGCGTACGTGGTCTCTATGCATTTTTTGAGTGTAAATAGAATCAAGGAATAGCCAACTTATTCCTGTTATATGCCTCAATCCTTCGTCAGAGAAATTTGACTTTTTTGATACGACACTGATGTCGTCTCCACAAATTATGTACCCCCCACAAGAAAATTTCACTAAGGAGAGCTAAAAGCTTATTCTATGTGCCGGAAACCAGAGCGAAGGATATGGAAGGATAACAGGAGACAGGTCTAACTTGGATTCATCAGGAAACAACGTAACCGTTAAATCGAGTGATTGATAGTTCTCTCTTTAACGACCTGCTGGACATAACTAGAAAACTTTATTAATTTGAAAAACACTTTGTAGCGAGTGGTTTGAAGATATCAGATAAAAAGATCTGTCGAACAATTGTCTAGTAATTGTTATTGTTTATGCAAAGGGTGTAAACAGAGGAATAACAAACAAAGCAATTGTTGTTGTTTACATCACAGAATTGTGCGAATAATAAAGAATTTTAATTAAAACTAAATACAAATATATTTTTATTTTATTTGTAATTTACGAGCTCATATTTTAAATGTTTTTAAAAGGTAAAAATGTAACAATATTTAAATAAAGTGCTTTAGCCTAAGCGCCGTTTACGATTGAATTCAAAAGAATTGCTCTTCGACGACTACATTTCCATGCTTGCCTGTTAATAATATTAACCAAAGTGTATTATATGATTTTAAAAGCCACACCCTTAAAGGTAGAACCTATTAAAAAAAAAAAACTTATTGCGTTTCCTTTGATATTCTTCAAAAAATCTACACATCTATATATGTACGTAGGCTTGTATATAACTTTCCTTTGGCAGATCTTAATCCTTGTACCCTTTAATTTGTTTGTAAAATGGGAAAAAAATGTCACATAATACGCCCTTAATAAACAACTACAAACCATAAGTAACGCCTCTTAAAGAAGGGGAACGGTTTACAAAAAAAAAAAAATACGCAAAAATTATAAAACACAGGTATAAACGCCTAAGAAAACCTCAAATAAAAATAAAATTTAAAAAAAAAATATAATTTGGAAGAAATATACATATTAAGGCGCATTATAACACTATGGGTATTGACATCAAATACTTACACACACACACACACACACTCTTCAAACATCTATTTTGATAAACGAAGGGAAAAAATATTTTTAAAGAAAAAAAGGGTTTCAAGGAAATTGTCAACCTCTTCTTATTTTTTTTTCAAAGGCTGCTGTTATAAGGAGGATGCCAAAGAAAAAAGGGAATAACAAGCATATTAGATGACATTAAACAAACAAAAGGCGGTCTTAATACTGCCACCGTTACAGCCGCTACCACTGACTACTTTCTTTAAAATAGGGATTCTATTAGAAGATTTTAATTTTAATTTTTAAAGGATTTTATATAGGCTTTGGCAAATTATTGTCTCACTCGAAGGCTTTGAATACTTGAAAATGGAAAATAAAAAATGATTGAAGGCAACAGTTGTTATTATTAGAACTACAACAACTACAATGATATCAGAACTTGAAGAGACAATAAATCTTTATTTATAGAACTCTTACAGTGTCGAATCCTTATTTCTGTTCTATTTTAAAGCCTTAACCAGTACCAAACCAACTCAATTGATTTCGAAACTTACCTTCCAATTTATTAACAAAAATATGCTCTTTAGTAAGTACTTATTAAATTTAATTTTATTTTAATCACTCTTCTTGTATTTCTTTATTTCTTTTTCAACTATTTTAATTTTAAATATCATGGTTTATAGCAAGCAACCAGTTACCAGTTCCCAGTAGTTTTCTTTATTTCAGCTTTAATCGCAGCCAACTTCATTCGTTTATTTTTAACGTTGGCGGCTTCTTTTCATTTATAACAAGTGATGTGTTACTGCCAACTAGAAGTTTTAATAATATTTGTTATATAACTAGTATACAACAACAATAAAAAACACAGCAACAATAGCAACGACAACATAAGATATAGAATAATAAAAAGTTCTGGTATATATTTAACTATAAACCAACTTCCTACTCTTTTTATCTCTACAGATGCAAGACTCTTCACAGCATAAGACTCTAAATAGTTAAAGTAGTTAAAATGAAACATACACTCAAGGAAAAACGGTTAGTCAATGCAAAGCAAAAGCAAGAATATTGTTATAAGAAGTATCGTAAAATATTTAAACTAATGAATCTAGAAGAGGTCGTGTTTGAAATGAAATTTTAATAGAAAATTTTAATGACAAATTATGTGTGCCAGGTAGAAGGTAATCATATAGATAGATATATAGGCAGATGATGGTAGATAGATGGATAGGAAGATATGTAGCATTTTTATGGCAGTAATAACAGCGCACTAGTAGTCCTGCACAAGGAACAATTACTTCGGTTTCGTTCACACATTACTTCAGAGTGAAGTTTATATCCTGCATCATACAGTTCCTATCATTCAATTTATCACCTCATCCACTTATTTACTAAATTAAGCTTAGCATTCCGTTTGTCGTATTTCAGCCCGTCTTAGTACACCCTTCCAGGATCATCTACATTACATGCACTTTAGTCAGTTGGTTACAGCAGTCAAAGGTAAGACTTTCTTAATTTGGACCTTCCAACTCCCACGAGGTCGTTAAAATTGACGACGTCCACATCCATTAAATACCCATCTCGTCGGTCTGTCCTCTTCCATATGAACGATATAGGGAATCAGCGTAGCCACTGAATGTTATTCCAACGTTTACATAATGGATAGTTGGATCAGGAAGACATCTCCAACTCGCATTGGATTGAAGAACTTGTGTAGAACCTTCACTTAAATACTTCAAATGCAGCTACATCGGTGTGTAACAGCGTCTTTAGCACTAAAAGCAATACTATAATCTTCTTTGGCACCCAATGATCTACTATACTCAGCTATTGCCATTGAATGTTTGTGTCTAGTATTAGCAGACATTCTGTCTTTTCTTTCATAATCTCCTGCACAATAAGTGCCTCCATTCTTCTGCTTTTCAGACATGATATGTCATATAATTGCTTTAGTTCTCCCTGTATTATCACGGCAGGAGTCAGTATTTCACGTTAACTTTGCCGTTCATGCAGATTTTTAATATTGCATCCCCTTTTATATGAAATCTGTTCCATGACTACTATGCACTTTGTTTATTTATATTTTAAATTTATACCATCCAATCACAGATAAATCGCCAGAAGTAAATTACCAACAAACCATAAAAAATTTCCATCGAATAACGATTTTCAAAAAGAACGCAATGACAGCAAAGCAGGATTACAAAAATAATAAAGACTCTAAGAAACCAAACCCAATTGCTGTTATAGTTGATGAAAAGAACGGGTATGTACCAGAGATCAGCAATGAGTATTCAAAAAGATGAGTAAAATCGAATTATACTAATTATTTCTGATACTCATCCATTTTTTAACATCATGGAACCTCTACTCATATTCAAAGTCTGAAGTACTCATCATATTCATACTTAACAACACGTATGATGCTGTTGATTTCTCAACTCTCCATAGCTCAACATATACACGAATCACAAAATAAGTAAGAGTCGCGTACAAACACTAAAATACTTACTAGAAGATTGTGTGCTTGCTCTGCTTGCTGCTCTGTCTTTATTGCTTATGTGTCTTTTTTTGTAAATGCAACAATAACTAAGACTGTAAATTTTGATGAATGATTCGAGTCACTCGAATCATTTATAAGTATTTTTCTAAAGTTATGAATCTAAATGAGTAGGCTTATGAATCAAACATATTTCGTATGGTATGAGTTTGATGTCAACGTTGTACGTACACTCATTGCAACCTGTACTTATAAATCAACGTTGTAGTGAGTACGAATGAATCAGAGAACATAGTTAAATTTCAATATTGTTGACTCACTTATATTCAAAATTCCATGAGTGCTTATGAGTAGCGAAAAAACGATTCATTGCTGATTTCTGGTCTGGGTATGTACTCCAAAATGTTTAGGCTCATTCTGAGTACGAAAACGTACAATGCGGGGACACAAATACGACCGACCTTTACTCGGAAATAAAGAAAGCAGTAAGTCGCATAACAAGCTTATTTAATAACAGCAGAGATATAAAATCACGTGTAAAAAGTGAGATTGACGGTGCTATTAGAAAAATGTTAAAGACATCGTCTGTAAAAGCAATAATTGTTAAAATTACCTTTGTGTAAGAGCAACCTATAGTTCGAAAGCTTGAAAAAGGATTCATTAAACAAATTCTTTAATCATTTTATACAAATTTATTTCTCGAGTATAATCGAAAACTATTTTACAATAGTAACACTAAAACATGCATACAACTGTATGGTGTTATTGCTTATTTTGAATGCGAATGCGAGTGCAAGTATTTGTTTTTATTTCTTCGATAATAAATGGCTTTTAAAATATTTTGTAACGGCAACCTACAGTTGTTGTGCGTTCCACCAGTCAATTCACATTTGCTGCAATAGATCATAAAGAAAACGAATGCAAAATGTTTTTCAATCTTTTGGCACAGCCAAAGATTACCATGGGTAACACATCCGCAGCTAAATTCCAATGAATTACGTTGATAAAAAAAATTATCGTTAAGAATAAGGAAAACTGGTTGCAATAGTTTTTCCTAAATACAATAAATAATGATAAGTTACAAGAAATAGTGTTATATATTATATGATTAGGAAAGCAACCAACAGCCAACAACAACATTAGAATAAAATTTAAATGAAAATAATGAAAGGTTTTGGTAACAGAAAATAAATAATTGTCAAGCATGCTAGAGAAAAAATAACCAAGTTAAGCAGGAAGTCAGACAACGGAAAATGGCATAAAAAAAATAAACGAAAAATATTTCAAGTCTTATCTTTGAGACAAAAAACAAAGAAAAGAGAACAGACAACACAGAATTCAGAAGGTATTGTCATGGTATGCTTCTCATTACGTATTAATGTCTTAATTATTAAAAACTTAAACAAATTATTTATGACTCTAAAAATTAAGCAACAAAACAGCAAAACAACATGTTTTTTTTTTGAAGGCAAAAAATTCCCTTTTTTCTTTAATGCCCGACAAGTAAGGCATCATCTGCATACACTACATCTGCATACCATCATCAGAATCAAAGGACAGAAGTAAAGAAAACCCCCCAACTTCATGTAGATCGATTCACAAAGATAATGTGTTCCTTCTTTTTTTGTTTTCGTATGTACAACCTTACCATTGCAGTCGATGCATTATTAAATTTATGCAACATTTTGAATGGTTGGATGATTTTATTAAAACAACAGCAACAACACAATTTTTGTTAATTGAAAATTAGCATAAAATTTTATGTAAAAAAAAAACAAACAAAAACAAATCTGAAGGAAAATAAAAAGATATTTTTTTTAGAGCTGGACGGCATTGCATATGAAAATTAATTTCAAAAACACTAAAAAGGTGATGAAAGGGCCATAAAACTGGAAATTTATTTCAAAGTAATTAAAAACCGTGGTTAACATTTCCATTTTGAAATAGTCAAAAACAATTAAATTTTGATTATTTTAGAGGTCAGATACGATACGATGGTGGTACCGAAAAATTAGCTGAAAAAACAAACGATTTGGAAGAAATGTTCTTTATTTTCCAACATTATCTCCTTTTAACTCTGCAACTTTTCTCAGAGATATTAAAACGTTTCGATAACCCAAGTGTACATACATACGTAACATAACATACATAATTGGTCATTACAACCCTTCAGTCCGGATTACAACTTAGCTTCTCACACCACTCATGTTGTGTGCGTTAATTTTATACATGAGCGGCAGGACCTACAGTTTAAAGTCCACTCCGAACGACAATTTTTGAGAAACTTTTCATGGCAATTTTATTTATTCTCAGAGTTTTTACCAGTAATCTGCTGAGAGGAAAACGCCGAAGAAATATATTTTTCACATTTTCGTTTTGATGTCTGACCTGGGGCTTGAACCGTGGCCTTACGTCTATTAAGCCGGCACACTACTCACTAGACTACGGCGAATAACGTGTACCTTCTTCAAATAGCCAGTAACCTTATTTACTTACTTAATTGGCCATTAACAAACCGATTAATGGATTTCGGCCTGCCTTAACAGATTCTTCGAGGCAGATCTACTTCCTGCAAGCTTTTGGCAGTTGCTTACATCAATCGGTGGGAGGGATTCCTGGATTTGTTCCTTTCAACGCAGACAAGGTCGTCCTTTACGCCGACATCGAGTAATCTCCGCACCAAATACCCCTCTCGCCAGAGGATGAGTGTCTTGTAGAGGATTAGTTTCGACATCCGAGAGAGGTCTCTGCTACTCAATTTCCTATTGAGACCATAGTACTACATGTTGGCAAGAGTGATCCTGCGCTTGATCTCCAGACTGACATTATTTTTGGTGGTAACGGCGGAGCCAAGATAAATAAATTCCTTGACTATATCGAAAGTATAGTTATCGGCCGTTATCTGAGATCCAATACGCCGCACGTCTCTACTTGTCGTTAAAATATACTTCGTTTTGCCCTTATTTACTGCCAGACCCATCTTAGTAGACTTCCGTTCAATACCACTAAAGGCAGCAGTAACATCTTGCTTGGTATGACATATGATGTAAATGTCATTAACGTAAGCAAGCAACTAAAAACTTTTGTGGAAGATAGTGCCATTGCGATCCACTCTCACCTTCCGCGGAACACTCTCCAAGACAAAGTTGAAGAAGTCGCATGTTAAGGGATTCCCTTGATTGTCTTGTCTGAAACCTCGCACGATATTAAAAGGTTCGTAGAGGACCCATTCCTACCTTAACGATGCTACAGCAGTTGATCAACGTCATGCTGCATAGTTTTAACAAATTCGCAGGAATACTGAGCTCAGACATTGCACTAAAACTACGATTCCTTATTGGACTATCGAAGTCTGCCTTGTAGTCGACTTGTTTTTCATGAGTCTTGCCAGGACATGGCGTGAGGTGAAGATCTGGTTGATGATGGACTTGTCAGGTCTGAAGCCACACTGGTGAAGTCCAATCAGTATTTTGAAGAGTAGCTTCAGTCGTTTGCACAATAAGCTCAATAGGACCTTATAACTCAGTAGTTGGCGCACATCGTGGGATCTACCTTTTTGTCAGGACAGGTCACAGCACACTGAGATTGCAATTGTTGGTCATACATTATATTTGTAAATATGCTGCATCCTACTAGCTCATTACATCCGATCGCAAACAATTCAACGGGAAAGTCAGGATGTACTTTAGATGACTCCCATGATTGGATTAAAACTGGTTTCTTAATATTTTTTTATGGTAAGCTAAGTTCTACAGGGATGTGTATAGATTTATAATGTGTCATGGTTGTAGTGTAGCCCATGTAATTCACAAATTAAATAAAAGAAATTATTTTGTGTGGCGTCATAATTTTTTTACGTTTAATAAAACATTCAATTTCTTTTCTTGTAATGCTAAAATCTTATTATTTACTCTTCTATTAAAGTTCATTGAACCTCTGTGACTCAAATGTTGAAATTCTAAGAATTCTTTTCAAGAAAAAACCAGCAGAAGAATCTAAAAAAAGAACTCTTACGAATCTTGATCTTTTAAAGATCATGTCAAAATTTAAACTCTTAAGCAAAAAAGAAAAAATTCGTTGGCTGGTTAGTTGGTTTCAGGTTTCGTTGTTGGTGTGTAAATTGTCAAAAATCAAAGCTGAACTGAAATAAACTTCTGTTTTATTTTTTATTTAACTTCCATACAAAGGCAGGAGTGTAAGGGATTTATTTTATATTTTTAATACATACGTAAATAATATAAAAAAATAAAATTTAAGTCAAACTTTTTTGGAGTTTTGCTGTTGTAGTTAGTTTATTTAAAATAAAGAAAAAGTTGCAAACTTTAAAGATTTCTTTCAGCTGATATGTCAGCCAGACCATAAACAATCTTATGAAAGAATACCAAAAAAAAAAAAAACAGAAGAGAAGAGAAACACCAGGTATTCCATAAAATACAAAAAGCACTTTACCTTCAGAGCACAGAACAGCACTGAGCAGAGCAGAGCAGATCAGAACAGAACCTTTTTATTGAAAGCCTAACTGGCTGTTTATTTCGATTCAATAATCTCAATCTTTAAAATATAAAAAAAAAACAAACCGAAATATCAAGATCTTATGGAGGATTTTTATTGTTAAATGTCTGTCTGTCTAAAGAACTAAACATGTCTGTCCATTTTTTTATTTTAAATACAATTGATTTTGCATATTCCAATAGCTTTTTTGGTTTTACCTTGACTTCTGCTGTTTTCTTTCTTTTCTCCTCCCTCCTTGCTTTATTTAATGAAATGATCTTTAGCTAGAGTTCTGTCACATACAATCAATGTGCAGCAGCGTACGGATGACTTAAACTGTTGTATGCAAAACCCAGAAACGAAAAAAATAAGAATAAAACAAAAGGAAGATGCCTTCTGAGTGATGACCTTACAAATCACGCTCCAATTTATAAGATCGATGAGTTTAATAAGAAACACAACAAGACTAAAAAGCATCTCTAAAAGTCAATTACATGTTGCCAACAATTTAAGGCATTAGCAATACAGCATAAGCCATCATCATCGTCATCATCACAGCCTAGCATTTTGTCATGATCATGATTTAGAATGGAAACAGGTTTTATTGCGCTTTTTCGCTCTGTAGTTTACTTCAATCTATTTTAAATAATCTCATTTATTATTCTACTTAACAGTCTCCTGCACTATTTTCCAAGAATTGCCGTTTTTAGTAAATATTTACCTTTATTTGTTGTTGTCGTTGTTTTGTACTCTTAAAAAGTAATTCATTTTTGTTTTCCAATAAAATTCTATCAACAGGAGTAATTAATCCAGCAAATCAATAAAAAAAAATGCCAATATTTGTTAACAACTAAGAAATAAACAGTCCCAGAATAGAGTTTAAAAACAGTTCGGAAGACAATCTATGTCTTGCAGTACGAAAACTCAGCATTTGTTTAAAGAAATTTTAACTGGCAGTTGTTGCTTCTAATTAAAAAAAAAATTGTGCTATTATTTTGACCACCTCTGTATAAAGCATTGCGTTACGGTGGAGACAAGAAGATCAAGTTCGTTGCTTAAGTCTTTCGTTTTCATTTTCACGCTCGTGGATAGGCATTATTACGCATCGCTACGACTATTTGCAGGGAAAATTAAACGAAATAAAAACAAAAAATTAAAAAAATAAAAATAAAAAAAAAAATTGTGCTATTATTTTGACCACTTCTGTAAAAAAAAATTAGTACATAACAACCTTGTTACAATACTGCAAAAGTTTCTGCCCCACAATTTTAATATCCGAACAATTAAAATCATGCGTTACTGTTGAGGCAACAAGATCAAGTTCGTTGCTTAAGTCTTTCGTTTTCACTTTCAAGTTTCCGTGGACAGGCATTATTACTCATCGCTACGACTGTTTGCAGGGAAAATTAAAAAAAAAGAAACGAAAAATTATAGATGAACAGAAGTCAATTGAAGTATTCGATAGGAAGGCAAGTTTTTCATTAAAAATCTCCTTTATAATGTATTTTATTACCACAGAAACCGGCTAGCAATTGGAAATATAGAAAACTTTATATTTGAAAATGACTGGCGGATAAACTTGATTCATTTCTTAAATCAATAGACCAATTGTCAAAAAATAAGAGTGTATTTATGTTTCCGAATCACCGAATGATGTTAAAATGCTTTCCAGATACAGAATAATGTGATGTCATCCTTTTGGCCAGCCTTACTTGCATGCAATCGTATCTGCGATCCATAAGGCTGATATCACGGGCTTTGTGCAGGCACAGAAGAGTTTACAATCGAAGTTATTGCCCAGGCCGTGTATTCGCTCTGTTTGCTGTTGGAGAAAGAACATATCCTTGTATGATACAAGCCTCAACGATAAGCAGACTGCTTCCATTCTCTCCTATCCTTCATCAGATAAAACGATCAAAAATAACTCAAATGCAGGAGGAAATCCCGTGAGCTTTTTCTTTAATCGAATCAGATTTGTAGAAAGCTTTACATTGCGATCGCAGAAGAATTTCCTGACACATAAGATTTTAAGGGTTTGGTGGGTATTTTTACAACCCGAATGTAAATGATTTGCCATCTGTCAGAGCATATCGGTCATCCAAATGTTAATAACACGTTTGAGGTTAGGTCAGAGTGGTAGCATTGATGCCAAAATCTACTGGAGCACGCATAACAGTCCGTTGTATGTTTAAGGTTATTGTTATTCAAAATCTTAGTAACAGGCAGGCTTTGACTTTCGTGAGCATTTTTATGGGCTTCGTATGCAAAAAATGCTGATCAACCATTTTTATTTCCACTCTTTCTGAGCACATTTATTACCCGCCTTCTGGCAAACTAGTGGTTGATTATTATATTGCCATAAAACCCGTAAAATACAGGACCATGTTACGTTGTAATATTTATCAACGTGACCCCAAAACTTCTGCGACAGACCTCTATGATCAATTAGATTATATTACGATTTGCATGACCAAAGCTTTAACAAGCATTAGTGAAAATCCTAATAAACCTTCTGCTTTTACGCTGGTAGAAAAGGTACAGTAACTCCCCCTACAATAATATGAATATCTCAGCACGACCCACGTCAATCTTCTGCTACATACTAAATGCCCTAAAGTGTGAAATAATCGAAACCGAGAGAAAAAGAAAATCAAACTGACAAACGAAAAAAAACAGAAAAAAATTTGTATATGGCTTTGTAAAGGCATACACAACCTCCACGAAACTAAGAAGGCCCTTTCATTATTAAGGCAATAATTTGTTGAAAAAAAAACGAGAAGAAATCCATGCCACATTACAAAAGATGGCAATTGATTAGTATTACTTCATAATATTAAATTATACGCCAAAGATATTTGACTTTTAAGACATCACGCCAACGAAAAACAACAACAGCACACAGAACATAAACAGCAGAAAAATAGTGTTGATTGAACTTTTAAATAAGAAATACTACGTACAACAACAACAACAATAACAACAACGACATTATTATAAAATAAAAGCAATAGCCAGCAATAATAATGGCAAATTGCTAACAAACTAATAAATATTATGGCTTAGGTCTGGTTAAACTCTCTGAAGAAGAAACCGTCCACCCGTACTGCATTAAACTCAATGCCACAAACTGAAAAGCAACAGACGGTAACTTTTTTGTTTTGTTTTCAATGTTTAAAGCCTAATGTTTAAGAGTCGTCGCTTGCACTTCTTTTTGTTGTTTTTATTGTTGTTTTTGTAAAGGTAAAAGTAATAATATTAACAACATCAGTCAGTGTCATCATTACTTAAGGGCCTAAAAACAGGAAACAAGCACTAAAGAAATCAAATGAAGAAGGAGAAAAAAAAACAGAAATCGAAATATAATGTTGGATGGAGTTTTAATAAAGTATGGCAAAATACCTTTAACAGACATTAATATAACAACAACAGTAATAGCAACAACAGCAACAGCAACATCTTTTTCATTGGCAATAGCATTAAACAACAGTACCATCGTCATCATTATTGCCGGCAAAGTCATCGTTATTATTACAAAAACTATTGTTTCTAGTCTTTTTCTGTTTTTTGTTTCTTTGATTGTCTTCTACTTCTCTACTAACAACCAACTAACTGATCGATCGATCAATTCTATGCTATGTTACTCCAAAAAAAAAAAAAACAAGCGAACCAATGCAACACCAACAGCAACAACAATAATAACAAATCATATAAAATACCACAGCCACACATACAGCTCATAACAGTCAGCTGACTTCTAAAGAAATTTTGAATTTTCTTTTTTTTCGGTTTCGGAAAGCGTAGCGTAAAAGAGGGGATTGAAAAAAAGATTTTTTATTGATTGTATAAAATTAGGTAAATAGGCCTTTAATCAATATTGTCAATAACAGTAATCTCCAATATGTTATTAATATTTAGATGCCTGATATCCTCTAACAGATGGCAAGTCATTTACATTCGCGTTGTAAAAATACCCACTAAACCCTTAATAACTCATGTCTTAGGAAATTCCTCTACGCTGGCAATGTAAAGCTTTCTTCAGATCTGATTTGGTTCTAAGAAGAAACTCACGGGATTTCCTCCTGCATTTGTGTTATTTCTGATTCCCTTATCTGATGGCGGATAGGCTTGTATCATACACAAGGATATGTTCTTTCTCCAACAGCAAACAGACCGAATACACGGCCCGGGCAATAACTTCGATTGTAAACTCTTCTAAGCCTGCACAATGCCCGTGATATCTGCCTTATGGATCTCAATTATGATTGCATGCAAGTAAGGCTGGCCTAAGGCAGATCTTAGAATTTTTAATGCCAAAACAATAGGATAACATCACATTATTGTGTACCTGTAAAGCATTTTAATATCGTTCGGTGATTCAGAAACATAAATACGATCTTATTTTTTCTACAACGGGTCTATTGACTTAAGAAATTAATCAAGTTTATCTGCCAGTCATTTTCAAATGTAAAGCTTTTCTATATTTCCAATTGCTAGCCGGTTTCTGTGGTAATAAAGGAGGTTTTTAATGAAAATCTTGCCTTTTGATCGAATATGTACTTCAATTGACTTCTCTTTCATCTGTTCATCTGTTTAAAGATCACAATTTTCTATTTTTTTTCTTCAAATTTTACCTAAAAATAGTCGTAGACTTGAAAGTAAAAACGAAAGACTTAAGCAACGAACTTGATCTTCTTGTCTCAAGAGCAACGCATGATTTAATTTGTTCGGATATTGAAATTGTGGGGCAAAAACTATTGCAAACATTATAAAAGGCTTGGTATGTACTAAATTGTTTTATACAGAGTCGGTCAAAATAATAACACAATTAGAAGCAACAACTAAGACAGATTTTAGAATTTTTATAGCCAAAACAAAAGTATGACATCACATTATTCTGTAATCGAAAAATTATTTCAATTGCGTTAACATTTTCTATTGACTAGAAGGTAATCTTTGTATGCAATTGTATCTCTTTAAGATTTTAGTCATTAAGCAAATAGGCCCAATGACAGAAATACTAAAATATTCTATCCATTAAGAGTTGAAAATCTCAGTAATCTTGCTTTATTTATAAAGATTCATAAAAAGAAGCACTCATGGGTCAATTTTTCCACCAGCAAACATTTTGAAGTTGTTCCTTACGTATACTCAAAGGCCACTCATAAATAATCTCTTGTACAAATAGGGCACTAGTAATCTAGTCCTAAAAGGACTTTAGATAATCATTAAATTGCTCATTTCAAAGGATTGGTAATTAGGAACACATTACTTCTTTTCTAAGAGATCTAGTTTCGTCAGATTGCAAAAGGCTGCAAGCTTTCAATTGTTCGTAGGTGAATCAATGATGTTTTTAACCAGCTTAGCAACTTTTTGATATTCTAAGACTATCTTATACAGCTTTACGAGCCAGACTGGTGGTTTAGTTGATTGTCCAAGGGCATTCTAAAAGTACCACGCGCGGCAACTGGAGTTACTATACTCTTCTTATCCTCAGTACCTAATCAAACTCGAGGGATTTCATGAAAGTAGAAAATCTTTCCTTTGATAAAAAGCATATTGACTTACATAATTGGCAACCGGTTTGTTCGTTTACGGTCTGATTTAACATTTCCTTCCAAAATTATCTGCTTCGCTCTCGCCTTCGCCATACATACATAATATTTGGTTATTACAACCCTTTAGTCAAGATTGCGACCAAGTTTCTCACACCTACAGTTTTAAGTCGACACCAAAGGACAGATGTTTTTGGAATAAGTTTTTATATTTCGTTTCGTTCGAGATGTCTGACCTTCGGTTTGAACCCAGGCCGTAAATCTAATAAGTCAACACACTACCTACTAGACTACGGCGACTAGTCACCTTCACCATTTGTTTACATTAATCGATAACAGGGCATCCTTAATTTGATCCATTTAATCCAGGAAAGCCTGTATATGCCGACATACTTCTATCTCCCCATCAAATTTCCGTCTCGTCGCAACATTGTTTTGTCATCTGAACACCATAACCGGCGTTAAACATCGTCCATATTGTCGCGTAGCTCATGCAGCTCATTGTTGATTCGGATGAGGAAATCGTTGCCAAATCGCAATGGACCAATAATTTTGCAGAGAAAATTTTTCTCGAATGCTCTCAATGCAGCGGTATCGGTGAGTAACAACATTGTCGCTTTCGAACAGCAGAGAAGCATGGGGAATATAATCGACTTATAGACGATCAGTTGCATTGCACGAGGGAGCTTTTCGCTACTCAATCGCCCATCCGCACCATAACCAAGCACGGAGAGGATAAACGACTTACAGAGAATAAGTTTGATTGCACGAGGGAACTTTTACCTACTTAATTGCCCATTTAATCCCTTATAACAACCTGTTGGCAAGAGGTATCCTACGCATGATATATTGAATGACATCATTTGAGGGCCTATTAATAGCTATTGGTTTAAATAATTTAATTCCACTAAATAGGCCTTGTCTTATAAAAATAAAAATTAAAACCCACCCACTTTCATTTGTTAAATAATTTCATTTTAATTGACTTCGTGTTAATTAAAGATTCTTCAAAACCGTTGCCTGTTGCATCTGCCTTGAGCTCCGCCTCTGTTTTTTATGCATGCAACAATTTTTCGTATACAATTGTTGGCTCAATTTTTTTTTCTCATTTATTGCTGTTGTTGTATTATTTTTTCGTTTTTTAAGTAACAATCTAACAAGAAGGTGATATAAGTGGTACGTAATGCTTAATGTTTTCTTGCTGCCGTGTTGTTTCCGAGTCAAATGTAGACGAATGGGCTGATGTTGCCAACCAAAAACCTAAAGGTACATTTTTTTCTTCTTCTTTTACAAGCCAACCTGTGCTTATGGTGCTATAGCGGCAGCGCTAATAAGCAATTGCCAAATTGGGTTCGCGTGAGTAATCTCGCGCTTGATTCGTGCGATCAATGTTGGAAAAAAATACGGAAAAAAAATTAAAAAAAAAAATGAAGTTGAAGAAACAAAGAAAAAAAAGAACGGGGGGAGAAATAAAACTGTTTTATATAAAAGAGCAAATAACTAAAGAATATTTCTTGGTGCAACTACAAGTACGAAGTAAAAAATAAAAAGAAAAAAGTTACCAAAAGTAACATTTAGGGCGGAGTTGTAGCAGCACCAGGCAATGAAGGCAACCAACCAAGCAGCCATCCATCCATCCATCCATCTATTCAATGTAACAACCACCACCATCACCGATGGGGGCACTTAAAACGTCGTCATCATTGTCTTTAAAGGAACTCACAGCAATTGCTAGAGTTACAGCAAATGAATGGCTGTACGGCTGTATGGCTGCATAGCTTACTGACTGACTGACGGACAGTGTGTGTGTGCCTCTGTGCTTTTATGGAATGATAATCATGAGCTGTTACTCATACCAAACAATTTTTGCTACAAATGGCTACAAACATTCAACAATATTTAATGATTCCTTCTTGATGGAACATGTTTTAAACCTCCAATATATGAATGTTTCGTTTGGTTCGACTGTTAGGACTGTTGTTTTCAAACACCACCACCAAACCATTTACTCAGTCATTGAGTCAGTCAGGCAGTCAGTCAGCTTTAAACTTTATCATAATTTTTTAAAAAACATTTCATTTGCTGTTGCTGTTGCTATTTTGCTCTTATTGTTGGTGATGTTTCGTTTTTTTCGCTCTTCATTTGCTTTAAGTAGACAGCAACAGCAGCAGCAATTCTAACGTAACAATGCAACAAAAAGACAGAAAAGTGGCAATTTCTGAGGTGTAATTTAATTTTTCATTTCTTTCTTTATTTTTCCATTCCATTTAGTCTTTTTGGTTGAAAAAAAAACAAGAAAATTTTAGCCCGGGTTCCTTATTTAGTGTTTTATGTATTGTTGTATGTGTGTGTGTGTGTCTGTATAATTTTGTTTTGTTCATATCACATCTAAACACTTCGGGTGTTATTTCTGTATTTTTTTATATTGTTATTGTTGTTGTATTTCTACCCATTGAATTTAAGGTTTTTTACTGTCTAGAGCAACACAGAAATTAACCCTTCAAACGAATGTTCAAGAAAATTTCAAAATTTTTGGGTAATAATTGTACCAATGCTGGTAAGCTGTCTCTCTCCCTCTCTGGAACTCCTATAAAAAGAACACTTTATATGATCTTGTAAGAACCACTACAAAGAAGGGTTTGTTGAGTTATTAAACAGCCATCCAACTTATTATCCGCATCATCCTGTTAATTCTCTCAGCTGTGAAGTACCTTTCAACCGTACAATTGAAGAACGCGAAAATGGTGATTCAGACGAGACCTACTTTCCAAGCATTACATGGTGTTTATGGTCGCCATAATCGAGCTATTGATGAGATTATAAAAAATAAAAGACTGGAAGCGTTTGAAATGTGGTCAGGCCTGTCCATCAACTGCATGTACGCACTGTCGAATATATCACTTCTGTTAAAGAAAGTCACTCATGAGCGTTACACACCAGAGATCAACAATGACTCGTTTTTTCGCTACTCATAAGTACTTATGAAATTTTGAATATAAGTAGGTCAACAGTATTGAAATTTAACTATGTACTCTGATTTATTCATACTCACTACAACGTTGATTTATAAGTACAGGTTGCAATGAGTATGCGTACATCATTGACATCAAACTCATACCATTCGAAATATGTTTGATTCATAATCCTACTCATTTAGATTCATAACTTTAGAAAAATATGTACTTATAATACTTATAAATGATTCGAGTATCATTCCATAAAATTTACAGCCTTAGTTGTTGTTGCATTTACAAAAAAGGAAAAAGGCACGTAAGCAAAAAAGGCAGAGCAACAGCAGATTTCTGGCAAAAACCCTGAGAGTAAATAAAATTGCCATGAAAAGCTTCTCAATAAAATTTGTCGTTCGGAGTCGACTTTAAACTGTAGGTCCCGCCACTCATGTATAAAATTAACACACACAACATGAGTAGTGTGAGAAGCTAGGACCGAAGGGTGCGGGCTTCTTGGGGACGATTGCTGTAGACTGTCTAATGGTGAAGGTATAGCACTGGGCATTTTATAGTCACCTAGCAGCAACTCGTTTCCTTGCCGTTCGTATCTTGAGATGTCCACAAACACTACTCCCTCTCTTCCACCTTCCTATAACCCATTTTCCTAAAAACCTGCACAATGCACTGCATGAGTAGGGGCCATTCCCTGAGTGTTGGTTTCACCAAAAAAAAAAAAAAAATCAAGCAGAGCAAACACACAACTATCTAGTAAGTATTTTCGTGTTCGTACGCGATTCATACTTATTTTGTGATATATATACCAATGTTGAGTTATGGAGAATCGAAATGAGCAACATCATACGTGTTGTTGGGAATGAATATGATGAGTAGTTCAAACTTTGAATATAATTAGAGATTCCATGATATTAAAATAATTATGAATGCGTATAAGTATCAGAAATTATGAGTATGATTCGGTCTTTTAAATACTCATTGCTGATCTCTGTGACACACACAGAATTGGTCATTACAACCGTTCAGTTGGATTACGACCTAGCTTCATACACCATTTATGTTGTGTGTGTTAATTTTTATACATGAGTGGAGGGATCTACAGTTTAAAGTCAACTCCGAATGACAGATTTTTTTTGAGAAACTTTTCAAGCAAATTTTGTTCACTCTCAGAGTTTTTGTTCCCGGAAGACCTGGGATTTGAACCGTGGCCTCATGAGCATTACTTCACCGTCAATTCAGGACTGATGTTGTATGAAAACCGCTCTCTATGTCCCTGATATTTAATCTAACTTTTATAATTGTTAAGTTGGTAAACATACTGTCATAGTATATTTTGACAGTGCTCTTCAAAGGGTTAAAGAAATTTTTCACCTTATTTCGCTTGTATGTTGTTTCCAGATTCCCTTTAACACTTTGTGGCATGCAATTTGTTGAAATTAACTTTAATTGCAATTTGGGGTGTTGCAAGCATTACTTTATACACGTACATATCTCTACACAAACCAATATAATAACAGAACGTACATTTCTTTATTATTTCTTACTTCGTCTTCATTTTAAGACGGCACAAGAGTTTTAAAAAAATATTCTTTTCTTTTTGTTTTCATTCCTGCTTGGCTATCTGGTGTACTGTGTGGCTCAAAGACAGGCAAAAAACAAAAACTGAATGGAGAATAAAAGGAGAAGAAATATATTCCACACTGATATTAAAGGTATATTTTTAACTCTGTTATTGGCAACTGACAACATGATGACATATCATTTGGTTCGTTCTCTTAACATGATGACTGTCTGTCTACCTACCACTGCAAATAAGTAAGCGTGTGTATGTATTGGGTGTTGTATGCGAAAAATTACACCAAAATATAATGCAGTATACATTTCTTTTTCCATCCAATTTCTGTTCTTCATATTTTTTTTTCCTTTATTTTTAATTCCTGGTTCCTCCTGTATTTCTGTGGCTGTTCTTTAAGACATTTTTCAATGAATAACAACAATAATGAGAATAATTTTTTTCTTCTGTCCTTTTTGTTTTTCGTCGCGCGAGTGTGTCTTCTTTTTAAGTGTTGAGAAATTGACAAAAGGAAGTGTTTTAAGTTGTACTTTAGTTTTTTTTTTCGGGGGAAACGTATAATTTGGCATCGACAGGTTAAAATTTTCAAAGCGAGTATATCTACAGCATAAATATACCAGCAACTAAAAATGTAAAATGAATGTTTAAGCATATGGTTACAGAGTGCATGAATATGAAGCAGATAAATCAAATTTGGAAAAAACAAAATTAAAACGAAATTATAGCCATTCGAGTTAAGCAAGGGATTGTGGGCTTGGGTAGATATACAGAACAAAAATTTTTCTTGCATTTTAAATTAAACACCTCCAACTAGCAAGTATAATAAGACTAATTAATACTTTATTAAAAATATTCATGGAAATATTAGGCATAAAAACATACTATATATTTCCAACTAGGAGGTCTATGTTAAATTCATACAATCCAAATCAATACAATCTAAACCCCAATGTACGCATAGGCTGTAGTTATTTCAATATCTTTAAAAAAACTATGTAAATAGGCCTCCATTTTTCTCTCTACAAAATAACTGTTCCAAAAATTAGTATTTATAAAGCTTATGTATTAATATGCTAGAAAATATTAATAATGTTCTCCAGTTTAAAATTTCTAAAATGATGGTGAAAGATTTATTGATGGCTGTTAACCTTACCACATATTCCAGCAGCTAGTCACATGCAGTTAAGATAGATGTGTCAAGGAACTCGATTGCATAAATCTGGTATATAGAAACATTGCCCCTCAAAATGTTTCACATCGTTGTAGAACCTAAGTAAGGTAAGACATTTTTTATTATTAAAGCAAACTGACTCAGACCTTTTGTATGCTTCACCAATATATAAAGAAATCCTGAAACATACGACCAGAAAGAAAAGCGGTTAGGGTTGTAGTAGAAATTATATCCATAGGTTTGGCTTTAAACAAATGAACGGGTTGTATACTATAGACTGAAAGTCCAGAAATCCTGAGAAATCAGATTCCTACGAAACTTTCATTGAAGATAAGATAACCAGATCAGACATTTCCAACAAACTTCCTCTCAGCAGGTTTTTGTCAAAAACTCTGAGAGTAAATAAATTTGCCATGAAAAGTTTCTTAAAAATCTGTCGTTCGGAGCCGAAAAATCAACACATGCAACATATGTAAGTGATGTTAGAAGCTAGGTTGTAATCCTGATTGAAGTGTTGTAATGACTAATTATGTATGTATGTATGGGGAGTCTGTCTATACCGGAATCAAATAATTAAGAGGACTTAGTGGTTACAGAACTCACTTTTTTGCATCCCGCTCGAAATCTCACTAAGATGCCTTAGTGATGTTGCAGATTTTCATTTATGCATTCAACGAAGCACAGCAAGTAGCAGACAAAATCCATAAAGTAACACAACTCATATGATATATGGCGAATATTAGCAAAAAAGCAACTGAATCACACTTGATCTAGTACCTTTAAAATGTTTTTATAACGTTGAGTAATGTCTCAACGTATAGTGATCTGTCTGAAAACTCTTTGCTAGCGAATCGAGTAAGAAAATCCGCCATATTATTGTCTATTAACCTTCTCTGCCGCTGTCCATTGTTGTCCTAGTTGTGGAGGAAGATTTCAGGATAGAATCACCATAAATAGACCAGTTGATCTACAATTAACTCTAAGGCATAAAAACGGATTCAGACGGGATTGAGTCACGGAATATTAATTTTGTTTGAAAAGTCAGATCAATTCCAGTGGGTAAGTATTGTTACCACGTCTCTGATTACAGTAAACTCCCGTTAAATACAAACTTTTCTTAAAATTACTTTTTTTCTTTTTTCCGAAAATGAAGACATTAAAACAGTGGTACTATGGGTTGTGTAATTCAGTAAATAAATTTTAACCTCAAACATAAAACAACAAATTTTTTTTATCAAAAAATCTTTCTTGGAATTCATAAAAAAACAAAAATTCAATTGCAAATTAAAATTCCAAAGAATTATAAATCCTTAGAAATTTCATGACAAATGACAAATCCAAATAGAAAAAAATGTCTTTACAAAACAACTTATAAATGTCCTTAAAATACCAGCAAATAGGCGTATTTTAATTTCTTTATTTTCAAAGCTATTATTTAAACCAAAAGAAAAAAAAAACAAAATTGTCATCAAATAGAGGACAAATTTTTTTTTTAAAGGTGTGTCCCTTTCTAAGTACTTTCATCTTTCATTCTATTTTAAATTCACTCTCTGTGTTTCGTTCTTATAATAGATTTTTATTGTATTGTATTCCAATAAAATATCATATTACCTCAAGAGCCTTGTGATTGCTCCATATTAATTCCATTATGCATGCGTTTATTCCTAGAAATTATTTTCATTTTTTATTTTTACTTTCTGGTGAAAGCAAAAAGAAAAAATCATTGGATTTTATAAGGCTCACATGTGACGAGCAATACTCGTTTGCTAGCAAATGAAATGCCATATAAATGTCAATATACTATAATTAAAAATGACAATTAATACATGTTGTTGTTGTTGTTGTTCTGGTTGTTTGTGTAAAATAAATGGAAAAATATATGAAGTTTTTTAAATAACCATTAAAAACAATTGAAATCAAGTACGTTATATTAAATAATAATAGGCTTTGGCCAGGGAATTCAGGATGAGATTTTCTAGGAAAAGAAAAGCCATTAAGTCGACTAGTATTAATTAACAGTGGGCAGAATCTGTAATAAGAACTAAGTATTATTATAAAAACGTAAAGGAATTAACAGGTATTGTAAAGTCTTGTTAGTGCAAGGTACTATCTGGCACTTTATGCATATGCGAGAGCCAAGAGCTGTAGTAAATCTATACCGCTTAACATTAAAATTATAAATAAAATACAACAACAAACACCAGCACAAATAAAATGGTAAGCAAGTAAACAAAAATACAACAACAAACACTACAAGAATAAATGTGAACAAAATACACAAACAACAATAATGAAACAAAGATGTTTACATTTATAGAGATCTCGAGAAGGCGAAGCCACTAACATTTGCCTTCAAGAACATTCATCAGATTGTTTACGTTGCCATATAAAATTCAAGGCAAAGCAGGCAACTGAGTCTTTAAAAGTTCAGTCAGTCTTGTGTGAAGTCTCAGTGTGTTGGAAGAGAGTAATTGTGGTTTGAAGTACTTCATTACAAAGATCACTCGAATAAGTGTCCAGTAATTGTTATTATTTATACAAAAGAGTGCAATGAGGAATAACAAACAAAGTAGTTGTTGTTGTTTACAGCAAGTTGTGAACAGAGGCACACAAAATTGTGCGAATAATAAAGAATTTTAATTAAAACTAAACACAAATTTATTTTTATTTTATTTGCAGTCTACGAGCTCATACAATTTACGTTTTTAAATTGTAAAAACGTAACAGTATTAAACAAACTATTTAATTGATCTCTTCACATTTTCTTTGCAACCCTATAACAGTTTCTAATCGTTATAACACCTAACAACACCTTATTACTCTAATAAATTAACAAATACTCTGTGATGTATGCTAGTGTGTATATTGATCGATAATATCTTGAAAATACTCGCCAACACAGAACAATTTTTGGTTTTTTTCATTAAATGCTGTCAAGTATGATTAACAAACTCAAGCAAAAAAATAATGGGCCTTTTTAAACCGGAATGTCATTTCCGAAATTTCAAGTTTGTTAACCTTGAATACAAGAACAAGAAAAGTGAAAAAATGGAGAACAATAACAAAAAAAAAAAAGAAAAAACTATAACATATGAAGATCTAAATTACTGTTGGCGCTGATTAATCACTTAACAATCCATTTTGGATAATATCCATATACAGGTAGAAATATATAACACCGGCAAGGCAATTTACCCTTTCCTTAATGCCATAACAACCTGTGCTTTAATATGAAATAAAAAGACAGAAAAAAATTGAAACAAAAAACTACAGAGCAGAAACCAAAATTCGCACATTAATTCAGGTGCCTGTGAAAAACTTATGAACAACACATTCCCAACATTTGTCGGGCTCTACCAGCGACAGAAATTAACTTTAAATGGCATTATTTCTTTGAAATTGACCAATGAACATGTGCGTCTTATATAAGCCAAGTCAAGTCAAGCCTGACCAAGCCAAGTCAAGCCAGCAACAATAAAATGAAACTTAAATTGTTAACGAGTTTAACAAGCCTGCTTTTCAAAAAATGATACAGAATTAAGAGATGGCAATGAAATACAGCAGAAAAAAAAGAAAAAAATTATATCCACGAATAAAATTTTAAAAATGCAGTTGTTGCTAATTTTAGCGGACATTTCAATGGCTCTTTAACAACAAGGGCCTACTCAATAGGGCTGTTATAGAGCTGCATACCCATATTATATCTTTAAATATCAGTTCGTGTTTATAAACCAAAAAAAAGCACAGAAAAAAAGTTTTTTCTTTAATGCCAACCGTTTGTTGTTGCTTAAAACCATTACTAATGACAGGGCCATTATGTTAAAATAAATTGAAATAAAAATTCATTTCGTGTTCCCCGTTAAGGAAACTCCAGACAATAAGAAAATTAATTGATTTTTTATACAATTTTTATATCAAAAAATTATTTTCCCCTTTCCAGTGCCAGCGTACGTACGTACTCAAGTACCAGAGAATTTATTTGTTCGTTGTGTTCAATTGTGTTCCTTAAACTGTTTAACAGATCTTGAGACAAACGACGCAAATTTGTCTCATTTGCATGTTGTGATAAATGACTATTTGTGAAATTATTATTGTATTCAATAGAATAAATTTGTTTTTATTTTTAAAATTTCAAATAAAACGAAAAAGTATTTTCTTTTAATGAAAATGTACCTGTGAATTAAATATGTATGTTTGTTGTAGTATTTAGAAGAGGAAGAGATGGAAGAATTTTTAAATAATTTTTCAGGAAAATGGATTCAATTCCCAACCAAAAATGCTTTTTGCATCACAGTATTTTATATGAACCCTCTGAGGATAACTAAAAATCAATGTACAAGAGTCTTATGGCATGCCGAATAGGTTAATTTCTATAGAGTTTTACTTAAATACCTAATAGAAAAGGTAGAACCCTTTAGCCAGGTTTACAACCTAGCACCTCACATCGCCTATGATGTGTTTTTGTAAATACAAATTCAAATTCGAGTCCCTCGAATCATTAATAAGTATTATAAGTATATAGGGTATATAGGGCTATCCATTTCGTGGTTTCAAAAGTATGGGACTGGAGTTCGGCATCTGTCAAACTAAGTTGTGAAACCAATTTTTTTCTTTTCAGTTGAAAGTCTGACATTGACGAAAATGGATCGCTTATCTATCACACAACGCATACAAATTATCAAAACCTACTACAAAAATGGGTGCTTGAACAACAGGCGGTGGACGGCAATTTTTCGAACAACATTTTCTTCAGCGATGAAGCACATTTCACACTCGGTGGGTATGTTAATAAACAAAATTGTCGTATTTGGGGTTCTGAGAATTCTCAAGTAATTGAAGAGAGGCCATTACATCCAGAAAAAGTCACTGTTTGGTGCGCTCTTTGGTCCAAAGGTGTGATTGGACCTTACTTCTTCGAAAACGACGATGGAGCGACTGTCACCGTCAATTCGGAGCGTTATGGTCATATGATAACCGACTTTTTTTGCCTGCTATTGAAGAATACGACTTGGAGAATATGTGGTTTCAACAAGACGGTACCACATGCCACACAACTCGAGCGAATATGGCTTTATTGCAAGAGACATTTCCTGGCCGCGTAATTTCTCGTCGTGGCAATATCAACTGGCCACCAAGATCATGCGATTTGACACCATTAGACTTTTTTTTGTGGGGCTACGCGAAAGACCGTGTTTATGCAGATAAACCTTCAACTCTTGAGCACTTAAAAACCAACATTCGTTAAGTTATGGCTAAGATACCGCCCAATGCTTGCAACACTTCGTGTGGAGGTCATTTAAATGATGTAGTGTTTCACACATAATGTCAAGGTTCAAACTTTACAACAAAAAAGAAATATCATGAAAAAATATTTTATATGTGTTTTATTTACGTTTACTTTTGAAACCACGAAATGGATAACCCGGTATTTTTCTAAAGTTATGAATCAAACATATTTCAAATGGTATGAGTTTGATGTCAACGTTATACGCATACTCATTGCAACCTGTACGTATAAATCAACGTTGTAGTGAGCACGAATGAATCTGAGTACACAGTTAAATTTCAATATTGTTGACTGACTTATATTCAAAATTTCATGAGTGCTTATGAGTAGCGAAAAAACGATACATTGCTGATCTCTGGTCCTACCCAAAAGTGCTCTTTGTATCGTAGTATTTTACATGAATCCGCTGAGGATAGCTAAAAATCAATACACAAGAGTCATATGCCATGCCGAATAGGTTAACTTCATACGAAAAGTTTGAAGACCTTGCAACTAAAATTTTACAGTTTTTAAAGAGTAAAAGTATTTGATTTCTATCGTATACCTTCGGCAAACAATAACAACTAGAATATGTGGTAATCTACGGCTCAATAGTGTGATCTTAATTATTGTAACTTCATTTCTTCATTCATTCCGTATTGCCTCTTCAATGCTTCCATCCAAATCTCCATAAAGAAAACACAATACTTGAACAGCAATTTCAGCAAAGCTTTTCCTATGAGATTCAATACTAATTGACCCTGCAGCTGTTCTTACCAATTTTTTTTAAGCTGAAAAGTATTTGTATTTTATATGATCACTGATTCGAAATTTGTTTGATATAATTCCCCTCCCCATATCCTATATTCTTTTGTAATCGATATGCTAACTTCTAAAGCTGCAGCATTCATCAATCGTAATTATCAACTCTGAAGCAGAGAATGGAAGTCGCCGTAGTCTAGAAGGTAGTGTGTTGGCTTATTAGATGCAAGGGCACGGTTCAAACCCCAGGTCAGATATAAAAATGAAATTTGAAAAAATGTTTCTTCGGCGACTTCCTCTCAGCAGATTTCTGGCAAAAACTGCCATAAAAAGTTTCTCAAAAATTTGTCTTTTCGAAACGACTTTAAACTGTAGGTCCCGCCACTCATATATGAAATTAACGCACACAACATAAGTGGTGTGAGAAGCAGAAAATATAGAGAATGTAGGTTGTAAGGTGGTAATATAATATGTTGGTAGTTCCCTTCAGCATACAAATTGCCTTTAATCTGTTGAAAATTAAAAGTTTTTATTCATATTTTTTATTCAACAGCCTCCTCCTATAGGATATTTAAATCCTTTCCCCCTAAAAAAAATCGTTTTTTAATCTAGTGGCACAATTATTGCACGTACACACTTCCTATGCCCGCCATTAACTAATTCCATTATGTCCTTACATTTTCCAGTCCTTTGACAATAAACTATAAAATCTGCTGTCACGTTTCCTTCCATTGTTTAGCATTTTCCATGAATTTTATTAAAACAAACAACAAGAAAAGATTTCTCGCCATTAAGTAAAAAATATTGTTTGTCTGTCTATAAATCTCATTAAGCAATTGCCAAGCTAAGTGGTATCCTAATGCAGGACATTTTTTAGAGCTATTTTCCTTTCTTTTGTTTCTCTGGCACAATTACGTTTCTCTGGCTTAATTTCGCTAAAAATTTTCTTGGAAAAATTTACTACAAAACTTTCTCTTGCATTTTTTGTTTGCTTTGCTTTGCTTTCTTCCTGATTCGTTCTAATTTTAGTTGGAGTTTAGAATCTAAAGCGCAGTAATAGCAGCAACAGCAGGAACAGCAGTTTTCTTTGGTTTTTCTGTTTTCTATTCTCTTCTGTTTTATTTTATTTTCTTTTTTCTCCTTAAACAAGATTAATTTTTTAATTAGTTGCTCTATTGTGTTTGGTGGCCTCCAATGGAATGAAAGTTTTTCCAGGTACAAAATTAGTGTTTTATTGTTGTAAACATGTTGTGGCATTTTATTCATTATTTCTGGTGCCAGCAAAAGGATGGTAATTGTTACTGGGCTTTAATTTATAATTTTATTTTCATATTATTAAAGTTGTTTTCTTCTCCTTGTCCTACATTTTCTTTTTTTTGTTTTTGTTCGTTTTCATATCCTTAATCCTCTGTAAATTTACAATTTTATGGAAATTCTTGTAAATGTTGTTCAACACATAAAAGTTTTGTTAATTAAACTTCCGTTTAAAGTGTCAATGTGTGAAAAATGTAATAATAATTGTATTGTAGCAGAGTCCTTTTTGTAAAAATTTTTTGTTTTTGTTTTTGCTGTTATTGTTAAACGCCATGTACCATATAAACGCAGCTGTTCGACATTTTTTTTAATACACTACCGCTTTAAGGTCGATACAAATGATTTATTAACGAATTTGTGTATCAAATTCAAAGTGCTTATAAGAGGCAATGGATCAATGGCCAGATGAAATGGTTTTTGTACTTAAAAGAATGGAGTACCACGCGAGATTCATAACATTTGACAAATCGGTTGCATACAACTCACACTATTGGAGATTGATTTATTGTCTATAAAATAGGAATAGCTGGGGTTTAGCAATGTGGGCGGACTCCCCTTGAAGGAAGAGGTCCAAGCATTTAGGGACCACAATCAATATTTAACCAGGGGATTAAACATTCCCGCGAGGAAATCAACCAACCCGAGTCCAAGTTAATCTTGCTATTGCGGCAATCATTATATTTTAGAGCTCGGTCAAGTATGTCAGAAAGTGAGAAGTTAAAAAACTCTGTCTTTTCACGACAAGAACAGGACACTGACACATGAGCTGAAAGACAGTCCCTTTAGCCTGCTCAGACATACAGCCTTTGCAGAAGACATTTGCCGAAATGCAAAATATTTCGACTTGCTTAGCAAAAGAACAGTGGCCCGTGAGGATCGTTTTAATGGAATCGATTTAAGAATAGATGTGACTTAGTCCTCTTCTTATCTAGTTGTGATCCACAGTGTCTAATAATATTACAGGTACCCTTCTGCTGTCAACGATATTGAGCCTCCCTGTAAAATGAGAGAATAATATGCAAATCAACTGAGGCAATTGGAATACCAAGAAGTTGCCATAGTTTGCGTGTTTGCTTGAAGTCGCCGTTGTCTAGTAGGTAGTGTGTTGGCTTATTAGACGTAAGGCCACGGTTCAAACCCTCGGCCAGACATTAAAACGAAAATATGAAAAAAATATTTCTTCGGCGACTTCCTCTCAGTAGATTTCTGGCAAAAACTCTGATAGTAAATAAAATTGCCATGAAAAGTTTTTCAAAATTCTGTAGTTCGGAATCGACTTTAAAACTGTAGGTCCCGCCACTCATGTATAAAGTTAACGCACACAAAACGTAAGTGGTGTGAGAAACTAGGTCCATAATCCTGACTGTAATGACCAATTACGTATGTATGTATGTGTTGGCTTCAACCCTTGGATTGAAAAAAAAAATTTCTTTCGGCGACTACCTCACAGCAGTGGTCTTGCAAAAACTGTAATGAAAAGCTTCTCAAAAAACTCTCGTTCAGAGTCGATCTCAAATTGTAGGTCCCGCCATTTATAAATACAATTGGCACACACAACATAGGTGATGTGAGAAGCTAGGTCGTAATCATAACTAATAGGGTAGTAATGACGAATTAAGTAAGAATATCGATAAACCTGTAATATATCGGAGAGTTTGGGCTCCTTACCACTATTGGCCAGCTCATCAGCAATGCAATTTTAACGATATCCCTGTTTCAGAACCCATAGAAAAGTTATAGTCGAATGATCCGAAAATTACCTATATGTACTCGGCATTCAAGGGCAAGGACGTTGAAACTATATACGTTGGTTAGGGACTTAATGCCCGAGTAAATCAATTCAAAATCAATCATTGCACCGTTTTAAAATAGCCATGAACTTAAGAACTTGATAATTGTTAAGATAGATATCAACAACAATTTAGTTTCATTCAAATCCTTATTATATCGGACTATTGGCAAACAGCAGGAGAGAATATTTTGAACATAATGGGTATAGTGGGTCCTTGTAAAACGTTGTCAACCTATAGTTGGCTTAAATTTTCACAATATAAAATGATTTTTTTTCTTCACTGGAAAGGCCTAAAAACTGTTTAACTACAATCTTTTTAATAAAGTTTATGGTAAATGCTGCAATGAATTTGTAACTCTCTGTGGCGGTTTCATTAAAAGACTGAAACGAACGAAAACTACAAAAAGAGAGCAGAGAGCAGTACAAAAACCAAAAAATAAAAAAAGGTGTCAACTCTAAAAGCCAATTTAATTTGTAAACCCACAATATAAAATCGAGAATATATTGTAAGTAAAGCAATTGCACAGATGAAGCTAAAAAATCGTAAAATAAAAATAAAAAAAAAAGCATTCACATCTGCATAACAGCAGAAGATGCAAAAAAAATTTATATTTATTTTGTTGCTTTTTTGTACACAAAATAATATAGGAAACAAGCTTTAATAACAACGGAAATCTGTGATGCAAATATACGCATACAGTTCACTTTAATACACGCAAACGCAATTACAAACAAATGGTCAAGCACATGGCTATGGCCATGGCTGACTCTGGCTAACATCCATATATGTATACATACCTATAAGCCCTGTTCACATACACATAAACACACATACATACATATGTTAAGAGGATAATATTAAAAGAAATTAAATTACAATTTTTATAGGTTTATTTTGTCCCTCTCTCTCTCTCCCCTTATTTCCATTGTTTTTTTAGTATTATTTGTCGCTGTGAAAGCGGAATTGAATGCGTTCTGTTCTGTTCTGATTTTTTTTGCTGCTCGTGTTGATATTTTTATTCGTTTTTTTAACGTTTGCGAACAAAATTGTTAACATGTTGTTAAATTCAGAACATGTCTTTCACATGCATACCTACATATATACATACATACATGCGTACCTGTATAGACATATAAAATATCAAAAAAAAAAAGAGAAAAAAATTTAAAAAAAAATTGTTAAAAAAATATTTTGCGTCATACAATCAAACTTTGATTTGCTTCGATTTGACTGCTTTTTATGTTTTTGCTTTTTTTGCTTCATTTTGAGGCAAAATACCAACGGATGCAACATATGCAGACAATACGCAATCTGTGCTTTATAACTATGAGCGTTAAGGCGTTATACGGTTGTGTGTTATAAATGACAACATACCTGTAGGAATACAGGAGGCTGCTCGAAAAGGTGTAACAATTGTAATCTTTAAAAGACGAATTGAAGGTCTAGTGACCGCTGTGGTCCCTAGTAAGTAGAGTGTTGGCTTATTAGACGTGAGGCCTCGGTTCAAACCCCATTTCAGGGATCTCCAACAAAACGAAAATGAAAAAGTATTTCTTCGGCGACTTCCTCTCAGTAGATTTCTGGCAAAAACTCTGAGAGTAAAATAAAATTGCCATGAAAAGTTTCTCAAAAATCTGTCGTTCGGAGTCGACTTTACACTGTAGGTACCACCCATGTTGTGTGTTAATTTTCTACATGAGTGGGGCGATCCGCAATTTAAACTTTTAATAACAATAATCTCAGAGATTTTGCTGAAAACTGCTGAGAGTAAGACGCCACAGAAATATATTTTTCTTTATATTTCGTTCTGTTAGAGATTTCCGACCTGGGGTTTGAACTGAGGCCTCACGTCTAATAAACCAACACACTACCTACTTGACTTACTTACTTTACTCAATTACAATCCTTTAGTCAGGAAGAAGTTGGGTTGTAACAGCTTCTTTCACAACCGATGTTATGTGTTATATGTTGCTAAATGCATCCATAAATGGTGGAACCTTACGTCGACCCTGTTATACAGACCTGAAAAACTTTTCAAGTCAATTTTATTCATTCTTCGTCACACACAACATCAGTGGTAGGTTGTAATCCAGGTTGAAGGTTTGAAGCAAAGATTTTTTAATTTTTGTATCTGGTAAGCCAAGACACTACCTACTAGACTATGCGCCTAGAAGCCTATTAACGAAGATAATTATACTGATATGTACTGATGTATGGTATCTCTTATCTCATCTATACAAGTAAAGCCTTTCTACACCACAAACTGCAACCACCTGTTACTCAGTCTGTGATAATCGTAAAAATAATCATCAAATTTATAAAAAAAAAACGTGAATTGTTTGAAAAAAATATGGGAATGAAAATATTTTATAAAATATTTTGCGACAAACTTTTTTCCTTTTTTTACAAGTTATTTGTTATTGTCATTGGTATTGTTGTTGTTGTTGTTGCTGCAGTTATTGTTAAGTCATAATATGACCTAGTTTTTATTGTTATTGTAATATTTTTTAAATATAAATACGAATATGGATGCATAATAACCGCGAATACCGTATAAAAATACATGAAAATATTATCCTTGTGATCCTTACTGCTCGCGCTTATTCATCAGTTTATCATGAAATTTTTATATAAAAACGGGTGGGTATGTGCAATAGTTTTTAGGGAAGCATGCTGACTTCATATTGAACTAGGATTAATAAAAAATTCTTTATATTAAAGGATTTCCTTTGAATTTTTGTATCTATTTTTTCCAATTAAAAATTATTTGGTTTTCTTTTTCTTTGTATTTTGAAATTGTATGAATTATTACATGTCATACTGTTTTATACCAGTCCCATAATGCATTAAATTTAATATTTTGCAATTATTGTTGCAATTGTTACTGTAGTTACATGGTGTTATTGGGCCAACGCAGGCTGTTGTAAACAAATCATTTAAAGGAATTGATACTTATAAATCAGTGCTGATTTTTTGCATGCTCTAGGATAAGTAAAGTGCTGTATTGGTATTCATAGCTTTGTGTTTAAAAGCGATGATGAGTAGAAATTTAAGTTAAACACGAACTTCAACGTTTTCTAATATTTCTTAAAAGTTTTTCACCGGACATGAAAAGTTGAGGCGAAAATGTTTCAAATAATAGACTTTCTTGAGTCGCTATGAGGATATTTGTTGCTCTCAAGCGTACCACTGATGAATTAGCCGTGAAATGAAAAGTTCTTGATATCAGGATTCAAATGCCCTCTTTTGTCCACACAGTGATTTCATTCTAAATCTTTACCAACTGATGTTTGCTGCATGTTATCTGATACTTCTGGCCAATTACAGTAAGCTGGGCAGTACTACAACCGAACTAGCACGATATTACATACATACGTACATTATTGGTCATTACAATCTTTCAGTTAGGATTACGACCTAGACCTATAGTGGCCTGTAAATGCTCTTTAATACTAGTATCAGATATTTTCATTCTGTAGCAAGAGCTTATTCTAGTCAAACCGATCTGTAAGTGCCACCCCAAAAATATTCTCTAGGTTTTTCTGTAAAATTTCTAGGGCAACGTCCAATAGTAGAGCATCGAAGATGAAAAATAATATTGCTATTGCAGAGAGAGAGAGCAATGGCGTCATTCTAGTATTTCTTCATGACCATTTTCTATTCTCTTCTTTTAAGAGACTCCCGTTGAAGGCAAAAATATAAAATAGACACACTTAGCCCCACTTTCGGATCGCATATCCGACATTTCTTGGGTTTCGAAAATCAATTAGATTCCTTGCCTTTGTCTAACAAGCAGTCTTCTACTGTTTATACTTATGTAAACCATTCATAGATCTTCGTCATGCAGGTTCCATTCTCCTCGAAGCCACAAGATTGCCATTGTATATTGAATATTTTTAAGCCGGATATTCTGATCCTTACATATATATTTTCCATAAAATTTATGTACCATCCATCCATGTTCTCAAACACAGAAGATTTGCCTGTTGCTCTATGTGTTGGCCAATTAATCAAAGCAGCCGTCTACACTGGGTGATTGTATGCAGTTGATCATTACAACCTTGACCATTACGACCTAGTTTTTAACACCACCTATGTTGTGTGTGTAAATATAAATTTTATATATAACCTTGGCGGGACCTACAGTTTAAAGTCGACTCCGAACGGTAGATTTTTGAGAGGCTTTTTATGGCAATTTTAGTGACTCTCGAGAGTTTTTGCCAGATTACCACTGAAAGAATTTTTTCGTTTATTTGGAGATGTCTGACCTGGAGTTTGAACCGTGGCCTCATGTGTAATAAGCCAACACACTGCCAACTAGACTACGGCGACAATATCGTTGATCATGCTGTCCTGAAAAGAAAATTGGACTATCGAGTCTGAACAATAAATCTATGGAAAAAGCAGTTCGCATTATTTCTAAAAATGGATTTACTGTCTTGCAAAAGCTTCATCTTGGACCATTTTTCCTAGTAAACTATTCTTATCATAGTATTTGCTTGTGCTAGACCATTACATTCTCTTACACTTCTGCATACACGTAGTAATAACTGATTCAGGAGTTAAATTTAAATATGAATGTATATACCATATTTTCTACACTTAATATTACTCCCCCCCATGTCAATACTTTCTTCAATTCTATATATTAGACTCAACTCATTCACATACACACACATTAACTCATGCAAGTAATCGCAACTATACGGGTACATAAATTCATAGGCGAACATAATTGTCTGTGTTATAATAGGCTTTACGGTTACAAGCCCACTACTATATATGTATGTATACTATATAATGCAACGATATGCTATATATGTATATATAAAATCGTGTTGTTGTTGTTGTATTATTATTGCTATTTAAATTGCTGACTGCCACTAGAACTATAGCTGCCTGCAATAGCTGTTGTTTGTTGCCAATATTGTTGTGCATCGATGTTAATCGTATTATTGATGTTGTCACTTGATAGTTTATCGATTTTAAAGCTGAGTTGGCTAAATGCCTGAATGAGATTTCCAAGAACAAAATGTTATTAAAGTCATCTATTGTATGCGCGTGTGTGCTATTGTATGTATGTGTGATATTTGAATAGTTGATACATCAATACGTAGAGAGGTGTATTTACTTATAACTGTTTAATAATAAATGCGTTATTTTCTAAACAACTCTGTGTGTGTATATCATACAGTTGCTGAGTATGCAATAGAGTGCATGTATATATATAGACCTTGTAGTATCGAGGGTTTGTTTTACGTTTCTATAATACGAAGAATATTATTGTCAGTCCTTATTGTGTTTATTTTATTATTATTAATGCATGCAAGGACTATGTAGTCGATATTATTTATAGAGAAGTTAAAAGAAATTACAATTGTTTTTAATTAACTTTTAAAGTGGATGTATTGTTACGTTTTTACCTTTTAAAAACGTTTAAAATATGAGTTCTTAGATTGCAAATAAAATAAAAATAAATTTTTGTTCAGTTTTAATTAAAATTCTTTATTGTTCGCACAATTCTGTATGCCACTGTACACAACTTGATGTAAACAACAACAATTGCTTTGTTTTTTACTCTTCTTTACACTCTTTTGCGTAAACAATAACAATTATTCGACAGATCTTTATAACGGAAATCTTCAAACCACGATTATTCTTTTCAAACACCGCGAGTCTTTGTCTTGCCTTTTATATGCCAACGTAAACAGTCTAATGAACAATCTTGAAATCGAATGTTCGTGCCTTCGCCTCCTCGAGATCTCTATAAATATAAACACCATTGTTTCATGATTGATTTTTGTGTATTTTTGTTTACATTTATTCTTGTAATGCTTGTTGTTGTATTTTTGTTTACTTATTTACTATTTTTTATGCTGGTGTTTGTTGTGGTATGAAGTCGCCGTAGTCTAGTAGGTAGTGTGTTGGCTTATTAGACTGAAGTTCGAATCCCAGGTCAGACATCAAAACGAAAATATGAAAATATTTCTTCGGCGACTTCCTCTCAGCAGATTTCTGGCAAAAACTCTGAGAGTAAATAAAATTGCCATGAAGAGCTTCTCAAAAAACTGTCGTTCGGAGTCGACTTTAAACTGTAGGTCCCGCCACTCATGTATAAAATTAACGCACACAACATAAGTGGTGTGAGAAGCTAGGTCGTAATCCTTACTGAAGGGTTGTAATGACCAATTGTGTATGTATGTTTGTTGTGGTATTTTTGTTTACTTGTTTACCATTTTGTTTACGCTGGTGTTTGTTGTTATATTTTTTATTCATAATTTTAATGTTAAGCTATATAAAAGCAAAACACCAGTATCCAGATTCGTAACAATATGAAGAAACTGTAAGCATTACTGATGTGATCAAGTCTGTGCATTAGCAAACTACACGCATTATTGAAAAAAGCAGTCCTGTTTGCAAAAGGCTGATGGAAGTCCGAAATTATCAATTCTCCAGCATTCTTAGTCGCTGAGCCTATCTTACGACTTAATATCGCGCATTTTTGTAATTAGATTTGTACCTCCATCGAAATCAAGTTTAAGTCACTCTAAGGTTAAAGCCGGCAGATCATTCTCAACGCAGTAGATATGCTACCTGGGTTCTAAATCAGCCGGTTTTTAAAGCTGATTTTTCGAATAAAATTTTCTTCAGCAATGAAGCTTATTCCTTACTCGGTGGTAACTTCAACAATTTAAATTATCGCTCGAAGAACTTAGGAGTGTTTAAGGAAAATATAGTATTGGAAGCGTATTTGGTGTTTTCATTAGATGAGATACAGACACTTATTCGTCTAAATTGTCACCAAATGGTGCCTTACCATGAGAGCACTCAGAAGCATCTTTTTATAATAAAGACAGCTCTCTAGGCTACTCTTCACATTAAAGACAACAGTTTCAAAACTCTTGATATCTTCATATGGTGGTGTAAGGTACAACAAATTTAAATCAAGAAATATAAGACTGTTTTGCTTTTACCCGGTGCCAGAACTTATTCGTCCCCTAGTCGGATAAAACCAAACAGAATTATTTCCACAAACATTTTTGGAATACAAAAATTCTAACCAAATTTAAAACCTTGAGTAAAGGTTTTTCACATTTTAACCACACTTTATAACCTAAATTTTATACACAATAAAAGAAACCATTTACCATGCATAGCCTATTCCCTTTGATAACTCTGGGAAAGAAAAACCCCACCATGGATTTAGTTTTTGTTAAAGGAAACAAAAAAATGTTGAAACCACCATTTAGGATTTTCTATATCACATGCTCAACAGCCATTCACAAGAGTGTTACTAGCGTGGAATAGATAGAAAATTTAGCTTTTGTTTCCAAAAAAATAACAAAAAAAAACTGTTGAAATTGTTATTCAAAAAGGGAATTTGGGTCATTTGAGGTATTTATTTGTTAAACTACATACTACTATGCTTCCTTCATGCTAAAAATCCTTTTTGTAGTTATAAGCCTATACGGACACAAACATACTGGCTTTAATGCATACATGTTACACGATATTTTTTAATAGTCATGTAAATTTGTGTCACTTTTAGTTGGGATTCTCTTCTACGTACACGTTAGGCTTTATTGTTATTATTGTAGAGTTCACCTATTATTCTACCTGGCATTATATACATATTCACACTCTTACACTTCTACTAACCTAACAGCAACTAGAAAAAGCGGCTTTAGGAATTTGAAATTTCATTAGAAACATTTATACGTACGCGATGGTCTGTCTTTTTTTTTCGTTGTATGAATGTGTGCGTTAGAGCAAATGATTGTGAATGTATGCATGAGTCCTGTTTTATGCTGCTCTCAGATAAAAAAAGTCACACAAAATTATATGGAACCAGTGGTAGTGTTTAGTACGTTACATTTTTACCTAAATTACGTTGGTCAAATGCTGCTTTTTTGCCATTTCTACTGCAGTGTAGTTCTCTTCCTTTTTTTCCTATTTCCGGTTGAAACAATAATTATTCGTTTTCTGCAGTTTTAGATTGTCTTTTCTGTCTCTGTATGTGTGTGTATGTATGTATGCATGTGTGTGTGTTAGATAACAATTAAATATTTAACTTTTAATTTTAATGCCACATCAGGTGTATACTTGCATAATTTCAAATAGTCAGGCATACGTTTTAGTTGATGTGGAAAATTGTCTATAAAAAGAAGGTGAGAGAGAGAGAGCGAGAGAGAAATTAATTCATTATGAGCATTAAAATGGAAAGTAAAAATAAATTTAGTTTTTTTATATCAACAGAACAGTTTTAAAATTGCCTTTAATTACATGCAATAAAATGTAAAAAAAATGCATTTAATTTTTTTTAAATTAAGGCCTATTTACGAGGTTAGTTAAGATTAGATTAGATACGTAGTATGCCTATACAGTGAGCGTCAAAACATACATATGTATATTACATACATATTGTAACGAATATGAAAAATCTAGATACTGCTGTTTTGCTTTTACATCGCTTAACGTTAAAATTACAAACAAAAGCTACAAAAACAACACAATGCAGCAAACAAACCTGTTTACAAATTATCGTACTGCTTAATGTAACAACAAACACCAGCATAAAAAAATGGTAAACAAGTAAACAAAAATATACCAAAAATAATACAATAATAAACGTAAACAATGATGCTTACGTTTATAGAGATTTTGAGAAGGCGATGTCATGAACGTTCGCCTTCAAGAACATTCATCAAACTGTTTACTTTGCCATATAAAAGGCAAGACAAAGCAGACGAGTGAGTTAGTGAAGTTCAGTCAGTCTTATGTTAAGATATGGTGTGTTTGAAGAGAATAATCGTCGTTTGATGATCTCCGTTACAGAGATCTGTCGAACAATTGTCTAGGAATTGTTATTGTTTATGCAAAGGGTGTAAACAGAGGAATAACAAACAATGCAATTGTTGTTGTTTATATAAAGTTGTGAACAGTGGCACACAGAATTGTGCGAATAATAAAGGATTTTAATTAAAACTAAACACAAATTAATTTTTATTTTATTTGCAATCAACGAGCTCATATTTTAAACGTTTTTAAAAGGGTAAAAACGTAACAATACATTAATGAATTGCCGTTATTTTTATTTTAAAATTGTTGCTAGTTTTTTAAATTGAAACAAAAAAAATTACAAAAAATTTCTAAAATTTTTCGGGCACTCTCCTTAAGTGGTAAGGGTTGAGTTTGGTGATTGTTAGAATTTTATCCATGGTTTACAGTTTCTGTTGACGTTCACTGTATATTACATACATATGTATGTACGTATACTGAATCCAATGCCATCAAAAAGTGATTCCTTACGTTTAGATACATTGAGCTACCAAACATCGAGTACTAAATGGTGTATAGTTTCCATATTCTAATATAAAAACATTAAAATTTTATTTGTACATTAGGACATATTGCTTATTAGCTCTCGTAAAATATTGCTAAATTTTATTTGCTGTTCAAACTCTAATAAATGTGGCATATTTTTTAAAAATACTGCGCTTCATTTTTAAAAAAAATTGTCTATAAAATCGATTCAATATCATGTTTTACATGACAATTACTCAATTCGAAACAATAATAAAAGGTAATGGCTGGAAGAAAGCAAAAAAATATCTGCACAAAAATGCATAATTTTCTATGCCAACTAGACAGTCAGTCAGCCATAATAGAGAAATATTTGTGTTTATATAACCGTGAATATAATTGGAAAAATTTCAAACATTTATTACAAATAAAGGACATCCCTAAGCACATGTAGAGGCACACATACAATTTTATATACAGACATAATAGACAATGTTTGCATATCTCTGGTACATAGTTATGTATACAGACACTGTATTTTTGTTAGTGATTTTAACCACCAAAAAAAAAAAAAGAAAAACAAAATAGTTTCCTAACCTGATCAATTTTCGATGCCTTTTGATTTTAAACGGTCGTTATTAATTGCTTCAAAAGGCATTGAAAATTGTAACAATAATTGGAAAAAAAGGAAGAAAAATGTTGCAAAAAGAAGGCGTAATTGAATTAGAAACACCTTTAATTTGTGCAAAAGGACGAAACGTAAAAAGGAAAGGTATAGCTTTAGTTTAGTTTAGTGTGGCCTGTATTTAGTCAAATAAAGGATATTTGCTTAATGAAAGGACATTGGACATTGTTTTAAATTAATCAGCATTTAAGTGGTAATTTTTATGAATAAGTATACGCTTTAGATATGTTTTCTTTTAATGTCTGCCAGAAATTGTTAGAATTTATCATAATTTATAAAAACATGTGTTATTTTGAAAATACATTAGCTTAGCTTAGGCTAAACTGGTAGCAGTCTCACTGGACACAGTTTACGTGGATCCTGTAAGGTGGCGTATAAATATTCCGCCATATAATTATAGCTCCTAGTTTCTATATCTCATACCGAGAGTCTTCTGTAGTTAAACATTTTTCTAAAAACGCCTTTGGCTTGACATGTTTTGTCACTTAATTTTAGGTGTCCAAGAATTCTAGTTATTTGGTTCACAAGCACCGGACGATGTTAGTGTTGTGGTGTTCTCTTCTTTCTCATTGTTGTAGCTTCTGCAGAAGTAATTATAATGTATTCCCAGTCTTCCAGAGTGAACGCCTAGGGCTCAGTGTCCTGTTATAACTGCTATGGAGTTCCTTGAATGTAATCTTGTTAGGTTCAAAAGAAATTCTGTTCTGTATACATATATCCATATCGAGTAAGATCTGCCTGGTGGTGTTTAATACACCACCTGACCGTTGCAAATGAATGGCAAATGCCGCTCTGTATAGGAAAGCTTTTCTCATGTAGAAATTCATTTGAATTTTCCGTAGTGCTAGCTTTAGCAAGTAAGTCGGCCTTGTTGTTACCTTCTATTTCCCCCTGTTCAGGTTCCCAGATAAGGTTAACCATCGAATGTTTGTCAATCTCCTCCAGAGACATTCGATATTTTAGGACAATTTTAGATGTGGTGTACACATTCTCTTGGAATCTATTGGCAGCTTTACTGTCGGTAAATATTCGTGTATTATAGTTGGCTCATTAGACATGAGGCCTCAGTTCAAACTCCAGGTCAGTCATCTCCAACTAAACGAAACAAGAAAAAATATTTCTTCGGCGACTTCCTTTCAGAAGACTTCTGGCAAAATCTCTGGGAGTAAATAAAACTGCCATGAAAAAGTTCTCAAAAATCTGTCGTACGGATTCGACTTTAAACAGTAGGTCCCGCCACTTATACATAAAATTAACACACACGACATTAACGTATGTGAGAAACGTAATCCTCACGGAAGGGTTGTAATCACCAAATATGTATGTGGAGCAGTACACTGGTTCAGTATTCAAAGTGGGCAAAACACTTCCATTTACAAGCATGAGAATGATATTATATTTCAAGTCGATATTTATGCAACCTTTACTGGCTTCCTTTTCAGATCATATTTGGCTTAAAAGAAAATGTTTTCTTTTTCATAAAAACACTGTTGCATTGTCCAAAATCGATGAATTAAAGTTTGAATGAGCTTCAAACAGAATTTCGCAACAGAACTTTGAACAGAGCTTAGAACAGAATGGCTTGCTGTCCAGTTTAATATCGGATACTGATGGTTTCGGAATAATAAAGGCACTACTGCCAATGGCTGTGAACTGTGTGAAACAGATGATAGAAGTTCATAGAAGTTCAGTACCCGAAGAGGCTATTGTTGTATACGGGAAGATGTTGAAAAAAATTTGGTGGCCTAATAAGGGCAAGAACTGAAATCAGAGAAGCACTCAAAATCTATTTGAGAATGGCAGTAAAGGTGGCAAAGGTAGCATATAGGTAGATAAACGGCGATCAGGATTATTACCTCACACAATATCTGTTCGGTTGGTTGGTGCTTTTGACAATACTTTTTACTAATTTTAAAATTTTTCCCCAATAAAAGAAAAACAAATTTTTGTTGTAAATAAAATGTTTTCAAGGAATATTTTTTTTTCTACTACGTTTACTTTAGACTTGAGACTTTTTCCCTAAAAACAATAATTTCTGTAATTTTATTAGCTATTCTTGCTGGCAAAAAATAATAGTCTTTCGCAATTGAAACAATTATTTATTTGGAATTCATTTTCAAAAAGAGGCAGAAAAAATAAAAATTTTAATTAAAACATATTTTTTGGTAGAACCATGAAGCGAAGGCGAAAAACAATTCTAATATAAATTGCTAGCAATTTGTTATGCAAACTAAATAATAATTTTATTTACCAAAGAAAACGAGAAAAATAAAACCACGCAGTTTAAAATTAAATTAAAATATAGAGACGACTTCTAGTTCTTTTTGGGCAAAAGAAGAAGAATAAATGCAAAAACAACACACACAAAAAAAGTAAAAATGTAAATATGATTGTTAAAATACGAAGACTTTGTTAGGCATTCTGGAAAAACTAAGAAAATAAAAAACCAAAAAATAATCCAATAGCTACTCAAAAAGACAAGACAAAACAAGACCAGCCATCATTTGCCATTATTGTGTTGACGTTTTTGCAAAAAAAAAAGAACGGAAAAAAACCAAGAGAAACCCTTAAAAAACAATTCGACTGCTTTGCATACTGAAAAGCCACTGCATTTTGTTATTCCTTGCAAGTGAAACAATTGTTTGCCGAAAATAAAATCCATTCCAGCATTTATTGTTAAGAACGACAACAGCTATAGCAGCAGCAGTTCGTTGGCAAAACAAAAAATTTCTACCAAAAAATAAAAACAGGTTGTAACCAAATTAAATACAAAAACGAAGTAGAAGAAGAAGAAAAAACAGAATTGAAAATGAAAATTATTTCAATTTTGTGCATTATGCAGTATAACCAACCAACCCAAAACAGCGAAAAACAGGAGGCAAAGTAAGTCAAAGAACTTTGAAAAGCTACAGAATTCGACTACTTTTCACAAACTAAAGTTCTCTTTGGCAACAAGCGCAGCACAGCTAATAGTGGCGGTTATGGTGGCGGGCATAGAAGCGTTTGGAAGTCTTTGTACTATTATAGGTATGCAAAAGATGTTGCAAATTAAGGAATGATACCCACTCATAATGAAGTGTTTTCTAAAATTATTAAACATGGTGTTAAGAAAAAGAAGAATCTAGTTACTAGTTACAACAACAAACACCAGCATTTAACAAAGGTAAACAAGTAAACAAAAATACAACAACAAACACTACAAGAATAAACGTAAACAAAATACACAAACAACAATATTGAAACAACGTTGTTTATATTTATAGAGATTTCGGGAAGGCGAAGCCACGAATATTCGACTTCAAGAACATTCATCATTGTGCCATATAAAAGGCAAGGTAAAGAAGGCGAGTGAGTCAGTTAAGTTCAGTCAGTCTTGTGTGAAGACGCGGTGTGTTTGAAGAGAGTAATCATGGTTTGAAGATTTCCATTACAAAGATCTGTCGAACAATTGTCTAATAATTGTTATTGTCTATGCAAAGAAATAACAGAGGAATTAGAAATAAAGCAATTGTTGTTGTTTACATCAAGTTGTGAACAGTGGCACACAGAATTATACGAATAATAAAGAATTTTAATTAAAACTGAACAGAAATTTATTTTTATTTTATTTGCAATCTACGAGCTCATATTTTAAATGTTTTTGAAAGGTAAAAACGTAACAATAGTTATTCAGAATAATTTGTATATAAATTTCCTATGATCAGGACCACTTTTCGTTTATAGATCACAGACAACATCACGGTCTGTGGTCAATAGCGATAACCCATAATATACACTAATTCAACGCGTCTATACGTTTACTTATTTCAAATTTAAAGCCAGTGCAACATATTCGGCATAATACCCATGGACCAAGTCTTTTATGCCGAGAATTTTGTCACCAAATGCTAGCCTAAGCTATACTTCCCTTTTATGCTAAAATATACGTATACATTTGTATGTGTTTAACTTTAAGTTTATTGCATATTTCTTGTTCTAAAGCTATGAAAAAAGTTTTCCTAACCACACACATAATTTTATACGCTACACCATGTTTATGAAACATAAACAGTTCACAGTATTTGTATAGTTTTCTCTGTACGCCTGACAAATGGCTTTGTGGCCCCAGTTGCTGCTGCGCTCTTTATTCTCTCTCGATTACACATACAAAATTGGTCATTACAACCTTTCAGTCAGGATTACGACCTAGCTTCGCACGCCATTTATGTTGTGTCTATTAATTTTATACATGAGTGGCGGTACCTACAGTTTAAAGATTCCGAACGACTGATGTTTTTTTCTTTGTGAAACTTTTCATACCAATTTCATTTACTCTCAGAGTTTTTGCCAGAAATTTGCTAAGAGGAAGTCGCCGAAGAAATATTTTTTCAGATTTCGTTTTGATGTCTGATCTGGGGTTTGTACCGTGGCCTTGCGTCTAAAAAGCCAACACACTATCTACTAGACTATGGCGACTTCACTGTTCCTTTTTGCTTTAGTTGTGAAGTGGTACCACATATCTCATTCATGTTTAGCTTACGACAGAAAAGCTTGGTTTTGTTATGTTGAAATAGCCGTTTCAAAATCTATATCAAAATACACCTCGGATATGTGTATCAGAGATCAGCAATGAATCGTTTTTTCGCTACTCATAAGCACTTATAAAAATTTGAATATAAGCGAGTCAACAATATTGAAATTTAACTATGTACTCTGATTCATTTATACTCACTACTACGTTGATTTATAAGTACAGGTTGCAATGAATACGCGTACGACGTTGACATCAAACTCATATCATTCGAAATATGTTAGATTCAGAAGCCTATTCATTTAGATTCATAACTTTAGAAAAATATTTATAATACTTATAAATGTTTCGAGTGACTCGAATTATTCGATAATTATTTCATCGTTATTTCATCAAAATTTACAGTCTTAGTTGTTGTTGCATTTACAAAAAAGAAAAATGGCACATAAGCAAAAAAGACAGGCAGAGCAGCAAGCAGAGCAAACACACAACCATTTAGTGATTATTTTAGTGTTTGTACGCGAATCATACTTATTTCGTGACTCGGGTATATGTTGAGTAATGGAGAGTCGAAATCAACAACATCATACGTGTTGTTAAGTATGAATATGTTGAGTATGTACTTTAAACTTCGAATATGAGTAGAGGTTGCATGATATTAAAATAAGTATGAATGCGTATAAGTATTACAAATTATGAGTATGATTCGATTCTGCTCACTTTTTGAATACTCATTGCTGATCTCTGATGAACATTTCAATTATAGGGGGTTTCTAGTTACTGTAGAACTCATATATTTTCGCTGCCTTTAGCTTTTAATTTTTGCCTTTCTGAGCATATTTTTATAGTCGAGCATGATTTTAATTTTTCACTGGCTTTTCTCCTCTGCAACATTTTCCTCGGCACTATAGTTTATAACGTTTTTTTTTCTCTCGTTTTGTTTTTTGGCAATAAAAAAACATGAAAATTGCTTACTCATTGCTTTAAGGTTCTTAAAAATATGTTGGTATAGATGGATACAAATTTTTTTTGTTTTTGCTTTTGCATTTGCTTGGCTCTGTGACTGCCATCTATTACCTATTTAGGTATGGTGATGGTTTACTTAAAATATACGAAAGTTTATGTGGTTGTGTGTGTGTGGCTCTCTGTTATAACTATAAACTATTTTTGGTTATTCGTTTTAAAAGAGGCTTCAAGTACCTTTTCGGAAATTCAAATTTCCGTTTCTCAAGTATGGTTTTTTAGGTTTTTTCTTTTTCTGTAGTTTTTGTTTCTTGCATTATTTAAATTTAATTTTTTCTGTCCTTTTTCCTTTACGTTTGGATACTGTGTGGTGTGTAAATTGGTTGTAACAGTTTGGTTTGTCCTATTGGATTAGCTTAGATGCAACGTTTCTTTTATGGTTCTTTAATAGTTTTTACCAGCATTTGAATTTCCTATTTGAAGTGCGTTTCTAGATCTAATGCTTGAAGGTCTTATTGAAGTGTACGTTCAAGATGTCAAATTTGTTGAAAATTTTATGAATTTGTTTAGAATTTTTGCATTTTAGGCCAAAAAAAAAAGAAAAAAGCAAACAAGTGCCTATTGAAACAACTGAAAAAAATCTCAAACGAATCAATTCCAAAATCTCATTAAAGCCCTTCACTGTAATAAGTAATCATTAAGCGAAAATGATTTCTCCATCATAATTATTGTTCAACAAATTTTGTTCATAATTGAAGGTCGTTGAGCCATTGCAATGAATGCAACATAAGGTGCATGCCTTAGCATCCAGAGATGATTTAGTTTTCTTTTACGGTCTTTAACTAATCATACAGAAAAAAAATTTAAAAACAAAAGAGCCCTAAATTACAACACCCCATATGTAATGCTTAGAGAAAAAAACAAAATCACAACTAAACTGTAGCTAAGCCAATGCATTAATAAAGGCGGACGGCAAAACATAATAAACAGTCAATAACAAAAAAAAAATATTAAAACAAAAAAATATGGCTGTGAAAAGTAAATTTAGGTGTTTCTCTTTTTATTTTTCCGTTTCCCATTTAATTTTTTCTATTTTGAAAAATATTTTTATTTTTCGGACAACAATAGACACGTGCAGTTGCATTGTTCACGCGGCTACATCATTACATCGTATGTGGTTATGACTAAGAATGGGAATGATTTTGAAAATGTTTGTTTGGTTGGAAGGCTTAGGCTTAAGAAAAAAAGTACCAAATAGTTATTGCCAGCAACAACAATAATAAACAATAACTATATAGATGGACGCTTCAATAATGAATGACGTTTTAACTGTGGTGCTATTTTTATGAGTTATTTTTTTTAGCTTTTACTACAAATGTATGGAAGATTTCACATGATTAGGTTTTAATACAAACGTATTGAAGCAAAGACAGTAAGTGATAAAAGTATTCGGCAAATACTTTTTAGAGGTATACTTTGTATAGAGTCCTGCTGGCTACTCTCAATAAGGAAACGAACCGGAGAGAAGTTTTGATGGATGAAAGTTAGGTATGTTTTGGTCTGAAGAGGAACAAAGAAATGATATTTTTAAATTTCTAAACTAGCTACAGTAACTATACACGGACTCTTACACTTAATCAAACAGTTTTAAAGACTTTAGAAGAAGCCTGAGTATAATATTGTTACAGAAATGAAAAATCTAGATACTGGTGTTTTGCTTTCGCATCGCTTAGCATTAAAATTATGAACAAAAGCTACAAAAACAAAATAATGTAGTAAACAAATCTGTTTACAAATTACTGTACTGCTTAATAAAAGCATAAAAAAATGGTAAACAAGTAAACAAAAATACACAAACAATACATCCACAATAAATGAAACTATGATGTTTACATTTATAAAGATTTCGAGAAGGCGAAGTCGTGAACATTCGCCTTCAATAACATTCATCAGACTGCTTACGTTGCCATATAAAAGGCAAGGCAAAGCAGTCAACTGGGTGAGTGAAGTTCAGTCAGTCTTGTGTAAAGACGCGGTGTGTTTGAAGAGAGTAATCGTGGTTTGCAGATCTCCGTTACAAAGATCTATCGAATAATTATCCAGTAATTGTTATTGTTTATGCAAAGGGCATAAACAGAGGAATAAAAAAGAAAAGCAATTGTTGTTGTTTATATAAAGTTGTGAACTGTGAGTGGCACACAAAATTATGCGAATATTAAAGAATTTTAATTAAAACTAAAAACAAATTTATTTTTATTTTACTTGCAATCTACGAGCTCATATTTTAAACGTTTTTAAAAGGTAAAAACGTAACAATATTCAATATTCTGATGAAGATAAAACACCAGGCAAATAAAGAAAGTATGACCAGATGTCTCACATTGACTGTTGCCAGAAAATATGGTGATCCAGCCAGTCTAATGAGGGCAACGCCTCTCAAATTCTGGATATCTACTTTGTTCAGTGTTCAATGATCAAAAAATATGTCTTCACTAACAAATATTCTATGAAATATTTCTACCTTATAAGGCTTCAGAAGGTTATTATAACTTAGGGAAACGATTAAATGAATGTATTTGCTGGCATGTAGTCGCCGTAGTCTAGTAGGTAGTGTGTTGGCTTAATAGACGTAAAGCCACGGTTCAAACTCCAGGTCAGACATCTCAAACAAAACGAAATATTTCTTCGGTGGCTTCCTGTCAGCAGTTTTTTTGCAGAAAACTCTTAGAGTAAATAAAAAAAAATGCCATGAAAAAGTTTTTCGAAAATCTTTTGTTCGGAATCGACTTTAAACTGTAGGTCCTGCCACTCATGGTGTAAAATTAACATACACAGCATAAGTGGTGTGAGAAGCTAGGTCGTACTCTTGACTCAAGGGTTGTAATAACCAATTATGTTTGTATGTGTACTTTGGTTGGTTATATGACAACAAAGAAAAGTTCCAATTTGCCAGTAGTTTGAAAAGATATTTTTTACAGAAATTTAAAGCCTGAGAAATAGTGGAACAAAATCAGTAAAGTGCTTAGAGAAGGCATTGTTTATAAACAACTATAAGAAGCTGCTGCAGTAGACCTAACAGCTGCAAAAAACTTTTCCTATGTTTTGAGCCAGAGACATGTATCAACGAATTATCGCATTAACATCGATCAGAAACCGTAAAACTCTTATGCTACTCTGTATTTGATGCGGAGATTAGCGAAAGTCGGCGTTGACGGCACTGTATTTATTGTTCCGCACTGTATTTATTTATAAATTATGTTCCAGCCTGTGAAAATCGCCTGGTCTTAAAGACACCATAAAAATATTGTTAAAATCATACTAAAACACAGTCGTTGTTGGCGGTATTTGTAAAGTTTTTTTTTTTTTTTTTTTCATTTATTTCACGATTATTTTTTTTTTCTCTCAATCAGTTGTCTTGTTGTAAAAGTGTTGCTTGGGCTCTCACTAAAGCAGATGATAATGATGATGATCTTATTGTCTTTATAGCCTTAAAATATAAAAAAACCTACATAAAATGCTTTATGCGGTACATTTTCAATCACTTATTAGTTGAACACTCACAATCTATATGCCACACATAGTATAAGTGAGTAAGTGTTCATGGTTTCTCTGCTTTACCCCGCGTACAATTTTAACATGAACGTGTGAGTTGTAATAAAATAACAAGAACAACAACAACTGCAAGAAGAGAGAAAAATTAAAATTAAAGGTTTTTTCTTAGATTTCAAAAAGAAAAAAAAAAGCAAAAAAATATAAATAAAAATAATAAATATTTCGTGTGTTGTTTTCTTATGTGGTAAGTAATTTATGATTATAATCATATGTTAGACTAAAATGCCGAAAAAATCATAAAAAACTGCACACAGATCGACACACATCGAAATAATTTCGAAATGATTCATGGTTATTATAAAGCTAGTTGGCTGGCTATTCTCTTTAGTGGCTATACAGGAATTCAGATACACAGATACGGATACAGATAGTTTTCAGCTCAATTATCTTGTTTTAATTTAGTTGCCTGATGTTTAGTTTTTTTTTTTTTTTTCTAAGTCATAATCATTATCATAAAAATGCTTATATTACAGCTTAATATTACCAACCACCACACTTACTTATTTGTACACTGATGCTTACATATGTACTCGTATGTTCTTGTAGTTTTGTGTTAATTTTTTATGCATTTAATATGTTTCGCTGTGTATCTCTTGTCGTTGTGCCATTTGTATCTTAATAACACATCAGTTTGGATTTGGTATGGAGTTCTAAAACTAACAACTTCTTCCATACAATACAAGTTGGAAGTAAAGTAAAGCGTAGTAACTGGCTGGGCTATAACAATTGGATTTAACCCACTAGCATTTTTATATACACAATCATGCATTTATATGCCAGACTAACACTTTCATATGTGCTACTGTACTACTGTATATAGAAACAACTTCTCAAAAAGCAGTGGTAGATTAAATAGAAAGCAAAGCAAATATTTCCAAACGAACTATAATTCGGTCTTTTAGCTTAAAAAATTCAACATCTGGCTTTAGGCGCTGTAATAGAACTGAATATGCTTTAGAGAACACTGAGATACAATATAGCATTTGTAGTGTATTGACCTATTAGACGAGAGACCGTGATTCAAACCATAGCTCAGACATCTCTAACAGAAAGATATATCCTTACGTTACCTTAATTGGTCATTAACAACCCGATTAACAGATTGCGGTCTGCCTTAACACATCCTTCCAGGTGCCTCGGCTTCTTGCGCGCCTAGGCCAGTTGCTCACACCAATTGATGATAGGCTTTCTCGATTTTGTTCTTGCAAAGCAAAGAAGGTCCTCCTCTTCGCCGAACGACATGGCTGAGCCAGGGTAGCCTCTGGATGTTAATACGCTGCACAACGTGCCATTGAGAAGCTCATACTGTTGGATCGGATGCGGAAATCATCGACAACTCGCACTGGACCGAAGAAGATCTTACGTAGGACTTTTCTCTCGAAGACTCTCAAGGCTTCTGCATCAGTGCTTAATAGTGTCCATGCCTCTGCGCGATAAAGAAGCACGGGGAGGATGATCGTCTTGTAGAGTATTAGCTTTGTCGTACGAGAGAGGTGTCTGCTACTCAATTGCCTATTTAGACCATAGTAGCACCTGATTGCAAGAGTGATCCTGAAAAAATATTTCTATGGTCGACCCCGGCAGTCTTGTAGCACAAACTGCGACGGTAAATCAAATTACCAAGAAAAGTTTCTCAAATCTGTCGTAGGTCCCGCCACCCAGGGGAGATATTGACACAATCAACACGGGTGGTGAGTGGTTTTAAAATCATAAATACAAAATAATTTTAAGTTATTAACACTTAGTCTCTTTTATCCTCCCTTTCCAGCCTCTTCTCGTTTTTCAATTCATTCTCTCTCTCTCTCTTATAGAGTCTTACAATGTGCCATTTGACCTCTGGGTATTGTACTTGTACTCCCAATGTCAAGTACACTTCCTCAAACCTAACCTGGCATAACTCATTGAAAACGATCTCTGCAGGAAAATGAATGCAGAGGCCTATTAGCAGATTTAAACAATTTTCGAATCATGGACCTATAAGTATTAAAATACATTTCAGGGAAAGTAAACGACTCGAACTTAATCCGATTCCTTTTGAGAGCTTCTGTCTCTTCCTCTCTATGATTGCTAAATAAAATTCCCAAAATATTGCGAGCCCTACGTGTTTAAAGATGACCACAATGATTTCTTATAGGATTAAAGAACATCTGCTTTATTTCTAATTCACTTCTAATTATCTCATCAATGCTGTTTCTTTTTATTTCTATTTAAGATGATTATCCTAAATAGTCTTTAGCTTCAGCATACAGTATAGTTAAACGTGTTGTTGTAGTTGTTGTAAAAAATAATATACTCATTTGGTTGAAATGACAAAACAAAAGTACCATTTAGTTTGACACTAAAATGTCATCGTTAAAGATAATGTTCATTGTTTAATAATAAAAATGAAGAAGTTAACACAAATTTGTTCAAAATTTTTTATGTTTTACCAAGAGGCAAAGGTGTTTAATGCCTGTAATGAATCAAAGAAAATGGCAGCATTGGAAGAGTGTTTAATTAAATTAAACAAGATAGTGTAGCTGTCTTAGTCGATTACTGCTCAAAATAAACAGATCTTTAGTTTAAATTCAGTAAGTTTTTGGTTGAAGTTAAATTAGAAATCTTAATATAATTTAAACGTGTTAGAGCAATTACACTAGAGTACATGTCTGGTAGATACTCTTTAGATCAATTCCTTCTAAAACAACCTATGTGAAGCTTTTAACCACTGTACAAACAAATTTGCTTATCCTAGAGTGTTTATTGTGCAGAAGGATCAATTACGAGTAGAGGAATATTCACGAGTCTAAGACAGTCAATAGGACTTTTTAGCAGCAGCAGAAATTCGATTGTCAAAAACGGTAAAACAGTTCATACGTAAAAGGATGAGAAACAGAGGAGCAAAAGTCGTACGGCTACCCACGGATTGTGGCCAAGATCTAAGACCACAGATTATAGGACATCGACTAGATATGTATGTACTCGCCATAGTCTAGTGACTTGTGACTTTGCTTACTACATAAAGGCTCGAATGTTCAAAAATCTGTGCTCTAGCTTCTTGCGAAAACGAAATATAAAAAATACTTTTTGACCATCGTGTCTCAGCAGTATTCAGGCAATAGTTTTGACGGTAACCTAATAGCCACACAAACATTTTATGAAATTTGTCCTTAAAAGCGCTGCGTTCTCCCTTTCATACATCCTCTGCTTTTTCCCTATCCCCTCTATTATCCTTTCCCCTTAAGGATGTTTGTAGAATGGGTCAACTTGACCACCGGGTACTGTACTTGTCTCAATTGACAAGTACACGTCCTCTAACCTAAACGTAAACCTAGAAGAGCAGTGGATAAAATAAATTCAGCCAACACGGTGTAAGAAGCCGACTTAAGAATTGTATTTCAGTCTTCAGGCAATAGCTCCGGGGGTAAACTAATAGCCACAGAGAAATTTTTTGAAATCTGTAGTTAGGATCTCACCCAACTTGGAGTGAGAAGCCGTAAAATAAATCCTAAGGAATTGGTTATTTTTATTGGTATGTGTATACCATATTTAGGGCTATAGAATGTAATCGGTTTTAGAACTGTTTTCTGTGCAAACATATACCATAAACATTTCAAAGTCGAATTAAACAGAGTTTTCGTCAGCTTGCGAGCTGATAACCGTTCCCAATATCCTCTGAATGCAATTTTACCCCAGTAAGCTTCAAGAGAGAATATGCTAATTGCGTGGCAAATCGATGAAAGAAACTGTAGGTTGGAGCAATAGCTTTGATACTAAAAGCTCACTTGAGCACGCATAACGGCCTGTTATGCCCCACGCAGTCCCTGTACTGACTGAATTACACCAAAACTAGGGTAGAAGTTGGTCGGCGCAAGAGCTAGGCTGGAAAGCCAGCCCTAAAGTTTAATAAACGAAGCTATACATCTTTGACATCTATGGATGATAGCCTCGTTAAGCTGACAAGGATCGAAGAAACTACAAGACTCAAAAATTCTGACTGCAAATCCTGGCTCTCCTCAAAAATCCTGACTCTTTTGAAAACCGATTGATTAAGATATTGCAGTAATTCTAAAGTTGTGTCCCCATTTAATAATAAAACAATTTTTAATGAATTTTACAAAACGAATATCAACTGTCGTCTAGTCTAATAGGTAGTGTGTTGGCTTATTAGACGTAAGGCCACGGTTTAAACCCCAGGTCACATATCAAAGCGAAAATATGAAAATATTTCTTCGGCGACTTCCCCTCAGCAGACTTCTGGCAAAAATTCTGAGAGCAAATAAAATTGCAATGAAATGTTTCTCAAAAATCTGTGGTGTGAGAAGTTAGGTCGTAATCCTGACTGAAGGGTTGTAATGACCAATTATGTATGTATGAATTTCAATTTTTATAAATCCCACAATAGAGTTCGTTAATTATTGTAAAAAATAATTTCATTAATTACAGAAATATTCTCATGGATGTAACTTTATTTTTCTATGGAGTTTAAAAAATATGGCAGGCAGCATTTAATGAATACCTTGTAGGTATGTATTGTCTTGCAAGCCGTTTAAAATGTATGTGTAACAAATAGTTTTGGTTGGTGCAAGAAAAATAAAACGAAATAAATTGGAGACTATTTCAGAAAAAATTTTAAACTGTAGTTAAATGTCAATTAAGCTAAAATTTTGGTTGTATATTTGGCCTAAAAATAAACCAAAAAAAAAAGGAAAAAAAACGGAAAAAGACAATAGACAGGCACTTAAATACCTTTGACTTTTTTAAGTTGGGTAGAGTAAACAGGCACCAGTACACTGTTAGTAGTTAACTAACTTAACTAGCTTCAGATGCATACATACATTCTTTATAATACATTAGCAGGATCAATGGTTTAATGGCAGAGCAGTTGGTGGTGATAGTGGTGATGGTGGTGGTACTATTGTTATTTGTTACTCTATATTGCATGTCTTTGCTAATTACTGTGTAAAAATAAGAAGAAAAAAAAAAGAAAATTTGCAATTGAACTTACGAGACAGTCAGCGTAATACATGCATCTATTTTAAGAAACACCAATTTAAAAAAAAAACTGAGAAACCAAAGGAAGAAATAAGTTCAGAGACCCATAAAACTTTAAGCGCACATTATAAAGTATTTTCAAAACAGCTGAAATAACGCCACAAAAACTTTTTTTGGTAAAAAAAAAAACCAAAACGTTACAGAAAAATAGTGTTTTTCAACAACAAAACGGCAAATTTAAGTTTTCGAAAAAAGATACTTTAAGATAAGGGTTTTCTATTTCTTTTATTTTTCCTTTTAAAGTTAATGAAAGACAGTGGCGTCAAAGGAACAAAATGTTAGTTACAATATATAAATTTTTCCATGAACATTTCGCCTGGAGAACCTTAAAGTGATTGTGAAAAAGCCATTACCTTCTCAAAAAAAAAAAAACTATTTGGTGTGTATTATGGCCTGGAGGAACAATTATAGTCAATTCAAGTAAGTTTCCAGAAGGAATAAGGTATTGTCGACGCCAATTGGACAACTAGTTTTTTCGTAAGTATACCTTAAATATCATGTATTCGCGGGTAATTCCCAAATGTTGGAACAATCGCATAGTACCCGTCGATTGCCGGATTTCGAACTGCCTCTGCACTTTTCTCCAGGTGCCTTATACAAACGCGTTTCCTCACCAATTGATCACAGAAGCTGACGACAGAAGTTCACTGATTTCCGTATCAAACAGTAGTTTTTCTCGAGCTTTCGATCGACTTGGCCGCTGAATGTTAATATGCTGAGTAACGTCCATACACCTGAGGACCTCATACAGCCCAAAGTTTGTACGTGTGGTAGAACCAAATATCTTGCGAAGATATCTTGAAAGTGAACAATCGCGTAGTCAACGTTGAAAGCTGACGACAGCAGTTCACTGACTTCCGTATCAAAATTTAGTTTCTCTCCGGCTTTCGATCGACTTGGCCACTGCATGTTAATATGCTGAATAACGTCCATATTCCGGAGTACCTCATACAGCTTATGGTTGTCACGGTTGGTAGGATTATAGATATTGCGAAGAGCCTTATTATCAAATACTATTACAACATCATTAGCGGTACAGGGTAGAGCCTTTAAGATACGAACACATGAGGTCTCTATTACTTAATTTCTTTCTGAGAGATAGTAACAGCTGTTGACGTAAATAATTCCATGTTTAATCTACAAGTTCTCATGATTTTCGTTCGTTTTGATAGAAGCAAAGCCTGCCAACTCCTTGAAAATATAGAGGGAGCCTATAACCATAGGCTGTGATTTTTAATTTAAAATGGGTTCATTTAAAATTGGGTTTAATTTAAAATTGGTCATTACAGCCCTTTAGTCAAGATTACGCTCTCTCACCTCAAGTTGTGTGACTTTATTTTATCCATGACGATCCTAATGCTAGATTTTTCCTGTGTGGCTTTTAGGTTGGTTTCAGAGTTATTGCCTGCAGATTGCATTGCAATTCTTTAGTCGACTGCTGAACCCAAGTTTGGTGAATTTTTTCTATCTACCGCGCTCCTAATAACAGATTTCACAAAATTTCTGTGTAGCTATTGGTTTACTCTCAGAGCTATTACATCAAGACTGCTGAGAGACGATTGCCAAAAGGTATTTTTATATTTCTTTTTCACAAGAAGTCAGACCACAGATTTTTGAACTTTTGGACCCTTATCTAGTAAGCAAAGTCACTAGACTATGATGAGTACATATTCGATAGTCGCTGTTTTATAATCTGTGATCTGAGAATTTAGCCACAATCTGTAAATTTCTTCCTTTGAGACTTAATAATGTAAATCAAGGACTTATAGTCCCAATAGTGAGTAGCATGATTCCATTGTTCATGTAGTTTATGCCCAGGCAACACTGCGTAATCCAGTGAAACTTTTTTGTTTTTCAAAGTTACAATTATTATGTCATTAAGAATTTTCCCGTCATTAGAAGCTTTATTTCATCTAAATTTTTTACCAACTTTGTGGCTTATATTTCGTAATTTGTAACATGATCTTTATAACTGTTGTCTACAGCAATGAAGACTACATTCCTTCCTTAGCAGTACGTTCTCTTTTCATGCTTAGGCTACTCATCCTTTCACATGTGATAAAATACTTTTGACTTATGAATTTCAGTTGCTGCTAAAAAGTCCTTTTCGATGGCTTAGATTGATCCACATCTCGTAGGTAATCCTTCGTCACAACAAAAATTCTAGAATAAGTATATTTGTTGCACAGCACCACTGGAGTACAGCGATTAAATGCTTCACATAGGTTGTATCAGAAGCAATTGATCTAAAGAGTACCTACCGGTTTGAACCATGGCTTCACGTCTAATAAGCCAACACATTTTGCTACAAGAATACGGCGACTACAAATAAATTTTGTTTAAATTTCCTGTGATGTTTTTAAAATTAAAATGTTTGCTTTAAAATTCACTTGAAATAAACAATTCTTTATAAATTCTGACAGTCTTTATCTTGCTTTTGACCTACTGTAGCTTACCGATTTAGTATGTGTCACCTTAAAACTGTATGTGTAAGCATGTATTTGACGTGCATTTTCTATACAAACTTTGTTTTATTTTGCCCTGTTATAGCCAAAATAAAGAGAAAAAAAACATTAACAAAATGGGTTAAAATTAGTTAAAATAGTTGTAGTTGTTACAAATTTTAATTAAATGGTATTTTTTCGAAATTAACAACATACAAAAACAACAAAAACAACAACAAGATTTTATAAAGTGATCTTTTAACACAGAAAAAAAAAGGAGAAGAAGAAGTATTGCAACATCACAAGAAAACTGCTTTAAATTTTACAAGAAAATAAACAGAACGACTAGTTTAAACGGTATTTGAACTCTAGAGCTTCTTGAAACGAACGAAGCAAAAAGAAAGAAAACAAATTCAAATGCGTGTTGTACTTGACACTTTTCTTGAAAGAAGAATTTTTTTTTTTGTTCAAGAAATTATAGAAAAAAGAAGAAACTGGACAAGTGTCAACCTTTAAAGACCCTTAAGAAATTAAAAAAATAAAAACAGAAGAAAACACAGAAAAATAGAAAGTTTGAAATAAATGTTTAAAAAAAATGTTTTAAACACACTTTACTTAATTAGTTACAACCCCAGCTTCAGAGAGATAAGAAATTGAAATTGATTGAATTGAATTGGAAACAACAAAAGAATACAAAAGAAAACCATGATTTGGCATAATCTAGACTTTCAATTTTTGTTTCTTCTTCTTAAATTAAAAAACCAAAATTAATAAAATCGAACAAAAATCATGTCTTTTGTTTAAAAAGAATTGCTTTTTTTGATATATTAAATGTCCATTGTGTAGATAAATTAAATTTTTCAAAAATTTCTTTTTTAATAAACACATCATATGTTTAGATAGGCATTTTGAAGAAGAAAAAAACGAACGTGTTTGATAGCCTGTTTATTGTAATAGTAAAGAAGAAGGTGTTTCTATTTCAAAATGCGGGTTTTGTTTTCGACTTTATTTTTTTAATATATTAGGTTGGCCTGTAAAAGTGAAAATTCTACTTCAATATGCTAAAAAGAAAGCTTTTCTTCTTTCTTATCACCAAATACCATAAAATTTTTTTTATTTACGGCTCTTAAGTGTTCCTCTTAAAATTATAACAATAAATTTAAGTTTTTTTTACTGAAAGAAAATTTCTTTTTTTTCAATTTGATTTGTTGAAATATAGTATTATGGCTGTGGGAAATATGAATTTAATAAAGCCATAAAAGAGAGAAATATTTAAAAATCCATTAACACGCAACCAAAATGAAATCATTTATAAGCCATTTAAAAAAAAAAAAAAATTTAGGAAAAAGAATAAAAAAACCAGAGAAACAGAGAAATATGACATTTAAATTCCAGTAAAATGACTCGAAATGAAGTGTAAATGTAAATCATTTACTAAATAGGCCATGAAGTATTAAAAAGTGATACAAAAACAAATAAAACAAATGGAAATTATTCTTTCAAAATTAAGCTCCTGAATGATACAGAAGAGATGAATATTGGTATTTAAGTTAAGTTAAGTTAAGGGCCTATCGATTATTATTTATCTTATCAGTTCCTGTAATTAGCATAGGGATGTCAGTAACAGATTTTCGTTCAGTTTTTTTAAGTTTAAATTTTTCCTAGTTGGTTATATGATTGATTTGTTGTAGCAAATCCTGGTATGACTGGATTTCTATGTGTTATTACTTAAGAAGACAGCACTTTGCAAAAATATTGTTACGAAAATGAAAAGTCTAGATACTGGCGTATAGTCGCCGTAGTCTAGTAGGTAGTGTGTTGGCTTATTAGACGAAAAGCCCGGATTCGTATCCCAGGTCAGGCATCAAAACGAAATATGAAAAAAAAAATTTCTTCGGCGACTGCCTCTCAGCAGATTTCTGGCAAAAAGTCTGAGAGTAAATAAAATTGCCATAAAGAGCTTCTCAAAAATCTGTCGTTCGGAGTCGACTTTAAACTGTAGGTCCCGCCACTCATGTATAAAATTAACGCACACAACATAAGTGGTGTGAGAAGCAAGGTCGAAATCGTGACTGAAGGGTTGTAATGACCAATTATGTATGTAGATACTGGTGTTTTGCTTTTACATCGCTTAACATTAAAGTTATAAACAGAAGCTACACAAACAAAAATACAACAACAAACACCAGCATAAAAAATGATTAACAAGTAAACAAAAATATACCAACAGCACTACAATAATAAACGTAAACAACGATCTTTACATTTATAGAGATTTCGTGAAGGCGAAGTCAAGAACGTTCGTCTTCAAGAACATTCATCAGACTGTTTACTTTGCCACATAAAAGACAAGGCAAAGCAGGCGACGAAGTTAGTAAAGTTCAGTCAGTCTTGTGTGAAAACGCGGTTCGTTTGAAGAGAGTAATCGTGGTTTGAAGATCTCCGTTACAAAGATCTGTCGACTAATTGTCTAGTAATTGTTATTGTTTATGCAAAGGGTATAAACAGAGGAATAACAAAGAAAAGCAATTGTTGTTGTTTACATCAAGTTGTGAATAGTCGCAGAATTGTGCGAATAATAAAGAATTTTAGTTAAAACTAAACACAAATTTATTTTTATTTTATTTGCAGTAAAAACGTAACAATATTTTATTTGATCTAATGTAGCAGGTCCTTGGATGGATGTTGAAATACATCGAACTCCTTTGCCTTAAATGCCTTTATATTGATTGAATCCTTGCTTTCTCGAAGAGGTGACACTGTTTGACTTTCCCAAGAATCTTGTTGTTAATGCTGTCTCTCAGAGAAGGACTTCATAAAGTGCATTTTGTTGGAAGTGGGAAAATAGGTTTTGGAACAGAGTGAAAAGAAAGTAGCGTAGTTCGATAGACATTAGATTTGAATACTTTATCAAGTTATCAAGCAAAGAAAGGAATTATGCTGAAAGTTAGCCTGGTTTCGGGAACGATTTGTGTTCTTAAATAACGAAATTTGCTTGTAATTCGTAGTGAAATTCACTGCCCAATCTTTTACAAGCAGGAGTACTCCGGGAGAGTAACAAGAAATTTGAATATGTCTCTGTTTCATTAAAGCGCATTTCGCTTTAGCAACCATAAAACCTTAAAACATAAACAACAGACCGTAGATACTATAATGAATCATTTTTTGTTCTGAATCTGTTTTGTATTGAGTGGCAGTATTCTGAGGTTAAAATTTTAAATTTTAACCTCTTCAGGGACGATTTTTTTTATGGTGACAAAAAATGATTAAATTTTGTTTTCTTTTTAAATTAATTTACTTTATTTTAATAGGAATTCAAAAAGCAAAAAAAATGAAAATTCACAAAAAGGGATAACGTCCACATTTGTAGCCACTGAGCGTTAATGGTAATATATGTGTGAAATGCTTTCATACATTCCGGGCATATCAGGCATATATATTCTTAACATTTCTCACAAATGTAGAGAATTCGTCTTATACATATTTGTCGTGACATCTGGGGGGATTTTTCAGTTCCTTGTATTTAGGATAATGACTTATACCGTCCAGTCTGATTCCAGGGTTAACTTTAGTGCAGCTGTTAGATTTTTTAGGTAGTGATGGTAAAACTTATTATATTAAATAAATCTGATATTATTTTTTACAAATATTAACGATTTCTTGATATAACCAATAAAACAGATTGCCAAAGAATTATTTCACATTTTTTTAAGTATCTAACTATGCATCGGAAATAATGTCATCAGTGCAGACAAACGGTAAAATTTTTACTTCTCTTGTTAGAGGATTTGGTAGTCAATAAGTTATTATTAAGTTTTTGTTGCTTTTATTATTATTACAATTATAATTATAAAAAATTAAACGTCCACATATGTGGCCAAAGGCGTGAAGAGGTTAACTTCATTTTCGGGCAGATAAGTGGTGTAAGTACTGAATAGAAGTGGTTCTTGCAGAGTTTTATGAAGTCAAAGTTAAATGATTAAATTATTTTGACAACTAAGCAATAGATTTGAGAATATTTTCCATTATTTTCCATTTCGGAGAAGACCGTCGAGAAATGATTGCTGAAAGAAATATTGTTTTTAATTCTTATTTTTCAGAAGGGATCTTATCATATAAGCCTGCTCACTATACTATTTACTTACTTACTTAATTGGCCATTAACAACCCGATTAACGGATATCGGCCTGCCTTAGCACATCATTCCAGACGCCTCTGCTTCTTGCGGGCCTACGCTAGTTGGTCACACCAATCGATAACAGATCCGACTTCCACAGATCCCTGCATCAAACATCCGCCTGGCCGGTGCATCCTCCTCCATTCGCACGACATGGCCAAGCCAGTGCAGCCGCTGGTTGTTAATACGTTGCACAACGTCTATGTCGTTTAGGAGCACATACAGTTCACAATTGGTTCGCATGCGGAAATTCGCACTGGACTGAAGATCTTACGTAGGACTCTCGAATACTATACTACGGCAACCATTAACAATTCGCAGTCAATTATCATGCCCATAACATAAAGTGATGCTGACTATCGAATATTTTCTCAACTCATAGCTGCTAATGACGACACATCGATAATAGTACACTTATGATTCAACTAATGGTAGCGGATCTTATAACCATTCAACCAGACTGTGATTACTCGACGATTTCTTGTAGGTATGTTAGGTAAGATATGAGTAGATCATTCATATTTCGTAAAATGTTATTAGGGACCCAATCCTTACCTTTTTAGTTAAAGAAAATTGTTTTAATTTGAGATATTTGAATACAATTCGTATATTTTCGATTTTTTAATTGTTTGGCCTACTTGTCACATTTTAAGGGAAATATGGTAAGTACCAGGTTATAAGCATTTCCTGGTAACTGATATGAAATCCATTAATATCACATACGTTGTTAAACAGAATTACGTATTTAATATCAGCTATAGCAAGGCATTAATTCCCAAGCCGTTGGCTTTATTTTGATGTGATGGCACACAACTATCGTTTTATGTTTCCTATCAGCATTACCAAATAAATCTTGAATATTTATGGTGATAATCTTTTTAAATATAACCAAACGGATATTTTAATACATATTAAATAAGAATTTTTTTAAATAGTTTGCACACAACTTTAACAGATTGCAACATAAATTGTTTGGCATTTAATTTTTGCTCTTCATTGCATTGCATTGCATCCATTTAAAATTATTGATTTTATGTAAAAATTGTTTCCCTTTTCATGCTGATTTTTATGCAGAAATTTCTTGTTTTTTTTTCCTCCGATTTTTCTGCATGCATTTGTATATTTCTCTTGGCTTTTTATTTATTTATAACGAACGAACGATATCCACAGATACAGATACACAGATATGTATACGATATATTTTTTTCAATATTTTTTTTTCTTTTTTTTCACAACGATTTGCTGCGATACTGAAATTCTGGGTCATTGTGAGATTGTAAATGTAGTGGTAAATGGTATGTACGTCTGTATGTAACTAGGCAAATGTAAGTGTATTTGGTGTGCTTGTGGTAGGTATAACTGTATAGGCAAACTAACCAACTGCAAGTGTATATGTAAGTGTAAGCAAAGACTTCTATTGCATTGCTATATGGGCCTTACTCGAGTAGTACAACCAACTATCGTTGAATTTTATGCCATATTACAGTTATTGTTGTCAGGCATATTTGCATAACGATGTCCTTGTTCCTTTAACCATTTATAGTTACTTTATAGCCATGGTATTACACTATGTACTTGTGTTATATATGCCTGTATATATATAGGAGACTGGTATATGGTATATACCATGTATACTATATATACATGCAAATATATAACGTATATAATAGTGTTGTTAGTGGAAAAAGGGAATCTATATATAAATTATTATACATTTTGCCCATTATCTATCATGTATTTTCTTTTTTTACCATCTGCTCTATGCAAAAAAATTCGAGAGAAACTAATGGAAAAAGAAGGAAAAAAAATAGCAGCAGCATGAAATAAAAAAAATACTTAATGAAAAATGTATATGTAAAGGATATTATAAAGTAGCAGTGACAGTTTATATTTTTCCCCCCAAAAATATTTCAAAACTACAGAAATTGTTACAGCTGGCAAGCAGTCACACAGACAGACAGAGAGACAGCCAGTTGGAAAGGACATGAATTGTTAATATGGCCAAAAGTAAAATGTTAGAAATTAAGTTAAAACTCTGGTTGCTATATACTACACTACCACTATCACTAACTTATTTGCAGCAAAAAGATTGAAAAAAAAAATCAAAGCAAAAGTGAAAAGCAAGAAATCATTGATTGTGTTAAAAAATAGTTGTCATTGAGAATATTTTATTGGCGTTGATATGCGATGGTGGTGGTGGTGGCACAGCCATAATTACATGGGAAGTATAAAATTGAAAATGTTCTAATTAATGGCATGATGGTTGAAGGGGGTTCCAAGGCAAGCTTTTCCAAATGGAAAATCTCATTTCTTTTGTCATTTCAAGGTATGAAATTATTTTGCAACTATTATTAGCTTTTATATTAAATTATTGGTAAGCATCTTGAATTTTAGTTTGTAATTTGACAAAGGTCCAGCCTTTAATTAATAGGCAGCTAAAAAATGCTTTCCTATTTTGTGTAGTTTTTTAAGAAATTTCTGGAAATAATTTTTGACTGTCAAAACTTATTATATTTGCATATTAGATGATAAGAATACAGTGTCTTTCATACCCATAAACTGTTAATTATCATATTGTTACGCTTTTGCCTTTTAAAAACGATAAAAAAATAAATATAAATAAAATAAAATCAAAATAAATTAGTGTTTAGTTTTAATTAAAATTCTTTATTATTCGCACAATTCTGTGTGCCACTGTTCACAACTCGATGTAACAACAACAATTGCCTTGTTTGTTATTTCTCTGTTTACACCCTTTGCATACACAATAACAATTACTAGACATTTGTTCGACAGATCTTTGTAACGGAGATCTTCAAACCACGATTACTCACCGCATCTTCACACAAGACTGATTGAACTTTTACTAACTCACTCGCCTGCTTTGCCTTGCCTGTTATATGGCAAAGTAAACAGTCTGATGAATGTTCTTGAAGGCGAATGTTCATAACTACGCCTTCTCGAAATCTCTATGAATGTAAACATCGTTATTTCATTATTTTGTTTGTATATTTTGTTCACATTTATTTTTTTAGTGTTTGTTGTTGTGTTTTTGTTTACTTGTTTACCATTTTTTTTATGCTAGTGTTTGTTGTTACATTACGCAGTGCGATAATTTTGTAAACAAGTTCATTGTTTTGTTTTTGTAGCTTTTGTTTATAATTTTGTTAAACGATGTAAGCGGACTTAACAGTATCACGTAAATTAAGGTCTCTAGTCGTCGTGTTATTAGCGCATCAGAAACATGTTCTGTGGCCAGCTAGCTTATTAGCTTTACTTTTCATTGTAATACCACTTCAGTTTATGCAGTCTATAAGCTTGTCGTTGTTGCACAAGCTAATTATGTTTCCCTCACTTCCTTCAGATGGAGATGAGTAAGATGATCAGAAATTTTCATTTAATGGTTTGATTACTCCTGCACTTATGCCTTATTTTTATGTACTTGCAGGTTAACCCTGCCTATAGTTCGTTTCAAATTCTTCATCCCAATTTAATGCGATAACAAATCCTGGGCAAAATTTAAAGTTCACTTTTAAGCTACATTTAAATCCTTAAAAATCTTTAAGAATTCCTGTGAAGTCTTTGCCAATATCCTTTAGGGGCAATGCATATTTTCAATATTAAAACAGAGACTAAGAAACACTTTCTTTTCAATAAACGTTGTTACACTCAATGCTCTAGCTGTGGCCCATCCATCCATCCACTAACTATAGATTATCATACCATTTACATAAAAGATTATTTGCCTTACAACAAGGTATTAAAATTTTCTGCGATTTAATTCTGTAACAACGACAAGGACCTACATTTCAGCAAGATACGGGCACGAATAGGAGCAAGAAAAAAGCTACAACGGCAGGAGTAAAATAAAAAGAGAGAAAAAAATTCAAAACCAATTGAATATTCCTCTGCTTGCTGGCATTATTAAATCGTAAACGAAACAAATAAAGACAACAATTCAATAACAAGGAAACAAGGAAAACTAAAAAAGAAAGAAAAGAAACAACCGCTTTGGCTTTAGGAAAATGTTACCTGGTGTATAAAATTACTAGACTAACTCCCCTGATTATAATTTCATCATTATTGTCAGCGTAATCATCATCGACAACAAAACGGCAGCAGGATAAAAAAAATAGAAGAGAAGTACACAACGAAAAAGAAAGAGAATCAGCATAGAAAACAACATAAAAGTCAAGGGAAAAGAAAAAGAGGAAGAAAATTGGAGCATTTTCTAACCGAATAGTATTTGCGGATTGTGCTAAAAGCAATGCCACTGAGCTCTAACGGTTGGGCTGGCTGGCTGTACGGGCTACGGGTATGTATGGAAATGACGACAGTTTACAAGGACTAAAGGACTTATTTGCAAGCAAATAAATAGAAATCAATTGTTCCCATTATTATAATGAGATTACTTTTACCTACTTAGCAGCAATAATATACACAAATGCATACACTGAGAAAAATTTTTTTTATTAAAGGAAAAAAATTTAAAAAAACTTTCAAATTTAAAAAGAAGAGGCAATTAACAATTTAATGCTTTTAAAACAATTATTTGATATAACAAAGTTTTCATATTTTAATGAAATTTAATTTTTATTTTTCCAGTGTCTTGTTGTGGAGTTATTTAGGTTGGCATGGCTTTGGTTTCCCACAATAATAAACTGGAGCATTGAGTGTAATTTCTTCGTGTTTTTTTACTTCTACAGTTTGTATTGAAAACTAAGGATTTAAATTTGTTATGCAACGAAATGTTTTAAATATTTTTTAAACTTTATTTGAAAGGAATTTAATTTTCTTTTATTGAAACTTCAGGGATTTATACCAAGGAAATTAAAAAACAATGTCAGTGGGTAACTGAAAAAAAAAAACAAGGAATAAATAGAACAGTCGTATTGTAAATTGAAAAAGGATATAAAAAATAGACTTCGGTAGATAGAACGATAGAAAAGATAGACTTCGTTTTATATATCTCAAGGTTGAATGCCAATCAAACTAACCAAGCTGTCAGATGATCTCATGATTAGAACTTAATTCCTGCAAAGAATTGTTCCCCTTAAAGAGAAGTTTAGTTTTAAAATGCACTTAATTCCTGCAAACAATTGTTCCCCTTAAAGTGAAGTTTAGTTTTAAAATGTGCTAAATGTGGTGGTCAAAACGTCTATGATCAATGGAAAGGTTGGTCTTCACATCCCTTAATTGTGTGCCGTAATTTGTCAAATCGGTTGTCTCCGTAATCGGAAGGAATATTAATTCGGAATGTTTCCAAATTTTTTGATTAACCACAAAATTCTTCCAATTCAATATTTCTGCCATAAAATATTTCGCTTGAAAGGAATAAAGAAGTCTCCGTAGTATAGTAGGTAGTACGTTGGCTTATTAGCAGTGAGACCACGGTTCAAACCCAGATCAAACATCTTTAACAAAACGAAATATGAGACAATATATCTTCGGCTTCGACTTCCTCTCAGCAGATTTCTGACACAAACTCTGGGAGTAAATAAAATTACCATGAAAAAGTTTCTCAAAAACTGTGTCGGTTTTGAATATGCTTGGTATTCTGAACTTTATGCCAGCATTACTAATATACCCTTCAATGTTCTCAAAAAAAATTTTGCTTTACGACCACTCTCTCATATCTCAATTGATGGGAGAGATTGGAGCCTATCTATCCAATACCCTTGTTGTCGCTTATTGTTAGCAGCACATTCTTTCTGCCTCTCTTCGTATACTGAAGTCGTATCTTCTACGCATATGCTAGCAAGTATTTGATTAACTGCACTGAGTGAGGATCTTTCTTAATGAATTAGTTGGTATAGCATAGGTTTTTAGAAGAAACTGTAGTCGCCGTAGTCTAATAGGTAGTCTGTTAACTTATTAAACTTGTGGCCACGGTTCAAACCCCAGGTCAGATATTTGCAACAAAATGAAATATTTCTTCGGCGACTTCCTCTAAGCAGATTTCTGGCAAAAACTCTGGGAGTAAATAAAATTGCAATGAAAAGTTTCTTAAAAATCTGTCCTTCGGAGTCGACCTGAAACTGTAGGTCCCGCTACTCATGTATAAAAATTAACGCAAACAACACAAGTGGTGTGAGAAACTAGGTTGTAATCCTGACTAAAGGGTTGTAATAACCAATTATGTATGTATGCGTGTATGTAAATTAATAATTCAAGTTTGTTTATTTGTTATCCTTGTGCCTCTTAATTTCTATTCCGTTCTTTGCTAATACTTCCGGGAATTGCAAAATAATTCATGGAAATTGTTTTTGGTGTTCTTGTTATTTATAATCAAACAATTCATTATCAACGACTTAACATGATTTTAATTAAAACCGTATAAGATTTATAATAAATATTTATTTTTAATTTTACCAACATAATCACTCAATAAACAAACAAACAAACAAACACACACAGAGATTTATGCTCCCAGTCACGTGCTAATAATTAAAAAATTTTAAAATAAACTAAACACCAGACAACCACCATCACCTTTTGCTATCTATCAGTGGCTATATTGGTTATTGGATGGTAGAGTATATGCGAACGAATATCGTTAGAGAATTAAAATAAAATGAAAAACTTTGCCATAAAATAAGTAAACAATTTACAACATATTGAAAACACTTTAAAATCTTATTAGAGTAGAGCTGGATGGATGGTTGTTTGGTTTATACAGCCAAACTAACCTGTGGTTAGCATGGATGCTCTCTCTGCGTGTAGTGATTTTCTTTTCCGGTATTCCCTGTGTTGTCATTTTATAACGTCCATGATAATTTACATGAGCACCGCATAATGTCTGTGTGTGTGTATAAGTTCCTGTTTTTTTTTTTCACCGTCTGCTCTCAAAGAACGTGTGCCAACAAATTGACAAATATTTACAAAGGATGCGCCGCGCGTAAAGCTTGAAAAACTGTTTTATTTTCGTGCTACAGATGGAGCCCGAAGAAAAAAAAAACAACAAAAAAGGAAAACGTCGTAATATTGTGAATAAAATAAAACGTGACAGTATTACAGTAAGAAGTATGTTAATGTTTAAAAAAAAAGGTTGTTTAAGGTTACGAGATGCCCTACAAAGCGAACGTCAATTAAGGAATCTTTATGCGGTTAAGCTAACTAGGCGATCAAAATGTCACAGACAATTATGATTCTTGTTAGAGTTCGATGGCAACCATATCATTCTAGGTTCCCTTTTGATAGTAAAGCTAAAACAAAGCAAGAGAAGAGAACTGAAACCCAAAAAAAAAGAAATATTAAAATACGACAGTCCTTTGCGGAGCACAGGATTAAAAAGAATCATATTAAGACACATTACTATGATTTGTTATAAATACAGAGTCCAAGTCATGCCAAAGACCTCATAAAAACTCATCATTGATCACAGTCACGGCATGAAGTAAGCACATGCTTCCAGTTTTTAGTCGCTAGACCACAGCGACGGAGAAACAGCATGCTTAAGTCTGAGCTAAGTACATACATATGTACATACAGTGAGCGTCAAAAGAAAGTGTACACTATGGATAAAATTCTAACAATCTCAACTCAAGTTTTCCACTTAAGGAGAGTGCCCGAAAAAATTTTACAATATTTCCAATTTTTTCTAATTCTTTTCTTCCTGTTTCAATTTTAAAAACTGGCAATAAAATAATTTGAAAAAAATTAACGGTAATTTATTAATGTATATTTTTTTGAATTGTACACTTTCTTTTGACGTTCACAGTATATGTATACATAAATAATTGGTCGTTCAGTCAGGATTGCAACCTAGCTTCTTGTGTTGTGTGTGTTAATTTTATACATGAGTGGCGGGACCTACAGTTTAAAGTCAACTTCGAACGCCAGATTTTTGAAAAACTTTTTTATTTTTATTTACTTTCAGAGTTTTTTCCAGGGATCTGCTGAGAGGAAATCGCCGAAGAAATATTTTTTCATATTTCGATTTTGATGTCTGACATGGCGTTTGAACCGTGGCCTTACGTCTAATAAGCCAACACACTACCTACTAGACTACGACGACAAGTCATCCCAAAGACTTCATAAAAACTCATCATTCATCACAGTCGCGGCATGAAGTAAGCATATGCTTCCGGTTTTCAGTCTCTAGACCACAGCAACGTAGAAACAGTGAGCTTAAGACTGAGCTAAATCCTGGGTGTTATTATACAAAGGTGAAGTTAGATTAGGTTAGGATTAGGTCTTGCTCTTATCGCTTTCGATTTCGAATTTCGAAGAAAAACGAATCAAACACAAGTAGCAACAGTTCCTTTCTGACTTTAAAGGCAGTACAGCGAAGAAAAATGATACACCAACAGCGGTATATAGACAAAAGGAATCTGAATCTGTCTGAAAGAATTAATCACCAAAGAACGTGAGTTTTGAGTATCTGAAGGCAAATCTCATCTACACGTAGTTGCAGTGATTCGCTTAAAAATCGGGAAACTTCGTTGAAAGCTGAACATATGTATACCAGCTTATACCTGATGCACTTGGACTACACTTTAACAAGATTACAGATCAGCTTGCAATATACCGTATCATTTCTGTTTATACCCAAACGGAGAGGCAAGAAATTAAGCGTTTACCAAACCCATTGTTAAACCTATATTACCTTGGAATTGTAGCATCTGACAGAGATTGAGAAAGGCACTCTTTATAAAAAACAAACAAACAATACACCAACACAGGCATATTGGCACTGGCTTTAGGTTTAGAGCTGAACAGAGAAAAACAAGTTAAAATCGAATGTAAAACATGGGTTAAAACAAGTGATAAGTAAAGCGGGATTATTAGCACATTAAAAAAGGATAAATCAACAAATTTACAACAACAACAACAACACTGTCAATAAATTGTAATTTCCAACACTTGAAATACGAAAAACAACAACAACACAATTTAAAATCAATACTTGAAAATTGAAAAATGAAAAGGAAAACAAAATATTTAAAAAAAAGGAAGGAAAAAGTGCAAAAAATATGAGAAATTTCTTGAAAAATGAAAGTCTCTAAGGAATTGAAATTAAAAAAAGAAGAAACAAAAAATTAAACTCAAAGGAAAAGCTACGAAGAAGCAAAGGCGGCTTGTAATTAATGAAATATTTGTTCTCTCCACTGGCTTTTGGGAACACCCAAAGGACAAATCAAGACAGAAAGTAACAATTCTCCTTTGAAATATTTTTTCTTTCTTTTCATTTTATTTCCGTTTTTATTTACTGAATACGAAAAAAGGAAAAAATCAAAAAGATTTTGAATGCCTTTTTTGTATTTGCTTTTTGCGAAATACTTGAAGAAATCATAGCGAAGCTTATTACAGGCCAGCTTAACAACAGCATCAGGTTTTTCTTTCTTTCTCTCCTTTTTTTATAAATCAGGCCAAAAGAAAATACTTGAGTATTATTTTTGTTTTTTTATTTCTCTTTGTAGGACTCTTTTTAAGTATAAAAATTGCATCAGTTTTCTCCGTTTTTGTTTTATTTTTGCTACAGCATTAGGGGAGTGTGTAAAGATTCTTCTTAGAACAGCTGAGCTTTTCTTTTTACTGTACTCTCTACTCTGTGTTCTATGTTATGTTTTATTTTTTATTTCTTTGTTTTTTTCGTTTATTTTTATTTTTATTACATTTTATTTTATACGTTATTGTATTTTGTTGCTTGTTTTTCTTGTCTTCTTTTCCAACTTTGATTGAAATATTAATTTTTAATGAACAAGACACGGAAACAAACAAAGAAATTCAACGTATGTACGTTTTTCTTCATACTTTTTTAATGTACCAGCTTGCACAACACAGGACAACAAATGATAACCCAATAAACCGAACGATTTAATAATCGAAACAGGGTATAAACCTTCCCTTTATATCTGAACTAAACAGCGCAGCAACAGATCTTATAACCATCAGTTCATTATCTGTGGTGTAAAGACAGTGAATGATCGGAGAAATATAATCCAAAGGCATCTCAAGATCTACCATACCTAGTCAAACATATTGTTACGTTTTTACCTTTTAAAAACCTTTAAAATATGAGCCCGAAGACAGCAAATAAGATAAAATTAAATTTGTATTTAGTTTTAATTAAAATTCTTTATTATTCGCACAATTTTGTGTGCCACTGTTCACAACTTGATATAAACCACAACAATTGCTTTTCTTTGTTATTCCTCTGTTTATACCCTTTGCATAAACAATAACAATCACTAAGCAATTATATGACAGATCTTTGTAACGGAGATCTTCAAACCACGATTACTCTCTTGAAATACACCGCGTCTTTACACAAGACTGACTGAACATTTACTAACTCCGTCGCCTGCTTTGCCTTGCCTTTTATATGGCAATGTCAACAGTCAGATGAATGTTTTTGAAGGGGAATGTTCGTCGCTTCGCCTTCTCGAGGCCTCTATAAATGTAAACATCGTTGTTTCATTATTGTTGTTTGTGTATTTTGTTTACATTTATTCTTGTAGTGTTGTTTGTGTATTTTTGTTTACTTGTTTAGCCTTTTTGTATGCTGGTGTTTGTTGGCATATTTTTGTTTACTTGTTTACCATTTTTTTATGCTGGTGTTTGTTGTTATATTGTTTTTGTTTTTTGCAGCTTTTGTTTATGATTTTAATGTTAAATGATCCATAAGCAAAACACTAGTATCTAGATTTTTCCATTTTCGTAACAATATTAATTTCCTTAAGTACCAACAGCGCTTATAGTCTTTGTCGAGTCATCACTTCATTATTCAGGGTGTAAAGAGTTAATGATAGGAGGGATATAAGCCAAGGGCGTCACAAGATCTACACCGCTTATGCATCTAGCAACTCCGCTTATGCATCACTTTGCCCACTTCTCTGACCCTTAGCATCGATTTGACTAAGACCTTAAATCACTACCAAATGCTTCCTGGGTTATTTCTGTGTATGGTTCTCGTTCATTCTCTTTTTTTAGCCTTGTATCACATTTGTATGAGTAATGCGCTATTGTTTACCTCCTAGACGAACAACTACTGTCAGAAAATATAAAAAGGGGGAAAACAATTTTTAAGGAGTCTGGGGATTTGATAAGATTTCTCCTTTGCACTACAAAAGCTGCATAGATTTTATAGGAAAAGAGCAGAGAAAAAAATTATTTTTAATACAAATTTAAGAAAATATTTTTATTTAATTATCTCTGATAGAAGAAGCAAGAGATATTAAAGCAACAAGCAAAATAAAATCAGAAAATTTTAAAGGTACACAATAAATAAAAAATTTTCAAGTAATAAATCAAAAATATAATCTCGAGTAAAATGATACTCTATAAACATATATTTCATAATTTAGATAAGACAAAAATATAGAAAAGCTCTCAAATTTAAATTTTTTTCTTTCAATTTCCAGTTTTTTGTTTTCTAATTTCTCGATGCTTTAAATAATTTCTATTTTAATTTACAGCATTTATTAAGCATTTCTTTATTAAATTTTCAACACATATAATTTGATTTTATTAATGCGGCATTTGTTTTTAACATTTATGCACTCATTAATCAGTCAATGAGTCTCTTGTATGCTCGTAATTTTATCAAATTACTCGATTGCATGAAAATCTATCTCTGGAGACAATGTTTTATACGGCCTTTTAATTTAAAGCAAGATTTTTAAATGAGTTGAAAGGCCCTGTAGGAAATTTATGTGTCAACGGATGATTATTCACAATAGCTAAGGATGCTTATAGAATACTCTAAAAAAACTAGTTTACCTTCAAAGAGGATTACAAATCGAACCAAAAGAGAGACTACCATACTACTGTCGAAACAAAATGATATGGCGCCCGACTCGAATTTTTATGGACTTAACGTGTTAAGCTAATGCCCATAAATATTTACCAGTGAAGTGTTTAAGGATAGTATTAAAAATCACCAGAATATGATATGCAAAATCATATCGTTTCCGATAACATACCCGGTAACATACCCGCCGAAATTCCAAAGTCTTCTGTACTACGATGCCACTAATCAAATTACTATCTGGGGGCCAGTAAAAATTCCATTTTAGCTAAATTTATGCTGGCCCACCCTTATACATTTCCTGATGGAGTGAAAACCATATTACGGCTGGGAGAAGGCATTTGTAGTTCTGCAATAGTATAGATACTTAGTCGATTTCTATTACGAGGTTTAGAGCGGTCTTTGTATCAAAAACTTCACAGGGATCTACAACAATCAATTTCAGCAGGATTATCATTCTGTTGTTAGAGTGATGCAATTAATGGCATTGGATATGCCTGTCGTTGGAACTTTATCCCAACATTACTCGTATACTCTTCAATGTTCTCAAATAAATTATGCTTTACGACCACTCTCCCATATCTCAATTGATGGGACAGATAGGAGCCTACCTATCCAATACCCTAGTTGTCGCTTATTGCTAGCTTCACATTCTTTCAGCCTCTTTTTGTATAGTGAAGTCGTACCTTCTATGCATATGCTAGCAAGGATCTGATTAAATGTACTGAGTGAGGACCTTTCTTAATAAATTAGCTGATATAGCGTTGGTTATGGTCAGAAATTTATTTGGATTCATATGACTTTACGGACAATTGCTTTGATTTAGTTGGAGGTATTTTACTTAGCGATGCAATTACTTTCGATACTGGCAAGTAGTTTTGCCATAATAATGCGTACACTACAGGTTCCTACATCGAACCATTCTTAAATTACAACGAATAATACCGTTAGTTATTTTTTAAAGTCTTTGTGACTTCGTAAGGACTTACATACATACGTACCTGCAATTCTGAAAACTTGAAAGCGTTGCTAGCATGATTGCGATGCATTGACGAGTGATCTAGCAATCTTTTTACTGATTGCAACTTTGGTTAGCTAACTTTGGTTTAGTAGCCAAATGTAGTAGTAGAAATTAATGTCTTTCTCTTCAGTCTTCTGCAAAATCTCTGAAAGTAAACAATTACTACGGAGCAGTTTTTAAAATTTGTGTGTCGAAGACAATATTAAATTGTTGGTTACTCTTCTCTTGTATAAAGTTAATGCACCCAACATTGGACGTGTGAGAAGCTGGACCGTAATTTTAACTAAATGGTTTTGGCGGTCAGTAATATAGGCGTTAGATCCTCAGTGGGGAACCAAACGTTATGTACACTTTTCCTTTTCGAAACCATTAGCTACACTTACATTTAAAACTTTTCTGTGTTGGACTATATGAAAAGGATTTTCTTCTGCTTCTTGTTGCACATATGTAATGTGTGCAGCGTCTTTAGAATTTTCCTATTGGGTCTTTTATTTTATCTGAACGATTCTAAATATTCTAATTTCCAAAGTAGGTCATTGACAATTAAAATTATTATAATATTTATTATAACATGCTCGTATGCTTTAGTGTATTAAATTAGAGTATGTTAAATACATTTAAATTAAAATAACACAGACACACACACTTAATTATTAAATAAAAAAAAAGAAAACCAAAAAGTTTTTCTGCTTCAGCATAATTATGAAACGAAATTGAAAGTCTCAGTTTTATTTTAAAATTTTTTGTTTTTTTCTCTGTTCGGATGCCATTAAATAATTTTGTATCTGTATGTGGCCTTAATTGAGATTGTCATTCTTCTTTCTCTGCTTTTTACTGTCCATAATTTGCGGTTGAATTTTGAGAACTTTTGTATAGACAGAGTACAACAAAATAATTATAAAGAGAAATCATACATACGTACATACATAGATACTGCGTTCTTTTCTTGCTTTTTTCTTCATCTATTTTTTTGTTTGAATGAAGCAACATTATGAAAATGAATTAAAAGTTGATTGTGTGGGAATTTCGTTTTGTAGAGTAGAATGCATTTAAGAAATGTTTCTGAATTTCAATGTGTTGTAATAATTTAATTACAGAATGCCAGGCAAATTATTCGTATAAGAATTTTAAATTCTTATTTAATTTCAGCAAATTGCTGTGGAAGTTATTTTAAATGTAAATTTTTATATACGAAATGTTTTTAAACATTTTCGTTTTTCTCTTCTCTTTTTCAAAAATTAAGTAATTAAGTCTAGAAAAATAAAAATAAAAAAATCTCAAATGTACAGACCAGATAAAGTTGTTTAACTTAAAATGTTTTGGTTGTTGTTGCTGCTTTTAGAAGAACTTTTTCTCTCTCTCTCTCGGTTAGATAAAGTAAAAAACAAGCTGAAAATGAAATTTTCAGAAAAAAAGAGAAGAGTTTCTTTTAGACAGAGAGACGAACAATCATTGTAGTACGTTTTTCCGTTTTGTCCAAAGCTTTTAAAACTGATAGCCAAAGGCAGTAAAGATAAAGATTTCAGTTAGCAAAGTAGAAGTAAACGTGTCCTTAAAGATTTACGTTTTAATAAAAGTTTTACGAGTGTACATACATATATGACACTTAGCAGATGACACCATTTCCAGTGTAACAGGTTATAGGCAAAAATTACTTAGCGATTTAAGTTCTCTACTATTAGGTTTATGAAGTTTTTTTCTTTTTATTTTCAAAAACAAATCTCTGCCTTTCTTTAAATAATTCAAATGGACTGAATACTAAGAATGGACTTCAAAATGAAATAAAACGCTTGGATATGCTGGAGATAAAACCTCTAGTTTGTGTCATTTGTCTCTCATTCTCCAGAAATATGAATTTTTTGGTGCAAATGACAGCCCTTAACCAGTAGCAGACTGGACTCTAAATACGTTTATCGATAGTTTGAATATCAGGAACCCATGCTAACTCTCTGACACCTACAGTGTCTTTGAATCATGGTTTTACTCAGGGCAATTAAATCCCTGCTCACTGACAGAATACTCTGAGAATACTCTATGCGATGGGCCAATCAAACAGGACATTTGGAATTTGGATTTGAAATTCCATCCATGTATACATAATTGGTCAGTCAGGATTACGACCTAGCTTCTCACACCACTTATGTTGTGTGCGTTAATTTTTATACATGAGTGGCGGGACCTACAGTTTAAAGTCGGCTCCGAACGACAGTTTTTTGAGAAGCTTTTCAATACTTTCAATAATACTCTCAGAGTTTTTGCCAAAAATCTGCTGAGAGGAAGTCGCCGAAGAAATATTTTCATAATTTCGTTTTGATGTCTGAACTGGGATTCGAACTCGGGCCTTCAGTCCAATAAGCCAACACACTACCTACTAGACTACAGCGACTTCAATCCATCCATGTAAAGTCCTATTAAAAACAGCACCTAAAACGGGCTGATAAATGCAGTAGATACGCTGATTGAGTGCTCCATTAACAGACACGATTGTCGCAAATAAGGTTCGGAGAACATAGGATTGATTGCAGAAAAGCAATTGCATCCCTTAAAAGTGTCTGTTTAAAATGGAGGAGCCTTTAGGCCGACAAACAAGCTAGTGCTAATTCACAGTGCTATGGCCGAATAATAAACCTATTCTTTTATCCTGCCATTGAAGATTATAAACTGGACGGTATGTGGTTCCAATAGAACAGTATCATGAGCCATACAATGTGACAGATTTTTGGCATTTTGCATTCGAATATTGGAATGAGTCGTTTCATATTTCTGCGAAGTAGTCTAGTATGTAGTGTGTTTGCTTATTGGACGTTAGGCCATGGTTCAAACCCCAGGTCAGAAATCTCCACCAAAACGAAATACGAAAAAAACAATCGGAGGCAATCGGAATATCAAGAAGTTGCCATAGTTTGCGTGTTTGCTTGAAGTCGCCGTTGTCTAGTAGGTAGTGTGTTGGCTTATTAGACGTAAGGCCACGGTTCAAACCCTCGGCCAGACATTAAAACGAAAATATGAAAAAAACATTTCTTCGGCGACTTCCTCTCAGCAGATTTCTGGCAACAAGTCTGAGAGTAAATGAAATTGCAATGAAAAGTTTCTCAAGAATCTGTCGTTCGGAGTTGAGTTTAAACTGTAGGTCTCGTCACTCATGTATAAAATTAACAAACACAACATAAGTGGTGTGAGAATCTAGGTCGTAATCCTGACTGAAGGGTTGTAATGACCAATTATGTATGTATGTATGTGTCTATCCGAAAAAATTCACAGTGCTATGGCCGAATGAAAACCTACTCTTTTAACCTGTAATTGAGGATTATAAGCTGAACAATACATGGTTACAATAAGATGGCATAATGAGCCCCAAAATGTGGCCAATTTTGACTTTCTGCATTAGAATATTAGAATGAGTCGTTTCATGTTTTTGCGACGTTAATTAGCCACCAAAAGAGTGCAATATGCGATCATATGTGGGCCGACGTAAAAGGCTACATTTATGCAGATATTCGTCATGTTAACCCTTAGATGCCGCCCGATATATACGAAAAAATTGTTGAAAACTTCCTCAAAAGGATTTTCTGCTGCATCAATTTATAGGCTGTAATTTAAACGACATTGCATTTCGCACATAATATCAAGGTTCAGAGCATTATACTGAAATAAAAGGTTTAAGGTCTGTTTTATTTAACTTTACTTTTGAATTCAATCTTGAAGAATATGCTTTAAGCAAAATAGCACAGCAGGAAACAGTGTAATACTATTGCCATGCCCTTATTTTCTTTATTGCAAATATTGTATATGTAAACGTAATTACTGTCATATCTTACTACTACTACGCTACTAAAAAATCCTACACTTTCGCTTAAACTTTCTCTCCTTTTACTTTAACTCCTTTGACAAATAAAAAAAAATAAAACGAAAACTAAAAACTATTCTTTGCTTTCTAAATACAGGGTGTTATCTTTTTGACAATTAAGAAAACTTTGTTTAAATATTTTAAGTAAAGCATCAAAGAACAGTAGGAAAAAGTGTCATTTATTGTCGCAACAAGATGAACAATTACAATCAAGTTCATTAGATTACTTCATTAGAAAAATGAAATGAAAAAAAAAAAAAAAAATGGAATTTAAAACGATATAAAATGGAATTATTAACTTCTCTAATGACGCCCATAAAACATTTAAACATTTGGTGGAGTGAAGTGGAAAAATTTATTGTGTTTTAATTTAATCGGGCCTATTTGGCTGATAATATCACTTAATTTGTCTTAAGCTACTGGTATTCCTCTATGCATTTATGTACACACAACTCGAAAAGTTTTCTTTTCTTTTTTTTTTGTTCTCTTATTCATACTTAATTAACAAAAATTAATTCATAGTAATTAACAAAAATTAAAGGGTAAAACGTAATTGAGCTTGAAAATTAATTGAAAATCCCAATCCCCTTCAATAGCACTTTCTCATGGATACACACAGTGTATCATCAAAGACATGATGTTGTTGAAGACAACCTACATTATGTTCGTGTTTGCTTCTTAACAAAAAATGTGATAAAAGTTTGCCAGACTGATAGACAAACACTGTAATACGGACTTTTTTTGGAGACTGTCAGTCAATGGGCTTATTTGATATAAAGATAAGTTATCGTGTTTGTGTAAAAGTAAGAGGTGGTAACGTTAAGATGAAAATTCACATGACAAATGTACTTGCAAGGTATGTTGAGAATGGTGCAGCCTCTTAGAGTAGAGGCATACTTCGTTATTTGTCTTTTGGCATTGAATATTCAGACTTAACATGGAACTTATAATGCCTAACACAATCATAATAAAAAAAAACTCCATATTGTTACGAAAATTAAAAATCTACATCGCTTAACATTAAAATTATAAACAAAAGCTACAAAAACAAAACAATGCAGTAAACAAACCTGTTTACAAATTATCGTACTGCTTAATATAACAACAAACACCAGCATAAAAAATGGTAAACAAGTAAACAAAAACACTACAAGAATAAAATGTAAACAACGATGTTAACATTTATAGAGATTTCGATAAGGCGAAATCATGAACATTCACGTTCATGAACATTTATCAGACTGTTTACTTTGCCATATAAAAACAAGGTAAAGCAGGTGATTGAGTGAGTGAAGTTCAGTTAGTTTTGTATGAAGACGCGGTGTGTTTGAAGACACTAATCGCTGTAATCTCCGTTACAAGGATCTGTCGAATAATTGTGGAATAATTGTTATTGTTTATGCAAAGAGTATAAACAAAAGAATAACAAACAAAGCAATTGTGGTTGTTTACATCAAGTTGTGAACAGTGGCACACAGAATTGTGCGAATAATAAAGAATTTTAATTAAAACTAAACATAAATTTATTTTTATTTTATTTGCAATCTACGAGCTCATATTTTAAAAGGTAGAAACATAACAATATTAATGATAGGTTTAGGAACTCCCTGCAATTGGCACATGCCCGAATAACTTGGAAGCATTGTGTCTACAAACGGGGAACGGACAACAATTGCTTAGGGAAAATCAGTCACACAGTTTGATCATCTAAAACTCATTTAGAATTTGTTTTCTATTCGTATGCAATATAAAACTCTCACCATTTCATAGTTGAAAGCTATGTTATGCCACCTCTTTCAAATTAAAGACGATAGAATTGCTTGCGAGCTGCTTTCCCAAGATCTTATGAATCTTATGGCCTAGATCTCTGACCCACTATGTACTTTAGTAAGGAACAGATTATCAGCCTGTGTGGCCTTAAATAACGCAAATAACGTTAAATTGGTGAAATTACTGGTATAATCATGGAATAGAAGGCCTCCGGAAAGATATCGAAAATTAAGTCATTCTATCACATTCATGGAGGACACATCTCTAAATAGCCAACATAGCCAAGATCCGGATAACTAAAGGAAAAGGTCCCAGAGCCACGTTTGCACACTGTGGCATCTTTTTTATATTGCAGTGATCCGACTACTCTTAAGTATTGTGGCAGAAAAGCTGTTAAGCTGTTTGTAGAGGCTGGCAATTCTTTTTATCGTTTATGGACGCAATATTATAACCGTTTTAGATTAAATTGCTAGTGTTAGGTTATTTGGACAAAAACAATACCAAGTTCATGAACGGCTCATCACATCTTAGAATCTCTAAATACGTGTCACCCTATTGTGTCTCTTTAGACGGAACTCTGTTTCCATGATCTGTGTTACAAAAGTATCTCCACATACCCTTTAACTAAATGGCTAATAAAATATTAATAACGTTAATTTGCTTATGTATGTCTTAATTATAAGCTTCAAACGTAAGCCCAATTTTCTTCTTACCTCCGTACATACATGGCAAGTAACAAATACTCTGTTTGGGCATGTCAATGTGCCTCCTTCACAAAATAATACCCTTTAAGCTACCTCCAGCCCTGTAAGCGATGACTTCCAACTCAATGACAATAAATTTATAAGAAAACTTTTGCTAAAGTACTCAAAAATGAAGCAGGCATCTGAAGATAGCATTACAGTTTCCAAGCTAATCATTTACACTTTCTTTTTCTCAAATTTATCTACAGAGACTTTGTCTTTGTCTTTGGTTGAATTTGAGCATTTCATTACTGGATCCGTTTTTAATGTCTACGGCACGTGTGTCATTACTTTACGTTACATTTAATTGCATGGCGATGATGGTGCTGCTGATGATGATGACAAGTGACTGTATAAAGTCACTGGCATTACAAGGTTGCAGCAATTAAAGATGTTTTTGAAGAAAGGAAAAATAATGCTTTTGGAATTAATTTCTTAGAAAGGCTTAAAATACTTTGGGAAATAAGAATGTGGAATTTGTTCTGTTCAATTTGATTCGTCATGGAAATCAAAGAGTGAAAGTATTTGAAATGATAAAATTTAATCACTGGAATAATTGGGTTTAATTATATTCGATTTACTGAATTTTAGAATGCAATTGGGGCGGAAAACTTGCACTTCTTTCAAGGAATAGTGCCATAAGCAATGTCTCAAAGAAGTTGAATGACATATCCTACAGAACAGTTGCGCATGGACAGATTCTGTTATTTCTAAAGATTCGCTCGCAGGATGTACTTTAGAAACTTACAAGAGTGTGTGAGAAAGGCGCCCTTGGTGTAAATTTTAATTGGGGAATCACATGATCAAGGTAATACTGATTGGGTGCTCTATTAACAGACAGGATTAGGGTTCAGGGAACACAGGATTGATTGCAGAAAAGCAATTGCATCCCTTAATATGTAGTGTCTGTTAATAATTGAAGAGCTTTTAAGCTACTGCCATTGAAGATTATAAACTGGACGGCATTTGGTACCAATAGGACGGCATCATAAGCCACGCAATGTGACAGATTTTGGAATTTTACATTCAAATATTAGAATGAGTCGTTTCATATTTTTGCGACGTCGTCTAGTAGTTAGTATGTTGGCTTATTAGACGTGAGGCCACGGTTCAAACCCCAGGTCAGACATCCCGAACAAAACGATATATGACAAAATATTTCTTCGACGACTTCCTCAGCAGATTTCTGGCAAAAATTGTCATGAAAAGTTTCTCAAAAATCTGTCGTTCGGAGTAGACTTGAAACTGTAGGTCCCGCCACTCATGTATAAAATTAACACACAGAACATAAGTGGTGTGAGAAGCTAGGTCGTAATCCTGACTGAAGGGTTGTAATGACCAATTATGTATGTAATCCTGAGGATGACGACATGACAAGTGTGACACTGCAGTTAAAATCAGTTTCCTATTTGTGGCTGCATTAGTGGCATTACCTGCCACGCTTGATGAAACGAATTGTTACCATAAAATCATATTGCGGCATAGGGAATTATATGGTCATGTTTATGTTCTATTTCAAAACTTTTTTTTTTAATGCCAATGTCAATTTCTTTTGTTGCCCAATATTTATCGCACATTAAAATTTTTGTTTGTCCATCATTTGGTGCCACTTGTTGCCACTTTATGATGCCATATGAATTATGAATTTTAATACAAAAGAAATGTTTTTTTACGGCCACATAAAAAGTATTTTCTAAAGATTTTAAATAAAAAATAAAATGAAGAAAAACAAAAATTATTAAATTAAATGAAACCCTCAAGAGATGGTTAAGGCAGTTCCCAAGGAAACATTCAAAAATCTTTGTCTTTTTTTTAATTTTTCTAGCAGAGAGATAAAAAAAAGAAAGGAAAAGCAAAGAGAGAAGATAAAGTTAAAGGTCAGTTAAATATTTTTTTATTGCTTAACAGAAATTTAAACATAAAAATAAAACGACAGAAAAGAAAGAAAGAGAAAGAAAATCAGAAGCTAGAAGAAGTTTCTAGCAGCTGTTATTGTTTATAATTCCCAGCTATGGAGGAAGACTATAAAAATGGAGAGTATGCCCCATGCATTCACTGTACGCGATTGTTGTTTCCAATTGTCTGAGATGCAGAGAATATTGTGGTAATAAAAATTAAATTGTAAATATATATGGCGAATGGCATAGAAAAAGAAAAGATTCTTTTGTTTTAACGAGGGCCGTTGGCTGTTAAATATTTGGGTTGGGTTCGTTTCTTTTATTTCATTTTATTATACAGCCTCTCTTCGCTTCATACTTCATAATATGATGTGAAAAATGCAATTTTATTACTTGTAAAACATGCATATGAGATGTTAAATTTGTTACTTGTTCACTGGATGGCTGACTGGCTGCTTTTATGCTTGCTTTCTGGTGTTGTTTATTTGCTGCTGATACGACTACTTGTGTTGTATTAAAATAAACATGACGATAAGATGAGATTTCCTTAAATTACCAAATTTTATCAGTATTATAGGGTAGACATATCACAACTCTGACCTGTGATGTTCTTCAAGCTGTTTGCTGTTGTTGACAAACGTTGTTAAAATAATTTTATTTCATCAGATGCTGGCTTTAAAATCAAGGCATCAAATAAGATTTTCTGTTTATAGTTGCTCTTGTTGTTGCTGTTGTTGTTTCATCACACAAACGTGTTAATATTTGGAGTTTTTGTACAATTTTATTATCATCATCAAAGCTGCCTCTAACGAATGTTATTGTTTGAACTCATATGTGAAGTATTTGTCGTAAATTTTTTTTTTAAATTAACAAAATTTTTATAACAGACCAAAGAAGTCGTTTTATTGATATCCGTAGAGAGAGGGATAGATGGCATAGGATTACAGTAAAGTCTTAGGATAAATAAGGTATAAAGAAGTATCTTTAGTTCCCTAATTGAATCTCATAGAAATGTGTTGATAGTGGTCTCAATATGAGACTGAAACAATCCTTAATGATGAGCAATAAAGCTTAAACAGCCCGTAACTAACTTAAGGTCTCAGAGAGACTATCCAGGGGATCTAACTGCATCGATTCATTAGCAATGTTTTATTGCTACTCCAATGGACTGAGCTCGAAGAAAATAAAAGTAATCGTGCGCATAAATCCCTTATAAAATGTAATGCACGTTTGCCACCTAATGTACATACATCCGTTCGCTGTCCCCTGGGCAGTGTAGTATCCACAAAACTTTACAGAGACGGTTCGTTCTTTAGTCGTAATACCCATATATGGAAGAACCTTTTATGTGCGTAGCCCGCACTTCAAAACAGACGTCATCGATTTTTGAGTTACACAACGTTTAAAGATCTCGGCATGATGGCGAACGTGCCACTAAGAAACTGGCCAGTGTCATCATCGGGGTGGGTCGTACACACCACTAACAAATCACATTACCCCACACTGGCTAACACAATGGGCCATAGGAGCCACCGTGTGAGCTTGCTTGTGAACGGCAAGCTACCTGCTAACTTAACCTAACCTAACTCAATACAAACAGATTGAAATCGAACGCCCATAAGCACTATTTCGTCCTTCCTCCCTCCCAGAACGAAGTTTCCTACTGTTTTGAGCGTTAGTGACGTTCAAAAAAGAGCAAAAATAGTTTAGAGCAAGGCATAGATAGCTCACTAGGCTTATTAAGCAACAAAGGTTAAGGAAACTTTAATTAGTTCGGTTCTAGGCACACTCAACCCGTGTTTATGTTCATGAAGGCCAAGACTAGATTACCTCGCATGTGTTCCTACAGTTTTTAAAGTCGACTCTGAACGACAAACCTTTTGAGAAACTTTACATGCAATTTTATTTGCTCTCAAAGTTTTTACCAGAAATCTGCTGAGAGAGCAAGTCTCCGAAAAAGTATTTTTCCATATTTTCGTTTTGATGTCTGACTTGGGCTTTGAACCGTGACCCCATGTCTAATAAGCCAACACACTAACTACTAGACTACGGCGACTACCTGGAACCTACTGCTGAAATTAGTGGCATCAAAGATAAAGAAATCGTGGAATAAGCTGAAGCCACATGCAGCCCAGATAGAAGGAAATGGAACTCAACTGTATTGATCGTAAATTCCTTAATGAACTATAATAACCTCTAAATTGGCGTATGAATTCCTAGACCTCCTCGGAAACCAGGAAATTTAAAACTGTTGCATCTGATTGTATTTCTAGCATAACGCCTATGAGGATAATGAAACGGCTGACGACCTAACGAATTGAGAGGCAAGACCTTTAATTGGTTCTCAGTCATTTGGTGGACTTAAAAAAGCACAGAGAAATGAAATACTTATGAACTACAGAAAGAGCGAATTTGCTGCTTAAAATCATAACAACATTATACCAAAAGTTTTGTAATAGGGGAACACTTTTGCTTAGTAGATCAGACTTGAGTCTCTTGATGGTTGCAGTCTGAGGTAACACCTGAAGTATATCGCTGTCCTCTAACTGTTTCTCAGTCATTTAGTGGACTTAAAAAGCAACAGGAATGAAACACTTACGAACTAGAAGTAGAGCGAATTTGCTGCTTAGAATTATGCCAACAGTATATCAAAAGTTTTGTAATAAGGGAACGATTTTGCTGAGTAGAGCAGACTTGAGTCTCTTGATGGTTGCAGTCTGAGGTAACAATTGAACTATATGGCTGTCTTTTAAAATTTTCTGACACTGAGGGCTCAAAACACATTATTTGTGATTGTCTTGCACTCTTTAGGCGGAGACAGCAGACTTTTTAAATGCTGATACTACTTTTATGGGACAGATTTATCAGAAATGAGCATTTCTTACCTACCATATCCAGAATAGCACATAGGATAAGATTTGTTAGAGGAGAAGATATACAAGAACATTTGGTTTTTTTCAATAGATAATTTTTAGCTTCCTTATGTTTGCTTTCAAATTCTTATTTCAATTTTATAGGAATTTTAATTACAATTTTAAAGTTTAATTATCATTGAAATTTGTAATGGTTTCGTAGGTTTTCCTGGATAGAGACATCCGTTAATTATTTTTTTTTATTTGTAGTTTGTTTAATGGTTCTTTAATTTATTTACAGTTTTTCATTACTAATTATTTTCTATTGAAACTTTTCGTATTAAAATATTCCTTTTTTTTCCTATGCAATTGAAAGAGATATGAAGGAAGCTCCTTGTGAAAGCAGTTTCTGTTTGTTCTGAAAATGAAAAGGAGAAGAAGAAAACATATATACATACTTCGTTTTTAAATGTCATTATTTTTCATCATAAATTTCAACACTCTACCGTATAAAGACTTCTTCAGTCTTTATTGTCACATTATTTTTGTTGTTTTTGGAGACAAATGCATCACATTTTATGAATGCAAAAGACATACATTTGCTTTTTTATTTAAGTTTAATATTCTTTTATATTTATTTCATACTTTTCTCTTCTTTATTTTTTCGTTTTTTATTTCTTGCGTACGTATTTTACATACCTTTTTAAAATAGTTGTGCCTTTTTTTTTTGCAACATTTCACACAAGACACACACGTCTAGAGGTACTAAAAATTCTTGTTTAATATTCTTAATGTACGAGGTGCAGCATGTACAAGTGAGAAGTAAAGAATACAAACATTTCTGTTAAAAGAAGAAGAAAAAAAAATGAGATTTCAAAGAGAGCAGGAAAATATGACATGTTGTAGGCACCACCAATACGAGAGGAAAAACTCAAAATGTTACGTACAATGATGACGATGATCATAATGAAGAGGATGGTGGCTGAAAATATTTTTATTATGCCATCTTTATAGTTTAAGGTAATATTTCAAAAATAAGTACTGCAGTTATGTGATGGGATACTCTCCGGAATGCAGAGATTTAAAGGAGTGCAAGAAGCACTAGAAAAAGCTTTTTATTCGTATTTCATTTTGTTGGAGACGTCTGACCACAGGTTTGAACCATTGGCCTCACGCCTAATAAGCCAACACACTATCTAATAGACTACTGCCACCCATCTCTATTATTCAACCCGATGTGAGCAGACGAATAACATCCGCTTATTCATTATCCTCTAGTTAACCATACATGTACTATGGGATAATCGCCTATTGAGCCTTGATTGCTAGAAAATCGAGTTCAGTGCGATATTGAGTAACTGAATGAGTACAGAACTCAAGTGCTAACATCAATTAGATGGTTTAACAAGCATACAGGCTGGTATTGCTACCATCAATAACTCTGATCTCTGGAACATAATCAATGGGGAGCCTTTCTTGAAGAGAAGGTAGATACGGATCAGTCATACTATCATAATGAAGAATAGTAGTCGAAAACAATTCTATTACGAGTACGACTACTACGAGTACCACTACGCCATATATCATTAATAATAAATATAGAAAAAGCTAGCTCATAAAGGGCCAAGCAAACTAAAGATTCACTCTATGTTTTCTTCTGAAAGGTACGAAATACTACAGCGAGAGATACTAAGAGGAGAAGAATTGCTTTACCTACTCAAGGGAAATTAAATCTTACTGTGATGCACTTAACTACCGTAGAAGAGAGTTTGATCAAGCAGCGTTTGTCATATTAGAGTTGATATCAGTAAACTAAACTGATGACAGTACAGAGATATTCTTGTCTTTAGAATATACAGTCACTGTATTGGATTCATCTATACGCCGAGTCGGGGCTATCTTATTCTATTGTTCTCTCCGTTAATGTTTAAGAGTAACAATGGGTACTAGAGAATGTAACAGAAGTTAGCGATATCTAAGGCATCTTATGTAACAGCCACAGGGAGTCTGAAGGGCTGTAGACTAGACTTCATATTGTTACGAAAATGAAAACTCAAGATACTGGTGTTTTGCTTTTACTTCGCTTAACATTAAAATTATAAACAAAAGCTACAAAAATAAAACAATGCAGTAAACAAACCTGTTTACAAATTATCATACTGCTTAATATAACAACAAATACCAGCATAAAAAAGAATGGTAAATAAGTAAACAAAAATATACAAACAGCACCACAAGAAAAAATATAAACCAAATACACAAAGAACAAAAATGAATGTAAACAATGATGCTTACATTTACAGAGATTTCGAGAAAGCGAAGTCATGAACATTCGCCTTCAAGGACTGTTTATTCTGTCATATAAAAGGCAAGGCAAAGCAGGCGACTGAGTGCGTGAAGTTCAGTCCATCTTGTGTGAAGACGCGCTGTGTTTGAAGAGAGTAATGATGGTTTGGAGATGTCCGATACAAAGACTTGTTGAATAATTGTTTAATGATTGTTATTGTTTATACAAAGGCTATAAACACAGGAATAACAAAGGAAAGTAATTGTTGTTGTTTACATCAAGTTGTGAATAGTGGCACATAGTATTGTGCGAATAATAAAGAATTTTAATTAAAACTATACACAAATTTATTTTTATTATATTTGCAATCTACGAGCTAATATTTTAAACGTTTTTAAAAGGTAAAAACGGAACAATATTCTTCCTGTCCCTTATGAGCATAGTTTGCGTTTGAAAACCCGATATTACTATATTTTGCCCAATGAATAAATGTCTCCTAAGCAATGCATTGGTTCCTTAGAACTAGTCCTTTCAATTTCCAGAGAATTTCTCTCCCCCTCTTTCTAATACCACCAAGTATAGTTATTCGAGAAAATCTCTTATACTCATCCAATCAATTACGAATACGAAATCATTCTTTAAAATTCCATCATTGCCTTATTGTTACTGAAAAACGTGTTGCAAACAACAATCAAGCAACCGGCAACACACAGTCATCTGTGGGTTGACGTGTTGCATAAACAACACACGGTAGTTGTTGTTTGTCATTTAAAGAACTCATTCTTATTACTTGAACTGTCATTAAACTTTTAAATCATCCTTTTATTATTATTATTTAGTATTGTTGTCGTTGTTGTTGCTGCTGTTGTTAGATAGATGATGAGGTTTTTTTGTTTCTCAAAATGTTGTTATTGTCTATTTTTATTGTTAGTTTGTTGTCATTGTTGTTATTGTTTTGTAACATTTCTCAGTTATAAAGTACTTTGCTGCTGACTTGTGTGCAACTTCAGAACGCACATGCACCATAAACATGTCATAATTTTTGCGGCAATCGTAGAAATATTCTGGAACCACTTTTTCATTTTTTTTCCTGTGTTGTGTTGTTGTCGTTAGAGAACTTGCAACAGAAAATCAAACCATAACTATTGTTAACAGTTAGTTTTTGTTAAGGTTATTGTTGTTGTCGTTGTTGTTGTCTTAACAATAAAATATTAAGAAGAACAAAAAACAAAAAATGCTTTAAAATAGACATTGTCAATGTTCTACACCAACACGTGATATTGTTTGTGGCAATAACGATTTGAACAGAGTAACAATAACAATAAAAAACAAACAAACAAACAAAATATAGGTGTGCAGTTTATTTATTTATTTTTTCCTTGTTTTGTTTAAATTTTAAAGCAAAACACAACAACAACAAAAAAGCCACTTAAACTTTTTGAAAAAATAAAAGAAAATATTTTTTTCTTGAGCGATATATTGCAGTAAATAAGGAGTACCCTACAATGGGCATATTTTCAAAATTATCAAAAAAAAAAATATAGTATATTTTCTGCATTCTGGAGTAATCTTCTCAAAACATGACCCATTCAGTGCTTTTACTCTTTGTAATTTCATTGCGGCCCTTTGTCAGGCTCGGTATCTGAAATTAGTTGCGGAATGCGAACATATTTTAAATTTTGCCAAAATACCTCACGTATAGGACGGATTTTATATCATGTCTGTGGAATAAAAACAGAGTTTTATGAAGAGATTAAGATAATTTTAAGGTCTCTCGCAATGATTCCACCTTCCTTGAGCCAAGCGTAAGATACAGAGCCGCCTGGCAGGATGTGTTAAGGCAGGGCGAAATCCGTCAATCGGGTTGTTAATGGCCAGTTAAGTAAGTAAGTTGAGTAATTTGAGCCAACGGTTATAACGGGCTACATACTATTAATTATACATACATACATACATACACACGAACATAGTTGGTCATTACAACCCTTCAGTCAGGATTACGACCTAGTTTCTCACATCACTTAGGTTGTGTGTTTTAATTTTATACATGAGTGAAGGACCTACAGTTTAAAGTCGACTCTGAACGACAGATTTTTGAGGAACTTCTCATATCAATTTTATTTATTTTCAGAGTTTTTATCAGAAATCTCCTGATCAATGGGGAACTTATCCTGAAGAGAGTGAAGGGAAGGAGGTAGATACGGATCGGTCTTATTATCAGAATGAAGAATACTGGTCGAATAGAATTCTAAAATCGAAAATAACACTAGGAAGTCGCCGTGGTCTAGTAGGTAGTGTGTGGGCTTATTAGACTGAAGGCCCGAGTTCGAATCCCAGGTCAGACATCAAAACGAAAAATATTTCTTCGGCGACTTCCTCTCAGCAGATTTCTGGCAAAAACTCTGAGAGTAAATAAAATTGCCATGTAAAGCTTCTCAATAAAATTTGTCGTTATGAGTCGACTTTCAACTGTAGGTCCCACCACTCATGTATAAAATTAACACACACAACATGAGTAGTGTGAGAAGCTAGGACTGAAGGGTGCGGGCTTCTTGGGGACGATTGCTGTAGACTGTCTAATGGTGAAGGTATAGCACTGGCCATTTTATAGTCACCTTGCAGCAACTCGTTTCCTCGTCGTTCGCATCTTGAGATGTCCACAAACACTACTCCCTCTCTTCCACCTTCCTATAACCCATTTTCCCAAAAACCTGCACAATGCACTGCATGAGTAGGGGCCATCCCCTGAATGCAGGCTTCACCAAAAAAAAAAAAAAAAATAAGAAAGAGAGGCCTTCTGAGATTCATATGCCTTGTTATAGTGTATCTTAAAGCTTACTTTTGTATGTGTTTTTTCTTAAGCAACATTTTTCAATTGCACGTAAAGTGAAGTTTTGTTTTGTTTTTCTTGTTGTTGTTAGTTTTACTGCAACATTTTTTTATTATTATTGTTGCCATAATTGTTATAGACATCACTGGTATTGTAATTGTTGTTCATTGACTGGAAAGTTTTTTTCTTTTATTTTTACGGCGTCCTCTTGAGTTCAACTTTATTTTTCTGTTAACAATAAAGGATGGATTAAATGGTTTTTTAGCAATTGTTATAAACATGATATTAATAACAGCAAACGAAAAAAAAGAAGAAAATAAGAAAATTTTTTTAACAAAATATAGTTAAAAGGGTAACAGGAAGGCAAAAAAAAAATATTTGTTGCGGTTGTAATGCTGTTTTGTGAAAGAGTTGCCAAAAAAAATGTTTGTGTTAAAATTTGAAACGTGCTTTAGTTAAAGGAATTTTAACTGACATTAAAGTAATCATAAGGTTTTCGGTTACCTTTTTTTCATGTTTCATATTTTGGGAGAAAATTATGAACATTTTTAATTTAGAAAAACGAAGAAACATTAACAAACCTTAAAGGTCATGATTTTGTTGTTATGCAAACAAAATCACGTAAATATTTAACAATAAAAAGAAATTGTTTTGCTAGTTGGAACGCTTTTCTAAAACAAAAATATTTAATTTCTTGTAAAAGTTAAAAAGGCTGCCACCATAACTACCGGGCAAGAAACATGAAAAACAGAAAAAATGAATGCAGGAAATTAGAATCACATGTTAGGCTCTAGCAATTATTTTTGCAATTAAGTACCCGGCAAGCTAAGGCCTGTCAAAAATTTATCATTGGCGCCTTTAAAAAAGTCATCACATAAAAATTTAAATAAATTTTATTGCCGTCTAAAAATCAAAAACAAAAAAAAGGAAGTAATAAACAGAACTCTTGAGATGAAATACATTTCATATGCTATACACCACCTAATAACTGGTACATACCACAGGGTAACATGAAATATTTCCTACAATTTTAAAATTTTCTTAAGCCGGATGATGTGGATTAGAGATCAGTAATGAATCATTTTTTCGCTACTCATAAGTACTAATTAAATTTTGAATATAATAACAATATTGAAATTTAACAACTCTGATACATTCATACTCACTACAACGTTGATTTATAAGTACAGGTTGCAATGAGTATGCGTACAACGTTGACATCAAACTCATACCATTCGAAATATGTTTGATTCATAAGCCTACTCATTCGTATTCACCACTTTAGAAAATTACTTATAATACTGTTACGAAAAGGGAAACGTTTAAGAATAAAATGATGTGCAAAAGCTACAAAAACAAATACCATGAGTATGAAAAAAAGGCGAGTAAGCGAGAACACAACAACAAAGAATACACAAACAACAATGAAACCACGATAGATTCGTCGAGAAGGCGAAACCACGAACATTATACTTCAAGAATGTTCGTCAGACTGTTTACGTGGGCATATAAAAAGTTAAGACAAAGCAGGCAACGAGCAGTAAGAATTCAGTCAGCCTTGTGTGAAGTCGCGTTGCATGTGAAGAGAACAGTCGTGGTTTAAAGATCTCCGTTGTAAAGATCTGCGTTGTTAGCGAACAAAATCAGTTGTAGTTGTATTCATTAAGTTGTGAACAGTGACACACAAAATAGTGTCAAACGTTTTTAAAAAGTTAAAAACGTAATACTTACAAATAATTAGAGTGACTCAGTTGTTGTTGCATTTACAAAAAAAGCAAAAAGACACATAAGCGAAAAATACAGAGCAGCACATTAAGGTATTTTAAGGTTCGTATGCGAATCATACTCACTTTGTGCTTCGCGTATATGTTGAGCTATGGAGAGTCGCAATCAATAACATCATACGTGTTGTTGAGTATGAATATGATGAGTACTTCAAACTTTGAATATGAGTAGTATGAGTATGATATTCAAATAAGTATGAATGCGCATAAGTATCAGAAATTATGAGTATGATTCGATTCTACTCATCTTTTTAAATACTCATTGCTGATCTCTGGTGTGGATTTTATTTTCCATCGCCCTGTAAATCAATTCCATTTACATTTATTTGCACTTTATGTCATATTTGTACAAACTAGCTTGTCATTTGTAAATCCCTTCTATATTTACGATCTTATTTTCTTTACTTGTTCCTGTCATTGCCGTTCCAATTGAGGCGGCTTCTCTTTGAAATCTTTTTTTTTGCCTTCTTCTTAAGCATCAGCCAGCCCATTGCTTGTTGCTGGCAACAGATTGTTTTTCATTAAACCCAAACGAACAACGTACAACGAGCAACGACTTTCATCTTTTTTGACACATGGCATAATAATATTGTCCATAATGTGTAATTTTGATGAAAACAAAACAGCATTAAGTGTCACACATTTCTTAGTGACTGCATTTACTGCATCTCTTGTATCTTTTTTCTTCTTCATGTTTCTGTTTCTCTCTCCTTTTTTTTCTTACAAAAGAGTTGTTTAAAGGCAATAAAAATGACAGACATGTGCATAAAAATGATGAGCTAAAGAGTCATATTGCCATAGCACTTGGATTTCAAAAGAAATGAAATTTGTTTCTTCGTTTTTTTTTGTTTTTTTTTTTTTGGGAGGGGTAAAGCCATTCAATACAGAATAAAGGCTCCTCTTTGATGAATGATGGCAGACAGACTGTAGCAAATAGAGAGGACATGTCATTTAACATTCTAATTGATATGGAAAATTATAAAAATTGATTACTATTGGGTATGATATGGCATTATTTAATAAGGCCAGTGGTGGTGGTGGTGGTGCCTTGACATTCATCAGATCAACAATAATCAAATCAGTATCAATCACTGAAGACGCCAAATATACTCGTTTGTTGTATCATTAATAAGGCAAGGCAATACAGAATATTATTGCTACACTATGCCAAGGATTTTTGCTAAATGTAAGGTTAAGTTTAAGACCTCTAAACATGCAGTGGTGCATTGTGTTAGAACAAGGAAAATAGGCTGAAGAAGAGAAAAAGGGAGTACACTCTTATAGGTGTTATGTTTCAATCTTCTTTTACTGTAAGTGATAGAAAATACAGTGAGACTCTGTACATTAAAAAAAATATAAAATAAAATACCGTTATTTTTATTTTAAAATAGTTTCATTGTCAGTTTTTAAAATTGAAACAAAATAAAAAATAAACAAAAAATTTCGAAATATTGTCAAATTTTTTTGGGCACTCTCCTTAGTTGGTAAAATTTGAGATTGTTAGAATTTTTTCCATAGTCTACAGTTTCTTTTGACTCTCACTGTACTTCTGGAGGAATAAAATTCCACATACGGATTTTGCGCTTATTTTGCGCATTGACATTCGATCACAATAAAAACGAGAAGCTTCGAAGTGCCAATAGAACTGAGAAATTTAAAATACATTGCAACGATGCTGCAATGGATCAATAGACTGGGATGTCCTACACTACACGTACAACTCGAGTCAATAAAGTATTTCTTGCATCATATTAAGAAACCCAAGCAATTGAATGCTTATGCTGATGCATGCAAAATATAATGGGTTCTTCTAAACATGGCATTGAATTTCAGGACATAAAAGTTTCTGTTTCCCAAATATTTATTCCATCCATAGTTACAGATGAAAGTCGCCGTAGTCTAGTAGGTAGTATGTTGGCTTATTAGACGCAAGGCCACGCTGCAAACCCTCAAAACGAAATACGAAAAAATATTTCTTCGGCAACTTCCTCTCAGCAGATTTCTTGCAGACACTCTGAAAGGAAATAAAAGTGCCATGAAAGAGATTCTCAAAGTTTCTTATTCTTAAGACATCGAGGTCAAGCGGCCGGCTGAATAAGGTTTCTTGGGACGCTTTTCGTCAATAGGTTGGCACTGAGTAGAAGCTTGAATTCATTCGATTCTTTCCTCTTTGTGCCATAAACGATAGCTGTTGTCTATCTTCTTTCCTCTTTACTGGGAGGATTTTTCAGCTGAGGTCTCAAGTTAGTTTTAAAACGGCCCTCTAGTGCTAATTGTATCTTTTACAATACACCTTCTTATGGTTCAAGAACCCTATCGTTCTCTTGTTCGAATCTAAGCTGAGTTTCTATTTCTCTTTGAATTTGTTGCCGGCTTATGTTTTCGAATTAAACCTGTACGTATGAATTTATGGTGTTTTCTTTTCTACAAAGAAAATGTCACCCTCTTACAAGGTACATTAAAAAAATTGCTGACCAACCCTGTTGTAATGTAATTTTTTATTTGAGAAGAACAAAACACAAATTTTAAAAAAGGATATGCCCTGTGTTTACCACTTATTAAGAAAATGAAAGAGGAAATGCCAATTTGTTCAAAAGATGACGAAGATGAATCTAATAACTGATTTATTTCAATTTTCGCAAAAAAAATTGATGCAGCAATATCCGTATTTAAAAATTTATATCATTTAAAAATATATTGTATTTTTTGATTTGTTTTCAATAAAATATGTAAATATGAAAAAGGTGTTGCCAGATCGCTAATGTTTCGACTTAATTTTTTTGAGCACTTTTTTATAACCAAAAAAAATTTTTTAACACTGTTCTAACACTGAATACAATTTTTTTTTATATTACTGACCATGTAGCTTTAATAATGTAATGTTTCCTTAATGTTACTCCACAAAACAATGAAAAAATTAACTTCAAAATTGGATAACGATACCAGGCGACTTTTTTTAAATATCATCTGGTAGCCCTATAAATAAACAAAAGTCATTTGCTTTACAGGGCATTATCAGCATTCTCGATTTATACAGGGCATAAAATGCAATGCCCCCCACCATAGGCAAGTGCAAATTATTTAGAATACAACATACCACCCTTTTAGAGGGCGAAACACTTTTAAGAAACAAACACAAAATTGCATTTTTTAAAATAAAATGCACATTTTTTTGGTAGAAAAGAAAACACCATTAAATTTAATACAAGAAGATGCAATATTGTCTACTTCACTGATCATGAGGCCAATAACGAAAACAGTTTAAAATTAGCAGGAGAACCTTCGCAAAGAGCGGATATGTGTAGGTAATAATGGGAAATTAATCGTTTGAAAAACGTATCAAAAACATTTTAAATTTGACCGAAGCTTTGTCTTTCTGATTACATTTAAAAGTGGCCTCAAAGAGATGAGCTCATAAGCATATCTGAGTTTACATGGAAAATATTGGACATTTCTAGAGTTCAAGTTTCTTTTGAAGGCAGTTTAACAAAGCCCAGCCCCAGACTACGTGATTGTACTGTTCTGATTTTGAAAGAATGTCGAATAAATGAATAGACTTTGTAGAGAAATATTTTTTTTATTGAAATCAGTTTTATTTTCCCAATTTCTAAGGGATCTCCAACTATTTTAAGCTTGCATTTCATCTTGTTTCCTATATGCTGATATTTTCAAGATCTTAAAAACTTCTCATTTACAAACATATGATATAACTTTAGTAGTTTGTTTAATTAAAAATAAAACAAAGCCTACAGATTTTCCTTCTTTCTTTTTTTTTTTTTTTTTTTTTTTTGATTTTAATAACATTGAGAGAAGAAAAATCATTTTCTCTTGTGGTTTTTTAAATATTTAATTAACAAAGAAAATCGTAAATACATACGTATGTAGTACATACAAAAGCATAATTTGCTGTCGACATCAAAGAGTTTATCATGCTCATAGAAAGCATAGTGTTGGTGGTATTAATAATCCTTTTTCTGTGGGTCTTTTTTCCATCTTTTTTTACGATTTTAATTTCAATTCATGTTCATGATGATGGGCACGATGATGATGATGATGTTGATATTGTGGAAATAAACGTACAATAATAATGAACAGAATTTTACGTTTTTCACTGCCAGTTTTTTTTCTTTATTTTTTTTTTATTCAAAAGTTCAATTAAATTATTGACGAATCAATAAGCATTGCCTGGTTAGTGTACAACTACAATGCTGATTTTTTTTTTTTTCTACTTGTTGTTTAACATTTTTAACATGTGATTTTGTGTTTCACTGTGAACGCAACAACATTTTTTAAATGAACATTTTTGTGTTGAAAACAAAGCAAAAAATGAACATACAAACGAAGTGGCAGAAACCAAACCTTGAATTTCAATAAAATGTCAATTACAGGAATGAAAATTCAACACACATTGAATTATAAATAATAAAAAAAGAAATAATTTTAATACTGCCGCTACCATACAAATCATCTCTGAAAGCAGGATAATTGTGGCAAATACAATGGCAACAACAAGACAGAGCAAGGCGGCAGTGGCAATAACCAAACAAATTAAAAACACCAAAAACCAGTTAAAAGTGTTGATGGTCATACACTCCCCGCTATAAATTATTTTCAGAAAAAGACGAAAAAAACAGAAACGTTTAAAAAATTATTGCCCAATGAAGCCGAGAAAAAAACACTGAATTCAAAAAAATAAAATTAAACTGAAGAACAGATATTTAGAGGGCACTTTGAAATATAATCAGAGAGACAAAGCTTTGGTCAAATTAAAAATTGTTTGATACGTTTTTCAAACGAATAATTTCTCATTATTAGGACTCATCGACCCAGGATAGGTTAGCATCCCGAAAGAATTTCTGTACAATGGCCAGTTTAAGACAAGTCGATTGACGAGGATTCCGGAAGGAGTGCCCCAGCTCTGGCGAGCTCGTCGGCTCTGCAGTTTCCCGGAATGTGATCGTGATGAGGGACCCAGACAAGTGAGACACTAAAGCGCTCAGAAAGAAGGTCGATACAGCGGCGACACTCCCTGACAATCCTGGAGTTAATCATAAAGCTCGATAGAGACCTTCTGAGGAGTTTAACTGCATATTGTAGCCACCAGAACTCTGAGAGTAGCTTGACTGCTAAAAAAAATTTTAATCCTATCAGCAGAACTTCGATAACTTAACATTCTATACACCTGGGAAATGATAGAAGTCGCCAGTAATCTGAAGAATGCTGCATTGCTTACGAGGTCGAAAAAAATTTCAGTTCTTCGTATACCTGACCCGGCGAGAGCCAAATTCCCTTTCAAGGAAGTAATTCTTGCACGTTTTTTTGAAGTCTAATCGATTTAAATTCAATTTCCTTTAAAAAAAAAGTACACAGAAATGTAATGAGATTTTAAATGTTAATTTTTTAAAAAAAACCCCAATAAATTTGAATTTTTTTTCATTTTTTTACTTCATTTTCTTCATTATTTGCTTGAGCATTTCCTTACGAAAAATTTCAATAAATTTTAACACTATCTTGACATTGCCACTCGCCTAATAAAAATTATAAATAATTTACGAATAGAATGTTTTGAAGTTGAAAATTTACGAAAATTAGCTGTAAGTAGTTGCTGTTGCTATCACTGTTACTGTCGATGTTGTTACTGTTGCTCTGGCTGTTGCAACAAATTTTGTCAAACAGAGATAAAACGCTAATGGTACGTTACGTTAAACTGGCTAAATTAGAGAATGTAACTGCTGGCTGGCTGGCTGATGATGATGTCTGCATTCCTGCTGCGACTTCCACAAAACATTAAACTTTGGCAAACGCAATCAGACACACACACAGTATTAGACAAAAACGAAAACATCACAAAAAAAAAAAGAAGTTAAAATAAATGCATATAGAAAGAGAGAGAGATGGAGAGAGGGGAAGAATATTACAATGAAAGTGGCATTTTTTTATTTTGCATTGCAGTGACAAAAAAGAAAGAATAGTAAGGAAAAATCAAAAAACATAAGAACACAATCACAATGACATTTGCTAGCACTTTCCTTTTGCCCAACAATCTCAATCCCAATTTAGCCAAACAGATGTTTAAGCGTTTCTGCTGCCTTAACTAAAGTTTTTAGACTGTAGTTGTGTTTCTAAATGTACTGCCACTGGTAATATCGATGCTGCTGTTAATAGTAGTTGCTGCCATTACATCTAAAGGGTCTTTGGGGAAGTCTAAAGTCTGTGTTTTTCTTTTTTCTTCGTTTGGAAAAGCGAAATAAGCATGAACACAAAGTGACAATATCTCTAAAACTTTACAACTCCAATAACAGTTACTGACGACGGCGATAGTGACGATATTTATAAGGTTTTGAATGCAAAATTTCAAGAGAATGACAAGCAAGGGCCCTCTATTTGAAACTCAACTATCAGTTGAAAACATATTTTTTTAATATTCGTTGGGTAGTTACAGAAACTTTTAAAACATATTCAGCCACCACATTCAGTACAATTAATTTTGTATGTTTATATGGAGTGTAATACTCAGTATAAGCTGTCACATCTTTGGGGATACTTTACCTTGATTTTGTCATAAGATTTGAGTCTAGTTCTTATCAGCCCAGTGACAGATTTGTCTGGTGATTACGTATCATGATAAGGTTCCGTGAACCTGCCTAGTGTGTATTGACAAATTACAAATTTTTGTGAGGTATACTTAAAAGCAAGCTTGGAGACTTCAAACTGTATTCAGATTTCTTGTTCTGCTTCTGCTTAAAAAGAAATTTTATGTCGCAAGTGCAACATAATTCATTTGAATTTAATTCATTTATAAGTACATAATATTTAGGACTCGAATTCAGACTGTGGTACGATGGTTAACTAATGGAAAAGAAATTTAAAATTCATTCCGATGCTCTTGCAGTTAAACTAAGACTCGCTTAACAAATGAAAATGAAAAAAAAAACTTGTGATACCAATTAAGCTGTCATTATTGGTTGGTTTAGTAGGTAATAATTTCAATCTCTAGCACGATAATAGATGTCATAAACATATAACATGTCAGATACCTAAATGATTTCGAAAATTATTAATAAATCCTTATGAATAAACAAAAATAAATAAAAAAAAAAATAAAAAAATATGGAATAAGTAGCATCCTATAGCAGCGATAACACGTAAGTAAAGCCTGAACAAAAGACACAGCCATACATCCGTTAATATATACAATACTTTGTAAGAAATAATAATATTTGTCTGTACGTTTTTTTCTTTAAAAGAAAACCAATATTATTACAACAGCCTACACAGTATAATACACCCAAAAAAAGGTGTTAGTAACAGTATACAGTCTGTCAAAAAAATTCTAAAATTTTGTCAATTTTCTCTTTTCTAAGAGTGTAAGTGGCAGAAAGCGTCTTCCTTTTCATATGTCTTAGGTTGTATTTGTTTTTATTACTTTTCAATAATTTATTCCCCATGTACTTGAGCAGCCTATTTCTGTACTTTGTGCCAAACACCAACTCATATTTGCCTTGTGATATACTATATATAACAGCTACTTTATTACAACAAAAAAAAATAAAATTCAATTCAATTACAACAACAAAAAATATCTTAAATTAGAAAACAACAACAACAACCACGATAGTACAAAAACAATTTTAACAATCATTTGTAATGATGATGAGATGCTGCATAAAGCATGAGAGAGTGGCGTAAAAGCAAAGGCGTTGAAATTAATTTTGCTTTTAAACTGGCATACGTACGTTATTATAAGGAATTAATTTTCATGTGGTTTAACTAATCGTAGGCTAAATATGCGTATGTATGTGTATACATATATAGTACAAAGTTAAAGAATTCTAAATTGAAGGCTTAAATTCATACAAATATGACTGAAATATTAAGACAATTAAAGGTTTAAGGCAATATTTTAAGGTATTTTATTAGAAATTAAGCCTAAGGCGGCATAAAAAATTTGTTCGGTTTATAAATTAAAAACAGTTTAAATGCATATGTTATGTATGCATTACATATGTGGCATGATTTTATTTATAAGGTTTTTTCAACAGATCAAAGCGATTTTAGAAGTTTATAAAAAAAAAATTTTTTTATTTTTTTAAATTGTGGCTCAATCAACACTTGTTTCATTTTTACTATTTTTTTAAGAAAACAAAAAGTTTTTTTTTTGTTTTTTTATTTCATTTCATATTAAGTGATGACATAAACTGGGTTCTTTTAAATAAAAAAAAACTTAAAATTTCATCAACATCATCATTGTCAAACTCATCTTCAACGACGGCATAATTTAAAGGCGGCTTATTTAGTATTTTTGCTGTAATCATATGCTGAAAAGCATATACGTTGCACAGTGGGTTAAAAAGTACAAAAATAAACATAATAAATGTAAAAAACGATGTTTACATTTATAGAGATCTCGAGAAGGTGAAGTCACGAACATTCGCCTTCAAGAACATTCATCAGACTGTTTATCTTGCCATATAACAGGCAAGGCAAAGCAGGCGAGTGAGTTAGATAAGTTCAGTCAGTCTAGTGTGAAGACGCAGTGCGTGTGAATAGAGTAATCGTGGTTTGAAGATCTCTGTTACAAAGATCTGTCTAGTAATTGTTATTGTTTATGCAAGGAGTGTGAGCAGAAGAATAACAAACAAAGCAATTGTTGTTGTTTACATCAAGTTGTGAACAGTGGCACACAGAATTGTGCGAATAATAAAACAATTTAATTAAAACTAAACACAAATTTATTTTTATTTTATTTGCAATCTACGAGCTCATATTTTAAATGTTTTTAAGAGGTAAAAACGTAACAATATGTTCTTGAATATGTTCTTGGAATCCTGTTCTATGAATCCTATACTTGGAATTCAGTTCTTGGAATCCTGCTCTTGGAATCCTGTTCTTGGTATCTTGTTCGTGGAATCCTGTTCCTGAAATCCTGTTCTTGGTATCCTGTTTCTGGAATCCTGTTCTTGGAATCCTGTTTTTGGACTTTGAACGAAATTCTTATCTTTTTATCTTATTCTCACAGATGAAACAACTTATGGCAAGTATAACTCCTTTATTTTAAAATTCAAATTGTCAGAGTGACATCCCAGGTCCACTGTTACTTTTTATTTCTTTTGCGGTTGTATTTTCCTTTCTTAAGCAACATCAATAGGAATTCTTTTTTGCGTTGCCTTACCATGCTCATCACCAATTTATGCCAGTTTTGGTATGTAAAATTGCTTGTGTTTTTTCTCCACTTCTTGTTGTTATTATTGCTGCTGTTGTTTTATCATTCATTCATTCATTCACTACACTTATATTCACCCAGTCAGTCATTCTGTCATTCGTTTATTTTTGTCGCATCTCAATACAATTTGAGGGCAAAAAAAAGGAGAAAAAAAATTATTTTTTTAGTCACACAATTTCTTGCCTCCTTTTTTTAGGCTGAACTCATTATGATTTCTTGCTGTTGCTGTTGACAATGTGTTGTTGTTGTTGTTTTTATTTTCTTATTAAATTTTTCCTTTCTTTTTTGCCTGTTTTTCTGTTTTTTTTTTCTAAGGAGGCCTATAATAAGTTGGGGTAAAATGGTAGTGTGCATAAATAATATGTGGCTGGTGGTGGTATAAATACCGGCATACGTACGTAAATGTATTTGGTAAATGTGTATGTGAGTGTGTGTTGTATGAGTAGCAATTTGTTGTTACATTTGCCATTTATGACAGTTGAAATGTCAGGCGTATATGTTGGTTTGTTTTGTTATGATTGGCAGCAAAATGTTGATGCTGTTGCTGCTGCTGTTGTTGCTACTGCTGCTGATGATGATGATTTGCTGTTGCTTGTAAAGTGTTAAGAATGAATGAATTTCTGTTATTATTGTGGTTAAGGTTTATTGTTGTTGTTGTTGTTGTTTATGTATTATTAGTATGTGTTTGTTGTTATTGTTTATATGTATCTGTGTGTTTCTGTTTGTGTGTGTTGTTTTAAGTGAATAAATGAGTAGACAAGTGGGCTTATTAATTTTCTTTTATAGTCATGGTTATGACTTGTTTTTCATCAGGAATTCATATATCAAAATAATGAAACATATGGGCATAGTTAATGTTGATCTGCATACAAGTCTACATATATATTTGAATTTATTATGGCTTAACAAACGTAACAAATAAAACAAATCGTAGAGCAGTAATTGGAGGTAAAATGTGGAAAAATATGACTTTTTTGGAACTGAATGGCTGAATACATATCCATGTACATACATTATTGGTCATTACAACCCTTCAGTCAGTATTACGACCTAGTTTCTCACACCACTTAGGCGGTATGTGTTAATTTTGTACATGAGTGGTGGGACCTATAGTCGATTCTGAACGACAGATTTTTGAGAAACTTTTCATGAAATTTTTTATTAACTTTCAGAGTTTTTGCCAGAAATCTGCTGCTAGGAAGTCGCTGAAGAAATACTCTTTATGTTTAGTTTTGTTGGAGATGTCAGACCTGGGGTTTTAACCGAGCCTCACTTCTTATAAGCCAACATACTACCTACTAGACTAAGGCAACTTCAATAAACAAAATAAAAATAAGCAATCCTCGATCTTTTAATAAGAAAGACGTAAATGGGGGTGCATTTGCTGTATGTTCATAAGGTTATGAAACGACCTCATAGATTGCTACTCATAAAAGTTAGTCGAAGAAGCATAACCCTTTAAAGGTAATGCCTGTCTAGACGCAATGGATAAAAGCAGTTGGAATACGAAAGAGTTGATGTGTGACAGAAGTATGTTTGAGAAATTTTTTGAGGCTTTATGCTCCCTATTGGGATCGATTGGAACATACACACATATATACATATGCATGTCAAGGTGCTCTAATACTTGACAATTGAGACAAGTACAGTACCCGAAGGTCCAGTCCTAAAGGGTAGAGGATAATATGGGATATACGGAAAAAGGAGAGGAACTAGAAAAGGGAGAATGAGGAAGCAGAGGATATGCATGACAAATATTCAAAAAATCTCCAACTACATTGTGTAAAGGAAAAATATTTGATCGTCGAACCTATTTTAAGAAAAATTTTAACAACGATAAAGAAAAAACTTGCTTGACTGGAAACCAGACGTCAGTAAAAGACGGTGTAGAATTCTCTACAACCCTAGATGGCATAAGATTGAGAAATTTTGACACGATTCTATGGAATACGAATACTAATGAATTTAGTGCCAGCAACCAGCGAAGATACAGTCAAATAATTAGATACTCACTAGGAGTTTAATTGCTCCAACTGCTGGTAGTTTATGTTGTGTTAATAATCATTGATATTGTTTTTGTTGTATTTTTAACCAGTTTAGAAATTATCCAAAAATACGCCGCATAAGATATATATACGTTGATAAAGTTAAAAATCAAACTTGTCTTTGATAATTTCAAATTTAGGTTTTAAAAACTTTTTTCCCTATCATTTGGAAATATTACACGAAAATCTATTTTTTGGCCAGAACAGAGCAGAACAAATGCTTGAAACTGTAATAAACAAAATCTATTTTCGAATTCCAAACAAATATCCCAAAAAAAAAACAAAGGAGTAGAACAACATTGAAATTCTTATGAATTTACAATAAAATACTGAAATCACGAAGCGTTTATTCTCGTTTTTTTTAACATTACAAAGACTTCCTTTTCGTTTAACACAACTTTACATAAAACACTTTCCCAGAGGTTCTGTTTGTTTAAAACAAAGGAAAAAAAGTAAAAACTGAACAGAAGAAGAAGAACAGAACGTCATCATGTTTGGCGTTAAAGGTACTTAAACCATTTTTGTCGCACTAAACGACACTAAATGTTGTTGGCAGAACCTTATACACCACCATACACTCGTATACACCTTTACGCCTATTATGACTCCTATAGTGTGTGTTTATATTTATTTATAGACAGACAGACAGAGAGAGAGAGAGAGAGAGCGAGAGCGAGAGAGATTTCCGTATCTACAAACACAGTTACTGATTATAGAACGCCATTCAATAGCAAAAAAACTAGTTAAGCTACTGGCTAGAATCGATAAAAAACAAAGAAACAAAGTAGGGAAGATGCCTTAAATAACGATATTTAAAGTTAAAGAGACGACTATTCGATCAGGTTCTCTACAGGAAAAACAAAAAAAAGAATCCACAAAAGAAGGGACAATCTGCAGAAGCTTGAAACGTTAAATTTAATACGAGTGTATATCTCGTTATTCGTTTGTTATTGTTGTTCTTGTTGTAATAGAGGTTTTGCTTATAACACTCGTCTAGAAGAAGGACAGACATATTGGACTATGAAGCAGGCCCTTAAAACAAAAGGCAAAAAAGGAGTCCTTTGATAAACGTTTAAACTAGACGGTAGTTTTTGTTTTATGCGCTTAAATAAATCATGATTCATGACATTCTATGAGCTTCTCTTGCGAGGGTCGTTATACAAACCAAATTGAAAAGCTGAAAAAGTTGTAAACAAGGTTTTACGCTGCCACTTCATTCCACCATTTAGATATATCTGTGCTGAAAACTTGCTGAGAATTTGTGACACATAAGCTTTATATGAAAGTATGAAAGGAACCACCATAACCAAGAGTCTCAGAATATGTTTACATACATACATAATTGGTCATTATAACACTTTACTCAGGATTGACACATAATTTCACATACCACTTGTGACAAATTTTTGGGAAAATTTGATTTACTCCCAGAGTTTTTGCCAGAAGTCTGTTGAGAGGAAGCTGCCGAAATTTTTTTTCATAATCCGTTATATTCCAGATGTCTGGATCAGGAGTTGAACCCCGGATTCTGATCTAAAAGGCCAACGTACAAACTACTAGACTACGACGACTACAATACTGTTACGTTTTTACCTTTTAAATGCGTTTAAAATATGAGCTCGTAGATTGCAAATAAAATAAAAATAAATTTGTGTTTAGTTTCAATTCAAATTCTTTATTATTCGCACAATGCTGTGCCATGAAACTTGATGTAAACAACAACAATTGCTTTGTTTGTTATTCTTCTGTTCACAATCTTTGCATAAACAATAACAATTACTAGTCAATTGTTCGACAGATCTTTGTAACGGAGATATTCAAACCACGATTACTCTCTTCAAATACATCGCGTCTTCACACAAGACTGACTAAACTTTTACTGACTCCATTGCCTGCTTTGCCTTGCCTTTTATATGGTCTGATGAATGTTTTTGAAGGCGAATGTTTGTGTTTTCACCTTCTCGAGATCTCTATAAATGTAAACATTGTTGTTTCATTATTGTTATTTGTGTATTTTGTTTACATTTATTCTTGTAGTGTTTGTTGGTATATTTTTGTTTACTTGTTTACCATTTTTTTATGCTGGTGTTTGTTGTTATAATACGTAAACAAGTTCATTGTATTTGTAGCTTTTGTTTATAATTTTAATGTTAAACGAGGTAAATGTAAAACACCAGTATCTAGGTTTTTCCAATTTCGTAACATTATGCTTATGGATGACAAGTTTATGGAGGTATTTTCTCTCTCACTCTCTCTTAATTGTAGTCCCTTTTTAGTATCTGAATTTCTAAATTAAAAACAGCCCTCGTATAAGTTGATTTGATTCTAAACTTAGTTTTGTCATCGTGATTGGTAGAATCAAAGAAAAAAAAAAATTGAATTGAAATTGTAAATCGAAGAAGAGAACAAATGGACGTAAACAAAACCAGACAACGGATGCCACTGCTATCTTTTTTTTAGCAGGAGCCTAAACTAAACTAAACTGAGAGAAATTTTTAACAATAAAAACGTATTGAAATAAAATCATGTTAAAGTATTGATCCTTAACAAACACAAAATATAAATGTTTATCACGATCTCTTTTCAACAGAAATGCCTCGACACAAAACTTTAGAAACTTATTTTGGCAAATCGAAAGCAGTTCTGAATGAAGTTGAAAACAACAAAAAAAAAAACTTTAAAGTCTGCTTAAATGTTTGCAAACAAATCATGTCTGAATATTGTAAATGAAAAATTTATTTTTGCCAACTTTTTTCTGTTTCTTTTCGTTCTTTCTTTAAAAAAGACAAAAAAAGTAAGACGAAGTAGTTAAAGAAGAAGGAAGAGCAAAAGAATAAAAAGAAGCGTCAACAGCATAAACACGACAAATATTAAAAGGACGGGCATTTAATTCTTAAGACGAGCTATAGAAGAAGTTTTTTTCAGTTAGCAGCAGCAGTCTTATGATAATGATCATTATCCTGGCTGTCTCACACAATGAGTCTGGTATTTATGTGATGACAACAACATTCAATATTATCCAGTGGTAGCAGGCCAAGCCACATTTACTGCCACCATAAGAATATTATCGACTTGTCTTCATACTTTAATGCCTTGTTTCTTTCGTTTTTTTTTCGTTTTTTTCTTTAAAGTTCGTTGCTTAATTCTTTCGTTTTTTCGTCTTTTTTTTGAATTGCGATCGTTTTGTCATAATAAGACATTTTTGTGATGAAGAATTCTTCTTATTGATGATTGTGTCTGCAATTGTTGTTTTTTTCTTAAAGCAATATGGGACTGTTTTTATTAAAAAAAAACTTTAAAATTTTTAACCACCAGGGGAGCATGGGTAGACAATAATATTTTACCAAAAAAAAAAACCGAAAACTGTAAACAATTTTATGGAATCTAATAAAAACGATGACCGAAAAATATAAATAAAACTTAACTTCAAAGAGAGTTATGCTTATCAGTCCTTTTCGGTTTCCTTTTTTTTCAATTTTTTCCTTCAAGGGCTGTTAAATCGAATTTTGTTTGTGGATTTTTTATTGCCTTGTGAGATCAAGAAAACTTTTAAAATTTTTGGTTAAAATTTTATGGCCAAAAACAAAACTAAAAAGAAAAAAGATCTTAAGAGATACAAAAGAGTTAAACAATAAACAATTTAATGTCACAAATGTATATTTTTTGGTCATCAATTGGAGATGGCCAATGTCGAACAAATTTCAAAATGATTTTCAACACGAAAAAAAGAAGGTTTTTAATGTTTTTCAAAAATTAATATTTTACTCTCTTGGCAAGGCTAATTGCAAAAAGGAAAAAAGTTTTTCAAAATTTTCAAAGACTTAAAGAAATTTGCTTCGCGGTAATATTAGCGACTGCCTGCCTATTTTCAGCGTTAAATAATCCTTTGATTTTACAATTACCCTTGATGGCTTACCTTGATGCATTAGATTATGAAATTAAGTGGAAACGAAAGAAAGATTTCATAGTTGAATAAAGGCATACAATTTTTTTTTTCATATCAGAAACCAGGTTATGGGAAACCAAAAAAAATATATTTTCTTATTGAAATAAATCTTTTTAAAAAATTTGTGTAATGTTTAGATTTTCGTTTAGAAAATAAAATTCAATTAATTTTTTAATAAAAATAAATATACTTCTAAAGATACCTTTTCATTATTAAGATTGGTTGTAATGGTAGCTTTTATATTCATATTGTTACGAAAATGGAAAATCTGGATACTGATGTTTAGTTTTTACATCGCTTAACATTAAAATAATAAACAAAAATACAACAACAAACACCAGCATAAAAATACAACGACAAACACCAGCAAAAAAAATTGGTTAACAAGTAAACAAAAATACAACAACAAACACCAGCATAAAAAATGGTAAACAAGTAAACAATAATACAACGACAAACACCAGCATAAAAAATGGTAAACAAGTAAACAAAAATACAACAACAAACACCAGTATACAAAAATAGTAAACAAGTAAACAAAAATATATAATATAAATATAAACATTTATAGAGATTTCGAGAAGGCGAAGTGATGAACGTTTGTCTTCAAGAACATTCATCAGACTGTTCACTTTGCCATATAAAAGGCAAAGCAAAGCAGGCAACTGAGTTAGAAAAGTTCAGTCAGTCTCTTCAGACGCGGTGCATTTGTAGAGAGTAATCGTGATTTGAAGATCTCCGTTACAAAGATCTGTCGAATAATTGTCTAGTAATTGTTATCGTTTATACAAAAGGTGTAAACAGAGGAATTACTTGCCATCGTAATGAGAAGCTAGGTCGTAATCCTGACTGAAGTATTGTAATGACCAATTATATATGTATTCTAAGCTTTGTTAGATAAATGTTCGGTTGAGTACTTGAGCCATACTCTATCGAACGGAATATAAAACTGTGCTTAAGAAAATATAAAGTTTGTACTCTGATGCTTTATTTTGGATCCTACACATGGAGATTTAATTAGTGAAAGTTTGAATACACAGTTGGGTCTTAGACAGGGATATGTGCTTTCTCTACAACTTTTAAACATTCTTCTGGAGCGTATAATAAATGGCGATCCGCAGAAATAGAGTACTTACATGAGGCTCCAATGGCTGCCTCATGTAATCAAACAGGCCAACCATATTTATTATCTGATAGTGGAAAAACTCCATACTTTCTTATCAAGTAATTCGAATTGATTAACGTTATGCTGGAGAATGTTGACGAGTTTTATTACCTGGAAAACATTATCTCAAACTACCGATATATGCATGGATGTGGAAATCTTTTCAAATTTTATATGTTTTTTTATTTACTGTTTGCAGTTACGTATTCGTAATGCTTTGATAATTTCTGTTATTCGGTTAAGATTAATTTCTTTGTCTTTTAATTGTTATTTGGCATATTCTTTCAGTCTGAACTGTAGTTTGTGGAAAATTTTAAAATAAATTTCATTATTTTTCTTTAGTTTATGCATGAAGTAGAAAATATGTTCCTGTGTCTTGTTGTTTTCTTATTAAAAGTTATGATCTTCTGCAATAAATTTATTTGCATTTTTTTATTTTTATTTCTTCTGCCACAATGTCTAGTCTTTTTAATGATGGCGTTGATTGTTTGATGTACAACTCAATTATTTATAGCCTTAAGCTTTTAATGATCGCATCTTACATGTGTTGTTTTTGTATGCAAAATAATCCATTAAAATTCTTCTTTCCTTTTTCAAAGTGGGCAGAGAAATATTTTATTTTTGTAAAACATCATGTAAGTTATGACATATTGTGAATGCCATGAAATGATATTTAATTTTAATTAAAAATGATCCGTATTAATTTGGTGCAAAAGACATCTAATTTTACAGCCCAAGTATTACTAGGCCTTTTTGCATTTTATATTTCAAAAACAAATAATTAATGGCAGCACTTAAAATAGTTGTTGAAAAATTATGCTCTCGCTTTACTTTAATAAAAACAAATTAAGGCAGTTTGTCAATGACGTGCGATTTAAAATTAAATTTAAAAATAAAACAAAAAAAATTGTGAAAGAGGGAAGAGATTTTGATCTTATATGAAATTTAAATTTTTTATTTAACTTTGGGACATAAAACAGTTTCAGTATGTGTCATATGGTTTCCTTCTTTAATAACATCACTAACTGACTGAGTATAGAACAAATAAAAGGCACCATACATGTTAGTGTTTCTCACTAAATCTATTGTTGCGTTTTTACATTTTAAAAACGTTTAAAATATAAGCGCATTGATTGCAAATAAAATAAAAATAAATTTGTGTTTAGTTTTTATTAAAATTGTTTATTATTCGCACAATTCTGTCTGCCACTGTTCACAACATTATGTAAACAACAACAATTGCTTTGTTTGTTATTCCTCTGTTTATACCCTTTGCATAAACTATAACAATTACTAGATAATTATTCGACAGATCTTTGTAACGGAGATCTTCAAACCACGATTACTCACTTCAAACACACCGCGTTTTCACACAAGACTGCCTGGACTTTACTAATTCAGTCGCCCGCTTTGCCTTGCCTTTTATATGGCAAAGTAAACAGTCTGATGAATGTTCTTGAAGGCGAACGTTCATGACTTGGCCTTCTCGAAATCTCTATAAGTGTAAACATCGTTGTTTATTGTAGTCTTGTTGGTATATTTTTATTTACTAGTTTACCATTTTTTATGCTGGTGTTTGTTTGTATATTTTTCTTTACTTGTTTACCATTTTTTATGCTGGTGTTTGTTGTTATATTAAGCAGTACGATAATTTGTAAACAGGTTTGTTTACTTCATTGTTTTGTTTTTGTAGCTTTTGTTTATAATTTTAATGTTAAACGATGTAAAAGCAAAACACCAGTATGTATCTAAATTTTTCATTTTCGTAACAATATTATGTTTAGCCATAATTTTTAAAATTACTTAATAAATGTGTTTTAAATCTTGTGGTTAATATTGTTTAATAATAATTCTTCAAATAATAGCCTTAAAATGCCTAATCGTATGCTTCATTTATGTTAATGATTTTATATAAGAAACCGCAATTGTATTTAAATAGCTGATCATAATAACAATAATAATGATAACAACAACAACAATATTAAAATTGTGGCCATGACCAGATGCTTGAAAGGAATATGTATCAGAAAAAGCTAGGGGAGGAAAGAGGAAAGAAGGAAAACCAATGGAAAAAAGAGACAATATTTTAATTGATAAAGTGTCGTTAACACATGGCTCCATTTCGATTTAATATTAATCTAATTAAGTATTCACCACACTCTCTATTTCTCTTTCTCTCTCTCTCTCCCTTTATCCCTAAGTATCTTTTATTACAAGTGTAGGTAAAAGTGTAAAAGAGACTGAAACATTGTATAAGAATGTGCGTGTATATGCCGTTATAATAATTTCCATTTGAATGTCATTTTACGGTGGTATGGCTAGAGAGTATGCGAGAGTATTGAACAGAAGAGAGTCATTATCATAAATTGTTATTAAAAACAATAATTGATGACATTGTTATTTTAGGTGTCATCTGTAATTAAAACTCAAAATTGATTATTAAAATTTATGGAATATTTGTAAGTGGAATTCATGAGAGCGGGCACGAAAGAGATAGAGAGAGAGAGAGCGAATGAAAATGTGTTATGCTAATGACGTCTGCCTTTTGAAAAGAGAGTATGGGTGCAGGGTTTATTTATAATTTATAAAATATGTAAATATCAGCATTTATTTCTTTGATTAGCAGGAGTTAGAAAAAAATAATAATAAGAAAACGATTTAAAATTCAATTCATTTAAAGAGACGGTAAAGGATGAGTTATTGAATGAAAATTTTAAATTTTCAGCAAATTAATGTATTCAAAATATTGGCCACCCATTAGCTGCAAGATTTTCTTGTCTTCCAACATCAGAACTGGAAATAAACCTTGACAGTCAATTTCCGATATTATGTTCTACGTGAGACGTAACCTATTGAGAGTGTTGCATATTGATCCAAGGAAATGAAAGTCACACAGTGCACAGTCTAGACTATAAGACATTCAAAACAAAACTTCAACTTAAGTGCAAAAATATCTTCTTTTTTAGCACTCAAGTAGAATTTTTAGCTATGCAAATCGCCTTCAGTTTTAACTCTTGTGGTAACTAATTTCATATTTCAGCTCGGATGGTTTCAAAAAACTTGGCAGTGACATATCCTTGGGTAAACCACCAAACCATCAAGGATGACTGAAAATCTATTATGGAGACACCTGAAGCTCCTAGCACGGAATATGGATTTTTGTAATAAAATAAACATAAGAGAATTGAAGTACTTATCAGTGGAACTTTACTGCAGATGCACTACTAGTGAAGCCTTATTAATAGTGTCGCATTTCGTTTGACCTTGAGCTAATTTGAGTTTCCATTAAGAACTCGGACAGGCCTACATATATTACTTAAATGAACAAAAAAACTTTTTTCGAGATCTACATACTTAAATCCATGAGTGGCGGCACCTCCAGTTTAAAGTCGACTCCGAACTACATTTTTTTGAGAATCTTTTCAATGGCAATTTTATTTGCTCGCATAGTTTTTCCCAGAAATCTGCTGAGAGGAAGTCGCCGATGAAATATTCTTTTTAAAGTTTATTTTGATGTCTGACCTGGGGTTTGAACTGTAGCCTCACATCTAATAAGCCAACGTACTACCTACTAGACTACGGCTACTTCTTTGCTAAATGCAGTGTAGTATTTTAAAGTCTCTCTTTTGGTTTTAACTCATGTGGTAGCTTATTTCTTTTTCCAGTTCGAATGATGTCAATTAGCTTTGTATCGATATATTAGTGGGTAACCCATCAAACCATTTATGAATAATCTTTACTAAGGATAACTAAAAATCTATTACGGAGACATCTTAAGCTCCTAGCACAGAATATCGATTTTTATAATAAAAAACATAAAAGAATTCGAGTACTTAGCAGTGAAACTTTACTAGTGAAGCACTACTTGTATTGCTGTATTTCGTTTGGCCTTGAGGCAGCCTGAGTTTTAAAATGACAGTCCTATGCTACTTAGGTTAGAGGACGTGTACTTGTCAACTGTGACAAGTACAGTACCCGGAGGTCGAACTGACCCATTGTACTACTTAAGGATCATAGAAAATAAATATAAACAGTTTTCGAGATCTACTACGTAATTGGTCATTGCAACCTTTCAGTCAGGATTACGACCTAGCTTCTCACTCCAGGACAGATTTTTGACAAGCTTTCCATTCCAATTTTATTTATTCTCAGAGTTTTTGCCAGAAATCTGCTTAAAGATGTCTGATACCTTGACCTCACGCCTAATAAGCCAACGCGCTACCTACTAGACTACTACGACTTTCGATATCTAGAATCTTATTTAAGAAATTTGGTATACTGACCAATCATTGGAGAGGTACTGGTTGTTTCCACGATTATGTTATGTATTCTGAATTGTTCTTTAGGAGCTTATACCCTTTATGGCCTATCATTGTAGTAAATTTAATTTATTATATTTGTTTTAACATCCCTAAGAATTGTCAAGTGTTTCCGAAAAGCGTTCCAGCGTCTGGCTTTGGCTATATATGTAGATATATAAGTAGATATATCAGCATTGCACATTTGCAGGACCACATTAGGCCATCTGAACATTATTTCAACTAAAAATATGTTAACAAAAAGGACGAAGCAAAAATGTATGGATTGAATTTGTTAGAAATCTTAGGCTTTAAATGAGATTTCATTATGAAAATCAAATCAAAAAGAGCAATCGTTACATCTACCTACGGCTGTAAAAACAAAAAACAAACCACAATTCTAAAACTAAATTACTCTAGGCCTACAAAAGGAAGGTTCAAACTACTAAACAAACATTAATTAAAAGGAAAAGAATGCTCATTTGAAATTAATCCTCTTAAAAACCTACTTTCAGCATTGAAAAAAGAAAACGCATATAGCGTTTAAGATTAGTAGCATTTAAAACGCTTAGAAAAATGCAATGTTTATGCAACTGGGATTTTAAAACTGAAAAATCCCCTTCGAAACATAAAAACACATCCTTCCTTTTCAATTATTTTCCTCTTTTTCTTTTTTTCTAATTGTTAGCCTTTAGTTGTGTCATGCCATCACTGTTATTGTAAAAATGTCTGTGCGTGTATTCGTAAGAAAATTGACATGGTTTTTAAACAAAAAACGCTATTGTTGGATAACCAAACCAAAGAAATATTCTGTCATTCATTCTTTCATTCATTCAACGACAACAACAATAACAAACATTTTCAAAAACAGACAAATTCCTTTTCTTTAAAAGGATTTATTGTAGTTTTGTTTGTTTGTTTGTGTTTACTTATGTGTTTACAACACATAAAAGAATGTCCTTTTTTTCTTTTACTTGTATTTGTCCTGGTTATCTATTGTCAAACATATTTATACACACAATACTGTGCTGTTTATTGTGGTTGTTGTATTATTGCAAATCAATACTCATACAAAATGACATAAAGAGCATAAATGTGTGCATGTGTAAGTACTTTACAATGCAATGCATTTGTTTTTGTTAAATTTTAATTGTTGTGGGAATACTCACACACAAATGGCGACTGTTTAAAAAGAATTTGCAATAAAAAAACCTTTTTTGAGTAGAAAAAAAAAAAAAGGAAAATATTAAATCTGAAAGAAAATTTAACATATTGTTAGGAAAATGGAAAAATCCAGATACTGGTGTTTTGCTTTTACATCGTTTAACATTAAAACTATAAACAAAAACAATGAACTTGTTTACAAATACAGCATAAAAAATGATAAACTAGTAAACAAAAGTATACTTACAAACACCAGTATAAAAAAATTGTAAACAAGTAAACAAAAATACAACAACAAACACAACAAGAATAAATGTGAACATGGTTACATTTATAGAAATCTCGAGAAGGCAAAGCCACGAAAATTCGCTTTCAAGAACATTCATCAGACTGTTTACGTTGCCATATAAAAGGCAAGGCAAAGCAGGCGACTGAGTTAGTAAAGTTCAAGTCATGTCAGTATTTTGTGAAGACGCGGTGTGTTTGAAGAAAGTAATCGTGGTTTGAAGATCTCCATTACAAAGATCTGTCGAATAATTGTCTAGTAATTGTTATTGTTTATGCAAAGGGTGTAAACAGAGGAATAACAAGCAAAGCAATTGTTGTTGTTACATCAAGTTGTGAACACAGAATTGTGCGACAAATAAAAAATTTTATTTAAAACTAAACACAAATTGGTTTTTATTTTATTTGCAATCTATGGGCTCATATTTTAAATGTTTTTAAAACATAAAAACGTAACAATATTATCATACAGAGTTTCTATGCTTCTAAAAAGAGTTGCTGAAAAGCCTTTCTGATGGCTTAGGTTTTGAAAGCTGGTTGTAAAATAGCAATTTCAACCTTTTACTAGACTCGTTCAATATAACCTTTTTCTGTTTACTTCATTTAACCATAAATTTCCATTAATTAGTTGAGCATCGCAAAGACTTTTGCTCTCCTCTCAATAGCAATCGATTTTACTACCACCACTAATAAAGGGAACTCCCTTTACTTTCAAGAGCTTATAAAGTAATAAACAATAAATTCCAACAATGTTTACTTTTTAAACAATTACAAGCACTGACGCCATAGCCAGCCAGACCACGCAAAACGGCCTAATTAAAGGAACAGCCCACCCCTACCCAATCAGTGGTGGCTTTTAAGAACTCCACACTATTATTTATAATTGCGAAAATGAGAGAAAAAAAAAACAAAATAAAGACGGGAATCATTATTTGAATATTAAACATAAAGCAATAGCAGTAGCTGTAGCTGTAGCAGTAGCAGGCAGACCCGTTAAAAGTTAATACCCTGGTAACATAAGATAGCCGTAGAAAACTTTCTTTCCCTCGATACATTTTTTTTTTCGTTGAACGATAAGAGCAACAATAAAACATTAATGGCTTAAATTGTCTACGAAACATGTATTTTTTTTTCTCCTCCAAAATCACAGTTTCCCTTGCAAATGGTCAGACTTGTTGTGCTCCGACTGTTGTAATAAAACCTTGAGGAAAAAAAAATGTACGTAAAACTTTGGCCATAAACAAAACCCCATAATATTAGTGGAGGAGTCCTTAATTTAGCAACGCAACATAAAAGGACTTTCCAATCACAAATTAAAGGCTATTAAGAAATTCGATACGCATCAAAGGACATTCTCTGGCAAAGTCAATACCAATACCACCACTACCAATACCAATTTCTTTGGGTTTCTCTACGAAAGAGTAACAAACGTAAGGGAAAGGAAGAAAAAAAATTAAAAGGAATCGAAATAAATTAAAAAAAAAAAAAAAAAACGAACGAAGAACTTGGCAAATGACTACAAATAATCAACAAAAAAAAAGAAAATGACTACAAACTTTAGAATTAAAAGAAGAAAAAGGGAAGTAAAAATAGAAAAAATCAACTTAAAAAGTCAGCAAAAAGCAGCAGAAACAAGTAACAGTAACATAAGCAAATATTATAAATGTGACAAGAAATTGTAGGAATTGTAAAGTAAAAAAAGAAAAAAAATTAAAAAGGACTTCCTTAGAAAATTATAAAATCCTTGGCAACATTTGCTTACAAAATGAAAATAGATTTTCTTAAAAATTAAAAGGGAAGCCACCAATATGGAAATCGATGATGACAACGACTGGAAATAGGCTGCTACAGATTGGTTTTACAGTCTCTAATTCTGTTTTAAAAAATTGGCGCTTCAGATAAAGCCATGAGCAAGCAATCAAATCTCTCGAAGCAATCAAAGGTAGTCAAGAATGGTATAAAATATGCATTGCCTTTGTTAACATACTGGCCCCAGATATTAATGTAAAGGTTTGTACTTCGATCACTCTTTGGGTATTGCAATCGGCCGGAATATATTTGTAAAACACCTAATTTGTCTGAGTCTTGTACAGGTCAGTCTCTTTTTCAACCTATTAAAGGCAAGCTTTCAATTTCGACACCAAAAGAAACTATTTAGTAAATCAAATGAAAGGAATGGGTTTATTACGAGGCACTGCCAGATTAGATCGCTGACAAGGATCTGGAACAGATCCCAGCTGTACTATTGCAGGGTATGTTGCGAAGAGGAGGAGTTGGAGATTATCGAACATCTCCTCTATAACTGTCCAGCCCTTAGTAGGTTGAGGTTTAAGACCCACGGCAGGGGCTTCTTTGAGGGTTTGAACCCTGCGTCGATAGCCGAATAAAGGCTCCTCATAGATTCATTATTAGTGTGAGCTGGTTGAGAAGTGCTAGGGCGTCAATAGTGTAGTCGCGCTCTTTGTGTGTCTTAGTCTGTGTAATTCCTCCGCTTCCTTATTCTCCCTTTGCTACTTCCCCTCCTTTTCCCTATCCCCTCTATTATCCTCTCCCCTTTAGGACGTTTGTACAATCGGTCAACTTGACTTCCGGGTACTGCACTTGTCTCAATTGATAAGTACATATCCTCTAACCTAAACCTAAATTAAAGCTGCTTGAGCCCTCAACATTTCACAGCATTGGCACTAAAATTTGTTCAAGCATCTTAACCAGCGAATTTCCAATACAATTATTTTAGCACTGGGTCAGTTGATAAACTGGCTTGAAGACTGGGCAATCGGGCGACAGGTGTTAAAACGTAGGACTTTACTGTCCATATACAGTACGTCTCAAAGTTGAATAACCATGAAGCCAAGTCTTTTAAATGGTATCACAAGCAGGCTCGGAAGGCAATCTGATCTTTAAGTGCCCCGACATTCGTTTTCCTACAGACCTCCAATAGAAATAATAATGAAGCAAAGTCTTCCAAATGATAACACCAGCAGGCTAGGAAGTCCATCTGATCTTTAACTATTCCGACATTCGTTTTCCTATCATCAAAATCACTATTTTGGAGTAATTTTGGCGCTAATATGTTCACATTCAGATTATTTAATAAATTACTGAATGGCGGAATCGACAACAATGTCTTGCCATGTTTTGTCTTCCAGGCAGGTTCATAATTCTGGCTGCGATATTAAATACATTCTAATAGGGAAGTGCCTATGAGAACACTGAGTTATCTTTGCACTTAGCTTGATCCTTGAACTGTTTTGGTTCCCTCAATTCTCTCAACGAGAGAGTGAAGCCAATGATAATGTCTCGCCAGAAAATTATGAAAATACAGGAGGTAAACCCACAGCAATCTTGCGTTATATAGGGTGGGCCAAAAGTCACGAAGGGGTTTAATCGTTTAATCGTTCTTGGGAATCTCGTGGCTTTAGTTCTTGCACTAACTGCAGCTTGTATGGGAAAAGATGTAAATTTCCCTTTAATATTCTGCGTAAAGACCGCCGAGACATTTGCAGCTCAGCAGAGCGCCTTCGAATTGATGTTTCAGGATTCTCCTCAACACTCTCCAGAACGCGTTGAATATTTGCTTCATTAATTACAGAATGTGGTCTTCCGCTTCGTGGAAGATCCCTTAGTGAGCCTTGTTCCTGAAAGCGTGTCACTAATTGATTCGGATGGTGCATTCCGCACATTAAAATGACGACGATAGGCTCGTTGAGTTTGAAATATTGATCGATGATGTTCAAAATAAAGTTCTATGATTTTGGTTCGCTGGATAACGTTGTAACCTTCCAAAATTAATCTCCCAGATTTATTTTACAAGTCCTAAAAAGAAAAATAAAAAAAAATTAAACTAGAAAAGTTATTAATTTTTCAAATCCCTTCGTGACTTTTGGCCCACCCTGTAGTTGACCTGCATCTCCCTATTGACTACACAACACTATAAGTGCTTTCGGTCCTGGACTAACTACAAAAATACTGAATAGAACGCAGAGAATATTGTCCATGTATTCACCGACGGTTCCAGGTGACACAATAAAGTTCGTGCTCTTCGGAATAGCTGAATCGTGGATTGTTATTTATAATACCCCATATCTGTAGTTCTCTTTAAGCTAATACATGGGCTACAAATCGAACTTCAAATCTCTAGAGAGTGTTTAAATCACAATTGTTATTGTCCAGGATAGTCACATATCTCAGGAGGAGATAGCGAAGCTAACCAGAGGGTAACCAGAGCAGCAAATTCAAATGTACTCGTACTTGAAATTTCCAAAAAAAAAAGAGATGTTTAATAAATCCTTTTGTAATCTGACCAGAAAATCTAACCCGCTATAGATTAAACGTTAAAAACTTAAACAGAGTGCATCTTAGGAGGCTCATAGCAGTTGAAACAAGTCACTGATCCTTCATGCGGAGACTGGTAATACTTCACAACTATTTCTGCAGCAACTGCAATGATGAGGAAGAAGAGAAGACTTCTGAAGATCTTCTTTGTCATTGTCCGACACTGTATCTAAGACGAAGGATGCTTGAGTACCAAAAATTTCATGGACAGGTCATGTCTAGCTAAAGGTGATTGATAAAAAAAATGGATAGGAAATGTTAGCCAAGGAACTTATAGGAACTAAGTATCCTATGACTTAAAAGGCGGATGCCAATTTAATCTAACCTTAGCCATATCATCTGACACATAATGTTACCTCTGATAGCTGCAATCCAGTATATCACGTTTCTTTGCAAAATATAGGGCACTTTTAGGAATAAAAACCACCCACTTAATTTGATTTCAAAAGTGTTTAATACTACCGCCAATAATTTTATTTTTTCTGCAGTTTCTATTACTATTCCCCTTGAAAAAATACAAAGAATTTAAAGAATGAAAAAAAAAGAAACAGAAACAGAAACGGAAATCGAAAAGTTTACAAAAAAGAAATGGCGATTTTAAAAAAGTACTGTTACTCGTAGCTTGTAAACGGCTAGAATATTGAGTGGAGAGGAGAAAACTGCTCAACGTTATGACAATAAATTGGAAAAAAGTCTGCCTGCCTGCATACTTTTTCCCTCATATTTTCGAATTCTTTTTTTTTTGTCACTGACGCCATGGCCATCTAGAAAACGTTTGCAGAGATGTAAAGTTTATATGGATGGTATTTATGTATGTATATCTGTATGTTTATGAGGTAACCAAAGACCATTATATATTTTTAGGAGCAAAAATGGCGCCATAGGATGACAATTTTACAGTTTGGCGCGATAAGAGATTTTTTTGTAATTTTTTTCATCTTTCTTGTATACGTGTAAGTAGGTGTGAGTCCTGTAACATCAATACTAACAAAAGCTATGACCGTTATAAATACTTCCTCCTCTCCCCATACTCTAGGCATCTCTTCTAAAGCAAACAAAAAAGTATCTAAACTTGTCTCTCCTTTTTTTTTTCTCTTTTTGCTTAATGTTCTATCAACGCTGTTGTAGTTGTTGTGTTGCTGTTGTTGTTTAAACTCAAACTCATCGGTAATTTTGTGGTTGGCTGGCTGGCCAACGCTATTTGGCTCTTCAAAATGTTTTTGGCCCCATGTAATCAATGTGTTCGTAATATTAACGTTTTGCTGTTATTGTCGTTCTCTATGATACAGACTCCTCACTAATGTTGCATGCTGCCACTGTCACTGCCACCACTACACAACTGATGCCAAAACAGAAATAAAAAAAAACAGAATCTGATAAAAGAAAAGCAAAGCAGGACTTGATAATAAATAAACGATTTTAGAGAACTTAAGTCTATAACGGACTATGTGTTTATGTGTTTGCCTAGATATTCAATACCCTAGTATATGTAAGGCAGGCTATTGACTGCCTTAGCTTAGAGGGGGCGTGTGGTTTATAGGTATATTGGGTCATTGAAATTTGTTTGTCAATGCTTCCATTTCGTATATAATGGTGGGGGAGGAAATTAAAAGTTGTTAATGTTTGATGGTAAATTAAAACATATTGCAGGTTGTTGATAAGAAAACATTTACGAAAACTTTAGCCATGTTTATGTAGAATATTTACCAGAAAAAACGGAAATTAATTTTTCTTTTTTAAATACTTAAGAAAACATTGGAAATGGAATTTATTGATAAAAGCCTTATTTATGTCAAGAGATAAAAACAGAGGCACAAAACAAAACTATTTATTATTCACTTAAAAAGTATGTTTAATACGTCCTAAAAGTAGGCTAAAAACTGTATTAAAGTTTTTGACAAATTAATTTTTGCAATTTAAAAGCTTAAAACGAATTAAACGCGATGTAATTACTTAGTAAATGAAATTAAATTCAAAGCTAGTCATCCGCAAAACCTGTTTTAAAATTGTGCAAAAAACAATCCCTAGCATAGACCACGAAACTTGTTTAAGTAATCAGCCTTGAGGTATGCTATAATCATAATCTTAAAATCGTTATTTTTTCTCGAGGTCTGCGCTTTAAAGCTTTCAAATATAAAATATGATGTTATTTAGAAAAACAATGCCGTTAAAAATATTTCCTGTTTCTCTTATTTCTCTAAAGTAGACCCTACGTTGATTGAGGCTTGAAAGCTCCGTTATCAAAGAACATTTGAAACCTATTACATTAACTATCCATTTTAAGGCATTTAAAGCCTTAAATGAAGTAAAGGCATCGATAAATATTGGTTTCAATGGCTCGTAGGGTATGTTACATTACCTAAGGGCTTAAGTCCTCGTCTCCTCTTAGAAAAAAATGACTTATCTGATATTCTGTCGCCGCAGTCTAGTAGGTAGTGTGTTGGCTTATTAGACGTAAGGCCCGAGTTCAAATCCCAGGTCAGACATCAAAACGAAATTTAAAACAATATTTCTTCGGCGACTTCTTCTCAGCAGATTTCTGGCAAAAACTCTGAGAGTAAATAAACCTGCCATGAAAAGTTTCTCAAAAATCTGTCGTTCGGAGTCGACTTTAAACTGTATGTCCCGCCACTATTGTATAAAATTAACGCACACAACAAAAGTGGTGTGAGAAGCTAGGTCGTAATCCTGACTGAAGGGTTGTAATGACCAATTATGTATGTGTGTCTGATATTCCTCTGTCAGAAAGTAGAAAACTTTTGGAATAATTTTAGATAACTTGTTCTGCAGGTTCCAAATTAAGCCCATGGCATGGCTCAAAATTACGTAGGTGAAACATTTTTCTCTCGTTTCGCCGGATAGTTCACCACTTCATAAAACTGTATCCTTAAAACCCTCTTATCCAGGAAACCCAAAAAAACCCAAAAGCCGCTTTACTAGCAATAGTTGATTTTAAATAGATTTTTAAAACTAGATGGTCGATTAACGGCCGTTTGTGTTTCTACTGAGAAGTTTTCTTAGTAACGGAATATTATGAATTTGTCTGTATAGGAGGTTTCGCAAGGCCCTAAACATTCCTTGATGTCTAGTTTAACAGGCCTTAGGACGATAAGATTTACGGAATCTGTGAACATACATATATAGGGTGTAGTACAGAGGAACCTTTAGCTCCTACTCTGCCTTAGGTATCGACAATTGATGATATCTTCTTTTAGAAGTAGAGATCTTCCTGAATGGATTATTTTTGGGAATAATTGAAAAGAAAATAATATATCGCATCACCAATAGCTACTGCAAAGATCATTCATTGTTTGCCCTCCTATTCCATTCGACGTTCTTTGAATTGAAGATCCTTTAATAGGTTATTATAATTAAGGGCATTATGGCATTGATGCTGTCATATTCAAAACATACCAAACACCTTGTCCCGTAAGGAATGGAGTTCGAAAGAGTAAGTCCATTAGCTCTTTAGCTATCCATCCATGTTCCTTGCGGTTTTTAAAACGATTTTATATTTCGTTAAACTAAAGATGACATTTTCCTTTACAACAGAATAATATCTGAATTGAATATTGTTCCACCGTGATTTTATTTTATTTTTTTTAAATATTTTCCTTTAATATTGTCTATTAATAGTGTTTAAAAAAGCTTTAATAATTTAATCCTACTTAAATTATGCCTTAAATTCTACCAAATCTGTTATTATGTTTCATTTTCTTATGCTCCCAAAACTATGCCGCAGTTTTCTTTAAGAAACCCCCCTAAAGTATGTTAACAGATATTTTCTTAACTTTAGTTTTTCCCTTTCTTTTGTTTTGTTTATTGCTGGCTTTTCAAACAGCTTTATTGTATTACCTTTAAGCTGTTCAGTTTTTGTAAACTCTGCCATTTTCTTGTACAGGTTTTCGAAGCAGAAAAAACAGCAAAAAGGTTGAATAACCTTTCACAATTGGTAACTGATATCGACATGAACTTGAAACACAAGTTTATCGATTTTAGTTTGCTTTGAAAGTTTTTTTCGGCATTTTTTTTCCTTTTTTCTATTGTTTTCAAACGTAATATGTTAGAGTCCACCATAAAGGGAAAAGTAATTACCAAATTAACCTCAACATAAACTTTTTCATTAACACATCACATTACATTTTGGAGCTGTTTGCCCATTTCATTTCATAAGAATTGTATGTTATTTTCTTGGAGAACAATAAAAAAATGTTCTTTAAGCAAAATCGATAGCAATTAATTGTATAAAGAAATGCTGAATAAAAAAAAAATGTATTTTACTTTCCAGGAAGTATCCACAGAAAATGGTTGAAGTGGACGGTGATATAAAATAGAATTTTAAAAAATATACACGTTTAGGTAGACTTAAAAACGTACTACATAAAGTGGAGCGAAACTGAGTGAAACTATAGGTAGAGGAATCTCTTTGGAGTCGACAAAGGTCACTCGATAAGGCTACAGTGGCCCTTCAATATCTTCTATGCGGTATTGCCAATTATCGGACTGCGGTAAGTATCTCTGAAAGTATCGGTTTGGAATATACTACCATACTTTCTAATAGCCAGTCGCGTGGGTTTTAAGCTTATGACCTCTAACACGGTTTCCAGCTGCCGCGAACCATTCAACAAAAAAGCATAGGGACACGACACTCTAACATATGGGTACCAGGACATGGTGGTATCCCCAAAAACAACAGAGGAGATGAACTGGCCATCGAACTCTCTGTTGAATTCTCTACATTATAAATTCCATTAAAGGCCTGCGAACTTATACTTAACAAAACAGCAAAGGATTCTGTCAACGAGAACAAGATCTAGGCAAACCTGGATGAATGGCATACGGAAAATCTACCCAGACTCCAAAGCCAGCTCAGCATGGTGATTGGCGTCAGTACTGGGCATTGAATTATAAGCACTCCTGAGAGGCTCATTGGTCTTGGGTATAGGCGAATAGGTTTAGGTTAAGGTTAGAGTACGTGTACTTGTCAATTGAGACAAGTACAGTACCCGCAGGTCCAGTTGACCTGTTGTACAAACGTTCTTAAGGGGAGAGGACAATAGAAAGGATAGGAAAAAAATAATAATAAATCTATGAGAGCCTTGATGTAGGCTCTCGTCACAGAATTCAAGCCCTCAAAGGAGCCCCTGCCAAGGGTCTTCAACTTCGACCGACTAAGGGCTGGACAGTTACAGAGGATGTGTTCGATAGTCTCTAACTCCTCCTCATCGCAACATACCCTGCAGTAGTCCGGCTGGAATCTGTTCCAGATCCTTACCAGCGATCTAATCTCGCAGGGCCCCGTATTAAACCCAATAACTAACCTTAAACTGGCCTTATCCAAGCTCAACACCCAACCTGTTCTTACACTGTCTATAGCAGGCCATTGACACCTAGACATATAACAACCCCATCCATTCCCCCAACGCCTATGCTCTTCCCGCCTGACCCAGCCATTGATGAGGTAGTACAGGTGGCAGATTGGGGGATCAGTACCAACTATTAAATCACCTTCAGAAAGTGAACCTAACCTAGCGAGAGCATCCGCCGTCTCATTACCGAGTATTCCGCTGTGACCCGGAATCCAGCATAGGCGGACTCTGGTCCAAAAGTTCTTAACGACTCCTTGCACTCGCGAACGGGCCGTGATTTGTACCAGACCAACGCAATGGCCCTTAGGGCAGCCTGACTCTCAACGAAGATCATATAAGATTCCGAATCTGAAGTAGGCAAATAACTTCTGCAGAAGCTGCAGTGACAAGACAGATGAAGTACATGGATGAGTAACTGCACAGCAGGCTCCTCTTTTTCTAATATGTGGACGATTTGAATAATCTGACGAGAATAAGCATTAGATGTCTGTGAGGCTTAGTCACATTCTCTGGATAGTTCCAGAACTAGAAGAAAGTGTGTGCATCTCATTTTCTTGGGTTGACATAGCCATTTATCAACCTAACTAACTAAGAACTCATAGAGAGAGCCCTTAAAAATGAAGTTTGTCATCTTAGAGAAGCAATAGGTCAATAAACGTGCTGGAGAACAAAATAAAACTTATCCTCTGGTCCTTTCTCTGATGGAAAAGTCACGCACAATTCCACCCTATAATTTAAATACCGCCGCAGACCATTATCCTAACAAAGGTAGCCTAACTTACCACTAAAAAATCTTCAATATTGAAGATAGTGATGTACGATACATCCTCTCCGTAGGGTATTTTTGCCTACAAATATTTGCTTTTTAAACTTCCTCATACACCCACTCAATAAGTATGCCAGCCCTGGGAATAATTGTTTACATGTGTAGTAGGGGAGTTGAAAAGGACTTTTGCACACACACATTTTATTTAAAGATGAGGGATGATGATTGACGTAAACGCAAAAAAAGGAAAGGAAAGGGAGCGAGAGAGGGAGAGTGAGCAAATCAAACATCACATTGGGAAATTGAGTTAAGCAAAGAATAAATCCCTTTTAATTGCCACATTTTGCTGCAACCAAAATATAAGGATTTTCGGACTTTACACATTACAAACTCTTAGAAAAGCAAATACGGAAATTTATGTACTATTGTTTATACAATGTATACATAAACATACGGACATACATACATGCAGCCATACATACATATATTCATACGTACATACATACATACTTAAATACATACATAAATACATGTATTTATAAAGAATGGAAATGTAAGAGAGTTTGCCGATACAAAAGTATGTTTAAATAGAAGGTGTTTACTAAGCGTTAGTTAACTACACATGCATATACATATGTGTGCATGTATTACTACTGGAAATGCTTTAGTGAGGCAAATGAGAACATATGTATGTATGTATGTGTATTAGGATATTTGCCTGTATACATTTTAGTAATGAAAGTTGGTAGTGTTGAGTTTAAAAGGAAATCTCTTGGGTTAACAAATTGCAAAATGTAACTCTGTTTCACTAGACTTTAAATTCCATAAACAAACTGGACGTTTTATATACAAAAGGCTCTTGCACGCATTGGCGTAGTTATGGCGTTCTATGTACATCAGTGATAAACTAAATAGAAAGACTTGCAGTAGTGCCTTATTCGACAGAGCCTAGTAGAATGGATCGTTAATGGCTGGAACTATTAGATTCTAGTACAGAGAAAAACGATGACAACTACAAGTTATTAAATTCTTTAATTAGTGGCGCAAATTATTGGTTCCAATAAACTCTGCAGAGTATACTGTTACGAAAATGAATAATCTAGATACTGGTGTTTTGCTTTTACATCGCTTAACATTGAAATTATAAGCAAAAACAATAAAAACAAAACAATGCAGTAAACAAATCTGTTTACAAATTATCGTACTGCTTAATACAACAAGAAACCCCAGCATAAAAAATGGTAAACAAGTAAACAAAAATACAACAAAAACACAAGCATAAAAAAATGGTAAACAAGTGAATAAAAATAAAACAACAAACGCTACAAGAATAAATGTAAACATCGTTTACATTTATAGACATCGTTTACATTTATAGAGATTTCAGGGAAGCGAAGTCATGAACATTCGCCTTTAAGAATATTCATTACATTGTTTATTTTGCCATATAAAAGGCAAGGCAAAGCAGGCGACTCAGTCGATAAAGTTCAGTCAGTCTTGTGTGAAGACGCGGTGCGTTTGAAGAAACTAATCGTGGTTTGAATATCTCCGTTACATCGTCTAATAGTAATTGTTATTGTCTATGCAAAGGTTATAAAGAGAGGAATAACAAGGAAAAGCTATTGTTGTTGTTTACATCAAGTTGTGAACAGTGGCACACAGAATTGCTCGAATAATAAAGAATTTTAATTAAAACTAAACACAGATTTATTTTTATTTTATTCGCAATCTACGAGCTCATATTTTAAATGTTTTTAAAATGTAAAAACGTATCTCTCAGCTGACCGTGGATGCTTCAGATGGACACCAGCTATGCTGCCCAAGTCAGACAGCGCCTTGTGTAGCCTTCTTAGCATGTGTTCAACCATTCAAAAAGAAGGTGGCCTTATTGACATTGATTTTGAAGCTCTTAGCGGCTTTACTAATTAGCAAGCATAGGCTGCATTTAACTCATAACATCAACACTTGCAAACACTTGCCCCTTTAGGACTTCTAAAGCCAAAGCAGTAAAACTAAAACAGCCCTACAGAGTTATGCAATACTTACGCATAGTAATACAGGTAACCGCTTAAATTCCCCTTACCAATGCCTGGCTTAACAACAACGAATAATTACCGATTGTCTAACAAAACTGCAATATTCATACGAGTTGTTGTTGTTGGCAGAATTGTACTGTACCGACTAGTATTGAATGGTGGTTACCTTTGGATGTGTGGAAATTTCTACCAAAAATTAAAGAAAACATTATAATTCATAGACATGAATTTACAAATACGGCTAAAACTTGGGGGCGTAATGATGATGATGGGGAGTTTAGGGTAACAACAAACAAACACACACACACACGTACTTACGGGACATAATCTATGACTGAAGCCTTAATATAAATTTATGAACATATGAAAGCATATGTAAAGCATGTAGGAGAGAGTCTGTCGTTCAATGTATGTATTTCATTGAGTAATGAATCAATGTCAAGAATTTTCAATTTCATATGTAGATGAGTATTTATTAAGTCTACCACCCCCGTTCCTCTCAGAATAGAGAGAGAAAAACAACCTGAAATTATCAGCTTTGCTAGACAAACTAGACAATATTTTCCCTTGTTTTTTGGGGGGCCATAACTAAGGAACAAGGGATTTTCAAGTATTATTGGAGAGTCTCTATAACTATAAGAGGATAAACCATTTACAAGTGTGTGTATCCTTTATTTGTATTTGTATTTGTATGAATGATAGGCAAATATATGCATTAATTACATTTGAAGATAAACAAACATTGCAACAAATATTCCTTATTTTCCAAAAAGGTAAATCGAATATTTATTTCAATGCTGAATATTTGTGGAAACAATTACCTCTGGTGCACAGCACCAGGGCATAAGTAATCATTATAATGCTTTCGATACGTAATAGATAACAACTGTAATAATTTAAATCTGGCTTTTATGTTGAATTTATTAATTAATAGATACATATACATATGTATTCCACGGGTATATAGTACACGTATAACAATTATTTCTGTTTATGCACATTTTAGTTTTCCAATTTTCTTTATATTTTTAATAGTCAGGACTTTGATTCAACCATAAACACAACTTTAATTGCATGGCATTGACAACATAAATTTATTTTAACGAGCTGTGGTTTTTTTTATATTATTTTTGTTTTATTACAGTCTTTGTGAAAAGCTTTATTATGAAATTTGTCTTTTTCAAGCTGAGAAACTATCAAATAACACTTGCAACAGCACCATCATCATCATCAACATCAGCATCAACATCAGGCAGCAGGCAGCATCATCCAACATCATCCGCTGTGTTAAGCAAGGTGAAGTGTTGAGCAGCAATAGCAACAGCAACTACTGTCCTTAAAATAAAATAAAAAACCAAACTAAACTCAGCTTGGCTTAGCTGAGCACAACTTTAACAACTTGAATCACTTGAAATGATTTGTTTGAGTGTGTGTTTATGCATGTTTTTTTTAAGGACCCCATAAAAATTGTTAAACTGGCAACAATTTTTAATGAATACTTAACAAGTTGGCGACAGTGAACCAAAAAAAAAAAATTGTCAGGTGAAACAAAAACTATCCATAAAATATGTTTAGAATTTATTTCACAGCAAAAAAAACAGAAAAAACCCCGCCACTCACTAGCATCTGCCACATATTATACTATAAAACACTCACACACATATATATCCTTCTTATAAAGGATTGATTTTCTTACCCTTTTTTCCAACTTCTTCCTTTGCTAAGCTACTGCTTCGAAATTCACAACCACATCATAAATTTTCAAGATTAATATGAGTTTTCTAAAACGGTGTCACATAAAACTCTCTGTTTTATACTCCATAAACTAAGCATATATACTTGCAAGAGTTTGCATATGCTCGAGTAAATTTATTTTGACAATATCTTGTCTTTAAAAAGGGTACATACAAGTATATATACTTAAATGACTGTGTGTGTGTGTGTGTCTATATACCATAAATAAACGATTATGTGTAAAGTATTATATTACCCAGTGACCTTCACACCTGTATCTTGTCTGTGTATACATAAAAAGAAGCGTAAGAGTAAGGCAGTATTTTATAGAAATTAATACTGTCAAGGACAATAAAAAAAACATTTTAAGTTTCCATAATTAATGACTAGTTTTTACGAAATAATTAAAAGCAATTCTTTTTAAAAACCAAATCCTGTTTATAAAAGAAAAAAATAATATTTACATCGACTACAATGAAATTTCAAAACGTTCTACTACGGGCATGAATAAGGCACAGATAAAACAAATCTTTCTGTTCTTCCGATGCCTTGATGATGCATTTTTTTCTTGAAGTCTGTCATACATATATGTAGTCTTAGTCTGTTCTGGTCGTTTTAGACGCAGGAAAATTGCGTAGGGAACCAAATTAAGCGCTGTTTCTTGTCAGCTCATACATAATCTAATTACACCACACATTACAATGCTGTAAAACCCAACAAAGGCTCAATATGTCTTGTAAGGACTTTCCTGCAGAATGAGCTTACATAGTACTCAGACTGTACTTTCAAGGGAGCTTCACTATCCACATAAGTAACCACCTTATTTGCTAGCACAATACATTTCGAGACTTGCTCCACTTTATGGGCATTTAAGGCACGCTGTATTCTTCAGACAGCCTATGGGACAACTTTGTGCCATCGTCAAAGTAATCCCAGGTGACATAATCGTATCATATGAAAAAATATCTAAAACATTAATGACTTTATTAAAGAGAAAGGATTCAGAGATGAAAAGTTGAAGATATTTAAGACAAAGCGTCATCTCAGCAAACATCTAATAAAGGAATTTCTTCCATCTAGGAATCTACTCTTGAGTCACACTTTTGCTCAGGCCAACAAAGAAGCCCTGGCATAATAACTTAAACCTATGCCCATGGCAGAGACACAAGATACTCTCAACAGTCTTAGTCTTCCCTCATAATGAGCAGAAATCTGAGATGCCTGTGTTTCTTAAATTAATATTTCCCTCCAGAGCGTAATGCTCAACCAAAAATCATATTAAGCACCTAAATGGAAACCTATTAAGATTCTAAGTGACTCTGGTTTCAGCCTTTGGATATTCTACAACGAATCCTACGAAATACGTGAAATCACACATTTACTCTATGTTCGATTAAGGGGCCGATAAACCTAAAGAACTATCCCATAAAAAGGTTTACAAATCCATGCGCTAGATCTCTTTCCTTCTCTCTCTCCAGTTAATCAGCAACCTCGCTTTCCTGAATATTTCAGTGAATAAGCCTTGAGCTGTTACGATTTCTAGTCAGTGCCTGCTGGTTGCACAAATAACCATCCACTACGATATATTCACAGATCACTTGTATTGTGTTAGTAATTGCAAATACCTTAGCCTGGAGAATAGAAAGCTCATAAGGGATTGCTATTCCACCTAAGTAAGGCTCTGTACTATGTAACCAAGCATTATAAACTGCATAACCGTGTGGTTCTAATTGCTTTTTAAGCCTTCTTAAGGTAATTTATTTCCATGACAGTGTCCTTTCTAGGAAAACGCTAAGATATTCAGCCCCTGAATTCACTTCCTTCCTCGTGATTACATGAATTCGAGCATACAGTGACGTGAATTAATCTTCCCAACTTTGAGCACATTAGATGACCACAACCACTAAATGGATTTTTAAATATTTAATTCTTAATTATAATACGAGCATGGACTAATACTCATCGCAGAGCAGTGGATTGAGTGAAATTAAGGAAATATATACACGCCTAAAGTTGTCGTAGCCTAGTAGGTAGTGTGTTGACTTATTTGACATGAGGCTACGGTGCAAACCTCAGATCAGACATCTTCAGCCAAATGAAATATGAAAAAAATACTTCTCTCACGACTTCCTCTCAGCAGATTTCTGGCAAAAACTCTGAGAGTGAATGAAACTGCCACGAAAAGATTTTTAAAAATCTATTGTTCGGAGTCGATTTTAAACTGTAGGTCTCGCCATTCACGTATGAAAATTAATAATTGGAACATAAGTGGTGTGAGAAGCTAGGTCGTAATCCTGACTGAAGGGTTGTAATGACCAATTATGTATGTATGTATATAACCATTAACACTAAATGGATTTTTTCCAGTATACCAACAGTTTGAATTCACTCTTAGAATACGAATGCAGAATAAACTACAGTAGATTATACGAGCATGAACCAACCGCCGATGCGCTGATATCCATGTATTCAGAACTTATTTGAAATAATTAGGTGATGGACGGCGGCTTAAGCGAGATAATGCTGGATACTTTCTATAAAAGCCTGTTGAACCAGCTTCGTTTGTACGGCTTGTAAGGAATATTTTAAAAAATTTCACATATGGTATCAGTCCAATGGCCCTATTTGGGTATAGCCATGTAGTTACACACCAAAAGTTTTTCGAATAAATTTCAAATGTGTTCAAAGTTCTCTAAATTATTTTCAAAATTAGAATGTTTCATATGATAAAAAATAAACTTTGCAACTGAAATGCTATAAAATATCCTGTATTTTTTTGAAACAAAAACTTCTGTTTTTCAAATTTCTTTTTGAATAATGAATTTAAATATTTTGCGCGAAGTTCCTAAATTGTCTACCCAAACAAATCAATGTCAGCTTGTCGTCTCTATATTATATTTAAAATAAAAACCTTTTGTTTAGTACAACTTCTATATGGGAATTTATGTTGAAATAAATAATAAAAAAAAATATATATTTAAAAAGCAAAGAAAATACATTTCAAAATGCCGACAACCTTCTGGCTTTATTGCCATCATCATGCCGTCTAAATTGTTTAGGTTTATAGGTATATAACTGCTTATACTAAATTTTTTTGATTGTTTTTTTGTTTTTTTTTTTAACAAAAAAATAAAAAATCCTTAAAACAGCTTAACTTTTGCTGTCTTTTGTTTCTTCTCTTGTTTTTTTAAATTTTTATTTTTTTTTCTACACATTTTTACACTCTCTTGCTTGTTACACTAAAATAAGGCCTAAATATGAATGCCTTTTTCTGGTAAAAAATCCATGTCGTTTGTAGAAGAAACAAAACGAAAAACAGTAAAAAAAAAGGAAGAAGAAAAAGCGCATAAAACATAGCTTTTTTGCATACAATTCCCTACATGTGTTGACGTCTGGTAAAATTTATTACTTCCTTATGGTAAAATGGTTATGAAAATAAATGCTAAAAAAAAGAATAAAAAATAAATCGCTTAAAAAGACAAAAAAAAACGTATACAATAACCGAGTAGAAATGAAATTTTTAATAAAAAAAAAGGAAAATAAAAGAGAGAAGCAAAATAAAAGACTTTTGTGCACATGTTGTTGGTCTTGAAAAATGAGTCTGAAACTAAAAATAAATTTTTTAAGCCTTGAAATATATTAAAAAAAAAAAAAATAAAAGAAAAAAAAAACAAACTATGAATGTAAATGGAATTCCTAAAAATAATAGTAAAACATTTTCATGGATAGAGATCATCCTTATGACCAATATGCATCAAAGTTCTCTTAAAAACAAGTGTTAAACCAAATTTATTACTTCGTAGAAACTGGTAACGATTTGAAAGTGTGCCAAATTATGGAAAATTTGAAAATTATTTAGAGGGATTATTGTGGAACTTACACTAAAAATATACTCAAACTGTTGGCCTTTGTTAATTACTAACGTTTTTGAAGCTTCAAAAATTTGATAATTTTTTGAGGTCAAAAAGGAATCGAGACTGTACATTCACACAAACTTACAAACTGTTACATGTTTACCTCTTAAAAACGTTTAAAATATGAGCTCATAGATTGCAAATTAAATATAAATAGATTTGAGTTTATTTTTAATAAAATTCTTTATTGTTCGCACAATTCTGTGTGCCACTGTTCACAACTTGATGTAAACGACAACAATTGCTCTGTTTGTTATTCCTTTTTGCACTCTTTTGCATAAAAAAGAACGTAAACAGTCTGATGAATGTTCTTGAAGACGAATGTTCGTGGCCTCGACTTCTCGAGATCTATATAAATGTAACCATCTTTGTTTTATTATTGTTGTTTGTGTATTTTGTTTACATTTATTCTTGTAGTGTTTGCTGGTATATTTTTGTTTACTTGTTTATCATTTATTTATGCTGGTGTTTTGTTCTTGTAGCTTTTGTTTATAATTTTAATGTTAAGCGACGTAAAAGCAAAACACCAGTATCTAGATTTTTCCTTTTCGTAACAATACATACATACATACAGGTATATATACATAATTGGTCATTACAATCCTTCAGTCAGGATTACAGCCTAGCTTCTCACACCACTTATGTGTTAATATTTATACACTTTTAAGTCGACTCCGAACGACAGATTTTTCAGACGCTTTTCATGGCAATTTTACTTACTCTCGACAGTTTTTGCCAGAAATCTGCTGAGAGGAAGTCGCCGAAGAAATATTTTTTCGTTTTGTTGGAAATGTCTGACCTGGTGTTTCAACAGTAGCTTTACGTCTAATAAGTCAAAACACTACCTACTAGACTGCGAGGACTTCAATCGAGACTGCTTACTGAATATTTTTAGGAACGACTCTGTTTACTAGGAGAATTAAAATCAAGAGTTTCAGACTTTTTAGAATATGTGGTCATAACTGGCTACTCTCTGAGTATGTTTAGTACTTAAGCCTGAATCGATGGATGAAACTAACCTGGGACAGCAACGTGCACGGTCGAAAGAAGAGGGCTTAAGTTAAATGTTCGGTATTCAAATGGAGAAACTTAAGGCCCCTTAATAAAGGCTTGCTGCCAGTGGAGGCAGACCACTGCATGTAAAAGTTCATTATAAGACCAATGCACACTCCAAACAATGCCGGCCGGCGGTAAAAACTCATTGAAACTATTGTGAACTGAAGTGTGTAATTCAAGTACAGAGGCCTTGGTAAAGTTTTTGTCAACTTCTAGAAAGTAATAATACTTTACTCTCCAACTTACCTTCTATAACAGTTTAAATGTTATAGACTGCTAGATCGACTCCTAATCAAATTATTTATTTTGCAACAGTGGCCTATAACTCATCGAAGCTATTGCCATCTAGAGTGTGTAATTCAAGGACAAGCAAGACCATGCTCTAGGTTTTTGACAACTTCTAGAAAGTAATAATACATTAATCATGAAATTACCTTCTATAACAGTTTCGATGTAAAAATCCCTTAATATCCCGAAATGACAACGCCTTTAATAACAGAGTCTTTACGAATGACTAGAATATAAATAATAGTGTTGACTGCCAAGCTTTAACAGTCGATGTCAAGCTGAGCCATCATTTTATTTTCTGAGCTAGCAAAAGTTTCGCAACCATGCAGTTTTAAATCCTTTTTTGTAGTTTGCAATTCATATTACAAAATATGTTTCTATGTTCACCTTGATTGCCTTCATTTCTGTAGACCAGAAGGCCAGATTTAATAATTTAAGAATTTAAATTCAAACTTCCTTTTCTAAAGTAAATGAATATTTATATGCACAGAGATATTATCATATGGTTTTAAATATGTATATAAAATAAAGTCCCCCCCCCCACATTTACATATATTGTATAACTGTTACTTAGCCAGACATCATAAATTACTTGTGCTATCTTCTACCCATTTACCCGTTTTTATCTTTTTATACCCACAAATGGTATCCTTAAACTTCTTGATTGTTTTAACCACAATTACTGTATGAAATACAGAAAAAAAAATTATTTTTCCAACCGCAATTATATAAAAAATATAGAGGGGGAGAAGGAAAGAGAGAGAAAGACAAAAAAGAAAGAAAATTTAAGTAAAACCTCTGGAACTTTTATTTTATAAACCCGTAGAACTATTGTGGATAAAATATCATACTCAAGTCAAAAGTGTTTCCTTTGCCATTTTTCTACATGCACGTATGGTACGTACAGGAAAAAGCTGAAATTTTCTCATGTTAAAGCCGAGAAGGAGCAGGAGTAAAAAACAAATAAAAACCGATAATAGTAATACAGCAATTATGCAATTACTTAATTTTAATAGACATTTGCAATAATACCTATGGTGTACGGAAATTTTCGTTTTTTTTTTCAAGCATACGTTACGACGTTATAATTGTGGTTGAAATTTATTGTTTAAAGGATATACGCAATAGAAATTAAATTTTTTATTGTATCAATAGGCGGTATTCGGAAAGAAGTAAGAAACGAATAAAATTTTTGTAGTGTGGTGGAAATATGAGAATATTGGGAAAACGTTGTTTGGCTGTGAAATTATATGGCAAGTAGAGCTTAAGGCATATGGGATTTCTATAAAATCTATTCAAATGACTTTATAATAACTCTTAGATTTTAGCGGATTTTTCTACACATTTTTCTACGAAAGGCTATCTGAGTATATTTAGGAGGCATATACTTCTACTGAAAAGCCTCAAACTTATACTGAAAGAAGTGGGAAACCCCCGTAAGGTTATGTTGCTTCGGACAATTTTTAAAACAAATTTTGAGGTAGTTCTCACAAGCCGCATTTGAAAGCAAAAACTGCAACATTTTCTAGTTATATACATACATACTTAATTTACGAGTTTCTTTTTTTTGGGGTTGGAGTTTACATTAACATCAACAATAGTAGTCGTTCGTTGCACATTTCACTGCTTAGAGGGTAGTATGTTGGCCCATTGGACGAGAGTTCCGATATCGAAAAGATAAAAGAGATAAAAAATATTTCTTACGATGTAGAATTTCTGGGCTAACTGGAATAAAAAGTTTCTCAAATCTGTTTTTCACAGACGCTAGGTCGCTAGGTTTGTTAAGATCCTCCAATCGTGGTGAGAACTTAACGCACATCACATGATTTGTGTCAGAAGCTAGGCCCTCCATTGAACTCAACAGCTGTAATGAATACTACTGTATGTGTAGGAATAAACAGGACATACATACATACATAGATAATTTGATCATTACAACTCTTTAGTCAAAATTATGAACCCAGTTTCTCACACCACTTATGTTGTGTGTTAATTTTATACAGGAGTGGCGGAGGACCTACAGTTTCAAGTCGACTCCGAACGACCGATTTTTGAGAAACTTTTCTTGGCAATTTTAATTTACTCTCAGAGTTTTTGCCAGAAATTTCCTGAGCGGAAGTCGCTGAAAGAATTATTTGTTTATATTTCGTTTTGTTTGAGATATCTGACCTGGGGTTTGAACCACGGCCTCACGTCTAATAAGCCAACACACTACCTACTAAACTACGGACACATCTTACCTCTGCAGGAAACCCTCAAACTATTACTGGAAGATGTGGCCTTTTCTTTTCTGATATGGATAGGCCTGTAGGGTTAATCGTCTTTGGAACTTATACATCAGGCGCAGTAATTGGCTTTCACCATGAGTATCTGTCTTTTACCCCTAGTGCTGTGGTAAGCACTTCTTATCGAGAAAAATTTATGTAAACACATTGTTTTCCTATAGCGAATCGTAAATTAAAGCATCCAACAGCTACATGACAGTTCTCAGCCATTGAATCATAGAGCGATAATTGAAAATCTATAGGAATGTTGAGGTCACAAGCAGTGGGTGTTATAACTTCCTTATCCTTTTAGATCAGTGATAAGGCCCTTATATACTTTTCAAATCTCACGATATAGTTTTCAGAGAGTCATACATAATTTTCTGAGGAGAAGAAAGTAGAAGAACCCAGGTAACAAGGGCTTATAAATTTTCTATAGAGGTTCTTTTTATTCTAGCGTCTTAGGAGAGCAATATCTGCTAATCGGATTCGAAAGGGCAAAGCGATTAAAGAATTTTAAAATCTATTCTAGAGGGAAATGTCATTTATATTCTTAGGAAACTGTTAGGTTAGGTACTAAAAATAGGCGTAAGTCTCAGGAAGAAATTATCCCCATTTTCAGTTTCCTACGTCGGTTAAGGATGTCATGGCTACCTGTGAAATTGTCCAAAATTAAGTTAAAAATTGATGGGAAGTAATAGGTCTCACGGAGAAAGACTAAGTAATAAAGGAACTGACGCAAGTTTAACCATCATGCATAGTTATAGAGCACAGATGTACCAGACCCTTGAAGAATTGAAATTCTCGGCAATATAGGGCGCATCCACTGGTGCACAAGGTTTTAAAATTAATAAAAGATTAAATTTCATTGCCAAAGCTCTGCAGTAAATCTAAAAAAACAGGTGCAAGATGGTACATTTACAAAGGGGTATTGAGCATACAAAACATAGGACATAAGAGTTCATTATGTGTAAAAAAGAATTTCAAGTTAATAACCAAGTCTACCATACTGTATGCAAATCCATATTAAATTTCATTATTTTTTAAAATTCTGTATATTTTTTTAATAACAGTAAACTCTTATACCTTTTTTTATTATACTCGTATTTTTACCTTCATTCTATTTGCCTTTATGCTTTAAGTCATATCTTTTTTTTTTTTGGTTTTTTTGTGGTTTTACCTGTTTACCCAATTTCTTATTAATTGTTTCGCTACTGTTTCGTAAGTGAATGCCTTAAACACTATAATTTAATCTTGAGGCAGGTAAATCTGTCACAATATGTCCTAGTAAAAGTCCTTGTCCTCGCTCTTTCACATATTCGTGCTTTTTATTTGAACATCTTATTTAAAGTATTTCGGAATAACATACACTTGCATGCGTATGTAAGTATATGGTATATTTCGTAGATATTTTATATTGTATGTCATAGAATATAAAATCGTTAAATTTTCCATGTAAAATAATATATTGTTTTATATTTTACACACATTGTTGTAAATTGTTCGCACTTATGCTGGTAAAATGTTATAAATCACATTTAAAAACCATTCAAAGTCACCTGCACACTGCAAGAAAACTGTGTGTACATATACATATATGTATGTATATGCACATACATACACACCATACATTTTGAAATATTTATATACTAACTATACATATATGTACGTATATCTATATGCCTTATATGTCTGTTTATCTTTTGTTGTAAATTTAAAACATATACAGACACTATGATAAACTCATATTCAGACAAATTACTTGACTTATGTTTCCATAATAACCCAGCAAAATGTTGTTACGAAAATGAAAAAATCTAGATACTGGTGTTTTGCTTTTACATCGCTTAACATTGAAATTATAAACAAAATCTACAAAAATAAAACAATGCAGTAAACAAACCTGTTTACAATTTATCGTACTGCTTAATATAACAATAAACACCAGCATAAAAAAATGGTAAACAAGTAAACAAGAAAAAACCAACAACACTAAAATAATAAATGTAAACAACGATGTTTACATTTATAGAGATTTCGAGAAGGCGAGGTCATGAACGTTCGTCTTCAAGAACATTCATCAGACTGTTTACTTTGCCATATAACAGGCAAGGCAAAGCAGGCTTCTGAGTCAATGAAGTTCAGTCAGTCTTGCGTGAAGACGTGGTGTCTTTGAAGACAGTAGACAGTAGTAGTGGTTTGAAGATCTCCGTTACACAGATCTGTCGAACAATTGTCTAGTAATTGTTGTTGTTTATGCAAAGGCTATAAACAGAGGAATAACAAAGAAAAGCAATTGTTGTTGTTTACATCAAGTTGTGAGCAGTGGCATACGGAATTGTGCGAATAATAAAGAATTTTAATTAAAACTAAACACAAATTCATTTTTATTTTATTTGCAATCTACGAGCTCATATTTTAATCGTTTTTAAAAGGTAAAAACGTAACAATATGTTAAAAAAAATATGAAAAGAATTTTTATTTAACTTTCTTTAAAGGTTTTTAAATGTTCACTGTATCATTTTATACTAAGTGCATATATTTGCCAAAATGTATGTATGTATCGCATGTGTGTTCACATATATTTGTAGTGTTTTTGTGTAAAGGCTGGTAACCTTAACTTTAAGTTTTTTCACCTAAGGATATACAGCAGTTTAGGTCATAACGTTTATGTATGTATTCGTAGAGTGTACGCATACACACAACCATAAATATTAACAAAAAAGGTTTACAGTGTGCGATAAAATAATGACGAGAAAGAATTTCGTAACTAGTATTAACTAATAAGGATAAACATTATGTGGTGAGGAGGGAAAAAAAACGAAATATGAAAAAATATTTCTTTCTTGGTCATTACAACCCTTCAGTCAGGATTACGACCTAGCTTCTCAGACCACCTATGTTGTGTGTGTTAATTTTTTACATGAGTGAAGGGACCTACAGTTTAAAGTACACTGCGAACGACAGGTTTTTGAGAAACTTTTCATAGCAATTTTATGAGAGTTTTTGTCAGAAACTGCTAGGAGGAAATCACGGGAGAAATATTTTTTCGTTTTGTTGGAAATATCTGAATTGGGATTTTAACCGTGGCCTAACATCTAATAAGTCAACACACTACCTACTTACTAGAAGACGGCGACCTCAATCGAGACTGCAGACGGAGTATTATTCGGTACAATACTGTTTACCAGGAGAATTAAAGTCAAAAGTTTCAGACTTTCTGGAATATATGGTCATAACTACTCTCTGAATTTGTTAAGAACTTATGCCTGAATCGCTAGCCCAAACTGAGCTGTGACAGCAACGTGCACGGTCGAAAGAAGAAGGCCTAAGCCAGATGTTCGGTATTAAAATGGAGAAACTTAAGGCCTCTTTGTAACGGCTTGCTGCCACTGGAGGCAGACCACTGCAAGTAAACACCAGTTCCTATGAAAAAAGAAACTCGTTTAGCAAACCATCGAAACATAATTTTATTCCCCACTGTTACCCTGTGTTATTAGCTTAAACGTCTACATGTGTGTGTGTATAAACAAGTCAATATGTGTATAAACCCTTTGAGTTGAAGAGTTTTCTACTGATTTTACTACTGCTACCTTGTAACCTCACTCACGCTCATCTTAAATTGTTTTTATTTTTTTTTTCTCTTGCTCTACGCCCCTATAAACTGTATAATTTTATTTGCTAACTTTTGCTTTTTATAAATACAACAACAACAGCAACAACAACAATAATAATTCAAGGATATTTTTTTATTTGATTTTCTTTTACAAAGAAAGAAATTTTCTTTGATTCTGTTAAAACAAATACAAAAAAATATATACAGGTGTTGTAGGTAAGTGTATATACATATGTATGTGTATAAGTAATAGTAGGTAAACACATACATACTTACAATGTTTTGGTATGTTGTAATGAGGTGTGTGTGTCTGAGTTTGCTTACATTATTTAGTTGGAATTTGCTGTTGCTGTAAGACATTGTAGGTGCGTGTATGTGCGAATGAAACATATTTTCTTCTCGTCATGTGTTTTGGGGATTTTTTTTCTTTTTCGTAGGAATATTTTTTCTTCAAATTAAATAAAATACAACAATGCTCTCTCTATCTAGTTTTTTTTCCTTTTTTCATTGTGTTAGTCTTACACATACAGTTACACATATTTGCCTAACACATGTTGAGGCTATAAGCCAGCCTTTGACATTTTATGTTATTTTTAATGTAAACAATTTAAATACAACATAACTTAAGGCGCATTATACACGTCCATGTACATTTACTTACATACATATGTTTACCACTACATATGTACATATGTACATTGTACATACGTACATAGACTTACATTATTAAAGAGTATTTTCTGTGTTTTCCTGCATTTCTTTTCAGCTTATAAGGCCAGAGGAAAACAACATATGGTTTTCTGGTTGACGAAATACAATAAAAAAAAACAAAATTCGAGAGAAAAACAAAGACAAGGTCCTTTTTCAGGGTTTTTTTCTCTGTAGTTTTAATTATCAAAGGTCGGTAAATATTTTAATTAAAATTTATTTTAATGAAATTGCTATTAAAAATATGCTGTTATAATTTTAAAGACTATTTAAAGGCTTGGGAAATAACGAAAATATGCTGCCTAGTTTTAGGCAAAATTGAGATTCAGTAATAAATGTAAGAAATTCCAAACTCTTTACTTTAAATTATATTGCCACTTACAATACTCCACGTTATACTGCAGTTCATGAAGTGTTATTCGAAGTATAAATGAACGGCGAAGCAGTATTTATGCAACCTATTAGACTTCTTTCGTGTTATTGTATTGGTATACTGAAGAGTTCTAATTCTTTCATAAATGCGGTCTGACTATGCTATGAAGTTTGTTACTTTTTTACTTTACTTAATTGACCATTAACAACCCGATTAACAGATTTCGGACTGCCGTAACACATCCTTCCAGGCGCCTCTGCTTCTTGCGCACCTACGCCAGTTGGTCACACCAATCGATGACAGGGCTTCCTCCATTTGGCCCTTCCAACATAAACAAGGTCGTCCTCTACGCCGACTGCCGCAGATCCCCGCATCAAATACCCTTCTCGCCGGAACATCCTCCTCCATACGAACGACATGGCCGAGCCAGCCAGAAGCCGCTGGATGTTAATACACTGCACAACGTCCATGTCGTTGAGGAGCTTATACAGCTATTGAGCTATTGGATCGGATGCGGAAATCATTGCCAACTTGCTCTAGACCGAAGATCTTACTTTTCTCTTGAATACTCGCAAGGCTGCTGCATCAGTGGTTAATAGGATCCATGCCTTTGCGCCATAAAGAAGCACGGGCAGGATGAGCGTCTTCTAGAGTATTGGTTTTGTCGTACGAGAGCAGTCTCTGCTACTCAATTGCCTATTGAGACCATAGTAGCACCTGTTGGCAAGAGTGATACTGCGCTTTATCTCCAGATTAACATCATTTTTGGTGGTAAAGGCGGAGCCTAGATAAATAAAGTAAAGTTACATACATACATGATTGGCCATTACAACCCTTCAGTCAGGATTACGGCCTAGCCTCCACTCATGTTGTGTGTGTTAATTTTATACGGGACCTACAGTTTAAAGTCGACAGCGAACCACACATTTTTGAAAAAATTTTCATGACAAGTCGCCGAAGAAATATTTTTTCATATTTCGTTTTAGATGTCTGACCGGGGAAAGTATAGTTATCGGACTTAATTTGAGATCCAATATGTCGCACGTCTCTACTTGTCTATAACATATACATCGTTTTGCCTTCATTTACTGCCAGACCCATTTTAGTAGACTCCCGTTCAATAGCACAAAAGGCAGCAGTAACATCTCGATTGGTACGCCTTATGATGTCAATGGCATGTCGTCAGCGTAGGCAAGCAACTGGACGTTTTTTTTTGAAAAATAGTGCCATTACGATGCACTCCCGCCTTTCGCAGAATACTTAAAGAGGTCGCATCTTAAGGGTTAGCCTTATCTGAAACTTTTGTCGAAATTTGTTACGAAAGTTGTTCCCAACAGTTAGGCAAAGGACTTCAAGAGGGATTATTTGGAGGGTTAAGACAACTTTTAGTTTTTCAAAATTCTAAAATGCTATTTACACGGCTGGAAATCTGTTAAATAAAAGTTGAGTCTGAGATTGTAAGTCAAGTGGCTTCAAATATTAAATACAAAAGTTTTGCTACCCCCCTAATTTAAAACCAAAAAAAGAGACTCAATTTGGAGTATTATTGCTGAGTATGCAAGTGTTTTAAATTGTCAATAATTTGTGTTGTGTGACAAGTTAATGACGAGCCTTTTTAAGCATATTTTTCCAAAGCACAACGCATTTTGCTGTTTCATATTTTTGATTTCATTTCATATGCAGCATATGCTGCAAATCCCACCAATATAATGTGGCTTCAATCATCCATTCAGTTGTGGAATAAAAAGCGGAACTAACGAACATAAACTTGACATTTAGTTAAACAAATAAACAAAAATTCCAGAAAAAATTTAAAAACAATTTCAGGAAAATAAACAAATCAAAGAGAGAAATATAAAGACATTGGAAAATGACAACCGAAGCATACATACCATAGAGCGGACGATAATTTTCTGTTTTTTTTTTTTTTTTTGGTTTTTGTTTTAAAAATCTAAACAAACATTTTACGGGAATATAAACAAACGGGGAATGACAGCATGTCATTCATTTCGTATACAAAACACAAAAATAAGGAGGTTTTATGATGATACTTAAGACTTATACTTATGGCTACTGTTGCCTGGGCCTGTAGAGGAAATATGTACACAGGATGACCTCACTCATTAGCTTCTGTCATTTTAATACAGACACAAATCGCGTAATTGTTTGTTTAGTTTTTAAAATGTTTTTTCAAATTCTTTTCTTCTTTTTTTTGTGTGTTTTGACTCAAACTTTTATTACCCAATGGACGGATATACGCTCAGACACTAATAAAGACTAAAATAGTCTTTGGGGACCTATTATAAGCGATAAAAAAAAATACGAATTAAATAAGAATTTTGTCTTACACTTGCGAACTACCATAAAAAAGGGTGTTGGTGGTGGTGCTTTAATAGGCATATAGGAAGGGGAAGTGGTTATTTAAGGTATTTTTTATACAGTTTAACTGGGTATGTTGTATTATGTAGAGCAAGTGGTGTTTAAATGTCAAAATCTTTGAAGTCTATTTGTTGTTTTTTTCTCTTTTCTATTCGATTTCAAATACAAAATATGCATGTTAATGTCTTTAAAATTGACACAAAACATTTGTTAGCGTGTCAAAATAATTGGAATAGTTTCTCATGTGACAATTTAAGTTAAACGGAATTATTCTCTTATTGAACCCCATCCCTTCCCTTGTAAATTAAAATTATTTGAAATTAAAAAAAAAAAATTGCTTTTCTTGTATCATCTTAGTGATTTGATTTCTTCTTATTTATTTGCCAAGTATTTTTTTTTTTTTTCGTTTTACAGGCCCTTTTATAGCCACAGTAAGCAACCGATTGATCTGTTATACAAATAAGTTAAACAAAATTCTTGGAAACTTTTGTATACAATTTTGCATAAAAAAAACCAGCAGAAATACACACAGAAATCAAAACCTCTATAAAAAAAACAGGTAAAATAAACAATCAATTGGTATTAAAAAGAAAAAAGAAATCAATTCTTGAAAACATTTGGAATACAATTTAAAAGAAAACATTGTGTTGATTTTTCTTTCTTTCTTTTGATCAGCCACAACCGCAATAACAAACGAACGAAAGGTGTGAAAAGATCGTATAATCGATAAAATCCAAAAGGGAATGCAAAATGTTGTACAACTTAAAAGAATTTTAATTAGAAAATTACTCAGATAACAATTGAACAAGAAACATTTCTCACAAGAATACCTACATATTTAGCCTTATAATAAATAAATTAATTGTACAAGGTACCAAACTCGAAGAGTATTCTGAAGAAAAGGTACAAAAATTAAATTTTATCAAGGAAAGTTGCTCTACGTACTGCCAACGATCGATTTTATAAAGTTTTGAAATAAAAAAACAGTACAAGGAATATAATTCCGGAAACAATTCTATGAAACAATTCAAACTTTAATTCACTGGTTTTGACCAACTCAGTAAGATGGTTCATACATACATACATACATACGTAGTCCCCACAGGCTTAATACTCTTGCACAAAGTCCCGACATGACTTCAAGGGAGTATTTAGGTGATAATTTGAAACAACGGTTAGGTAATCGCTAAACCTTAAACAAAAATCAAACTAAAAACTTGCTCATGGTGCCACCAGAAAACACTAAACAAAACCTGTACATTCAATTCCAAATGGGTTAAATGGAGTGCTTGACTTTAAGGAATATTCTACTAAATACAAGAGATAACATTTTCATATATTAGGCCTTTGAATTTTCAATTTACTCATCTGAAACTTTTCCTTATTTTTCTCTTGTTTTATGAAAAACATTAAAAAAATTTTCGTTTTATAATAAAACAGAAATAAATTAATAAAATAAATATATAAACTATAAATTGTTATACAAACTTTTGGCTAAAATTCATGAAGTTGCTAAAATATCTTGCCATACTAAGACTTTCGCTGTCCACTGTATGTTGTGTGTGTTAATTTTTACACATGAGTGATGGGACCTACAGTTTAAAGTCGACACCGAACGACAAATTTTCTGAGAAACTTTTCATGGCAGTTTTATTTACTCTCAGAGTTTTTGCCAGAAGCATGCTGACAGGAAGTCGCCCAAAAAAATATTCCGATTAGTTGGAGTTGTCTGATGTGGGGTTTGAATCGAGGCCTCACGTCTAAATGCCAACACACTACCTACTAGACTGCGGCGGCTTCAATGTCACTTAAAATTCGCAATTAGGTAGCACAGTAGTTGCCATTTCTATCTCTCAAGATCATCAATAAAAATACGTGGGATATGTGTCCTAAATAACTGACACCATGAGACAAAATTCTCTCTCAAACCAGTTGCACTCTTTGAATCAGTTTCAGGTGTATAGTACGTTCAAATCTGATGTACAATTGAAATACTAGACTTTATTGCCTTGAAATATGATGTTATTTTACTGTTATAGAGCCCTGTACATACATACCTTGATCTCAGAATTCTTATGAACAAATTGTCGTTCAGGTTTGAGCATGTTCCTTCAAACTGTCGTTCTGGTTTGAGCATTCTCCTTCAAATTATTGTTCTAGTTTGAGCATCTTCCTTCAAATTGGCGTTCTGGTTTGAGCATTTTCCTTCAAATTGTCGTTCTTGTTTAAGCTCCTCATGTCGACTGTTATCCAATGCCTTAAATTTTGTAGATCATCTCAGTAGACTTGAGTGTAACTCGTTACCTACACTTCTACAGTTTAACGGCGACTCCGAACTTTTTTTCTTTGTGGAAAGAATCGATTTAGATTTCTGTATCAAAACTGATACACATCTTTATGGTCATTTAAGGGTTTTCATAGTTGCTCAATATCTGTTGATGCCATTACGGCATTGGCATTTGATACTCGCCGTTCGTCGATAGTATTGCCGAGAAAGCAGACAGTGTCAACATCTTCAAGCATGGCACCATTCTGAATATTATATGGTCCCGCTGTCACTTTCTTTATCAGTACCCATCTCTTGCCAGGTGCAATATAGGTTATTCGGCTCTTCAATTTTTGTCAGCTTGACGGAGCTATCATCTATTGATATCAAGGATATAGCTTCGTTTATCAAACTTTCGGGCTGGTTTTCCAGCGTAGGATAGTTGTGCTTTTAATGTGCGGCTCTTGTGCTGACCAACTTTTTCTTCCCTGGTTTGGTAGAACTTGGTCAGTACAGGAACTGCGTTCACCTGTGGCGTCACAACGGGCCGCTATGCGTGCTCAAGTGAGCTTTTGGTATCAAGGCTACCACATCAACCTAACATAACCTGGTCCCGCTGTAGTTGCCGCCTACGTGTAAGAAACGTGTCATGACAACTGGCAAATGTAGTTGCAGTTGTACGGACCCTATCCAATTTCGCTTCAGGTTTCTTTAGTATTTTTCATCACAACATCAGAAGCGGTGTTTGTAAGAACCGCTTGCATAGAGCCTAGTGAATTTCACTTCAAGTTCCTGTAGCATTCTTCAACAGAACATTAAAAGGGACATTTGTAAATTGCTCACCCTATAACAAATGTTTGTTAAAATTTTTTATGCGTATCGTTTGACATGTGAAACAAAATTTTTGTAGTAAAAACTGAAAACAAAAGTTTCTTATTTAAAATCGAAATCCAATGAAATAAAAGCGATATTTGATATGTTCATATGAAAACCCCTAAAAACAAAAGAGAAATGATTTGTTTTAAAAACATTACAAATAAACTCTATTTTGTTTAAATATTGCACAATCAAATTGTAATACAACAAATAGAGAATGAAAGTAAAACAATTGTTTACGAATTTCTCAATTTGTTTTGATACATTTTCCATTTACACAACACCCCTATTTAAACAAAAATAAAAATGATTTTCATTTCATTAAAAATGTTTTTCGTTTACAAATATTATTGCACAATACATTGCAATACAATATTAAAACAAATATGTACGTACGGTATTCAGATTTCCATTTATTTTGATGACATTTGATACTTTTGTCACTCACATATGCTCTGATTTCATATGTCGAAGAATTATTGTTGATATGTATTGAAATATTAGAGAGTTTGGGGGATCGTTTTAGCAAAACTTATTTCCGATTTGTATGCTGTTTTCTAAATTCTTTGTTTTATCTGCTTTTCTTAGCAGCAGTTTTGAATCAAACACTGATTTGTAATTCTATTAATATTTGCAAGATTTTAAGTTGTATAGTTTTAGAGAATATTGCATTGTTTTCTATTAAAATAGGGGATTTCATTTTAGATTTACGTTAAAAAAAAGAGTGACAAAATTTCATTTGTATTTAAATAAATAAATTTGTAAAGAGGGCATTATGTCAATAAGAAATAATTGAAATGGATATACAATTCATATATCAAATGTTAAGAGAAGAAAACGAAATAATAATCACTGAAAACCAAGCAAAAATTGCCCTACACTCACTAAATAAACTTTTGTATGAAGACGCTGTGGTCTAGTAGGTAGTGTGTTGGCTTATTAGACGTGAGGTCTCGGTTCAAACCTCTGGTCAGGCATCTCCAACTAAACGAAATAAGGAAAAAATATTTCTTCAGCAACTTACTCTCAGCAGTTTTCTGGCAAAAACTCTGAGAGTAAATAAAACTGCCCTGTAAAAGTTTCTCAAAAATCTGTCGACTCACGTATAAAATTAACGCACAGAAGATCAGAAACTAGGTTGTAATCCTGACTAAAGTATTGTAACCAGTTATGTACATATGTATGTATGCACTTATATAGTTTTCTGGTAGGCACTTCCCCAAGGAGGCTGATCAACTTTATTACTTAAGTATTTGAAGAGTTTTCCCTTTACTCATGTAGATGAGGTTTTAAAAATCTCTCTTCTTAGAGCGATATGTCTCTCTACTGGATGGAGAGACAGGTCAGGTTAGGTTAGCTCTGGTGTTTTATACTTTTTTTTTTAAGAATACTATTGAGCATGTATTTTGATCTTTTTTTGCTATTTCTAGCAAAGGAAGCATCTCCTTTAGTTCCTATTAGTTTTAAAAACAATTTTAGGTACATTCAATAAACTTTCCTCTATATTGGGTAAAAGTCCCGGTAGTCTAGTAGGTAGTGTGTTGACTTATTGAACGTGAGGCCTCGGTTCAAACCCCAGGTCAGATATCAAATCGGAAATACGAAGAAATATTTCTTAAAAATATCGCCGTAGTCTAGTAGGTAGTGTGTTGGTTTATTAGACTGAAGGCCCGAGTTCGAATCCCAGGTCAGACATCAAAACGAAAATATGAAAATATTTCTTCGGCGACTTCCTCTCAGCAGATTTCTCTCAAAAACTCTGAGAGTAAATAAAATTGCCATGAAAAGCTTCTTTAAAAAAACCGTCGTTCGGAGTCGACTTTAAACTGTAGGTCCCGCCACTCATGTATAAAATTAACGCACACAACATAAGTGGTGTGAGAAGCTAGGTCGTAATCCTGACTGAAGGGTTGTAATGACCAATTATGTATGTATGTATTTCTTCAAAAACTCAGAGAATAAATAAAATTGCAATGGAGAGTTTATCAAAAAATCTGTCGTTCGAAGGTAGATCCCGCCACTCATATAACACACCCAACATAAGTGGTGTAAGAAGCTAGGACGTAATTCTAACTGAATGTGTCTATTGGATATTGAGATTTAATGTCAAATCCGGCTCAGTCTGTCCATGAGGGGACGGGGTAGCCCTTTGCCATCGCTTGTAAAAAATATATGTATATTTGGTGATCTCTATTATCATGTAGCTCCTACAGCATGCTGTACTCAAGTAATCTTAGTCTGTCAATGTTTAGTCCCTTACGTTACGCTCAGCACAAGTCCTTAGCTACGCTGCTAGCAATAATTAATACATCACAATAGAAAAATTATAATATTATTGCTTATAAAACTGTTATCTACTATTCCCGAATCGCTTCTGTTCTTCATCTGTAGGCCTGTTTACTCTTCTATGTCATCTTCTGAAAAACTCATTAAAAATTTCGTTGTTTTTTTTTTTTTCTTTTGTTGCTTATTTGCTTCGTTTTTCGTTAAATCTTTGATTATTTCTTCTTTTACATTTAATCTTAAATTACTTCCTGTACTATTTCAATATTGAGTAATTTGTTAAGCATCACTGCTAATTTTAAATTACAACGGCACTGTGTACTGTACAGACGCCAAAATCGTATGGAAATGTAAAGGAAAGGAAAGGAAATCCATTTCAAAGATCTTTGCGTTCATTTAAATGCTAACGATGCAATATTTCCTTCAGCAGTTTCAAAAAAGCAACGACAACAACAACAACACAGGGAAATAATCAAAATAGCAAAATAAGCAGGAAAAATTTTTAAGAGAAAAACAAGAAAATAAAAAAAAACAGAGAAAACATTAAGACTAATAATAAGACGATCTCGCCTATTTTTCTTGCCTTAAAAATATATTGTATGTGATAGAAAAAGAAAAAAAAAACTATAAAAATGACTAGAGGTCTTTATGTAGTAAAAAGCATTCATTTTACTTCTGCTGTAATAATGCCTACAGATCACAAGTGTATTCAGCCGTGCAAGAAGAAAAAAATTATCTGCGTTTGATAACGACTCCCTCACTTTGCCTGGTTAGTCTGTTTAACAAAATGATTATTGTTCTTGACTGTTGATATCTTTATTAGGAATAGGAATTCGAATGAAATTAAAAGGAATTTAAATATGATATTCTACATTAAATTTTTATATTTTAGTTGGAAATTCTAAATCGTATTCATAGGTTGGGAAAATGGCCCGTTTTTCAATTACAATTAAAATAAAAAAATTCTTTAAAATGTGTAACAATATGGGATTCATACCTATAACGTATCTCTTACACCTGATTAGTTTCTTTTATAATTTTTATGGCCGTTTGGAAGGCAATTATCACACAATTATTCTCAATAAAGTGCCGTTTCTTTTCCAAAATCGCTTCGATTGCTTCGATTGAAGCTTATTTAGAAGATGTTCTATCGATTTCAATCTGTTTAATTTTTTTCTTTAAAAAAAAGCCAAAGCAAATGCTAATATTAAGTCGCCGTAGTCTAGTAGGTATTGTATATCGAAACGAAAATATGGAAAAAAAATATTTCTTTGGACGACTGCCTCTCAGCAGATTTCTGGCAAGAACTCTGAGAGTAAATAAAAAAATTGCCATCAAAAGTTTCATAAAAATCTGTCATTCGTTCTGTAGGTCCCATTATTCATGTATAAAATTAACACACACAACATGAGTGGTGTGAGAAGCTAGGTTGTCATCCTGACTGAAGGGTTGTAATGACCAATTATGTATGTATACAAAGCCTATTCATAAAAGCTTTTATATTATTCCAGTGTCAATGAACTTAGCGGTGCTAACGGTTAGACCCATGTTCTCTAATTTCTTTCCCTCCATTATAGCTAACTTAACATAACATTTTTATACTCTATGTTAAGTATTCGAGTGAAATAAAATTTTAGTTTTTCTTACAAGCAATTACCAAGAGTTGTCTTACATTTTGTTAAAGCCAATTAAGTAGTCTAATTTGTGTTATGGTGGGGACCATAATATACACGTATAATCATTTTATTATTTGTTGTAATTTTAGCTCACGTTTTACCATTTAAAGTCGCAACAACAACAGAAAAATAGTCTTAAATTGTAGCGCCTTTTTTGTTTTTGTTTTATGCATGTTTTATGTGTACAAATAACATTCATCTTCTAATTTTAAACAATTTATGTTTTAAATGATTTTCTTTAAATCATCAAACAATTTACCTTTTTTTTTGTGAAATAATTATACACTTGTTGCCATCATGTAACATTTTTATACTAAATCTTACACTCTCTTTCTATGTCCGTCCCAGTCAGTCTCCATACCCTCCACTGCAATATCTTCCTTGGCCAGGTGCTTATAACACAGAGCACAAGTGCAGGTCTGCTTAACAGCCATCAACTAAAAACGTTTTCGTTTGTTAGTCTGTTCGAAAGAAAAAAAATCTTAATGATGCCCACATTTTATATTAAAAGCCACCACAAAATATAAAAAATAAAATGGAAATAAAGAGTGCATTAGTTTCAGTTTTTTTTTTTCATTTTATTTTAAAGCATGAAGTCGTATTTAATTTAACAAGATGTTTAAATCTTGTTAACTTCATATTATGATACGTTAGTGTGGTATTTTAGATGATTTCTTTCTGTATTTTTTTTCTAATTTTTTTTTCTACTTCTTCTGCTTAATAAATTAGAGTTCATTATGGAAATAAAAAAATAGAAAAAATAAACTCTGCAGCTGTTATTATTGTTTGCAAGCATATTTTTTTTGTACTCTACACAGCAGTTAGTTAGTAAGTCCCCCCCAAAAGTACATGAAATTTATAACAACAACAACAACAGCAGCAGCAAAATGTATTTTTCAAATGAAAATTGAAAAAAATTACTAGACTCCCATGCTAAAGCACAAGAAAAAAAAACTGAAAATTGAATAAAGCAATGGTTGAAGCAATGGTTGTTGCCTTAACTAAGCAAAGCGGTATGATCAATCAAATCTAAGCGTTGGTTTTGGGGGCTTTCATTAATTCCAATACAGAAACTAAAATGTTACATTGGAAAGGCAAAAGACCAAGCCAGATATAAACAAACATGATTATTTGTTTAATGAAATTTAATTATTGTTTTATGTGTGCGCAAAAAAAAAAAACTAGTTTAAATTACAACAAGTCTTTTAATTAAACCAAAAGAAAAAAATAAAATAAATAAAATGTAAATGACAATCATATAAATAAATATGTTCACATTTAATTTATAAGACTTTAATAAAAAAAAAATAACAATTTGTAGTAAAAAAAAAACAGAAATATGCCCTATAGCATAGGGCATCAACAACAGCCGTTTTCCATGAACGAACTCGATATGGTCTATAATTCCTAATTTATTCCATAACAAACGTAAAGATTTCCCAAACACTGGCGAAGAAAACAAACACACCACGTCGTCTGGAGCAGGAAATGGCATAGTTTTCATCATCACGTTGAAGTACAGGCCTAATCTACTGTCGTTTCCTGAATGTATTTCGGATAATATATTCAGTTGAATAGTTGTACGCAGTAGATCCACGTTTGATTTTAACCAAATCCAGAATCTACTTAAAATATGTAATTTGCCACACATGTAGATTGTATGTTTAAATTATATACTCAGGGGATAACAAATAAGGTAAAGTGGCGAACACTCTTAAAGAAAGAGGTCCCACTTAGGCCAGTATTTAAGCCCTTTTCGATAAAAATGGCTTCAGGCTTGTGAGCATTTTAAAATAGCTGCTTAACTGCCCTCTAAAAAAATGAGTTTATTCGATTGCTTCTCAACTACTAATTAAAAATGTGAATAATTTCAACAATTAGAGTTGGCTCTCCATTTAAATTAATTCATTATAAAATCATTGTAGCCTGACTCAAATTACGATGAAGAATTAAAGGAAGAGGCTCCACTTCGGCCAGCATTTAAGCAAATTGAGATAGAGATGGCTTCTGCCTTGTCTTCTGTTTTTCAATAAATCTTTCGTCTTTTACTCAGGAGTTGGCTTCTAATAAAGCAGGTGGGGAGTATTTTGTGGATTTGAATCTATAAATAATGTATTGTGTACGCAATTTAAAAAAGTTGCATTTAGAACGGATAGCGTAACTTTTTCACGTGATTTGATTTTTTTTCTTTTTTTTGAGAAATTCTTTGTTTCGGATAGTGTCACCATTCTGCCTATGATTGTGCAGATTATTTGACTCAAAAGATTTCATTAGATGGTAGTAATTCCATTAGAACAATGGTGCTCTGGGTTCAATCACCTTAGAAAGCCGAACAAAAGTCAGACCATCTTCTTTGCATTTATATTTATGGCTCGAGTGTATTGTCAATGTTATCTTAGTTTAAATAGCTGCTAAGGTAAGATTTAACTATCCTTAGCTTTTCCAAAATGTATGTCACATTGTGTACAAAAGTAAAATGATATCAAAATGGCATCCACCGAATAAAATCCTTCCAAGTGCTCATGGAAATCTCAACCAATGTCTAGCACAGGGTCCGCCAAATAACTTTTTTTTTTTTTTGAAAATGCTTTAAAAAAAACTACTGAATATTTTCTCAAATTTCTTTTTTTATTTGAAAGTACTATCCTTCCGGTTAATAATGGAAAATAATTTCATTCAAATGGCTGCCTCGGCTGGCCATGCAGTAGCCTACACGATCGGCCCAATTTTTAAGCACATTATCGATTGTGTGCAGCTGTATTTCACCAATGGCTTCACGAATATTGTCCTTTAAAGCGTCAATTGTCTCTGGCTTGTCGGCGTAACACTTATCTTTGACGGCACCCCACAAATAATAGTCCAACGGTGTCAAATTGCAGCTCCGAGGTGGCCAGACGACAACAGCTTTGCGGCTGATAATGCGATCTTCTAAAACAGGGCGCAAAACATCGTCTGTGTGGCACGTAGCGCCGTCTTTTTGAAACCAAGTGTTGCCAATATCCTCCTCTTCAATTTTTGTGAACAAAAATTTGTTCAACATGGCCCGATAACGATCGCCATTGACTGTAACGGCCACTCCTTGCTCATTTTCGAAGAAAAATGGCCCAATTATGCCTCTGGACCAAAATCCGCACCAAACAGTGACTCGTTTTGGATGCTTCGGCTTTTCAATGTATGCGTGAGGGTTTTCTGTGCCCCAAATGCGACAATTTTGCTTGTTTATATACCCGCCAAGATCAAAATGAGCTTCATCTGAAGAGATGATTTTTATGCCAAAATCGGCATCTTCTGTAAGTCGATCGCAGGCTCACTTAGCGTTAGTTGTTCAAGCGTATACATAACCATATTCGTTCAGCGGAAAGATAAAACTAATTATCTGTCAAATCAGACATGAGCTAAGTGTTACCATTCACGAAATAAGCACTAGTTAAAAAAAACGTTAGATGGCGGACCCGATTTAAGGCATTAACCCACTGGGCAGAATTTTATAAAAATAATATGTAAATATATAATTGGGGACAATAATACTCTTTTTTGCCTGGAATCCTTTTGACAGCAATCACATCACAGAGTTGTAGGCTACTCACATCGCAGTAAAGGTGTTACTTTACCTGTACTTGTCCCGACAGCTTCATGTTTTGGAGTTTTTCTCAAAGTCGAATGCTAAATATGCTATGTGAAGTGTTGTCTGACTCCCTAAATGCTATGATGTTAAGGAATATTTTTAATAGATTTGTAGCATTTGAAATAGTGATTTAAAACAAAATTCAATAACCTTTAATGAATCAATTTAGATGTCAATAGAAATTCTTTTCCCTCATATAAGTTGCTATACGTCTAGTCATGCAAGTACTTTAATCCCTGTTATGTTTACAGTGCCAAAACACTTGTTACATTTCCTGTACTTTTTTTTGTTTTTGCTTTTTAAATATTAGTTTTTATTATTTAAATACATTAAAGAAAATTAAAAAGACCATGTTTTTCTAGTACATCTTTCACGCTTGATTTTATGGCACTTTACTAACAAAGTACCATGTGGTTGGCCATTATCAAAGAAACACAATTTTACGAAAAAAGAAATTCTTTTGTAAACAAAACTGTTCACAAAGGTCACTTACAGTAGCTGATCTAAAATGTTTTTTTTTTTTTTTGTTTTAAAATTTATATAGAAAAAAGAAAAAGATTTATAAACTTCGCCTGTTACAAAGTCATTATTCATTATTTTTTATGACAATATTTTAAGTTTTTTTCTTCTTTTTTTTTCTAAATTTGTTTCTTCTCATTTTGCTGTTCAACGCAAATTTCAACAATTTATGGAAAATTTTTAAATATTTTTTATTGTTGCTTTTTATGTAAACCAAAGAAATATTAAAAATTGTTTCCAAAACAAATTTTTATTTGTGGTGACAGTTTTATTAACTGACCAGAAAAAATATGCGTTTTTGAAAAAAGCTTTTTAGTTTAGAAACTCAAGAATGTTTCTCTTTTTTTGAACAATAAAAACTTTTTATTTAAAATGATGATGACGACTATGGTGACGACAAAGATGATGATGGATTCACTTGTAGGGGTCAGCACAAAAGGTTAACACAAATAATGGGGGGACTGGAAAAAAGAGATACATTGTAGGCAGGGGAATGTTTTAAAATAAATTCCTTGGAATTATGCCTCATGTAGTGTATTAGAGATCACAAATGCGTTCTTATCTTCAAGAATAGTAGGCTGTTTTCATATATGTTTTTGGTATAATAAGTCTTGAAAAATAACGTAGTTTGTGTAGCAATTTATAAATGCCTAAGGACGTCTCCTATACAATAGTAGAAATGTGTGAAAAGTACTTTAAGATGCTTACGAGTATGCCTTCGCGTCTACAATATCGCGCAGATTGTGGACTAGTTCATCTGGTGTAATATGGTTACAGTTACAAGGATTATAAGTAGATATACATAGGGAAACGGATTATGGCTTTATTTGACGAAATCGTATGAATTTTATTCCATTTACACTACTTAAGTAACACTTTTCCACCATGACAGAGGCTGAGGATTTGACGTACAATATTACTTTGAAAGAAATTGCAGCGATATGGCCTTGTAGTCGTTAAGAGTAAAGGCATAAAGATATTCGATCAATGACTACCTTGACGTACAGTGTATATCGAGAAAGTATTGTTACGTTTTTACCTTTTAAATACGTTTAAAATATGAGCTCGTAGATCGTAAATAAAATAAAAAGAAATCTGCGTTTAGTTTTAATTAAAATTCTTTATTATCTGCACAATTCTGTGTGCCAATGTTCACAACTTTATGTAAACAACAAAAATTCCTTTGTTTGTTATTCCTCTGCTTATACCCTTTGCATAAACAATAACAATTACTACACATTTGTTCGACAGATCTTTGTAACGGATATTTTCAATCCACGATTACTCTTTTCAAACGCACCGCGTCTTCACACAGGACTGACTGAACTTTAATTAACTCAGTTGCCTGCTTCGTAAACAGTTTGATGAATGTTCTTGAAGGCGAATGTTCGTGGGTTCGCCATCGCGAGATTTGTATTTGTATTGGATTTGTTGATTGTTTAGAAATAATATTTTCTAATAAACTTTCTTATTTGTTTTTAAATTTGTAGAGAATTCCTTTGCTTTATTTAAATTACATTCGATTATAAGCAAATCCTGTATCCTTCTAAGGATATGAAAGTTTCCAAAGTGAAATTAAGTAATTGTTTTACTCTCCTTAATGCCTGTCTTAAACCTGTCATAAAAATTTTATTTCTTAAGTAAAGCAGCCTGTTAATCAAGATGTACTTGCTGTAACATAAAATTTAAAGAAAAAATCCTTTAATTCGGTTACCTTTAGTATGGTATAACGAAAAACGAACGAAAAAAATTAACTTTTTAAGTAAATTTTTATTATTTTTCAAAGATTTTTTCCAAAAATAAAAACAACAACGAGAAAAGAAAAACCTTTTTAAGGTTGTTTTATGATTATTTTCTTTAAGGATTATTATAGATTTTCTCTCTCTGTTCACTCGTTGCTGGCAAAAACTAAGAAAATCTGTTTTATTTTTATAAGAAACGCACATAAAGTGCGTATTTAAATACATGTGTGTACGTACATAAGTGTGGGTGTATGTGTAATTGTGTTATTTTAAAAAGTGTGAAAAATTCCTTTACAATACCCAGCCAGGATATCATACCTTGCTCTTCATACACTTCCGATTTGTTGTTGCAGGCACAGCCATTGAACTACGCTTAACAATATTGAGTTAAAAGCATCTTCCTTTTTATTTGTGAAGATTCCTTGTTGTTCTTGATGTTCATGTACACCTACACTTATATATTGTTAAGGATATGCAGAAGGATATGTATGAAGTATGTTTAACCATCTTGATGTGTTTGTTGTTTTCTTTATTTCATATCTCTTACTCCCCCTACATTTTTTTGTGATTCTTAAGGCTGTGCTCGTGTTTTCTTTCTTTCGTTTTATCCTTGAAATGCTTTGGCACAGTGTTGAAAAATTCAGTGCTTTAGTACCTTTTTCAGTACTTTTTCATTTTAAAAATACCGCAGTACCCCCGCGGCACTTTTAGTACTTTTTTATTATTACATATTTTATGTCTTGTGCTTTTCAACTATTAATTAGTGTTTTTCACGGGAATTCCCGGGACGGGAATTTTACAGTTGTTGTACAGGAAGGCATGATGGTGTTGATTTATATGAAAATCTTCTGATCCGACTGGGCCGAGTTTCGTACGAACATAACCTCAACATCTGTCATCGTCCGTGAATGCTAAGAACTTCTTAATTCCTGATGAACTGACCAAGACTGGTACAGAGTTCATAACCAGCAACACAGATTGTATCAGTTAAACTGGGCATTTTATAGTTCTTGTGCAATGAGGCTTACGTTTGTTGTTATATGATTCTTTCAAGTTTCCGCTGCAATTCGTATTTAAGAGAAAAATTTAAGAGAAATTTGAAAAGACAATTTTGCTTTCGCAAAGACAATTTTGCTTTTGCAAAGACAATTTTGCTTCTGCAAAGGCAATTTTTCTTTTGCAAAGACACTTTTGCTTTTGCAAAGACAATTTTGCTTCTGCAAAGAGAATTGCTTTTGCAAAGACAATGGAAAAATAATAAATTTTTTCCGAATGCTTCAAAACACTCAATTATTTTATATGCAGAACAAATTTATAAACGTCTTTTTACGGAAAAAAATATAGAATTAGAAGAAATAGAAAGCAACGATAATGATATTTTAGAAGATAAAAATTTTGAGAACATTTTAAACGATGCAATAAATAACATTAGTGAAATATCTACATCAAACACGGTTCGATAAAAAAAGACTTAACATTTTTTGGAGAATCTGGTAAGCAAACGGAAAACATAAAAAATCTTTAAGAGGCCTTGTTAACTATTAAGCCAACATCTGTTGAAAGCGAGAGAGTTTCCTCTCTACTACTTTTATTTTGTAAATGAGGAACATGAATATGTCGTTAGTTTTACTGTTCCATGCCGTATGTGTATTAAATATAAATAAATAAATACATAGTCTAGTAGCTAGTGTGCGGGCTTACTAGACGTGAGCCCACGGTCCAAACCCAATGTCAGACATCTCTATCAAAACGAAATATGAAAAAATATTTGCAAAAAAGTACTCTTTCTGTTATAGTCGAGTACTATTTCAAAATTTCAGTTTTGCAACACTGCTTTGGCATATGCAAACATATCCTTGTAAAGCAATTGAATTTGGTTAGTGAGAGCATAAATACACGGAGAGAGCCAGAGAGAGAGAGAGAGAGTTGTTTGTTATTTAAAGATGTTTTTTTTATCATATTTTCTTTAAGGATAATCCCAAACATTAACTTGCGTTAGAGCAGTGAACAAAAAGGCAAAGTTGAAATCACATTAAAACTGATTTCTACTGCAAACACATGCCCAGAGAATCCAGATTTTTTATGTAAACATCTACAGGCGTGAAATATTTTTTTTCTTCTTTACGGTTTATAAAAATAAAATAAAAAATCGTGTTTATTTATAAAACAACGCCTTGACTTTGAAGATGAAATGAAAAACAACATAAGAGTCAGGTGTTAAAAGTAACACAATCATACGAGACGCTGCTGTACTAAAACCACCAAAAAAATGGAAAAAAAACCTTCAGATTCAAATTTCCTAATGCTTGGCTTAGCCAGCAATTCACAACACGAGAGACAGAGAAAAAAACGAAGATAAACTTTAAAAACCATCAAATATTGTTGGAAAAACATTAAAATCCTTGTAGATTAAGGATATGAAATGTGTATTTTGAAGAGTATATTTGAAGGAGCAGAAAAAAGTGAAACAAATAAACAAAGAAATGCAAACAAAAATAATTGAAAGATTTATGGTTGGTTTTCCATACAAAATTTTAGTGAAATTTTAATGCACAAATGGTCCACAAAAGTTATTCTTAAACTTGTGTAGTACAAGTCAGAGATCAGCAATGAATCGTATCAGAAATCAGTATCAGAAATTATGAGTATGATTCGATACTACTCATTGCTGATCTCTGGTACAAATAAGCTTTTCCTAGATTAGAGTAACAAAACTTGTTGCAAAACTGAAGAGTTACACTCATATTGAAATTTTTCTTTCTTTAAATAAAATTTTATTGATACAAACATACACGCTTTCCTAATCAAATTTCTATAAATGGCTGCTCTTTTGACACAAAATAAAAAATTTATTTATTTGAGTAACCGCAAATAATATTTCATCATGTCACTTGTAACGTCTTATGCCTGCTCTTATAAGTTCGTGCTTTTTTTCCATAAATAAAAAAGAAATTTTTGTATTCAACTCCTACAAAAAAAGAAATAAAATTTTCAGAAGACAAATTATATGGTGATCCGAAAAACATGTGTTTACCTTCAAAATATTTGTGTACGTTTAACGTTAAACAGAAATCAATTTATTTTAAATCTTTTTCGAAAAGATTTACACAAAATTATTTAACTAAAGAAACTAAAAAAAAGTTCAGACATAAAAACAACCTCAGCACATCACATCAAATTAAATTCGTATATAAAAAAAAAATTTAAATAAAATTTTTAAACACCAAAAAAAAATATAGAAAAACATGAAAGCCAAGCAAAGAGCACTTTGCTTGATTAATGTTTGTCAACTAAAAGTTTATAAATTTTAGTTTTATTTCCATCACATTTTACAATATTAAATACCACCAGCTACACAATAAATTTTCTTTCTTTCAAAACAAAAAAAATCCCAGTCTAGCATTGGAAACAGTGTAATAATAGAGTCGAAACAAAAATAAATCGTAGACAAGTGCCTGTCTATGCCGGTATGAACGAAATAAAAGAATCCAAAATTGTGTGGGGGCTTAATACACATGCTTTCAATGATTAAAAATTATAATGGCCTGGAGACATTCGATATTTAAAGTTTTGAGACACAATTCGTCAACGACTACATCAAGTGACATTATCATCAATTAAAATTGTATTAAAACATCTCCAAAATGCTACACATTTCAAGAGGAAATCACACTTGATATGCTACAAAGCAATTAATAATGGATTGGAAGAGATTTTCGATCATTTAATCATTTATTGAATAAAAGAAATCCACAAAAAAAAACACAAAAAACAACAACAAAAACAAAAGAAATAACAGCTAAATTATCGATATCAAGTGGTGATCATTGTTTTCTTGAAATAAAAAAATAATATTTAAACGTGCGGGGGAAGGAAGGGGGATTTTAAAAAAATATTTCAAAATACGCAATACTTCGCTATAATTTCAATGGATTGTAGACGTATTACAATTTTTCAAATATATTATATTTATAACTATAATAGAGGGCATATGAAGGATATTGATAGTCGCCGTAGTCTAGTAGCTAGTGTGTTGGCTTATTAGACGTGAGGCCACCGTTCAAACCCCAGGTGAAAAAAGTATTTCTTCGGCATAATTTCACACGTAGTACTAGTCTCTTTTGCAGAGCACCTCCGTTTGTGGTCGATTGGCCAGTAGAAAGCACAATTCATTACAGATAGAAGTCGTTCCTTAGCCGTTCTATTCGTATGTGGAACACTCTAACCGCAGAAATTTTTCCTCTCACATACAACACAGGTTTAAATCTAACGCCCAGAAACACTACTCCCTTTTTGCTCCCCCCTCCCCACAACATCGTTTAATAGATTCCTCGTTTAAATGGTTCCTGATGAAAAAAAAGTCCAGTAAAGTTTGCCACAACTGTAATTAGCATACTCATTCACAGTATGAGCAAACTTTTTGTGCGCTTTCTATCCAGCATTGATCAGATTTATTGTGTTATCCTGCCCGTATGAAGTTGCCGTGGTATAGTACGTAGTGTGTTGGCTTGTTAGACGTCGCCACGTTCAGGCCATGGCCACGGTTCAAACCTCAGATCAGACATATTAAGCAAAACGAAATATGAAAACATATTTCTTCGGCGACTTCCTCTCAGCAGATTTCTGCAAAAACTCTCGAAAGTAAATAAAATTGTCATGAAATGTTTCTCTAAATATATCGTTCGAAATCGACTTTAAACTGTAGATCCTAACACTCATGTTAAAATTTAACACACAAAATTAATACAACAGCTAGGCTGTAATCCTGTATGTATGTATGATCATATCGGTCAACTGTTGCAAGAATCAGGTGAACTAGTATTGAAGGGAACGTTTAAACCATTCATGAATCATTGAAACAGTTACTGAGACTGGCAGTTTAGCTCTTTTAAGAAATTATAATTGGGCAATTCACACAAGCCGTTGTATCGTTGTATTGAGTGTATTGTTGGACGATTATACAACAGTGTATGCTTGTTGTTGATAATTTTCATGTAAAAATCCGATACACTTATACACATTTTTTTCATATGTTTTTAAAAGTTGTATTGGTTTCGTGCTATCAAATTGTGTGAATGAAAAAAATGTGTATATGTTTTTATATGTTTATCAAATTGTTTGAATGCCAATAAAATACATATGGAACACGAAATACACAATATAGCATAGTATTGAGCGTTCGCAAACAACCAAATGTATTCAATACAACATACACGATACAAAGTCGTGTGAATTGCCCAAATGTTTTAACATACTTTCAGAATATGTTTGTAATTATTTTATTACACGTCTATGCAAACATTCGCATTTTAATTGTTTTTTTTTTCGATTTACATTTATTACCACACTTCGAAATCTAAGCTACCATAAGACAGGCCAATTAAAAATTAATCAAAATAAATCTTTTGTATACAACAGAAAAATAATAATAAAAAAAATTATGAATTTCATAACAAAAGGCAACCATGCCAAGTCTTAAAAAATTTAAAAAAAAAATATTTTGAAAAGCTCCCCTTAAGCCAAAAACATTAACAAAAAATAAAACTCGTTCACAAAGAAGCTCACATGGTAAGCAGGCTTAAATACTGCCTTAAAACTCACACATCATTTTTTGTTTTGTTTTTTTACAATTCATTTTACAAAAATAATAAAAAAAAATAGAATAGGAGAACCAGGCCAATAGTGAAATATTGAAAGGTTTTCATTTCAACAAAACAATTTCAATTACTAATTCCAATACAACACGCACCATGAAAACCAAAAAATTCTATTTCGAATTGAAAAAAAACTATGTATGTGCGTGAGACGTCAATAAAAAATAATAAAAAATAAAGAAAAAATATTTGTAAGGCGACCATTACAAGACACTATTGGGGAATGAATAAAAAGAGAACCTCAAGGCAATTCATATTATAAAATATTTAAAGCGTTAATAAAAGAAAAAATAAAACAATAAATGATATCCACTCTATATATTGTATATGAATTGTTTAAACCTTAAAGCATAAAAAATCAATAGAAATTTATATTTTTATTACCCAAAAAAATTAAAAAAATAAAATTCTATTCAAAATTCTTTTTAACGATCAACAATTATGGATCATGGTAGCCATTGTGTTGCTTGTATGCATGATTTTAAAAATTAAATAAGAAAACAAAATTATGATAAATTATTTACAGGCTACTAATGATAATTGTTAACCAAATTCATTTTCAATTTACAGTTCTTTACTTCACTTTGCTTATAAAAAATTAAATTTCTGAAATTTCTATTTGAATGGAGAGACCTATTCAATAAGACTTAGGCAGTACCACTAAAAACCATTAGATGTGTCAATGTGAAAAGAGCTCACTTTCACTCTAAATGGGCCTTAACAAACCGTTTATAGGATTTCGGTTTGCCTTCGTACTCACTTCGTGCTCCCTAATCGATGGCAGAGTTTTTTCGATTTGCTCAGTCTTGGGCATATGAACGCTTCACCACTAAAAACCAGTCTGTATGTTTTTCTCTCTTAAATGACCCCCTTTGTAGGATTTCGGTTTGCCTTAGTACTACTTTTGTGTCTTTTCCTGTTGGTCACACTAATCGATTTTACGAATTGCTCTTCTAACGCAGACTTTACTCCACCATCCGTATTCCATTTACATCAAATACTCATTCTGCTGGAACATCCTCTTCAACCCGAGCAAGTCAGCATAGCCGTTGGACGGTAGTACGAACAATTATGTCTTTGACATGTTATTGTTGACCCCAATGTTGAAACCATATCCAAAATGCATAGGAAAACTGTCTTGAAAACTCCCAACTTAGCTGTTTCGTTACATTCCATCCCACATAAAAGCACAAGAAGGATGTGTGTCTCTTTTCAAGAACATTAGTAGCAACACACCTGAGCAGTCTCCGCTATTCAGTTGCCTATTGAGGCCATTCTAGCACCTGTTGGCATGTGTGAATCTGCGTTTGAGCTCCAAAGAACTCTTTTTCGCTGATAATCTCTCAGCCAAGTTTAATAAATTGCTTAACAAAATCAAAATTATATATGCCGGCCATAATCTAGAATCTGATACGTCCTCCGTTTCTATTTATTGACAACATGTGCTTCGTTTTGCCTTCATTTATTGCCATAACTATCCTGGCAGGCTCCCGTTCTATACTACTGGAGGCAGCCGTGACTTCTGGCACGTCAAGCAGTGACTTCGGGCTTGACATACACAATGATTTAGATTTAGTCGACTATGACTTAGTTGCAGGTGTTGTTCTACATCATACTGTACAGCCTTATCGGTTAACGGGAATTTCGATTTTAGACATTGAGGCTGAAATGTGATCGCTTATCAGGCTATTGAATGCTTCCTTATACATGACATACATAATTGATCATTAAAACCTTTCAGTCAGGATTACGATCTAGATTCTCACACCACTTATGTTATGTTTGTTAATTGTACACATGAGTAGCGGGACCTGCAGTTTAAAGTCGACTCCGAACTAAAGATTTTTGAGAAACTTTTCATGGCAATTTTATTTCACTTAGAATTTTTTTTCAGAAATCTGCAGAGAGGAAGTCGCCCAAGAAATATTTTCAAATATTTCATATTGTTGGAGATGTCTGATCTGGGCTTTGAAACGTGGCCTCACGTCTAACAAGCCATCACACTACCTGCTAGACTACGGCGACTTCGAAGCAACTTAGACTCCTAATATTGATTGAAGTCGCCGAAGAAATATTTTCAAATATTTCATATTGTTGGAGATGTCTGACCTGGGGTTTGAACAGTGGTCTCACGTCTAATAAGCCAACACACTACATACTTCCTTATATTGGACAAAAAACTGTTGCCTATGCAATTGATTTTCGTGAGTTTTTTCCGGAGTGTGATGTAGTAATCTATGATGGATAAGGGCTAATCAGTGCCTTTGGAAATAGAACAAGTCGTTCATACTCTCAAATCTAACGAGACTTCTACGTAAGACTTCAAACTCTAAGGCTTTCAGAATACATTTTTCCTTTGGGTGCTTGGTTTTGACTCGTTAACGTTAATAAATTTTTTTGTTCATAGTTTCCTACCTTAGGGCTTATAAATCTTCCTCTAAGGAAACTCAAATTAGGTGCATATGCTGTCGTCCACTCCAACATAACAGCGAGTTGGCCTGTTTTTTTTAAACAAAATTCTTTAAGGCATTAATGTCGCCAAAGTGGCGATTTTTAAATTCAAAACAACATTTTTCTTTACAAAAAATTCCTTAAAGAAATTTACCATGAATTAGACACAAACAATAAACGGAGCCAAAGATTTTTGTTTTGTTTTCCTACGATTTCTAGTTAAACATTTGGTGGGGCAAACCAATAATAACAAATGATTGGAATATTAAAAAGGCCATCCATATGAGGCAAAAGAAAAACCGAAAGCTACCAATAAAAACCATGTGATTATAAATGCAAAAACCATAACAACAATCAGAAAAAGTTATGGTTTTATTAAGAGGCTCCTTTTAATAATGACGGTTAAAATCAAAAACTAATAGTGGAGTACTAGTATAGAGAGCTGGAGGTGATTTTGGTAGAGCCATAAGACAGACAAATCAAACCATGTTTTGCGATTAGTTTTAAATGCAAAAAAGTTGTCTTGTAGCCGTGTTGGTTTTCTTTTTTGTTAATGGCTGTGGTTAAACGAAAAGAAAAACTAAAAATCCAGCGAGTACACTCGCAGTGTCCTCATTTGCCTACAGTTCTTTGAGGCGTGTTAATACGTGGCGCCTTAGTGTGTCACACCAGCAAACAGCAACTAACGCAACAACACAAAATGCCAACATGTTCGGTGTGGTAAAGCCCAAGAAACATTTTTAGTGGCCTTTGATTATAGCATCATCATCGAGTGTGTGGATTTTATTAGAGGCAAGAAAATAAAATTTCCCTCAAGCGTTGCTAATTATACAGAAATGACAAAATTTCTTTACACACCAAAAAACAAACAAAAAAATGAAAAAGAAGGAATAGATACAGCCAAAATAAAAATTCAATGTCATTTCTGGTTTGTGAAAGTGTTGACAAATTTTGTAGATTTTTATGGCACCTCACTTTATTAGAAATTAATTTCATCATCGTAGAGAATATGTTGAACATTTTTTTTTAATAAAAAAATGTTTTTTAGAATGCCTTTTAGCCATAAGGGATACACTATTCCTCAGTCGTTTTGGCCAGCACAAGTGAAATTCTGGGAGAGTTTTGCATCACACAAGACTTGACATAATTGTCAGGTCCTCTTCCCCAAGTCCACTCATGTTGAACGCTAATGTGATAGGAAACTTTTCTTTTATCCCAACGAGTTCTTGCCAGCTGATTGGGCAATTGTGTGAGGATGACTATAAATGTACGGAGACAAGTGGCATGCAGCGAAGATGATGCTCTGAACGGTCTCCTGGCATAATTGTGCAGCTGTTGCGCTGACCAACTTCCTCTTCTTCCCTGGTTTGGAGGATCCTGGTTAGTAAAGAGACTGCGTTCACCTGTGGCGTCACAACGGGCCGCTATGCGTGCTCAAGTGAGCTTTTGGTATCAAAGCTACCACTACAAACTACCTATCTACCTATTTGGCATAATACTTATTATGTAGTTCTAGAAGAATATGTCAACACCATGCCTTGTTAGTTTGGATGCGAAAATCATCGACTCCTCTCTTTCACCAATAATACCAACTGTTGCCAAAGATAAGTTTTTGCTTGAGTCTCCAGCCGACTTAGTTTTCGCTGGTAAATAAATTTCTTGACCACATTGAATGTATAGTAGGCCGCTCGTCTTTCCGACATATATTTCCTTAAGCACTCATTTACTGCCAGACCCATATTGGTTGACTCCCGTTCTATAATAATGAAGACAGCGGGTGCAACTCGCTTGATACGCGTTGTTTCAAACATAATGCCAATATGATAACTTCTGTCAAGTCGAAGAAGTCGCATAATAAGGGTCGTCCTGCATCTTGACTGAGATGCAAGAGTTGCTTAACGTTACACCGCACCAGCTTTATCAAATTGGCAGAGATAACGTGTTCAAACATTGCGGCATAAACGCCAATCAGTTCTTGGACTTTCGAATGTTAGTTTATAGCCGACAAATGCAGGCTGTTTGTCGTCTTGATATTCATGAGTGTTATCCAGTGTTATGTCGTCGTAGTCTATACTCCCTCTCAGCAGATTTCTGGCAAAAACTCTGTGATTAAATACAATTCCCATGAAAAGTTTCTCAAAAATCTGTCGTTCGGAGTCGACTTTAAACTGTAGGCCCCACCACTCATGTTTAAAAAATAACGTGAGAAACTACTAGGTCGTAATCCTGACTAAAGTGTTGTAATGACCAATTATGTAAGTATGTATGTTATCCAGGATTTGACATAATGTAAGTGATGTGATCGATACTGGACCTATCACACCTGAAATAGAACTGATATGAGAGTCTTATTAGCGGTAGGAACTTATGTATAAAATTAACACACACAACATAAGTGGTGTGAGAAACTGCGGGCTTCTTGGGGACGATTGCCTGTAGACTGTCTAATGGTGAAGGTATAGCACTGGCCATTTTATAGTCACCTAGCAGTAACTCGTTTCCTTGCCGTTCGCATCTTCCCCCTTTCCACCTTTCCTAAAAAACCTGTACAATGCACTGCATGAGTAGGGGCCATCCCCTGAGTGCTGGTTTCATAAAAAAAAAAAAACAAGGATTATAGCCCTGTAGTAGGCGCATATCCCAGATCAGACATCTCGAACAAAAAAAATATTTTTTCGGTGAGTTCCTCTCAGCAGAAACTCTGATAGGAAATAAATTTGCCATGAAAGGTTCCTCAAAAATTCTTTCGTTTGGAGTCGACAGCGGGCAGGGGCTTTATACGTGCAGCATGAGCATATCTTAGTGGTTAGGACAGAGAACACTGAGTATCCAATCGCTTGGCTTAGTTCATATTCTCCTAATAAGCTGGTGTATCCTTTCTATCAATTTATTACCTCCAACTTAAACAAATCAGCGGGCAGAAGCTTTAAATTTTTTAAGTAGCTGGATCCTTGAAATGCTGAATAGGAAACTCTATTAACATCGATATTTATGCCTTAAATAACCATAAAATGCTTCCATCTTTCTGGCTAGATTTTGCCACTTGCCAGTATAGAAAAAAACGATTGATAGGCATCATGTTTATGTACACAGGCAAGCTAGTCCGTTTCAGAAAGCTTGGATCATTGAGCTCAGGATTGAGAAAGAACTTAACAGAGTTTAAGAAGTGTCATTAAAGTGGTAACAGGCAAGAGAATTAAGGCGCAGCAAATGCTGTTGAAGCAATTACATCAACAAACACAATTATTCTCCAGGTGATCACAGATTTCTGCGTTTCTTTCATTCCAAATGCCAACATTTTATATCCTAATGCTTGACTGAATATTCATATTGTTTGTGAATCATTTGATAGATGTTTAGTTGAATGAAATTTGAAACCCAACAATTGATATTTCGATTTAAAATATTCCCATAAATTGTTGATTTTCATTGAAATTTCTTTATCTGGACAAGAAAATCTAATGAAAACAAAGTTGTTTATAAAACTGCAGCAACTGCAAAAACATTCAGGACACTTAATGGATCCTGCCTACTTTTTTTGTTTTGTAATAAAATAAAAAAACATTTTCAATGGAATTATTTTTCTTTCTCGTTCATTATCTGGTTATTTAGGACTCCTGAAAAAGTTCCTTTATTTTGTTTTCCAAAGACAAAAATCAACGAAGCATTAAAAAATATATTTTTAGCAAAACATACAGAATGAGAGAGAGAGAGAGAGAAGTAGAGAATGATGATGATGATAAAAATCCTGCAATAGTCCTGTTATAGTCCTATAAGTAGTAGTAAAATATAAAAATAAATATGAGAGAAGAATAAGGCTCTTGAAAAATTATTCAAGCGAGGATATAATGATCAGGTTAGTCATGTTTTTTATTGTTTGGTCTACCTTGTCCTCTCTTATGTTTTGTTTTGTTTCGTTTTTTCCTTTTTTTTTTTCGTTGGTATTGTAATGACAAATATTGTCAATCTAACCTTTGTTTAGACTTAGGTTTTGATAATCTCAAGTGAGGCGTATAAGTAGCATAAAGGACACGTAGGTTTAATTCTCTCTTTTTTATAATTAAAGGATTACGTTTTTTTTCCTTTTTATTTACAGCCGAAGGACAACCATCGTGATTTCTTTTTTATTTGAAATCCTTATCAAAATTTTCGTTATCACAATATGATCATGATTCCTATTGTCTCTAGAATGCAGTCTCGTAAATAGCGTATGAAAATCATCTTCTCTTCCAATTGTTCATTGTTTTAATTGGATGACAAATCTGTTGTATTCGTAGTACATTTGATATTTACCATCTTGTCGCTGCCCCACTTATATTCTGTGATTTTCAGTTTTTTTTTTCACTGGCGTTCTTCAGTTCTTTCGTTTATATTTATAAGAAGATCTTATGTTTTAATGATCAGTTTTTCTGTTCGTTGGCATTATCATTTGTTTATCGTTCTGAGGCATGTGCATCTTTTGTCATCGTCAACGATTTGATTTTATATTTTTTCTTCTTCTTCTGTTGTTATAAAGATTTTTGCTTTAAAGATGATATTTTTATATGTACGCTCATGTATAGTAGATAATGTCACATAAGGGAACAGATGTTTAGTATGAAATTACTAATAGTATATGCATGCCTTAAACATTAGGGTGGTAATGAATTTAAATACCATACGATACGCTAAAAATAACTAGTCATACCACAGTTGAACTTAAGATGTGGCTGCCATTTAAGCCAAGAGATTTCAGACTTATATAACGAAGCTATTAGTTCTTTTACTGGTATTCGCTCTCAGCATCATGAAATCGTGGTCTTATAGAATACGATAACGTTACGTTCACCTCGTTCAACCACCTAAATACTTACTTTACTTAATTAGCCTTTAACAACACGATTAACGGATTTCGGCCTGCCGTAACACATTTTTCCAGGAGCCTCTGCTTCTTGCGCGCCTAAGCCAGTTGGTCACACCAATCGATGACATGGCTTTTTCGATTTTGTCCTTCCAACGCCAATATGGTCGTCCTCTTCGACGAATTCCGCAGATCCCCGCATCAAATACCTGTCTTGTCGGAGCATCCTCCTCCAATCGAACGACATGGCCGAGTCAGCGTAGCCTGTGGATGCTAATACGCTACACAACGTCTATGTCGTTGAGGAAATCATCGTCAATTCGCACTGGACCGAAGATCTTACGTATGATTTTTCTCTCGAATACTCTCAAGGCTACTGCATCAGTGCGTAATAGTGTCCATGCCTCTGCGCCATAAAGAAGTACGGGGAGGATGAGCGTCTTGTAGAGTTCAACCACCTAAACACTTAATTTTAACTGCTGACTTCATAACATCATATGTGGGCATGGTCAATCATGAACTTTGAGTAAGAAGTGGTTAAAAGCCCTTATCGATTTCAATACGGAAGCCTAAATCGTGCTGGATACCTTTAAATCAACCTATATGAACCAGCATTTCCCTTAACACTTCAGTTCTTGTGATCCATAGACTCATAGCTGAGCGACAACTTTTTTGAAATACAGCTTACTTAAGCACAATTTGCGGCGCTACCAATTACCAATTTCGACAGACTGACTTCCTGAAAGTGACTAGTTTGCGTTTGTAGTGAACATCAGATATTATAATGGAAGACAGGTCTAACATGGAATTTATCAGAAAGCATCATGATCTGCCAGATCGGCTGGTTGATCCATCTTAGCAGTTTCAAATACAGAACCAACAAAGTTTATAACTTTTGAAAATGCTTTGGTTTGGTACCAGACTTAAGTACTTAGAATTTATAACGAAAGACGTATGAATTTTCCACTACGAGCTTTGTGGTCATATCGAAAGATGTGGTCCATTCAAATCGGAAATGATCCACCGAAAACGCTACATAGCAAAACTAGCCGACTAAACTAGTCGACGACCTAGCTCCTATGAAATTCTTCCGACATTAGTATGAAATTTTCTAAGCAAGCTGTACAGCTAAGCAGGGGAAATATGTAAGTGCACCCATTGCTGTATTCCAGGTCATGTAGAAATTCAATTGAATAATAGAGAGATGTACTTGCCCAGAGGTGAGCGTTCGCAGAACCTTTTTGTGGAGTTCTCGGTAAAATGTCTAATAAAAAGAGATTGATTGTTCCTTATCAGGCTGTTGGTTCCTGAACTTTTCAATAGAGAATGGACTTTTGATTCGTTAACTGACTCAAACTATATAGAGATAAGGCTCAGAGTACTAAGGTTCAAATTACGAGATTTCATAGGAGTTAGGACATGTTTTTCTCAATATTTTGAAATGAGAAGACGTGCTCCATTTTACTTATGAACTTCTTGCTTGCTTCTTCATTGTTCATACTTCTGCGTGGCGCTTATTAGTTAGCGTTTTAGGAACGAAAGAACATATAGCTTTATGGTTTTCTATCGCCTACTAAAATCAGTTAAAGATTTGCCTTCCATAGCCTCAGCAAAATCTGGGCACTTCTATGAGTTTATAATTTTTGTTCCCATGAGAGGGTTTATTTCTTGGAGGAATTTTTTTTGGTTGCTGTACTGACTAAGGTCACACTACAAAAAATAAACAATTCGAAATCGATCCATAAATAGAATTTATTTCTACCTCTGTTATGTTACTGCCCTAATAGTTTCTGTATGAAACTATACTGGTAGTATATTTAATGTTAGTGCACCATGGCTGTACTTTCACAAAAACATCTTAAAAATGTAGAAGAAAATAAAACGACTAAAAATCCATCAACGCCTTCGATTATTTACACATGTCGTAAATGTTCATACGCAATAAAAAAAATTAAACGAAAAACGGAAAAGAATCCGCGTTTGTTCGCTTGTCTATGAGAGGTGAAGTGTTAAAGAAAATATTTCAAATTATATGGGAAATTAAAGAAAAAGATTTTCAAAAAAAGAGAAGTTCTTGAAGAAATTTTCAAATAAAAAATAGAAATTTTATAAAAAGGAATTTAATACACTTTTTATAGGAATTAAATATTGCATTTGATAGGATAATAATGACACAAAATTCTAAATTCCTAATGACGAAGAGTTACTCATTGAAATATTTTAATTAATTGGATTATATTTCTTCCTTTATTTTGGAAGAAAATTCCTTTAATTTTAAGCTGTTTTTAAAGCCCATACCTTTCAATAGCAAAAAAGGAAAGGAAAAATTAATTCAAATAATATACACAACACTTGCCAAACAATACAATTCTCAAGTGTTTTTTGTTTTTTGTTTTCTAAGGACAATTTATTTTACCTCTCATTTATGCGTGTCTATTTACATAAAGAAAGATAAAATAAATGAATATACGTACGTCCGAATACATATTTGAAGTAGAAAAGTCATTGACCATTACACAACAGAATATCATTTTAATCAAATTGTAATTTTATATACAGAATACACCAACCAACCAGCCAGCACAAATAAAATGAGAAGATACTCAAGCCCAAAAGTAATTCAAATACACAGAACAACAAATTTGTTAATCACTGAATAAATATTCTTTTATTTTTGGTTTGTGGAAGAACTTGGTTTTATAATAATTATTTGGTTGACACAACTAAATATTGCAGTTTTATAATCGTTGAACTTGGCCCGTGATTAGTAGATCCCATACCAGTTTGCCTTAGATCTACTTGTCTCAGCTGTAGCTAATAACTCCAAATATCATACATATTTTTTTAAGCAAAGAAATCCTCATATGCCTTTTTCTGGAAACCCGTAATTTTATTTCTTATACTTGCTAAGTCCCTCTAGCACCAAAATACATCACTATCAGCCTGTGTGTGTTCGGATAATTTCCTGATGGTAGAATATGTCTTTCCGCTTTCGACCTCCCCACTAATTAGGTGAACACCACTCTGAAGTTTGATAGAACCTGTGGTAATTAGAATAACTCCCATAAAATAAAAGACTGCGTAATCTGTGCTTCAGGGAAACGTACCATAATCTCCGCTGATGTCTACATACATACATAATTGGTCAATACAACCCTTCAGACAGGATTATGACCAAGCTTCTCACAACACCTATGTTGTGTGTGTTAATTTCATACATGAGTGCCGGAAGCTACAGTTTAAAATCGACTCCGAACGACAGATTTTTGAGAAACTTTTCAAGGCAATTTTATTTTACTCCCAGAGTTTTTGTCAGAAATCTGTTGAGAGAAAGTCGCCGAAGAAATATTTTTATTTCCTCTCGGAGATTTTGCCGAAACCTGTTGAGAGAGAGGAAGTCGCCGAAGAAATGTTTTTCATACATACGTTTTGATGTCTGACCTGGGGTTTGAACCGTGGCCCTATGTCTAATAAGCTAACACACTACCTACTAGACTATGATGACTAGAATACAGAAATGATCATAAGATCGGGTGAGCTTGACTTCTTTTCACTCTGAAATGACGCAGCGGTTTACACCATTGAGAGGTTCGCGAGTTGTGTTCATTTATTGAATTTCGAAACTTTGGCTGTCGAAATCCACGTGGAAAGCATTGCAGTGACCTTTACTTCCAATTTTAATTAACTGATAATGAAATGTCTTCAGCAGCAGTAGGCCGAAAACTGCTTGGATAGGTTATATCTACTTCTCGTTTAATGAGAGAAGAGGAGTACAGAGCGTGGGTAGTGTGATGCCACTATAGGCAATACATCTATAAAACATTGATCCTCTTTGGTCAGACCCTTTCAGTGTATTTGCTGGACATTGAATAATTGGACGTATGTACATCTAGGCGTATAGGCTATATAACCTATGAGAATTGTAGGAGCTGTTTTCGGTAAATGCTTCATGGGGAACTAAAAAAAGATGCCTCGGAGAAAGTTATTTTCAGCAACAAATTGTTTCAGAAACGTTTTACTATCGAATTCAATAGCAACGACTAGGAGTACTCGTTGGAACTTAAAAGAGAGAAATTTTGAGGGTATCACATGGAGCTTCTAGCTAACACGTGAGGTAAAATTATCAGTAGCGTATGCAAGCTAACCTTACCTTCGGCTCCTCTTTCTATTGGTGTAGTTACTGACAGTAAACGGTTAGGCTTTGGCATTTGGACTTCCTGTCAATTAAATCAAATGTTCATTCAAACCTTTTTGTTCATTATTCCTGTATTGGCTACCATTTATGTAGACAGGCAGTTATTCGATAATGGCCTTTACTTTGAATTGACAGTGGCCAGTTAATAATCGCTGCAAAATGGCTCGATTTTGGACATTTGCTTTCTTCCAGAGACTTTCAACATTTTGAACCCTGATGGACTTTATGGATCATAAACATTTGATCAAATAATTTTGTTGTTAATAAGTGATAGAATTATGGCGCGTGGAATAACTCTTAGATATTCCAAAAATCGAAATCAAAAATGTTAATTTTTTAATAAATGCTGAGTACAGTGTTCCCTCGCACTAGAGCAGTATGTTTCTTAGGTAAACAAATATAGAAAATTATATGAAGATTGTATATTATTTATTGTATAGTATGTTTATTATATTGACAGTCCAAGTCCAAGTGCTTGACTTGCTATTGTTGTTCACAAACTGAAAGTACCTTCTTATTAAACAAATAAGTTCAGATAGTTATACTCATGGAATGTATGTTCATAATGGTCAGTAGTTTTTCTGCTCATATTAATATTCAGACAAACAAACAAAAAAACGAAAAGAGAATAATAATAACAACAAATAGAATTTAATTCTATTACAAGTATAAACCTACAACAACGACAAGTGGTCACTATTTTGCGTATGTGTTCATTATTATTAAATAGCACTTGAACTCATCTTTAGAACTTATAACTCTCCAGTGTATTGAAACGGGGGGGCAAGCAATGCTAGACAAATATTGTGTGCAAATAATAGGAAAAAAATAGTAAAAGAAATTAAAGTGAAATTAAAGAGAACATTAAATATTGAACAGTAATCAAATGTGCCAAGAAGGCGCCGTAGTCTAGTTGGTAGCGTGTTGGCTTATTAGACCGTAAGGCCAAAGACCGTAAGTTCAAACCCCAAGTCAGACATCTCCAGCAAAATGAAATATGAAGAAAAAATATTTCTTCGGCGACTTCCTCTCAGCAGATTTCTGGCTAAAACTCTGAGCGTGAAATAAAATTGCCACGAAAAGTTTCTCAAAAATCTGTCGTTCGGAACGACTTTAAACAGTAGGTCCCGCAACTTATGTATAAAAATTTACGCACACAACATAAGTGGTGTGAGAAACTAGATCGTAATCCTGACTAAAAGGGTTGGAATGACCTATTATGTATGGTAATAGGCATGAGTTCTCTAACAGAGTTTTTCTCAGGATATACCACAAGATTCTTATCCCATAAGCTGTGTCTTTTTTATCTGTATAATGCTCACAGGATACCCTTTACTATTGCAGCGCATTACGTTGGAACTAAGTAAGAAGTTAAGGAAAGAGGGGAGAGAAGGAACCAGAAAATTCTTCGTCATAAAGTGAAATTCATACACAAAGAACGTGTGTTTTATACCCTCCTCTGGCCAGTAGACAACTAAGATATGTAGACTAACAGAATAGCCGAAAACGGCGAGAAAATCCCATATCAACCATAAGGTTATAGACCCATATATCTTACATTGTTGACGCTGAAAACTATGCAGATATTCTTTGTGTACTAACTTGTATTAGGCTACGTAGGGCAAACTTACATCTGGTGGACAATATGCTTAAAGCAACAGAAAATTTGTTAAGGCCAACTTGCCTACCCTATCGTAAACGATAGAGAGTTTGCTGGCACCGAAAATGTAAGGTATACTGCATATCTGTATACAGAGACTAACTGCAATAATGTGAACCAGAACACTATGATGAACTGGACATCGATACTGCCCGACACAGAGGATCTTGGTCAATACCAGAAGAATAGAATGGGGAACTCTACAAGGTAGAGTGTTATCCCTGCTCCTATGGAATTCTGTGAAGAACGAGTTGCCAGTGATGTCGGATCCGATATGGGTAGGATCCATAGGCGGCAGATGTAGTTTTTATAATTTCGGACAGATTTGTGAATCGTGTTAGGACAGAATGCAATTTTCTGTGATGAAAGTTAGTGAGTGTGGATATGGTAGCAGTTTTTCACCAGAAGATACAAGCTGCTACCGCCTTACTATGTAATGAATGGACCTGATAGTGGATTTAAAGATAATGATGTCCTGAAAACCACTTCACTGTGGCTTCTTTCGTACTACATGTACGTCGGCACTGGTTATGATTTTATGACTCTTTTCACCGGCCCCTTATTGCAAGCCCTTAGCAATTAAAACTTATCAGTGTGATCGGGCGACTGGACAATGGAACACATCGTAAAGCAATTTCTAGCCATCAAGATTAATGACCATAAGATGCCACACTATGATACTAACATATTTTCGGATGCACTACTAGTCTTAAAAATTTTAAATTCTTGTGCAAAATTTAATATTCAAACTTTTTTCATTTGAGTTTTAAAATAATTTCGTAAGTAGGATGCCATACACTTAAGAAGATTGTTACACAATATCATTCGATACTGATTTCTGAAAATGATTTTCTTCCCCACATCTTTTCTTCTTTATTTTTTGGCAGTAACAAGTTTTTTTTTTTTGTATTTCTGAGAAACAATTCTGGCAAGTAAATTTTATTGTAGACGGACATATGGGATGTTGATTGATTTTTCCTGCATGCTAAGCACAAAATCAAAAAAAAAAAAGTGGATGCCTGACTGACTATCTGACTCAATGTACGAGTACATGCATACATATGTCCAATGGATTATACATTTGTATGTTAGTAAGTATATGAGAATTTATATGAAAACTTATATAACATTTATTGATTGTTTGTAATACAAATGAGTACAATACAGTCATACATACGTGCATACATACATCACATATAAACAGCAACTACATTTGATTACAATTGCACGTTTTTATTGACAAATGATAGGGGAGTTCAGTAGCAAAAAAAATAATTAAAAATTTTACTAAACTTTTTGGAAACAAATTTAACTTTTTGTTTTAATTTTCATTTACTTCTTTTTCTTCGCATTTATATATTTTACCTTCTTTTGAATTTTATTTTGATTGGGAACCACCTTATTGTTGTGTCATAAAATAATTCCTAGTATGTGTAGAAAATTAGAAATCCCAACAATGATGATTTTAAGAAAACACTTACACGCATACATTTCAATTATCATTCTCTAACATTTGCTGAAATTTGCTCAACTATTCACAGCATAGATGATCGAAGTTGTGCCCTATCCAGGGCTTTGAAGATAGGTGAGCCATAGCTACTGGGAGACCAGTAGCTGTCCGTTATGTTTCCCTTCAAGATAGTGGGTCACACCAAAGGCAGTTAATAAGAGCTAAGGGACCGAAACAAAAAATAGTTATTTAACGTAAAGAAGACAGGAAAGGAAATGAAAGGAAGGCAAAGAGGCCTAGGGGAATAACAGCAATGAAACTCTTTTTCTCGTCAGAAGTTAACACATTAAGGTTACTATAGAATTCTAAATCTACAGTTCTGTACACTAGAACAAATACACAGAATAGGCTTAACAGACTCGAATTACTTACCTACTTACTTAATTCGCCATTAACAACCCGATTAATAGATTTCGGCCTGCCGTAACACATCCTTCCAGGCGCCTCTGCTTTAAGCGCACTTACGCCAGTTGGTCACACAACATGGTTTCCTCGATTTGGCTCTACCAACGCAAACAAGGTCGTCCTCTTCTCCGACTTCCACAGATCCCAGCACCAATTACCCGCCTCGCCGGAGCATCCTCCTTCATTCGAACGTCATGGCCGAGCCAGCCAAAAGCCGCTGTATGTTAATATGCTGCACAACGTCTATGTCGTTGAGGTGCTCATACAACTCACTGTAGGATCGAATGCGGAAATCATCGCCAACTCGCACTGGGCCGAAGTCTTACGTAGGACTTTTCTCCCAAATACTATGAAGACTGCTGCATCAGTACTTAATAGTGTGCATGTCTTTGCGCCATAAAGAAGCACGGGGAGAATGAGCGTGTTGTAGAGTAATAGTTTTGTCGTACGAGAGAGGTCTCTGCTACTCAATTGCCTATTGAGACCATAGTAGTACCTGTTGGCAAGAGTAATCCTGCGTTTGATCTTCAGACTGACATCCTTAACAGACTCAAGTTAATGCAAATCCTGCGGAAAGAAGGGGTACCTATGCACACAATCTATTCCTTGCTCTCAAGACAGAATGTCTTCTCAAAACAAAAAAAAAACCCAGCTTTACAAACCTCCTCCCTTTTCAATACAAGAGTCCAATATGGACGATAACAGCCTAAAATATTCTGCAATCTCCTCTATTCGATCAAGCCGAAGAAGTATTCCAGGGGAGGTCTAACCGGTCGATCCATCAGATTTAAGCCCTTCAAGACTTCTTCTCTTGTCAGTACATTTGTGGACTCATTACCATGTTTCTATCCAAAAAAAAAGGGCCATCCTGCAAAGCGTAACAAATCTCAAGTTAACATATTGCCAGACAATGCCTCTTAAGGCAGCTTGATTATGCACAGCCAACGTATCCCTCCGCACAATCCATTTTCAGGCAGCTGCATTGCCTTGGTGATCGCCAACTCCTCACTCTAGAATACAGTGCACACATACCGTTCACAATATATAACCCTCAGTAGAATACACCATTTTCGAGCCATCCATAAAGAGAAACAGTAACTGAGCAAATCTTTAAATCTATTACTAGTCATCTCATAAAAACTACTTTAACGTTTGGGAAATACCATCTTTGAATCAATAAAGTTGTTCCAAGGACACAAATTGATAAAAGCCAGTTGCTTCCTCAATTAAAAATTAAAAAAAAAATGTTTTGGAATTGGGGGCTTAGCCTTATAAGACTCTTCTATGTATTAAAGACTTCAAAAAAATTATGAAATTAATAGGGAACCCATTACCAAATTAAATTAACTTTTTTGAAGAACTCTTTTTCCCCTTGAAGTTGTAATATTTTTTTCTTATGCGCCACAGCAACCTACTGTCAAAATTCTTGTCCCCTTTTTAACAATATTTTTGTGTATGTGCCCCTCAATGATTTTTCTTCTTAATTTCATTCGACTTTAACAGCCACACTACTAAACCAAAAACGTCTCTTAAACTGGCAACACGTTTTCCTTTACCATAATTTTTGTTTCCTTTTTTTGTGCCTGTTTTTTTTTTGCCAAAATCCACTTAAACATTTTGTAAACTCATCACAATTGTTTTATTGCACGCATTTAAAGCCCTTAATATCATACTCATCTACAACAACATCATGCTCATCATCATCATCATCGACATCATCATCATCATTTTGGACGTCATCTGTTCTATGATTTCAAAATTACATCATAGTCATCAGGCAACAGCAACAGTCACAGCCACATAATGATACTGGATTGGCAACTGTTGTTAAACAACTCCTTGTCTATCTAAACCTGAACGATTACGTTCTCTATTTTATTGGAGAACACATCACCATAGGAATACACAAAACTTGCATGCATCATCATTCCTGTGTGTGTGTGTGTGTGCGTGCATTTCTTTTGAAACTTTTACTGCATTTTGCTTTACCGACATTTACAAGTGATGGTGATGGCTTGGAGAGCAAGAGAAAGGTCTGGGGCATATGGCTTTAGACCACAATTTCAAATTGATTTTAAAATCCAGTCATTTCAAGTACAATTCATGAGTACTTTTAAATGAATTCGTAGCCATTATAAGTTTCATTAGGAAGAATTTATCATTGCAATGAGGTGGACCTCTTCAAGGAGGAGCAGATATTAACAAGGCTAGCAAAGGTAATCCACAAAAGTTGATTAGTAATAATCTATGAATTCAATTTGTTTTGTAATAAATATTAACCGAATAAGAAGAACATTTTATAAAATCTTGAGTCGTATCCAGACTTGAGACTTTTACCCACTTTCCTTGTCAATGCCCAAATTTTACGAGGTGCAAATACAGGTTATTTGGGTCTCCAATCCTAGTCAGCTTGACGGAGGTATCATCCATTGATGTCAAGGATGTAGCTACATTTATCAAACTTTCAGGCTGGTTTTCCAGCGTGGTATAGTCGTGCTTTAAATGTGCAGCCCTTGCGCTGACCAACTTCTTTTTATTCCCTGGTTTGAAGGAACTTGGTCAGTACAGAGACTGCGTCCACCTGCCCACTATGCGTGCTCAAGCAAGGTTTTGGTATCAAAGCTACCTTTCCAACCAACCTACCTACCTACCAACGTATCTTTTCCAAAAGGATCTGGCACAAGACGACACATTTTCAAAGGGAGTTTTAGTAACACCAGAGTGGTATCATCATGCAGTTGGTAAATACGGTTAAACTCATAATTCAGCTAAGTCGCCGTGGTCTAATTAGTAATGTGTTGGCTTATTAGACGTAAGGCCATGCTGCAAACCCCAGGTCAGATATCTCCAAAAAAACAAAGTCAAAAAGATATTTTGTCGGCGTCTTCCTCTCAGCAGACTTCTGCCAAAAATTCTGCAAGTCAATAAAATTGCATATGAAAAGTTTCTCGAAAAATCTGTCGTTCGGAGTCGACTTTAAACTATAGGTCCCGTCACTCATGTATAAAATTAGCACACACAACATAAGTGGTGTGAGAAGCTAGGTTGTAATCCTGACGGAAGTGTTGTAATGATCAATTATGTACAGTGAGCGTCCATAGAAACTGTACACTAAAGATAAAATTCTAACAATCACTAAACTTAACTTTAATTATTTAAGGAGAGTGCCCAAAAAAATTTGACAATATTTCGAAATTTTTTGTTTTTTTTTTTTGTTTCAATTTTAAAAACTGACAATCAAACAATTTTAAAATAAAACTAACTATAATTTATTAATGTATATTTTGTTTTTAATGTGCAGTTACTTTTGACGCTCTCTGTATGATTTTTTTTTTTTTTTTTTGTTTAGCTATGCGTGCTAAAGGCTTCAAAAGACATTGGTAGCCCGGGCTACACAACATGCACGATTCGCCACAAGACTTACTCTCGGCTTGCTAAGCGCATACCTATTAAACCCAACCTAGTTCGTCACACTTCCATTAAGTCGTCCCCGCCCCTCCGGGACCACAATGAAATATTACATCGGGGGATGTAAAGATTCAGAGAGCTCTGCTATCGATTTCTGCTGTTCTTACCCTCTCTATAATCCTTTGTTGTATTAGAACTTTCTTCGCGAAGAAACATACCGCGTTACTGTTTTCGCATGATGTTAGCATCAGGTTAACCACGTTATCGAGAGTCAATCCGCCAATCCTACCAACATACGCCAGTTGTTCCTTGAATGTGAGTATGTTGTCAATCGTAACTCCCAGGTACTTGATTGACTGCTTCGGTGTTATCCTTTGTTCGCCAACAGTTATGGTGATGAATTCTATTTTTTTTTTATGAATTCCTACTGCTTACCAATACGACATCCGTTTTATGATCAGCAAGTTTCAGACCTATACTTGCGATCCAGTTTCTAACTGTGCCAACTGCTGCATTGCACGTTCGTTCCAACTCATCAATATGGTTACCCTTTACCACGAGGGCAATATCGTCCGCAAATCCACTGTATGTGTATAGTCAGCTATATCTGTAAGAGATCAGCCAATTATGTTACTTAATTTCCTACAAGTCCATAATGATTTTTGCCAGTCGTAGAATTTCGCTAAGGTTTCACTTTTTTTATTCAAACTAAGTCCAATTTATCACCTGATCTCTACTGTATTGTTACGTTTCAAATATGAGTTCGTAGATTGCAAATAAAATAAAAATAAGTTTGTGTTTAATTTTAATTAAAATTCTTTATTATTCGTACAATTCTGTGTGTCACTGTTCACAATTTTATGTATACAATAACAATTGCTTTGTTTGTTATTCCTCTGTTTACACCCTTTGCATAAACAATAACAATTACTAGACAGTTGTTCGACTGATCTTTGTAAGTGAGATCTTCAAACCACGATTACTCTCTTCAAACATACCGCGTCTTCACACAGAACTGACTGAACTTCTACTAATTCACTCGCCTGCTTTGCCTTGCCTTTTATATGGCAGGGTAAACAGTCTGATGAATGTTCTTGCAGGCGAATGTTCGTGACTTCTCCATAAATGTAAACATCATTTATTAATGTTGTTTGTGTATTTTGTTTATATTTATTCTTATAGTGTTGTTGATATATTATTGTTTACTTGTTTACCATTTTTTATGCTGTTGTTTGTTGTTGTATTTTTGTTGACTCTTTTATAATCTTTTTATGCTGGTGTTTTATTTTTGCAGCTTTTGTTTATAATTTTAATGTTAAGCGATGTAAAAGAAAAACACTAGCATCTAGATTTTTCCATTTTCGTAACAATATTATGTTCTGTGTGCGTATTAGTCCTTAAAATAAAGTCATATATTTAATTAATTATTTACTTCCTTTATATCCCCTCTCTTCAAATGTCTAAATGCACTTTCACAATTCGTGTGCATTAAAACGCATTAAAATAATTAAGAAAATTAATGAGTTCCTTAAAATGTTTTAAAATATAAAATTCCACCCCCATATACTTTCTTGCTTTAATTAAAAATTAAAAGAATATTTTATCATTTTGAAAAATTTGTTCACTTGATGGAAAATGCTTTCAGCTAAAACAGTTGGCATTTGAAATTGGAACGAACGAAAGCATTCAAGCCATTAGACAGGTTCTTAAAACCTAGCCAAGAAGTAATAATTATTTGTAAGAATTTCTTGTGAGTATTTAATAACAATAACATGTGTTTAGTTTTAGTTGTAGTTGTAGTTTTTGTCTTTTCCAATTCCAATTCGATACAAACAAACAAGTGTTGGCAATTTATTATAAAATATTTTTAAAAATTCTTTTATTCCACGCCTTACTTTTTGTTCTCCTTGCTTATTTATTATTTATTACATACAAAAATATTTGTTATAAAGTTTCAGTTTCACTTTCTTTGTAAGAATTGCACTTATGTAAGTATTGTGTGTCAGTTACTCTAGCCAGCCAGCTGATGGATCATCATGCCATTCAGTATGCAATGAAATGAACACAATTTTAAATTTGTCTTCGCATTTTAACTTCATTTCTTGTTTTCTCTTTTACGTTTCGAGTAGAATTTATCATTGTGATGTGTAAAAATGCAGGAGACATATTCCATCTTTAGATCTCTTGCCTCGCCTGTATTTGCTGTGCTGACGAATGCGTTATGGTTGCGCTAGATTATGGTTTATGTCTACAAAACTGACATGTTGTTTATCACACACTTGCACACAATCTTCTGGAGAAATGAAGAAAAACATCACTTACATTTCATACATTCATTACATGGAGATGCGTTTTTATAGACAAGATGAATTATTTGCTTTTTGTGTACAAAATATTTGTAATGAAAGCGAATTGAAATATGTAACTCAAGGATATTACAACAAAACTTGTATATTTTATACGAAGGCATACTTAGAAGAGTATATAATATAGTATCACAGCCGATTTTAGTATGTATGTACTATATATCTGTTAGGCTGTCTTTTATTTTCTGATTTTAAGGCAACAATTTTACTTGTTATAGCGAATAGATAGCTAATCAATTGCTGTCTGCTGTCGATTCAATACTTTCTACTCAATACTTACGTACATTATTTGCATTACCGTAAACATAAACCACCTCTTTCTTGCATTTCTTGTCTTGTGGTGGCATAAGCTAATGGGATGTTGAATAAAAGAATTTCTGTGAAGTGGAAACCCGCTGATTTATGAAATATATGCTGAATGGCCATAACTTTATCTTCAATAATTTCAACTAAGGCTGACAGAGGATTAAATAACTACACTTTCATCTTTTATGCTACTTTGGCATGCTCATTTGAAATGAATACTTCTGTGTATTTTAAATTAGAAGATATTGTATGTGATTCAGGAAAATAATACGCTTTGTGTTTGTAGTTAAAACTTTAACCTTAACCGGTGTCAAAAACCTGCACAATTTTGATGCCAATAGAGTGCTTTCAGAGTCTTAATCCTGCATCTGTCTTTTTGTTACTGAAATGGTTCAACTGATGAATCAAAATGAGCATAATTGACTAAAAACCTGGCCGGTGTAACGGTAAAATTGGCTAACTGGACCGTTGTATGGTATACCTGTGTTTCAAACACATATAGTGGAACAGTGGAAGTGGGATTCTGTCCCAGAAGAAAATATTCTAAAACTATGTGAGAGTTTTCATCAGCAGAAGTTTACGTGATTGAAATGTGCTTATTTGAACATGGAAAGGAAGTATAGAGTACGGAAGCCAGCAATACTAACTGACAGTATCCATCAGAGTACCGGCTCCTATAAGGTTGACTCCAAAAAGTATTCACACTCTTCTGAATGCCAGTTCGTATGAGGATTAACCACAACAAGTAAGTACTTGAGCGTGTCAGAAGCAAAGCTTGAACACAGCTGATGAGGCCAAAATCTTTCTTTCGAGTAGGAAGAGGAGTTAAAAAAGTTATACTCGACAAAATGGAAGTTGGAGAGAGGCGGAGCCAAACAGGTTTGAGATAATTTATTAAATTTAAAGGCCTTAGTTCCCTTCAAATAATGTCTTACACTTGCTTACCAAAGAGAATGTATCAGGATATGGCAACTTATCATTCTAAAAAACAACTCTTTGCATATGCACAATACAGTTGCATCTGCAACATTTGATTTTTCGGTCAATAAGTATTTGATTTGCGTATGCTCAGAGTGTAGTATTTGGAATTGTGTTGGACCAGAAAACTCTGAAGAAGCATATGCTAATAAATGACTCTGAAATCACGTGCTATATAGTTTACAATTTGACATTTACATTGCCTGGTAATTATTATTGTTTATGCAAAGGGTATAAACAGAGGAGTAACAAAAAAGGCAATTGTTGTTGTTTACATAAAGTTGTGAACAGTGGCACACTGAATTGTGCGAATAATAAAGAATTTTAATTAAAACTAAACCCAAATTTATTTATATTTTATTTGCAATCTACGAGCTCATATTTTAAAAGTTTTTAACTCTTCTGCACTCCTTGGGTCAATTTGACCCAATTTTGATTTTCAAACGCAAATTTTTTCCCTTTAATTATAAGATATGATCGTGAAACTTTAATTTATCCATCACAGGCACAAAAACTATGATTTTAAAAGAAAACAATAAAATTTAAATTTTTCCTTCCCCCTCCACATTTCAAAACACGATTTACACACATTTAATATCCTTTGGGTCAATATGACCCAACATGCGATATTACAAGTTTACCATTCAGAATCATCGATCAATAATATTTTCAGTTAAATAATCAATAAAATCGCTTTCAACTAATATTTTTTCATTCAAAATTTTATTATACTCAAAGTGAGGATTTGGAGAATCTCGCAAAGGTATCTCTTGAAATTTGTTTTATGATTATATGCCAACGCATTGCCACTTGAACTGTGTAGACAAACGAGTTCATTCAAATTGCAATTCGGTGATTCTCCGTTTAGTATATAAAATAAAAATATTTCCCTTTGAATATTTCGGTGTGAATTTGTACGTTCCATGGGTGTGAATTCGTGCGTTCCACGGGTGTGAATTCGTACGTTCCATGGGTGTGAATTCGCACGTTCCACGGGTGTGAATTCGCACGTTCCGAAAAATCAAATTTTATTGAATAAGCCTGGATTTACCAAAAGAGCAACATCTATGGTAACAGATATAAAGTGTTCGTTCGATTTGTTTATGTCATAAAATATAAAAAATATTGTGATCCAAATGACAAATCAAAAAAGTGTAGAATTATATGAAAATTATTGGCAAAACATTGATATGATAGAGCTTCATGCATATATTGGATTACAAATAATGGCAGGGGTTTATAAATCTCATGGAGAAAATCTCACTAGCTTGTGGAATGAAAAAAAACGGAAGACCTGTTTTTCGAGCAACAATGAGTCTCAAGCGATTTGCGAGCTTATCAAAGTGCCTACGGTTTGACAGCTCTGAAGATAGAGAAGAAAGAAGACTTCGTGACAAACTAGCACCGATAAGAAACGTTTGGGATAAGTGGAGTAATCAGCTCAGAGTTTTTTAAAATCCTCATGAAAATGTTACTGTAGATGAACAATTGGTTCCATTTCGAGGTCGGTGCAGTTTTTGGCAATACATTCCATCAATGCCCGCCATATATGACTTATTTATTTTATTTATTTATCATTATTTTTGATTATACTTAATAAAAAAACAACAAAACAAATGAATTTCTTATATTAAATATGAAATTTTGTTTACATTTTAACGTTGGGTCATATTGACCCAAAGGATCATAGGAAGGGCACATATCCAAGGGATGCAGAAGGGTTAAAAGATAAAAACGTAATGGTATTGTCGGCGATTTTTATTTCTATCATTATTGGTCTTGGTCTTTCAACCTATTACCCTATTACTTCTCATGACAAAATCAAAAACAATATAAAAGAGCAGTGTGGAGACAACGTAGTCTTTAGGCTGCCCGATACAGGCGATTTAAAGTTTTATACAGATCGATAATGATCTTGATGAGATCGCCTATATATGAAAAGGTAATGGCAGTAAAGATTTTGAAAAAAATCGTTTTATTTTTATGATTTAAGCTTTTTCATTTTATGCAATGTCGTGTAGACTTGAACTGTATCATATTATTGAATTACTTCAACCATATTTCTATAATTAAATGAAGCATTTCTGTTTGTGTATTTTATATTTCATTGCAAAGAAAACAAATCACAATTTTCATGCCTCATATGAAAAATTTATTTTTTTCTCTTATCTTCGCATAATAATTTCAATATTATCTTGTCCACACTCTGTAAAGCAGTAATTTTCGATCATTTGATTTCAATTTTATTAAAACTTCATAAAATTTATTAATAAATTCTGTTTTAAAAAATGAAAACCCAAAGGTGTGTTAAGCAAAATACATTTTAATAGTTGCGATAGATAACATAGCTGCTGCTACAATTTATTAAAACAGAAATAAAAACAGAAAATAATAATAAAAACTGCTCATAATTCATATAAAAAAAGCAATTTTCAATGAAAATAATATTTTTTTTATTGTTGTTGCTGTTTTAAAAAACTACAAAAAAAAAACGATTTTTAAAATATTAAAAGCGCAGGCCTTATACGACTGTCGGTTTATGGTTGATGTGGTTGGTATCTACAGAAAATTGGTCATTTGGGAGCAGTTTTAAAAGTTTGTTTGCTTTTGTTTTTATTTTGTTTTTTTCTGTTACATTATGAAAGTAAAATAATAAAAATAAAATAAATTTACAAGCATTTTTAAAAAATAAAACAAGTTTTTTTCTCTTTTTTTTTTGATAATTTTTGCTTAACTTTCATCATTTTTATGAAGCAATTTTCCATCGTTTTTTATTAGAAAAATATTTTCTTTTTTCATTTTCTGTGTGTTTTTTAGAGTCAGTTTGTCATTTAAGGATCATACTATTAATAACAAAAACATTTAATTTAGTACACAAACAATAAAAAAAATTTGGCAAAAGTTTTAGGGACTCGTTCTCTTATTTGGCTGCAAATCTAATACCAAATCCACGCTAATACCAAATCAACGATGTCAGTCTGGAGATCAAGCACTGCTACTATAGTCTCAATTAGGAATTGAGTAGTAGAGACCTCTCCAGTTCGATAAAACTAATACTCTACAAGAAGCTCATCCTCCCCGTGCTTCTTTATGGCGCAGAGGCATGGACAACACTATTAAGCCCGATGCAGCAGCCTTGAAAGTATTCAAGAGAAAAGTCCTACGTAAGACCTTCGGACAAATGCGAGTTGGCGATGATTTCCGGATCCGATCCAACAGTTAGCTGTATAAGCTCACAACGATATGGACATTTGCAGCGAATTAACATCGAGCGGCAGCGCTGGTTCGTCCATGTCGTTCGAATGCAGGAGGATGCTCCGGCGGCACATGTATGCATGCATGCATTCCATCCCTCCCACTAGTATCAGTATCCGATATCTTGAAATGCAGCTGTGAGAAAGAGCACCTACTGTGTAGCACTAAAGGAGGCTACTACAGGCTTACATGCTGGTTGTACAGGAATCTGTTAATATGGTAGTCCCACATACCTACCATATGTATGTTTCATTACTAGCAGTCAGCCTTGGAATACCCTATTTAGCTTCAATATATCCAAAAACTATTTTTATAGAATATAACTGAGCCAAAGAATTCAATTTCTTTACTGGCTCATGGCTTAATGTATTAAAAATGTGGGTCTTCTGTAAAAATAATTTTTTTTTAATTAAAATATATGTAAGTCTGCACCAAAGAGTTTTTTATGATATACCACCTATGGTGGCGTTAAGCTATCTCAGCTCCTATTTACGTAATTATTTGATTGGTCAAGACATGAAATTAAAAAACAACGGAAAAAACTAAAACACTCAACATCTAACAGCTACAATGAGAGCAACATTTTCGTTCATTTAAACCGGTACCATAAATGGCTTGATTTTTATTGAGAGAAAATTTTTTTATAATTTTCGCACGCGAATATTTTTTTTCTACTTTTTTTTTTTGTAAAAAGATTTGCTTTTTTTTGCTTTTCACAGAAAATTACCTTTCAGATCTCATGTCGTCATTTGTCATTTGTTTGTTGACGTGGTTGATGTACGTACAGTATGTAGTACGTTTGGTGAAAAAAACCGTCGCCAAAATGTAATTGAATTTACCGCCAACCAAATGCAACAATTGCAAACCAAAAATTTTTCATTCAATTTAATGTGGAATGATTAGTTTTACATGTAAATCTAGAGGCAAAAAACAAAAAAAAAAAAAAACAAAGAAATAAAACAAATTCGTTATAAAGAAAAAAGAAAAAACCATAAAAAAATCTCAGAGGTGGTGGCAGTTTGACTACAGCTGATGATAGTAGCACAGTCATATTTTCTATCACAACAAAAATTACTTCAGTTTCAGAAAAACAAAAAAAAAAAAAAGAAAAGCGTACACAGTAAATCAGTTGAATTTAGCCTTTCGTTATACTTTTTGAACAACTATAAAGCTATGAAATATAAGCGCTATAAACAGTTTAACAGTGATGCTTAAAAATATAGGCATGATAAGAGAAACTTCTCTTATCGAAATATAATACCATTTCTCTTGCCATTGCTGTGTTAAGGAAATTCAATTAACTCGAATTTGTTGCACATTAATGACGTGACAGTGTTCGTTATTGTTATCCTAGCTTTGCCTGTATCTTGTTTCTGATTATCTGTGCTGTTTGCAACTGCTTCTTGGTCATGCTGTTGCTGTTACTGTTGCTGCAGCAGCTCAACAATTGCTGTTACTGATACATTTGACGTTGTTTGCATATTTCATCATCATCATCAGCACCAGTACCAGCACCGTCAGCAAGTACCGGGAACATTAAGTGGTTACAGTGGAGACACATTCGTTCAGGCAAATTATATTCAACTGTTACAGTAAATTTCTTCTTATTTTTTTAATTCAATGCAGTCTTGCATTGCATTTTTTAAAAGGAATTTTAATGGAATTTGAAAATGAGACAAATTACATTCAAGTTTACAAGAATTGTTTATAAGGTTTATAAAAAATATTTATTGTTTAAAGCATTCTCTGTGATTTGAACCAGCAGTAGTTAGGTTTGTAATCAAGTACTTCAACCACTTCGCTTTATGGTCAGGAATGGAACCAGTTCTGGTTCTTTCTTCGTCTGTAGCAAGCATTAGCTAACATTGGTGAACAATGCATGTGCTTATGAGCAGACCGCAATGGTTCACGTAAGTCGATAATATCATATATCCACCATTTCTTGGGTTTCGCAAATCAATTAGATTTCTTGCCTTAAGTTGTTCCTTCCTAGTGATGGACATTGTCTACCAAGCAGCCTTCTATGGTTTCGCGCTAGACTCAGCAAGATATCCATACCTATTTAAAAATGCTTTAACATGCAGGTTCCATTCTCTACGAAGCCACGAGATAGCTTTGTATGTTTAATCTTTTTAAGGCGCATATTCGATTGCTTACAAATATCGGGTCCGCCATTTAACTTTTTTTTTTCAACTAGTGCTTATTTTGTGAATGGTAACACTTAGCTCATGTCTGATTTGACAGATAATTAGTTTTATCCTTCCGCTGAACGAATATAGTGTTGTATACGCTTGAACAACGCTGGGAAATATTGCTTTGAAAATCATGGTACAGAAGATGCCGATTTTGGCAAAAAAAAATCATCTTTTCAGATGAAGCTCATTTTGATCTTGGCGGGTATGTAAACAAGCAAAATTGTCGCATTTGGGGCACAGAAAATCCGACGCACCCAAAACGAGTCACTGTTTGGTGCGGATTTTGGTCCAGAGGCATAATTGGGCCATTTTTCTTCGAAAATGAGCAAATAGTGGCCGTTACAGTCAATGGCGATCGTTATCGGGCCATGTTGAACGAATTTTTGTTCACAAAAATTGAAGAGAAGTATATTGGCAACATTTGGTTTCAACAGGACGGCGCTACGTGCCACACAGCCGAAGCTACGCTCGATGTTTTGCGCCCTGTTTTTGAAGATCGTGTTACGCCGACAAGCCAGAGACAATTGACGCTTTAAAGGACAATATTCGTGAAGCCATTGGTGAAATACAGCTGCACACAATCGATAATGTGCTTAAAAATTGGGCCGATCGTGTAGGCTACTGCATGGCCAGCCGAGGCAGCCATTTGAATGAAATTATTTTTCCATTATTAACCGGAAGTATTGTACTTTCAAATTAAAAACGAAATTTGAGAAAATATCCAGTAGTTTTTTTTGAAAGCATTTTCAAAAAAAAAAAAAATTATTTGGCGGACCCTATATATTGGCCACAAGCTTTATGTTACTTCCATGTGCTCAAACACAGCACACTTGCTTGTTATCCTCTGCATTTACCAATTAATCAAAACAGCCGTCTACTCTAGGTTATAGTATATAGTTGGTCATTATAACCCTAAAGATTACGACCTACTTTCTCATACCACTTATGTTGTGCGTGCTAATTGTATACATGAGTGGCGGAAGCTACAGATTTTTGAAATAATTTTTTATTCGTGGCAATTTTATTTTACGCTCACAATTTTCGCCAGAAATCTGCTGAGAGAACGTCGCCGGAGAAATATTTGTTCATTCTTCATTTTGTTGGAAATGTCTGACATGGGGTTTGAAACGTGGCCTCATGTCTATTAAGCCAACACAGTATCTATCTTCTAGACTATGGCGACTACACTGTGATTGATTACATACTTACTTTACTTAACTGGCTATTAACAACCCGATTAACGGATTTCGGTCTGCCGTAACACATCCTTCCATGCGCCTCTGCTTCTTGCGCGCCTACGCCAGGTGGTCACACGAATCGATGACACGGCCTCCTCGATCTGATCTTCCAATGCAAACAAGGTCGTCCTCTTCGTCGCCTTCCGCAAAACTCCACATCAAATATATGGCCTAGCCAGAACATACGCTGGTGCAGCGTATTACAGAACGTCAATGTCCTTGAGGAGCTAATACAGCTCACTGTTGCCAACTCACACTGGACCGAAGGTCTTACGTGGGACTTTTCTCTCGAATACTATCAAGGCTGCTGCATTAGTGCTTAATAGTGTCCATGTCTCTGCGCCATAAAAAGCACGGGAAGGATGAGCGTCTTGTAGAATATTAGTGTTATCGGACGAGAGAGGTCTCTGCTACTCAATTTTCAATTGAGACCATAATATCACTGTTGGCAAAAGTGATACTACGCTTGATCTCCAGACTGACATTATTGGTTTGGTATTAGCGCGGATTGGTATTAGCTCTGGCCAAATTTTTTTTATTGTTTCTCTACTAAATTAAATAATTTTTTTTATTAATAGTATGATCCTCCGCTTCAAATACTCGTCTCGCCGGAGCATCCTCCTGCATTCGGACGATACGGACGAGGCAGCGTAGCCGCTGGATGATAATACCCTGCACAACGTCCATGTCGTTGAGGAGTTCATACAGCTCACTATTGGATAGGATGTGGATCGGACTGGATAGTTACTGACGTTATAAAGACATATGAAAGACGTCCTCCTACTCATGCATTAAAAATTAAATGATTGAAGGGTTGTAATGATCAATTATGTTGTTTGTATGCATGTAGGAAAGAAGCAGTATTTGCTGTTTCTATTTCTGATTCCTTACCTAAACGCTTTCATGAAGATCTAATTGCCTTTCGAATTAATTCTTTCATCGATCTGACGCGAAAATTCCCACAAAATGTTTGAGGAGAAAATAATTTCTAATTAAATTCCTATTAGGTTTAAAATATTTGTTGCGTTTAGGGGCATATGCGATATTTTCCTTAAAAATTATGTTACCTTGCTTAGAGGCAATTTCTTTCCCTTTAGAAATTATTTATGTATACGTGTACGTATATATTTTGTTAATTTATTTCATAAACATTTACATAAAACAACTCAATTGTAGTTTTCATAACAAAACAGTAATTTTTCTTTCTTTCCTTCTGTGTTTGTTTTTTTATTCACAAAAATTTCAAAAATTTATTTCCATAAAATTTTATGCGATTTTAATAGCATAAGAGAGACTGACTAGCTGACTAACTTCCTTATCGCTGGCTGTGTATTGGGGTATGGTAGAATTACCATAATTCATACATAATGTTCATTAAGCGTAAAAACATTTTTAATAATTCTAATCAACGGAGTTGCTTTATGTGTCTCGAGATAAATATCTTTTTGTTCTTATTATTCTAGACAACTCCTACAACATGATACCAAGTATTCTACAACTACTACAACTAGTACGACTACTGACAACACCTCTTCTAATGCCAACATTGTTCATTCACAGTCATTTTGCCACTTGGCAAGACATCTATTTAAATAGACATCAAACACATGTACAAGACAAGACAAGTCAAGACAACAAACATTACTCGTACAGTGCGCGACAGACAGACATGTCTACTTCTATTTCCATGTCTATTTCTACTTTATGGTGTCCAAAATGTTTAAAAATAATTTTGGAAATTTATTTGTTGTTGTTTTATTGTATATTTTTTATAATAAAATTAAGTCATTACAATAATACGGTCTTTGTTTTTCCCGAGACATTTTGATGTATGTATGTTGTACGATTGCATCATTATAATAGGCAAACATTTTATTTATTTTTTTGGCCATTTTCATTTCCCAAAAACATGATCAAACGTTTAACCATTGACTTACGGACAGAAACAATTTTTTCTGGAGACTGTCTCTGTCCGTTTTACTGTCCATTCATCAGTTAGCAGCTGTCATATGAAATGCGGGTGTAGACAGTATCACAATAGAATAATCATTTGGACCTTTACTAAGTTCTTTATTTTTATGAATATGAGGTGTGTTATTTGCTGTAGAGTCAAACGAAAATATCAGTTTTTAGTTTTCTCTTAATTTTTATTCTCTTTAATAATAGAACAGGTAGTTTTAATTTACCTCTGTACAGATAAAAAACGTAAAAACTATAATTTTATTGTGTCAGTGTGTAGGTTTAATCATGTTTTTTTTTCTGTCTTCTTCATTTAACTTCTTCGTAATTATGCTAATCATAAGAGGTTTTCCTTTTGTATTCAAAACTACTGACATTTTACATAGAAAATTGAATTCTTTTTGTGCATATTTTGTTTGTGTTCCAAGTGATAAATTATCGGAAATGCTAAAAGTTCATTTGCCATGGAGATAACAATGGTGGAAGGCTAACGTTATGAAAATTTATAAAAAAAAAATATTACTTGGTTAATAAAATCTATTCTCTTACAAGGCTGATTTAAATACGATGGATAATGCTTCGCTGCTTGTAATCAACAAATGTGACCTCTGTTACTCCCTTAAAAGAGGCAGCTAACAGTCACTAGAACTCAATCACAGTTAAACAAAATTGAAGTTGTTACGATCTCATGAAATCATATAATATCATACAGATAAAATAAAAAAAATAAAAAAAATCCTTCAGAAACCGCAACTTAGTCCTAGAAAATGCTGGGCGATATAATGGCATGTAAGGAATAGTTTCACGCGATGGATACAACTTTTCTTCCTTCACTATGAGAAAGTGATCATTAGTTTCGGCTTACAATACCTAACGTAGATGGGTTTTCTAAATATTGGTTTCCACCTAAAGTTTGTTACGGTCACATAAGAATCAAACTTGTCCTCTCAGTTTATGATTCCATAGACCATATGGCTTCTGTCGTGATTCTAGACACATAGTTAACCTACTTTTTAGACGAGTTGTATAGGATATCCTTGCTTTTGTTATAAGGAGTTTAAATGTTTAATGCTTTGACAGGACCTAGATGAGGCTCTCCTTATGTTTATTGTAGAATTACTTTGATTAAGGAACGTACATATATCCATCCACGTGTAGCTTTTTTGTTTCACTCTTCCTCTCTCACTCTGTCTTTATTTCTACTCCGACTTCTCAATGCTTTCTACGACGAAAGCATTGGCTCTCATGAACGTATTGTCTACGTCCCCTCTTTCGCTATGCCATTCATTTATTTATGAAACTTGACCGCGAATAACTAAAGAATGATTATTGCTATGTTATCCCAAGCAGAAGAAGGAAGTCAGTAGCCTGTGTTTTTAGTAACGAAATATTCTCGGCCAGTAAAGAGACATTGAACATCAATAGGAAAATCTCTGAAAGAGCCTTCCAAGAAGTTAGAAGTATGTGGTCGCAAATTAAAGTGCCACAAAGTACTTCTAGAGATCGTCTAAAGTGTGTCCATCGAATGCGAAAAAGGCTGTCCACTTTAACTACAAAACCACTGGGCAACGACACCCAATTGGACCACAAAAATATTTTGAAAAATCTCCAGCTCAAGGGTAAACAAAGTTCTTAAAGTTTTTCAATTCATATTCAAACTTTTGTATGAATTAAGATTCTCTTAGGCTGATAAGAATATATTTTCCATACGACTTAATTATACAAAATATTCTACTTGTACACCAACTGTAGGAAATTCTTTGAAATTTTTCAAAATAATTTGTATTCTCATATAAATATGTATGTTGCATCCTTTCTAAGGATACGTTGTGTGTGATTACATTGAGTATAATAAAGATCTTCAATGATAATTGTCTAAAGTTAATGGTCTTTAATTTATGTTTATGAGAGTGTATGTGATTCTATAATCTAATAAATTTTTTTTGCAACAAATTTACATACGTATGTAGGTGTTTAAGCAACAAAGCAGAAGCGTATGCTGGTTAACCTTTTGAGGGGGAATTGTTCTTCTCAAGGAGCCATTTTCTGCTGAAGATCTCATACTTCATTCATAGAACTCATCTGGTATTGATATTTAAAAGAACACAGGGTGTTCGACTGTACTTGTGCTTTGTAGGCGAGCCATTCAACCTAATTCAACCTCTTGATACACGTTTTATAGCCCAGCGTCTTATAAACTTTCAGAACAACTCTGTTAAAATGCTTACTTGAATCTTTATAAATAGGCCTCCAATTGCAAAAATTAAATAATTTTTTTTTAGTTCTAACAAATCGGTTTTAAGCCACAAAACTAATCAATCCATTTGAAAGAACAAACTCCCCCTTTCCCCCTTTTGCTGATAACGCTCGTGCAACAAGATAATTGTAAATGTAATAGAAAAGTAAACCAAACAATAGTTAACTCGTATATTTATTATCCTTTCACTCTGTATGTATGTGTGGCTGTATACGTGTACAGGTTTAGTTATTTTATGTACATGGTGTGTGTCTGTGCTGTAGTGCTATAGTGTTTGTAATAAGTTTTATGATTATCTCAACTTTGTTGTTATAAATTCTAATCTTTAACGGTAATTTCAATTTAATCCTTCATTAACAATTTATTGAGCAAAAGACTAAAAGGATTTATTATTATTGCGATAAGATTTTAACTTTCATTAGAGCAATTTCATAGGCAAATAGGCCTTCTTACACTCGTAAAATAATAGTTTTTTAAACTGAAATTATAATAATTGAGATTGAATCTGATTTGAATTGAGGTTATAAATTTGGGAAATTTATTTTATTTTAACATCGTTTATGTGGGAATATTAAGTAAAAAGGATTATTGCCTCAGGATTATTTTATTTGATATTTAAATTTATCTTATGAGTATTAATAAGGGAAGGATGGAATGGCCTTAATTTCATTCGATATTTTTAAATTTAATTTAAAAATTTTTCCCACCACAGATTATTAGCTGCTGGCATAGGCAAGTGCTTATACATACGCAATATTCTTGCAAATGAATTAGGAGAAGCCACATATAGTTTGGGAAAGAAAAACCCAAAGAAAAGCAATCTCAGTGCTTTATATTTATTAGAGCATCCTGGGTAAGACTTGAAGGCTTCTGTTAGACTGTGCTAGAGCTTACATTATTACGTTACAACCCTTCAGTCAGGATTACGACATAGTTTCTCACACCACTTATGTTGTGTGCATTCATTTTATGTATAAGAGGCGAGACCTACAGGTTAAAGTCGACTTCGAATGACAGATTTTTAAGAAACTTTTCATGATAATTTTATTAACTCTCAGAGTTTTGTTTCCCAAAAAACTGCTGAGAGAATGTCGCTAAAGACATATTTTTTCATATTTCGTTCTGATCGAGATGTCTGACCTGGGGGCTTGAACCTTAGCCTCATGTCTAATAAGCCAACACACTACCTACTGGACTACGACGACTTCTTGAGCTAACTTTACTTTATACTCCTTATGTTTGACGAGTGTTTTCCAAATTTCAATGTCATTGTACGTTGATAGACAATCAGTTGTCCTATGCACTCTATTCCTCTTCAACTTAAGCCGAATTTGCTACACTTAATTGACTTAAGTCCGACATTCTAATGAAATGTACAGTAAGACTCCGCTTAACGCGGGGATACGTTCCAATAAGTTCTAAAGCTAAACGAAACAGCATTAAATGAGGCAACTTAACACGTACATATGTGAATACATTTCGAATCCGGAAAATACAGTTGGAATCTTTATTCTGAACAGACTAACCAAAGAGCATTGAAAAAGATACATAGAATACACCGTCGCTATATAGTGCACCGCTTTTGGTTGGTGCATAGCCGTTTCATTTGCACACATATACAACAAGTATCAATACAGTGTGCGATTTAGGGGAATCTCAATACTACCGCGTAATACTGAAACAGCATTAAGCGGAGCAGCGTTAAGCGGGATCTTACTATAGTTGAATGCTAACCCATCCAGGATTATAGACACATGTATATAACTCACTCACAAAGGATATCAGATATAGTATAGCTGCCTGACCACTAGAGTGTAGTTCAGGCGGTGGGCATGGTCATACTGAAAGTCGTGCAATGCTCGTTAGGTAGTTGGGTTTTCCCATACCATATGTATAGATGGATGCAATCGACATCTTTCTTTGTCCGGAAATATTGTTTTCAAATTTGAAACTAATCGAAGGCAAACTTTACGTGAGGTTTAGGACATGGAGAATATTGCCCGTAATTCCCTTACTGATGGATGAATGAATGATGAATTACATACGTAATTGGTCATTACAAACCTTCAGTCAGGATTACAACCTAGCTTAGCTATATTGTGTGTGTTAATTTTATCCATAAGTTTAGGGACCTACAGTTTAAAGTCGTCTCCGAACAACAGATTTTTGAGCAACTTTTTCATGGCAATTTTTATCTACTCACAGAATTTTTGCCAGCAAGCTGTTGAGAGGAGGTCACCGATGAGCGATTGTAGGGCTTACAATTTTCGAACTATTTCCACAATTCCCCTATGTTCACTGAGTATCCTCTAGTCGTTGCATAGTCTCATAGATATAAACATGAGGCATTTTCAACAGTGATAGGCTGTGCTGAACCGATCTGGATACAAGAGGACTCATTTTCGGCTTCCCTTGAAACGCATATTCATTGAGTGGACTAAGTATTGTGATCCTAACAGGCTATAAGATCACTGAAAGGAATGCCGAAAAACTCGGCTTTTTCTCGCACAACATCTACAATAGCTATTTGTCTATGGAAGAGGATTAAGATATCGTACACGTCATGTACATATCAGTGTTCAACATGCTTCATTATACGCCGAGGGTTTTTGAATTTGCATTTCTTATGTTCTTTATCCGTCTAATTTTAGCCTTATTTGTTGTCGATGACCTACCTATCAAAACTCAGTCTACTTGCCTGCCTAAGAAGTGTATTCCCAGAGTGAAAAAAAAAACAAATTGAAAATTAAACTTTTAGTTTAAATGTAAACCTTTCCTCTTGAATGCTCCCCTCATTTTTTTTTGTTTTTGCTAAATAATCGATTACTTTTGCAGCACCATTAAAATTGCCAACGAAAACTGAATATTAGTTGTGTAAAGGAACTTCTTGTTCGAGCGTCTCCTAAACCAGCGTCTTTGCATTTAATAACATACAATCAAAAGCAATTATTAACAAAATAAAGTTTTACGAGTGAAAACATTTTTCAAAACTTATAATTGCAGTCAATATCCCTGAACGAAAAAACAAACGAAAGAGAAGTTGAGTTTAAAACCACCCTTTGCTGTTGCCTACACTCATTTCCTTGCGATTCTTTGGTCCCTTTTAGCTTAGAAATGTGTTTCCAAAATTGATAAAAACCCTGTAAAAGTTATTTTTTGCCGTTTTTTGTTTTTCGTTTTTTGTTTTTGTTTTTATGCTTAAATAACCCTTTGGGTTATAATTTAAAAGCTTTGAATTTCAGTTTAAATAACGGGTTTTACAGGGACTTAGTGGGAAAGGAACGAATGAATGTTTGAATGAATTTTAAGGTCTCCGTTGTATATGAAAGAAGGGTTGTTGCTATACTCCTTGAGTGTAAAAATATGGGTGGTAAGGGAGTAGTTTAGGGGATTGCATTGATATATTTTGTGTTTGTTGTTGTTATGCTTCGGTTAAATATAATTTTGTGGGTTTTATTGTTAATGCTTTTATTACTTTTGTTTTTCCTTTTTTTATTTCCGTTTCATATCTTTTACTTTTCGTTTCGCTTATGGTTTTTTGTGTCTCCTTTAAAATCACGCTTCATTTTGGCAGCATATTTTTCAAATTCGTTATTTCCGTTTAGGTTTGTGGTAGTGAATCTAAGTTTAAAGAGTGCTATTTAGCAGACTCTGATTAGCAGTCCACAGAAAAACTTTTAATGTCGAAATGGTTTAACCAAAGCAATACGATTTGCCTTCAATAAATATGAAATCCTAACGACCAAAAATATCATGTCTGAAGTATAATTGTTATTATTCTTATCATTTCTGTTCTGTTTTTAATCTCGTAAACAATGGAGGCACAGTCTTAAGAAAGGCTTAAGTTATGCGAAGAAGTCAGGACTGCTTTCGGTAGAAAACGGGGTCTTCGTCCAAGGGTGGTGAATTGGGTTTTCACATATGCATAGGCTGCATTGTATGGTGGGAAGCATTGTTACGGCGAGTTCGAGGAAGTTACTGGACAGGGTGCAAATATTCTACTCTTTTGTCATATTGGGTGCCATTACTTGCTACAGATAATTCTGACCAGCGGGTAGGACATTATTTTTTTGAACGAGTTTTGATAGGGTAGGGAAGCTTGAATATGACACAATTTAAGAAGTTGTCGACTTGGGCATATGGACCCTTAGTCCAGCCTAATGGCATGGTGTGGGCTTTCCTCTTGACGCTACGCTACATTAAGCATGCCCTATAAGCACCCTGATGAATGCAGTGTATTTCAGAATGAGTACTACGAAAACGGGAAATTGTTTTTAGTCTGCAGAAAAGCCCTGTCTATGTTACTAAACAGAAACATGGCAGTGCAGTTTTGGATTTCGGTTTATCGTTATGAGCACTCAAGAATGGAAAGGGTTCTGCAACATGGGAAGTAAGCTATTCTTAAGCTTAAAGGCGGAATTACGCCTTTAGCGCAAATACTAATACAAACTGCAGAAGCATTTTTTTTTCGCAGAGTTTACAGCGCAGTAAAGGAACAATGTCTGCATGTAAAGTGGATACCAAAGCTTGATTGCCGGAGTTCCTTCAATAGGATTGGTGAGGTAGCCACTGCTTGAATTTCATATATCGTCGTAAAAGGCTAGGGAGACTACTCAGTTTATCGCTTACCCTCTCTCCCTTCGCTTATCCTTTTTATCTTAACTCTTCCATTTTTTGTATTATATTCTCTTTAATTTTTTTGTAACATCCGTGTTTGGTTTGACCAACCCTTTTGAAGGTAATGGACGATACACCGAAAAGTCATTCTTTAGAAGTACGGTTTGTAAATAACCTTCGTATTATATTGTTACGAAAAAGAAAATGGTGATATGCTTTTACATCGTTTAAATTGTAAACAAAAGCTGTTTACATTTATAGAGGTTTCGAGAAGGCGAAGTCATGCGACCGAGTCAGTAAAAATTCAGTCAGTCTTGTGTGAAGACGTGTGTGTTTGAAGAGAATAATCGTGGTTTTAAGATCTCCGTTATAAAGATCTGTCGAACAATTTTTATTGTTTACACAAAAGAGTGTAAAGAAAAATAACAAACAAAGCAATTGTTGTTGTTTACATCAAGTTTTGAACTGTGACACACAGAATTGTGCGAACAATAAAAAATTTAATTAAAAACTAAACACAAATTTATTTTTATTTTATTTTGAATCTACGAACTCATATTTTAAACGGTTTTAAAAGGTAAAAACATAACAATATTCTCTGTGAGCTTCTTATAATGTAAAAATTACTACCTCTTTTTCCTAGTTTCATCACAATGCTTTGCATGAGCAAAGTGCTTCCCTTGAAGGATCGTTTGTATATGGCCTAAATGTGTGTCTATGTCTGGTATGCCAACTATAGGGCATAATTAGTAATCAGATGAAGTATTTCTTTTTGTTTCTGCACAAATAATAAGAATTCTTTTCTGTGCCTTTTTTGTTATTGCCCCTTTGCCTATTACGCCCAAGACAAGCAGAGAGAAAAACAGAAAAAGAAGGAGTTAAAGAACAACAAAATGTAAACGATGGGATTTATTACGCAAAGAAGAAAGGATTCAGCAGACGTTTTTCAATGTCTTTACGAAATATTTATGGCACAAAAGCAGCAAACACACAGAAGGAGTAGCTGCTGAAGAAATATTTACAAGGAATTATTTAAATACCAATAAATGCTTTTAAATCAGTTGCAAACATTCAAAATGATTTGTTTTCCATGGCATTTTCCAGGCAATGTCTGCAGTTTTATTCTTGTTTTTTTTTTATCTCTCTCTGCAAATGGTTGTTTGTTTTTGTTTTGTTACTTGTCTTTAAGGTATGTTTGGTATAATGTTGGTTAACTCCTCTACAACATTTGGCACGTTTATCTATCTTTATGACGACTGGGCTATATTAACAAGGGTTAAATCGGTTAAATCTGGTAATCAAGGAATTTTATGTGGTTTTTCTTTTCTTCTCTATTTTAGTTCTCCTTTCTTTATTTTTTTTTTTTGCTTTTTATTATGATAATTTGTTAGTTATGGCTCGTGCTGGCATTAATTTATGTTCCTGATTTCATTTTATTTCATTTCTTATTAACTTGTCCATAATCATTATGGTGTAATTAGTTATTAATGTCAATATTATTAACGCACTGGCTGTCTAACAATTAAACTTACAAACGTAAATACATACTAAATTCTACTCTTATTCATTATGTTAATGTATTTACATACGTTTTATGTATTTATGCATGTACTTACATACCTACTTATATCAAAATGATGTAATTAATCATAATACATAAATGTAAGTACGTATGTATGTATGTGTGCCTATGATTGTATTAAATCATCATAAATAATAAGTTGTTGTAGTATTTTTTCATAATAAAAATCATAGAAGCGTCATAATTATACTTGTGAATAGGCTCGTTCGTCTACATCTAAAATATTAACATTTCATTAAGTACCTCAGCAGCTAAATTAAACCTTTTGATGTTGCCGTTCCATAATGATTTTCATAAATTTTTTTCCAGTTTTTTTCGTCTTTTTGCTTTTGTTTTGATTTGAAGTCAAGGTATTTGGCGGTGTTAACACATAATTTTCCATTTGTTTGTTTCCACATTACATTGGGTTTTCGGTGATCTGTTTTTAATTACAATATTAAGCCATTTCTGTAAGTGAGACAGACTGGAACCTAATTATGCCAATTTAATAAAAAAAAAACTATTATTGCGTTTTTGTTAGAAAAAATAATTGAAATTGAATTAATTACTGCAGCTACAGCAGTTCAGTCCGATACCATAATATAATACCAACAAAAGTTAATTTAATTGGCTAATCATAGCCAGCAAACCTTGTTCCATAACATAACCAGTTTAGAGCCCGAATTTATTAAATAATTTGTATAATACGGCCTGCAGTTAAATGCAGCAGAAATGGCATTGGTTGCAGCAATTTTTGTATTTGAGTTTCGTGGTCAAAACATTAAGATCTTCTCCTCCTCCTCGACTCCCTAATGTTAACACTAACCAGAGTTGTTTTTCGTTTATTAAAATCGACCCGATTCACTTACGGCTATTAAAGTAGGCCATATGTAAATGAGTTCTTCTTCTTGATGTCCAGAGGTCATATTGTAAAACCATCATAGAACATCGCTCTCTGATAATATGAATTTAGCCTAGATTCGTCGGATGATACAACATTACATTACACCCCTTGATGTTTGACAGATCTTTGTAGTATTTTCTTGACCCACTTGGCTGTAACTTACCTCAGACTTTATTTCTTTGAGAGTGAAATTGACTACAGCGTCTGAGAAACTCTGGACATCTACAGGAGCATTGGCTTTAGGCACAGCGAACGAATAGTAATTAGATGCGTATTTTTGGGATTTTATAGTTCATAAGGCCACTTCGGATTTGCTGCAAGAATTTGTCTTGCAACGGAGTTGAATATCCATGCTGCGGACTGGTGGCGATTTGCAGTCCTAGAGCAGTATTAGCAGAACATCATGCCTTCCAGTTTATCTTAAACTAAGTCAGCTAGTCGCCGTAGTCTAATAGATAGTGTATTGGCTTATTAGACGTGAGACCACGGTTCAAACCCCAGGTCAGACATCAAAATGAAAATATTTCTTCGGCAACTTCCACTCAGCAGATTCCTGGCAAAAAAATTGCCATGAAAAGTTTCTTAAAAATAAATCTGTCGTTTGAAGTCGATTATAAACTGTAGGTTCCGCCACTCATGTACAAAATAAACATACACAACATAAGTGGTGTAAAAAGCTTGGTCGTAATCCTGACTTAAGGGTTGTAAAGACCAATTACGTATGTAAGAATTTCACTGTTCATAAGGCCACTGCGGATTTGATACAAAAATTTGTCTTGCAATAGAGTTGTATTTTCATGTTACTGGACTGGTGACGGCCAAAGTATATTTGCAGTTCCAGAGAATGTCCTTCAGTTTGATGTCCTCCAGTTTGATGTCCTCCAGTTTAACATAAGCTAAGTCACCTACCTAGTTGACCTACTCCATTGGCATTTCATAAGTTGTCGACTGGTGGTCATTTTGAAAGAAATCATAATTGGTTTGCCAAATTCTTGACAAACAAATCCTTGACTTTTGATGGAAAAAACTAACTAACTTAACTCCCTAACAAAATTATTCATCAAAACAGAACACAAATAATATTGTCGAAGCTAGGCTATAGGTTGGACGTCAGAGCGTCAGATACGCTACTATTGATGTATTTTTCTTTGTATTTTCCTTTCCGCTTGTTGGCGGTAGCTTTGAAAATACACAAGTTTAGTTTCAAATTTAAAGTTTGGCTTGCAAGAACCTGCTCATACTATAGAGCCTTCCTGCTTGTCTGTCGTTAGAACCATTTTTTGCAAACAACCATTCCGTTTCAATTGAAAGAGTGATTACATAATAGCTGGTTTTAAATACCCTCTGGTTAGCGCTAGAAATAGCCGATTAGGTTCAATTGTTTCTTAAAATAGTACAGTTTTTACCCACCGATTTTATAGTAAAATATACCTGACTGTCAAGTTTGGCATTGGCAACGTTTACGCCGACCTGCCGCAATGCAATTACAAATATTTGACGTGAACTATGCATAGGATACACTCACCACTTATTCCATAAAAGGATCGATTTAATTGCGATGAATACCTTGAGTATTATGCTCACTCAATATTAGAATATTGGAGATAAGTTACAATTTGGGCTTAGTTTTGTAACAGAAAAACAAGAAATTCTTCTGGATTCATGTAATTTTAATTGAAACTAAGTTAAACAATCACATAATTCATCAAGAAGTTTCATTTGTTCTAAATCTTATCTTTCGAACACCATCAAACTTAAACCAACTTCAACTGTTCAGAGTGAGATAGACAAACTAAAGACATCTTCTAAGAAAGAAAATATAGAATTTCGATTAATTTTCTTTTAATTTTGTTTTTAAAAGGGTTTTTTGAAATCCTACTTTAAACTAAGCAATGTTGTGTTTTGCCTGTTTAGATACTGGTACTAAATTTAAAATTTTATCTTAACAAAGAAAACAAAAACATTAAATTTTAAAACATGCTTAAGATCTCTATCACCTTTCACTCAATGGCTTTGGCTTGGGCTGACATTGTGTTGTAAATGGCAGTTAAACGAAATATGGGTGGGCTGTTCTTAAATTAAAGACATAAAACGAAGACACACTAAACTAAGATGGTTATTAAAGAAGAAATTAAACCAGACAAGAGAGAGAGAGACAGAGAAAAAAAACTGTAACACTTGTAAAGTCATAAAGTCAAAACTAGAAAGAAAAACTCATAAAAATTCTAATTGACAAGTTAAAAGAGTATCGTAAACCAACTAAATGAACAAAATAAACACAAAAAAACAAAGAATTGAAATTTTTTAAATGGCTTAAAACAGCAAAAGCACAGAAGAAAAAGAAAGAAGACACCTTAGCCTTAGCTTAGCCTCACACACAAGAATTTCTGAAACTTTGGTTTTTCTTTTTTTCACCAGAATTCATAACAGAATTTTCAGACATCCTCTCTTCATGTGTGTGCATGCTTGGTATGTACATACATATGTACGTATGGATATGAGAGTTTTATGGCTTAAATAGCCTTGTCATGTCAACATCTTCTAGAATTTCATATTTTTGCCTCTTTCAATCTCTTCAGATAACTTGTTTTTATCACCACATGGTAACGTCTTTTTGATTTACATTAATAAAACTCCTCATTTTCCTTACCCTGATACTTCAAACTGTGGCACAGAAAACTATTTCAAAGACTTAAGCCACATTTATGTAGGTTTCAGTCACAGAATGAGAATACGAATGAGAATGCGAATGCGAATGAATGAAAGCCAAGAGTATGAAGTTAAACAGCATGAGTGAGCGTATATTTTAGATTTTAAATTGCCATTATATGTCTGATGACAGCTAAAATGGACAGACGGACAAATGAACGTACGGATGATGGTGATTGTAGTTGTTGTTGTGGCAGTTGATGGTGTCAGCTTTTTCATACAACACCAACAACAGCCATAACAACAATGAGAGCGAAAAAAAACAAAAGCTTGACATTCTTATTCTTTGTCGTTGACGCGTTTAATAGATAGCGACCATAGCACTGACAGCTGTCATAATTAATTTTGACATTTTGTGGTAATTATATATCTTTTTGTAGTTTAACATCCAATACACAATACATACACACAATACTTATACAAAAACTTAAACAAAAATATACACTGCATTGTAACGAGAAAAAGAAATTCAACTGAAAACTAAAGCAACTTCAAAATAGCAACCAAAAATGTAAAACAACAACAGACACAAACACCACCAACAAAACAAAACAATAAAAATTAAGTATTTTTTATAAACTAAATTTACAACAACAACAAAAGTTTTTGAAAACCATTCACCAACACCAAACACTAACTCTGCCATAGTGAACATCATCGTCATCATCATCATCATCGTCTATTCAAACCAAGTTAACAGCCAAAATAAAGCATTTAAAACCGCTAGCCATCCAGCCAGTCAGCCATCTAGCCAACAGTCAAACCAACAAACATTATTATTATTATTGCTTATATTGTTGTTATTGTTGCTTGCTTACAATGTTCTAGTTTATGTTTTCACTTTATTTTCATTCACTTCACTTCACTCACTCACTGTATCGTATTTTGTGTTGTATTGTTATATGAATGCGGTAGAAAGTGTTAAAATAAATGTAAATTATAATGCGAGGGTCATTTAAGATAGGTTAGGTTAGGCTTGGTTAAGATAGGAATATAAGAACGAAATAATGATCTCACATATGTAGGACGTAGCAGAAATATTCAAGAGTGCCCAAATCCTAAGTAGAAGTCCCTAAGTTCTAGTGAAAGCTTTTGAAAATATATGGAGAGTTATCGTACAGAAACTGAACTTTAGGCCGCTAGCTCCAGTAAAGGGTTGGCTCTAATGTAACCCATTATGAGCAAAATTTTTGAGGATCTGATAAGCCTGATTATCAGCCCTTGCGCTGACCAACTTCTTCCTTTTTTCCTTTTCCCTGATTGTGGTGGAACTTGGTCAGTACAGGGACTGCGTTCACCCGTGGCATCACAACGGGCCGCTATGCGTGCTCAAGTGAGCTTTGTGATATCAGAGCTACCACTCCGACCTAACCTAACCTAAGCCCGATTATCTAAATTGGTTGTTTCAGAGGAATCTCAATTTGTTGATAGTGCACGGCAGTGACTGAGTAAGTAGGTGGCAGAATTATCTTTTCGCACTTTGTTGCAGCTTCTGAGAAAATTATACTGAAAATCAATTTTAAGTATCTCAACAATTACATGACCAAGCATACAAACAAGAACATCAGATTCATGACTCACAATATTATTTAATTATTTACACATTACCAGTACATTCTGATCTTTAAAAATCTCTGACTCTTGGTAAGGATTCAAATATTTTGGCAATGTTCCACACTGAAACGATGGAAAGGACGCCACGGTAATCCCTCAGCCCACAACATGTCTTTTTGTAAATTTCTCTGATATAGAATCCTGTGATCTCCAAAATATTCAGTTAGTTGTGTAGGTTATTTATGACAATCATGATTTTCCAATCTGAACATATTCCAAGAGCAGGAATATGCTATAGTATTCATTACGTAACCAAAAAGTTGTCAATTACACTTGGCGTAGAGTTCTCACCACATCGTTAAAGGAAACGAGTATGAACTTTCTGTACAAAAATGACTTTTCAAAGCAAATCTCTAGAGTTCGTAATGAGGTCTCAACAGATTTGTCATCCATATATCAGTGACTGATTGTTCTAAAGTTTCAGACAGGGTTTTTTTTACTATTTTAGTGATCGGTGTACCAAGACCGTAATCAAGGAGCATAGGAGCATTTCAACAAGCTTATAAGGTGATCCCAAGATCCAATACAAATTTGAAAAAATATGGAAAAAAGAAAAAATAGGGACTTTATGCTTTTCCAAATAATTGATTCAAAATCGTATATCGAAAATTAATTTGATTTCATACGGAAATCGAGCGAGAGTTGCAAGGTCTACCTCATAATACCTCATGACACGTGTAGGACATAAAATGTAATTTGTATCAAAATGTGAATTATAATAATTCATTTAGAATATCAAATAGGCTTCTATTGCTCCTACAACTAATTTCCCTTTCTTAACCAAAACTCTACACTTTTTCCATGAACTTCTCATATGACCTACGTACTTATTATTTAGAAATTTTATATGCTTTTCAATTTAGTTTTTGCTCTTTAATCCCAAACATTTTCTTTTTCTTGTTGTTGTTGTTGCGTTTTATAATTTTCATAGTTTTTGTTTTTGTTTTAATTTTTGGTAAAAAAAAAGAATTTATCAAAAAGTGTTTTGACCCAACTAACACCAGCGTCTAAATATGTATTTAGTATAACCCTCTCTATTAACAAAATAAAAGAAAAAAAAAAACAACTAAATAAGGTAACACGCACACATATACACACACACATACACATACCATATACCCAATTATAATCTTCGAATTAAATTTCCATTCAACTTTAAAAATTTTCATTTACGTAACTGGCCAGGGATGGGACGTCTGTCGAGATGGGTTTGTGTATGTGTGTGTATTTTTCAAAATTAAATAAAAGTTAATAATTATTATTACGGTTGGCTGTTATAATTTTAGTTTTGTAGGTGTCGTTGTGTTATCGTTATTTTTTTGGTATTGTTTTATTTTAGTTTTAGATTTTGCTGCTACTGTTTTTTTTTGTTGTTGGTTTTTAAGGTTAAATCTATTAAATTCATTAAAAATGTAAAACAAAACAATTTTGTTTTCATAATTTCCATCAGTGAAATGTTTTTCATTTTTTATTTCGTTTTTTTTTTATAAAGTGCTTTTCATAATTATAGCACCACCCTAATTTTTTGAATTTCTAAAAAGTACATTTATAATAACAAAAACAAAATATTTCATTATGTGTAATGTTAACGTAAATGAAAAAAAAAACTAAATTTTTCAAATTGTTACCGCAATTTTTACTTCAGTATAAAAATTAAGGTTTTTGGTCTTTGCATAATTATAGCACCATCAGTTCTGAAGAGCGGGAAGGAAAAATTATTGATTTTTTTTATTGTTTTGTTGTTTCTAATAATAAAAGTAATATTTAATTACACATTCCGCCCAAGAAAATGTTGAGTGGTGTTGGAAAGGGGCAGAAGTATTTTACTAAAAAAAATTTTGGGGGAGGTAGTCTCATGGTTTGGGGGGCTATTTCATCAAGTGGTTGCCCCGAACTTCAGTTTCCATCCATGTACATGAATAGTACAGAGTAAATAAATTGAGAGAAAATAATGAAAAAAAATTTGTTTTCCAACAGGACAATGCCAGAATTCATGTCAGCAGACTGAGTATGGAATGATTTCGTAACCAATCTATTGAAGTTTTATCGTGGCCAGCTTGCTCACCTGACATGAATGTTATTGAAAACGTTTGGGCAATTCTTGTCCGAAGAGTATATTCAAATAACAGACAATTTACCAGTGTTGAAGATTTGAAATTAAAAATAATCGAAGAATGGGGGAAAATAGACGGAGAAATATTAAATAATCCTTATAAGAGTATGAAAGATCGAATATTTAATTTAATAAGCTCTAAGGGAGGGATTACTAAGTTTTAAGTATCAACATTTTTGGTAAATAAAGCTTCGTATTTAACAAAACTGAGACTGGTGCTATAATTATGCAAAGACCAAAAACCTTAATTTTTATACTGAAGTAAAAATTGCGGTAACAATTTGAAAAATTTAGTGTTAATTTTTCTTTTACGTTAACACTACACATAATGAAATGTTTTGTTCTTGTATTATAAATGTACTTTTTAGAAAATCAAAAAATTAGGGTGGTGCTATAATTATGAAAAGCACTTTATTTTAAAAGTAATTTTTATTCGTTTTTTTTTTGTTTAATTAAAGCGAAAATAACTTATTTTTATGATTGCATGAAATGAAATATTAAAGGAAGGGAACTGTAATGAAAGTGTTAAATTTTATACCAAAAAAAAAAGAAAAAAATTGTATTACAATTACTGTTCATGAAGCAGCAGACTTGATCATCAGTCATCTCTTCAACATGTTTTCAATAAATTTTGAGGATCTTAAAATATTGTGTTACCCATGCCATATAACGTCCTCTAGAGGTTTTAATTCACAACAGGTTTTATCGACGTAGTTTTCATCCTCACTAGTGTGACACTCATCACAACATGGGATTACGCATAAGCACGTTACAAACGTCTTCATTATGTGTACCAGAGATCAGCAATGAGTGTTCAAAAAGATGAGTAGAATCGAATCATACTCATAACTTCTGATATACGCATTCATACTTTTTTTTATTATCAAGGAAGCTCTACTCATATTCAAAGTTTGAAGTACTCACCATATTTATACCTAACAACACGTATGATGTTATTGATTTCAACTCTCCATAACTCAACATTTAGAAGAATTACAAAATAAGTATGAATCGCGTACGAACACTAAAATACTCACTTTGTGTTGTGTGTTTGCTCTGCTTGCTGCTCTGTCTTTTTTGATGTGTCTATTTGTAAGTGTTTTTTTAAAGTTATGAATCTAAATGAGTAGGCTTGTGAATCAAACATATTTCGTATGGTATGAGTTTGATGTCAACGTTGTACGAATACTCATTAGCAACCTGTACTTATAAATCAACGTAGTAGTGAGTATGAATAAATCAGAGTACATAGTTAAATTTCAATATTGTTGACTCACTTATATTCAAAATTTTATGAGTGCTTATGAGTAGCGTAAAAACGGTTCATTGCTGATCTCTGATGTGTACCTGATATTTGACGACTTTGAGAAGACGTTCGATATTGGCTGCAGAGGAATACCAGAACTCATATGACTAATTTTGTCCCAGCATAAGAGGAGATCCTACCCGATTTCTCAGGAGTACGTATATGTAGTCGTCATAGCCTAGTACGTAGCGTAATTTGTCAAATCGGTTGTCTCCGTAATCTGAAGAACTATTAATTCGTAGGTACTGCTACATTGTAAAGTCGACTATGAACGACGAATTTAAAAGCTATTCCATGGCAACTATTTACTCTTATAACTTTTGCTTGAAATCTGCTAGAAGGAGCTCCTCAATAAGCAAAATATATTTCAAATAAAAAAACAGCTAACAGCCGTTCATGATCGATAGATAGTTCGGTAACCATTAAACGGTTTACTCTAAATTTTATCTAAAAATTTATGTTCTCATGTGATAAATTTTATTTTTCAGGCAATAATTTTTTTTAGAAGAACGAAAAAAGCAATCATAAACCAAGAGACACAATTATTATGACCAAATAAACGTTATTTTGATATTGTCCATATTTAATAACATGCCGTGCAGCAATTTGTTTAAACAAATAAATTAAATTAAAATTGTATTAAAATATAGAAAAACAAACCAAAAAAAAAAAAAACAAAAAGTTTCCATACTTTTCCCAGCACCACATGTAGCCGAATGCACACGTATAAGGTTTCTGGGGAACAAAAAAATTATGGAAATTAAAATATCATCGGTTGGATATGGTGGTTTTGAATTTTTATTTTTATGTTTATGTTCTATCATTGATTTTATTTACAACTAAATAAACTCATTCATCTATTGTTATTAGTTTATAAATATCGAAAATAAAATAGAAAATAAAAAATATATGTGAACGTGAAAAAATATTTCATTAAGCGGCTGAGGCTGAGTTATAATTTATTTGGATTTTACAATATTTTCGAAAAACTTGTGTTTATTAATTGGATTTCAACACACGATTCACATACACACAGTCACACACAGTGTTCAAAGTGTTATTTTTCTATTTCAATTTCAAATTTTTTTTAAATTTTTTTCAAACACAGTGCAACTCGAGAAAAAAAAAACAATTGGAATGGAATGGAAGCAAAAGAATTTAATTTATATGCTCGCTTAAAACCAAAAATATTTTTTCATTTTTAGTTTTTTATGTTTTCAATTCAAATTTTATGGTTTTCTTTTGTTGTCAGTGGTGTTGGTGTCATTATGACATTTTCATTTTGGTTTTCTTCTGTTGACTTATTAAAATAAAACTGAGGGATGCTCGCTTATAAAGCAAACTACAGGGGTTCTTATAGCCCATTGCCTGTGCTTCTCTTCATCTAGTAAATAAATAATAAAAATTTTATTTATTTTGTTTGTTTATAGTGATGTCCACTCTTTCTTTTTTTTTTGTTTTGGAAATTTATTGGTTTTATTAAAAATTTGACAAATCAAACGTATGGTTTTTGGCGCCAGTCCATTTAAATAAATTATGATTGAAAAATATTTGTATACAAAAAAGGTATCATAGAGTGCTTCACATTAGTGTGAAAAACAGGTGGTTAAAATTTATCAAAAAAATTATAAAAAAAAAACTCATGGAAATGTGAGAAATTAATTTTGAAATATGGTCAGTTCCATTTGATCTTGAATAAATTTATGTGGTTTCTTTACCACAGTGTGGGCGTTGTTCTGATGACAACTATTTTGTAAAAATAAATCAATTAAATTGCTTCATCGAGGTTAGCATAACGTTACGGGAATATAGATTATAGGCTTGATATTAATATATTCACACATGAAATTTCTAACATGCCAGTACTTCTACTTTCCGGTATTCCTAAAACCAATGCATTGCTTGAGTTAGGGACATATCCCTTCCTAATAATACTCTCAATCAAGAAAAAATTAGAGACATTGACTGTTTGGCGTATAATGTTGCACTTGAGATAAATTAAAGAAAAACAACTTTAGCACATAGAACATCATGATGCACATACAATCAGTAGAACACATAGATATCAGAGATCAGCAATGAATCGTTTTTACGCTACTCATAAGCACTCATGAAATTTTGAATATATGTGAGTCATATTGAAATTTAACTGTGTAGTCTGATTCATTCGTACTACTCTACAACGTTGATTTATAAGTACAGGTTGCAATGAGTATGAGTATAACGTTGACATCAAACTCATACCATTCGAAATACTATGTTTGATTCATAAGCTCATACTCATTTAGATTCATAACTTTAGAAAAATACTTAAAATACTTATAAATGATTCGAGTGACTCGAATAAAATAAAAGAGACACATAAGTAAAAAAGACGGAGCAGCAAGCAAAGCAAAAAAACAGCCATTTAGTGAATATTTTCGTGTTTATACGCGAATCATACTTATTTTGTGGATCTTGTATATGTTAAGTTATGGAGAGTCGAAGTCAACAACATCATACGTGTTGTTAAGTATGAATATGATGAGTAGTTCAAACTTTGAATATGAGTACAGGTTCCATGATATTAAAATAAGTATGAATGCGTATAAGTATCAGACATTATGAGTATGATTCGATTCTACTCATCTTTTGGAATACTCATCTAATATAATCAAATGTTCTCTAAGCCAGATAAGACCACATCTTGTATCATAAGCAAACACAATATAAAAACTTCATCTTTTCCAATTTTAACGATACAAACATATCACCAACCAGGACAAGAGTTAAATAATATTGTTATACAGACAAGCACTTTTATTGCGTAAATCGCAATAAACGCCATTATTGAGTTCAATATTTCATATAAAGTTTCAATTAATTATTGCACAATAAATACGCAAATTGTTATAATATTGAGTAAAACTTAAAATACAGCACTGTCATAAGTACGTTCAATGAGCATGTTACAATTTTCCGAACACTTTCAATTGATATTTGACAACTGAAATGTCAACAACTACAAACAAAAAAAAAAATAACAAAAAACCAAAATAAAAACCATGTTGTTGAAAAAACCAGCTGTTTTGTTTACCACAGCCAAATAAATATTGCGTATATTATGTGTCTGAACACTAAAAAAATATTGTACTCAAATAAACGAATATTGACTCAACAAAAGTGCCTGTCTGAACATAGTATTACTGAACTACTACCTGGCACATAAGGAAGTGTATGATCCCCTAAACACCGCCTAATCTAGCCCACATCATTTTGAAACGGCTTGCATATGTTCAATTTGCAATAAAAACATAAATTTGTGTTTACACTTGAGTCTTTTAATAACAATTTCATATTATTATTGCAAAATATTCAATACACAATAAATATGTATGCGTGTACGGTATGGTATTTATTTATTTTACAGTAACAACGTACATATGTATATTTTTAATAATTTATTTATTTTGTTGTTGTTATTTTTATATGTACAAATGAAATGTGTTTTCATATTATTATGCTGAAATAATAATCACAGGCATTTTATACTTTTTTTGTTGTTTTTGTTATTATTTTAAGACATTTTTTTTTGCAATAAAAACGACGACGACAACATTTAAAACTAAAATAAACAACAACAAATTCAACAGATTTTATCGTAATGAATTGTATTTAAAACTGAACTAAAAACCGATTACAAATACCAAATACCATACATACATACATACATACAGCAACAGAAAAATAACAAACATTTAGACTCTAAATTTTAGAGTGACTGAACTGAAAAGTATAACTTTTATTACATTACCCTACCAAAAAAAGGCTTAATAGCAACAAAAACAACAACAACAACAGAAATACATGTACAAGTGTTGTTACAGAAAAATTAATAAAAAAAAGTAATACGACAGAGAGAGATTATTTCAAAACAACTACTTACACTTTCTCTCACACATACATACATACATGCATTCAAAGGAGTATAGCCTTATGGCGCACATACGTGTAAAATGTCAAATACCTCTATGTAATCAAATGGGCCTAACACAGTCACATACATATGAGTACATGTGTTGACTCTTTTGTTTGTTTACATGAAAATTTGTATAGAAAGTCATATCGTAGAGAACATTAAACGGTAAACATGCCGCATAATAATAATACTCTCTTTTTATGTTCACATACACACACATATATCCACATACTAACATTCTTATGTATTTTTATTCTTTGTCCATAAGTGCTCAACTATTGTTCTATGCATTATCATGGTATTGGTAAAGCCCTTTGTATATTTATGATACGTACTATGTATATGTAAGTATAAGAGTTGCTCTCATTTTTTTGGAGAATTTTTTTATTCTCTAATAGCAGCAAAGCAAAAAAGAAACCTTTACTGTGTGTGTACGAATTGCAAAACAAAACAAAAAAAACATTTCTTTTGTGTTGGTTTATTCTCTTCCCTCGAAAATGGCAAAAAATGAGGTGGTAAAAATAATAATGGCCGTATTGTCACGACTTCTTTTAATGTTATTTTATCAATATCGTAATAAAATTGTCTCAAATAAAAACACTATGGCGGTCGACTACACATACATATGTACATTACATACATAAATATATGTATTTAACCATATATGAAAGTTAAAAGAAAAGTGTGGATTAACAAGCGTTTCTTAAAAATATCTACTTTGTTCTATCGGGATTTGAATACATAGTTTGCCTACATACCTTTACACAAGCTACAGCAGCTATAAGCTACATGCGTGTGGGAATGGATAACACATTAAACTTTAAACGGCATATCAAACTTGTTAGCTTGACTGATATTGAATATACATATAAGGTCCAATATAAAGTCAAGGAATAATAAATACTGTCCTCAGCAATAAGTCGCAATCTCACATTCTTACTTCATCGGCTCGTTACTTAAGCAACTCGTTTGCCGAATTTCGTACTCCCTTAACACTTTCTTGTAGACAAGATGTCCTCTACTCTGATGTTTGATGATCAGCGCATCACATATAAATTTTGTCGAAATATCCTTGAAACAAATTGGAGATGAAATTTGTTTATAAATCTCCTTTAAACCTCTTGTAAGAGAAGAGATCTAGAGGAGATGTTCATTATAATTACTCGTACGTAATTATAATTATTGGGACGCGTGTAATGAGAAAAGGAAAGAAATGAAATTAATTTCAATTTCTGAAATTTGAGAAGGAGAGAGAGATTCTTACCTTTTCTCCTTTTTTTGGTGTAGTTCTGGTTGATCCAAATGAAACACTATTAGGTATAATGCACTTCTAGCCAATATGTATATATTTCCAGTAAATACAATTCAATTAGTACCACTTGGATTGATAAGTATGAAGATATTTCGAAAAGTATAATTTGGGATATGTAATATTTCAGGTAAATAAACTTTAGGTAATTTAGGTAAGTATAGTTCACAATTAGTATTCTTTTGTTTTTTAATTTCTTTACTAAAGTTCAGATTTGTTTTATAGATTTGTTTTATAATTTTTTCTTTTCTTTTATAATTTGGGCAAATTTCACAACCGATTCTTTTTTTATGTATAATTTAGGCAAAATCACAATTCTTTAGGTTTTTTTATAATTTCAGCAAATTTCACTACAATTCTTTAGGTTTTTTTATAATGTATAATTTAGGCAAATTTTAATTATCACACTTCAAATTTATTTAGTTGTTTCTTATGTGATTACAAGATTAGAAGTGATTGCTGTTTATGTTTTTATTTTCCAACTAGCTTCTGCTCTTCTTAAAGAATTGGGATTAGCAGTACATTTGGAGACATTCAATTGGAATGGTGGAGATATTCTTTTAATGGTGGAGACATTCTTTTAATGGTGGAGACATTCTTTTAATGGTGGAGACATTCTTTTAATGGAATGCTTATAGGGTCTTATATGTTCAAACCTAGTTTGAACAATCCTCTACCATCCAAACGACGGCCGAGCCAGCAGGGCTATGGCATTAAAGAGTTTAAGAAACTTCTGTTTTCCGAAGAAGCTTTCGTTCTGTTTGTGATGGACATTCTATAGTGTATCCCTTAAAGTATCACATGTACTTCTAGAGTTTTAGAATTTATACCACCAGAGAAAGAAAAATCGTGAATCGAAGTATCATTTGACAAATCGAAAGATGATATCCACGTAAAATGGTGCAGAGGGACATGAAAATGGATTCCAAAAATAAAGATGTGAGTGAACCTATCACCTGACTTAGCTCTTGAATAGGACATGGCAGATAATGAATTTACACATCGAAGTATCTGTGGCATCTTGCTTAGGACAATACTTGAGTAGTTGTAGATTAATTTTTAACTTTTACGGATATTATCGCGTTTATTTTTAGTCGACGTAGTCTAGTAGGTAGTGTGTTGGCTTATTAGATGTGAGGCCACCGTTCAAACCTCAGGTCAGACATCTCCAACTAAACTAACATATAAAAAAATATTTCGTCGGCGTCTTCTTCTCAGCAGATTTCTGGCAAAAACTCTGAGAGTAAATAAAATTTCCATGAAAAGTTTCTCAAAAATCTGTTGCTCGGAGTCGACTTTAAACTGTAGGTCCCGCCACTCTTGTATAAAATTAACACACAAACATCAGTGATGTGAGAAACTAGGTCGTAGTCCTGACTAAATGGTTGTAATGACCAATTATGTATGTATCGCTTTTATTTAAAACGCTACTATGGCCACATTTTTTTCCTACTAATAATCGTACCTTTGTAACATTATTTTATTCTCTCGTTCCCTATAAAAGTAAGCTTTTCTCTCTCCCTCCCCCACTCAAATTTTATTTGTTTTATCTTTTGTTTTGCGGAGGGTATACGTTTTTTTTGCAACCCAAGTTAAAAGTATAATATTGTTTTTGTTATTATTGGGTTATGTTTACGTGTGTATAAGTTTATGTTATTCACATGTATAATACCAACATACACACATGCAAGCATCGCTTAAAACTTCCCAGAGCGAGAGTGTAGTCGAAGCAATACCAAAAGTAAATGTGTTTGCATTTGGGTTCGCATGAATGTTTGAGTAATTGTAGTAGTAACACGTACAAGATCATAATGATGTCGCAAAGGATAATAATATATTTTTTTTTGTTGCTGTATTGCCACCTTTTTATTTTTTTGTAAGAGTGTAGCAATAATAATACAACAATATGTGAGAGAGATAACAAACGGGAAAAAGACATTTAAAATGTATAATAATGAAACGTAACGGTAGTTTTAGGCCATTTCTAGTGACTTTTGTAATGATAATGGTTGTGTGTGTAAGTGTATATGTTTCGTATTACTTAGAAAACAAAATTTATGAATGTTTATGAGCTTACGAGTGAGTATATAAGAAAAGTGTAAGCATTGCTCTTTAAAGTGTTCCCAGATAATAGTTTCGATATCAATGTGTTCTTGCTTGGAGTCTAAATGTAGGCCAGTTAAACATTAAAATAAAATACAATTTATATTTCGTTAAATAGGCCTTTAATAAAGAAAATAAAAATGTGGAGATCTAAAGAGTTTTTTTAAAAGGTAAACTTAAATTCTTTTAAAAGAAAATAAAAAATTTTTAATTCAAATCCTATTTTATCTGAAAGCTACAAATCTGAATTCGTTGAAAAATTTCATTTAAAATGATTCTTCTCAAGAAAGAAGGCCTTTGAATGCCTGTCATTGAATGGCGGATGTGAACAAGAGTGTTGCATGTTTACTGGTGTGCTGATACCATCCATGGATGCAATAAGGTCACCAAATGTATTAGCATTCACCATTACGAATCTGCCTTTATTCGAATAGCCTTTATTTTAATAGCCATAGCCTGGCTAAATTCTGCTTAGAATGCCCTAAACAGTACCCCTCTATTAGGTAATGAGGCTACCCAAGTAAAACAAAAAATCCTCTTCCTTAATAATACTCCCGAGTGAGCAGAAGGAGTTCACATTGTTCATTAATTGTTTGTTGCTTTTTTTGGACTCCAGACAACCAAGCTTTGTTTCCAATCTTATGAGACGACTTGGTACCAGATTTCTATAAATCTTAGGGTAGAATAAGCACGTGAAATGAAATTTCGTGGTAATTTTTTTAAGACACGCATAAGACAGATGAAGTCCCGGAACAGAAGACAAGTATCTTCAAATGATTTTAATTGATTAAATAAACCAACGATTGCATTTTCGTGGTGAAGAATGTATAAGAAATTTTATAAAACTAATTAAGCTGCCAGAAACTATTTATTCCACCTAAATGGATGATTAAATTTAATAAATTTCTCTTGATTTCAACAAGACAAAATGGGGAATAAAATTTAAAAAAGGAAAAGCATTCGTATTTGTCACTTTTGAACAAGAAAACTTATAAATAATCGAGGGAAGTATCAAAAAGACACGCATACAACTTAGTTTTAAAGGTTTTTTCTACTCTTTTCCTCTTATGAAGTTTATGAATAAATGAACAAACGAATGTATGTATGAACGACAGACAGAGTGAATGAATGAATGAATGAATGAATGAATTGAATGACATGTTAAAAGCACCATTTTCTACATGTTTTATATTAAAAAGATTAACCCGAATGTCAAACCAGAACTAAAGCGTAATTTATCATAATATGTCAAGCGAATGAAAATGAATGAAGAAGAAAAACACACAAAAGTTGAAACCAATTTCACTAACAAGTTAAGAAAGAAAGTGAAAAGCATGAACAGAAAAATAGTGATGATGACATTCTCAAAACATGGACTCAATCTTATGGATATTTTAACATGGAAATTAAATGTTATAAAAAACAATTTTAAAAAGTTAAATACATCGCAGGTATTTCATAAAGCATATGCGGGCAACAAACATTTTAATTACGGCGTTAAACTATGGAAATCTTCTTCGATTTAGAAGCCTTTCACCAGTATTTCTGGCCGTTACTACCTTGAGGTAAGAGGTGTCAATTGGGCAGAAACCTAGAGGCTGAGGAAATCTCACAACTGATTCTGCAAAAGCTAAACTGACAAGGAAGAAATTGTCTGTCTTTTCTGAGCACTTGTGACCTGAAACGAAGGATCTTTGGATACCCAAGATTTATTGAGAGAACGTTTCTAGTTTGACAGCATAATGGTTGAGAGATGGCTGCTATAAGTTACAGCTGATGGAATAAATACTATCGATTCAGTGCAGGGTCCCCCAAGGCGAAGGGAATGGATACTCGCATAATTTCTGATAGCCATGTTCCAACATAACGAACTCAAAGATGGTTTGAAAATGAAGCAAAGCACTTAATTGGACATCGTAATGATACGACAGTCATATCATATGGGTACCTAGGTATACCATAGTGATATTCAGGTAACTGTAGAGTAAATGAACTGGCCTTGGAATGGAACAATCATCAATCTCTTCGCTGAGTCCTGTATTATCTTCTCTCACTTGCCTGGGACCCTGGACACAGTAATATTTCAGGAAACTCCAGATTCAACGAAAGCGCCAGGGCTAGTGCACTCCTTCTGCACTCCTTCCGGAATCCTCCTCAAACGACTTGGGTATGCCACTTACCTCAGTCAAGTTGGCCATTGCTCGGAAGTTCTTTCGGGACGCTAAAAGGCTCACCAACCAGTTACTCAGAGTTGGTAGTAACGCACGGAAAGAATGCAGTTCCCATCTAACGACTTCTGCCGTGGATGCAGATCCGCTGAGGACGAGGAGACTGTTATCCACCTTCTTTGTCAATGCCCATCTCTTGCGAGGTGCAGATATATGTTATTTGGCTCTCGAATTCTTGTCAGTTTGACGGAGCTATCATCCATTAATGGATATAGCTTCGTTTATCAAACTTTCGGGCTTGTTTTCCACCATAGAGTAGTCGTGTTTTTAATGTGCAGCCCTTGCTCTGACCAACTTCTTGACAAGGTTGATGGAACCTGGTCAGTACAGGGACTACGTTTCCCGGTGGCGTCTCAACGGGCCGCTATGAGTGCTCAGGAGAGCTATTACTCCAACCTACCTACCATCTACCTCTACTATGGGAACCCCTTTGTCTTCTTTGTATTTTATAATAAAATTTGAAAAACTTATTTAAGAAAATGGTAATAAGAATGTAGATGCTCCGAGTTTACACTCTGCAGAAACAGCGGAAGAGATATAATGCAAGTCGTGGCGTTAGATTAAAATTGTAGTGTATATGTAAACACAGAGTCTTAATGGGTCAATGATTTCCAGAAGGTATATAAACCCAAAAAGAGTCTTAACTTTTAACTAACGATTGCAGTTTAAGACACAAGAAAATTAATTTTCAATCACGATTGAGGATATTGTTACGAAAATAGAAAAATCTAGATACTGGTGTTTTGCTTTTACACCGTTTAATATTAAAATTATAAACAAAAGCTACAAAAACAAGTAAACAAAAATATACCAACAAACACCAGCATAAAAAAATTATGAACAAGTAAACAAAAATACAACAACAAACACCAGCATAAAAAAATGCTAAACAAGTAAACAAAAATACAACAACAAACACTACAAGAATAAACGTAAACAAAATACACAAACAACAATAATGAAAAACAATGTTTAAATTTATAGACATCTCGAGAATGCAAAGCCACGAACATTCGCCTTCACGAACATTAATCACACTGTTTACGTTGCCATATAAAAGGCAAGGCAAAGCAGACAACTGAGTTAGTAAAAGTTCAGTCAGTCTTGTGTGAAGAAGCGGTGTGTTTGTAGAGAATAATTGTGGTTTGAAGATCTGCATTACAATGATCTGCAGAACAATTATGATGTAATTGTTATTGTTTATGCAAAGGGTGTAAACAAAAGAAGAACAAACAAAGCAATTGTTGTTGTTTGCATTAAGTTGTGAATAGTGGAACACAGAATTGTGCGAATAATAAAGAATTTTAATTAAAACTAAACACAAATTTATTTTTATTTTATTTTCAATCTATGAGCTCATATTTTAAATGTTTTTGAAAGGTAAAAACGTAACAATATCATCCTTATTTCCGATTTGTCTAAGAATTCGTCATATTTTAGTCCTCTACATTCAGTCAAGAATTTTTTTTTGGAGATTTGAAATTCTCTTCCTATTTGGTGTCTTCTCAATTCTTCTTAGAACTCTTAATCTTGTTTGTGCTTTTAAATCATTGTTAATTATTTACAACCACAATAATAATAAATGACTGGCTTATTATGACTTCGTTGTCAACTAAATTGCCCACCCATCTGATGTTCTCTATCAGCAACTAAATCATCTTCTGCCATCTCTTCCTAATCTCATAAAAGACCATAAAAAAACTGAAGAAAATAATTTCTTTCTGTTTTTATCGGAATACCATTAAAAACCATAAATTCTCAAAATGCAGGTGGAACATAAATATTTTCTTTATTTTCACTGCTATTTAGTTTGCCTTGGAATATAATTTCGGAAAAAATAAAACTTTATTTTCGAGTATTAATGGCGCCAGCAATTAAAAAAAACGTAGAGTTTTTTCTTTTCAGGGGTAATCAATTCCAACTCTATGATGAAGACTATGAAATGCCATAAAAAAACTAAAAAAATACAAACAATTTAAAAATGCCACAAAGAAATGCATCATTTCCCCTGTCTTTTGCTAGAAATATTAGAGAAAGAAAGAAATATTTGAAAAATTATGACATTTCATACAAACATGACAGAGAAATTCTTTTCTTTTCTTTCATGATTTTCTTATGATTTCTGTTATTGAGGAGTAAGAAGTAAAAAAATGCAGACTTGAAAATATTTCTTTATTTGTTGTTGTTGTTGTTTTTATTTCATTTCTTCCAAATAAACCAATTATCAAATCAAACCAATTTAAAGATTTCTTTATTCTTTCTACGTTTTTTTTAAATTTTTATTTTTTTTATTTTTAAACTTTAATTGGCATGATTGAGTAGCCAGAAATGCATGACTAAGGGTAATATAAATGCAGGTAGGTTTCAATGGCTAAGCTTTTCAATGTTTGTCTGGGCTATAAATGCTTTAGAAAAGCATTTAAAAACTTATTTTTTATATGCAATTAATTTAAGATATCGATCAAATTATCTTTAACCATGTCTTATTAGTTTTAAATTAATTTTATAATAAAAATTATAAAAAAAAATTCTTAATCACTGTTGAACTGAATCTTTTATGATCACTTAAAGCGCGTTCAAGAGACCTAAGGTTGGGATATGAAAGGCGGCAAACAAGGTGTATTTAAAAGTAAGCTGATTCTTTGGTTATTTTGATACACTTTCTCTCAAGAAATGTTCACAGTTTCAACTAATATAGTACACCACATCACTTGTTTTTACAGGCAATGGTAAAAAGTGCTTAGCTGTTTTAAATTGTGGCAGAGAATAGAACAATGTGTTCACATAGGTTTTCGAATAGTAGAGATATTTCCTATTTTCTTGTATCTGTTACTCATAGAAATTTTCCTTTAAATTCCTACACCAGGATTTGGTATAATCTATAAAATAGAACACCAGACCGAATCCGTCTATGCTGGGTTCCGGGTCATAGCGGAATACTAGGTAATGAGACGGCGAATGCTCTCGGTAGGTTAGGTTCACTTTCTGTGGGCGATTTATTAGTTGGTCCTGATTGCCCAATCTGCCACCTCTACGGCCTCATCATTTAACTCCAATTTTTAGCGTTTATTTTGGACATGAAGACCCCCAAATAAGTTTAGGTTATGTTAAATTTCCAGCCATTTTAAAGATTATATTTTACTTGGGTCCTATAAGGTTCCGTTTTAATAACAGAGATGTGCTCTTAGAGAACAATATTATTGCTATGAGGTTCCTATTATTGTCTTTGATGAGGTTTCCTTTAAACTTTGTTGCGCATATATCAATATCGGGCCACACTTGTCGTATCTCAATTCAAGTGGGTTTATTCTCTTCTCATTTGTGGATGACTAGAGGTTCTGTGAGCTTCTCCAAACCTTATGATATCGTGCGAGATTTTAGACAAGGCAATCCCTTATCATGCGACCTGTTCAACTTTGTCATGGAGAATGTTCTGCGGAAAGCGGGAGTTTTTTCAAAAAAGCGTCCAATTGCTGGCATACGCTGACGACATTGACATCATAGGGTGTACCAAGCGAGATGTTACTGCTGCCTTTAGTGCTATTGAACGTAAATCTATTAAGATGCGTCTGGCAGTAAATGAGGGCAAAACGAAGTATATGTTATCGACAAGTAGAGACATGCGGCGTGTTGGATCTCAGATTACGACCGATAACTATACTTTCGATGTAGTCAAGGAATTTATCTATCTTGCCTCCACCGTTACCATCAAAAATGATGACGGTCTGGAGATCAAGCGCAGGATCACTATTGCCAACAGATGCTACTGTGGTCTCAATGGGCAATTGAGTAGCAGAGACCTCTCTCGTACGACAAAACTAATATCCTTATCCTGCTTATCCTCGACGTGCTTCTTTATGGCGCAAACAATCTTGAGAGTATTCGAGAGAAGAGTCCTACGTAAGATCTTCGGTTCAGTGGGAGTTGGTGATAATTTCCGCATCCGATCCAACAGTCAGCTGTATCAGCTAACCAACGACATGGATGTTGTGCAGCGTATTAACATCCAGCGGCTACGCTGGGTAGAAGCGGAGGCGCCTGAAAGGATGTGTTAAGGCATGTCGAAATCCGTTAATCGGGCCAGTTAAGTAAGCAAGTATGTAAGTAAGAGGTTCTATGAGATCATTTGTTTGTCACTCTCCAGATACTGTCGGATATTTCATTATCACCCTCAGAGAAACGAGATCTAATAAATCGCTGGATATTTGGATGTATTACCACAATTAACTAGGATCGAAGACAGGTTAAGGTTTGATGTAGTCCGCAGACATATATACTCATATTTCGACATGACTTTGCTTCAATTTATATGATATATGCCGGTATACGTACATACATATATCCCAAGTCCTTAGTTCAATAGTTACAATTCGTGTGCATCTCTTGATTTGTTTAGCTTAGTGTCTCTAGTATGGTTCCATAAGCCATAAGATAATATAGGAGGGCATCATAGTGTCTGAGATATACGACAATAATCTTTGTAGAATAGATTTCAGCACCACTATTGTAGACAGTGGAGTCAACCTTACAATTTTATATAGTTTTGAGAGATGGGTACCCGACTAGGCCGCTTCAAGCCACTTCGCCACTTCAATCCTATATAGCGATGTATCCATCCTAGCTTTTCAGTCCTTCCATCCTGTGGTCATACCTTCAGTTTAACATCAGCTTCCAATGATAGACTTAAAAAGCTTTTTCATATCAAGTAATTACTCTCACAGCATTTACCAGACGACTGCTTCTCAACTTCTTTTGTACTCGGCATTTTCGCCTAGTAAGGCAAGAGTGTCCACTATGCAATGTTGACTACGGCAACCTTGTCTTTAATAAGGATTTTGCAATGTTTAACGTTTACTTACATTCCTTATAATGATATTTCTTTACATAAAGGATTATATTCCAATAACAAGTTTTATCTTCCAAAGGCAACAATAATTAAAACCGGAACAAGCAGGATAAGCATAAAATCCATTAAAAATTTTTGCCATGCTCCGAACCGAACAAACTTAATCTAATTTTCAATAAATTTTATTAATTTTAAGCTTATATTATATATTTATGGTAAAAGCAATATTTATTATTCAATAGCAAAATTAAAACACAAGAAAAGCAGGAAGAAAAAAAATACTTGATTAAACAAATTCAAACCCCAACAGATAGGGGACAGAGTAGAGCAGGAAACTGAAACTGGAAGGCAAAGAAAAAAAAAACAAGAAATTTTAAATGTACGTGACATTTATGCGAAAATTTGTTTATGATGACATATGGATTTTATATGCTATACAATCATATACATATATACATATGACTACATATGTATGTATGTATGTATGTATAAAATATTTTAAAGGCTCTTAAAAACCTTAAAGGATAGACACATACTTACTTGTTTAACACACTTATTTAAAGGGAAAAACTATTTAAATTTTATTATGTTCTATATATTAATGCTTAAGCATGTGTTCTATATACATACATGCCATATATAGAGAGTATATATGTATATGTTATACAGTCAACCCTCCAATAACGCGGTACTCTCAGAACGAGGTTTCTATAGAATGCGGAGCTGAAATTGCGACAGCCCTCCTATAACGCAGTATCCTCAGAACGCGGTTTCCATATAATGCGGAGCTGAAATTACGACAGCCCTCCTATAACACAGTACCCTCAGAACGCGGTTTCCATATAATGCGGAGCTGAAATTACGACAGCCCTCCTATAACACAGTACCATCAGAACGCGGTTTCCATATAATGCGGAGCTGAAATTGTTACAGCCCTCCTATAACCCGGTTCTCTTACAGCGCGGTTTCCCTTCAACAACATCCCATAAGTTCCTTCCGCTAGAATTATCAATGAAGGAGGTTCTTCACCTGATCAGATTTTTAACGCTAATGAGACGGCATAATATTGAAAAAAACTATCATCATTCTAAAAAATCAAAGGTGTGCTCAAAGGGGTTTAAACTTTTAAAAGTACGTATCACCCTCAAGTGTGTAGCAATCTATCAGGGAGCCTGATGATAAAACCAATGATAATAAATCGTTCTTTAACTCCCCGGTGTATTGCAAAACATTAATAAGACCCAATTGCCTGTATTCTGGCAATCTAATAAGAAAGCTTGGATGACTCAAGATTTATTTAAGGATTGATTTTATAATTGTTTTTATCCCGGAAAAACTTTGTATTCCATAGGTTTTTTTGCGCAGCGCAAATTTTAAAAGAAAGTTAAGAAATTGCTTACCTACCCTATAGAGAGGTTTTAGTGGAGTTAGAAAAAAAGCTACAATCGAAAACCAATGTTGAGATGAACCAAGTGAGGAAGACATTTTGCCCATTAAAAGAAGATCAGTTAGGCGACTTATATCTGACAGACTTTACAAAAGTCTTTCTTATTTTTGTTGGCAAACAGTCTCTTAGTTTAGTTTTTGTTTAATTTTTTTTATCAATCCTTATATAAACTCTTTAATTCAATAAAAATAATTCACAATTTATCTTGTCGTTTTAATTTCTTGGTCTCCATATAACGCTGTACGAATGGTGTGATGTGTACTAATTCCGGTTTCCATACAACGCGGTAGACGGTTTCCAAAGAACACGCTACGAATTTGCCTGGTTTGTACGGTTAAAGCCGGGTTTTTTATATCGCGGTTTCCATACAACGCGTCAAGCACTCACCGCGTTATAGGAGGGTTGAGTGTACTAAGAATGACGACATGATAAGTGTGCGGTACGAATGAGGTTATTTGTACTAATTTCGAGTTTCTTATAGCGCTGTTTTTATACAATGTAGTAGACGGTTTCCATTGAACACGCTGTGAATTAGCCTGGTAAGTACGCTTAAATCCGGGTTTCTTATAGCGTGGTTTCCATACAATGCGGTACGCACTCACCGCGTTATAGGAGGCTTGACTGTATGTATGGTATATATAGGATATTGAAAAAGGCAATGATTTATATGTATCAAAGTGAGTATTTATTTTCTAAGAATTTATGTTATCTTAAGTGATTTTAATATATTCCTTGGAGACATACCCTACCCGTACTTACTCCTCTCTTTGCTCCTCTAAAGCTCTTCCAGCATTTTGTTGTATAAAATATTCTGCCATCATAAGATGCCAATAAATAATATGAATGATTTACTTCCTATTTTCTGTCATATTTTTTTTCTTCCTATTTGCTTCTTTTTCTTTTTCATTTTTATGTGAATTAAAACGGATATAAAATCAAAGACGAAATCATGTGTGTAACATATTTAAACTTTTCCTTTTTTTCTATCTTTTCTTGCCTTTAACATCTTCAAAGGCATGGCTTTGAATTTCAATGAAGTTTAAAGAAAAAAGTGTAAAAAACCTTTCATAAAAAACAATATGGAAGAAATTATTATGTAAATAGGTTCAAAGGACCTTAAAGGACATTTTGAATATCTTTTAAATACTCTTAAGACAACATGAGCTGTATAAAACAAGCAAGTTTTTTAAAAGGTGATGAAATATGTTTTTATTTCACATAAAGCATACTAACCAGGAGATGTTATGAAAATTCGCCTTCAAAAACATTCATCAGACTGTTTTCGTTGCCATATAAAAGGCAAGGCAAAGCAGGCGACCGAGTTAGTTAAGCTCAGTCAATCTTGTTCGAAGACGCGGTGTGTTTGAAGAAAGTAATCGTGGTTTGAAGATCGAATAATTAATTGCCTAGTAATTGTTATTGTTTATGAAAAGGGTGTAAACAGGGGAATAACAAACAAAGCAATTGTTGTTGTTTACATCAAGTTGTGAACAGTGGCACACAGAATTGTGTGAATAATAAAGAATTTTAATTAAAACTAAGCACAAATTTATTTTAATTTTATTTAAAATCTACGAGCTCATATTTTAAACCTTTTTAAAAGTTATAAACGTAACAATAGCGAACGGGGCAAGAGGGAGCAGTGAGAGTAGTATAGAAGGAGAATGACCTTTGTAGAAAGTGAGTTCCACATACAAATACTCTGGCTAAAGAACGAATTCTGACTGTAATGTAGTATGGGATCCAATGCAGCTCCCAATTAACGATTTTTGAGACTGTTAGCCACTTTCTTTGTCAATGCTCATCTCTTGCGAGGTGCAGACATATTTGACTCTCCAATCCTTGTCAGCTTGACGGAGCTATCCTCTATTGATGTCAAGGATAAAGTTTCGTTTATCAAACTTCCGGGCTGGTTCTCCAGCGTAGGGTAGACGTGCTTTTAAGTGCAGCTCTTGCGCTTACCAACTTCTTATTCTTCCCTAGTTTGTGGAAACGTGAAGCCGCCGTAGTCTAGTTTGTAGTATGTTGGCTTATTAGACGTAAATATGAAAAAAATATCTCTTCGGTGACTTCCTCTCAGCAGATTTCTGGCATAAACTCAGAGAGTAAACAAAAATTGCCATGAAAAGTTTCTCAAAAAACCTGTCATTCGGAATCGACTTTAAACTGCAGGTCCCGCTACTCATGTATAAAATTAACACACACAACATAAGTGGTGTGAGAAGCTAGGTCGCAATCCTGACTGAAGGGTTGTAATGATGTATGTATATGTGAAGTATAATGTATGTGTATGTATGTAGAGAAATTGAATTCAGCACAATTATACAGAAAATGATTTGAAGTTGAAGTGTATACATGTATGCTCCTTGGTATTGGGTGTAACCTTATATGTATGTGTAGCAGTATAGGGTATTAAAAACTGCCTTTAATTAAATTTTATTTAGTTATTTACGTACCAAACATTTATGACCACTTACGGTTTTTCTTCTATTTTCGGATTTAAACATTAGTCAGCTAAACGATATCCTGGTCTTAATAAAGACTACAATTCAGCACAATAAGAAGATAATTTTAGAGCAAAAACAACAACTAAAGCTGCAATAAACTCTTGTAATAAATATTTCCATATATTGTCACATTATCTTATAACACTCTAATACATACAGTGGTGGCCAAAAGAAAAACAACGAATGATAGAAACTTATTTGAGATAAAAAAACAATAAATTTTTGATTTCTTGAATACATATATACATACATACATATATAAACGTCTTTAATGTTAATCTTATATTGTGTTGTATCTTCTGCTTCTTTTTTTGAAGAAAAATACGAATAAAAATATCTACAAATTTCCTTATCAAGATTTTTAATTACCCATGTTTTTGGGCAATATGAGCCCCTACATGTTAAAGAAAAAACAAAAAAAATGAAAACGAAAACGACAGATATAAGGAAGAGGCGTTGAGTGACCAGGGTATGTAAAGGGAGTTAAAAAAAACTTGTCTTAAGAACCAGAAAAAAAGAGAATTATGTTGACATTTTTTTTTTTCAAGAAATATCTTGTATTGTATGGAGGGGAGATAGAAAAAATATTTATAAGACCCTTAAATTAACTAATTGTGTTGACCATAAGTTTTATATTATTTTTTCTTGTCCACAGCATAACATAAATACAGAAATAAAGTCATATGGGTCATGCCATAAGAAAAGGCATGAAAAGGCATTTTTTATAGCATTTCTTTGCAGATTTCAGTGAAATGACAAAGAAAAGAATGAAATTTACAAGAGTTTAATGAGTGCCGGATTGAAAAAAAAAAAAACATGAAAAAGAAATCAAAATTTAGAGAAAGTAAAGGGCTATGGATAGCCCTTGGTTTCAAAAGTATGGGAGTGGAATTCGACATCTGTCAAACTAAGTTGTGAAACCAATTTTTTTCTTTTCAGTTGAAAGTCTGACATTGACGAAAATGGATCGCTTAACTATCACACAACGCATAAAAATTATCAAAACCTACTACAAAAATGGTGATTCTGACACAGCCACGTATCGAACAAAATTTTCTTCAACGATGAAGCACATTTCACACTCGGTGGGTATGTTAATAAACAAAATTGTCGTATTTGGGGTTCTGAGAATCCTCAAGTAATTGAAGAGAGGCCATTACATCCAGAAAAAGTCACTGTTTGGTGGGCTCTTTGGTCCGAAGGTGTGATTGGACCTTACTTCTTCGAAAACGACGATTGAACGACTGTCACCGTCAATTCGGAACGTTATGGTCATATGATAACCGACCTTTTTTTGCCTGCTATTGAAGAATACGACTTGGAGAATATGTGGTTTCAACAAGACGGTGCCACATGCCACACAACTCGAGCGAATATGGCTTTATTGCAAGAGACATTTCCTGGCCGCGTAATTTCTCGTCGTGGCGATATCAACTGGCCACCAAGATCATGCGATTTGACACCATTAGAATTTTTTTTGTGGGGCTACGCGAAAGACCGTGTTTCTGCAGATAAATCTTCAACTCTTCAGCACTTAAAAACCAACATTCGTCGAGTTATGGCTGAGATACCGCCCAATATGTTTCAAAAGTGGTCGAAAATTAACTCAAAAGAATCAATGCTTGCAACACTTCGCTTGAAGGTCATTTAAAGGATGTAGTGTTTCACACATAATGTCAACGTTCAAAATTTACAATAAAAAAGAAATATCATAAAAAAAATATTTTATATGTGTTTTATTTACGTTTACTTTTGAAACCACGAAATGGATAACCCTTTATATTATATAGCAAACATTTTTCTATGAAAGGAGCTTTTGTTTCCCAATAATACATTTGAGAAAATTTTAAAGCCCGTTCACTTATTTAAAGTAGAGCCTTTTCTCATTTAAAGAGAACTTATGCTCCCAAAAAAAAGCATCTAACAAGACTTCCGTTTAGCACATAAGTGAGGTAGAGAAAGTCTCCCTTTTCCCAAGGAGGGAAACCATCTAATAGTCGATTCCGAATGACAAATTTTTGAGGAACTTTTTATTGCAATTTTATTTACTCTTAGAGTTTTTGCCATAAATTTGCTGAGACGAAGTTGCCTAAGAAACAGTTTTTCGTATTTCGTTTTGATGTCTGACCTTGCGTTTGAACCGTGGCTTTACGTCTAATAAGCCAACACACTACCTACTAGATTACGACGACTTCAGAATTGAAAAAAATCAGATCGAAAAGTATACATTTTTTAAATGAAGGGAACTTATGTTCCGCATCAATACATATGAAACGATTTTAAAAGAAGTTTCCCAAGACTCTTTTCTTTAGCACATGAATGAATTACTGAAAGTCTACCGTCTTGTTCCCTGCAAAGATTAAAGGTCCGTATACTGAAATGGAAAAAACTCTACAATAACACTATGTAACCATGTAACAGTCATTGCTGGTTGTTTTTAACTTTTCAAAATGGTCGATGACTATTATTTCTTTCTCCTCCTGCAATACTGATGCGATAACCTTGGAAGCTAACTTTGCAATCTAACCAGACGATAATCGTTTTGATTCTGGTGTGAAATTATCATTATCAACCATTCTGAATCCCTAAATATTCATGCACAACCTGTGTTTACTTTGATATCTTTGGAGCGTGAGCCATTTCGGCCTTCTTCAGTTTGCCGTTAATCAAAATTATTGCGTGAATTTTATTATGGATTTCATTGGTAATAGCCTCGACTACTCGTTCCTTGATCTCAGTTTTCTAAGGACAATAGCAAACCAGTTCTCATTAGTTGATTATCCTGGTGCAAGGTTAGGTTAGAGGACGTGTACTTGTCAACTGTGACAAGTACAGTACCCGGAGGTCGAACTGACCCATTGTACAAAAAAGTACAAAGTCTGAATAATATTTATAAAGCCAATGATATATGGGTAATAAAGGCAACAAAACTGGCCAAATTCACTTGGTATAGATAGGCAGATAGGTTGCAGTGTTAGCTTTGATACCAAAAACTCATTTGAGCAAGCTTAGCGGCCCGTTGTGACGCCACAGGTAAACGCAGTCCCTGTACTCACCGAGTTTCACCAAACTAAGGAAGTAATTGGCCAGGGCAAGGCCTGCACTAAATTTGGTGTAGTTATAAGAATCATTAATGGACATTGGATTCCAGGGCAGATGGCCAATCACTTCTGTAAGGGCTTCAGAGACGAGAAAGGGGAGAAAACTGTTTTTTTTGCGTTTTGGGAATATGCTCATCATTATGTCGAGTAGAAAACAAGCAGCTAGTCTTCTACTAGAAAATTAATCCGAACGATCTGTAAATTAAGTTCGTGTATGTTTTTCGTGTATATGTTGAGTTATGGAGAGTTGAAATCAACAATAACATCATACGTGTTGTTAAGTATGAATATGATGAGTAGTTCAAACTTTGAATATAAGCAGAGTTTCGATGATATTAAAATAAGTATGAATGCGTATAAGTATCAGAAGTTATGAGTATGATACGATTCTGCTCATCTTTTTGAATGCTCATTGCCGATCTCTGCTCTATAACTAAATTCTGCTTTTAAAATGTTGACTTTTCCATACAATCACCCACGTATGAGTGCCCAAAACTAATATTTATGCATGCCATAGAGCAATAGAAAATGACATTCTTGTACTGAGTAAAACAATAAGAACAAGCACAAGAAAAAGAAGAGGAGAAAATAGATAAAAAAAACATGAAAAAGTAGCAGAGATGCTGTAAATCCTTCATCAATTTCATAGATTTTCTTATAAGATCTCTTTAAATCTTCTCAAGTTTTTCTTCTTTTTCTGTTTTTCCTAATAATTCTATCACAGTTTTATTTTGCCTCACATAGTTAATCTATATAGCCATATATCTCTGTGTGCCTCTTCTGTATTGGTAATTAGTTTATTTTCTTTATATTTTTTCCCCTTTTTCTTGTAGCATCTCTGGTTGGTTTATCAATGATAACAGACTTGTTACCAAATGTACCATATTTTGATTGGGGATTGAACATGGAAAATAAATTTTTTTTCTTCGTATTTTTTTTTTTTTTTTTGGTTCCGACAGAATTATAAGATAAAACTGAAAATTATGGTTTTTGAATATTGTTTTAATGTGTTTTCCTTCTTGTTATTTTGTGTTGTTTTTCTTGTTTTACTCTTATTAAGGATTTTTATTGTTTGTTTTTCATTGGATTTGTATTTGTCCTTAGAAAAGGAAAAAAGCAGAAGGAGAAGAAGAAGAAGAAGTAAAAATAACTTTGGTTTTCTAATTATGTTTTGATAAGACAATACCCACTAACGAACAAATTTGTATGGCCTGCTGACTCAAGTTGTTAAATAAATAAGAAATTAAACCATAATTGAGCAGCAGATATCCTTATTGCAGTAATTTATTGGCAGCATAAAATTTTATTGCAGATTTTTTGTTAAGGGCTTACACAAAAAAAAAAGTTTGTTATTATACGGGCCGGAGAGAAGTTTATATTGAAACATATTGAACGAAATGCGAATACATATTTAAAGGAAATTGTTTTATTAGCATTATTGCACAGAGCAATTTTGGTTAACAATTTTAAATAGTTTTGAAATTGTTTCTAAATTATTTTATATTCAAAATGTGCCCATCCATCATAGAGGCTGTTTCGTTTTTACCTTTTAAAAACGTTTAAGATATGAGCTCGTAGATTGCAAATAAAATAAAAATAAATTTGTGTTTAGTTTTAATTAAAATCCCTTATTATTTGCACAATTCTATGTGCCACTGTTCAAAACTTGATGGAACAACTACAATTGCTTTGTTTGTTATTCCTTTGTTTACACCCTTTGCATAAACAATAACACTTACTGGATAATTGTTCGACAGATCTTTGTAACGGAGATCTTCAAAACACGATTACTCTCTTCAAACACGCCGTGTCTTCACACTAGACTGTTTGAACTTTTATTACTCGTTGCCGGCTTGCCTTGCCTTTTATGTGGTAACGTAAACAGTCTGATGAATGTTCTGGAAGGCGGATGTTCGTGGCTTCGCCTACTCGAGATCCCTATAAAGGTAAACATCGTTGTTTGTGTATTTTGTTTACGTTTATTCTTATAGTGTTTGTTGTTATATTTTTGTTTACTTATTATAATTTTTCTTATGCTGGTGTTTTGTTGGTATATTTTTGTTTACTTGTTTATCATGTTTTTGTAGCTTTTGTTTATAATTTTAATGTTAAACGATGTAAAAGCAAGACACCAGTATCTACATTTTTCCATTTTCGTAACAATACATACATAATTGGTCATTACAACCCCTCGTAGCCTTTCACACCACTAATGTTGAGTGTGTTTATTTTACAAATGAGTGGCGGGACCTACAGTTTAAAGTCGACTCTGAACTATGGATTCTTGAGAAATTTTTAATGGCAATGTTATTTACTCCCATAGTTTTTGCAGAAATCTTCTGAAAGACAGTCACCCAAGGAATATTTTTTCGTATTTCCTTTTGTTAGAGTTGTCTGACCTGGAGTTTGAACCGTAGCCTCACGTCCAATAAGCCAGCATACTACCTACTAGACTTGCGCGACTACAACCATCCACCATGCAGAAAGCAATATTTTAGAACACAACGACTGGTGTGGAACTGGTCAGATTTAGCCAGATCGAGGGAACCTGAAAATTATAAAAATTTCGTCGTTTTTTTACTGTTAAATTCATATTCATGCTTATTTTTATAATCACTAGGGTTTTGTTTCAATTCATAACTTTTTTCTGTAATAATCCATCGAAAATTTTGTTTGAGGCAATTTAGAATTTTTAAAATTTAATTTTTTTCCTAAAAAACATAAGCAACCACTCTTTACCATACGTATGTATGTATCTATAAATAAATTTTAAATAATAATTTAATATTAATTTTATAACAAATTTTTTTTCATAAAATTTATTTCAAAACCTTGAAATGATGGCCAATTATAGATTTCAAGCCTTTACCTAAAAATTAGCACGCAAAGGCCTCTAAGACATTAATGTTTTCACAATATTAATACGTTATAAAATTATAACTTTTTTAAAAGGTTGAAATTATAAAAAAAAGATAGGGAAACCTTCATTTCTAATTTAAACAAACAAAAACTTTTACTCTTATACACGGCATGACAAGAAAGAAAACAAGAGCCATGAAATGAAAATATGCTGCAGGCTTTTCACTGGCCTTTAAATAAATTTGATATGAAATGTCATTGTCAATGGTCAAAAGGAAAAAGTTGAGATTAGGGAAAAAGGAAAAAAGTTGAAGAAAAAAAGATTTAAATTTGTGTCCATTTAACACCTTATAAATCCAAAAGGACACAAATAAGCAAAAAAAATTAATAAAATAAAATTAATATAATAAACATAAAATTTGTTAGATAAACCTTTATAAAATATAAACAAACAATAAAGTTTTTTTCATTCAGTTCATAATAGAAGTATATGTAAAGGGATTTGAAATAATCAAAGAACTTTGAACAGGACTTTAATCCCTTGAAACATCTTAACAATCCAATTCAGTTCAATCAAGCAACTTTGAACCAAATCTTACAATAAATGTACGTGTTTTTTAGTTTGGGAATATCAATCAAACTTATCCTATATTGGTTGTAAGCAGACGTCTTCACCAATGTCCCTCAGGAGAAGATCATCTTCGGCTTTTTACACACATAGGGCACGAATATCAACAATGTTTGTTAAAAAGAGCGTAAAATTGCATTCAGTTGCTTGTCAGCTTCTAAAGAAGAAGGTTCATGTCGCTTTCAGGTTTCAATTATACATCAAAAATATAGTACAGTAGAATTCACTAATTTTCAATGAGAAATTATCTCCATTTTTGGAAGAATATTTGTCAAGTTAAATACGCAGTCTTTAGGGATTTGACGCTATAATTTTTTTATATTTTCCACTACATATACATATTATTTGGTTGCACTTAAAAATATTAGGTTACACTTGAAAATATTACTAACAATTTTCCTCCGGGTTAACACGTGCCTCTCACAAATCCACTCACATTTTTATCATGTTCTCTTTGTGCCGACGTCTGGTTGTAAGCTCATTATTGGTCTCATTATATTGCCTATTTAATTACAATGTCCATATACATGTGGCGTCACAACTGTCCTCTATGCGTGCTCAAGTGTGCTTTGGTAATGAAGGCTACAACTTCGACCTAACCTACGATGTCCATAGCGATGAAAATATTGCCACTATAGCCCATGCCCAGACAAATGCTATGATAGAGAGAAGACGACGAAGACATATTTTTGAATAATTCGTTTTATTCGAAATGTCTGGGCTAAGGTTTGAACCACGATTTCACGTCGAATAATCCCATGCACTGCCTGCTAGATTACGTCGACTTCAGCTTGCCCTTTTCTTCATATTAATATTCGATAGTGCTGTTGAACGAACAGCTAGTTTGCGACCACTATGGCTTAGTACTTTAGAGTATTTCACTAACAGCCAACCACGCTTACTACAATAGGTATCTGTTGCTGCTGCAATCATATCATTGCTACTAAAGCACGGGTCCGAGATTAATCACCTTCCTGAGAATCTATCAAAGGTGCAAAGTTAAAACTCGGAACAATATCTCCACGAGTGCGCCTAGGTTAGTAAAGCTATAAAATGACTTACGGGGACTGTAGAATTCTAGCCTTTTCAAACTTGTAATCTAACCTGAAATCTAAATTCGGTTACCCCAATCATATCAAAACGTTTCCTTCGTTAGGTGTTTGGAGACAGGAATACACTGTAATAACGATCAGTTTTTAATGGTGAATGAGATGTTTGTGGAAATCATATAAAAATTCGTTTTGTCGTTCTAACTCTTCTGCCTCTTACCAAAGTCAGCGATAAATTTTTTGAATGCAGTTTTCTTATGACAGTGGGCAATGTTCATTTCCAGACTGCCATAGCTTTGCAGTACGGACTTGCCTGAAATGATGTCAAACCTTGAATGTATATTAGACTTCGGCTGAAATCTTATGACTCTAATTAAGGCAACAGATTATAAACTTTGTAAAGTCTTTCAGATATTTTCTGTAAAATACTGTATGAAATACTCTATAAACAGTAAAAGTCGTTTAGATTTACTTGTGTACGACTGACTTAAGTATATGTGCAGTGGGGTTTGAACCGTGGCCTCACGTCTAATAAGTTAACATACTGTCTATTCGATTACGGCAACTTCAAGCCTAATTACCTCCAAGTGATTCCCTTAAAGGTCGCCGCGGTTTAAACTCGGGTCTCCAACAAAACGAAGTATGATGAAATATTACTTCGGCGACTTCCTCTCAGCAGAGCAGATTTCTGGCAAAAACTTTAACAGGCATGAGAAGTTCCTCAGAAATCTGTCGTTCGGAGCCGACTTTAATTTGTAGGTCCCGCTACTCATGTACATATAACATAAGTGGTGAGAGAAGTTAGGTCGTAATCCTGACTGAAGGGTTGTAATGACCAATTATGTATGTTACGTATGTATGATGCTAAACTTTTAAACTGGTAGTAGTTCTCATACATTGTCATTTACCACGACAATGTCTCATACGTAGCTATTATCTGTGATAGTAAGACATTAAAAAAATACTTCCCCTTACATATATAACCCACTAAATTCGTTACACTGGCTTAACAAATTATAACCGACCATGTTTTTTTTATTGTGGTTTTCTTTACTTCCTCACCTATTCACTTGTAGTTTTGATCAAATCAAATACAATATTTATTGAATTATTATTCTTTCTATTGTAGATGTGATGTGATGTGACATTAAAATAATTATTAATTTGATTGACTTTTCGAAAAAAAAACAAGTTATCGTGCGCCTTTACAATCATTCGACTATTCAGTCAACCAGCAAGCCTGCCTGCCCGAATGCCATCAACCACGATCATAATGTAATGTGTGTATATGCTAGTGATGATGGTATGTGATGGTGTATGATGGGTGTTTTCATTTGATGATTATTTTCCAATATTTTGTTGCAAGTTAATATGCCTTGACAAGGTTGCCTATATTTTTGGGATGTAAGTGTAGTGATGCGTTGATAATGTCATCAAAAGAAATCAACTGAAATAATAAATGCATTTGGAATCTATTTCCGGCCTTTTCTTGTTCCACATTTTTGTTTTTTTGTTTTCTTTTTTTGCACTCATATTCATTCAATTGATTGCCAAACAATAATTTTTATAATGTGCTGGCTGGCTGACTGTCTGATTCACTGACTGACTGACTGAATGAACGAATGATCAAATGAATGACTACTGTGTGTATGATTGAATTGATTGGTCTGGCCTGCAGACCAGCCGGCTGGCTAGTAATTTGTCTCCTTAGTTTTCATTTTATTTCACTTTTTTTTTTTGTTGTGTTGCTTATTTTTGTTCGGTTTCGAATTTATGTTTATTATTGTTGTCAACATTTTATTTAAATTTATTGCCAAAAAAACAAAGAAAAGAAATTCGTTTTGTATGTGCCTGCCTATGTGGCCACAATTGTTCCCAAAGCCAGAGAAGTAAAGTTTTTACACAAATTAGTTGTTGTTTTCTCTGTTGTATGTTTGAAAATAAAACGAAAAAGATCTCCTTTTTTCATGAACAATGGCTCTTATTCTTTTAAAATCCATTTTGTTTTGTAGTTATTTTTGTATTTAAACAATGAAGGTAAAACAAAAACAATTCAACTCGGTTGGTGTTGACAGTATAGGCATTAAAATATAAAGAAAACTTTGTTATTTTCTTCTATTCTTACTATTTACATCTGTACTGTGCACAAGTATTTTTCATACACTTCACTAAAATGATAAATGTTTGACTCAAAAGCAAAGACGTAGTGTAGTGGAGAACCATTGTAGGCCTTTTGTGTACGGGGAAACAGTTTTATGAATGGTTATGTTTATAATGTTTATTTTATGAGAGTCTCTTAATTGTCTGGCATATGACTAATTAAAGGAAGTATTGTTTTCTTGTTAACATTTATATGAGAAATTATGATCGTAAATACTATACCAGAATGGGAAAATCGAAATTTATTACGAAATGATAAAAAAAAAACTCACAGATAAAAAAGTATCAGTTTCATAATCAGCAGCTTTTATAGGTGGCCTTTGTAAAAGCTTGTAGGCAAGGGGAAATGATCTGTCTTTCAAAGCTTTAATTGTTTTACATAATAAATCCAAAAGCAATAAAATCAATCATCAAACACGTTAAAGCAAAACCTAAAAAAAAATTTAAATAGTTTGGGAAGATTTTCGAAAATTTGTTGTGGAACATGTTTGGATTTAAAAATGAAACTAATTTGCTTTTATACATCAGTGTTTAATTCTTTCCTTTCAAATTTAATTTTATATGATAAATTTCAAAGATTTTTTTGAGCCTTCACAGCGCAATTTTCTCAGCATTTTTTTGCACATAGCCTTACTACAATACAGTAAATTACCACAAAATTGTAATATTTTAAGGACTCTCTTTATTTTAGAGGATAGACAACATCTCCCAAAATTCAATGAAAAATTCGATGAAAAATGCTACTTCAGTACTTCAAAAATACTTCACGGATCATATTTGATGCATTATTGGATATCAAAAGCTGGGTTACTTCTTTCTGAGTGCTTGCTATAGAACGCATTAACTTTCAATAATTTGTCCTGATGTCATTTATCTTTGAAATCGAAAAATTAAAAGCTTTGTATCATCTTTGCTTTGTTTCACTTATTTTTTAGTTTCATTTCGATTCGGTAGTTCGGTTTTAGAAACAAAAAAACAATTTCTTTTATATTGGCTAAAGAGTTGGGAAGTTATTGTAATTCAGCACCGATACAGAAAACGGAATTTGGCGCAAAAGATTTTTTGCCGTACAAATGATTTCCAACGTAGAAAACACATAATATTTGGAAAAATCGTTATTCATTCCTCAACAGTATTTTTTACACTTTTCCCAAAGACATTCAATAGCTGGGGTTCTGCTTATGATAATATTTAATCACAAATCAGTACAAAAACTCGATTTTATTGCAGCGAAATAAAGCTGCAGTTTTTGTTTGACACTCACCTTCCTTGTAGCCCTAACATTTCCATATTTTTGTTTACTTTTAGATTTTAATCACTTATAACTTCAGCAATATCACGAATTTGCAGTCGAACATATTGCAATTTCAGGATTTTCTTAACCTTTTCAAATATGGGCACCTTAATTGGCTGTCCACTATTTTGAACTAATTTTTGATGCCTGTCCACTTTTAATACTCTGCACACAATGTCCTGGCCGTTGCCCACGTAAGGTATCTTTATTCAGCAATTGTTTCCAAGCTTGGATTCATGTAATACAGTTAGTATCAGATAAAACCTCTTTATAAGATGGGATATTTTCGTCAACACTACCTTCACCTTAATGCCATCCAGACTGCATCGTATGTTGGAATATCGAGGGCATTCTCCAGATCTGGATCTCTGGTTTATAAAAGTCAATACATACATAATTGGTCATTTCAACCGTTCAGTCAGGATTACGACCTTGTTTCTCACACCACTTTTGTTGTGTGTGTTAATTTTTTACAAGATAGGCGGGCCCTACATTTTAATGTCGATTCCGAACGACAGATTTTTCGGGAAACATTTTATGGTAATTTTTATTTACTCTAAGAGTTTTTGCTAGAAATCTGCTGAGAGGAAGTTAACGAAAAAATATTTTTTTTTTTAATATTTCGTTTTGTTGGAGATGTCTGGCCTGGGATTTAAGCAGGGGCCTCTCGTTTAAAAGCCAGCTCACTAACTACTAGACTATAGCGACTGCCAAACATTATCATTAGTTTATGTAAATATGACTTGCGGCTATGCCGTCAGCTATATTGTTAACATACTTTTTCCAGCTTTACTGTCGATGTTCCATCAATGACAAATGACAGTTGTACTGCCTTGAATTACTGGAATTGTGGATGTATGGTCCATGTATCTGAGAGATTTCATATATCCCAATATCATGCATTGGGATTCCATCCATTGCAGCCAATGGATTTCTATAAAAGGAGATACGAATTGATCACCTATCTTGCCTGTTAATATGTTAATGGCATTGTGTTGTGTATCATTTGATACCGCCTTGTTGAGACCACATGTCAGCCAAGTCCAAATCTTACATTTTATTCCCTAAAGGAAACCTGTTATCGATATTAGGTTGCCTAATAAATAATTTGCAACAAAAAATATAATTTTCTGCCTGTTGCCTCTAATTTGGAACAGAACTGAGTTTTTCATCTTCTTTCAACTGGTTCTTCTAGCAAAGGTTGAGTCTTCCATGGTCTTTGTTTTCTCTGGCATTATCCTTTAATACCTTCTTAGCATTCCTTTTAATTTAATTGAAATACCATAGCCAACGCAATCGGCATACAGTGAAGCCTCCTATAACGCGGCGCTCTCAGAACGTGGTTTCCATATAACGCAGAGCTGAAATTACGACAGAACGCGGTTTCCATATAACGCAATAGACGGTTTTATTAATCCTGAACTTTTTAATTCAATAAAAATAATTTATAATTTATCTTGTCTTGGTCTCCGAATAATGTGATTTGATTTGTAATAATTCCGAGTTTCTTATAGCGCGGTTCCATAGAACGCGCCACAAGTTAGCCTGGTTTGTACGGTTAAATCCGAGTTTCTTATAGCATGGTTACCATACAACGCGGTACGTACTCACCCCGTTATAGGAGGGTTCACTGTATTTCGTTGCGCTTTACTATATATGTATTAATCGAGGTACAGCAAAAATTTTTTAAAAACTAATTTGACAATTCAACAACTCTTTTTTTATTTATTTGAACATCTTTATCTCTTATTAGCATGCTAAGGCGTTACAACGACAATCGCTTACTGTTATCTTTCCAGCCTTCTTGGAAGACTTTGTGCCATGCATTCCTCTTTTAAAATTTTTCCTTTTAATCAGGCCTTACTGATTTGGTTTCTTGGAAACAATTGAAATGGATTTCTATTAAAAACAATAGAACAGAGCGTATGCGTATATATATGTATGTATATGGCACTTTATTTAGCATAACAATTTATAGGCATTCATATGCCAGTTTAAACTTTAATTCTGTGTTTTTTTTTTAAAGAATCTATCAATTTCAATTTACAACAATCATGTTGTCAATGCGGGTTTGTTTTCTCTGGTTTTTCTGCTCATTTTGTAAAAATAATTATTGAGTGACCACTTTTAAAGAACAGCATGCAACATGCAGCATGCAACATATACATTTATTATGTGACACTTAACTTAAACTAAACTCATCTACAATATAACAACAAACATTTGATTTTTTTTTTTTCATTTTATTTTATGATTTTTCTTACTCTCCACAATAAAAACTCCCTTTGATTGTGTATATTTTTTTAAATGGTTTTTGTTGTTGCTCTGGGGACAAAATTATTTAATTGTAAGTGAAACCTCTACTACTACTATCAGACACACGAGAAGAACAATAGCAACATAAGTCCTAAATGATGGAGGAGTAGGAAGAGTAGGAGATGTATTGCATTTTGTTTAAAGGTTAATAAACGTTGAAATTTACTTATTAAACATACATTTTTTGTTGTTGTTGCTATTGTTCCCTCTCTTGCCTGCTTGCTATATCATGCATGTACTTGCAACAATGTGAGGCATAATCCTATACTCATATCATGTATATGTGTGGTTGGCTCTTTTATAGCTGCTGGTACGTACATAGTTGTTTATGACCAACGCCGGTATGTAACGCTTCGCTGGTGTTGATATGTTTGTAACTGAGAAATATCAACACTTTAGATCATCATATTCTACTTACTTTTTTTTTTTGTGTTTTTTCGGTAAGAATGGTTTATTATTGGTTTTTGTTTTGTATCGCGCATCGAAATAAGTTGTCAAAATAATGTTCAAACTGTTAAAATGGTTTTCCTAAATGTTGTTTTTCATTAAAATTTGCATTTTTTTCTGAGGGGGGTGGTTGAATTCCATTTATAGAATTAAAAACACATTAATTAGCTTATCAAAGTCAATGAAATTAATTAAGCTGGTCACAGAATATGACATTTGGGTGGCAGTATTAAGCTAAAGGTACTATAAAGTATTGGGAGAAGGAAGGAAATTATTTAAACGGCGTTTATCATTTTATATAAAAAAAAAGTTGAATACAGTTCCTTAAGGTTTAATGAATTGTTGTTGAAATTAGTCACCCTGGTGTGCAGGTAGAGCTAGATAGTATTATGAGAAAAGCTACTTTGGCGAAAAGTGGAATGCTAGTGAAACATATGTTTTAAATCCAATTGTGGTATATTTTTTGGTATGCGATTTTTTGTTCCGCTCTATATCGGAAGATATAGGGAACAATTTATTACAACTAGAAAAATTGAGTCTGGATATTCGACTAGAACAACTTATTGTTGTAAGTGTCAGGAAACATACATACATAACACAGCCCTGCAAATTTGGACTTTTTTGTGCAAATAAGATGGCTCCAGGTGTTTCCGAAGTCATTCTGCGCGCTGAACACTAATCTGAGTTCAAAAATTTTCCATCACGTCAGGTTTTAAAAAATTCAAAATGGCGGATCCAATATGGCGGTCGAGGTTTATAAAAATTAATTAGATTTACCTCGACCGCAATATTGGATCCGCCATTTTGAATTTTTTAAATCTAAATGACGTAATGGAAAGTTTTTGAACCCAGATTTGTGTTCAGCGCGCAAAATGCCTTCGGAAACACCTGGAGCCATCTTATTTGCAAAACCCATGCAGGGCTGTGTAATTGGCCATTACAACCTTTCAGCATTTTATGATAAACAATCAAGACCCATCAAAAATTCTGAAAATTTTTGAACTAAAAGTTCATTTGATGACACATATAAAAAATATTACTCGACTGTTAGACTCTTTAAATAATAACTATGGTAATTTTTGTCCGATTTGATTAAATGATGACTCAATCTCTTCACAAGAGAACAGAATTTAAGAATATCACTTATCTTATATTTTTTTATTAAAGTTTGCTACTATGAATGGACAAACTTGAAAAAATATGAAAAAAATTCGAATTTTCCAAGTTTACCTGATCAAATCTCATAGCTTATTAAGCCGAATAAAAGATATATGTCCACTGTTTTAAAGGTCCATCTCTCTCCTTTCCAACAGAATTTAAATTTTAAAAATTGGGTCAGAAATGTTTGAGTAATTCAGAAATTTGTGAGTAAAGTCAGAAAAAACAGTTTTTGTCAAATAAAACAAGTTTGGAGGGTTCGAGAAATACAAAAAAGGTATTTTTGAGTTCTACTTAACTAACTGAACAACGTGGACTATGTAGTTACTCGGGTGTATTTTCACTTTCGCACGGTGTAATGAGGAGGTAAAGTCTACGGTATCGAATGTATCGAGCTGATAACAAAAATTAGGTATAAAAATCCCAACATACTGTCTGTGGGCAAATGTACAGTGCGATGATTGCATAGCTCTTTTTTTCCCAAATCTAATGTATTGTACTGGGTTTCCATACAGCATACGATTTGCGATATCATATATCTATTGACGGACGAGTTTAGAGCCAATAGGGCACTAAGATTATAGGCTTTGACTACATTTAAATATTTTTGTGGGTCTTGTTGCTCATTATTACAGCTGCTGTTAGAGCGATCTTCAAATAATTTTACTTTCATATGGCAATATTAGCGAGAACGAAATATGTTTTTATATGTTTATCGGGTCATTGTTTTCAGAACTTACAGCAGAGTACAGAGGACTCTTGTTCAGGGCATTTTTGACCACATCTACCATGAAAATCATAAGTACTTGTCCTTGAATGTGGAAGTATATATGTACATATATAGTATGTAATACATATACATTCCATTACAAGAGATTTATTCCTCTGATTCATGAAAAACCTTCTATCATTTTGTCCACTTTTTGTGTTTATTTTTCTTTATCTGTAACTGCATACCAAAATATGCGAGAATGCTTTAAATATGCCCCCCTCCATCTTTCATATGATTTAACCTTCAGATGGCTAAATATTATTTATTGTATTGGCTATTTATCATTTCAAGAGAACTATAAAGATAAAAACTAACACACAGTATTGCCTAACAAGCATTTAACGATTTAATTTAAAAGCAGTTTTTTTTTTGGAGCATTTCATATGAAATCTTTTAGCAAAATAAAAAAAATAAATAAAAAAGAGATTGAAATATGAGTTTAAATTCTTTTGCTTTTTGCAGACAAATAAATATGTATCATACAAAATTATATACAAAAAACACAGCTTTTAGAGGGCATAAACGTTTCTGAAATGGTACCGAAAAACTGTGAAAAAAAACTACAAAACTTTTGAAACAAACAGCTTAAAATATGAATGAAAAAAAGTGGAGAGAAAAACTACAAATCAAAAAGTCAAATGCCGGCATAAAATTTAAAACAAAATACACATTTTATTTTTGATTTTTATTTTTATTTTTTATTTTTATACAAACTGCGGAAACTAAACTAAAAAAATAATCTTCAAACATACAACAGAAAACAAAGTTTTTGAAACAACAAAACTCTTTAGAAAAACACCAGAGTTTAATGCCAATACCAGACAGCAGCAGTCAGCTTCAGTTGTGGCAGAAGACTCCCCAAAAAATATGAAATTGAGCTCATAAATTATCAGTCTTTTATGATTTTTGTGCATTTTTTTTTTCAGTTGGTTCTTACTCTTCCAACGTCTCTTCCTTTATAGTTTATTAGTCCAGTGGTCAATAGTTAAATGTTTGAATATAAAAAGGGTTACTTAGATAGGCAGACAGACATACGTTCAAAGAGTGCACAGGAAAAAAGAAGAGAATAAAACATTTGAAATAAAAACTAAAATTTTATTTTTTTTTTTTTTTTGCAACAAAGAGAATACGAATTAAAAGGCATATAAAAACAAGAATTATAGGTTGAAACTAAAATAAATAAAGGGTTAGGCATTTGGAAAGTAAAATAACGGAGGCCGTTATTTGAAAAAAATTCAAGTTTTGCAAAAAAGAGTGGAACAGCAATCGTTGGAATATAAATACTAAAGCGAGAATGAACACCCGTGTCTAACATTCAAGAGAATGCAGGTTACAGGCAAGGAAACTTTCAAAAGCTGGTTGCAGCTTGGATCACTACGTGCCAGTAATGAGGCTGGAAGCTGCACTTTATACACTTTATCGACTACAAAATAGTTTTAAAAAGACGTAAACACACCAATGCCGCTCAAATGGTCAAATTTTCAGTTTGCAATACGTGAGAATCTTATCCTTTTTTTAATGGTTTCAATGTATTTTCGACTACTGTAATCTAAACAACCGAAGTCGCCGTAGTAGTTTGTTGGCTTATTAAACGTGAGGCCACGGTTCAAACCCCAAGTCAGACATTTCCTACAAAACAAAATATGAAAAAAATATTTCTTCGGCGACTTCTCCTCAGCAGATTTCTGGCAAAAACTCTGAGAGTAAATAAAATTGCCATGAAAAGTTTCTTAAAAATCTGTCGTTCGCAGTCGACTTTAAGCTGTAGATCCCGCCACTCATGTATAAAATTAACATACACAACTTAGGTGGTGTGAGAAGGTAGGTCGTTATCCTCACTGAAGGGCAATTATGTATGTATGTATGGATGTGTAATCTCAACGACCGCAGTATTCTCCGAATCGCATAGTCTAGTGAGTAGCATGTTGGGTTACTAGACACAAGCTTCGACATCAAACCTCATGTCAGCAAAATGTAACATTGAAAGAAAAAATTATATTTCTTGCGATATATGCCTTCCGACAGTATTTTGGCAAAAGCTCTGAGAGTAGCAAATAGTCATGAAAACAGTTTTCTCATCTGTCCATCGGAGTCGACGCTCAACTTTGGCCCAAATGCTTAAGGATACGAGAAACATATACAATATATGAGGTGTAGGTTAGGTTAGGTTAGGTCGGAGTGGTAGCTCTGATGTCACAAAGCTCACTTGAGCACGCATAGCGGCCCGTTGTGATGCCACGGGTGAACGCAGTCCCTGTACTGACCAAGTTCCACCACAATCAGGGAAAAGGAAGAAGTTGGAAGCACGACTACCCCGCACTGGAAAACCAGCCAGAAAATTTGATGAACGAAGCTATATCCTTGATATCAATGGATGATAGCTCCGTTAAGCTAACAAGGAATGGGGAGCCAAATAACCTATATCTACACCTAGCAAGAGACGGGCACTGACAAAGAAAGTGAATAACAGTCTCCTCCTCCTCAGAGGACCTGCATCCACGACAGAAATCGTTAAAAGGGAGCCTGATTCTTTCCGCGTGTCTGCCCATGACACAATGACCCGTAAGCACGGCCACCGTAGTCGAGATGACGTCACGACCAAGACCAAGTAATTGGTTGGTACGCCTTTTATCCATCAAGGGCCAGGTGAGCCTAGCGGTGGAGCAGGACTCCTCGTTGACCCAGGATAGGTTGGCGTCTCGAAAGAATTTCCGCGTGTGAGGTGTAAAAGTCTAAGCAATTTCCCTCATCCTCTAGTAATCTGAAGAGTCTCCAGAGGGAATATTATGCAAGTTTCCTAAGACGCTTCACATAGTTTATGTTCGGTGCCTCTGATATCTCATTCTCTTTGTTGTCTCATCAGTATTCTGGCAAAAGCTCTGAGAGTAGCAAAAAGTTTTCTTATTTGTCCATTGGAGGCGACGTTAAGCATTGGTCCAAATGCTTATGGATAAAAGAAACATATACAATATGAGTGGTGTGAGAGTGTAAGCAATTACACTCATCCTCTACGGATCTGGGAGCCAATAATATGCCACCTTCTTAAGACGTTTCACGTAATTTATGTTCGAAGTCCCTGCTATACCGTGACAGCGTCATCCAGTTTTTCAGTGTATGGACCAGAGATCAGCAATGATACTCATATACACTCATGAAATTTTGAATATAAGTGAGTCAACAATATTGAAATTTAGCAATGTATTCTGATTCATTCGTACTCAGTACTACGTTGATTTATAAGTACAAGTTGCAATGAGTATGCATACAACGTTGACATCAAACTCATACCATACGAAATATGTTTGTTTTCATAAGCCTACTCATTTAGATTCATAACTTTAGAAAAATACTTATAATACTAATAAATGATTCAAGTGACTCGAATTATTCATCAAAATTTACAGTCTTAGTTGTTGTTGCATTTACAAAAAAAGAAAACAGACACATAAGCAAATAAGACAGAGCAGCAAGCAAAGCAAACATCGTACGCGATTCATGCTTATTATGTGATTCTTGTATATGTTGAGCTATGGTGAGTCGAAATCAACAACATCATACGTGTTGTTAAGTATGAATAGGATGAGTACTTCAAACTTTGAATATGAGTAGAGGTTCAATGATATTAAAATAAGTATGTGTGCGTATAGGTATCAGAAATTATGAGTATGATTCGATTCTGCTCATCTTTTTGAATATTCATTGCTGATGTCTGGTATGGACTAACACAACGTGGGGAATGTTTGATATTGAAAGACGTTCATTTACTATTATTTCCATACATTTTAAAAAGTATTACTGCACACTTTTTCATGCGCTCTTTATTTTTTTCTTTTTTCTTTTAATCAAAAGAACTTTCCTTCTTCTCCAAAAAATTGATCTAAGGATTGTTTGTTTGTTTAACGTCAACTTCATCTGATGATCACAATGTAATACAAAAATTTATAAACTTTTTAAACCACAAAAGAAATGTTTCTTTTGACCTTAAAAATGAATTACTTTCGCCTGAAATTGTCATTCTTTTAACAAACAAAAGTCAAAAACAACAGCTTTTCTTAGAAGAAATCTCATTAACTTTTATTTCACAGCTCTTTTCAAGTTTAATAGCCTTGTTTTTAAAAATTTTTTGTTTTTTGTTATTGAATGAAAATAATGGCAACAACAACAACAACAAAATTTCAAGTGTTTAATTTTTCTTCAGCCAAAAAGACATTAAAATCAACCTTGAACTGTGTGTGTGTGTGGAGTATGTGAATAAAACAACAACAAGTTTTTACATGATTTGCTGCACTTTATGTTTTTAAAAGAGATAAAGGTCTGCAAGAAAGAGAAAAAAGATATGAATTTTTTGAGTATAAAACAATCAACACCAGCAGACGGACAGACAGAGGGACAGACAGACAGACGAACAATTAAAGATCCGGAGAATATTTTAAAAGCATGCCGTCATATACGATTTACGATTTAAAGCGTTTATAAAATGAAAACAGAAGAAAAAAATAAATCAAAACCTTCGTTTGTGTTTTGACCAAGAAAACCTCACCTTAAACTTGGCATAATGGTGGATGAAGTTTAAATTATTTTATGTTAGCAAGTAAGCATACATATGTATAAATGTGTGTGTATGTAAGTTTAATAAAAATCATTAAATCAGATTTTTTTCATTTTTTTTTTGGTTTCTTAAACTCATGTGAAATAGAATTATTCATACTCTTAAATGCGGTTTCATGAAAAATTATTTTAAAACTATCTAATACAGGCCAAGCAAACCAATAAGAAATGACACACTTGTAGCATTAATGGAATACAAAATAATTGTGGCTTTGCCTACATACTACATGTATAGAGAGCCATGGACCCAGCTAAACAAAACCGCAACGTAGTCAAGACACTCAATTAAAGGGTGTGGTCGTCTTTTTTACGCTTGAATTTGACATGACAGACGGCGTTTTTTTTCATTATTTTCTTATTATTTGTGTTTTTAATACTTTAAAGCTTTTTGGTGGCCCTTTCCTAATCGCCCTTATTTGTTTAACAAGAAATAAAAAAACAGATTTTATTTTCATAATAATTATAATTGTTCCCTTACACCATCACCATGGTTATGCAGACCATGTCTACAACGCCAGATCATTGAAGTGTTGAAGACAAATAAATCGGTTTAGACGGCAAAGACAAACACTTGTGTTGACAGTCGCACACACTAGTAATACAGCGTCAATTCGTTCTTTATGCCTCATGTAAACCAGAACAAATTAATGCCAAGACACAGCAACGCACAACACAACACTAGGCATACAAACAAAGACCGAATGTTTCTCTGTTTATTTTTCGGTGCTATGGCATATTAAGTTGCAATCATTCATTGATTTTGTTTAAATAAATTGTAATGAAACTGAAGTGTAAATGATCACATCGTATTGATCGAAACGAATAAGCAATGTTGACGTGTTTCATATTTATAGAGTATAACGCCCTCTATATTAATAACCATATCGGATTACAAAAGTTCTATTTTCTAAAAATAAACAAGAAATAGAAAACGATTTTATGACGAAATTATAAGAATTTACATTCCATCAACTCTTAAGTAATTTCTAAATTTAAAAATCGAATCCATAATGGAAGTTAATTTTAAATTTAAAAAAAAAATTATCAAGCGGCAGATATTGTACGACCACTGTGGCCGTTTGAGTACATACAGTGAGTGTCAAAAGCAACTAAACTAAAATTTTAACAATCTCCAAACTCAACTTTTACCACTTAAGGAGAGTGCCCGAAAAAATTTCATAACATTTTGAAATATTTGAAATTTTTTTTGTTTCAATTTCAAAAACTGTTAATGAAACAATTTTGAAATAAAAATAACGGTAATTTATTAATATATATTTTTTAATGTACAGTTTCTTTTGACGCTCACTACTTAAATAATTTAAAAATTATTATTATTCACGTCTTATATCCAGTAATGACCGGTTGGTCCTTAAAAATTATATTGTAACCAGCCGTAATTGTCTTATCGAAGCTTGTCTGAACTGCAACTACGGCTAATTGTTATCGACGACATATTGGTGGGATTTTGCATTGTACACATTCCTAATGAAATTGTTAAAAATAGTGCCTTACTTAAATCAGTCAGTCAGGTTTACAACTTAGCTTCTCACATCACCCATGTTGTGTGTGTCAATTTTTATACATAAGTGACAGGCAATTTTTTATACGCTCGGAGTTTTTTACCAGAAATCTCCTAAGAGGAAGTCGTTTCCTTTTATTCGAGATGTCTAAGCCAGGTGTTGAACCACGACCCTTTGCCTAATAAGCCAACATACTACATACTAGATTACAACCTCCTTATACAAATTAAACAGAAAAATTTTGGTAATCACAAAAGGCAGAAGGTGTGTTTCGAATACATTTCTTATCAGAGCCTAGAAATACATACATATATGGGCAATTTCGTGTCAAGTGACCCAATTTTTAAAATCGATGTCTTCCGATTTGGATGAAATTTGCACCAAGGTTAGTACTATTGGATAGTTGGCCAGACACAAATTTTCAGCTCTATCAGTCAAGAACTGTCGGAGTTAGAGGGGGTCAAAGTTGGACATTTTGGTCATACAGGGTTTTTTTAAAATGTGTGTAACTTTTCACCTATTGGTCCTAGCAAAAAATGGAGTTTTTTTTTTATTTTTCCTCAAAAGAAAACTTAAACCATTTCCTTTAAGATCTTTGTGGGCACTTAGTAGCAAGAGCCATATCTATAAAAAAAATATTTTAACTCAAAATCCAAAGTTTTTAAATTTTACCATATGCACTATATTTTTTTTTAATGGATGTTTTTTTTGCTCAAAGAAAGCTTAGTTCTTTTCCTTTAAGAGCTTTGTGGTTACTTAAAGAGATGCGAGTGGAAAAACTTTAGCGTGCGAAACTGAATCTCTAGTAGCTCAATTTTATCAGCGAGATGATATGAGTCGAATGATGCCAGTAATGAAAGACTGGGTGTCTGTTCGAATCGATGGCCAGAAAGTCCAAATGCAGAAGAGGATGATGTTTTTCCACTCGCATCCCATTAAGTGACCACAAAGCTCTTAAAGGAAAAGAACTAGGCTTTCTCTGAGCAAAAAAAAAAAACATCCATTAAAAAAAATATAGTGCATATGGTAAAATTTGAAAACTTTGGTTTTGTGTTAAAATATTTTTTTATAGATATGCCTCTTGCTACTAAGTGCCCACAAAGACCTTAAAAGAAATGGTTTAAGTTTTCTTTTGAGGAAAAATAAAAAAAACTCCATTTCGAAAAAAAATGGGGGAAAATGAAAATGGTACATGTGCCAAATATTGAAAAATCTTATTCTTGAGTTAAAAAATAATTTTTTTGATAGATATCCCACTCGCATCCCATTCAGCGATTATGAAGGCCTTAAAGGAAATTTTATAAGCTTTCTTTAAGCTTTTTTGGGAAAATGAAAATGGTACATGTGCCAAATATTGAAAAATCTTATTCTTGAGTTAAAAAATAATTTTTTTTGATAGATATCCCACTCGCATCCCATTCAGCGATTATGAAGGCCTTAAAGGAAATTTTATAAGCTTTCTTTTAAGCAAAAAAAAAAAAAAAAAAAGGGCCCAAATTGAAAAAAAATTAAAAAAAAAATTAATTTTTAAAAAAAAATAAAAAAAAATTTTTTTTTTAAATTAAAAAAATTATTTTTGGAAAGATTGAAGAAATAGCTATCTAATATCCTTTGGAAAATTTTTGCTAGGACCAATAGGTGAAAAGTTACACACATTTTAAAAAAACCCTGTATGACCAAAATGTCCAACTTTGACCCCCTCTAACTCCGACAGTTCTTGACTGATAGAGCTGAAAATTTGTGTCTGGCCAACTATCCAATAGTACTAACCTTGGTGCAAATTTCATCCAAATCGGAAGACATCGATTTTAAAAATTGGGTCACTTGACACGAAATTGCCCATATACATAATTGGTCATTACAGTCCTTTAGCCAGGATTACAACCTAACTTCTCACGTCGCCCCTGTTGCGTGTTTAAGTTTTATCCATGAGAGTCAAGAACTACAAGTTTAAAGTCGACTCCGAACGACAATTTCTTGATAAACTTTTCATGGAAATTTTTTTTACTAAGAGAAAGTAGTTTCGTGTTATTCATTATGTCTGTCTGAACTACAATCTTCTTATCCAAATTAAACAAAAAATTTGGTAATTACATAAGGCACGATGGAATTACAGCCCTCGGTCGGGTGTGTGTCGAATATCTTTCTTATCAGAGCCTAGTAATACATATATACATACATAATTGGTCATTACAGCCCTTAAGTTAGGATTACAACCTAGCTTCTCACAGCACTAATGTTGTGTACGTTAATTTTTATACATGAGTGTTGGGACCTACTTCGACTTCGAACGACGAATTTTTGATTTTGATTTTTCATGGCAATTTTATTTACTCCCAGAATTTTGCCAGAAATCTGCTGAGAGGAAGTCGCCGAAGAAGTATTTTTTCAAATTTCGTTTCGTTGGTGATGTCTGACTTTAGGTTTGAACCATTGCCTCACGTCGACTGCAAGTAAATGTCGAAAGTAATACGCATGTAATCTAAACAAGAGTTGCCAGAGATTTGTCTTACGAGAGTTATATAACGAACGATATAATTTATCATAGAATAATAAGTGCACAAGTCAAATCGATTCGAAATATTCTTTTAATGTTACAACGTTATTGAAAAGGAATCTTATACCCGTATTGCAATTTCAAATGCCGGAATAGGGGAATTAGTTTCAGCGGACGAGAAAGTACAATGTTAAAGGCAATATATCGGGTCCGCCATCTAACGTTTTTTTTTCAACTAGTGCTTATTTCGTGAATGGTAACACTTAGCTCATGTCTGATTTGACAGATAATTAGTTTTATCTTTCCGCTGAACGAATATGGTTGTGTATTCGCGTTTTCGCTTCGCTAAGTGGGCGTGCGATCGACTTACAGAAGATGCCGATTTTGGCAAAAAAAATCATCTTTTCAGATGAAGCTCATTTTGATCTTGGCGGTATGAGACCAGCAATACTTTTCAGATGCTTAAAAATTTTCTAATTTTTATCTTTTCTTGAGCAGCAATTTCAATTTATATTTCAGGATATCAAATACAATATAAATCCTTTGCAATTAATTTACGATTAAAATTCAATCAATTTACAATTGATTCTACAACTCAATTGTAAACATTATTCAAATCAAATATTAAACATGCTCTAATAATAATAATCCTTTGAATATTTAAACAAAAATTTAATATTTTTTTTTTTTGTCATTTTTAATTTATTTAAACATTAGAAAAATATTAAAAAAATAATAAGAAAAAAAAAAGACTTAATTGAGTTGTAACAATTTTTCAATATTTCAATACAAATCAAATATTGATTTTTCAATAACAAATTAAAAGAAAATATTTTCACACACAGGCACACACTTTCAAACCCACATAGGCACACACAGAGCACAGGTTCTAAATATTTAATTAAATATTTAACAAGAAACAATACACAAAAAAAGAACCTTAAATAAATAAATAAAACTGAAGAGTGAAGAAAAAAGAAAGAGAAAAAGGAACAGAAACACTATTTAAATAAATAATCATGGAATTGTTTAATATACACCTCGTGACACCAATTATGCCTGATATCGAGACACGACAAATAAATTTTTCAATATTGATTCAGTCAATAAGCATGAGGCACCACCATACGTTTACATATATGTACGTACAAAAGGAACAACTCGTTACAATACCTGAATAAATATTTATTTAACGGTATAGTTTAGACTTTTCATTTCTGTCAGTCTCTTATTTTTTTTTTTATTTTCTTCAAGAATTTGATTTTTGTTTTGTACAAGACAAATCAATTTTCATTGTTTGTTTTCCCATCCAAAATTCATTCTTTGTTTTGTGCTACAATTGCTGCAGCGTTGCTTTGACGTTACCGTCGGGTGTTGGTATTGTTAAGTGGTTGTTTAAATACACTCGCATACGATTTTCCAAACCAATAATGAAAATGTTATCGTTGTAACCAATAATTATGATATGTTAACTAATTGTTAAACAAATAATTACAATTCAATTTCCATCAAAAAAAAAAAAAAAAATTAGAACTCACGACTACAATTTGTTTCAACAACACCGAGATGATGCACTGAAATTGAACAGAATAACAAAAAATAGAAAAGAAAGAAAAATCATAGAAAAACCAAAAAACAAATAGGAAATGTTCAAAGAAAAACAAACCTAAGATTCAGTGGGAAATTCAACACAATAAAACAATGCCTCATGGGTTCTGATCTCTCAATCTGTGTAACGTATGTAGGTAAGTAAAAGTGATTGTACCTCAATGAAGTTTTGAGCGGACATACATACTAGGCCCTACACAGGGCTTATACAGTTTCACTTTTTCCCTTAGTCCAGGCACCACTCGAGGCTGCCGATGAAGCAACTCAAACTGTCAATATCAATGCATGACAGTTTATCCAGATCTTATATATAGTAGGCACCCAGGTGCCACTTTCTTCTTCGACCAAGTGCCGGATATGTACACAATAGGTGAAGAACAGTCTCATCCTCCTCCTCATCTCCACAGCTGCTACAGAAATCATTTGCAAGGTGTCCAATGCCAGTATGCCTCGCATGCGGTCCCATAATGTAATGTCCCGTAATTCCCTGGAGTATAAACAGAGCCGTCACGCGCCTCCTGTGCAGTCTTGGCCAGATTTTCTGCGTCGTTTCGCCCGTATCCGAAGCTGCTACGATTGCATTGTCAATTATAAGCTTGCAGGCATTCCCAATGTCAAGAATTCATTACAGAGTTCGATGGTCATGCCTCTTCTGGCCAGTTCATCTGCTCAGCAGTTATACGCAGAGCTCTCCGTTCCCTTCTGAGGACGATGTGATAGTTGGTCCTGATCCCTCAATCTGCCACCTCTACGGTCTCATCAATGGATGGGTTATGATTGAAGAGTAGAGGCGTTGGGGGAATGAATCAAGTTGTTATGTTTCTAGATGTCTATGGCCTACTATAGACAGTGTAAGAACAGGTTGGCTGCTGGGCTTGGATAAGGCCAGCTTAAGGTTATTTATTGGGTTTAATACAAGGCACTGCGAGATTAGACCGCTGACAAGGATCTGGAACAGATCCCAGCCGGACTATTGCAGGGTATGTTGCGATGAGAAGGAGTTGGAGACTTGAAGACGAATACCTCCTCGTTAACTGTCCCAATGTTAGTCGGTTGAGGTTGAAGATCCTTGGCAGGGACTTCTTTGAGAGCTTGAATTCTGTGTCAAGAGCTGACATAAAGGCTCTCTATAGATTCATTATTAGTTTGAGCTGGTTGAGACTTCAATAGTGTAGTCGCGCTCTCTTGTGTGTTTTGTTAGTCTATGTAATTCCTCTGCTTCCTTATTCTCACTTTCCTACTTTCTCTCCTTTCTATTATCCTCTCCCCTTTAAGACGTTTTACAATGGGTCAACTGGAACTCCGGGTACTGTACTTTTATCAATTGGCAAATACACGTCCTCTAACCTAAACCTAAACCTACACGGAATGTTTCTATGTCCCGGTACCCATTTGAACTCTGTATAACATTTGCACCAAAAAAAATTTTGTGATCCTATAATTTGATATCTACCATGGAAAGAAAAGTCAAAGAAAACCTCCTTCTTCCTACCAGCCAGAAGGAGGCTTCCAGTACTGTGACCAAGTTTTATTTAAGAAATGGAATTGAAAATAAATTCATTCATTATTTTGAACTCTGTTATCAATTAAATCATGTTTTTCCATAATTATTGCCCTACAATACCAATACGATTACACACAATCTAACAAAAATCGTCTAGGAAATCTAAAAATAAAAAATTTTTGGAAAAAAGAAACAAATTCTTCAAAAAAAGTCAAACTAATCATCATAGTCTGTCTGCTAACAGTGGCCTGTCATATTAAATTAAGAATTCATTTAATAAAAAAACGCTTGTAGTTGTTATTATTACTGCTGCTGTTGTCATTTGTAGAGACAGACGACGACAACGACTACCTTTAATAATTTTTAAAAATACAACGACAACGACAACAACAACATAAAAAATTATTTAAATTAGCTGCTCATATTATGCCTTCGTCAGCCAGTCACAAAGTAAAACAAGTGTTCCTCTATGAGAACAATTTTCTACACACAACTCAACTAAGATGTGTGTATGTTGCAGTGTCTATACAAATTTAGATCATCGTCATCGTCGTACGCAACATCATGACTTTTCCTACACACTAACACACACACACACACAACCCATCCAGTCAAAATAAATCTAAAGAATCATGGGCATGAAATCAAATGTTTGGAAAAAATCAACACAACACAAACAAAGTCATCAAAAATAATAATCGTCATCCAAAAACACCAAAAACATCACGAATACAAAAAAACGTCATAATCATTGTAGTCATTCGGAAAGAAAAAGGAAAAAGTAGCAACATCAACAATAACAAAAACAACATCATGGGATTTTAACAAAATAAACAACACAAACAACAGCAAAAACATGTAAATAAATAAAATTGGTTTTCATAATGTTGTTGTTGTTGTTGTGTTGCTTAGAAAAGGAAAACAAGTAAGCAACAGAGATCAGCAACGAGTATTCAAAACGATGAGTAGATTCGAGTCATACTTATAATTTCAGCTACTTATACGCATTCATACTTATTTTAATATCATACTCATACTACTCATATTCAAAGTTAGAAATACTCATCTTACTCATACTTAACAATACGCACGATGTTGTTGATTTCGACTCTCCATGATTAAACATATACACGAAGCACAAAGTAAGTATGATTCGAGTACGAACACCACAATACTCGCTAGAAGGTTGTGTGTGTGCTTTGCTTGCTGTCTTTGTCTTTTCTTTTCTCTTCTTTTGTAAATGCAACAATAACTACTACTGTAAATTTTGATGAATGATTCGAGTGACTCGAATCATTCGTAAGTATTATAAGTATTTTTCTAAATTTATGAATCTGAATGAGTAGGCGTATGAATCAAACAATGAATCGAATGTTGTGAGTTTGATGTCAACGTTGTACTCATACTCATTGCAACCTATACTTATAAATCAATGTTGTAGCGAGTACGAATGAATCAGAGTAGTTGAATTTCAATACTATTGATTCACTCATACTCAAAATTTCATAAGTACCTATGAGTAGCGAAAATACGATTCATTGCTGATCTCTGGTAAGCAACCAACAACTCATCTTTATTTGTACAGAACGGGTGTTTTTGTTGTTGCCTTATTTGTATGTATAATGAAATGAAAATTATTGAAAAAAATTATGCATGTGTCAGCCGGTTATTTTTTTTTATGGAAGAAGCACATTTGCCTGGCGGTAATTTATTTTAAATATCCTTCGGAATACGCATCACAAGTGACAGAAGGTGGAAACTACAGCAAAACTTTAAACGAACATCTTTATCTCTGTAAAACTCTTTAAGAACTTTTAAGTAAATAGGCCTTCAATAAGGAAACTAAATCAGACATTTATAAAGCCTGTATTTAAAAGTACATTCTGCAGTGTACAAAGGATTATTTAAAATTTCTGTTGATCCAGTAGAGGATGCTAAATAGGGCCTCATACAAGAAAGTACACCAATCTCCTTAAAAGAAAATATTTTTTTAAAAAATTCTGGACTTGGAAGTTAGTTTAGATACTGTGGACAGAATGGGAACGATCCTTAACTAACCATCAGTGGTAGTTGCTTAGGTGAAGAGCAGCAAAACAAAATTCTTTTATTGTTCACATGAACCCATTGAATGATCTCTTGGAAATCAACAGATACAAGGACTTGTAATCTACCACTGCTGCTACAAAATACTTGCTCTTAGTCATCGAAAAAAAGCAGAATTCACGATTAAACCTGAACATCTTTAAAGTCTCTGAAATATCTAGTCGTAATACTAGCGATCATGTTAACGATCAACTGACACAAAGACTTTATTCGTAAGAAAGTAATGAACATTGAAATAACGTAAGAGTTAAGACGATCTATACAGAGCAATAGGCTATTAAGTCGCCAATCATCATTAGCTTCAAATTAGCCTTCACGAATGAAAAAAATCACCAAATTGTAGCACGAGAGGATTCAACGGGCAATACTAGCAGAGATCAATAAGATTTCTGGCAAAGTCTCTTATGCAGAAAAATAGTTGAGTTGCAGTAGCAAAGAGTTGTCCTAGGGTTCGACTTGTACTGAGGAAATACCCAAAACAATCCAGTAGAGAGGGAAGCCGCTTAAAAACCAGGCCGAAGCCATGAGTAAACAGATCTTACTATAGGTTTCATCGCCATCAACTGCAGAGACTAGTAATTAAAACCATCACCGCGGAAAGCGCAATGAGAGAGTGGCTACAAATACATAACATTCGTTGTGCGTCGAGTACACTACCACCTGTTAACCTGCGCAAAGGACTGCGTGGAACATGTCCTATTTATATAAGATTCCAATAAAAGGGACTAGCTAACCTTTAAGGAGGGAACACAAGGCCAAAGAAGGAAACACGATGGGTACAGGAGGTGTCAAATCAAGCGGAACTCAAGGATTAAAATCCAAAAAAAAAAAATAAGGATCTGGACAGTTTTTTCAAGAACTCTGCGAGATGGGCAGAAATAACTACGAGTATGTGCTGCACGGGGGATAAATGCATCCTCTCATGCATTGGAGGATGCTATATTTTTTAAGCTTGCGAGTATATGGACTCGTGCACATTTTGGTCGGCTGTAAGGATGTACAAGCGATTGAATGGATGAAGATAGTCACGTCAAGACTTTCGGAATGGAAGGAGTGAAAGTTCAAGTAAGTCTCCTTCTTTCTGCCGAGATCCGTAAACCATATTCAAACTGTACTGAAAGCTGAAAATCATGTTAAATGCCAAGGATAAAAGAAACTGCCATTCATGGCTTTGCCAAACAAACAACAAAAAATCAGTGAAAATATTACTTGTAGCCGCCGTAGTCTAGTAGGTAGTGTGTCGGCTTATTAGACGTAAGGCCACGGCTCAAAGCCCAGGTCAGACATCAAAACGAAAATATGAAAAAAACATTTCTTCGGCGACTGCTTCTTAGCTTCTTAGCTCTTCTGGTAAAAACTTTGGGAAGAAAATAAAAATTGCCATGAAAAGCTTTTCAAAAATCTGTCGTTCGGAGTCGACTTTAAACTGTAGGTCCCGCCACTCATGTATAAAATTAACACACACAACATAAGTGGTGTGAGAAGCTAGGTTGTAATCCTGACTTAAGGGTTGTGATGACCACTTATGTATGTATGCGACATTAGACATTTATGTGAATCTATGTACAGGTTATTTTCATATATAAATACATACATACCAATATATGGTATAATGCATATGAATAGTGTTGGATTTATTATTGCTGTCTCTCTTTTCCTCTGTAAGTTAATAACTTTTGGCTACAAAGCTCAAAAAAATAAAAACAAAAAAATATGATTTTTATAACCACAAACACAGATGAATAATAGAAATGAATTTTTTGGAATATTTTTTTTCATACATATTCGTAACTGTCACTTTAAAAAAAAATTATAAAAAAAATATTCAAATCAGTTGTATGTTGTTTTCTATGATATTCCCCCCGGTTGTACGCTGCTGTTGAATGTGCGTGTATGCGACTGATTCTCCATTCATTCATACACTTGAATAACCAGAGACAGATACAAACCAAGACCAGAGTAAGAGATGGAGAGTTTAAATCAACAACATCTGAATAATTTGTTTATTTTGTTGAAAATAAACAGACAAACAAATAAAAGGAAAAATGAATGATCACAAATAAAAACAAAAAAATAAAAATTTAAAAAATAAAAGAAAATAAAACAAGCACAAGAACAATAATTTTATTCTCAAGAATCAAAACAAAAAAAAACGTCAACATGGAAAATATTATGCAGAGTTGAGTTGAGTTCAGTTCAGTTGAGTTGAGTTGAGTTGAATTTAATGATTATTTCATAACTGCATATAAATTAGTTAAACATAGAAATGAAAAACATTTTTTTTTTAAATAAAAACAAAAACAACAACATAGAAAAAATATAGAAAAAATGCCACTGTGTTACATTTTAAACTGAATGTGGTATTAAAACAGTGATGCTAAGAAAAATAGGTAGAATGGAAGGTTTCTAAGAGAATAAGGGCACTTTCCTGTGTGCCACTGCAGAAATTGAGGTTCTATCAGTACAAGTAATAAAACACAATGCAAGTGTGTAACACTTTTCTGCTCGCCACATAAATGTGATGCAAGGCAGTTAAATCAACCCACCTTGAAGCTATGCTTCTAGATCTCATTTATTGATTTGAATTTAGTGGAGCAATCATTATAACCCTTTAGTCAGCATTACAATCTAGTTTCTCACACCAACCATGTTGAGTGTGTTAATTTTTATCTACGAGTGACGGAATCTATAGTTTAAAGTCGAATCGGAACGACTGATTTTTTTGACAAACTTTTTAGAGCATTATTTCAGTTTTCATTTTATTTGAGATGTCTGACCGCGCCTTCATATTTAATAAGCCAACACAGCTACCAGCTAGACTATGGTGACTTCAATAACATACTCATCATAAATCAAGTGAATACTGAAACCTAGTAAAATACATACATAATTGGTCATTACAACCCTTCAGTCAGGATTACGACCTAGCTTCTCACACCTAGTAAAATGAAAACAGTAATCAAGAAACTCCTTTCATGATGAATTTTAGCTTCAAACACCGGACTCTATTTAGAACATGTAATGCAATAATAATAACTTGCTTTAGTATAACTAAAAGCAAGAAACCACAACCTTGCCTTTCCATGCCATTGCGAAACCAGATGATCGGCTACTGGGCTAGCTATCAGGGATCTAAATTCCAGTGTTATGAATTCCAAGACGGTGTACGAATGTCGCAGATATCTCAACGAGATAGCGAAACGATATTATGTCCATATCATATGGGTACTGGGACACAGTGGTATTCCGGGTAACTGCAAAGCTGATGAACTGGCCATGCGGGGCACGACCATCAACCTCTGCGATGAATTCTCGACTCTGAGCATCGCTATGAGAACCTGTAGGCCCATAATTAAGAATGCTATCGTCGATTCCGTCAGCGACAGATGGGCGGCTTCGCACACAGGTAGAACGGCGCCAAAAATCTGGCCAAGGCTGGATGAAGGGCGCACAAAGGGTCCGCTTAAACTCCAAATTAGCGCGCTCAGTGAGGTTGTCGGGGTCATTACGGTTCATTCCAATTTAAGCGCATTGGTCTTGGACACCATGCTATTGATTTCTGCAGAAGCTGCAGGGATGACGAAGAGGAGGGAACTGTCCCTCACTTGCTGGGTACATGCCCGGCTCTTTGTCAGAGGATAAAGATTTACCTAGCTGCTTACTATATGGATGATCTAGAGAAACTGGCAAGGACTGACATTAGCAGTTTAAATAGCTTCATTAGGAGCTCCGACTGGTTTCGAGACTAGTGGATAGCGAAGAAACTGTGGTAACCTTGGCTGTCCATTCAATTCTCTTGAACACCTAGATAGTCCACGCAGCCATGTGGGAACCAGTTGGTTGAGAATCAAGGTCAAGCTTCTTATGTCATTCACTGCTATTTCTTTAGATTTCACTGTTTCAATGTAAATTTGTTTTATAGTTTACCCTACTAAATAACAATTTGTAGTCAATGGTTCGCTGTTGTTGCTGTAATTTTTTAATTTAAATAGAAACCAAGTAAAAGAAATCATTTGAATTTGAATTTTCAAATCCCTTAGATTTGAGCATAAGCATCATACATGCATACATAGTTTTATATTTATGTATTGCAGTATATGCATGCATATGATGATGATTTAAGTTTGTTTAAATGCAATACGTCACTAAAAGATATGAAGCCAAGATATACGACTAAATTGGATGCAGCAATAAAATGCTCTTTAATTCTGTTACAAATAAAGAAAAACTGAAGAAAATTTAAAGCTGAAGCTGATGCTGATGCATTTAATTAAAAGCATCACTAATTAAGGTCAAAACATAATTTAAATTGTATTTCAAAAAATTTTTTCAAATCCCCTTTTTTTCTTAAATTTTTTTCTTTATGATTTTCAATTTAAAATGAAGATTTTGAACAAAAAAAAAATGTTCTCAGACAAATGAATAAAAAAAAGATATAAAAAATGTAATAAATTTTGGTATTGTATTGTATTGTAAAATGATATGCAAATCTAACAAAAAAAAGAAATAAAAAGAATCATGATTTATGCTGCAAGTCTTATTAATTTTTCCCTTTCATTTAAAATCCTCTTTTTTTTTGGTATTGTAAGAGACCTTCCTTCCAATATTTTTTGGCCTACAAATACTAACAACACATGTAAATTATTACTGACTTTAGTTTTTCTCCCATTTTTATTTTGCCTTTTCATCTTTATTTTAACGTCTTATTATAAAAAGCCAATTAATTTCCGAATAGTCATTGTATTGTATTGTTGCCATGGCCAGTCAATAGTATACATATGTATTTCTCTATAAAAGGTTAGCCCTCTGATTGTCTGTACAACATCTCAGAAAAGACCTTCAAGTACGAGTATTATATGTATGTAAACATGATATATGGGTCTGTAGACTAAAACAAAAACAAAAAAATTATAATTATAAGATCAATAAGTAATTAAAATAAGTATTGAATAATATACACAGAGTTTTTTTCTCTCTCTCTTTCTTAGGAATTATGAAAGAAAAATTAATTAAATATTTTGTTCAACTACAAATTATCTGTGAAAACTTATGAGTATAAATAACTCAAGCCTTAGTTTACATAAGGTAAACAATTGAAAACAAATTTTTAACTCAGACAAGGATATCTTAAGTTTTATGGGAGTTAAGGCAGGGAAATTAAATCCATATTGTCTGAAACAAATTCCAACACAACGATAGTAATACTTACTTACTTACTTAATTGCCCATTAACAACCCTATTAACGGATTTTGGCCTGCCTTAACACATCCTCCCAGGCGCCTCTCCTTCTTGGCCTTCCTCGATTTGGCCCTTCCAACGCAAACAAGGTCGTCCACTTCGCCGACTTCCGTAGATCCCCGCATCAAATACATGTCTCGCTGGACCATCCTCCTCCATTCGAACGACATGGTCGAGCAAGCGCAGCCTCTGGATGTTAATACGCTGCACAACGTCCATCCGTTGAGGAGCTCATTCAGCTCACTGTTGGATCGAACTCGCACTAGATCGAAGATCTTTCGTAGGACTTTTCTCTCGAAAACTCTGTAGGCTGCTACATCAATGCTTAATAGTATCCTTGCTTCTGCGCCATAAAGAAACACGGGCATGATGAGCGTCTTGTAGAGTATTAGAAATACTAAGATTTCCAAACTCATAATAAGGAAGCCTCATCAATCCCTTCATTTTAAAATTTTCAATTATTCTAGTTGACACAATTAAGTTTTTGTATTTTTTTCCAACTTTTCAAAGTCAGCTTTACAAATCAAGCGAAAGATGCTTGCGGAATCCGAATTTCGTAACAGTATCGTAGTCCCTTCATTATGGGACAATCTGAGATACTGCTGTGCACTACTGCAGCTTAATAACTTATGCTTTCTTCATGTCCTCTTTGTGTCCCAATTTATTTGGTCTCCCTCTGCACGCTGTTCAATTTTCCCACATTTCCTTTACTAATGACTAGGTAAGGTCAGGTTAGCGCCTAGCTTGTCGTTCACAGACAAGTTCACTCGGTGCCCATAGGGCCCATTGTGTTATCTAGCGTGAGGTAAGCCCCTTTGTCATGATCCATTAGTGGTGGGTTTGAATCACCCCGGGTTCTAGATAAAACCGGCCAGTTCCCTTAGTGGCACGTTCGCCATCATGCCCAGAACTTCAAATGTTCTGTCAACCAAAAACCGATAACGTCTGTACTGAAGTGCAGGCCACTTGCATAAAGGGGCGTTGCACCGATTCCGTTTCCTCCATATCATGGCAGCTTCGGCAGTAAACTTGGTGGTAGACTGAGCTTGTCAGCGAAACTGCTAATGTGTAAAGTCTATGTGAAATCATTTGTTTAAACTTGCTACCTTCTATATAATTGTGCATTACAACACTTCAGTTAGTATTACCATCCTAGTGGCTCACATTGCTTATGTTGTGTGTGTTTATTTTATACATGAGTGGCGGAACCTACAGTTTAAAGTAGACTCCGAGCGACAGATTTGTTTGAGAAACTTTTGATGGCAATTTTATTTATTCCCGAAGTTTTTACCACAAATCTGCTGAGAGGAAGTCGCTGAAGAAATATTTCTGTCTGCCCTGGAGTTTGAACCGTGGCCTTACGTCTAATAAGCCAACAAACTAATTACTAGACTACGGCAACTTCAACCTTCTACTTTTTGGGCATCGAAAAACAGGAACTCACTTGAGGGCAACAATTGATTATTGACAATTGACCCCTGACAGTATCTGTTGTGCCTACACAATATCTGTTGTGCACTCTCTAGGGTCTAATGGTCTCATTGCCAATAACAGACATGTATCTGTGTATTTCCATTCAATATACATATTTTGAAAGTAAATTTGTTTAATTAGAAGCCGCCGTAGTCTAGTAAGTAGTGAGTTGCCATATTATACAAGAACATATCGTTCAAGCCCTGGCACAAATATCTCGTACAAGAGAAAATATGAAAAGAAATATTTCATGCGACGACTTACTCTCAGCAGTCTGCTGGCAAAAACATTTGACTATAGGTTCCGCCACTCATGAATAAAATTAAGACACGCAACAAGAGTAGTGTGAGAAACTAGGTTGTAAACCTGGCTAAAGGGTTGTAATGATCAAATAAGTAAGTGAGTAAGTAAATTTGTTTTATAATTCATCTTGAATTATGTCATCCCATTCGAATAGCTTAAGGGGACAATCTAGGATTAAACTGAACTCAACTCAGGAAACTTGTCATTACCATTGATTTCCTGGAATTTTATTCAAGAGAACATATTTTTTTGTAATACTTAAGGTATCATGGCCATGCGGAAGTATCATTTACTGTAATCGTAGGCAATCAGTATTTAATAATTAAAATCAATAAAACAGCTAAATGGTTTGGTACAACGCCTAAGGGCTGTATATTTGAAATCTTTAATAAGCCGCCTTTCAAAAACAAAAACAAAAAAGGAGGCCAAAGGTATATGAAAAGAACAATCGACAATAGAAGAATATTAACAAAGGAAAATTGAATGAAATGAAATGACAATTATCGTTAAAAAACAATCATTTTGAAAATGGAAAATCTTTTTCACTCGCTTATTATAATTGTTTTCATAACGTTGCATGATGTTTTACTTCTACGGAACATAAGGGCGTTGCAACAAACAGAGCAACTAGAGCTCACACTGTTACCAGCTTACCACATATCTTTAGACTGCTTTTGTAAATTACTTTCACACTTTTTGTCTACAGATAGCCAGAGAGTTGAATTCGTTTTTATCATCAGGTGGCATGACAATTAAAAAAATATTTTTAAACCAATTTTTCGATTTTATCTCTTCATTTTTTTTTTGTTGTTGGTCAAATGAAATAACACCGCCAATGGCTACAACAATAAACAAGAATGTGTTTAAAATATAGAAACAAAGCCAAAAAAAATGGAAACGATTTAAGAACCGAAACGAAATTTGACTCAAAATATTTTAGTTGCGTGAATAGGCCCGTTGTAAAGCGGTATGTAACTTAAATATTATAACAGAGTCTAACAAAGTCATTCTCATACAGCCACTGTTTTTTTTTTTTTTTTTGTACGGGTTGGTTAGAATTGATAAAATTATAAAATATTGTACAATTCATTCAAATCAAAGATTTCTCTCTCTCCCTTATAGGAACGCACACTCACACAATGGCACAGTGGGTAGAAACGGAAGAATCTTCACAAAAAAAAAAAACGAAGAAGAAAAAATTTTTTTTAAATTTTTTCCTGTTTGATGTTGACCGCCTTTGTTTGGTATTCTGCTCTCTCACACATGGTTTTGTGTTATTTTTCTTCAGTTTTAAAGTATTTCTTGTGGTAAATAATTATGTGAAGATTACCGTAGATTTGTAACAATTTATAAAAATTAATTAAAAAAACTCCAAACCCCAACTAATTTTCTAATCAAATTGAAATTGAAATATATTGGAAAATTATCTCAAAATTATTTAAATATTTGAAGAAGAAAAAACTGAGGAAAAAATTGTTTAAATTAGGTTAAAATGGCTTTGCTCTTTTAAAGGTGGTTTCATTTTCTTAACGCTCGTTTTTCAATTTGGAATTTGAACGCTTTATTATCGTATAAGGTAGGAGGGTTTCAATCATTTTAAACCGATAACAAGCCATACCAATGCGTGGATTCTTTTTAATTCCTTTCTTTTTTTCTTATTTAATTAAATAAAATCCCTTTTAAGAAATAAAAATGGTTTATCTGATTAACTTTAAACCAAGATTTTTCCAAATTGATTATAAGCCGTAACTAAAATGAATATTTTTTTGTATAAGCTTTATGGGTAAAAACATATTTTTTAATTATTTTTGAGATGCCAAACCTTAGCTTAGATGCCATTTATTAAAAGATCAAAAGACACAAAAGAAATTCAAATAAAGTCTTGGCATTTATTTCATATCCAGCCTATGCCATAAACTTAGGTGCACAACAGTTGTGAGCTATAAGTGAAAACTGTGTAAATCATCTCAACCTACTGCACTGAGAAATCTCATCATGCTGCTCAAATGCTTCCTTCTGAAATGCTTTAATGCCTCACAAGTTTCAAGAGTATGCTCCTATGATTCATTCTCATCGTCACAGAATCTACATGTTGGGCTCAGAACAACCATGTTTCTGAATAAGTGTACTGTGACTTTACAGTGCCATATTAAAAGATCGGTTATCAACCTTACGTTATTTCTTAATAGTCTGATACATGGCTCAGCTTTCCTCTTATTGTAATTTTCATTCAAAAGTTTTGATTGCCTCAAACCCAATTGGTTTGAGAAGAATTTATCTCTTTATCTCCCCTTTCGTTGAGAATCAGTTTTAAAACTTTCGCCCCCACTCCACAGAAGGGTTCTGGTCCAGGCGAGGAAGATCCCCTCCTCGCAAGCTCATACATACATACAAACATAATTGGTCATTACAACACTTCAGTCAGGATTACGATCTAGCTTCTCACACCGTTTCTTTTGTTTGTGTTAATTTGTGTCGGGAGCTATAGTTTAAAGTCGACTCTGACAAATTTTTGAGAAGCTTTTCATAGCAATTTTTTTTGTACTCAGAGTTTTTACCAAAAACTGCTGAGAGGAGGCCGCGGAAGAAATATTTGTTCATATTTCCTTTTGTTGGAGATGTCTAACCTGGGGTTTGAACCGTGGCCTCACGTTTAATAAGCCAACACATTACCTACTAGACTACGACGACTTCACAGAAGGGTTCAACAAATGTAAATGTTCTCTTACCACGTATGCTGTTAACGGCAATAGCGTTTCCTTTGCATTGCATTTGAACGTTGGCTTTAGAACTTGCATCGCATGGAACTTTGGATCGCAAAGGTATCATAAATTCCGAAAGACTTAATACCGAAAACCTAAAAATGCTGAGTTCTCTAAAGCTTATAATTACCATCAAAAAAGTAATCCTCCCTCCCTCTCTCTGTCTTTCTCTCCTTCTTATGCAAAGTCAACCTAATTAAATACCCATAAATTTTGTTTGTTTATGTTTTTTGCATCAAATAAACCCTGATAACTTTATGCACTAATAAATAAAACTCTAAATAAACACCCGGGCAAAAGTATAGCCCCTTTTTGTGATTTTCCCCTTTTTTCTGTGTTTTATTGTATCATTGTTTTGGTCTCCCAAAATAATAGAGACAAAACGACAGAATCAAACAAAAAAGGATTCGAAAAAATTTATTCAAATTATTTCTCTTTCCTTAATACACAAGTACTTGAAGACTACTGCTGCTGCTGCTGCTGTCTATCCGTCTCTGGGTAATAGAATTTTTATTTTTCGGAAGCGTAAATGATTGCCACTTAAAATGTGTTCAACAGCCACCTAAAAACCAATTGAAAAAATGGCAACATGTGTTTTCCTAATGCTGCCTGCTTCACCACTCCACCACTGACTGCTGCTGCTTTCCATCCTATGCTAAAACTGGATTTCAAGGAGTTTGTGGCGGGGGTGGGGAGGTGTTTGTGAGCAGAGTTGTAGCTTAGAAAAGGCGGCAAAATTGGTTTTATTTTTTCAGCTTCGTTGATTTATTTGTATGGTTTGGCAGTTTTTCTCGTTTTTTTCTTATCGTCTTCTTCTTTTTATGCCCAGCTTTTCTAATATCAACATCCAGACAACACATACGACTGCAAAGTAGAACGAACATGTGGTGGGTAAGAAGAGTGTTTGCGTTGGAGCACTGAAACGACAACTCATTTTAATACAAAAGCATTGAAGAAAACTGCGGTTGGGAATAAAATGAATTTTATACACACAGAGAAATTTTCTTTTAAAACAAACAAGAGTTGAAATTTTATTTGAAATATTCTTTTATAAGTATAAATATAATGGTTTTGAAAACTTGGTTGCAATATTTTTTAAAAATAAATTTACATTTCGAAAATTTTTATTTTTCTCCGTATCATCTTTAAGAGCCTTTTATGACAAACTTTACTTACCCCATTACAAATATTATTAAGAGAAATTTGTACCAAAAAAAGCATCAAATTTAGTAAATATTATGGATATATAAGTAGTTCACTTATGGTTGAGTATAATTAGTTAAAACAACTGCATTTAATTTTTACTTTTAGTATGGAATTATGGAAAATGTTACGGCTTTTCTTAAAAAATCTTAATTTTTACAACCATTACGAATATAAGTAAAAAGCTAATTTAGTCTAACTAGGTGATCCGTTTAAAATTTTAATTTTGCAGCCTGTTTTTCAATTTCTGAGGCCAGTTTTATACATTTTATTTGAAAAGAAAGACAAAAATTTCCTTGTATCAGTTGCGCTGCCTCGCAAACAACAACAAACGAATATATTATCACAGAGAACCTCATTTGTATAGGCATTAACAGCTGGCAACCCTATCTCTCTAGAACCTATTTCTCTAGAACTTATCTCTCTAAAACCTATCTCTCTAGGACCTATCTTTCTAGAACCTATCTCTCTAGAACCTATCTCTCTATAACCTTGCAAATGGCAACAAATTGTGTTTGTTAACAAACCAGACAACATAACAAGCCCTCATATCAAATTGTTTTTAAAGATAGTCACAAGATACAAGGAGAAGTTAATGCATCTGAAGTTAGGCGATCAAGTAATCAATTACTGGGTGCCAGGGCACCATAATGTCGAATGAACTTTTAATGAGTAGGGACCATTCTAAAGCATCAAAGGCAGTTTTAGATTCTAATTGGAAATTACATGGCATGAAACAAAAACCATGACATTATTTCAAATGTGAAACCAAAAGAAAATGAACAGACTTCAACAATTTATTCCATCTCTTGAAGTTCGTATGAAGCGATATGAAGAAGCACTGATCTCTGGGAGAACAAACTTTATTGGCATAACAGACAATAAATTTTTCAGCAGGAAATAAAGAGCAAGCGGCACTGAAGAATCGATGACAAAACGGTTGTGGAGTATTCAGTACTTGCAAGGGATAGGCTGGAATTTCTAGAGAATTCCTTCTTTAATACTTTAAGCAACATGGCACATATCAAACCGGAAGGATAATTGACCGAGTGCAAGATCAAGTAGACTTTCGTGGGCGAATATCGGATCGAGTTGAAGCTAGCGTAGGCTAGTAGGTAGTGTGTTGGGGTGTTAGATGTGAGGCCTCCGTTCAAACCACAGGTTAGACATCTCCAACAAAACGAAATATGAACAAATATTTCTTCTGCGGCCTCCTCTCAGCAGTTTTTGGCAAAAACTAAATTTTTTCAACTAAACGAAATTTGAAAAAATATTACTTCGTCGACTTCCTGGCAATTTTATTTAATTTCAGAGTTTTTGCTAGAAATCTGCTGAGAGGAAGTCTCCGAGAAATATTATTTCATATTTCCTTATGTTGGAGATGTCTGACCTAAGGTTTGAATCAAGGCCTCACGTCTAATAAGCATAGACACTCTCTACTACACTATAGTGTCTACACTTCAATTAAAAATGACGTCAAAGCTATTAAATATCTCCGGGAAATGTGTATCGACCTAAATGGCAATTAAGTTGAGGAATAAAGAAAGTATTTTCCAAATTGATTGTGTTTTCTTTATAAGATTGGGACTGTTGTCACAAGTTTGGTAGGGCATCCAATGGTTAGAAAAAAGGGATATTAATTGTCCAAAACTTTAGAATATATTGTGACTGAGTTTTGTTTACACTTTCTCTCTCTCTCTCTCTGAAGTAATGAAATGGTAACTTAAAAGCCTGGATTCATGTTCTCCATTAAATTTTTAAACTTAAACTTACCTTCAAACATTTTATGTTTCCTATTACTTAATATAAGAGTACTATAAGAGTACCTACTTTTTGTTGTTCATGTAAAAAGAAAATTTGCATTCTTTATTAGGTTTTACTACCTACCGCAACACAAGTTTATTGTTTTATTCACAGAGTTTTTCTTTTTTGTTTCTGAAACATATTTTCACTGAAAATCTGTAGCAGAAGCTTAAAGATGCCAACACGAAAGTTAGACTAAAGGCAACATTTTTTAGGCGATATGCCGTGAATTTTATCACATTTTATATACGAAAATAAAAGAAAGGAAATAAAATTTTGCTAAAAATAATCTGAAAAGAAAAAATGAAACAAGGACATGAATTTTTGAACAGGCTGAAGACAAAAATAATTTTTTTTAAAAACAAGGCCCAAGAAAAATTGTTAAACGCCAGGGTAACGCAAAAAAAAATTCTAAAATTTAAGAACAAATTGTTTAAATATGGCTTATGGTGAAAAGAAAAAAAAAATATGTACGTATGTATGCATAATGTGTGGATTATGTACACACTATGGATTAAAGAAGGATCGGAAAATTTAAGGCAGTCATGCTTGCCGGTATTTAATGCTGATTTAAAGGAGAAGAAGAATAAAACAAATTTTCCTCTTCCCATTTTGTAACACAGCCAAAGGTGTTTAACCTGTATTTGTAGTCATACACCCACCCTGGGTTTTCCTGCTGCTTCAATTTTTTGTTCTTTTTTTGCTGCTTCTATCTGCTTGTAATTTAATAATATTGTTTAACATAATTGTCAATTGAAGCGTTTACTTTGAATTGTTGTTAACTTTAGCAGGATATTGGAAAAATTCTGCGTGTGTGTGAGTCAAGTGATGGAGAGGAAAAAAAATTCTGTTTTTCACTTTTTTTCATTTTTTAAATTGTTTTTCATTTGATTACATTTTTCAAAAGGTGTCAATTGTTTTTCGCATGTACAAGTTCATTCCCTATCTATCTACGCTGCGTATGTAAAGTTGGAAATGTGTACGTTAAGGTATGTTAATGACTTTTGAAGTTCGATTGCGAAAAACATGTGTAATGAGCGTAAATTTCAATGAACTCTGAAATTAGATAAAATAAACGCAGATATTTTCAAATTTTTTTCTGCTAAGAAACAAACTAACAAGAGAAAAAGAGAAAGTAAATAAAAAAAAGCAGCATAGAACATAAAATATTAAATGATAACCAAATTGGCAAAAAGAGGATTAAATAAATATATGAAAAAAATAATAACAAAAACAAGTTAATATTGTTCAATTCAATTCAATTATTGTCAGCATAAGCGTCTTGATCTCAGAATATTGTTACGAAAATGAAAAATCAAGACACTGGTGTTTTGCTTTTACATCGTTTAACATTAAAATTATAAACAAAAGCTACAAAAACAAAACAATGCTGTAAACAAACCTGTTTACAAATTATTGTACCAGCATAAAAAATGGTAAACAATTAAACAAAAATACACCAACAACACTACAAGAATAAATGTAAACAATGAAGTTTACATTTATAGAGATTTCGAGAAAGCGAAGATTCGCCTTCAATAACATTCATCAGACTGTTTAGTCTGCCATATAAAAGGCAAAGCAAAGTAGCCGACTGAGTTAGTGAAGTTCAGTCAGTCTTGTGTGAAGACGCGGTGTGTTTGAAAAGAGTAATCCTGATTTGAAATTCTCCGTTAAAAAGATTTGTCGAATAATTTTCTAGTAATTGTTATTGTTTGTGCAAAGGAATAACAAAGAAAAGCAATTGTTGTCATTTACATGAAGTTGTGAACAGTGGCACAGAGAATTGTGCGAATAATAAAGAATTTTAATTAAAACTAAACACAAATTTATTTATATTTTATTTGCAATCTACGTGCTCATATTTTAAACGTTTTTAAAAGGTAAAAACGTAACAATATTCTTTATGATATTTCCATATCATCATACCTTTCAGACGTAAAATGACAGCGTCAAGCTTTGCTTCTACAACCCAACTTTTCTAAACAATATCTTTGCACGATATATGGTCTAAATGGCTAAGCTACTGACCCTCCTCGAAAGATAAAATTTATTTCAAGTAGCCCTTGTGAAACCTATGTATGTACTTATATCAATAATTGTTCCTGCTGGCTGAATATTTTACCCATGCTATCTGAGATTCACAATTTATCGTTTTGGTTTGTGAAACATTTCCAAAGAAATTTCCCCATGCATTCAAGCTTTCCATTAATTCCACAAATTCGTGGTTACCACAATTGCAGAGTCTATTGTCCAGTGATGTTAATTGTTGTTCCAAGTCCCAAACATATTACTTCTGTTTTTTAATTAATTTATTAATTTGTTTAAAGCTGTAATATAAACATGAAATTTCATATTTATTTTATAATTGGAAATTTATCATATCATTTATTTAAAAGTGTTTTATGTTTTTGTTTTTTTTTCCCATTGAAAAGAAAAAATATTAAAACAAAAACAACAAATGTTTGCAAAAATTTATTTGTCAAACTTATTATTTCTCTCTCTTTCTCTCTCGTTTTTTTTTATCATGATTTAATTCTATTATATTCAATTTCATTCAATATTTTGAACGTATTATTGTAAGTATGGTACAATTAAAATTGAAAATTGCAAATAAATGATCACATCGGCTTTATTTTAATTGAATAATGCCTTACTATAAGTGGAGATTTAATGTAAAAACCTTGTTAAGTTCCCTTTTCATCCCATTTATTCCATTTTATAGTTATAGCTTCTATATATATACAGTATCTGGAAAGGCAGGAAATATAGGAGCAGAGGGCACTACACCCATATATATTGGCAATAAAAGAAGACATAAATGTCAAAAAATAAGTCACGAAAGGACAATGGGAATCAAATTTAAAACTTGATGAATAGTTAAGGGAAAGGACTGGGAATTTAAACATTTCCTGACGCAGATCTTTTAAGGTCATGGATGCTAACGAAAGAGTCTACTCTAATCCACAATATTTCCTATACAATAAACCTAGAGAGGGTTATGAGAGGCTTCATATCCGACCAAATCACGGTCTGGGAGTGTTTTCATAATCTTCAACAAATTCCGCTAATTGACGGATCAGACTTTATTGGTTGCGAGTGTAATAGTAAGATTGACTGGGCAGAAGTCAAGCAGAAGCTTGACTGTTGAAAATACTCTCATAGAGTAGGACATTGAGCAGGTGCTCGAGGACTAAGTCAGGCCAAACGATTCTCCTCTTTAGGAGAATTATACAAACCACAGAAGGCAAACTACTATTTGATATACAGATTACGACTTCTGCCTGACGGAGTACAAGAAATGTCTGGAGGAGAGCGAAGCAATAGACCACATTTTGTGCAATTGTATTGTGCTCTCCAGGACTAGACGACGTGATTTTAAGTCTGTGTCAATTTGATTGAAGATAAATCATGTTTGTTTCTACTTACTGGACTATTTAAACATATCATTGGAAACATAACAACTTTTAGAGTACCGAATGTTACCTACAGTCTTTAAATCCAATTGTTTGATTGTTGACAAATTAAGGCACACAATTAACCCTTATCCTGTATTAATGGGTCAAAATTGCCCAAACAGTTTTTATTGCTCATTTATTCCTTAAATACTCAGCGGATTTTTTTGAAACTTTTGTACAATTATTATTTTAGTGAATACTATTAAAATTTAAAATATAATTCTTGTAGATCGTTTCACAAAGCGTATGTAAAAAAACTTACGCAATTGGTACTTTTGGGTCAAAATTGCCCAATGCAACAAAATCAACTTACGCATGTGATACGAGCTTAGTAACAATTTTGTGCGCCTTGACAACATCATAACTAGCAACAACCCAAAAAATAAGTAAAAACGCAGCTATTTGATAATAACACACAAGTGTTTTTTGTTTTTTATAACGGTATTACAAACTGCAACAAAACCAAAAAAGAGAATAAGTTGTGTAAATATTTCATTCGTTTATGTATTTTTGAATTGAATACAAGCGACAAAATCTTTACTTATTTTGGAACAATGGAACCAGAATAGATAAGAACTGTTCTTATGCAATCAGATTCAGGCGATGAAAGCCCCCAGAACACATCAAGTGAAGATGAAAAGGATCTCGTTTCTGAACTTGCATCTGACTATGACCCCAACTCTTCGTCAGGCGCTAGCATGGACATTTCCGAAATTCTCGATCAAACTACAGATGAAGTTTTAATGTATTCGTCCAAAAATGGGAAATATTTATGGTCCGAAACATCAACAATAAACAAAATTGGAAGATTTTCTAAACAGGACATAATAAATTTGACTCATGGTCAACGCGTTATGCTATTTCAAGAGCTGATAGTATAAAATCTTTTTTTCTGTTATTTATGCCCAGTGATATTATGAAATTAGTTGTTGATGTGACTAATTTACAAGGTGACTTATAAGAGTAAAAGTAATTCAATCGGTTCACTTAGGTCAATCTGTATTTGGAAATAATTGGATGCTATAGACGGCAGAACAATTGAAGCATATTTCGGGCTACTTTTGTTAGCGGATGTATTTAGATCTCATGGCGAAGTTCTAGAATCTCTATGGGGCGACCGTAAAGCAGACCGCTATTCACCACCAAGAGTTTGCGCCGATTTCAAAATATATCTCGAGTGATACGGTTTGATAAAAAGTCAGACAGGACCGAAAGACGATTCCGTGACAAACTTACTCCAATAAGAGATTTTTGGAACCGTTGGGAAACGAATCTACGAAATATATTTCATACTGGCGAGTGTGACAGTGCATGAGCAGCTCGTAACATATCGTGGAAGATGCCCATTCAAGCAATACATACCATCAAAACCAGGAAAATATGGTATAAAAATTTGGGTGTTGTGTGATGTAGAAACAAATTAAGGACCAGGTGTATAATGGATATTCTTGGAAGACTTAGGCATGGATCTTATAAGCGGAGAAATATCTCGTAGACGGAACATGCTACAAAGTAGTCCTGCTGACGCAGTCGTAAAAAGCCTTTAAAAGCATTCTGCTGAAGTCTCGCAAACAAAAAATTTAAAAAGACGACGTTGTTACTTTTGTCCAAATCGTTCTAACAGCACCAAATATGCAAATAAATGTTCCGAATGTCAAAAATTTATTTGCAAAAAGCATTCTGAGACCAAAATTATATGTAATGAATGTAAGAAAATAAAAAAACTGAATAAATATTATAATTTTTTGTATTGGGCAAATTTGACCCACTAATGTCACATGCGTTTTATTTCTGAAGTACAGGATAAGGGTTAAGGGATGTGAAGACCAACCTTTTCATTGATCATAGACGTTTGGACCACCACCACTGTTCGAAACATATGAGTGGTATTTTATAGGTGAAATATGGTTCAGTGGACATTATACTCTATAGGTGCTGAACTGATAGTGTGCAGTGATGATTTTCATCGAAGTGTTTGTCGTTGGTCATTTTGCCGATACGATTAAACTGTTCCTGTTGGTTTGAATATCACACAGAACTTGAGATGGAATGTAATGGATAAAATCACAGAGAAAACTGAAGTCGCCGTAGTCTAGTAGGTAGTGTGTTGGCTTATTAGACGTAAGGCCACGGTTCAAACCCCAGGTCAGACATCTCCAACAAAACGAAATTTGGAAAAATATTTCTAGGGCGACTTCCTCTCAGCAGATTTCTGGCAAAAACTCTCAGAGTAAATAAAATTGCCATGAAAGTCGACTTTAAACTATAGGTCCCGCCTCTCATGCATAAAATTAACACATACACATCATGTATGGAAACTGATGTAGTGTGCGATTAGGTAGGTTATGTACTTTCTTTTCTTTTCAGATGATATTCTTATTAGTACACAATCGATTAACATTATATTTAACTAGAGTTGCAACGGAATGTCACTTTTTCAATTTCAATCATTTGACCAATTTTCATTGCACCACCACCTATTTTTTTTTTGCGTGAAACAGTGAAAATTAATAATTTATTACAAATAAATATTGATTTAAATTTAAATAAAGTGCAATTACAAATCGTAATCGCAATGAATGGCAAATGAAATGAAATGAAAAAAAAATTAAATGAACACAGGACTTGAAATCAATTATACAATCATAATACAAAACCTTTAAATTTTAATTACTTTTATTTACTTTGCGTTTAACCACCACCATAAAATACAATAAAAAATAAATAAAAAATAAAACTTTAAAAAAGGATAAAAAAAGGAAAATAATTATATTTACATATTAATTACTCCAAAAAAAAAGAATTTTTTATTTTATTTAATTTTACTAGCCACCTACAAGTGAAATATATGATGATTATTATTAATTTGTTTTTTTTTTTTTTTTTAATATTTAAAATAAAATATTATTTTTAACAGCTTTTAAGAATCATTATTAATAAAGAATATGAATAAAATGAAAATAATTTCCAATTAAATATCACACACACACAGGAAAAATAAGGTGCGACCAGTATAATTAAAGGCCTGGTAATTAAATCAAAACAAAGCGAAAAAAAATATTTAATTTATATATAACGGTTTAAATAATACATATAAATATGGTTATTAATAATTAAAGTTAATAAACAAAAACAAATACACAAACTATACAAAATTATATTGGTTTTGCAAAGACCAACTCATAAATTGCCATTTGACCGTACTATACGGTGAAATTTATTGCCACTAATTTTCTTACTCCTGGCGTATATATGTATATGCACCTTACAACACATAGATCTTAAACTTAAAAGCATTCATAAAATGGTTCTTAAACACATTGAGGTTTTTTATTATCTCTCACAAAAATACCAAATGACCTTATGACAAGTCTTTACAAGGTGGTGTTAATGCAGGACTAACCAAATCACTCAGGACCCTACAGCAAAATAAAAAAGTTGTGATAAAAAAGCAAAATTACTCACACCATTTTGAATTCCTAGTCTTTTGAGAGTTCAAGCCAATAAAAAGATAGCAAAGCAAATCAGAAGTGGGCCTTATACATTCCTAATGGGGCCAGAAACTTTCTGAGAGAAAGAAAAAGAGGTCAACAAGGGCATACTTTGTAAAATGGAAGATAGAGAGCAGCAGGACACTCTTTTCAATTTACATGAGTTTGAAATAATCTCAACATTTACTACGAAATTACAGTAGTAACAGAATTAAGTTGTGTAAAAGAGTTTCGTAGTTTGCAAATAAAATAAAAAATAAATTTGTGTTTAGTTTTAATTAAATTCTTTATTTTTCACACAATTCTGTGTGCCACTGTTCAGAAATTGATGTAAACAACAACAATTGCTTTGTTTATTATTCTTCTTTACACTCTTTTGCGTAAACAATAAGAATTCTTCGACAGATCTTTAAAACGGAGATCTTTAAACCACGATTATTCTCTTCAAACACCGCGCGTCTTCACACAAGACTGACTGAATTTTTACTACTTCAATCGCCTGCTTTGCCTTGCCTTTTATATGGCAACGTAAACTGTCTGATGAGTGAACTTGATGTTGAATGTTAGTGTCCTCGACTTCTCGAGATCTATATAAATGTAAACATCGTTGTCTCATTATTCTTGTTTGTGTAATTTTGTTTACATTTATTCTTGCAGTGTTTGTTGTTGCATTTTTGTTTACTTGTTTATCCCTTTTTTATACTGGTGTTTTGTTGGTATATTTTTGTTTACTTGTTTATCATATGAACAAGTTAATTGCAAGGAGTGTGTTAGCCTATTAAACGTGAGGCCTCGATTCAAACCCAATTTCAGGCATCTCCAACAAAAACGAAATATGAAAAACATTTTTTAGGCGGGGAAGTCACCGAATTTCTGGCAAAAACTCTAAGAGTAAATAAAATTGCCATGAAAAAGTTTCTCAACTAAACGGAGTCGACTTTAAACCGTAGATCCCTTTATTTATGGATAAAATTAACACACACATCATAACTGGTGTGAGAAGCTAGGTCGTAATCCTAACTGAAGGCTTGTAATGACCAATTATGCACACTTGGATGCTTATCGAATACTTAACAGAGGTTTATCCTTACGAACTCGGACAGCAAAATTCTTCAAAGCAAAATGTTTTTTGGGGAACTATTTTATGGTAGGTTGAGGTTAGTAAAATAGATCTGTTACTCTGTAACTCTGCACGATAATAACAGAACTAATATTGCTTCTAAAACATTTTTTATTGCTTAGAGTAGGTATCATCAATAGACTTTAAAATGTTGACATACATAGACATGACAATGTCCATCTCTTACAAATTTCCATACAAAATTATTATTTTTTTTCTTGTTTTTCATTTAATTTTTTAATATTTTTTATAATAAAAAATTCTCATAAAAATTTTTAATGTTTTCGTCGTTTTCCCGCTACGGTCGGTGTACGGCTATAAAAATATAAATTTTTATTGTTAAACAGCACATAGAAAAGTTAAGAGTGAACAAAAGGCGAAATCTAAACATCAATAAGAGATTTTGAAATTTAAAAATTCAAGAATAAAAATAAAATGAAAAGAAATATTTATTTGGAAAATAATCGAAAATAAAAGAAAAATATCACTGAGGTCTTTAGACAGGATTTATATGTAATAAAAATCGAACAACACATAAAGAGAGAATAACAGCAATCAACCTGCAATAATTTTTGTTGAACTCGTATGTTATAACAAAAAACTATCATATTTTAATGACAATAAAATTGTCATAAAATTTTATGGGCAAGGGGGTGTATTATATTTTACTACTTACCACGCTTTTTTTATGAACACCAATTAAATAAGAAAAGAAAAAAAATTATCACACAATAATAATATTTTGTGGCTGTTGATCAATAAAAACTTTTGAATTTTTTTTTTTTTTTAATTCTGGCTATTAAGACAATTTATCAAAAGTGTTAAGCCTTTACAAAGGAGTCATCTATAAAAGATATGTGTGAGTACTGTTGGTGGCCTATTTACCTAGTTTGAAGCATTGAAGACAACAACCACTGCGCTGTTAACTTTTAAAAAGTTATGCACAAGATTAGAGAGCTTAGAGCGCCAGCTATTTTTACTCTGTCGAGCCTTATCTTGCTTGACGGTGCTCACGTTTGATGGCCAGTGTGTGAAAAACGGTGTGACTGCAAAGTGATCAACAGTCTAAGTAGGAAGACAGCTATCCTGATTATCTGTTTACTCTGTTACACTCTAAATAAAACATTGTCTACTATCTTCAATTTGGATTCTTCAAACCTGCAATTTCAACTGGAGGACTGAGCTGGTAGTACTCAGTCTGAATGCAGTTGAATCCTGCATACAACATAGACTATGGACATGTTGAAATTCTGAATATTCTGGAAATACAGAGACATATTCGAGACTACCATAGACTAATGTTAGGACTCCAACTAGGAACTTTTGGTCTACAGGTCACGTGGTTCCGTGTGAGAATATACCGCAACAAAATTCTGAACAGAGTTGACTGTCATACAGAGGTTTCTTAAGATTTCTGATATTAAACTATCGAATAGGCAAAATGCCTGATCACTTAAATGTTTACCAGGTCGAAAATATGACAACGCAATGCTTATTGGGTGGTGGGATTTTTCCTGAAAATCTCTTCATTTTCTCGCAGAGCCATAACATCTGCTATCAAGTCGTTAACGAACTCTAATCTATAAAAGACGGAGATTTATCAGGAAAATTTCAAATCATTCGAAAGTAACTGTTATATGACTGGTCAGGGCCGAAACGGGGCTCACAACTGGCGACATGTTTCAGGGCATAGATGTTCCCATTGCCTTAGTTAAACTGGGTATTTTCTGGTCGTGCTACAAGGAGGCTCAACTTTGTTGCTAGCAATAAGAAGAGAAGGAACATGCAATATTGCGCAATTGCTACGGATAAGAAGAAGGCTAAAATTGCCATGAAAAGATTCTCAAAAACCTGTCGTTCGGAGACGACTTTAAACTGTAGGTCCCGCCACTCATGTATACAAATTAACGCACACAATATAAGTGGTGAGAGAAACTAGGTCGAAAGCCTGACTAAAGGCTTGTAATGATGAATTATGTGTTATGTTATGTAAGAAGAAGGCTGGCTGTCTGTATATAACGCGGTTCTTACTGCCCACTTTACTACTATAAGACATTCCGATAGACTAAGAATTGGCGCGACTGAAGAGACGGAAGCGATTGTATCATAGTGCAGTTTTTGAATGGGCTGAATGAATTTTGATATGACGTTGCTTTAGTGGAACAGAGTTTTTGCGGTCTTGCTGTCAGTCTTCAATCTAACCTCAACTAACTTTTAACAGAAGTAGTATAACAGAGGTAAAGTGGACATAGGATCAATTAATCCACTTATGCTGGTTTATTGAGGCGATACTGAAGTCCTATTTAACGATAATAATATTTGATAATTAAAATTAAAAAAACCCTTTAACTTACCTGAACTTCTTTTTTAAGTAAGCATTTCTAATTAATATGCTGTGCTAATTATCCTTTTATTAATTAACTGTTAATACCTTATTTAATAATAAACAAATTATTAAAGAAAATAAAAGAGAAGAAAAAACTTTTTTTTATGTCTTAACAACACGTAAAAGTTCATATGGATCAACGAAGAAAGAATACGAAAGAAAACCTTGCTTTCACATTATAATGTCGAACATTTTGTTGAAGATTTTCTATAAAGTTTACATGTGTACATACCAGGAATTTTATAAAATTTCATTAAAAATAAACGGGTGTAGCCAACAGAAAGAGAACATAATAAGTTTTAAAACTAATGCTTAATGGCAATAAGGCATTAAGTTTAAAATTAATATATTGTTACTTTTTACATTTTAAAACGTTTAAAATATAAGCTCGTAGATTGCAAATAAAATAAAAATAAATTAGTGTTTAGTTTTAATTAAAATTCTTTATTATTCGCACAATTCTCTGTGCCACTGTCCACAACTTTATGCAAACAACAACAATTGCTTTGTTTGTTATTCCTCTGTTTATACTCTTTGTATAAACAATAACAATTACTAGACAATTATATGACAGATCTTTGTAACGGAGATCTTCAAACCGCGATTACTCTATTCAAACGCACCGCGTTTTAACACAAGACTGACTGAATTTCACGAACTCACTCGCCTGCTTCGCCTTGCCTTTTATATGGCAGGGTAAACAGTCTGATGAATGTTATTGAAGACGACCGTACATGACTTCGCCTTCTCGAAATCTCTATAAATGTAAACTTCGTTGTTTACGTTTATTATTGTAGTGTTATTGGCATATTTTTGTTTACTTGTTTACCATTTTTTATGCTGGTGTTTGTTGTTATATTAAGCAATACGATAATTTGTAAACAGGTTTGTTTACTGCATTGTTTTGTTTTTGTAGCTTTTGTTTATAATTTTAATGTTAAGCGATGTGAAATCAAAACAACATTATCTAGATTTTTCATTTTCTTAACAATATTTATGGAAAGGTTTTGCTTTTAGTTGACATATGTCTTGATTAAATTGTTTGCTCCCTGTGATGTATGTATTGACTGTACTCCACCTACACAATTTTTTATTTAATATTTTGAAAAAAGAAAAAACTTTTATTTGTTATACAAAAAAAGTAAAGAAAACAGAATAAAAAGAATCCTTTAGGCTGTTTTTCAAACACACACTTATGTATACTTTTACGGAAAAAGTTTTTCAAAAAACCAAAGAAAAAAAGCAAATTTTTTTTCTTTAAAGAACTGGCTGCTTAAAATATGTTTCAGACAAACAATAAACTAAACTAAAGTAAAAGTTGAAAGTAGAACTTACTTTACTTTCAGACAGCAACAAGGGGTACTACTCAACAGTACAATAACAACAATATACAAAGAGTTAAAGCAATAAAAAGCAAAAAAAGAAAAAGCAGGAATCCTTTTTGGCTGTAACTGTAAAAATGGTGCTTAAAAAACAGTTTTCCTTTTCTCCATATTATACTTGAAACGAAATGAAAAAAACTCCCTTTTTTCTGAGACCTGCAGCAGCAACAGTAAATGTCCTAAAAAAGGGTTAATAATCCTTATAACAAATTAACACAATATAAACACGATTTTATATATAAAAATACAGAGAAACAAAATAAAAAAAGAAACAAATTTACATTTTACTTTACTTAGGACATACATATAAACATATAAAAAAAACAAAGTTTTTCTTATATTGTGTAGCTTTTAAAAGGAATGTTCTTTAGAAGCATGAAATAGGATTTCTTTAAGACCAGTTTATAAAATAAAATTTCAAAGGCAGAAAGAAAGAGAAATACCCACTAATCTTAGGCAATTTTTAAAGACAATGTTCTTTTGTTTTGTTTTTTAAAACTTAATTTAAATTTTATTTAAAATTTCAAACAGATTTTCCTTAAGAAAATCCTTTTTTTTTTGGTTACTGGCTACCAAATGAAAAATAATCCTTCTTAAAAGAAACGTTAAAATATCCTTTAATTTCTTCTTTTTTTTTCTTACAGTTCCAAATTCGCTTTTTCTTCAACTGTAAGTAGTTTAGTTAAAGTAAATTAAAATTTCAAATAAAGTTCTTATCTCAATAAGAGGGAATGAAGAAGCTTTAAGATTATGGCATGCAATACGACTGAAATGTATCCTCTAATGAAAAATTTCTCAGCTTCTTTATTAGATTAATACGTATGCTTTCGTGTGCTTTCAATTCCGTACAACAAAGTAGATTTCATACATGCAGAGAATATTCTAAGCTTGGTTCGTATGCAAGTCGCTGTAGTGTAGTAGGTAGTGTGTTGGCTTATAAAACAAGAGGCCTCTGTTCAAACCTTTGGGTCAGTTATCTCCAACAAAACCCAATGTGAAAAGACATTTCTTCTATCCACAGGCTTAAACAAAATCAAGGTAACCAACAGTTATAAGGCGCCATTGTCTGGAAGATGGCTTTAGACGTGAGGCCAGGTCAGATAGGTCAACTATGCAAAAATATTTCTTTGGCGACTTCGATAAGGCTGGCCATTGAGCGCAAATTATTTCGAGACGCCAATCTATCCTGGGTCAATGAGGAGTCCTGCTCTACCGCAAGGCTCACTTGACCATAGGTGGATAGAAGGCGCTTCAACCAGTTACTTGGACTTGGTCCTAACGTCATCTCGATCACAGTGGTCATGCTTACAGGTCATTGTGTTATGGCAAAACACGCGGAAAGAATGCAGCTCCCATCTAACGACTTCTGACTTATCCACTTTCTTTGTCAATGCCCATATTTTCCAAGGTGCAGATATAGATTATTTGGCTCTCCAATCCTTGGCAGTTTGACGGAGCTATCATCCATTGATGTCAAGCTTCGTTTATCAAACTTTCGGGCTGATTTTCCAGCGTGGGGTAGTCGTGATTTAAATGTGCAGCCCTTACCCCGACCAACTTCTTCTTCTTCCCTGGTTTGTAGGATTTTCGTCAGTACAGAGGCTGCGTTAACCTGTGGCTTCACAACGGGCCGCTACGTGTGCTCAAGTGAGCTTTTGGTATCAAAGCTGTCACTCCAATCAAACCCAATCGAATCCTTTCAGTAGTCTTCCGGCAAAAATTCTGAGAGTAAATAAAATTGCCATGAAAAGTTTCACAAAAAATCTGCCGTTCAGAATCGGCTTTAAACTATAGGTTCCGCCACTCATCCATAAAATTAACCAGCACAACGTAAGTGATGGGAGAAGCTAGGTCGCAAACCTGACTAAAGGGTTGTAATAACCAATTATGTATGTACATATGTATGTCTATAGTTCGTATGAATAGTGAGTTTTTCCACAATCAATGCCTTTGCTTTTATTGCAGATAGTTCTGCATCATTATACACCTCTTGTACTAAAATTTTCTGCATAGTAGAGCTTATATAAGTTGAATAGCTGGCCTCATAACACGGTGTTCTCTGTGTTGTTTAGGCTCATGGTTTTGATTGTATTTATGTATACTGATATTCCAATAAAAGGCTGCAAACTTTCCAGTTCTTCTTGTTATACTGGTAAATACCATCTGCATGTTCTAAATCCTTAAGTTGGCGAGAGAATCTTCAAGGCAGTTCTTTTTTCAGGCAGTTCTGTATCCTCTTACATATTCAACGCCAGAGCGTTGTTTTGAAAATTCACCTAAACTTGCCGCCAGAAGGGTATACATTCCAAGGATAATGTTGTACATTTTAAGTATTTGTAACCTTGTTTTTATGTTGTTGCTTAAGTAATACATCAACTTAAAGAAGCGTAGCTAGGACTTGCAAACAAAATGCATTACCCTTATACCCAATGTACACAGCTTTTTAACACAAAATACTGTTACATACCCAATTACATACATCTACATACATTATCCTGTCAGCTTGTTTACTTATTTATATATCCTTTACACATAAATACATATTTTTTGCTTTTTTCTTTTGCTAAATTGTTTTTTTATTTTCAATTTTTTTTCCTTTAGTATGTATAAGTAAGAGTGTTTACATATAAAAAAATACATCCTTTTTTTTCCTTTTAGCATTTACTTCATTAAATATTTTTAAGGATTCCTTTTTCTTTACAAATGTTTTTACAGTAATTTTTAAGCAATAAAAAATTAAAAATAAGCAAAAAACAGAAAGCCTGTCCTTTACAGTAGCTTAACACAAACAGAAGAAGGCAATAAGTCCTTTAAAATAAAATTTGAAATAAAAAAAGGAAATATTTGGCCTGTCTTTAGTTTTTTAATACAACAAAAGCTTATAGAAGTTGAGGAAAGTAAAAGAAAGTAGCCAGGCTATGTGGTCAACAACGATTATCGATCGATTTACAATTGAATTCTCTTCAATTTGATTTTATTGTTCCAACCAAAACAAGAAAAAACCAGGAGCAACAACAGCAACGTACACAAGTACAAAGAAGTTTAATTTTTTAGCTGTAATGTCTGAACCTGTTTTCTTATATTTTTTTTCATTCTTTTTGCACAAGCAACTAAGTAAGCATGTATTCAAGTTTAAGGTGGCCTATAGCAATAGCAGTAATGGCTTTTAGATGTGTACGTATAAAGTACAATATAAAATTTAATATTACTACGGTTTATACAAGCAGGACCTTCTCAAATTGTTGTTTAATTTGAAAAAAAAAACACGAAAAAAACTGAAATCCTGTATTACATTCACAGGACTATACAATGAAATTTCATTAAGTAAAAATCATTTATAAACAACAAAAAAAAACATGAAATAAAAAACAAGTATGAAGGATATTAAAGTCCAACACAATATAGAAAATAAAGAAGCATTAAAGCATTTTTCTATCCCGGCTTACACATCATTAAACATTACGTTGTTAAACTCCCTTCTTTAATAAAAATCGATTGGCAGGTTTTGTTTTGCAAGTTTTTTCATATTCAAGCAAAAAATGTTGCTCAAAATTAAATTACAAAAAAAAGGATATTTACCCAGGTCCTTCAAAATTTCTCAGGTTTAAAATTTGTGATCCTCTAAGTTTAAAGTACATTTTACTGCATTTATTCCGTTCTATTTTCTTAAAGAATATTTATTTAAAACGTTTTTTCTTTACTGACTCACACTGATATTAATATGAATAAATCTGAGAGAATTTTGATTTAATTTGTACAAATATTGAAATTATTATTGAAAACTATGTGTTTTCAGTTCAATTTATTTTAAATTTGGTACAAAGAAACGATTTTGGAAAAATTTTTGTTAAGAGGAAAATAAAGGATATATGAACGACTCTCCCAAAAACAACGCAATTGGAAAAGTTTTTTTCTTGTTCTTTTTAAGAGACCCTTACACGTTCCCTTTGCTAATTTCAAAGAAAAATTTTAACAATTTTAGATTTTGTAAAAGCCTTAGTTTTAATTTTCTAATTTTTGTATTCTGTTTGTTTTTTGTTTGTTTATTCATATTTTTAGCATTTAACTTTATTAATAACAAAGATTTACTACTGTTTTCTTAGTTTATTTAAAATTTGCTTTAGATAAACGACTTTGGAAAAATGGAGAAAAAAAGGATATATGAACGGCTCTCCCAAAAACAAAGCAATTGGAAAAATTTTCTTTTTATCATTTTTAAGAGACCGTTCTGCGTTCCTTTTGCTAATTTCAAAGAAAAATATCAACAATTATAGATTTTGTTGAAGCCTTAATTTTGATTTTCTAAGTTTTTAACTTCAAGTTTATTTTTGTTTGTTTATTCATGTTTTTAACGTTTACCTTTATTATTAACAAAGATTTACTACTGTTTTCTCTTCAAAAACATCACTTCTGTCATGCTGACGATGTGTTTTTAAACCATCTTGCCATATGTTTCTTACAAAAAACAAAAAAAATTGATTAAAAAGAGTGTTGTATTCTTTGCCACCACAAACAGCATATTTTTATTTTGTATAAGAGATTACAACAAAAACAACCAACCATTAATTCAACATAAATAACATTTAACACAACCTCAATATTTCCATTCTCTTTTATTTTTGTTTTTGTTTTAGTTTACATTATCCTTTTCATATCCTTTTATTTAACAGCAAGAAGCTATTATTTTTGAAAAACACAAACAAAACAAACAGAGAGAGAGAAAGCAACAATGACAAAAAGTAAGCGAGTGAGTGAGTGCATTTAACTCTTCTTTTTTGTGTTGGTTTGTCTTGGCTTTATTATGCGTATTTTGTCATTTTAAAAACAAGTTTTTTTATTTTTCTCTCAACTCTCGCTCTCCCTCTCATAATTTTTTCTTTCATTCATTTAAGGTCTTTTGCAGTTGCTCTATTTAGTTTTAGTTGCTGTTTATGAGAGTGTGAGTGTTGTTTATGAATGTGTTTTCCGTATAAAATACTTGGCTGTAAATAAAGGCATATTTGTTGTTGTTGCTGGCGGTGATGGTGATGGTGGTGTTCGTATTATTTGTTACTATTGTTGTTTTTGGTTATGACTACATTTACTCCTTTTTTGTGTTTTTCTTTGTTTTTTTTTCTGTTGCTGCTGCTTGTTTTTATTTGTTTATAAGCTACTCGTGTTAATGCATGTGTAGCTACACGTTCGTAAGTATTGTACATGTAAGTAGTGTGTGTTTTAATGTATTATTGTTGTTGTTGTTATTGTTGGTATTTGTTTTTTGTAAGTGTTTTTTATTGCTTCAAATATGGTGTATTGTGTTAATTATTTGTTTTGTTCCTAGAAACCCCTCTCTTTTGTTTGTTACAACATTTTCAGAGTCCTTTTCCTTTTTGTGATATTGTTTTCGTATTGCTTTTCTCTCTCTCTCTCTTTTCATGTTTTATATGCCTGTGTTTGGTTTTGGGCTCACTTATACTCACTTATACTCTTCCTTAAACGTGTTTTTCTCCTGTATTTTTTCAAAAGAGCTTTAGTTTTACTTTTCCTTTGCTTAGAAGGGGGTTTTTTTTTGTGATTTCCAAAAGTGTTGTTGTTATTGTTTCTGCTGATGCGTGTGTGCTCTCTGCTGTTACTTTAAGCCTGTGGTTCTTTTTATTATGCTTTGCTTAGATTTTTTAATTGTTTCGTTTTTGTTTTCTTTTCTTACTGGTGCATGAAAAAGAGGGTTTATGAGTGAGAGAAAAAATAAACACCAACCTTAAGCCATTGTTATTGCTGTTGTAAGTTTTTTTTTTTAGGCAAGGCGTTAAATGTTGTTGTTTAACTGAAAACAAAAACAGTTTAATTGAAAAATATTGCCTATGGTGTCCTGTAAGGTTGTTGTCTACACTATTTAGTAAATGCCACAACCAATTGTAGTCATATTTGCGTAATAATTGTTCTCTATTGAATAATTTTTTAACTATGGACTGAATATTTTGAAAATAAACAGCTCAGCACGTGTGAAGTTAAGCTTCTAAGTAACTGGCAACGAGAATATGTAGCTTATGCAGGAACAACACTACCCCTCGAAAAAAAACGAACGAATTTGATTTGTTTTCAAGTTACGATTAAATGGCTTGTATTTTCATTGTGTCGTTAATCAAGTTCTTCTAGCTAAAAGGTTATTCATCTACTTTAGCTGATCCTATGATTATAGTGTTGTTCCATCTGTCATTGCATAGAAATAACACCCCCTGTTAATATATTCTGTTATTGTATTAAGTGCTCTAGCAAGGAATTTTGCTCATTGAGTCTTACTCCCTCTCAACACTCGACAGACTTGGGTTTTCCCATGCTTTTGTCCACTCTAGTGTGGCAGGCGAAAACCGACGATGTTGAAATATTCAAAAATATACTGAATTTGTAGTCGCCGTAGTCTAGTAGGTAGTGTGTTGGCTTACTATGTAGACGTAAGACCACGGTTCAAACCCCAGGTCAGACATCTCCAACAAAACGAAATATAAAAAATAAGTATACGATGTAGTCGCCGTAGTTTAGTAGGTAGTGTGTTGGCTTATTAAATGTGAGGTCACGGCTCAATATGAAAAAATATTTCTTCGGTGACATCCTCTCAGCAGATTTCTGGCAAAAACTCTGAGAGTGAAATAAACTTGCCATGAAAAGTTTCTCAAAAAATTTGTCGTTAGGAGTCGACTTTAAAACTTTAGGTTCCGCCCCTCATATATAAAATTAACACATACCAAATGAGGAGTGTGAGGCCGTAATCCTGAAGGGTTGTAATGGCCAATTATGTATGTATGTATACTGAATTTGTGTACAGTTTTGGGGAAAATTTATGTGAATTCAAATAGTAGTTCAAAATAAGAAATAAACCTAAAAGAAAATAGGTTTATCCATTGTGTAACTAAAGGAAACCATACCTTCCATTCAGTAAAATTCGTTTGGCCTTTCTTAAGAAGGCGGTTGGAGTTCCACTACGTTCCAAAGTCCTTTAAAAACATAATTTTGCACAAGTAACTGGAACACATTCTTTGAGAAAAACCAGGGAATATTATAAGATCTGTCCTGAATTAAAAATCCTTAAGCCAAAGACGTGTTAGAAGACCCAGTCTCACTAAAGGAAGTCGCTTGTAGAGGGTTAGACTAACTGGTCGTAGCTGAATACAAATCAAACAAATTGCTGGTGATGGAATTGCCTAAAACAACTTGTAATGCAAGCGTGTGACTTACAATGTTTCCTAGATGAAAAGGGGCTATCTTGTGATATTTCATCATCAGTTTTTTTTATTGAAAATGGTCAGTAAAACAATATTGGTTGCACCTTTTTAACATCCACCTATTAATGCATTTGATAGTAAACCTATTCACGCAATATTTTATGATTTATTTTATAAAAGTGTATACGATTTCCATATAAAGTCCAGCACAAGAATACAAACGTAAGCCCTTCCTTATTTTAAATTGACGTCCTTCAAAGTGTTGTGGTTTATATTACTTTATTTCCTTTTCTTTTCCATTTTTATTACAAAGTATGTGGTGTCAATTGTCTCAAATCATTTATTCACTTTAATTTACGCCATTAATTACATTATAAATTCTATTTGTATTTACAACAACAACAATAATAAAAAAAAACTTTAAAAAGAAACTGAAAGGAAAATGAGGAAAACCATAATGAACTTATGCCATGTAATATAAAACCTTGTGGCCAGCTTAACCACTTTCTGTTGGTTTTTTGTAAATAAATGTGAGGCTTTTAAATTTTTATTTATTTCTTTAAATGAACCTCATGTGTAAGTAATACATACAGTAGTTTTTTAGTGCATATTTTTGCTTTTGTTTTAATTTAAAACAAAATTTGTTTGAAAACAATTAAAACCGCACCCCCTTTAAGTAATAGTATATCATATGATATGCAGAGAATGATAAGTATGCCATTGGTAGACCATCATTATCCATCCATCCAACACCAGAAAAAACGCATAAAAAATTAACAAAAAACACAAAAAAAGATACGTAATGAAACGCATCAATTCATTAAATTGCATTTAAAAAAATGGAGGAAAAAAGAGCAGAATTCTGTTAAAAAAGAAGAAGGGGTTAGAAACACATTTCCCCCACACCAGAGACTCACTTTATCTGCGATAAAGTAAATTAAATTATTTAGATATCAAGCAAATAGTGGACTGACTTCCCCTTCCCCACATTTAAAGTTTTCAGCTAAAAAATATACGAGGGCAGATGAAAACTAGTGGATTTAAAATATTGAATGAAAATAATAATAAAAGTAATGAAGAAATCTTTAACAGAAATTGGAAATAAATTTAAAAAAGTACTAAACAAATAGCATTAAATAAAAAGTACTTTTAAAATAACCTACAGTACTAAAATCGTTGTCTTTATTTGCTATTTACCTAAAATCTACTTTTGTGGTTTTCTACAATTAACTGCCAAAAAGTGCCAAAAAGTTGGTATACTTGAGTATCCTTCATTATGTTCTGGTATTATCTAACGCGGAAGAAAAAGTATTCAATAAGAGACCTTCAAAATCGCCAAAGTCTAGTAGGTAGTGTGCTGGCTTATTAGACGTAAGGCCATGATCCAAACCAGGTCAGACTTCTATGAATATGAAAAAATATTTCTTCAGCGATATCCTCTCAGTAGATTTCTAGCAAAAACTCTGAGGGTAAAAAAAAATTGCCATGAAAAATTCCTCAAAAATCTCTCGTCCGGAGACAGATTAGGTCTCGCTACTTATGTATAAAAATTAACACACACAACATAAGTGATGTGAGAAAGTAGGTCGTAGTCCTGACTGAAGGGTTGTAATGACCAATTATGTATGTATGTGTAAGAGACCTCCACCGGACACTTAATTATGTTCTTGTATAATCCAACTCAGAAAAAAAAGTACTTAATAAGAGACTTCCGTCGGATTCTGTTAGGAATTGTTCTTATTAATGACCCAGTAACAGTCTCTATGCGCGTTCTTTCTGAGAGATTTTTCATTTAGGAAGACTTTGAGAAGTTTTCAATCTGACCCGCAGAGAAGTTTTCAAATTGTCCTGACTTACATACGAAGCTTTTTATGGTTATTTTGAAGTGATCGAAAGATCCTGCATAATAGATTAAGTATAAAATGTTGATTGAATTTTTGTTTTCAGAAATTGTTCAGCCAAAGATTAACAATATTTGGTTCCCTAACTCACGCCACTTGTCATACAGAGCTCTTAACACTGACCTCATGGTGCTACAAAATCATATTTGTGGCAATTTTCTTTCCTGAAAGGGATTTGCAGCAGTCTTTTTTGCAAAAATTCTGAGAGCAAATAAATTTGCCATGAAAAGTTTCTCAAGGATCTGTCGTTCAGAGTCGATTTTTAACTGTAGATCCCGCCACTCACGGATAAAATTAACATACGCAATATACATAAGAGGTGTGAGAAGCTAGGTCGGAATCCTGACTGAAGGATTGTATATAACAATTGGACAGATCGAATCGCATTCGTAGAGGAGATATTCGGAAGTCATATTTAAAAAATATGTGCCATCATCAAACAGATTGTAATAAAAAAATTTCAAACCCTACCTTATAGGAATATATGCAAGACAATGCAAAAATCATCTTCATTTCAACACATGCTAATACGAACAGTTTAAGATAAAACAAACCTTAAGAGTGTGGCATACTTTTGGTGCATACTGTATGTTGAGAGCTGTATTCAAAATAAACGCGTAAACGTCTAGATGCGTATCTGGTTGTATAAATTTAAAAAGTACAACTACTGTTTCCTATTGTTTTCTTATTTTATTTTCTTTTTTCTTCCAAATTAAAAAGGGGGTTATTGCTGTTGTGAAACAAAAAGTACTAAGTACTTAATTAATAGAAAATATATGGAAAAATTATGTCAATTTCTGTATGTAAACTATGATTATAAAAGTCTGTGTTTTACGCTACTCTACTTCATTTACATTAATTTTGTTGTTATTGTTTTTTGTTTTATTGCAGCAAAAGCAAATTAAAATTTTGTAGTTCGCTTCCTATATTATTCGGATTCCTAACTGAAGGCTTGTAATGAACAATTATGTATGTATGTAATTTGACAGATGTAGCCGCAAAAAGATAACAATTATCAAAGTTTAGAAGTCATTGTTGGAAGATCCTATAAGTTATACCAAAACTTTATTAATACAGGACAAGGCCGGTGTATAAATGCATTATCTATTAAGACACGAGGCCATATTGCTGGGATTGATGCTGATATGCGATCGTTGACTGTGATCTTTGGTAAGCTACTCAATGTACGTATATTTACTCTCTATGATTATACAGGGTGGGGCAAAAGTCGCGAAGGGATTTGAAAAATTAATAACTTTTCTAATTCAATTTTTTTTTATTTTTCTTTTTAGGACTTGTAAAATAAATCTGGGAGATTAATTATGGAAGGTTATCCAGCGAACCAAAATCATAGAACTTTATTTTGAACATCATCGATCAATAATTCAAACTCAACGAGCCTATCGTCGTCATTTTAATGTGCGGAATTCACCATCCGAATCAATGATTCGACGCTTAGTGACACGTTTTCAGGAACAAGGCTCAGTAAGGGATCTTCCACGAAGCGGAAGACCACATTCTGTAATTAATGAAGCAAATATTCAACGCGTTCTGGAGAGTGTTGAGGAGAATCCTGAAACATCAACTCGAAGGCGCTCTGCTGAGCTGCAAATGTCTCGGCGGTCTTTACGCAGAATATTAAAGGGAAATTTACGTCTTTTCCCATACAAGCTGCAGTTAGTGCAAGAACTAAAGCCACGAGATTCCCAAGAACTATTAAACCCCTTCGTGACTTTTGCCCCACCCTGTATTATGAACTCTAACGTCAATTGTAATGATGACAATGACAGTGATGATATCCACAACGAAACTTAGTAAGAGAAGTGAACTGTTGCACGAGGTTTTAGATACAAGCAGTCTGCAACTGACCATAATTTTTATCGAAAAATCATCTTCAGCGATGAAGTCCCTTCTGGAAGAGTGCACCCGTGAACAAAAAAATTGGAAGCGGTAATAATCCAAATAAGTTGCTGTAGCGTTCAATGCATTCCGGAAAAGTAACTGTTTCTTATGTGCTAGAACAACATCAGTCCACATTTTTTTGAAAGCAATGCTGTACAGGCCATTATAATCAACGGCGTGTACTATGGGTCGATGATTACTAACTTCGTTTGGCCTGAATTGGATTATATGGACACCAATTACGTGGGCCACAGGGCTATGTGTCACACAACTCATGGTACATTGGATAAGAATTAGTTCTTTAGCATCTCATTAGTAAGTAAGATTTGAACGAAAAGGCGGAAGAAATAAATTTTATTCATCGATACCTGCAAGACAAAAAAGATTTCGCTAGTGTGATCTCTTTTATAGCCAAGACAGCAACCATTATACCTTAATGCGCCTAACTTCAGTTATGTCACCATAAAGTCGAGTTCGCTCATTATTCATTAGACGCCTACAGTTGCCGCCAAACGAAAAGAAGTATCTTTCTGTCAAAAGCAGCAAAAATAACTGCTGTTTGTACAAATTCAAAAGAATTTTTGAATGGTAAGCTTGGCACTTTCAGATGATGTAACGAGATTTCAAAAAAAGAAGTGATTCGAGACCTAAATCCTTTCGAATATGAGAAAAAACTGTGTTGTCTGCACTTGTTTTTTTTTTTTTGTTTTTTTTTTTGAGGAGAAAACCAAGAATGATGGATTAAATATGAAGAACGGAACTTAAAGTCTGGTTTCCGGGTTAAAAATCTTGTCAGCTTGTGTTATTATTCGGGGGATTAAATCATAAATATTTCTCCATAAGCTGCAAATAAATCCGTTATACAAAAGTGTCACTTATGAATAGTTTATAGGTGCAGAAAGGCCGGTTTTTAATATGGTTTTCGATTGCCTAATTAAAACATAAGCTTTTCTTGAATTACTTTCATTGAAAATGCGATTTTTTGTAACAAAATTTTAATCCACTTTAGGTTAAAACCTCAATTAATTTTGTTTTTAAAACATTCTCTGAGTGTTTTGTCGTTGTTTTCTTTTTCTATTTTTTTGGCAAAAAAACGCCTATAAAACCCAATTTAAATGAAAATGCATTTAATTTCTGACATGAGTTTAACCTTAAACAAGCAAAAGTACGTTTTTAATCCCCAAGTAGTTTAACCTGTAGTGCTTCTTGAGCTGTGCTACTCGATAGATTTATTGTCTTAAGGCAATAGATATAGAATGAATGAATGAATGAATAAATGAATGAATGGAAAGAAAGTCAAGTGGTAAAGAAATCCTCTTAAATTTTTGCTTAAGAACTTTTTAATTAAGAAAAAAACAAAGAAAAAACAAAAAAAAAGTAAAACTTTGAAAACAAATGCAATTTGTTCTTGCGCTTTAAAGAAAAAGAAAGAAGAATTACAAGCGATGAAGCAAAAAGCATGCTGAATGCAATACAACAACCAACTAAAACATGAAAAGCGAACAAATTAAATTGATATCAAACTGACTGAAAGCGAACACGCCAAGAGAAAAAATACATACACTCTTGCATTAACTTTAAGAAAAAAGAACAAACGAATGAATGAATGAACAAATGTATGACTGAATGAGCAAACAAGCTCATGAAGCAAAAGAAGAAAGAAAAAAACTTTTCTTATTACAAGATTTTAGATAAAAAAAAATATATGAAGGGAACTACAAAATTTTAATTTGCTTTTGCTACAATAAAACAAAAAACAATAACAACAAAATTAATGTGAATAAAGTAGAGTAGCATAAAACACAGACTTTTATAATCATAGTTTACAGAAATTGACATAATTTTTCCATATATTTTCTATTAATTAAGTACTTAGTACTTTTTGTTTCACAACAGCAATTACCCCCTTTTTAATATGGAAGAAAAAAAACGCAAAAAAATAGGAAACAGTAGTTGTACTTCTTAAATTTATGCAACCAGATACGCATCTAGACGTTTACGCGTGTATTTTGTATACAGCACTCAACCATACAGTATGCACCAAAAGTATGCCACACTCTAAAGTTTATTTTATCTTAAACTGTTCGTGTTAGCATGTGTTGAAATGAAGATGATTTTTGGCATTTCGTTTCTTAAAATCCAAAAGACCCAATAGACTTGTACATATTCCTATAAGGTTGGGACTTAAAATGATAATAAAAGTCTGAAATATTGTTGGAATGAAGTTTTTTTTTATTATAAACTGTTTGATAATGGCACTTATTTTTTAAATATGATTTGAGGCATATCTTCTCCACGACTGCGTGTTGCATAACTGACTCGATCTGTCCAAGTTGTTAATTTCGTACAAAATCCATCATTACAATCCTTTTCTAAGGATTACAATCTAGTTTCTTACACCATTTATGTTGTGTGTGTTAATTTTATACATGAGTAGTGTAACTTACAGTTTAAATTCGATTTCGAACAACAGACTTTTGAGAGACTTTTTCGTGGCAATTTATTTTAATCCCAGAGTTTTTAACAGAAATCTGTTTAGAGGTACTTGCCGAAGAAATGTTTTTTCATATTTTTGTTTTGATGTCTGACCTAGGGTTTGAACCGTACGTCTAATAAGCCAACACACTACCTACTAGACTACGGCGACTTCATGCATGATTTCAATTTCTTCAGAAATCAGCATCATTATGTGCCCAGTTCTTATGCACATTAGCAACTATTTAAGTTAAGGCTCAAACGTTTGTAAGGTTCGATGATTGCAGCACAACTTCTAAAACAGATATTTCTTCTATCAATACATAGACAAGATTACTAGGTTTTCTGTTTTTAAAGATCCTGACAGATATCTCCTTACAACCGTTTCTTTCTCTCGCTCTCGCTCTGGTAAAGTTGGTTGTCTCATTTGTTATTTTTGTTTGCCTCATGAGCTTAAACATTCATTCGATTCTAAAATAATTTCTATTCAATGTTTCTTCTTATTTTCATGGTTTTGTTTGTTTTTCCAGTTAAGCAGGGAATTGGTATTTTGTAGCAGGTCCAAGGAGGATAGCGAGTCAGTTGTTGATGCCTAGAAATAACGCTTTTTATTAGAAAGTATTGTGTGTATATCGTAAGCAGCTTTTGGTGATTTAGTGCTCTTTTTAAGAGGCGGTTTTGCCGACAAAGTGCTTTTATAATACTACCTATGCCGTACATGGGTAGGTAGATAGGTAGGTAGGCAGATAGAGGCAACTGTCCACACTTAACTCATACCATGCCTGTTATGATCAAAGAAATAGTTTTTCTTTATATTTCGTTTCGCTGGAAATGTCTGACCTGGAATTTGAAACGTGGCCTCACGTCTAATAAGTCAACACACTACCTTCTAGGCTAAAGCGACTTCAGTCGGTTTTGTTCAACGTGGATGATCTTAGACAACGGCGTGTATTCGCTGAATGGTCTCTGGTGCAGTTGACAACTGACCATAATTTTCATTGAAAAATCATTTTCAGGCATGCGACCAATTACTGGATGAATAGGTATGTGAACAAATAAAAAATTTTGAATTCAGAATGATACCAATCCACAAGAGATCCAAGAGTGTTCAATGCATTACGAAAAAAGCTCTCTTTGAAACCATGCTGCGACATGTTCAATTGCATGCAAACAATTTATTTGCTTTCGAACATTTTCTATGTGAAACTTTATTTATTTTATTTGATTTTATTTAAATTTAATTTTTTGAAAATATTTAATGCTTTGGGCTTTAAAATTGTCATGACCTTAAAATATTGATTTAAAAAAACAAATATTTCATGTACATAAATATGCTGAGGATACTTTACAGTTTTTAAATGCCTTTTAAGAAAGAAAGCCAGTCGAAATGTGAAAAAGTACTTAAAAAGTTTACATAAATATATCATAATAAATACATATAGATTACACAAATATAGTAAATATGTATATAAAATGTATACGTTAGCAAATATTATGAAACAAATAAAAAAAAATATGATTTTTATTGGCCACAATTTATTAAAAAGCATCACTAGAGAAATTATAGATTTTTTTTATACCAAGTGGTTCATAGAGTATAAATAAATATTTTGCAATTATTTGATAGAATTTCTATTTTTTTGTTTCATTTTATTTCAAGAGATTTTAAATAAAATGAATAATTTTTTATTCAAGTGCTACTTTTCTTTGTTTTACAAAAAAAAATATTAAAAATGCTCTTCAAATTTTATTTCTGAAAAATAAAAAAACGGAAATAAATACAAAATTTTTGTTGAAATCATACACAAACAAACACAGAATAAAAAAAAACCTTCTCTATGTAAACACCGAACAAACTTGCATCACAACCACTGAGAACTGTCTGTCTGTCAGTTTTTTTATTTTTTTTTAAATAATTTTTTTTTTTTTTTGCTTAAAATTTTATATTTTATTCTCATATGTTGACAATAAATGTTGAAGATGAATGGATAGATGGATGGATGGTTGGATGTATGAGTATGGTTGGCTTGGATGAATGCATTGATATTGGTTGGGGAATGAGTGCTGGAATGGCTGGTTGTTTGTCTCGCATCTTGCATATGAGAAAAATCAACTTTTTGTCACGTTTTCATAAAGCCTACACACAATGAATTATTATTGTTGATGCTGTTGTAGTTGTTGTCAAAAAATTGAATGAAATAATACAGAAAAAAATAGAGAAAAAGATTTCAAAATACCGAATTAAATGCAAAATAAAGAAAGCTTTTAAACATTATCATCATAAAAATAAACAAAAAAAATAAAATTTATACTGAAAATTCTTTTTTGATTATTAAAGCCGCTCTAAAGAAAAGAACCCACGCACACACCTTATTTTTTTGTATTGCAATGCATTCGTTATACACCTAGTGGCGAATAAAAGGGCCTGTTATTACGTACAATGAAATTTGAATGGAGGGGAATATCACAATGATGCTTGTGATTATTTTAGCAGCATTAGGGACTTGTACTACGTTCTATGTTCAGACAAAAATATGCTAAGTAAAGTTTAATCTAGACATTATACAGTTAGATATTGATTTTCGTAATTCCTGGTAAAAATTATTGCAAATTGTGCACCAAGAATGGAAACACAGGTGGTTGTCCATTATCATCTTGGTGTCTAGTGTATAATACATTTGAACAAACTGTCAGTGAAGGATATTAGTGGACTAGTCGATTCAACAGATGTTCTGAATAGTTTCGAGCCCAGGGGAGAATGGAAAACTGTGATCGTCACAGTTGTATGAGCTAGGTGTGGACAGTTATCTCTATCTGCCTACGTACCTATCTAACTATCTATTTATGGCATAGGTAGTATTTTAAAAGTACTTTGGTGGCAACATCGCCTTCTGAGAAAGGGCACCCAATCACAAAAAGTTGCTGACGACATGCACAGAATACTTTCTAACAGAAACCGCTGTTTGAAGGCATCAAAAACTGACTCGCTGTCCTTCTAGAGCCTGCCACACATCTGTCAAGATCTCTAAAAACAGAAAACCTACTAATACAAGGAATATCTGTTTTAGAAGTCTTGTTGCAGTCATCGAACCTTACGAACAATTGAACCTTACCTTAAATAACTGCTAATGTGCAGAAGATCTGGGCACATAATAATACTGATTTCTGTAGAAATTGAAATCATGCTTGAAGTCTCCGTAGTCTAGTACACTGCCTACTAGACTACAAACCCCAGGTCAGACATCAAAACGAAAATATGAAAAAATATTTCTTCGGAGACTTCTTCTCAGCAGATTTCAGGTAAAAACTCTGGGAGTAAATAAAAAAAATGTCCATGAAAAGTTTCTCAAAAATCTGTCGTTTTGAGTCGACTTTAACCTGTAGGTCCCTTCAGTTATGGATAACATTAACACACACAACATATGTAAGTGGTGTGAGAAGCTGGATCGTAATCCTAACTGAACAGTTGTAATGTATGTGTATGTGTGTAAAGAAGTAGAACACGTTCTTGAGGAATAGGGAAACGTAGCTGTTCCAAAGTTGAGTCTACTTGATAGAGTTCCGTAACTAATGGAGCAGGCATGTCCTACAAAAATGGTTCTCAGAGGTAATTGTAACCTATAGGTATAAACGGGACTATGCTCCAACAGATTACACAGATTTTATAGGAAATTTATTCAAACGCTAAATTAATTTTTACCTTAGTTTCTTTCTTGTCACTGACTGTAATATGGTTTGTATTTAATTTTTTTCTTCTGTGTTCCTTTTTATTTATAAACAGTTCACCGTCATTGTTGTCATGTATCTGTACAATATCTGTTTATAGCTGATATGATAGAATTTTATTTTTTTTATTATGTTTTGTTTAAGAATTTAACGTTTTTTCTTTATTTAATTTAACCTCTGAACCTTTAAACAATAACACCAAGAGTTTTATGAGCCTTTAAAGAATACCTAATGATTGTCATGATTGTGGCAATTTAAAATGCAAAATACTTGCATAATAATAATGGTGAAGTGAAGAAAACTGCACCCAATAAATCTGTCAAGGAATTAAAAATTAAAGAAAAAATAAATTCGAAAATATTTTTATAAATCAAAAGAGTAATGTATTCCATACAGTACCTATTAGAATGAATAATTTTTTTAATAAAATGTTTTGTTGTTAACTGATGGTTATGTTTGATTTTTCAAATGCTTGTGTGCTTTAATTACAACAGCTAGTAACTAAGCATCTCCAAAGTAGTAATTTATACCTGAAACCTATTAATTAAATAATAAATCATTATTTTAGCCACTCACTACAACACGTATATTATTATCATAACATTTATTAAAATTTAATTCTTCTAATTTTTTTCGTTTTTTGTTTGTATGCCTTTGCCTACTTATGTCTGGCTTTTTATAAAATTACTTTAAAAAGAAAAAAAAAATCGTATTTTCATGAAGAAAAAAATTACTTTTTTATAAACTGTTTCCAATTCTTTGACTTCTTATTTAGAAATAAATAAAAAAAACTTCGTGTTTATTAGAGGTTCTTTTAAAAACCACAAAAAGTCTATAAATTTCTTCTGCTATTTTTCTTAATTTTTTTTTATTTTTATTTTCTTATAACTCGACAAGCGGATTACTGAAATGATTTAGTGGAAGTTTTTTTCTTGTTTTCGAATTTATTTCCAAATTTTTATTTTTATTGTAATAAGGCAGTCTAGAGATTTAATTTAAATTGTTTTATTATAAACAGATGGGGGTCATTAGTCGACTAATATAAACCAAAAAAATCTAAAAAAATAACTGAGAAAAATACACACATAAACGTTCAATAGACTGTAAAGAGCCTTCAACTTCAATTGAAAATAAGTAAATAGGTCTCAATTACGCAAGAGTAATGTCTAGAAATTGTAAGAATAAATCGCTTCTTTATTGATATTTTATGGATAACCACAGCCTTATTAAAATTTCTAAATATTGTTATGTTTTTACCTTTTAAAAAACGTTTCAAATAAGAGCTCGTAGATTGCAAAAAAATAAAAATAAATTTGTGTTTAGTTTTAATTAAATTCTTTATTATTCGTACAATTCTGTGTACCACTGTTCACAACGTGATGTAAACAACAACAATTGCTTTGTTTGTTATTCCTCTGTTTACACCCTTTGCATACACAATAACAATTACTAGACTATTGTTCGACAGATCTTTGTAACGGAGATCTTCTAACCACGATTATTCTCTACAAACACACCGAGTCTTCGCACAAGACTGACTGAACTTTTACTAACTAATTCGCCTGTTTTGCCTTGCCTTCTATATGGCAGAGCAAACTGTTTGATGAATGATGACGTAATCCTGGATATATTGTACAAGAACTACTCACGAAAGATACTACGAAGATGGTTTTATAAAAACTGTACAGCCGCAAAGGAAATGTTGAATAATCTACACCGTCACAGCTTCGACAGCGGTCGTTTACTTAATTCCCATTCTTTGGATACGATTTTCAATCGGTTAGTGATCCGGATATCAATCTGAATCCCATAGGTGTATTCACGCATTCTTGTCAGTTTTGCGATCTTACTGAAGCGTTCACTTGAAATTTGCTTTTCCAAGCTGTTTGTCGAGAAAAACTCTTTTAAAAGATAATTGGAACTTCAAGATCCATCCTGACTGCCATTCATTTAGATCTCCCGCTTATCCGCTTAACAGCATTGAAATAAATTCATAACTGTACTCTCTTACATATCGAGAGGAGTAATGGTCGATTTACTTTCGCCTGAAGGACAATTTTGAGCTATTTAGTAGAATTAAGTGATGATTCAAGTTGGACTTGACTGACCATAAATAATTGCTCCCTATTAACCATTAGTTAGAATCACGACCTAGCTTCTCAGACCACCCATATTGTGTATGTTAATTTTATGCAAGAGTGGAGGGACCTATAGTCGACTTCGAACCACAGATTTTTGAGAAACTTTTAATGGCAATTTTATTTTACTCTCAGAGCTTTTGCCAGAAATCTGCTGAGAGGAAGTCGCTGATGGAAAATTCTTTTATATTTTTGTTTTGATGTCTGACTGAGGAAGTACTGGGTACAATTCCATAATTCACCGATTTCATTCAACGCGCAAAGAGATTTTAATTAAAGTCAAGTTTAGGCGTACAATAATCGGTTGTAGAAAACTTTCTAAAAATCTTTCCCCTAGAATTTCAGAGAATTCAGAGAATAATTTTGTTACTGCCCTACAGTCCGCTGTTATCAGAACAAACAAGACAATATGCAACAGCATATTGAGGGTCAGTGAGCCCAAAACCTTTTAACCGTTGCATCAGTGGTATTCGGATATCCGTGGCTCTCTCCTTTAACGGCTACCATACTACCGCAACTTAAAAGATTATCTAAAGATATACTACAAGCCGCTACCAAACTCTTTTACATATGAACAAGCGCTAATTTCAATTTTAATAAATGCTTTGTCAGATAACTTTTACAGAAGCAATGTTTTAACTGTAGTAAGATTTGAAGAAACGATTCCTAATGTTGCAGTATTATTAACAATGAAGGATAGGCACCTTCTCTACGTGAGGAATAAGGACCACTACGTGCACAATAATTTGAAACGCCTTTTCTTTAAAAAGCCTGCAGTCATCATAACTATGTTGCCAATTTAGAAATGTTGAAATCAAATAACAGTCAATTATTGACTGACATATTTCTGTTAGAGGTTAAAGATCATTTAAAATTTATTCGTTAAACTGAAATATGCGTTACAAATATAAAAATTAATTAATTAATAGCATTTAAACAAGACTTAATAGCATTTTATTACCAGTTTGTATGGCTCACCTTTTGTTTACTTATATTTCCTTTGCATTTCTTTTGCCAATAAAACTTCAGTAATTTTGTTTTTGCATATTTTTTAAAATATTTATTTTTCTTTTTTTATTATTATTATTATTTTTTATTATTAATAATTATTTTTAATTATTTATTATTTTTTTTTAGATTTTCATTCACTTAAATTTAAATTTCAAAACAATAATAAAATTAAACTTAAAAATCAAATAAAAAAAATATATAATATTTTTGTGTTCTTATATAATAAATTTTAAAAATTATAATTATTAAAAAAATAATAATTAGAAGAAGAAAAAATAAATAAAAATATAAAGATTTTTGTTTTAATAATTTTTTTTTTTTAAATTTACAATAATTTGTTTTGTTACATAAATTTGTTTTTAGGTTTTATTTTTTTTATAAAAAGTTTAGTAGTAAGGAAGTTTTGTTTGTAGAAGTTTTTTTGTTTAAATTTTATTTATTTAAATATTTTACACATTTACAAATTAAATTTTTTTAATGGTTTTTATATAGAATTTCACATGTCTTGTTTGTGGTTTAATATTAGACAGGGATGGGTAAAATTAAAGAAAAAAAAATAACAAACTATAAGCCATTTTTATTAGAGTTTAATAAGGCTTAAATGTTACAACAAAATAGCTTTTCATAAAATATGGTTGTGACAACTAATTTCAATGTTTATGACAGACAATTAACTTGTGGTTGCTATTTTATTAAAATTACTTATGAGAACTATAAGTGAACTTTTTCTTTCTATTAGGCACAACTAATTTTAATAGTTGTCTCAACTACTTATCATTTTTACAACTAGTTTTAATCGTTGTCTCAACTAAAATAAAGCTGGTTCATTATTTAAATTAGTTGTTACAGCAATACGTATGTATATAGTTGAGGTAACTATAAAATTAATAAAGTCTAGTATATATGAGATTTCATTCTAGTTGCTGCAACTAATTTCAACATTTGTGCCAAGTACGTATATAGTTATCTCAACTATATTTTTATAAAATTAAAGATTTAAAATGTCTCAACTACTTATCGTTTTTACAAGTAATTTTAATGGTTGTCGCAACTAAAACAAAGCCGGTTTATTATTCAAATTAGTTGCGACAGCAATACGTATATAGTTGAGACAACTATAAATTTAGTAAGGTCTACTATATTTATGAGATTTCTTTCTAGTTGCTGCAACTAACTTCAATAGTTGTCCCAAGTACGTATATAGTTATCTCAACTATATTTTTATAAAATTAAAATGTTAAAATGTTTCTACTGCTTATCGTTATTACAACTAATTTTAATGGTTGTCTCAACTACAATAAAGCCGGTTTATTATTAAAATTAGTTGTGACAGCAATACTTATATAGTTGAGACAACTATAATATTAATAAAGTCTATTATATTTATGAGATTTCTTTCTAGTTGCTGCAACTAATTTTTACATTTGTCCCAAGTACGTATATAGTTATCTCAACTATATTTTAATAAATTTATAATTTTAACAAAAATTTGTTTTAGAAAATCAGGCAGTTTTCTCAGCAGTGGTTTTTATTTAAATTTGTTTTTAGTTTGTTTAGTTTAAATGAATTAAATGTTTAGTTTTTGCTTTAGTTTTTTTTTAATTTAATTTTCATTTGTTATTATATTAATTCTCCTTTTATATGTTAATTAGTTTAATACTTAGGCAGTAGTTTGACAAAAATCATGTTTTATTTTTTTTTTTTTTTGTTTGTTATTATATAGACGTTGCTTTATTTAATTTTGTTTATAAGTTTTATAAATAATTAAATTAAAATAAATATTTACAATTATTTTTATAGCATTTTTTCCTTTTTTTTTTCATTTTATTGTATATATTTATATTGAGTTTGTGTGTATATATAATATTTTTTTTTCATTAAGAGCCTTTTGTGTTAATTCTATCTGCCTGTTGTTTTACACAGATTTTTTCATTTCAATTTTAATATATTTTTTTTATATTGAAAAATATATATACGTTAATACATTTATTATATTATATTGTTTTTTTTATATATATTTTCATTTTGTTTTAATTTTATTTCCTTTTTATTTTCTCTTTAAATTTATTATAAATTTACATATCCTAGTTTCTAGTCACTGGGGTTAAGTAGTGTTCTGTCTCTCTCTCTTTAGTTGCAGCTGTGTATGTGTGTGTAATTTTAATTTAAAGCAGCCCGTATAATTTTCTCTGTTTTTTTTTCCAGATTTTTTCATTTCTATTATATTTTCCTCATGCAGGAAAATAAAACCAAAAGGAAAATGTAAATGATGAAACCCAGACGTACATGAAGGGTTGATACTCATACAAAAGAATTAAAATGTTTGAGAAACTACAAAAAATAAATGCTTGAAACAAATACAATATAAAGTGTAGTAAAGAGAAATCTATTATTATATTATTTCAACAGTAATCAGTATGTAGCATTGTATAAGTAAACAGTTTAAAAAATTACTTATAAAACTAGTCACCAAAAATGAACCATGTCCATTAATATTGATTAAGTATAAAGCATTGGGTGCCAGACTTTAAGCAAAGGCGTAAGAGCTGATGAGGCTAATAAAGTAATATTTGTCCGCCAAATAAGTTGTCCTCGCGGAAATAAGTTAAAAAACATACTCTAAAAAATATCAGTAATTGAATGCTCCTTGGTGGTATTAGTCATTAAATTGCTTTTGTTTCAGATTTTTACTTCAATGAAGTCAATGTTAATTTTTCTCATAAACGTTGGCTCTAAACATGGCCATTAGATACTACCAGAGCTTCTGCCAGAAGACTGCCGAAAGAATTTTTTTCCATTTCGTTTTTATTTAGATGTCAGAGCTTAAGTTTGCTCTCATCAGCTTTGGAAATGCCCACTATATTGAAAGAAAGTTTGGAAATGGCTGTGCTTTAGATGGGTTCTGCTTCGGCAAGATATTTAAATAGACTGTTTGGCAATGTGTTATCACAATTAAGCCGGGTTTTTAAATCGCTTTCTAAACAAGAACGACACGTTTGGTTCACCACTTTCTCTCTGAAAAAAAAAGTAACAACACAACTGAGGGTCAACCTTGAAGAACTATGAAGAATGTTATAGGAGGCTTATAGCATAAGATTTTATTAGTTATCCTTAAAAAGGAAAAACAATATAATGTAATTTAATGGAGTTGAGATCAAGCCCAATACATCCTTCTACACTGCATTCCCCTTGACGTTCATAGTCTTATTGCGTCAAGAAACCGGTTAACCTTGGGTATATGCGTGTAAAGGACTTTTTGTCCAATATCCTAATATCACCTAGGTGATGATCCATCGACTTGTCATCCTCAGAAGAATTCGCAGCTGCTACTATCGGATATGCCTATTCTGTGCAGATGCTAATTTTTTATTACCTATTTCAGAGCTACTTAAGTGAGCTCTCCTAGAGTTTAGGTTGAATATTTTTGAAATGGTATTCACCGTTTCCTATTTCTTCCTTTCAAGAGACACTTATCATAAACAAAATACAAAGTTAGTCCATGCAACGTCTCCGTAGTCATTTTCCTTTCCTCCTTTTATCATAAATGTCAGTCATTTTAATTACTTCCTGGCACTTATATCATATTAGATACAGCGAGTTGTGTTACTCAAGTAATGCCCTGGATATAAATGAATAAAGTAGGGCGACTATCCACCATTAGGATGGTCAAACTCTATAAAATAAATTGATTCGCCAGCCAGTTTGTTCGCGAGATTAAGCTGCCAAGGATTTTTTCTCTAAATAAACTCTGTATGGCTATTTTAAGACGTTAGACAAGTCGTTCTATCTTGAATGCTTCTACTAGACAGGCATAATTCATCTTTCTAAGGGTGTAAAAAATAATTTACTTATCCATTGTCGTGAAAGCTTATTTCAATAGAATATCGGGTTTTATTTTCAAGTAATAATCAGTTTAAAATCATGATATATTATATGATAAATGATATATAATACTGTGTAGCTTTAATTAGAAATATTTCCCTTTTTAAACTTAAACTTAAGGTAATATGGCGTTTTGAGTTTTGCCAAGTAATACGATGACAATTGTCACAATTATGACACCTTAAATGTTTCTCAACAATTTTATGTCAGTAGGGAATATCAGAAATGTATATTTTTCATGTTGTTTAAGAAATCTATCTGTCAATAATATCTTTTGTAAAAACAGGCATGTTAGTAATAATTAAAAAAATGTTAAAGTTTACCTATAAAATGTAAGTATTTTTTTTACTAGTATGACATCGATGACATTTGTGTTATTATGTCAAAATAATAAATTAATTTGTCTTTAATTTTTAATTTTTCATGTCATATTTTTAAGGAAATATTTAAGCAAAATTAGTGTTAAAGCTTAATACGAATCACGAAGTGTTTGTGTAGCTATTCAGTCTTTGTTGTAAAAAATATTAATTTACTAAACTTATTAATATTATTCCACATATCATAAGAAGCTGCTGTTTTATGAGCTTGAGTCTTATACATATTATTACAACAAAACGAATTTGTTCTAATAATATGAAGGCTAAAGTTAGAGAGTAAAACAAAATTGTTTTTAAAAATTTTGTTTATCAAATTTGTAACAAATAAACAAACCCGATGACAGTTGTCACTATTATGACATTAAAAAAATTATATAATACTTTGCCGTAAAATAAAATTTGAAATACTTGAACTTTTTAATACCATTTGGACTGATTTTTTAGTCAGAAAAGTCACAAGGAATAAAGAAAATAATTTTTTCAAGTAATAAATGTCACAGAAATTTTTTTGATAAAATTGTCTACAATGAAAACTAAAATCCCAAAGAATATAAATGCACTAAATTAGGCTCATTATCGGCAAATAATTTTTATATTCTACCTAATATTAGTATTTCAAATTTCTTGAAAAATTGTTCACTGGTTAGTCTTATGTTTAATACAGAATTCTTTAAATTAAAAAAAAAAAATAATTTTAATCAAAAAATTACAATTTTAATTTCATTTGTAAAGCCAAAAATTAAATTTCAACTGACCTCTTCTTAATTTTTGTGACAATTTTTTATCAATTTCGTTTTCTTCCTTTTTTTTTGTCAAAAACCTAAAAAACTGACACTTTTCTTGAAAACATTTTCCTTTTTCGTTGAGTAAGTAAGAAAAAAACAAACACTGTGTCATTAATTTTGCATTTTTGTTTTTATTTTCATTCTATTTACATTTTCCTTTTGTTTTGTTATTATTTGTTTTCATTTTTGTATTGAATTTTTTTTTTATAAATTAATTATTTTTGTTTTTTTTTTTTTCAATTTTACACTCTTTTTCTCTTTTTATTTTTTTGTTTTTAATTACTTTTATTATCACTTTTATTCTAAAAAAAAAAAAATAATACAAATAAACAAATCTTTTAACTTAAAAATAAAATTAAAAATAAAAATTAAAATTAAACAGGAACCAGTCCATAAATTTGTAAATACTCTTTCATTTCTTTTTCTCTCTTTCTTTTTCGTTTCTCTTACAATCTTTTATTTCTTGCTTGTTTAGAATATGAAAATTACGGAAATTAATTTAAATTTAAATGCTCAGTACGTTTTGTTGTGGTTTGTTGTTGTTTTTGTTGTTGTTAGTAAAAATTATTATTTTCTTTTTGTTTTTGTTGTTATTTTTATGACTATTAAAAAACAAAAAAAAAAATTGTGTTTTTTGTTGGAATAAAATTACACTAAATAGGCCTGCACATGTGGTCCTTGCTGTTGGCCTGGTTGTATTGTTTGGTTGTTGCTGCTGCTGCTGCTGCTTGTTGTTGTGCTGCTAATTGTATTACTGTTAGTGCTGCCAACATTATTGCCAGCATTTAGAGTTGCTTGAGCTGTACTTAATTGCGGGTTATCGATGACACTAAGGGCCCTTTGTTTTTGATTTGGTTGAGGTCGCCAGGTTTGCGACAAGTTTGCCAGCTGCTGCTGTTGCTGGTGTTGGTGTTGTGTCTGTGGCTGATGCATATTGCGATGCAGACTATTTATGGCTCCCACTGCTGCTGCTGTGGTATTAACAGCTGAAGGCGATGGTGGTGCTGGCGGCATCATCAACATCTGTTCGTTGTCCAGCGTTGAATAATCTGAATCAATGCTGGAGTATATGTGTTCTGAGGGGGGCCTTTGCACGTAGCCAACTGCCCCTTGTACAGGCTGATGATGATAGTATTGTTGTGTGTGTGTTTGTGGCACATTATTAGGATGCAAATGGTTGCTGTTGTGTGCATGATGCAAGGTATTGCTGTGTTCTGCTCCCCTACGTTGTGGCCGTGGCGAGGGTGTAGCTGTAGTGGCTGAGGAATAATTTTGTTCACCTTCTCCTTCGGGACAATAGGCCGGAGGTGGTGCTGGCCGATACAATATGCCAGGACTAGCAGGCTGTTTAATACGTTCATGATTATGGTCCAGAGTATAATTATTGCCTGCGCGATAGTCCACCGGCAAAGCGTAGCGTAATTTCTCCCAGAAATGGCGATCACTGCGTCTTATACGATGTACCGCTGAAGTCTTTAGGTAAGGCAGCAACTCTATATCGTTTTCAGCTTCAAAAACAGCCTCTGGCTCTTCTATTAAAACCAGTTTTTGTGGCCTGCCTCTCAAAGCATCATGTAAAGCTCTCCTTAGTTCACATCGAGACCATTCGGTTTGCAGAAAATTCCTGGTCAGCAGTATCACCACCCTTCTTGATACTCTAGAAGCCTCCAGTATTTGATAGTGAGTGGCATCGTGCGACAAGTCCCTATGCTGTAAGCAAATCCTTAGAGGAGGCCTGCCAGTTTCCAGTTCAGCTACCAAATATTGTCCCACAAACTCCGAGTCCTTGGCTGAGTGTAGCAGTATGGCATCGTACAATTTCTCAGATTCTTCACATCTAGGGCCAAAAACTCGTACTCCATAATGGGCAAACAGCCAGATGCGCAAAGATTCGCGAAAAACAAAAATTATTATGACCACTATGAGTAGGAATACCAAGGCTAAGGCGGCAGCCAATAAGGGAATATAAGTCTTGGGTATGCCATGCTGTAGCATAGAACCACCAGCATAATAATCACTGCAGGCTGCTGTAACATTGAAATCCAATTCACGTTTGCGAGCACCTGCTAAAACACCACCTCCCGAGCCTTTGGCCAAACTGCCACTTATGGAGGATGAATAGCTGCTGGTGGTTTCCTCCAGGCAATAAATATCTTGGGCATCCAAAACTATCAAAGCATTTTCGGCCACATAGGATGTCAACTCTTGCAGAAATTTACAACGACAGGACCAGTGATTGCGACCCAAGCCAATAGTACGCAGGCTTTTGAATTGGTTCAGCTGTAGTTGCCATATGGGCAAAGTAACCAAACGATTGCCATCCAAACGCAAGACTTCCAAAGACTGTAAGGGGGCCAGGGTAGCATTCTCGATAGTGGTCAACAGGTTGTTTTGCAAATACAATTCCTTCAAGGCGGCCAAATGTTCAAATTCATAACCTTGCAAGGACTGCATTAGATTATCTTCCAAGTGTAGAATCTGCAGTGAAATAAGACCAGCAAAGGTTCGATTTTGTATGCTGTTTACCTTGCTGTTGTTGACATATAAAGCCTTAAGGTTCTTACGTCCAATGAAGGCATGATTTTTTAGCACAGGAAAATTATTGCCATCCAAATACACCACACTAGAGTCCATGGGCACTCTGCGAGGCAATTCCATGGTCTGTTGGCCACCACAGTCTACAACATTTGTGGACCATATTTGATCGTGATAGCAGGTACAATTGTTGGGACATGTCATTTCACAATCGCAGGCATCAAAATCGCAGCAATGGCACAAAGCAAAGCAATGCGAATCATAGCGACACAAGAAATCTTGAGGCTTTAGAGAAGCCAACGATCGGACAGGAGCTCCCCTTGCATGGGGCATAACACACTCTATATTATTGAGATCCATTACTCTGGGGTGCTGCCTGGTGGTAAGATTGTTTATGCGCTGCAACCAATCCATGGTACAATCACATTCGAATGGATTGCCGCCCAAATAAAACTCTGGCAATTGTTTGTGAGGCCCCACAGGAGCCACTCTCAGCTGTTGTAGTTGCAATTTTGTCATCGCATTGGCGTAGAGGTCGACACGGGCCATATTCATTTTATCTACAAACGTATTGGGGTGTATGGTATTGATGAGATTGTTATTGATGAACAACAGCTCAATGGTATTGGGTATGGACATGGGCCCTATTTCTGTAATACGATTATGACTAGCATCCAGGGTCTTGACCCGAATCTCCTCTTGTAATTTGTAGTAGTTGCCCAAGGCCTCGATGTAATTGCCATGTATGTCCAGCCATTTAAGGTTGGCAGGTATAAAAGCATAATCAAACCAAACCAAATGATTTTCAGACAAATTCAACCAAAGCAAAGACATTAAAGTGGCAAACACACCATTGATGTCCGATAGAAAATTACGATCCAAACGTATGGCCTCCAGTTCATAATTGCTGTCAAAGGAGCCTCTCTCTATGCTTTGTATGCGATTCTTGGCCAAGTTTAACACACTTAAACGTGAGAGATCAGCAAACATGCCCACAGAAATATTGCCAATTTGATTGTCAATCAAACGCAAGCCGGTCAACTGATGCAGGTTCTTAAAGCTGTCATTGTCTATGGCACGTATTTGATTCTCACCCAAGTCGAGTGTTCTCAACATGGCCAAATCCTGTATGGCTTTGGGCACTTCATTCAATTGATTGGAACTCAAATCCAATTCTTTTAAATCCGAACAGTTTTTGAATATATTAGGCTCGATGACACTAATCAAGTTATTGTTCAGGGTTAACTTGGACAAGACGTAGAGGCCATTAAACAGCTTGTCATCCAATGTATGCAAACGGTTTTCGGCTAAATTTAAGGTGTGCAGGTTATACAAAGGCAGGAATGAATTCTCCTCTATGTGGCCTATGGAGTTATTGCGTAAATTAAGATTCTGCAGGAAGTAAAGCTCCTTAAAAGTGCGATAGTCTATGCGCGTCAAGGCATTATGGGCCAAATTCAGTTCAATAAGCCTTATTAAGCCGGCAAAGGTGGTATTGTCTATGTGGTTGGAAGTCAACTGGTTGCCAGACAGATCAACTACTAGCAGTTGCTCTAGACGATGAAACAGACCTTTGGGCAGCTCATACAGTTCATTGTTTTTCAAATGTATTTCCCTTAACTCCTTAGAGCCTGCAAACAGACCTTCAGGCAAGGTCTCCAAGTGATTATTGCTTAGGTTGACTATGCGTAAAGAAGACAATCCCGCCAAAGCCTCACCCGAAAGCTCGGATATGTTATTGTGTTGCAGATTAAGATGCTGCAGTCTTCTAAGACGGGATATGCCCCACGACTCGGTAATCGACCGTAACTCATTGAAGCTGGCATCTAAAATCTGTAATTCACTGCCACCATTGCACATCATATCGGCAAAACCTAAATTTTCTGCAGCCCTAATGCGATTATGAGTCAAATTTAATACTTGTAAATTGCCTACAGGACACAAAAACCCAGAGGGCAAGGCTCTTAAATTATTGTCAGCCAAATCCAATAAAGTTAATTGCTTCAGGCCATTTAAGGAGTCGGGAAACAGCTCCAAAGTCTTGCTTACACCCCATTCCGAATTGTGAGTATTGATGGCCAATGTTTTAACAGCACTTAAGCCTTCAAAGGCATTATTGGGCAATTGCAAGAGTTTACAGGAAGCCAGTTTTAACTCATCCAAAGTCTGTAGGCGGGCAAAGGCAGCCTGTGGCAATTGGGATTCAAAGAGATAAACGTCACTGCATTTGATTTCCAATTGTGTAAAGCCATCTGCTCCCTGCAAATCCAAAGCCAAATTGCGTTCTATCACACGCAAATTACATTTAACCGATGTGGTGCCATTATATTGCCAGGAACATTGATTTGTAGCCGCCTGTTGGGTAGTCAAAGTAAATTGAGCATTCGTGTTGGAGGAAGTCAAAGCCAAATTTGAGGCTAATGTCCCCTTATAATCCATGTAAAGGCAAAACACTAAAAAACAGCTCCATAATTGGGGGAACAAACGCTTGACCTCCTCATTGGTACGACGATAGGGTTTAATTTCTACCACTTCCAGCATGTTTTACTCAATTCATTAATTTTGTTTATTTTTTTGTATTTTTTTTTAATGAAATTTTTTAAAAGTTATTTTATTTCTATTCAGCAAAGGGGTTTAGGTTTGTGGTTTTTTATGTAAATTTTTTATTTAAAATTTTATTTTGCTGCTGGAGTTTTAAGCACATTTTAATTTATTCTTTTATTTAAAGATTTTCATTTTTCTTTTTTTTTAAATAATTTTTTTAACAATTTCTTTAATTTTTTTTATTAAATTTTTTATATTTTTTTGGTTTCTTGCTTTAGGTTTTTCACTTGTTTTTTATATGTTTTAACATTTCGTATTGTTGCTGTTGGTTTTGTAAAGGAAAAATGGATTTTTCTTTCGGTTTTCCTATAAGCTAATGTGTATATGTGTGTATGTTGAACAAAACTTTTCTTCGTTCTTCTTCTGTTTTTTTATTTTTCTTGTGTTGAAAAAAACCGATTTTTTCAATAGATTTTTAAATGCTTAATAAAGTATTAACGCGCGTCATAACACGTCCGCTTTCATAAAGGCTCGGACTCGAACTGATTTTAAAAATTTCACACAGCAAATATGCCATGAATTTTGTTCAACAACAATTGCTTCGTCACAGCAACACTCAAACAAACCCACAGAAATTATGAAAAAAAAGCAAAACAAAACATAACGAATAATAAGAGAAAACCCAGAATGGGAGAGAGATAGAGAGAGTCACTAAATTACTCATTGAATTGAGAAAATAAAACAACACACACATTCAATACACGAACACCCTCAAATTCTTATTAAAAACTTAACTGAGAACAACGGTATTATAAAATACAATACAAATATAAGAGTTTAAATACTAAATAGAATACATTTTACCATTACACCCTTTTACAAAATTTATTCAAATAATTAAAAAATTTTCTTTGTATTCTTTTTGTGCCATTAAAATCCTTTTTGATTACTTACTTCAGTGGCGCTGTCGTCCAAACGGCATATTAAGGAACTACTTTAGTTGTTAATATCCTTGCTCTCTCTCTCATACTCTCTCCCTTTGCTAGTAGTAGTAACAAATCCTGCCACCCTTTTAATAAACGGCGCTAAAGTTCCTGTTCAATAATACTCTTCTTTCAATTGCTTTCTCTTACAATTTATACTAAATTTCTCTTTATTTATCTCCGTTTCTCTTTGAGTTATTTTCTCGAATAAATTGAGCGTTTTATTAAGTGTTATTAATTGCCAAAGAGTTTTGAACTTTAATTCGATTGTGTATATTGTACTCTGCAATAAATGAAGTGTTTGATACAAAAAAATGTAAGGAAATCTTAAATTTTAAAGCGATTTTCTTAAGCAAAAGAAAATTGTAAAGAAATCCAATCAGAAATAGGCCCTAAAACCAGAAATATTAAATAAAATAGTGTAAAATTTTTGAAAAAAATCTTTTAAAATTATTTTCATAGAAATAAAGGACATCATTTGTCACAAATACAATTTTTATCAAGGAATTTAGCAAGAAATTGTCTTTAACTGCTCTAAAGGTTACTTATGAATGTCTTAGATAGGTAGGTATAGGTGGCCGTCTCCCCAAGAAATCAAATGGACGCACTTAGGCCTCATGGGGCCCATTGTGATACCACATTTCATGTCAATTATACCCTAGTCCTGGAACCACTTAGAGCTTCCAATGAAGCAACTCAAACTGCCGATGTCTGTGTTCGACAAATCACCTAGATTATCGATGTAATAGGCACCAAGATGTCTCTTTCTCCTTTGACATAGTGCCGGGCATGTTCCCAGTACATGAAGAACAGTCTCTTTTTCCTCCTCACCTCTGCAGCCACTATAGAAATAATTTGCGAGGTGTTTCAGACCAATGCGCCTCGCATGCATCATACCCATGATGCAATGCCCCGTCACGTCTCCGATAACCGTACTGACCATTTTTCTTTGGAGTTTAAGCAGCCTTGCAGTGCGCCCTCTATTCAACCTCGGCCGGATTATGTGCGCCATTCTGCCCTTAGCAGAAGCCGCCTACCTGCGGTTGACGGAGTCCGTGAACTCGTTGTCAACCATGAGCTTGCAGGTTCCCAAAGGGACTTCAATATTCAAGAATTCGTCGGAGAGTTCGATGGTCGTGCCTGGCGAGTTCATCCGCTCTGCAGTTGCCGGGATATCATTGTATCCCGGAACACAAGTGATGTGTAAATTAAATCTCTCCGCCACGCAGCTTAGGTGTTTTCGACAGCCGCAGACCGTCCTGGAGCTCATCATATTGTACTCCAGAGCCCTGTTAGCCGCCTGGCTAACGGAGAGTTTAGTGATGTTTTTATTGGGGACATTCCAACACTACCGCCTGGAAAACGCTGCAGTAATCCGGCAGTCTTATAGATCCGACTATACCTATTGATTCCGAATAAATTCCGCTACCAACGGTTCCTCCCAGCTTAGATCTATCAGTGAAGATTTAGACGGAGTCCTTAACGACCTCCTCCAGATCTCTTTATCCGAATGTTTTACGAACACATATCTCCCTTGCAATTCATTTTCTACAACTTAGACTAGATTGTGAGAAGCAGAAGATACTTATATCTCAACTTAAAACCAAATTATGATTTCACCCTAATAAGGATGTAGGACATTCAAGAACTAACTGTTATGAGCTCACTGAACTGCTTATAAATATGTAAGACAATACAAATTCAATGAATGTCTTCAGTTGATCCAGAAAGTTCATAATATTAATCGTCTTCAGTAAACAAAACGACAAGAAATAGTTGTTAATCGTTTCCTCTTTCACTTCTTAGTAGTCGTTAGAAAAGTCTATTTAGAAAAAAACTTGTATTCCAATCAACCCTAGACACAAGAGCAAATACATATGTATATCTTATTGTAGTCAATGTAAATTCGCAGGCCAATCTTTATCTCACTATATTATGAAGATGCCTAATAGATTAGGTTGTATAGGCTTGCTTAGATGGTCCACAAAGGATTAAGTCTCACGTAAGCCAGAGTTTAGGCCCTCAGACTTAAATAAAATCAAGGTATCCAACAGTTATAAGTCTTGGTAGATTACTAGGTAGTGTTTTGGCTTATTAGACGCGAGGCCACTGTTCAAACGCCAGGTCAGACAGGTCAACTATACACAAATATTTCTTCGGCGTCTTCCTCGCTCAGCAGATTTCTGACAAAAACTCTGAGAAGTAAATGAAATTGTCATGAAAAGTCTCTCAAAACAATCTGTTTTTCGGAGTTGACTTTAAAACTGTTGGTCTCGCCGCTCATGTATGAAATTAACACACACAACATTGGTGGTGTGAGAAGCTAGGTCCTAATCCTAACTGAAGCGTTGTAATGACCAATCATGTACGTATATATGTATTACTAACCCCTGATAAGAAACGTATTCGAAACACACCCGACCGAGGGTGTGCTTTATATAATTAAGAATTTTTCTTTTTTTTTAATTTGGATAAGAAGATCGCAGAAAATCGATCTAATAGGTAGTATGTTGGCTTATTAGGCAAAGGACCGATATTCAACCCCCGGCTCAAACATTCGAAACGACTTCCTCTTAGCAGTCTACTGGCAATAAACTCCGAGCGTAAAAATAATTGCCATGAAGAGCTACTCAAGAAATTTTCGTTCGGAGTCGACTTTAAACTTATAGTTCTCGACTCTCATGGATAAAATTTAAACACGCAACATGGATGGTGTGAGAAGCTAGGTTGTAAACAGTTCCTATAATGAATAAACCCAACCCCAGTAAAATCTCGGTATGATAGCAATTTTTATTTTGAAAAATTGTGTAAAGATACCAGGAACCAAGAACCAATGCCATTTCATAACAAGAGCTAGAGTGTGACCTATGGGCTGAAAAATAGTCTTCTTTTCTAACCTACAGCTCCTGCAGAAATCATGCAAAAGAATATTGAATCTTTTCCAAGTAGGCAATGGAGTTTAAAATTTGTATTAGTGCGACGGATGACCATGCGGTTCAATGAAAAAATTTAATCCTCCTATCCTAATCGTTCAATGGAGCATAGCTACGCTGTACACACTGCACGTACCCTTATGCCTTCAATGAAATTTATTCTACTTTTACACCGACAGGAGAATATCCGGTATATCTAGGGCATCAAGAAATACTAATCCCGGTAACAAAACGAAAATTGTGGAAAATCTTTCATCGAATTTTTTAAGTTTTCTTTCAAGATTTTTAATAAGAAAAGTTTATTAAAACATAACAATTCTTAATTAGAACAAAACAATTTAATTTCCAATTTTTATTTACATTCGCTTAAAGTCAATGCAAAGGTTAAACTCCCCATTTATTTCCAGTTCCATAGTCTTGTCATTTGTATTGAAAGATTTTCAACACATTGCTACACGATTAATCAGAAAAAAAAAATTTGTATAGAAAAGTAAAAGAAAAGAATAAAGGAACACACAACGGAAAATCTTTTCAAAGGCAATAGATTTTCTTAATCCTCTCGAAATGCTACTAATAAAAGAGTTTCTTTTTCTTTTCTTTTTTCGGTATAAGTTTTCAGCAAATCTTTCTTTACCTTTCAAGATAATAAATATAAAAATTTATTTTTAGTTTTTTTTTTATTTTTAATTTGTTGTTGTTCAAATTATTATCATGTTTCTTGTTTATAGTGTAGACGAGTAGATGAACCACTTGAAATTGTTTGATTTTCCAACACACAACATTGTCTTCCTCATTTCAAGGGTACAAAAGATAGATTTTGTGTTGATGATTTGCTTTTAAATTCCCTTTGGTTTGTTAAAGGCACGCGTTATTTTCTAGTGGATAAATATTAAGAAAATTTTAGAAAATCTTTAGAAATTGAAATTTCAAAAATGAAACGTTAATAATGGGCTGTTAAGTCTTGTGCATATATTAGGGTTAAAGACTCCAGTATTAGACGGCAGATTATTAAACAGAAATTAATACACATTTCTTGTGATGAACACTAACAATGAAAAGCTATAAAATAGGCTTTTATTATAACAAAATCTCCATTAAAAAAAGAAAGAAACTATTTTTTGTTTATATTTTATTTTTAATTTTCGATTTTTTTTTTTTTTTTTGTATTATAAACGACCTACACTGGGGCTTTTACACATATTCTTGCTGTTCATTCATTCATTCATTCATTTATTCTATTCAAACTATTTTAGTACTAAAAATGCTCTTTTACTCAAGAGTTTGTTTCTTTCATACTTTTGAGTTTTCATTTCAAAATCATATACTCTTGAGTTTTTTTTTTTCAAATTCTCTTCTCTTTTTATTTTCTTGCTCTTAATTTCTACGTTGTAATGTTGAATGTATTGCTAGTGTTGTTGTCGGTAAAGTATTATTTAATAATGGGTTTTAGAACTGGTTCAACTTGTTCAATTTAATAATAAGTTCGTTCCCGCATCTATACAGTAGATGTAAGGAAAATAGTAACAACAACAACATAAACAAAAAAATATATAACAACACCATTGGTGTTGTTTTATTAATGGCTGCGAAAAATAACAACGTTTAACGATAACAAGTGATTTATTTTCGTTTTTTTTCATTAAAAATAAGTAAAAAAAAGGAAAAAAATTATCGCCAATTTACTGAAATTATAGAAAAATCTGCAGAGTACAGTTTTGTAGTAAAAAAAAGCCTACGAAATTACAAAGTTAAGTGCAGTTTTCACTGAAAGCATACATTTAAGCGGAAAAAATTTCAAAAAGTTTTGAAAATAATTTTTTTTGGAAAATTTTTTTTGAAATAAGTCACCATCAAATAAAAAATGATATAATTCTCGAATTGGTAGAATTCTGTATTGAAGATGCAATAGAAATGAATGGAGTGTGTACCACATTTGCTACAAAAATTCTTCAAGATCAGTTAGATTTTATTTCTAAACTCTAAGCAGTTTAGTTACAGGTGTTGTGTTTTGATAATTAAGTTGCCTAAATGCAATTCTAGTAATCCAGTTTAAAGCCTAGAACATGATTTTCGAAATTAAAAAAATTGTATGGCCTTGGTTCCGCTCTAAATAATCCATTTAGGATACCTTCTTACCTCTAACTTTCCAATCGTAGCTGTAGTGGCTGAAGAATAATTTTGTTCACCTTCTCCTTCGGCACAGCACTAAATATTTCTTTAAACAACGACATGTGGCAACCCTGGCATTCTAGAAAAAAATCCAAAAACATATTAAGAATCTTCGGGACAGTCATATATTCTTTACAACTATAGAATGTCCACAAAAAATTACTTTCTTGCATACTTTAACGACAGTAACGATGCCTTGTGCTGCTCGTGGTATTATCTTTTTGAAATCACATGCTTCCAGTTCATAATCTTCAATTGCAGGCAAAAAAATGTCATTTATCTTGGGCTCATAGCAGTCTGAAATAACGATAATGGTTCTTTTAACCTCATGTGAGAAAAAATACAATCACCAGACCATATACGCACCAAACAGTAACTTTTTCCGGGTGCAAGGGTTCTTCCCCAATCATTTCTGGCTTCTCTGAGCCACATATGCAACAACTTTGCTTGTTGACGTAATCGCTATAGAAATTTGCTTTTCCAAAAGTCATATGAAAAGTCTATTCCTCTTGCACCCAATCAGCAAATGTAGGGCAATGGGAATGATCACCCTGCCTTAATTGTGTCGTGAGTTGGACTTTATATGAAAGGATGTTCAAAATATGCCCCAAAATACATACAAATAGCAGCCCACTAAGAAACCCTACAAATAATACAACAAAACTGCAGTGTTGTAACAAATATTCGTTTAATTTACAAGCCACGCTTGATTTTGAAATCAAAAAAGCATTCACATTTAATTGATCGATTTTCTTAGAAACTAAAAACTTTCGAAAATCAGATGGATGCCTAAACAACACAACAACACTTTTTAGTTCGCACTGTAAACACAAGTGTCTGCGTATAAGCCTTATGCGCCATTAAGAGAGTATTAAACAACGGCAATTAATACGAGTACATAACAGCAACAACAAAAAAATTGTTTTTGTACACATGTTTTGCACCGAAATCTTATTACTTCGTCAATAAACAAAACCGATTAAAACGTAAACACACATACGCTTACATACACAAGCAATTCTTATTTTTTCTCGAAATATAAGAGTAAAGGAGACTACAATTACTCTTCTACATATGCACACACACACACACACCTTAACTTGAATTTGAATCTAAAAATGTGCAATCCTATAGCACTTACAAGCATACATGTGCGTGTGTCTGTGTGTATAGATGTTGTTTATTATTAAAAACAAAACCTGGTTGAAATGTAAACAAACATTGCAAAAACCTGTTTCAGTACCAATCCCATAATAAAACTCCATAAAAGACAATAACAAAGTCAACATAAACAATAGCCAACACAATAAAAACAACAACAAGCAAATTGTTTAAATAAAACAAAACAAATCAAAACAATACTCACACACACACACAGGTAAAGAAGTAAAACTCTTCAGAGTGTTTAATCGTGCTTAGCACAGAGTGTGGCGTTTAGTAGAAGAAAAACCAAAACAATCTCTTGGTTACTCTTTCCTTAGTTGTTCTCTTCCTGTTGTGCAGTATTGGCAGTGAATTTTAGAGAAAATTTCTGGCGATTTTAGTTGAGTGGCATGAGTAGTGATATGTTGTGAATTTAAGTGCACTGGGCAACAAAAAAGATTGCACGCTGTAATGGAATATGACATAAAGGATAGAAGGGACTAAGTTTTAATTTCTCATTTATTTTTTTCATAATTGCTTTCATTTAAGCAATTAAAACAAGAACACGTAAAGGAAGAATGATTAGGAGCCTCTTTATTGAAATTAAAAATTCTAAAAATTTGGCTTGTATCGGCTTATTCATTAAATAGTTTCAAAACCACTGGTACGGGGGCATGTCAGCTGTTAAATATTCTTCATTTGAGTAACATTTACTTTGTGAAAGGAATGTCATTAACGAATATGCGTCGCTAAGCCATCAAAGTGCGTGAAAGTAGTTAAAATGTGCTACAAAACTGTTGAAATACACTTTTCAAGCGTTACGGGGTGATTAAGGTCACCATAACCGGTTTCGTATGCAAAGTATAGGCTAGATTTTGGAATAAAAATTGGAAGAGACTGAAAACGTTACAGACCTCTACATAATCGCAATGTGCGCACTGTTGAAAATATCGATTCCCTTAGAGAAAGCTTGACATATAATTCATATTTGTCGATTCTATGGCATTCTTAACAGTTGGACATTCGTATGCAAAGAATTGTCAAGATTTTGGAAGAAATTGGAAGAGACTGAAAGCGTTACAGACGTAGACAAGTCTATGCATCACCGCACTTTCACAAAATTTTAGATTCTGTTAGAGAAAGCTTGGCGGATAATCCAAATTTGTTGATACCAAAGCATTCTCAACAAATGAAACTATCTTACGGCTTATTATAGCGGTTTTTGCATTCGAATTTGCATTTCCTTCCATATAAAGTCCAACAGACGCAACCAATTATAGCCGGCTGAGCATTATTAACACCATAGATATGGTGATTGAAAGCTAGAGTAATAGGATTGCGATTCCGTTATGCCGAACAAATTTTCTACAGCGATGAAGCTGATTTCATACTCGAAGGTAACGTTAACAAATAAATTTGAAACTCGAAAAACGCTCTGAGGTTTTTGCATCCAAAAAAATTGAGTTTTTGCGTATTAGTATTATGGCTTGTAGGTGTAATTGAGCTGTATAACTCTCGAGGAATAATTATCATGTTATGGTAATTAGATGTAAGGCCACTGATTCACACTCTAGGTTAGACATCAAAACGAAAATATGAAAAAATATTTCTTCAGTGACTCCCTCTCAGCAGATTTCTGGCAAAACCGCTGAGAGTAAAATTAAATTGCCATGAAAAGTTGTTCAAAAAAATCGGAGTTGACTTTAAACTGTAGGTCCCGCAACTGTGTAAAATTAACGCAAACAACATAAGTGGCATGATAAGCTAGGTCGTAGTCCTGACTGAAGGGCTGTGATGACCAATTAGGTATGTATGTATGTGTGTATTATGGCCTGGAGGTGTAATTGAGTTGTATAACTCTCGAGGAATAAATATCATGCCATGGCCGTGTGTAAAGCCTCTTGTTTTGACCAGTATTTGAATATTAAGATCTGAACGTATATGATTTCAGTAATATAGTGCCACGAGCCACACAAAAAACGATCGATTTTGTTTCAATTGCATAAAAAGTTTCAACGTTTCGTTACGTTAACTGGCCATCAAGATCAATTTGGCTTTTTGCATAAAAAGTTACAACGTCTTGTTACATTATTTGACCAACATCATTATACAGAAAGTATTTAAAAACTTTCTTTTTGTTTAATGGCTTCCAAGCGTAACTTATAGTCAGTGTGCCATTCCTTTTAAATTTTCTACGGTCGTTTAATACAAAAAAAGTGAGCTCTGTTTAGTTTTTACAATTTACAATTTTTCAAGGCTATTTTTTTTTTTTTTTGGTTTTGCTCTTTATTTTGACCATATTTTTATTGATTTTTAGGCCAAACATTTTTTAGTTTTAAATTTCTTTCTTCTTTTTTTATTGGCATTAACAAGACTATAATATTAGATACACTATATTATCACCTAAGCGGTTTTTAATAAAACAAAACAAAACAATAGAAGAAGAGAAGAAACGTTAAATGAAAAACAATAAGAAATAAAATATGAAACTCATAAATGTACGAACGTTTTATTTCATTTTCCATACTCTTTTTGTATTCTCTTTGTAGTTGAGGTAATAAAAATTACGTTTTTTTACGGCTTTTGAAGCAAGAGGCTTTAGGCCTTAAAAGTTTAAGAGTTTTCTTTTGTTTTAACTGCTTTTATTACATGATGATTTTTTTGTTTTTTTCCGTTTTTGGTTCGAAATTTTGGAGGTTCATGGCCTGACTTATGGGTGTTTTCGCTGGCTGTCTGTCTATGTAACCGCATTTTAGAAAATGAAAAGCCAGGCATTTAAAAAAAAAGAAGGTTTTATGACTTGAAATATTATTTTTATTACGAGTAAAAGGCTTTTATACGATTTTATTGTTTTTCCATTTATATTTTTTTGTAAAACAAAAAAACCATTAAAACAGCATTTGTTTAATTACATTAAAAATGACATAATATTTGTTTCTGCTTTTATTTTTATTGTTATTAAAACAACAACAAAAAAAGAAAGACTAAAGAATAGAATATGAATAATTTATTGCCATTAAACCATAGAGTTTGTGGACAGTCGTAAAAAAACGATATTTATTCGTCCTCCATATCTACAACACACTGAAATGGAAATATGAATTATAGGGGTTTTAATTACAATCGATTGCAAATGTAGTTTCAACATTAATACAGGAAAATCACTTAGCCCGTACCAGTAGTAACTCCTAGGGCAAACGCTTTTATCATACTTTAAAATGCTTTAATCTAGTAGTTAGTGTATTGGCTTATTAGACATGAGGCCTGGGTTCAAACCTCAGGTCAGACATCAGACATCTCCAACAAAACAAAATATGAAAAAATATTTGTTTCAGTTGCTTCCTCTCACCAGTCTTCTGGGAAAAACTCTGGGAAAATTGCCATGAAAAAGTTTCTAAAAAATCTGTCCTACGCAATTGACTTTAAGCTGTAAGTCCCGTCACTCATTTATAAAATTAACATACACAGCATAAGTGGTGTGAGGAGCTAGCTTGTAATCCCGACTGAATGTAGTTCTTCGCTTTCGCATTGTCCCTATAGTTTATTCGGATTCGGCATAATCGAGAGGAAATGTAGAGCATATCTGACGGCCGTTCATGTGAACTGTAACGAATACACTGGTGACGTAATACTCAATTGGTGGTTTTGTAAGAATTGCACCGTCGAATGCCGGCATGACTTTTCTGTGTGGAGTTCTAGTATTATGGTCCGCAAAAGCAGCACATTCATAATCATTTAAAGCTTCTGGATTTACCCAAACACATTGAAATTGGATACCAACCAAATCGGAGAAATATTTAAAGACAATTTGTCATGTCCAAAGCTTTAATTGACTATCCATGAAAGAAGTTATTTCAGCATAGAATTGATATTGTCAATGGTAGATAGAGTAGCTACTAGCAATTCGAAGAAAAAGAGATAGTATATGAAGCTAGCATAACCAATCGAATGAACGTCAATGTCGAATACTGACAAGGTAATGTCCTGTTGACTGTCGCCATAGTCTAGTAGGTAGTGTGTCGGCTTATTAGATGTAAGGCCACGGTTCAAAGCCCAGGTCAGACATCAAAACAAAAATATGCATCAGCAGATTTCTGGAAAAAACTCTGAGAAGTAAATAAAATTGCCATGAAAAATATTCTCAAAATTCTAGCGTTTGGAGTCGACTTTAAACTGTAGGCCCATTTACTTATGGATAAAATTAACACACACAACGAAAGTGGTGTGAGGAGCTAGGTTGTAATCCTGACTGAAGGATTGTAATGATCAATTATGTATGTACTGTTCTGGGTAATCTGTATGAACTGCTGAAATCGAGTTTAACGATAATGTAGAAAGTGAACTTAATTGATTAGTTTGAGGTAAGCATTGAGAGATAAAAGCGCTGTATATGTTACTAGACTTGAATTCATTAAAACGCTTGGCTATATATTTTGAGACCCATTTAAAATACATTTTGAAAATATTGTTGGGAAGTACAGCATCGCTTTTCCCATCACTCTCGCTCTAAATATTGATTTAAATCGCTCTTTTTGAAATACAAGGTATTCGAAATTGATTTAATTCGTTGTAATTAATTCGTATTAAGAAATAGGCCTCTGTTTGCAAAATACTTTTTCTTTATTTCTCTCTGCATTGCATGAAAAAGTCCCACAAAGTGCAATTTGTGATAAGTTTTGTGCATTAAACTGATGTGCGGGATACATACATACATGATCATATTATCTTACTGACACAATTTTAAAACTTTTTTAAATTTTTTCCTTTTTATGTTTTAGAAAATTCTAAAGAAATCTGTTACAATCCAAACGAGTAATGCATGTGCGTGTTGCATTTTATTACTTTTTGATAACTTTCAACACTTAAAATACTCATGCCACCACATACTCCACCCATATGCAGTTTCTAAGAACAAAATCTCTCAAGAAAATAAAAAAAAAACTTTCATTCTTATCGTCAGTTGTAATGCAGTAAGAAATATAAAGAAAAAGAAACAGTGGAGTACTGTGCACTGCGGTGCAATGGAGTGCTGAATACAGTCGAAGAAAGAACCTTTGATCCGTACTTTATATTTCAACGATTTGTCGTTGCAGCCTTAAGCTTTGGGGGAAAAGTATACGAAAAGAGAGTGAAAACGAACGACAACATTTACAAGAGATTATTGCCCTGAAAACAATGAAGTACACAGTGATGTATGTATGTATATAGGTATGTATTGTAAAGCAATTGATTTGTATTGAATGTGAAAAGAAAACGATACCCTACAATACATCTTTCAAATATGAAATATTTTTAAAATATTTTGCAGATATTTTTACGGTAAGTGTGGTAACAGTTATAGGGCATTGTCTAGTCTGCATAGCTTATAGTTTCCCGTCAAAGATAGGCCTTTGTTTTGTAGTTTTAAAGTACAAATAATTAAACTCGTATAACTGTCAGCATTAAGCCGGGTTACAGTTTTTCTTTAAAACAAATCAAAGAAGAAAAAAAAATACGAAAACATTTATTTTGTTTTTTTTTTGTGTATTTAAAAAAACACAAGATAATCGTATAGTTTTTTATATTTTTTTTTGTATTTTTTGTTGCTGTTCAACCACACTTTAAAAAGATTTTCAAAGAACTGATAACCTCACTGACACGAAACTGAGTTTTATCTGTAGAAATTAAAAAAGACATGATTGAAGATGTTTCTTTTTGTTTTTAAATGGAAAAACAATGAAAATGTTTTTTTCTTTATTGTACTTTAAAAAGCGATTATTTTTTTAATCGTTATATTATTGTAAATTAAAGTTCAATATTTAAAAAAAAAAGAAAAAAAATTATGGAAATCATTTTAGTCTGAAGGAGAAGTAAAAAAAATCACAAGTGTTTGAACTTGCCTCTTTGGCATCCAATACTACAGACCTATTGAAGCATTGTCTGAGCATTAAAACTAAGTATAAACAGCTTCCATATATGCTGTCTGAGTTATCATACATACATACATACATAATTGGTCATTACAACAGGATTAGGACCTTGCTTCTCACACCACTTTATGTTGTGTGTGTTAATTTTATACAAGAGTGGCGGGCTCTACAGTTTAAAGTCGCCTCCGGACAACAGATTGTTTTGAGAAACTTTTTCATGCCAATGTTATTTATTCTTCAGAGTTTTTGCCAGAAATCTGCCGAAATATTTTTTCATATTTTTGTTTTGATGTCTGATGTCTGGGCTTTGAACCGTAGCCTTACTTCTATTAAGCCGCTACACTACCTACTAAACTACGGCGACAGTCAATAGGACATTACCTTGTCAATATTCGAATTTAGCTTTCATTCGTTTGGTTATGCTAGCTTCATATACGATCTCTTTTTCTTCGAATTGCTAGTAACTAATCTATCTATCAGTGACAATAACGTTCCTATGTTGAAATAACTTCTTTCTTTGGTAGTTAAATAGAACTTTGGACATAACAAAACGTCTTTCGATATTTCTCAACTCCGATTTGGTTGGTATGCATATTCCATGTGTTTGGGCGAATCCAGAAGCCTTAAATGATTTTGAATGTGCTGGTATTGCGGCCCAAAGTGTTAGAATTCCGTCCAGTAAAGTCATGCCGGCATTCGACGGTGCAATCCTTACAAAACCATCAATCAGGTATTAGGTCTCGCTGTATTCATTACAGATCACCTGAACGGCCGTCAGTTGTCGTTGTAGATCTAGTCGCCGTTGTAGTCATTGCAATGCTCTATATTTCCCCTTCATTATGCCGAGTCCGAGCAAACTATAGAGACTAGGAGGAAGCGTTGTAATTGGTCTTTACAACCTTTCAGTCAGGATTACAAGCTAGCTTCTCACACCACTTATGTTGTGTGTGTTAATTTTATCCATAAGTGAAGGGACTTACAGTTTAAAACGTGCAGTAAACACTAGATTTTCTTGAGAAACTTTACACGGCAATTTTTATTTACTTCTTACTTTACTTTTGCCAAAAATCTGCGGAGAGGGAGTTGCCACGGAAATATTACTCGTATTTCGTTTTGATGTCTGATCTGGGGTTTGAACCGTGGCTCACGTTTAATAAGCCAACTACCTACTAGACAACTACCGAAGAACTTTAGTGATTGAATTGAAAAAGACTCCACCATTGAAAGAATTCAAGTTTTATCAACAAGTGTATGTGGCTGTTGCCTTTGAATTTGAAAAACTCATCAGTATTCCTAGGCATAATTCTGAAACAATAATTTTTTTTTTGTTTTGAAACCAAATTTAGTCATGCATTTCCATTTTATATGATCCTAAAAGCCATTCAATTAGAAACCCATAATTTTGTTTTTTTTTCGCTTCTGCATTGTATTGGAATACAATGTATGGCAATTTAATTGCAAGAATTATTTTACAACCTTAAGGAAAGATTTCCACCTGAGTTGATAATTTGCTCAATACCAACAGTACAACAACAACTACAACAGCAACAACAATATCAAACAGGCGGCAAATATTTACGGCAACAATGGCGATAGTCTGATAACTGCTTTGGCTAGGTGGCCAGTAACAAAAATTCATACTCATTGAATAGTAAAGTAAAGAAGAAGACGAAAGAGTGGCTATTAAACGCACTGCTTGCATTGCATTGTAGAATACAACACAGCACTAGAATATGGCACAAACAAGTGCAACATTTTGCAAATGCAGCATAAAAATTTTTAAACGATAAACTGCCATATACAGCTTGAAACAAAAGCAGAATAACAAAACCAAAACTGAAAACAGAAAAAATGAAAATGATGATGATGATGATCATTAAATATGACAACAAGATCATCATTATTGTCTGCCATATCTTGGAGTTGTAATACAAGTTGAAAGCATATTACGGGCAACACGGGCAACAGCAATGTAGACAACAGTAGAATGCAGAAGCATACAGCAACAGCTCAACTACAGTGTGTTTATGCCAATGAACAATGTTGTTAAGCACTGTAACACACAGAACACAATGTTGTAGTTGTAGGTTGCCAGCTACTGCTTAGGAAGCAGCTCTAGTTGTAAGTAAAATTTTCGTTTTTTTTTGTTTTCATTTCTTAGCATTTTGTGTTGAACATAATTGGCCATGATTATAAAGCTTGTTCAAGTGTGCAATTTATAACACTCCTTAAAAAAATCTGGAAAAATTAAACACAAAGTTTTCTTAAATAAATTTTAAATACAAAGAAAATTTATTCATAGTTTTGTACATGAAATCGAAAAAACAGTTGGGAATTTTTCTTTTTTTTCAGATAACAAAAAAAATCTACCATGATCCCCTCGGCCTAAGAAAAAATAACAGAAAGAAAGAGAAAGAAATCATCGATTGAACAATTCATAACAATAATAAACAACATTCATTCTCTCTCTACCTCAATCCCTCTCTGCCACCCCTTCTCTATATGATTGCAAGTTATTTCGTAATGTTTTGTGTTGCATGTTGTTTGTACCCAAAAAAGAACATCACATTTATTCTCCATAGAATTCATATAAAAGTTGTATTTCAAATAAACACACAGATACCCTCACAAACACACAGATAAACTTACACTAATAGAAAAAAACTAAAAAAGAAAGATAACACTGCAAAAGACATGCAAAATAAAGAAAACAATACACATGTCATGAGATACGAGGGTAAAACTGCAAAGTCTTAGTAAATATAGGATTCATTTTAACCCTGAGTGAAGATCGCCGTAGTCTAGTAGATAGTGTGCTGGCATATTAGTCGAGAGGCCACAGTTCAAACCCCAGGTTAGACATCAAAACTATAATATGAAAAAAATATTTCTTCGGCAACTTCCACTCTGGCAAAAACTGTAAGTGTAAAATAAAATTGCCCTGAAAAGTTTCTACAAAAAAATCTGCCTGTCATGATCAACTTTAAACTGTAGGTCCCGCCACAAATGTATAAAATTAACATACGCAATATCAGTGATGTGAGAAGCTAGTTCGTAATCATGAATAATGGGTTGTAATGACCAATTATGTATGTACAAGCCTGACTGGGCGGAGTGGTCTCTTACATCCAAACCTTTATCTCAGGTCGATGCTTGCGCCATTCACTGATTAAACATTATTTCGAATCCAAATTCATACAGAAGCTGTCTTAAATTCCAGGCATCTGTTTGTGATGTCATAGAACTAATGCAACCACTTTATAGCCGAACTAGGCTAGGTTTCTGTCTTAGGTTAACCTTTCAAAATTCACATCAACCACATCATGCCATGAGATATGAGGTTATAACTGTAAAGTGTTAGACAATATATGATTCAGTATAAACCTGACGTAAGCGGAAAGGTCTAGTATATCTAAACCCTTAACTCGGGCCTATGCTGTCGATATTCGTTGATGAAACATAATTTCCGACCCACCTTTATACAAAAGATGTCAAACTCCAGGCATCTGTTTGGGATTTAATAGCACTAATGCAACCACCTTATATTCGGGCTAGGCGAGGTCTCTGTCCAAGGTCCACCTTTCAAAATTCACATCAACTGAAGCTTGTGGAAACAGACTGTCCTAGCTTTTGCAAGCTTCTCCTAGAGTGCGGCATTAAGTCAAAAGAAAGTTCTGCTCATGAATAGGTTGCAAATCACCAATCGTGGCGATGGTTCTTAGACCATATGTTCTTATTTTAATGAGAGCTCTTAGCTCGGATAGTAGGTTGTCTATGCAAAATTATATTTCTACGAATTGTTATACATTGCCTTGGGGCAATCAAATCCTAGGAGAATATACTTACTTACTTAATTGACCATTAACAACCCGAATAACGGATTTCGGCCTGCCTTAATACATCCTTCAAGGCGCTTCTGCTTTTTGCGCGTCTACGTCAGTTGGTCACACCAATCGAAGACAGGGCTTCTCGATTTGGTCCTTCCAACGCAAACAATGTCTGCGGCCGCAGATCCCCGTATCAAATACCCGACCAGCATACTCCTCCATTCGAACGAAATGGCCGAGCCCGAGCAGCCGCTGTAAGTTAATATGCCGCACAACGTCCATGCCGTGAGTATAGCGCTCATACTGTTCACTGTTGAATCGGATGCGGAAATCATCGCCAACTCGCACTGGACCGAAGATCTTACGTTGGACTTTTCTCTCTAATACTCTCAACTGTGCTGCATTATACCTTAATAGTGTCCATGCCTCTGCGCCATAAATAAGCACGGGGAGGATGAGCGTCTTGTAGAGTATTAGTTTTGTCGTACGAGAGACGTCTCTGGTACTCGATTGCCTATTGTGACCTGTTGGCAAGAGTGATCCTGCGCTAGATCACCAGACTGACATCATTTTTGGTGGTATTTGCGGAGCCAAGATGAATAAATCTCTTGACTTTATCGAAAGTATAGTTGTCGGCCGTAGAAGTCGCTGCAGAAGTCGACGTAGTGTAGTAGGTAGTGTGTTGACTTATTAGACCCTAGGTCAGACATCAAAACGAAGATATTTTTTCGGCGACTTCCTCTCAACAGATCTCTGGCAAAAAATCTGAGAAGTAAATAAAATTGCCACTAAAAGTTCCTCACAAATTTGTCGTTCGGAATCGAGTCGCCGTAGTCTAGTAGGTAGTGTGTTGGCTTATTAGACTGAAGGCCCGAGTTCGAATCCCCGGTCAGACAACAAAAAGAAAATATGAAAATATTTCTTCGGCGACCTCTTCTCAGCAGATTTCTGGCAAAAACTCTGAGGGTATATAAAATTGCCATGAAAAGCTGCTAAAAAAAAAACTGTCGTTCGGAGTCGACTTTAAACTGTAGGTCCCGCCACTCATGTATAAAATTAACGCACACAACATAAGTGGTGTGAGAAGCTAGGTTGTAATCCTAACTGAAGGGTTGTAATAACCAATTATGTATGTATGTATGTATAATTGTCGGCCGTAATCTGAGAGGAGAATATCCTTAAGGTAATAATAGCGTAGTACAGATAGCCACTGGGGTTGAGTGTACCATAACAGCATCAAATTCAAAATACCTCTTAAGAAGTATCGAAGACAAACCTTGTAACTGCTTTAAAATACGACTTATATTTTTTAACCACCCTCGTATATACATACATATTCATAGAATGCCTCGAAATTTGTTGTGTATGTTGTTTAACAAATAAACAAACCTCTTCTATAGTGTTTTAGTGTTTACGTATGCGTTGTACATACATACAGACAGACAAAGAACAGTCTCTAAATACGTACATACATAGATATAAAAAAAACCAAACTGTAAAATAGTCTCTGCACCCCCACATACACATGTGTGTACACGCAACAAAGCCCATCAAACTTGTGTATGTACATATGTATGTGCTTGGAATATAGTAAACATTGGCTTTTGAATAAACTTATCGCTTAAGAGAGATACACAGAAGACAGATAGTAGAAGAGAGAAAAAGTCACATGGAATGGAAACCGTGTTAAGGTTCAAATATTAAACAGGGTTTTCCACTAGGGGCGACATTGACATTGTTGCTGTACATTTAGTCGCTCTTAGCTTTTCCTTTTGAAATTTTTCTTAAAAATAATTGTAGTTTTAAGAAAAATTTCCAAAGTGTTGTGCTACAGCATTTTCTACACCCTGTATTTGCGAGACTTGCAAATAGACAATCAAATGTTTTACCAACTCTTCTGTAATATTTTCGATATTCTTTCTTTATGTTTTGAGTTCTTTTTTTGGGGAGGTAAACACCTGAAATTGACAACAAAAGCCCATTGATTGTCAAACTCATACTCTGAACGAAAATAAAAATCAACACACCGACTGACGGACAAATGTTACAGCATTTGACGCAACCAAAACCATTCAACCAGTCATCTAGTCAAGCTGCCTGTTCATCAAGAGGGCAGGCGGGCAGGCAGGCTGATAGTCAAGCTGTTAGACAAGCCGACTGTGCATAGAGTACTTGACTTATATTCATGGTTTAACAATTTTTTTTTTTCAAAACACAAGCATACGAGTTTGGGCGTTGTAGACTGTGCTCTAAACAGCCTTGTAAATGTGTACGCAATTTACTGTTGAGATATACGAGTACATTTGCCAGTCGATTGTCGTCTGACTGCAAAAATTGTTGTCATGTGAGAAACACAGTAAATTTTCAATATTGATGACAATGTTCCAATTGCTGTTGTTGTTAGCAAGTGCGTGTAGCAGCAGCAATATTTTGCTAAATTGTCGTGTTTATTTGTATATCCTGCTTGTTGCCAACAAATTGCTTCTTTACGTTAGGGATTGGAAGAAAAGGAGTTAAGATGCATGTGGGGATTTTTATTCAAGTAGTTCAGTGTGAGAGTGAAAAATATTAAAAGAACAAAAACATTTCTATTTTGAATTTAACAGCCCCGTAAAGGCTGTGAAACTATAATTCTTTTCATCGAATTATATGTATTGATTCAGTAAATTTTAGATGAACGTCGACGAAACACACAGTCTGCAGGAAACATCGCCTCTATTCGGGAGAGCATACAAGAGAATCCTAGGCAGTCAATTATGCATCTTCCACAGGAACTCAGCATTTCGTAGACCACAATTTTGCATCATAACTTATACCTGCACTGGTACAAAATTCAAATAACCCCAGAAATGAAGGTAAACGACAATACACAATGACGTGTGGTAGCCAAATAAGCTCTGGCATACTGGTCGGCTGACCCTAATTTTTCTCAAATAATCATCTTCAAGGCTTAGGCCCATTTCTAGATGAATGAGTACGTAAGCAAACAAAATTTTCGTATTTGAGGACATGAGAACTACATGAGATCCAAGAGCGTCCCATGCATCACTAAGAGTCACTGTTTGGCGTGGATTTTGTGTTGGCGTCGTCATCGGTACATATTTTTTGAAAACGACGTTTGCCAGATCATCACCTTGAGGGCATGGTTGGTCATCATATGTTGGGATTATGTGAACTGTCTACCGAGATCATAGGATTTGATCGCGTTAAAATTTTTCTTGGAGGTTTGCTTAAGTCGAAAGTATACGGGAATAAGTCAAAGGCAACAACAGCCCTTAAAGCCACTATGACCCACAGTACCAGTCAAATTCAGCATAAGTTATGTGCTAGAGGCTTGGAATATTTTACATTTCAGGTTAGCTTTAACAAGAGAAGTCCTGGCGGATAGTTGAACCACATTCCACAGATAATGGCTTCAGTAGGTCTTTCAGACAAATAAAAAAAATGTTATTAGTTCACATGCCTTATAAAAAACAAGTTGGTTGAGTAAATCCCATCCCTATATTACGTTATTTGGGGTAGGGGTATAAAATAAATGTACGGACTTGATATTTATCTGTTCGGAAAGATTGAGATCTTATGTACATATTTATTGTGATTGCAGTCACTCTAATAAATACATCTGATTGTAGAATATGTTTAATCCATAATTTCAGGTATGGTGTCTTATTCAATATGAAGAGAATTTTTTTAAATTCTTTAACTAATCAGCAGCCTCACTAGAACTAATCAAAAATTATTGACGCTTTTAATGTTATTTTTACTTCCTTTCTTGTTGTATATTTAGAAAGCCTCCCTTCATTATTATTGTACTCTTTTTTTAATTCCCTTTTGTTTAATTTTGCATTGTGAAAGAAAAACACATTAAATTTACTTAAATGGCCTATTAATAGACCACGGTTTTTGTCACCAAAAACCTTCTCTCTGTCCCAGTGCTTTCAATTGCTCAAACTCACCCTTGCCTTGTGTGAGTACACAAACTCTAAGAGCTCAAACAATATAATGCCTGCTAAAAATATGATACTTAATCAGTCTATCTCTCTTTGACATTCATTTGTTGAAAATACGCACACCAAATAGCAATTATCAGTTTCATTTCTGGTTAAAGTACCGCCAAAGTACGCAAATGTTTGAAAATAAAAAGGGTCGTCATTAACATTTCATAAGCGTTTCTTTTATGTTTTTTAACACACATGTGTGAGGCCGTTTGTAACCGTACCGAGGGTACTTTGAATGGCCCGTTAAGTTAAAGACCCATGGTTGAGTGCATTCATTCATTCATTCTTTCATTCATTTTTTTAATGAAAACAATGAAAAATTGTTACAAAAAAACAGGAATTTCTTTAATATTTTTGTAATTTTTCCCCTTAAAAGAATTTTTTTTTTGGTCTGTTGGGTGTTTTTATTTTTTTCACTGTAATGGTCATTAGGAAAAAAAAGGAAATCATTTTTTGGCGTGTGTGTTATTCGTATTTTTCCTTCCTTTTTTTTTTTTGTTTTTGTATTCTTATCAATTTTAATGTTCCTCTTTTGTAATGTAATTCTTTTCCTAGGGAATTAACTTTTCCTTTCTTTTTTTGCACAAAAAACAAGGTGTTAAATATTAGAAAAGATAAGAATCTGGGTGTGTATTTCTAATTTGAAATTATTATGACACTCTAGATATGTATGTATGTGCTCATAAGTTACGCAAGTTTGGCAAAATAATTTGTTTATGTGAACGACAGTTAAAGAATGTTCTTCATAATTTTGGAAAATAAATTAAAAATGGAAGCATAAGTGGACTTACATATCACAATATGAGTGATTGCGGACAACCAATATAGTGTCGTCATTTGCTTTCCAATTGAGCTTTCCAAACACTGCTCAAAATAAGACATTCCTTCATTTTTCAATTCATTTCAGTTCAGCAGAACCTGACAACATTGCACGTGTCCTCGTGATGTCAATGAAGTGCAGCCTGCCTGTAGAAAGACTAAAGAATACTCAGGCAATCGAAATGTCTACATATGCTCCGTAACCTGTCCCATACTGTGAGTTCTTGAATAATGCGAAATTTCCTTAATTCTCAGCATTTATGGCCGATGGCGGCCATTCAGTTAAAGTTTGTGAGGTACTTGATCGCGCCAGGCTGTCTACAGTTGGTCAGAAATATGGTCTAATTACATTGAGCATTAATAGACGTGAGGCCACGGTACAAACCCCTCGTCAGAAATATCCAACAAAACGAAATATGAAAAGTTATTTCTTCTGCAACTTATCCTCAAAAGATTTCTGGCAAAAACTCTGAGAGTAAAAAAAAAACTGCCGTGAAAAGTTGCATAAAAATCAATCGCTCGCCGTCGACTTTAAACTGTAGGTCTCGCCACTGATATATAAAATCTAAATACACGGTAAAGTGATGTGAGAATCCTGACTGAAGGGTTGTGACGACTACCAGCTCAGCTATATCTTGCAATAAAAGGTCAATAGGAAACCCAATAGAGTAGAGGAAGAAATGCTTTTGTTAGAGTAAAACAGAGTGTAGTATTAATAAAAACAGCTGCTTGCCTACTCACATATCTTGTATTAATTTGGGTCAATTCCCTTTTGTAAGGATTGATGCCTAAACCACACGACCTGCACTACTTTCCAAATAATCTTTAAGCCATGTGAGTATTAAAACCAATACCACAATGGCCAGATCGTTCACATAAACCAAGAACTCTAAACCACATTATCATAGCTCTTTCAACAGTTTATTTGCAGCGATAATTCACATAATTTAAGTTATGAGCCTTTACAACGGAGGCAAATATTCCGCAACAGGCTTGGACAAACACCAAACACCATGCATTCGCTAACATTACGTGTATCGAGTAACAAAGTAATTAGGCATTACAACTCTTTATTTGGGTTAAAGATCTAGCTTCTTACACCACTTATGTTGTTTGTGTTAATCAGAGTTCAGCAATGAGTATTCAAAAAGATGAGTAGCATAGAATCATACTCATAATTTCGGATATTTATACGCATTCATACATATTTTAATATCATGGAACCTCTACTCATATTCAAAGTTTGAAGTAAAAAATATTTCTTCGGCGAATTCCCCTCAGCAGATTTCTGGCAAAAACTCTGGTGGTAAATAAAATTGCCATGAAAAGTTCCTCAAAAAAATCTGTTGTTCGGTTTAGACTTTAAACTGTAGATCCTGCAATTCATGTATAAAATTAACGCACACAACATAAGTGGTGTGAGAAACTAGGTCGTAAAGTTGTGACTTATGAATCCAAAAAAAAAAAAACTAAAATTTTAAAATGCCTTCAATAGATAATGCCTTACTGGATAATGTAACAATGGTTGATAGCCTTAGTTTGTCTGAATTCCACGTTCTTTTTCCTTTAAACATAAACAATGTTTTAAATTCTACCCAAACAAAAAAAAAAAAATAGGAAAAAAAGTAAAGAAATAACGTAACTCAACAATTATAAACAATTTTAAATTAGAAAAAAGACTTTAAAAACATGACTTTCAAGCATTACGTGTTGCATAATAATGGGCAATTCATTTTGAACAACAAAATAAACTACATAAACTAGAGTAAAACGCGACTAGTTTTAAATCGTGGTTAGGAACACAACAACAAAGAAACAAATTCTAACAAATAAAATGCGGGGTAATTTTTTTTCTCTTTTGTTTTGTGTATGTTACCAAAACGTTAACTGCATAATAATGCAGTGAGTTTTCAATGAAAATGAACATGAACTACCAAAATGATCGCACGAATGCGTAAAAATGCTGGCTCAAACACAAAAAAAAAACACGCACTCCTACACACACAAGCATATTCAAAAGGAAAAGATGCCACCAGAAACCTAAATTTTCTAATGCAATCAAAAAATAAAAAATAAATTTCAATGCAATAAACAAAATAATAATTTTCCTCCTCTTCTCTTTCTTTTTTCTTTTTGTTTTTCCCCAAAAAAGGTCACACAAAAGAATTTCTAGAAATTTGTTTTATGAATCAAGAATCTTTAAAAAATTTTGTTTCTTCCTTTGAAAAAGGGGTTCTAAAAGGATTAATATTTTCCGTTTTTATGGTTGTATTTTATTTTCATATTTTTATAGTCCTTTTACTATCACTTTTTTTATCAAACTCTTACAATTTTTTTTTCTGTTATTATTTCTGATGACCTCCGCACATAAAACATCAAAATGATAAACATTGGTTGGCTTGTTCAAGTCAAGTCACCTTTACGGTCAATACTCACTTGCATTGTTTGTATTCATAAATGTCGTATAATTACGTACTCAAATAAATAAAAATTAAAAGCAAAAGCCAATCCACCATGATGGTAAAATTGTTGTACAATGGAAATTGTACAAATAAAAGAATAAAAAATGGAATGAGGTTAAAAAACTTTTCATCACTCATTTATAGGGTTTAAAGGCAATGCAAATACGTACATACATATGTATGTACATTTAACAATTGTTATATCGTAACTATAAGTGTTATAAACATAAAAAGTTATGAAATACATACAATATAAAACTGACCGTAACGCAGTTTTTGTACAATGCTTGCACTCAAAGAAAAAACAAGAATGATTAAAGGAACAGAATAGTTTAGAACCTACACTTCCATATCAGCGGAACCGAACCAACCAGAATTACGGCCTAGCTTCTCACACCACTTATATTGTGTGTGTTAATTTTACACATGAGTAGCGGGACCTGCAGTTTAAAGTCGACTCCGAACGTCGGATTTTTTAGAAACTTTCCAAAGCAATTTTATTTACTATCATAGTTTTTACCGGAAATCTGCTGAAAGGAAGTCACCAAAGAGGTTATTAATTAATATTTACAAGTTGGTATTAATTATCGATTTTTTTCTCACATTATTAGCTTTGTGAGGATCAATCTTGCGGCGGTAGATGTCAAGACCGAGATGTCTGTACTGGGGATTGAACAATGACCTCGCGTCTAATAAGCCAATACTCTACCTATGACGGCTTCATTAGATTCGATGCAGGTGAATTCAAAGGCCTTAGTAAGATAAATCTCTCTCTGTATTCTTTAGTCATGGCTAGAGTAGAACCAAACCCAAATGAAGTCTCACAAAAATAAAAGCTTGGAACTTAGATTATCAATCACATCTAAGGTTTTATCAGAAACAGTCGACAGCGATGAACAATCTATGAGAAATTAGTTCTGCCCAGTTGAACAATAAAGTCTTCATACTAAAAAAAATTATTTTCTTCAATCTGGTCAGAAAGGTCTTTGAATTCATGCAATGTTTGAGAGATGAGAACTACAATCTTCTGTATTTACACAATATATGTATATAATAATCACAGCAGTCAGAATAAGTATAAAAATGATAGACTTTATTAAGATCTTATAATTGATTGAATAAGAAAATATCATTCTAATGATAGTAGGTAGGAGTCTCTGTGAATATCTTAAATTTTCCTTCAGTCTTTTGGACAACTAAATGAAAAGTAAGGATCGCAATATGCTAATTTCATTTTAAATTATTGTTACGTTTTTATCTTTTAAAAACTTTTAAAATATGAGCACGTAGATAAAATAAAAATAAATTTGTGTTTAGTTTTAATTAAAATTCTTTATTGTTCTGTGTGCTCCTGTTCACAACTTGATGTATACAACAACAATTGCTTTGTTTGTTATTCCTCTGTTTACACCTTTGTATGAACAATAACAATTACTAGACAATTATTCGTTAGGTCTTTGCAACGGAGATCTTCAAACCACGATTACACCGTGTCTTCACACACAAGACTGACTGAACTACACAAACTCCGTCGCCTGCTTTGTCTTGCCTTTTATATGACAGACTGATGAAGGCGAATGATCATAACTTCGCCTTCTCGAAGTCTCTATAAATGTAAACAATGATATTTACATTTATTATTGTAGTGTTGTTTGTGTATTTATGTTTACTTTTAATGTTAAGCGATGTCAAAGCAAAACACCAGTATCTTGATTTTTCATTTTCGTAACATTATGTTTAATAAATGATTTTATATTGATGATGTCAGTTTGAATTATCAGTTTTCTTTGAGTGTATCATGTATGCGTAATCAGATTGTATTACAATTCATTCATTTCATTACAAAATATCTCCCATCTTTGTTTTTTTTTATAACATTACATGATCATATTAAAGTCATAATAATTTCAATATAAAAATAAATACAACAACAATAAATGTAATAAAACAAAGAGACAAATTCTATCAATTAAAACATCACATTCAATATACATACGCCAACGAACTTGGCTTAAAATAGCAAAAAAAAAATTTGAATTGAATATATAGGAGCCACAACTGTATATGACACCTTTGTTACCATAATATTTAAGCCACAAAAACACAACAACAACAACAAAATAATATATTGACGGTAATAATACCAAAATGCTGTGAACCAAATAAAGTTTTCAGTTTTTTTTGTGTGTTGTTTTCAGCAGAGAAGTACAGCCAAAGGTTTAAAAAGCTTAAAACCCTGTGAGTGAAATAATTTTCATAAAACCAGTGGCAGGCATTAAAATAAAATATAATTTAAAAAAACAAAAAAAGAAAGAAGAAGCAGCAGAAGAGAAATATAAAATGAAATAAAAACAAAACAATTCAAAAGAATTGTAATTAATTTAATTATGCAACAACATACATACATACGCATTTGTATGTCATGAGTTTTATATTTTTACAGGCATATTAACCGCCATAATAAGTACAAGAGAAGGCATTTTCACAAAAATAATAAAAATTTTCATAAATATAATGAAATTGATAATGAAATGAAAAGTAATTAATTTTCATAAATCATTTTACATACGTACAGATGTGTCTATATGTACACTTGCATTTTCACATTTTTTTTTGGAATTTAAATTTATGACCCAGTTACTGGCAAAAAGCTTAAAAAGCATATAAGCATTACAGTTGTTGTTAAAGAAAAAACATTATTTTAATTAAACTACGTTTAAATTACGAAATGATGGCAAAAATTAATACAAATTAAAATTTAAGAAGATTATTTTTTAATATACCCCCGTGCCCGCTTAAATAAAATAAAAGCTTAACAACAATATAAAGGCCTGGCGCTATTTTATAATTAAAAGAATAAAAAAAAATCTCTTTTCAGTTATTTTAATTAATAATCATTTTAAATGCATATTAAATGCCATTTGTTTTCATAATTTAGAAATTAAATTCAAAAGCTTTACACGAGTCTGCTTAACATTAAGCAGACGAAATTGAATTTGAAGTATTTGAAAATCGAAAGTGCATGTAGCTCAAACTCCTCAAAAACAGTGAAAATCTATGCAAAACCACAGACTCGAAGCTTCTATTGACAATTTGGTGGCTTAAGAGACGTAAGGCCATGTAAGACATGTCCAACAAAACAAAAAATGAAGGAATGTTTCTATGGCGACTTCCTGAGAGTAGATTTCCTGAGAGTAGATTTCTGGCCAAAACTCTGAGAGTAAATAAATTTGCCACGAAAAGTTTCTCAAAAATTTAGCGTTTTATATCCAATTATGGATATAAGTATTATGTATGACCACTTTACCACAGGATATGTTGAGAATGTAGTCCAGCCTTGAGAGTATTCGAGAGAAAAGTCCTGCGTAAGATCTTCGGTCCAGTGCGAGTTGGCGATGATTTCCGCATTCGATCCAACAGTTAGCTGTATGAGCTCCTCAACAACATAGACGTTGTGCAGCGTATTAACAGCCAGCGGCTGAGCTGGATCGGCCATGTCGTTCGAATGAAAGATAATGCTCCGGCGAGACGGGTATTTGTTGCGGGGATTTGCAGAAGTCGGCGAAGAGGATGACCTTGTTTACGATGGAAGGACCAAATCGATGAAGCCCAGTCATCGATTAGTGTGATCAACTGGCGTAGGCGCACAAGAAGCAGAGGCGCCTGGAAGGATGTGTTACGGCAGGCTGGAAATCCGTTAATCGGGTTGTTAATGGCCAATTAAGAAAGTAAGTAAGTAGTCCACTTGACCTTTGCTGCAAACACCGAGTGGTAATCGATGAACGTACAGATTTCTTTCTTTTACACAAACAACTTCAGCTAACGTAAAAATTAGCTAATTTTACTTTTTGAAGCCAACTAAGAACACAGATCATTACTTATGATTGTAGGGATCAAAATCAATTATTTGTTCAGACAGTAAAACAGTGACCCACCGGTCTACAGCATCACCTTCCAAGGCTGTGGTATAGTAAAAGAAGTCCGTAAAACCTGCAAATATCCTGGTTACCATGAATTTTAATTTCTTTTATGTTCAAAATCTCAAGCCCAATCAGTAATCCTAAAAACACAATCTTACTTCAAATAAAATTTAAAATCATACTCTAGCCTGACTTTTATTAGCTCCCCTCACTTACACATCATTGGGTTTCGTTTAATCCAAATCCCATTGCCAGACAATATAATGCCGGCCATTATGTTTTTAAGCGTTGTTTCTTGCTCTTTTTGCAAACGTCTGTACAATACGTAATTAACCTCAAACACGTGAAAGACATTACGTACCTTCTAAACAATTTCTTCTTCTAAAAAAATGTAAAAATAAAAAGAAAACATCAAAATATTTGCTCTTCTGCCCTTGACTGTGTCTGTCTGTGTGTCTTGTGTCTGTTGAAATATCATCAGATTTTTTAATTTTTATTTTATTTTTTCGTGGCCTTTTTTTTGTTCGTTCGTTTTCCTACAACATTTTAATAGAAAACCTCCATAATCCTTTTAGTGTTTGTCTCTAACCCTGCTTTCTATCTGTCTAGCGTTGTCCTTGTAATGCCAACTAAATCTCTATAAAAAAAAACGAAATCAAATCCCTGGAATCTGCAATGATTGTTTGCTTTACAAGACGAATATGTTGTTACGGGTTCAGTCTCCAGTCTCAGCCTCTCAGTGTGGAAAAGAATTGTGGCTGCAGCAGATCATTTTCTACTTTAAATGTCATTTGATTTTTATTGTCTATGTTTAGTTTGCAGTTGTTGTTGTGTCTTTTAAAACCCTATAAAATTAAATCACGCAAAAATAATAAAAAAATTAAAAGAGAATCAGAAAAAAATGGAAACGAAAAAGAAATGGAAGTGATAAAACATCATGTCTTTATATGGTCGTATAAGGATTGCCAGTCAGATGCCAGGACATCATTGAAAGCGAAAGATTCTTTAGAAAAACTGAAATAAAATCAAAAACGAAAGTTATAATAATTTGAAATAAAAAAAGGATTATAATAGGGGATTTGATCCAATACAGAGTGTTTATAAATAAATTTTTATAAATTCCATGAGTATAAGCGACTGGAAGGCATTCAAGAAAGATCCAAAAGAGGTTCTAAGAACTCTGATAGATGATTTAAATCTCAGAAAGAACGTTAGCCTCTAAAAGTCACTCTTCAATATAACCACATCAAACAAACTTGAAATAAAAAGATTAAGATTAAGTTTGATGATCCTATTAATAGAACCTTATGTTTGATAATAAAACTACATCCTTCAGTTTTGATATTCTACTGATGAAAAAGAAGAGAAAACATTAGAGACACCGTTCGCTACTTAAGCAATCTGATATTCATTAAAGGCAGAAAGAAATGCTAGACCTCAGATATTGCAAGTGCTACAGAGTATCTATATTTCCCTCATTAGCTTTCCGGATGCTGTGGAAAAATAACATCGAAGGTATGCATTTACGCCTAGTAGTTTAACCGATCCTTACACACACAACATAATTGGTCAGTACAACCCTTCAGTCAGGATTATGGACCTAGCTTTTCACACCATTTTAATTTTATACATGAGTGGCGGGACCTACAGTTTAAAGTCGACTCCGAACGACAGATTTTTTTTTTTGAGAAACTTTTCATGGCAATTTTTTTTATCCTCAGAGTTTTTGCCAGAAATCTACTGAGAGGAAGTCACCGAAGAAATATTTTCTTTTTGATGTCTTACCTGGGGTTTGAATTGTGGCCTTATTAAGCCATCACACTACCTACTAGACTACGGCGACCTCTAAGGGATCCTTGAAGCCTACATAAATCGAATAGGGAGTACTCTCGATAACAGAACCATGAATACAATCTACGTCATGATACGTTAAAGGGCAGATCACATTAGGAGATGAGCAAAAAACTATCCTTGAACCAGATCTCTGAATACAACATGAGTGTCGTTACAGGAAGGTGGATAAAAGGGAAACCTGGCGACAAAATTTGTTTCAAAACGTAGCTGCTCTTAGATCATGGTTTAGGTTAGAGGACGTGTACTTGCCAACTGAGACAAGTACTGCACCCGGAGGTCCAGTTGACCCATTGTACAACGTCCTAAAGGGGAGAGGATAATAGTTTAGATAAAGAAAAAGGAGAGGAAGTATGAAAGGGAGAATAAGGAAGCAGAGGAATTACACAGACTAACAAAACACACAAAAGAGCGCGACTACTTTATTGCAGCCCTAGCACTTCTCAACCAGCTCGAACTAATAATGCATCTATGGAGAACCATTATGTCGGCTCTCGACACAAAATTCAAACACTCAAAGAAGCCCCTGCCAATAGTCTTCAACCTCAACCTACTAAAGGCTGTACTGTTACATAGGAGGTGTTCGGTTGTCTCCAAATCCTCCTCATCGCAATATACCCTTCAATTGTCCGGCTGGCATCTGCTCCAGATCCTTGTCAACGATCTAATCTCGCAGTGAACCGTAATAAATCCAATAACTAACCTTAAGCTGACCTTATTCAACCTGTTCTTACACTATCTTTAGCAGGCCATAGACACGTAGAAATATAACAACCCGATCCAACGCCTCTGCTCTTCTCCCCTGACCCATCCATTGATGAGGCCTACTGACAGTGCATTGCCTGCAAGTAGAACAGCATCCTAGAACGAAATAGCCAAAGTTCGAGCCACTTTGAAGCAAAGCGAAAGCGATATCGAGATGGGCAAACAATGGAAAAGTTGGTGATTTTCAATCGGTATTGTGGAAGAGATTAAGGCTGACATATCTCTACTACCGTGGTATTTAAAGAATCATTAAATTCAACACACTCTCGACAACAAAATAAAGTAGGTTTACTAGGTTACGGAAAATCCTATAGTGGACCAGGATAAAAAAATGCAATGAAGCTGGTGTTTTTGACACAGAAAACTACAAATATGCATGTACCGAATGCCTACATGTGCCGAATTGGCTTTTAGTTTTATTTAAAAGAAAATTTCCAGAAACTTTGAAACTGTTTTGTTGCTGTTTTGTTTTAAGGGTCAGCCCATTTCTAAATACCTCTCGCAATTACAGTATAGCTAACCAATTAGCCTAGAAGTTTGTGGTGATTTGCATTTCTTATAATTTTACTTCGGCTCCTTCTCTGGTGCAATGCAGCCTATTTGAACGAATTAAAATTCTTTGATCTCTTCATAAAAAAAATCCTGGCATTAAGACAATTGTCACAGGACTTTTCATTTCAATCCAACACAGAAATACATTTGTATTTCAAAAGTGGTAGAGGAACAGAAAAAGGCCTCAGGATATTTTAAAAAAAACCTCCTGTAGAAATCGATATGCGGGCTATTTATTAAACAAGAGCAGCTGAAATGTGATGTATTTTTTAGACATCAATCCTAATAAAAGGAAATACTTGTATTGAAATAAAAAAGTGAACAATTTTTAAAACAGACTGCACCCCAGTATTCATTTAATTCATATTGTCTGCCTCTGTCTCCCTTACTTCGAACTTACTACGAAAAATCTGTGGTAATAGTTACGGGACAATCATACTAAAAAAAAAACCGAAATAAAAAAACAAACAACAAATTAAAAGACAAATCATTGAAAAGGAATTTCTGTTCTACAACCACATGTACAAGAGAGACTCGAAATAAAATTTTATTTTTCGATATTTGATGTGAGATAAACAAGATGCGTCTTGCGTTGTTTTGTGTCCTGTAAGGCACATTATGCAACAACACAAAAGGAAAACAAACCATATGTAGGTTGGCTGAGACCATGTTTGAATTCTGGTTGTGGATCTGAGCTTGTCAAATACACTGCATACTTAGAGTGAAGAAACACTCTCTCTTGCTTGGCAAACAAGGTTGACAATTTATTCTACAATTCTGTTTTTTTTTTGTTGTTTTTTTTATGGATTCTGACAAATGCATACGCACTTCTAGTCTGTTTTGGTAAACGTACTTGAATTTAGTTTTGTTTCTTCTTTTCAATTTTTGTTTTGTTTTTGTTGTTTTTATATTCACTGTGATTATATTTACCCTGTTATCTCGTTTGGCAATCATTTTTCATCCTCGTCATTCTCATCATCATCAATACAATTTGCCATCATTGCCGTTGCCATTGCCATTTAGACAATATATGCGCTTTCAATTCTGCCATAAAGACGTAGGAAATAAGAGCTGCTCTCTGCTACACACTTAACGAAGTCTCGATGCCTTCCTTCATTGTTTAGCAGTTTTGTGCTTATTTGTTGAGAAACAAACTTGAAATTTGTAAAAAACAAAATGAAATAAAAAATAAATTTGTTTGACAAAATCGAAAATAATTTTTCTTTTCTTTTTTTGTTTTTCAAATAAAATGCACAGTGGGCCTGTGAAAGGAAAAATTACAGGCTTGTTAACAAAAACTAAATTATTTCGCAACTCTTTTTTACTTTGAAATCAAACTAAAAATTCTCTCAAATGCAATCATCATTAGCTTTGTTGTTAGATTTTCAATTGTTTTCCCAAAAAAAAATTCTCAAATAACTTTGAAACCAACAACTCAACTCTACAGAAACGCACGACTGGCTATGTATAAGTGGATAATTTTATAAAGGAAAATTAGTCAAAAAATGCGATTCTTTTTCTCTCTTTTTTCTCTTTTTTTGTGGCAGCAACATGACTGATTGTTAAACAGGAAGCAATACAAAAGAGTGTAGAAAAAAACAAATTCATGCAAAATGCATGCAAATCAAAGAAATACAAGGAAAAAAAATTGCAAATTTCAAATGGAAAATAATTTAAAAAATTCAATTATTTTGTTGCCATAAAGAGAGAAAAAAACCTAACAATATTGTATCCAAAAAAATAATTGAAAAAAAATTTAATTCTCCTTAGTCTTGTAATGAAACAAAGAAACCAAATTCATAGTGGGTTATGGTGTAATTAATAAAATTTAAATTAAAAATAAGAGAATAAGCTCCATGTAAATGACTAAAAACTAAGGCAAACTATATTCTTCTAATAGGGATGGTATTTACATGACATGCTACACTCAAACTTTAGGGTCCCAGTATAGTAAAAGCCAGTTCACAGATCTACAGTTTGCAGATACTTAAACTTGAAAACACCTTCTCTATACCCCTGATATTGAAACCACATTGAACTCTTAGCATGGATTAGATCTCTCCATGAAAATCTTCATTCGATTCCCTATTATTCTAGGGTACTGTGTTGGCTCATTAGACGTAAGGCCACGGTTCAAACCCCAGATCAGACATCAAATATGAAAAAAATATTTCTTCGGCGGCTTCCTCATAACAGATATCTGGCAAATAATCTGAGAGTAAATAAAATTGCCATGAAAAGTTCCTTAAAAATCTGTCGTTCGGAATCGATTTTAAGCTGTAGGTCCCGCCAGTCATAAGTGGTGTGTAAAACTAGGTTGTAATCCTGACTGACTCTGCTTGAGCTAGGTTACGTTAGGTTTGAGGACATGTACTTGTCCTAGAAGAGAGAGGGATTATAGTGAAAAGAAGAAGAGTTTGGAAAGGAAGGATATATTTGAAGGATGAAAAAACATGGACCACAAACGCACAAGACAGCGCAACTACAAACTTGATTCACTAGCACATCTCAACCAGCTCAACCTACTTATGAATCTATGGAGATCTCTAATGTCCCTAATGAGAGAACCTTTGAGGAGACCGCTACCCTGGGTCCTCAACCTACTAAAGGGCGAACAGTTGCATAGGAGCTGTTCGATAGTTTCCAATTCCTCCTCAACGCAACATACCCTGCAGTAGTCCAGCTGGGATCTGTTCCAGATCCTTGTCAACGATCTAATCTCGCAGTGCCTGTTGGTGAAACCAATAACTAACCTCAGGCTGACTTATCTAAGCCTAGCAGCAAACCTGTTTTAGCAGGCCATAAACCCCTAGATTCATAACACTTCAATCCATCACCACAACGCCTCATCCAGTGATGAGGCTGTAGAAGGGGCAGATTGGGAGGCCAGGTAACTTGAAGAACTAATTGTATAACTTATGGTATATCGAGTATAAAGACTGACGGGACATTATGGCATCCATCTGAATGTCTAGTAGTAAAGCTATCGTGGCATTCGGAGCTACTGGGCATAATACACTGCATACGCATTTAGCCTTTAAGATCGGCTCTATAGGTTAAGATGACAGATATGTATACAATATCTGTGATGAAGTAGGAAGAAGATTGTACAATATCTCTTAAGATTTTAGTTGTACTATATTTTAAAGACTGGAAAATCTTATTTACTGCATCCTTGAATCATCGTAGTCTAGTAGGTAGTGTGTTGGCTTATTACACCGTAAGGCCACGGTTCAAATCCCAGGTCAGACGTCTCGAACAAAATGAAATATGATAAAATATTTCTTCGACGACTTCCTATCTCAGCAGATTTACGGCAAAAACTCTGAAAGTAAATAAAATTGCCATGACAAGTTTCTCAAAAATTTGTCGTTCGGAGTCGACTTTAAAGTGTAGGTCCCGCCACTAATGTATATAAATGAACACACACAACATGGGTGGTGTGAAAAGCTAGGTCCATAATCCTGACTGAAGGTTTGTACTGGCCAAATTATATATTATGTATGTAAGTAGGTGTATTCCAGTACAACCAAAAATTTACTTTAACAAGTTAAATTTAATGAGCGATTCAGTTCATATCTAAGTTTTGCCGACATAATAAAGGAAATGCTTTCTATAATGAGCCTAGACTGCATTCTAATTTTCACATCAAATTTTTGTATTTCATCAATAGAAACTAAATGAATAATTCATTTTGAAACCCTTTTCAATTGTTTGTTATCACTATCGTTAAACAATTTTTATTTATTTTTTTTTTTTTTTGCTGGATCACATCCTTTTAAGCTGACTACAAAATTAATTCCCCTCAATCATAATTGTTTTGAATATACAAACAACATGTTTAATTATTCTTTCGCTTGTTAAATGTTGTTTAACAAATAAATTTTTATGGCAGTCATCATTTCTTTCCAAAAACAATGTTGTTTTTTTCGTGTTTTTTTTGCTTATCAGCCAACTTTTATAAAACATGGTAGATAAACGAACAAATTGTTACACAACCAATGAACAAAACGGAAAAAACAAATTTTTTTTGGAAATTTATTTTGCCTGTATTTGAAATGAAATGAGAAAAAAAATGACCACAGAAGAAAGGGTTAAAATTCAAATAAAACAAAACAAAACAGCTGTAACCTGTAACAATTATGGGGTTACATAAATAATACGGTAGTTTATCCCACACAAACACTTACACGCGCATGTAATTGGGGGACTTTTTGAAATTGAAATTCAAATTTCAGTTGTTTTTTTGGTTGGAAAAAAAAACACGAAAAAAACAGCGAAATAGTATGTGAAATAAAAAAAACTATTCACATAACAGCTGTCCATCAAAATGAACACGCACACCAACGCGATGAATATGGAAAAAAAGCGAAGGTTTTTCTCGTATAAAATATTGTAGAAAATTGAGAGAAATTATAGGAGAATCTATTGGGTATAATAGATTGATTTTTTTCGTATGATGGAGTAGATAAAATTCAATTATTTTTATGCTTGATTAACAATAAAATGCATATGCATGAGTTAAATTTACATACAAACATACACCATAAAAAAACAAACAAAAACAAAATATGTAACACACACCGACTGAGTATGGCACTCTCGGCAGCAGTCATAGTGCATACGTACGTACTATATGGTGCTCAACAAAGCAGGAAGCAAGAGAATCTCTATAAAAAATAACACGAGTTAAATTTATTCATATTCATATACACAGTACAGAATAGTACATATAACAGGATCTCTAAATAATGCTCACATCTATACAAACACACACACACACACTAGCACTCAATCTTATAAACTCATACACATACAACCTAAATCGATTCGAAATCTCATAAATTTATGAATTCTAGAATAAAAAATGAGAAAAACAAAAACAGGAATGGAAAAACAAGCAACAACAATATATGCATAAATAATAACAAAAAAAAAACTTCGAAATTAGATTTGCAAAAATTTATAAACAAAAAACATTAAAAACGAGAGAAGAGCTTAAAAACCCAGATTTTGTTTTCAATAGAGAAAATAGAAGAGAAATATAGAGCGGGAGTAACAAGGATTTCTCTTTGATTATGTTATGGTAATTTAAGATGCAATTGCAATATTAGCAAAATCTATAGGGTGTACCGAAAGAAGGATATATTTTTTAAAGAGGTTCCTCACCTCTTTTGTATCTTTCTTGTGGTAGATGAGCTTTTCCACAATCCGAATAATAGGCTTTGCAGATGATCTTGATCTTGACATCTGAGACCTCCTTACAAATTATCGTACTGCTTAATATAAAAACAAACACCAGCATAAAAAATGGTAAACAAGTAAACAAAAATACACTAGCAACACTACAAGAATAAATGTTAACAAAATACACAAATGATGTAATGTAAATATAAAAGATGTTTACATTTATAGAGATTTCAAGAAGGCGAAGTCATAAACATTCGATTTCAAAAAAATTCATCAGACTGTTTACTCTGCCATATAAAAGGCAAGGCGAAGCAGGCGACTGTGTTAGTGAAGTTCAGTCAGTCTTGTGTAAAGACGCGGTGTGTTTGAAGAGAGTAATCGTGGTTTGAAGAGCTCTGTTACAAAGATCTGTCGAATAATTGCCTAGTAATTGTTATTGCTTATGCAAAGGATATAAACAGAGGAATAACAAAGAAAAGCAATTGTTTTGGTTTACATAAAGTTGTGAACAGTGGCACACAGAATTGTGCGAACAATAAAGAATTTTAAAATTTATTTTGATTTTATTTGAAATCTACGAGCTCATATTTTAAAGGTTTTTAAAATGTAAAAACGCAATGTACGAGTATACCAGCGTTGCCGTTTTGGTCCAATTGGACCAAAATTGGTAGTTTTTATTTAAAAATGCTACGATTGGCAGTTTGGTTGGTTTGTTCAAATTTTATTTATTTTTTGGTAGAAAAATGCAATTAATATCTGTAGATTTAAAGTTGGGAGGGAGTATTATTTATTTTTAGATCTAAAAACGAAAATAAAATGTTTAAGTAAGAAAATATGTAGTTAGAAACCCTGTTTTAACGTACCTTAACGTTTAACATATCTGTGTTTACATAAGGAACAACGAAATGTTTGTTTGTTAAGCAATAAAACGTTAATTTCTTCTTAATAATTTATAATTACTTAAATGCAAATTTTGGTAGGATTGGAATAATTTTGGTAGGTTTTGGTAAGAATACCGGTAGGGAAAAATTTTTCTTTGTGGCAACGCTGGAGTATACCCTTGGCACAGTGTTGCCATTTTAGCACTTTTAGTGCTAGATTTAGCATTATGTTTCTTGAAAATGCATTTATTTTTTGGAAAATTATGCTAAATGCTTTTTAGCATAATTTGCTTGATAAAAAAAATTTTTTTTTACTCCAAAAAAATTTTTTTTGCTCAAGTTAATATTTTGGTTATATTTCATTACTATTACAAAACAAAACTTTTATGAACATTTGAAGTTAATTTTGAAATTTTCATTCATTCATTTATTGAAGTATTGTCATTACTCGTTTTACCATTTTCTAACTCCGAAGTTGAAAGGCTTTTCAGGGTAATTAAAATAAAATTCTAAATCGAATTAAACCTGAGTTGTTATGTTCAATAATACAAATTCGAGAAGGATTAAAATTCGAAAATGCGTGCTGTTACACTTACAAAACACCAAACGAAATTGCTAGCAAAATTAGATCATCTGAAAAATATCAAAATGAAGATAAAGGTGATGTTAAATATGAAGATACAGTGGCTCACAGCTTATTTCAACCAGCACCTTTAAAAAAATTAAGCTCGTATAATTTCGAAACGAAACAAGATATTAAAAAAATTTGAATAAGTGTTTATAGAATATGTTTAAAAATTAAGAAAAAAAAGTTTTATTCAGTCTCAAATGTAAACTTACAAACTAAAAAATAAAAATATAGGAACCCAATTGGTCACAGCTTATTTACTTACTATAAACAAACAATTAAATGATTAATTAAATAATAATTTTAATTACAAAATTTATTATGACGTCCTATTTGCTTAATTACAGCTTTCAGCCTTTTTTGCATTGATTCCACTTCCTAGTGGTTTGGAGAGTTATTTTTGCCCATTCCTTTTTCAGAGCTGCTATAAGGTCATTCTTGTTCGAAATTTGGTGTTAGCGGACGTTTTGATCACAAATTGCCCATAAATTTGAGACTGAATAAAACTTTTTTGTTTAATTTTTAAACATATTCTATAAACTCTTATTAAATTTTTTTTTTAAAGGTGCTGGTTGAAATAAGTTGGGAGCCACTGTATATCAGAAATATTAGAGTCAATCATTTTGTAGAACCAGTATTTTCTCCAAATTTTCTTATATTATATTTATTGAAATGAAAATTTTATTAAATATTTAAATTTTTAAAATAAAAACTATAAAATGTAATATGTACAGTATGTAATATTAATAATATTCATATATGAATATTAAAAAAAATCTTTCAAACTATTTTTTTTTAAATAATTTACAACTTTTTATTTTCCATTCATTTTCAGACATTATAAATTGTAATTGATTAAAAAAGAACAATAATTTTATGAACATATTGTTAACTCAAATGTAATATACTGATGTAAATAAGTTTTATAAATAGAATTGTTACATTTAAACAATTTAGCATTTTTTTTTTATTCCGTAGAACATTTTAGCATTAAGTTTTTCATGTTTTAGCATATTTTGAAATTCATTTTCTGGCAACACTGCCTTGGCACTAAAACCACATCAAACTCTAGCGTCGGATTTAGATCCCTCCATGAAGATCTTCATCCAATTCCTATTGATTAAGGCTAAGTTCGTTGATATGCAGGGAGAAATAACTTTCTAAAAATGTAATCGTGAAATATTAGTCTCTATTATTGAGATACAGACGCTAGTCTTAGAATAAGGGTAAGCCTATACGCCACAACATATCACATTCCCAGCCTTATGATGGCAAGACGTTTACATCTGAGGCCGCAAGCAAACAACTCCTAAATCTAATAGGCATTTGGTGTTTAAACCACATAAGTTCCGTTTATTGGGAAGTGACGTCAGATGTCCTGTTTTGTGATGTAAGATCTGGGTGATGCCTAGCACACCGTAGAATAGTCATCGGCAGAGGAACTGGGGGAAGTTAATTTGCTGATTAATTTGCTTACATAATAATACAGGCCAATATCGAGTCAAATGATTCCCAATATATAACAAAGGATCTCGAACGACTCCAAGCGATAAGTAAAGCAGCTCTAAACCTAAAAACTGAATAATTTAAAGGCCATTTTAGTTCGATCCAATTCGTGTGCGGAGACCTACAGACGTTATAAAAGTGAAGCTGTGAACTTTGAGCATATTTTTAATGATTTTCCAGAACTCGGCAAACAAAAACTCCAATCACTTAGTAATATCGTAGTGCCACTTATGTTGTAGATAATGAAACATCGGCTAGTTTTGGAATCCTTAAAGGTCTTAGATTGGAAAATTAAAAATATTATTAATTGACTTTGAATAATAATAACAATTCTAGGACTTACAACAGTGCATCATAGTTTTTAAGGTGTTCTGTTGTGATTTTATTTGTCAGACAATGGAAAGGCTGAATATCCATGATTTGTGTTGCTTATGAACATGGAAGAATGCATGGCATTACACACGTGTTCATTTTAGCGATGTTATTATGCAAGGCGTCATTGCCTGCTCCTTCTAAAGTATTTGATCGAATCTGAGCAATATTTCAGAAAAAAGTTATAAAGAGCTGACAACTGTCATCAGCATAGTATTCATATGCAATGCAATGTCGCTTTAAAGGCGTGTTTCCTGCTGCAGAATAGAATACATTTTTGAATTGAAAGTGATACGGCAAAAGACATTTATTGTGGGGTGTCGGATAGTCGAGCTTGAGTATTGTAAATTTCCTTTTTGTTTCAGTTCCACTTTTAAAGCACACTGTATTAATAGTTCGAATATTGGCTTTCATTCATTTTCTTTTATAACAAACAGCTGAAAGTGATTTGCTTCTTTTATTATTGCTGTTGTTGTTGTGTTTTTGAAGTCATAAAAGCGAAAGAAACTATTTTGTAAATTCATTTATTGCCACAATTCGTAAGGCCTGCCTACCGTTTGTCAATGCATTTGTTACACTTTTCACTTTAAATGTTCACTGTTCACCGTTATCCAGCTCTGCATTTATAATCTCTTGTTTAATTTTCTTTCTCTTCTTTTTTTGTTTGGCTCGTGCATTGTATTATGCATTGTATTGCATGATATGAGAGCATCATTTCCTTTGTATGTATGTAAGCATGGGTGAGTGAGTACATTTGCTTTGTAATTGTATACTTTTAAGCTGATAAAATTTGTTTCAAAATTTGCGTAATTTTAGGCGTAAATAATTTGTGAAATTGAATTTTTCTTTTTTCGTTTGTATACCTTTTTTGTTCTATAAAGAGGAGACTATTTAGGGCATATTCAGAACGATTTTTTTTTTTTTTTATTTGTTGTTTAAGCTAAAGGCAGATGTTGTAATTGGATTGGATTTCTAATTGTCAAACGACTATAATTGGATTAAAATAAATGAGCAGTTGTAATGGTGAGAAGAAAGTATGGGAAATTAGAGTTTAAGATTCAAAACCAGGTGGATTAGTTGCCGATGATAATTTGGAAAAATGAATGACGTATTTATTGGAGGCTTACCTGTCTTACCTTTTAATGACTATTTCGTTCAAATATTGTTCGCAACTATGTCGTAGGTGGTCCATCCGAAAGCTCTAATTTCGTCACAATTTTTCCAGCATTTCAGCAGGTGTCCCACCAAATTTATTTCCCCCGGTATCGTAACAAAATTACTGTGCTAAAGTGAGATTTTTTGCTCAGTATGTACATACATACATACATACATAATTGGTCATTACAACCCTTTAATCAGGACTACGGCCCAGCTTCTCACACCACTTATGTTGTGTGCGTTAATTTTATACACGAGTGGCGGGACCTACAGTTTAAAGTCGATTCCGAACGACAGATTTTTGTGAAACTTTTCAGGGCAATTTCATTTACTCTCAGATTTTTTGTCAGAAATCTGCTGAGAGGAAGTCAACGAAGAAATATTTTTTTCATGTTTTCGCTTTGATGTCTGACCTGGGGTTTGAATCTAGGCCTCATGTCTAATAAGCCAACATACTACCTACTACGGCTACTTCTTCTCTCAGTATGTTCACAATAAAATTTTAAATTCTATAAGAAAATCAGTAATCAAGGCGCGGTACCTTGACTGATAGATTTTTCGGGATGCATTAACAGCACTTTTTTACTCTACGTTTTTGAAAATAATTCAAACCAAATTCCAATTGAAATTCTTCCATTTTGTGAATTGATAAGCCTGTGTCGTATGTTCATTTAACTGAATATTGCTTTACTGAGAACTGTTTTCTTAAAGGATTTTAACAAAACAAAGGAAAATTTAAAATTTTTTAAAAGCGAAGCTAGGGAGCAACTTTACATAACATTGGCTTTGTGTTCGCTGAAACATTTGGTAATCAAATAGACCGTATCACATTCATTGGAGCCCTTTTTGGTTTTGCACTCATCAACGGCTTTATTGATTTCATCTTGTTTCTCTTTTAAGCCGGGTATGGTCAGCATATGCTTTTTGGCTGCATTATCATCAAAGGCACCATTCTTCCAATGGCCTTGCTTCTCCATTACACACTTCAAATGGCATTTCAATGACTCCTTGGGATCCTTGTCATCGCCTTTGAAAAAGGCTTTTATTTCATCCTCGCTGACGCGGGTCTCTTGGCGACAGGCTTCATCCACTTTGCGTATGTCATCTTTCCAATCGGCCTAAAAGCAAAAACAAAATAAATGTTATAGAAGTTGATAAGCTTTTTCTGGGAATTGAAACACCTTCACTTGGCTAATAGCTATAAACATAGCCAACAAAGCTGTAATTAGGATAAAGGATTTCATTTTTCTAAAAATTCAAAGTTTTTTTATTCAGTTTTTGATGAAAGTGTTCTTATGGAATTGTAAAACAAAACTAATGTTTCCCTAACAAAATTGAAATGAATTTATAGGGAAAAATGTTTAATAAATACATTTAAATTGTTCTATTTTTTTAGGTTTTAATTGAAATTATTTCAATAAATTTCCCAAAAACCTTTTGGCTGTTTGACACTGATAAAAACCAGCCGCGAATTTTTTTTCTCACACACATGGACAGCGTAAAATAAAAAATATAACAAAAAAACCATCCATTATTATTAATAAATGCAATTATTGTGTTCAAAGCCAATGAAATTGAATTGAATTTTATATTTAATTTCGAAAATATTTGTTAATTATTTTATACAAAACAAAACTAAACAATGCAAATATGTATGTATGTTCTGTACAACAATTCGTTTGTGGTTATTTTGTAAATGTGGCTTTTGGATCTGATTTTCTTTTTTCCATTTTTTCAGTTTTTTGTTTCAAATAAAAAAAAATTAATTTTTCGTTGTCATTCTGTTGTATTTAGACATTCATTAAGTGCAATTAAATTATCTATTATTTGTTCAAATTTAACAGCAAAAATAATTATAAAATTATCGACAAAAATATGGGGGGGAGGAATTTAAAAACAGCAAATAAATTAAGATAATTTGTGCGGTTGTATGACTTTGTTTTTGTTATTCATTGTGACATTAATTAAATGATATTAAAAATTATATTTTTTTATTCATTATTTTTATGTTATTTTTCACTAAAGGTTTATAATTTAATTGATTTTAAAAATGAATTGGTTTTAATGATTCAAATTAAGAGAATCTTTTTAATATAAATGAAAGTCATTTGGTAGTCGCCGTAGTCTAGTAGCTAGTGTGTTGGCTTATTAGACGAAAAGCTCGGGTTCGTATCCCAGATCAGGCATCAAAACGAAATATGAAAAAAATATTTCTTCGGCGACTGCCTCTCAGCAGATTTCTGGCAAAAACTCTGAGAATAAATAAAATTGCCATGAAGAGCTTCTCAAAAATCTGTCGTTCGGAGTCGACTTTAAACTGTAGGTCCCGCCACTCATGTATAAAATTAAAGCACGCAACATAAGTGGTGTGAGAAGCTAGGTCGAAATCCTGACTGAAGGGTTGTAATGACCAATTATGTATGTATGTATGAAAGTCATTTTTTCAGGCTTCTGCCTGACTAATTTCATTACAAATCCATGCACGCATCGGTTTTAATCGAGTGCATATTTACATTGAAGATCAAGTGCATCATTGCATCGAAGCCTGCACTGCCACCAGGGAAAGAAGAAGAAATTAAGAAGAAACAAGGTTCCCCAGTAAAAAATTGGAATCATTCCCTCTTCTCAATAGAAGCATGATTGAACCATTTTATATAAATGCTGGGTTGAAGTCGCCGTGAGGTCTCGGTTTAAGCCCCAGGTCAGTCATCAAAACGAAAATATGAAAAAATATTTCTTTGGCGATTTCCTCTCAGCAAATTTCTGGCAAAAACTCTGACAGTAAAAAAAAACTGCCATGAAGAGTTTCTCAAAAATCTGTCGTTCGGAATCAACTTTAAACTGTAGGCGCCGCCACTCATGTATAAAATTAAGGCACACAACTTAAGTGGTGTGAAAGCTGGGCCGTAGTCCTGATTAAAGAGTTGTACTGACCAATTATGTATGTACGTGTATGTAGGTAGAAGTGGCTGTCCCCTCGATATAGTTATGAGCGGACAAACTTATGCAACACATAGGGCCCATTGTAATACCACAATTTCACATTTTTCCCTAGTCCAGAAACCACTCGGAGCTTTCGATGAAGCTTCTCAGACTGTCAATATCAATGCATGACAGTTCATCCAGATTCTACATATAGTAGGCACCCAAGTGCCGGGCATGTACACAGTAGTTGAAGAACAGTCTCATTATCCCCCTCATCAGCACAGCTTCTGTAGAAATCATTTGCAAGATGTTCAAGACCAATACGCCTCGTATGCGTTCCTATAGTACAATACCTCGTAGTTATTATTGCCATCCTCGTAACAAAAAAAAAAAAAAATTTGTTTTTATTTTTAATTTCTTATTTTACAGCTGCTTTTCTTCTTCTTACTATTATCAAAATTTAATCCTTTGAAATCCTCTTTAAAAACTGAAAACAAGTCTTTCTTAATCATGAAATTCCAGCAGACAAGCAGCAACATAATTAAGCAGCAATTATTTATTTTCCTTTCTGTTGATCTACTCTATAAACACACATTTTCTTTCCTTCTCGAAATCAATTATGGCCCACGCAGCAGAGAAAGGACAACCAGGAAAGACGAAGATGAATAATATTTATTTGCTCTACTCAATCATTTTGAATACCATCACACTGAGCTGGTATTTGGTTATATAAACTGGTAAATGGAGCAATGGAATGCCACCCACATGCTGGTCGAGAATTTTTCCATTGGAATTGTTACTTCATCAGTTTAATTCAATTGTTCTGTTATATTTATTGTTGTTGTTTTTATCCGTTTCAAAATATTTATAAAGAAAATAAATAATCGATGACAAAAGGAAAAAAAAGGATAATTTATACGGCTTTTGTTAAAACACAAAAATTCTTATTGTTTTCTTTCCTTCACTGTTTCTGCTCAGTTAGAAGGATATTCTTGCACTACACACACACACATATATTTTGTCTAGGCCTTATAAATATGTCTAAAGCCAAACCAAAATATTGGTAAAATCGTCTAAACAATGTTAACAGACATTAACAAAAAATGAGCTATAAATGCTCACACACGCACCTACCATACCATACCATACAAGACAATAGCCTTCAAGTCTGAAAACATACAAACAAACAAGAGAAAATGTATTAAACAATTGCTTCAAATAATAGAAATAAAAAGAAGAAGAAGAAGAAGGAAAATTAAAAGAAAACAGGAAGAAAAAACTTTAAAATTGTTTAACAGAAGCTATAAGCCAAACAGAAAACCTACAAACCTACAGACTTGCTATGGTTGAAAATGATAATGAACCTATGCTAAGTATTACCAAAGGCTGGCTTATTCAAACAGATAGTGAGACGCGCTAAACATTTCAGCGCAGGAAAAGTGAATTTACTTTACAAAATAGGCAGCAATATGTGATTGTCATTAGACAAGGAGAATTAGAAAATTAAAATAAACAAACATCCTGCCACAAAAGAACGTAATGAAAAAGGGAGAAAAAACGGCCTGAAAAGTACCCCTACATAGTTGAACCCAATTTTTGAAAATCGTATGTAAATGGCATGAAAAGTAACTCTCCTTCTTTCAAAGTTAAAGCACAGAATTTGTATATTTAAGCAGCATAAATTTGTAAATGTTGGACTAGAAAAAGAGTACAAAAAAGTACCAGAGAAAAAGTACCAACTCAAAAGTACTTTTAGAAGCCTTACAAAAATTCTTATAAAATTTAAAGATTTCACAAAATCGAAAGCTTTGCTTTAAAATATAAAACATTCGATACATTAATTTACAATATGGTACAAAAATGGTAAAAAAAAAGTACGAAAATGATACTAAAATTTCATTTGAAGGTTTCATAAAAGGTTGCAGTAGCTAATAGTGCCGTAAAAACTCTTTTACAGATCTGATTGTTCCATGAGGACTATGGTAATTGATCTTGAAAAGTACCTGGGTACTTGCAAACCACCAGTAGTCTTGATTCTATTTTTTGCTTAAAGGCTCTCTTATCTGTATTCTGATATTCTTATAACTTCTGTTGATTTTTAATAAAAATTCGAGAATGTGGCTATCGGATACAATGTGCCGTTAGCTAACTTCCCTGTATTCTATTCCAATATCTTTACTCAACAAGTTATGTGTAAAGCCGCCGTACTCTTGTATGTAGTGTGTTGGCTTATTAGATGTGAGGCCTCGGTTTAAATCCCAGGTGAGACATCTCCAACAAAACGAAATATGAAAACGTATTTCTTCGGCGACTTCCTCTCAGCAGATTTCTGGCAAAAACTCTGAGAGTAAATAAAATTCCCATGGAAAGTTTCTCAAAAAAAATCTGTCGCTTGGAATCGACTTTAAAATGTTGGTCCCGCCACTCAAATATAAAAATTAACACACACAACATAAGTGGTGTAAGGAGCTAGGTCGTGACTGAAGGGTTGTAATGACTAATTATGTATGCATGTTATATCTAAAGTAGCGTACTTTCTTTTATAACTACAGGCAAGTATATAACAAAACTTTTCAAGCTGCCACTAATATTGTCCTTCTTTTCTATTCCTAGATTCGCCATCATATCACCTCTGCAAAAGACACCATTTGCCACATTCATGCATTCATTCATTCACTGTTTCATGTCATTTCTTCTGTCCTTTTTCAATTTCTCATCATAAGTTTGGTTATCTGTCTGAACTGAACTGGCTACACCGCTATTCTTATGATTTCTTTTGTAACATTCCTTCAAGGTTTTTGAATGACAATAAAAATGAATTATGCCAGCTAAAATGGCCCTTCTAAGTCAGGTGTATGTCGTTGGGCTTTACTACAAAAAGACCTACTAATTGAACAGAGCTACTGTTACTGCTGCAGGGTAGAGACAAGAAAGTAAGTTTCCAATGGCTGATGATGGCGAAATGTTGAAACAGGTTAAAATCTTGACAACAAACTGTTATGCTGAATAACCAATAACAACAACAACAACAAATCATCTATTCTATTGGTTTTCTATTGTAAAGGCTTAGGTTATTGTAATTTTCCTTATTTCTCTTCTGTACTTTTTTCGTTTGGCTTGCCGGGCTGGCTGTCTTGCTGGCTGGCTGGGCCGACTGTCTGTTTGTCTGGCAATGGTTTTTTTTTGCCATTTTTAACTACCTACTGAAAGGTATAATTCATTGTCAAATGCATTGTTTTGACCTGATTTACATGTTGCTGAATGTTTTTTCTCTCTCACTCTCTCACAAAAATTTCTATATTCTGTGGAACTTAGTAGCTTGATTTGACTTGGGCTCAATCTCTCGCTCTCTCTCTCTGTCTGAGTCTCATGAGGTATGTACGTATATTTGATTTGAGTGCTTATGCCTTTTGTTGGCGTTATGGCTGTAACGTTATGGCTGTAAATGGTGAATATGTCGACGAATGTATGCCAGTGACAATCAAGTACTACTACTCATACATTTTGTTCAAATTGTTAAAAAGGACATGGTTAAGAACAAACCAAAAGAGAGAGAGAAAGAAAAAAAAGAAAACAATGAAAAGACAAAAGGCCAACCAACGTTAATGAGGCACAAAAGGCAACAGAAAAAAACAAAACAATGAAGAGAAAAATAAATTCACAATTACAAGTACTGTGTCATAATAACACATATAAACAGTGGCAGCTCAAACAAAAGGACACTCTCCTTGTTTAGTACGATATAAGCTTCTAAGCCACAAAATTTTACGGTTTTTTTAAAACCCGTTTTAAGTGCTTTATAAAATGTATGCCACTCTCTGTTAAATCATCATGAATTGGCAAAAAGGCGTATACAGCCAATTTGCTTAAGTTGAACTATCCATGAAATATAATGGCCAACCAAGAAAAACAAAAAGATGGAAAAACAATGGCTTACAAGCAGTACTGTAAAGGTAAAGGAACTGTTACAAGTTGCTGTGAAGCATACTCAATTCAGTTGATGCTTCTTTTCATGTGACAATAACGAAGTGGAAAATAATCAATAAGACGGAAAATATGCTGAAAAGTGTGACTTTAAATAACAAAATTAAACAAATTTATTTGAAAATTTCCGTAATCAATTTGTATACGGTATAAGAAGAATTTTGGGAATTTAAATAGCAGAAAACTTAAGGAAAATTTCAACGATTCAGGTAGAAAGCGAATTTCTATTATGATTTGCGTTTTTTAAAAACTAAGATACTTAAGTAACCGTAGTTTAGAAGGTAAGGTGTTGGCTTATTAGACGTTAGACTTCGGTTCAAACACGGTTCAAGTCAGACATCTCGATCAAAATGAAACATGAGAAAATACTTCTTCGGCGGCTTCCTCACAGCAGATTTCTGGGAAAAAACTCTGAGAGTAAATAAAATTGCTATGAAATGTTTCTCAAAAATCTATCAATCGCAGCCAACCACTCATGTATGAAATGGACACACACAGCGTAAGTGGTGTGAGAAACTAGACTGAACGGTTGTAATGACTAATTATGTATTGTTACGAAAATGAAGAATCTAGATACTGGTGTATTGCTTTTACATCGCTTAACATTAAAATTATAAACAAAAAATTACAACAACAAACACCAGCATAAAGAAAAAATGGTAAACAAGTATACAAAAATAGAACAACAAACAATACAAGAATAAATGTAAACAAAATACACAAACAACAATAATGAAAAACGACGTTTACATTTCTAGAGATTTCGAGAAGACGAAGTCACGAACATTCGTCAGACTGTTTACCCTGCCATATAAAAGGCAAGGCAAAGCAGGCGAGAGAGTTAGTGAAGTTCAGTCAGTTATGTGTGAAGACGCGGTGCTTTTGAAAAGAATATACCACGTTATCACGTTAAACCACGAAGATCTCCGTTACAAAGATATGTCGAAAAATTGTTTAGTGATTGTTATTGTTAATAACAATAACAATATTGTTTATGCAAAGTTGTATGTAAACAGAGGAATAACAAACAAAGTAATTGCTGTCGTTTACATAAAGTTGTGAACAGTGGCACACAGAATTGTGCGAATACTTAAGAATTTTAATTAAAACTAAACACAAATTCATTTTTATTTTATTTTCAATCTACAAGCTTATATTTTAAACGTTTTTAAACGGCAAAAACGTAAAAGTATGTACATATGTAAGAGACTTCAAGTTCCCCTATAAATAATTAATATTGAATAGTAAGATCTCCAAGAGAACATAATGTTAACAAGGAAAATCATCATACGTAGTAAAGAGCGCATAGAAGCTTTACCCAATTCTGCAGAATGCCATTCCATGAAATTTTAGCCTTGAAATGACGCCTTATGATTTCACCTTTTTTCCACCTGGTGGTCTATTTTAATTATTACTTTGTGTACAATTTTATTACATTTATTATGGATTTCAAAACAACAAAAATAAAATTTTAAAAAATATTTCCAAACCAAAAACGGTCTTAAAAATTTTGTAAAATGCCAACAAAATGTGTTAAAACTCCAGCTGTGTGTTTTGGTAAAACATTTGTCAGTTTAGGCGTCAACCCAGCGCTGTATGAGTCCACATCCTTTTCAATTTCTAAGGGATTTACTTAAAACAGTCCTCCTTTCAAATGCATTTGAAACATTTTCTTTCTTTCTTTTTTTTTTCTTTTTCTTTAAGTCATGTGTTGTTCTTTTCTTTGCGGCTTGGATTTTAACCTCAAATACGACGTTATTTTTAAGGTAAAAAAGAAAAATAAAATCTTCAAGGCAACATTTGTCCTTTTTTTCTAATTTCAGCTAGGCTGGTATGACAAGTTTGGTTTTAATTGATTGGTTTGCCAAAGAAAAGAACTCAAATCTGTTTGGTTTTTGGGCAAACAAAGAATTTTAATTTCTTTCCCTTTTAAGGCCTTTTAGGTCAAGCATTCTCAGGGGAATAATTTTATAAATCTTAAGACAGACAGTAGTATTGTTTTAAATTATTGGCTAATAGGCTGGTTTTCTTTAGCAATCTTTTGTAAACCATGTGACCAAATATTTGTGGTAAATTTTTCTGGTTTGTTTAGTGCAACCTTTAAGGGAGTGATTAGTTTCAGCAAATTACTACTGATTTAGTAGCAAACTTAAATGTTATTCGAAGAAATAAAATTTTAAACTGTTGGTGAATACAATGTTCTAAGAAAGTCAATTACATTCACATGTAAGCAGATAGCAATTTATTTGCTTAGGATTTGTATGTCATTTAAAAAATGTGAAAAGAGTTTCATATATAATTCTCCTGTTTCTGTCAGAAGCATATTTTCAGCTGCAGCATATGGGTTGCACAAAGCATAGAAATCCTACAGATTTGCTGCACGTCCTTATGTATGGCTGTACTACACTAACTTTATCGCTAGCTAGAGTAGAGTCTGTCTTTAGGTGTTATTCGTTCAACACCGACTTTAAGTGACTTCTAGTGGATAGTTTAGCACCATCTCTGTCATGCTATCATGTGTTCTCCCATCTACATTAAGTTCTAGACATCGGTATAGCTGAACATCCCAGCTGGGTCGGCACATACCGCTATTTAATGTAGTCTTTGCATGATTATATTTGATAATCCTCTGATTTAATTTTCTTTTAACTGAGGCTAGCAGGAAGGCATGACTTGTATTCAAGTAGTTGCTGAAATTTCAGAAAGTGAGTTTCAAGAAGAAAGAAAGAGGGATTAGAGTGCGGGAAATTGCTATTGAACTACAGGGTAGACATAGAGTGACCGTCAAAAGAAACTGTACCCTAAAGATAAAATCTTAACAATCACCAAACTCAACTTTAACCACTTAAGGAGAGTGCCCGAAAAAATTTGACAATATTTCGAAATTTTTTATTATTGTTTCAATTTTGAAAACTGACATCAAACAATTTTAAAATAAAAATAACGTTAATTTATTAATGTATATTTTTTTAATTGTACAGTTTCTTTTAACGCCCACTGTACATAAATTCCAGCGAAGAACGTAACTGAGCAAACTACACTATCTTTAGGTTACTCACTTTTCCAATGCCTGGATCGGATTGAGTTTCATGGCATAGCAAGCCTTAAAAAAATTAATTACTTGAGTGCACTTTATAAAATCTGTCCTTAAAGTCTATAATAAGTTCAGAGTTCAGCAAGATTCTTTTTTGCAAATCTTTAAACCCTCGAAAGCAATGCAAATTATTCTCCCATTTCTAATCAAATCAACAACATATGTTAAGATATTAAAAACTCCAGCGTTTCCTGTTTCTTTAATGAGATGAAAAAATTCTGAAAAATTTAAATCCTTTTGATGTCCTTGGCAGGCATAACAAATCAAAACCCTTATTTACAAGCTTAATGAATAATTTCCTTTTATATTTAACGAGAAATTAGCGTAAAACTCATTGATTTTTATCAGCATTTTCATTATAAAACAGCAAATGCAGTATAAAATTCCTTGCCTTTAACAAAAGGAAACAGGCCCCCTCTCCTGCCAATAAAATATTTTGGGACAATCAAACGTAGAAAAAAAAAGAACATCAAAAAGATTTGCAAAAAAAAAAAAAAGGATTGTTGTTGTTTTTGCTTAACAAAATGATAAGCCAAAAAATTTGCTCACTTTTGATGATGGCTTTTGCAAGAGATGGGACTTGTCTAACTGACAGAGTTCCTGCATGTCTGCCTATGTGTTTTAGCTGCTGTCCACTTGGTATGAGTACATGATTTAAACTTCATTCTTGGCATATGTATGTATGCGTATGATATGCTGGTATGTGCCTGGGTATTGGTTTGCCTTCTGAACAGATTTTAAACACTTATTGGAGTGTTAAATTTCATTCTAAACCTGATAATGAATTCAAGTGCATTTTTTTTCTCTTTTTTGCTACTAAAATATGTACAACCCTAAACAGGGATTTGCAAAACTCTTTTTTTCTATGAATATGTATTAATAAAACAGCAACAACAACAACAAAAATCATGTATGCAATTGAGACTCACCATTTCAATGGGGCGGGGGGAATACATTTGATCAGGTTGTGAACAGACTGAGGCTGAGACTAAGACTGAGACTGAGAGTGACAGAAGATAAAACATTTCTTTAGAGAATTACTATAATTAAATTCAATACAAAAACAACAACAACAACAACAAAAAAGAAACAATTATTGCTTAGCAGCCGCAGCAATTGCAATTGTCCACCTCGTTGAATATTTAACCACCTTTGCTGTTATACTTCTTCTTTTCCTTCTAAATGCTTCCACATTGTATGTGATGTGGACAGGGACAATGACTGCTAGGCTACGACTACTTTAGAATATCTCAGACAATTGTTTAATTTATACATTTTCATACTCCATGCACCAGCAATAATAACGATTTTAATCATAGGTTTTGTAAAATGTGTGTATAAATACATGTTTCTATTGCTTTATTTTACACTCAAAAAATAAAGTTAGTAAAAGAAGAGATTTTTTGTTTTTTAAACCGCAAAATAGGTTCTTAGCTTAAATTGTAGAATATTAACTCGTCTTAGTCTAATAGGTTGGATTATTAGACCTGACGGTTCAATCCCTGGCTCAGACAGCTCCTCCAAAACGAAGTATCACAAAGTATATCTTCGGTGACTTCCTCTCAGCAAATTTCTGGCAAAAACTGAGGGAATAAATAAAATTGCCATGAAAAGTTTCTCAAAAATATTTCGTTCGGAATAGATTTTAAACTGTAGGTCACTACTATGCTTAGACTCCTTCCATGATTAGAGTAGGAGCGGTGCTGGCATTCAACTGTGTTTGCACCTGGGCAGACTGTACTGATTGTTCTGATTTCATAGGGAAGACAATGGCACCATCAAAAAGTCCTGGGTGGCATAATTAGAAGGATATTGGTCATAATCATTTACTGACTTTCCAATTTTTTAATGAGTATTGGCGTTTCCAAATATACATATATTTTTATCTAAACCGACTACAACTTAGTCTTCATTTACTCTATTGGCCACGCAAATACCATTCTATCACTGCGACTTGCAGCGTTTGAGCAGATAAACAAACTTGGTATACTGCAGCCATGCATACAAGACTCTTGTTCGAGCAGCATATACGGCAACATTCGTAAATGCTTTCTCGTTTCAAATAACAGATTTTATTCCTCAGATAGCATATTGGGATAAATATGTCCAATTCTCTTAAAACGTCTAACAAGTAAAGCAGAACGGTAACGTAGGAAGCTGTTTATACTCTCCTGTGTATCCTCATGTCTGCAGTTGCCAATGTGATTGTACGCTCAAGCGCTGCGCATGTTCCCATATGATACAACATTCGGAAATTGCAGACACAAATAAAGTCTCATCGTCCATATTCATTTTCAAAAGGCATCCAGTGTGTCTACTGTCAACGTTTGTCAATAATTGCCTGAATATCTGGCAGCAGTTTCCAGACGTCCATCTGCTAGTAGCAGGCTGTATGTTATCATGCCGTAGGTTTGAGTGACATTTGTGCAAAGCCTATATATGCGTAGTCTAGCAGGTAGTTTGTTGGCTTATTAGACGCAAGGCCACGGTTCAAACCCTGGGTCAGACACCAAAACAAAAATATGAAAAAATATTTCTACGGCGACTTCCTCTCGGCTGATTTCTGGCAAAAATTCTGAGAATAAATAAAATTGACATGAAAAAGTTTCTCAAAAATCTGTCTTTTGGAATCGACTTTTAAACTATAGGTCCTGCCACTCATGTATAAAATTAACATACACAACATAAGTGGTGTGAGAAGCCAGGTCGTAAGTCTGACTGAAGGGTTGTAATGACCAATTATGTATGTATGCATGTATGTATTACAGACATTTTTTTGTGGGTGTAATAGTCGATACCATTAAATAATTTTCACTTATTTTTCGCACATTTCAATTCCATCCCTAAAAACGCTCAAGTTTTTGTACAGAATATTCATGGAACATATAATTTTACAAATGTTTCCCTTCTATACACAAAAATCATAAAGAAAACAAGTAGTACAGAGCCTGCATCTCTCTTTCTCTCTCTCTGCAATTGTACAATTCCATTTAATTTATTTGTATTCGTATGTTTATTTTTTTTAAATTTAATTTTAATTTCTTGCAACATAATTTATCAGCCTAACAAGGTAGTGATAGTACTGGTACTGCTGCTGATGGTAGTTGTTGCAGTTGTTGTTGTTATTATTGTGTTGGTTTGCGATAACAAGTTTTATGCTGATTATTTAACGTTAACGATGTTATTTTGCCTTTAATTTACTATTTAAAGGTTAAAAGTGACAGGACTTTGCATAGACATTTTGCAAATTGGGCGAATACCTAACTCGAATTCATATGAATAAAATGAAATTGTGTTCAGTCACAGCCTCTAAACATACCCCTAAATTGACTCAAGTGCCGTTACCCAGCGGCCATCATACCTTCCTTTATTTAAGTGTGTTGGTGTGTGTATGTGAGAGAGATTTTAATTGTTGTGATACCAAATTGTTAATTTTACTTGGATTTGCATTATTTGCATATGTTGCATGCATGCATACATGCATTGTGCATGTTGTTGTGCATTGTTGTTGTATATATTTTATTGTCTATTTTATTGTAGTATGCTTGATATTGTTGTTGCATTTGTATTGTATTGTTTTAGTTTGTCAATTTTCGGTTACATTATTATTAACGAATATTAAGATTAATGTTGTGGCGAAATCCATTTGTGTTGATCAAATTAATTTTGAAAATCATACAAATAAATTTTATTTGTGCAAAATGCTTGCAGTAAATTTACTTGATAATGATTTTAAAGTTCTAGGGTGGATTTTGGTATTAAATTTTGAAAATTTTTAAAGAAAATAAAAATTTTTCTTTAATTTTAAACAGAATTTGTTATTCAAAGTTTGAATTTAAGTCCGGAATCAAAGCTGAACACTGCTGAATTCTAACTAAATTCACTTCCCTTGGAAATGCTAAGTAGTAAGTATGCAGGAAGCTGATGAAATCTCATATCCGTTTACTCAATTGGGGGCCTCAATATAAACTGCTGGTTAGTACATAATATCCAGTCATATTGAGAGGTTATTTAGAGCTCTCTATCTGTAATACCTGGAAAATATTGTTACAAAAATTAAAAATCTAGATACTGGTGTTTTGCTTTCACATCGCTTAACATTAAAATTATAAACAAAAGCTATAAAAACAAAACAATGCAGTAAACAAACCTGTTTACAAATTATCGTACTGCTTAATAAAACAACAAACACCAGCATAAAAAAATGGTAAACAAGTAAACAAAAATGCACAAATAACACTACAAGAGTATATGTAAACAAAATACACAAACAACACTGCAATAATAAAAGTAAACAACAATGTTAGAGATTTCGAGAAGGCGAAGTCATGAACATTCGCCTTCAAGAACATTCCTCAGACTGTTTACTCTACCTTATAAAAGCTGGCGACAGAGTTAGTGAAGTTCAGTCAGTCTTGTGTGAAGACGCCGTGCGTTTGAAGAGAGAAATCGTGCTTTGAAAATCTCCGTTACAAAGATATGTTGCATAATTGTCTAGTAATTGTTATTGTTTATGCAAAGGGTATAAACAGAGGAATAACAAAGAAAAGCAATTGCTGTTGTATACATCAAGTTGTGAACAGTGGCACACAGAATTGTGCGAATAATAAAGAATTTTAATTAAAATTAAACACAAATTTATTTTTATTTTATTTGCAATCTACGAACTCAAATTTTAAACGTTTTTAAAAGGTAATAAAGGTAACAATATATACGATTAAAATGTTGAGAGAATCATACTTTTTGTTACAAAATGAAGCAAATCTATTAAGAAGGAACTATTTGTAGTGTTTACAAGTCGCCGTAGTTTAGTAGTAGTGTATTGGCTTATTAAATGTGAGCTTACAATTCAAACCCCAGGTCAGATATCACCAATTAAACGAAATATGAAAAAATATTTCTTCAGCGTCTACCTCTCAGCAGTCTTCTGTCAAAAACTCTGCGAGTAAATAAAAATTGCCATGTAAGGTTTCTCAAAAATCTGTCGTTCAGAGTCGAGATTTAACTGTAGATTCTGCTACTCGTGTATAAAAATAAACACACACAACATAAATGGTGTGAGAATCTATGTAGGTCTTAATTCTGATTAAATGCTTGTAATGACCAATTATGTATGTATCTATGTTTATAGTGTTTGTAGATAAAATTTTCTAAGCCTGCAAAATTACATAAAATTTCAAGCTTAAAATTCCTTAATAAAATCTCTAAAGACTCTTTAAGCTGAATTTCTTTAAAACTAAACTGAATAATTGGATATATTTTTAAACAAAATGTTAGCGAGTTTCCTTACACTAACCTTTTGCCTTTCTTTTGTACAAATTCTTTTGACCTGTCAAGCATCACCAACTTTTAATACAACACCATGGTACCATGGCCTGTGTTATAAATTTCCCATTAAACTTGAACACAAAAACCAGACAATAAAACCATATTTCTTGATGTTTTTTTATTTTTTTTTTTTCATAAAGTTTCCACAGAACTGGAGGAGTAAAGAAAACCAAAGAACGAATAGCAGCAATACAGAAGGATGATGAACTACAATAAAGAAACAGAAACAGAATGGAGAAACAATGAAACCATAACTCAAGTGACACTTTTCAAAACGATTGCATTCCATCATTCATGTGATATTTTCTCTTCAAGTTGGTTGGTTGGGTCGTTTGGTAAGACTGGCTATTTTGCATATTGTTTGGAACGGCAGCTCTGTTTCTTAAATGAACGAAATTTCATTTTTGAAGGGTTTTTTGGCTTTTCGTTTAAGACATTTTCTATGGGGTTTTTTGTTATTATTTTTGGAGGTTATTGTTGCCTTTATAGTGAGAGATCAAGTGTTTTGGTTGTTTGTTCCTACGTTCGTTATCTTTTTGGCGGATTTTGTATGCATCATTGATGATTTGGTATTCAAAATACATACATTGTATGGCCAAAAAAAAATAAAATTTTTACTTACCAATTCCTGATTTCTATACAATGACCTTTCAATGCAAAGTAGCTGAATGAAAAAAGTCTTTGAATTCTTGTGTCTCTTTTGTCTTTACCAAACGGCTGATGAATATGATGGAGTCATGATATGAAAGAAAAGGGCTTTAAATAAGATAAAAATCCTCTACATCTTGATGCTTGTTAAGGTACCACATAAGTTACAGAGTATATTTATTTTGAATTTTATAAGAATTGTCAACCTGTCTAAAGAGCAATGAACTTTTGTAGTTTTTTCATTTGACTTGTATCAAAAAGTGATTTATAGTTGCCTTAAATATGAGATGCATTACAATATTTCAAGCCCTACCCTTTTCTTTTCTGTCTTTTTTTTTTTTTTGTAATAGAGACCTGCATTTAAATTAGTTGTAAAGGCATACCCAATACAAAAATGCTTAGGCCCGATAACTTCAAATCTCTGATGTTGTGTGCGAGTGTGTTTCCTTAACAAAAATCTTATCGATTACAATTCGTGTCATTTTTTCTGTCTCTATAAGCAGGTAAAATGATTTATTATCCAAATTTGTTTGTATTTAAGCCTATCAACTGATTTGTTTCTCCATGCATTTGAAACAGAATTTCGAATTTCATTGTGCCTCTAAAGAAATCCTCACTAAACGATTTTTAATTATCTTGATAAGATAACAACTCTTGTTTTGTTTCATACAGAATTCTATAAAAAATTCAAAAAATTCGTATACTTGGTAATAAGTTATCATGGACAAATTATAATTGTTTGAAAGGAAACAGGTTGTCATTTATTTCTCTACGATTTCTTTCCCAGAAATTCCCAGAAAATTGTTTTTCTTTTTTGAGTTTTCCTGAGAGATAGAAATCTTGACAAAAAAATAAGCCGTCACATGACAAATGTTGTCTGTTGGAATTACTAACGAAAATTCTAATTCAATACGACACCAAATATGAATCATCACACCAAAAAGCCAACATTTTTAAAATACTAGAGAAAAATATTAAAAAACAAGCAGAGAATTCATCGAAAGCTACGAGTGTGAGGGAATATTTCTCACCTTTCAAAGCCAAACCGAGCGAATTTTATCAGCTCTTTAGAGATAACACTGATGGAATGCAGCCCCTACACTGACCAACATCTTCGATTAGTTTTAGGAATTCGATTAGTACAGGGACTGCACTAACCTGTCGCGTCACAACGGGCCGCTATGTGTACTCAACTGAGCTTTCGTAAACAAAACTTCCAATTCAACCTAAACACTGATAGAAAGATGTGGTTTCATCCTCATGCAGCTGATCGCTCTGCTGTTCTGTATGTGTTCACTCTCCTTTTCTCAATCTACATAAGCCCTTAAAGTCGCCGTAGTCTAGTAGGTAGTTTGTTGGCTTATTAGACTTGAGGTCTCGGTTCAAACCCCGGGTCAGACATCAAAACAAATATATGCAGCAGCAGATTTGTGGCATAAACACTCAAGAGTAAATAAAATTGCCATGAAAAGTTTCTCAAAAAAAACTGTTGTTCGGAATTGACTGTAGGTCTCGCCACTCATGTATAAAATTAACACACACAACATTAGTGGTACGAGAAGCTCGGTCGTAATACCGATATGTATGTGTATAATCCCTTCTTAAATTTCTTACTTTTTCGGTCTTTTTCTCAGATGCACTGCATGGATCCCATGATCTTTGGATGTTCTGAACTGTACTGCCCTATCGACTTGCTTAGTTTTATATTGCTACGCTTTCCCATTGCTGTAATCGCAGCTTCTTTTGCACAACACACGGAATTGGAATGAAAAAAACTGTCCATTCATTATCTTCCCAAGAGTTTGCGCTCGAGATTGACAAAAAAGTGCAAAATCCTAGAAACTCCTCCATAAATTTCACGGTATTCGCGATGCCTGATAGTCGATATTATTTTCCCAAAAATTTCTTTAGTTTTGTGATTGTTACGAAAATGAAAAATCTATATACTGGTGTATCGCTATTACATCGCTTTACATTAAAATTATAAACAAAAGCTACAAACACAAAACAATGCAGTTTACAAATTATCGTACTGCTTAATATAACAACAAACACCAACATAAAAAATGGTAAACAAAAATACAACAACAAACACTACAAGAATAAATATAAACAACGATGTTTACATTTTTAAAGATTTCGAGAAGGCGAAGTCATGAACATTCAACATTCATCAGACCGTTTACGTTGCCATATAAAAGGCAAGGCAAAGCAGACGAGTGAGTTGTTGACGTGCAGTCAGTCTTGTTTGAAGACGTGGTGAGTATGAAGAGAGTAATCGTGATTTGATGATCTCCGTTAAAAAGATCTGTCGTATAATTGCTTACTGAGTGTTATTGTTTATGGAAAGGATGTAAACAGAGGAATAACAAAGAAGATCAATTGTTGTTGTATACAGCAAGTTGTGAACAGTGACACCCAGAACTGTGCCAACAATAAAGATTTTTAATTAAAACTAAACACAAATTAATTTTTATTTGATTTGCAATCTACGAGCTCATATTGTAAACTTTTTTAAAAGATAAAACGTAACAATATCTGTTGTTTGAACACAAGTTTTCTTAGGTAAAGCTAACCCCTGCCTAATCCAAGAGTTTATCTGTTGTAAGATCGATTCCCATCAGTTACCCCAGTCCTCTACCTTGCATAGTCCCTTCGCTCGTACTTGTACTTCTTCTAATTACTAAATGAAGCAAAATATCACAACTACTTACAACTAAGCAAACTATTTCCACTTTATTGACACATACAAAGTAAAAAACAAAAAACCTTAAACGCCCTTCATTTCACACATACCTATGTACATGCATACCAAGTTCTCTAAATCTACCGCTGTCTACAGCTTAAAAGCTAGAAGTTTAAGATAAAAGCGCGTCTAAAACCCATTTGTTAACAACTCTTTTATTATTTTCCTCTTTTATAAGATAATAATGCCTGCCTTGCCTTGCTTTGCTTGGACGCTAAGGCACATGGAATGAAATTAAAATCTAGAAAATTATAAAAACCCATCATAAAAACTATATATGGAGTACGATAGATACATAGAATGGGGGATAATATTAACACAGCATTCTGTTGAAATTATCAAAAATTTCGTGCCATTTAAATCACACGTACGAGTACACAAGCGCTAGGTCTGCCTATGATGGGGTCATCAACGAAAACAAAAACGAAGAATCTGTAAAGAGAAAAATTTTATGAAAGCCGCCTTTTACAACACACAGCAGTTGTTTTAGTTGAAAAGCAAACTTTATTACCACGTTCTTGCCATATATGTACGAATGAGGCACTTGCCCATTAGTGTGTTGCATGCTGCCTATGCTTCTTTCGCCTCCGCTTTGTTAATCCTTTTAGTTGCAGCAGATTTTTTCTTTTTCATTTTGCAGATGTGCTTGTAAGGGGAACGTTTTTTTGGGTTTTGTTGAAATACTATCATAACACGGACATCTTTTTGTGTGGCACATTAAAAATAAATTCATTTTCTTGTTGCTTGCTTGTGTCTTTGATTTTGATTTTTTGATCTGAAAAGTATAATTACGAGATATTAGTCATGAGCCTACATTTTGCAATACCACTACGATGTAATATTATTATTAAATAATAAATTTTATTACTTAGTTTTTTTTATTATTATATTAGGAAGTATTAGAAACAAAGCAAAAAATTCCAAATGAAATAATCGCCATAGTCTAGTAGACTTATTAGACGTGAAGCCTCAGTTCAAACCCCAGGTCAGACATCTCTAACAAAACGAAAATATGAAAAAATATTTCTTAGGCGACTTCCTCTCAGCAGATGTCTGGCAAAAACTCTGAGGAGTAAATAAAATTGCTTTGAAAAGTTTCTCAAAAATTTGTCGCTCAAACTCGACTTTAAACTGCAGGTCTCGCCACTCATGTATGAAATTAACACACACACAATATGGGTGGTGTGAGAAGCTAGATCGTAAAACTGACTGAAGGGATGTAATGACCAATTATGTAAAATTTGCTGACAAAAAGTTGCCGAAGAAATATTTTCTCATATTTCATTTTGTTGGAGATGTCTGACGGATTAACACAAAAACTTAAGATTGTGTCTGTTATACTGTACACTTGTCCTTGATTACATAGTAGGTTTCTAAACCTGACTCAGGAGCTCTATTTGGCAACTACCCATCTAATCTTATGACAACATTCTAAGACCATCTTCTGCTTAACAGACTTCTGATTGAAAATTCAATAATTTTGATAACCTACTGCTAGAAAAATTCAGATCTTTCGAATTGATTTTTTTTTTCAATTGTGGGCCTATTTCTTTGGATATTTGAGTCAATGATTTTTAGCGGATTAAGTGTTATAACAGGGAATTTAATCATTTTTTTTTTTGGTAATTGTTTAAACATGATAAAGCAGTTTAGCCTTATCAATAACAGCTTGGCATTAAAGGTGAAACTCAATAATTAAATTTTTTCTTTGGATAACATACACTCTCCGTATGTGTGTTATAATATTGATGGTACTTTCACACCATAAACTGTAGCCATCACAGCCATGATTTTATTGAGTACTTGTATACGTATCGGTTACTTTGTTAAATGAAACAAAAGAAATGAAAAACCCCAAAAAAAAGATAAATGAGGCAATCATGCCACATACTTAAATCATCATGCAGCAGCAAACACTACTTGCAACACTTGATGTTGACTGGCTGTTGTAATGACCGCTGGGTATCTATTACAAGCTACAGAGTGTGTGTGGAACTTCTTTGTGATGTGGTGGCTAGTATTACAATGAAATTTCGTTTTCGAAAGAAAACCGGGAATGAGAAAACAGATACGATTTAATGGAATAACAATAAAAGGGTTCATCGTCATAAGCATCACATAATTTTTTTCTCATCTTATGTTTTAACACATCATTACCTAGATAATGTTAAAAAAATTCTTTTTAAATTGAAAAAATCACTTTAAAGTATAAAGAAAAAACATGAGTTAGAAAGAGGAAGGGAAAGAAAGAGAGAGACAGGAAGAGTGAGCGAGGGAGATTAATGTTAAAAGGCCTGCAGTTAAAAAGCGCGGTATTGGAAACTTCAAAAAGGTTTCATTTTACATTTGTTGGGTCTTTTAGACCATAGAAACAGTCTTTAATTAATTGTTCCAAAAAAAGAAAGAAAAGAGAAAAAAGAGAACCAAGTATTTTCAGCTACCGATGGTTGTAGCTAAGCATGGAAAATGATAAACAATTTTCAATTCTCTTCCCCAAAAGCAAAGACATCAATTATTTATTTCAAATAATAATAAAAGAAACAAAACATCATTAGTAATTTAAAACCTTTAAAAGAAAATTAATAGAAAATGTAAAATGAAAGAAAAACGTTAAAAAATAAATCGAAATTCTTAAATTTCTTACAAAAATTTTAGAAATTTTTTTCTGCAAAAATTCTATTAAAGCTTCAACATTAAATAGCTAAACATGTATTCTCGTAATCATTTTCTCTTTCATTCTGCTTGTATTTGTGTACATTTGTGTGAAAACTGGCAAATGTTTTTGAAATGTTTTTGCCACATTTCGTTTTTCTTTTTGCCTTCAGGCCATAAAGCATTTTAAACATGAGATTTTTTTCGTTTGTGTTTTTGTTCTATTTGCCACTTTTTTCTTTTTCTGTTTGTCATTCAAAAAATATCGATTAAATAACAGAAATTATTATTTTCGTTTTCAGACTCAATATGCAATTGACATTGATTTTTGAAAAGGAATACGAACAACACAATGGCAGTATTGAACTGAACAGTACAGAACAGCACAGAAAAACATGCCATTCCTTTATTGAATATGATTGGGTTTGTTTTTAAATAAAATTGAAATTTATTCAATAGACATGAATTTTATTTTTTTATTTTTTGTTACTGGTTGTTGTTGTTATTTTGTTCAATTATTTCTATATAAAGTTATTGAATTTTCCTTTTTTTGTATCCCAATTGATTTGTTAAATTAAAGGAAATTTGAAATGAAATTGTAAAATAATATTTAAAGGGCAAGGATTTTTCTTTAAAAAAAATAAATTTGTGGACAGGCTTTACTTTGCCACCGGCTTATAACTTAACAATTTACTGCTGCCTTCAACAGTTCAGATGGGAAATCGTAGAAAGTTATGAGAAGTTTATTTTCTATCTGATTTGCTAACCTAGACTCGATACCATACAAAGCTTTAGATAAGAAGTTAAACTGAACTGAGTGGCTTGAACCATAGCTCATCGGCTTAAACACTCGCATTGGCCACCACTTAAAAATTCATTAGAAATCTATACATTCTTCCAATAATTCTACTCCCTTACTATTCTATAACATGGCATTTTACTCTATTTCTGTACTATTGCATTTACTATTGCGGTCCAGACACATATATACATAATTGGTCATTACAAACCTTCGGTCAGGATTACGACCTGGCTTCTTCTTCGGTCGAGCTTTATAAAAATTAATCATCATAATAGATCCGCCATTTTGAATTTTTTAAATCTGAATGAAGATCTGTAATCACCGACCCCAAAAACCCCTGAGTAGCAATTTTCAAGTAAATCTGATTAATTTTTAAGGACCTCCGTAATGTGTTTCTTTTTCTCTTGCAGCTCTTGACATAAACCTACCCCCTACTCTAAGAGTGCATACAATCAATTTGGGATCATTTTAAAGAGCAAAGATCAATTGTCAATTTCTGACAAAAGCGATGGTTCTAGCACGTCAGTATTTAGCTCTACAATTTTTAAAAAATGGCCAAAAACGCTATTTTTAGGGGGTTTCAACCCTCTTTTTCTCTCTTTTGAGCCCAGATTCGTGTTCAGCGCGCAAAATGTCTTCGGAAACACCTGGAGTCATCTTATTTGCACAAAAAAGTCCAAATTTGCAGAGCTGTGTCATTAGGGTTTTACCCAAAATTTTTCTGAGAGGCAGTCGCGGAAGAAATATTTTTCCAATTTTCGTTTTGTTGGAAAGGTCTGACCTGGGGTTTGAATCGAGCCTCTTGCCTAATAAGCCTGCACACTATCTACTAAAATACGGCGGCTTCATCGATTTCACTATGTTTTATTTTAAAGTCTTCATTATAATAAGCAGACTGATATCTCTCCAATTGTTGCAACCGGTAGTTTAACATTGATAACTTTTTTCTAATGTGGAGGTAGTCTTTCTGCCTCCCGATGCCAGATTTTAGATTTTCTGCTGGATTTCAGCTTCAGCTGCTGGCTCATTAATTCTTAATTTCTTGTTGACTTCGCTAATCTCTCTTATACTGGGAGGATGGAATGAAATGCGTAAGATATTTACTGCCGGGCTGTTGTATGCCATGTGGCACCATGATAACCTCGATGAAGACACATTTTTTTACTTTGGGGAACCAAGAGGGACATCTTTATTATCTTTAAGTGCAATGGAAGCAATAGCTTCTTCCTTATAAATACCTTTAATTATTCGAAGAAATGGCAGACGTAATAAGTTCCCCATAAATGTCATCTTGTCACATAAAAATCGACTTAAATTTTGTGTCAATTGCAATTTTCATAATTTCATTTTCAAGTCATTTTACCGGGCTGAAGACAACCGGGAACATTAAACTTTTAAACCACAATTGCAAAACCACTTTGTTTACAGTTTATGAGTGAATTTAATTTTTTTTTTTAATTTTTTTTCACATCACAACTGAAAAGGAGAAGAAACCACCGCTTATGGCGGTGCAATTGGAGCAAAACTAGAGTAGCCTTTAAAACTAAATGGATAAACACAGTCTTAATAAATAATAACACTAACAAACACTACGAGTATTATCATCATCATAATCGTTATAATGTTTTTGTGTGAGTATAGAGTGGTAATAAACAGAAAAACAATTTCTAACCACAATTGAAACCAAAAACTTCTTTGGAACGCATATGAGAACAACAGCAACAACAAGAAAAAAATGTGAAAAAATAATGGAAAAATAATAAGAAGTGATACTTCAAAAATACCACAACAAAATACTTATGACATGATGATGATGATGAGGACAACAACGACAACGACAACGGCAATGAGGCTGATACTGATGACTGTGACGTCGCCACAGCCAAAGTCAAAGCAAGCCATAGCTGCACCAATTGCTAATAATGACTCTGGTTGGTTAATATTCTCGTACACTCGTTGAATTCTATTCTACTCTTCGATTCCTGATTTTCTATGTGTAACAAAATGTGTAATATGACGGCAAAATCGCTTTTTATTAAATGAAAAATTCCTTCAAACAAGTCTAAAAACAATGACTCTGATACACGTTTCCATAGATCTTCATCTCCCTCTCTATCTCTCTTTCTCTCAATTGCAATACAATATTCTGCTGTATTAGACCAGGAAAACAATTTTATGATGGAAACACTTCAAAATGAAACAATGAGTGGCTGGCTGGATGGCTGCTGGGCTGGCGTTAAGCGTATAAAATAATCCATCAATTGTTGTTTAGAGAACGCTGATACTGCTTTACTCTGATGCTATTCTACTGATGACGAGGACACTAACCAAGATGATGAGGCTTGATGAGTCTGATGACAATCAAAACGACAATGATGCAAGAGAGGATACAAGGAGAAATACTCTGGTGTTGTTAAGAAATTGCAACAGAATGTAACTGCTATAAAATTGGTGAAGAACTTTTGTAATTTGGTGACTAGTATTGCCAACTACTTGTAAAGAAAAACGCTTAAAATGAAAGAAAATAAAGCTTAAATATTGTTAAGTTTTTACCTTTGAAAAATGTTTAAAATATAAGCTCGTAGATTGCAACTAAAATAAAAATAAATTTGTATTTAGTTTTAATTAAAATTCTTTTTTATTCACATAATTCTGTGTGCCACTGTTCAAACCTTTATGAAAACAACAACAATTGCTTTGTCTGTTATTCCTCTGTTTATACCCTTTGCATAAAAAATAACAATTACTTGACAATTGTTCGACAGGTCTTTGTAACGGAGTTCTTCAAACCACGATAACTCTCTCTTCAAACACACCGCGTCTTCACACAAGACTGACTGAACTTCACTAACTCACTCACCTGCTTTGCCTTGCCTTTTATATGGCAAAGTAAACAGTCTGATGATGTTCTTGAAGGCGAATGTTCATGGCTTCGCCTGCTCGAAATCTCCATAAATGTAAACATCGGTGTTTACATTTATTATTGCAGTGTTTGTTGTTGTATTTTTGTTTACTTGTTTACCATTTATTTTATGCTGCTGTTTGTTGTTTTATTAAGCAGTACGATAATTTGTAAACAAGTTTGTTTACTGCATTGTTTTGTTTTTGTAGCTTTTGTGTATAATTTTAATGTCAAGCGATGTAAAAGCAAAACACCAGTATCTAGATTTTTCATTTTCGTAACAATATAAATCAAGTGATCAACTCTAATTGTAACTGATGGGAGATCATACATTTAAACGCATTGCAAGCGTGACCTTCGATAGATTTGTTATGTCATCTGAATTGAATTAAAAGTTGTATTAGAAGTCTCCGTACTTTAGTAGGCAGTGTGTTGGCTTATTAGACGCGCCATGGTTCAAACCCCAGCTCAGGCAAATCGGAATATGAAATCGATCGAATCGGAATCAGCAGATCCTGTATATTCCTCTGAGAGTAAATAAAATTTGCCATGAAAAGTTTCTCAAAAAAATTTGTCATTTGGAATCGACTTTAAACTGTAGGTCCCAACATGTATGGATAAAGCGAACACGCACAACATAAGTGGTTTGAGAAGCTAGGTTGTAATCCTGTCTAAAGGGTTGTAATGACCAATTATGTATGTATTGGAAGCATTTAAGGTCCTGAAACAATTTCAAAAAGTGTTTTATGTTCTTTTGAAAGTGCTTTCGAATTAATATTGAATGGAAGCAAATTTTTAATTCAAAAAACGCCAAAAACTATTTGTATAATCGGCTAAATTCGCTTTCCTTTTCAACAGCCTGCTTAAGTATGTCTGGTTAATTCTGTTGCAGAAGAAGAGCAAAAAAAAAAAACAAAAAACAGAGGCTACTGATGCCATAGTTTAGATAATAATTGGAATGTTGAAATGTGCTCATCATTTTGATCATACGAACGATACAATTTTTTTTATTCCTTTTTGCTCCAAAAGATGCAACCAACGTTTGTAATCTTATTTCATTGTGCAAGGCAATATGCGTTAAGGCCATTGTGATTACAACTGAAACATACAATGTTATTGGAAAGTATCAGCATCAACATCAGGTAAGAAGGCAGAAGACAGAAGAAGATGAAATGAAAGTATGGTGGTTATGGTAGGTAGTATGCTGTAGTATATTAACTTACAAACTGGAAGTGCTAAAGTTTAGTAAAGTTATAAAGCCACTGTTATTTAAGTGAATGATTGCTTTTGTTTTTCCAAGTCAATCGGTACGACTGTCTGTCTGGCTATATGTTTGTCAGACTGTTTGTAGCTTTAAACGGGCATGTATAGCTATCAGTCTGCCGGTTAGACAGTCATGCTGTTGCTTTGAGTCTAACTTAAGAATTATTTTTAGCGAAACAAAAACCGCAGAAAAAAACATACAATTGCCCGCTTAAACTATGGCTGGCGTAATTTCATCATTATCTACAACACCACACCGTCATAGTCATGATTTCTGACTTTGCTTTTTAAACTATATTGCTTGCCAGCCAGTATTTTAAATGTGGATGATATTTTGTGGTTTGCCATCCCATACCAAGCCAAATTCACATACAAAACAATTGTTGCTACACATTATAAGGCAACAGAGAATCAAGGTGAACTAAATGATTCTCACGTACATGGACGTGACATTGATTTGATGGAGCGTTAATTATTTTTGTATTCCAAGCCAACCAACCAACCAACTTTGTTACTTTGAAGTTCAAAAATCAGTATCACTGGATACAGTTTGATATTTGATGCGAAAGGAAAAATATTTGAAATTAAAGAAAAAGATACTGCAACTGGAGATAGAGAAAACTCACAAAATTAAGCAGACAAATGCTTTAAATCCTTAGAAAAAAAAATCTTTAATTTCTCATAAATTTTGCTAAACATTCAGGCATTGAACCCCAGCCTATGTATTGGAATATCCTTTATATCCTTATATGCAATATAAATATTCAGATCCTTCTAACATATATCAACATTAGCTTTATAAAACATAAAAACAACACTAAACAACAATAGCCATAGCGAGAGAAACACACAGCAAGCATGGATTAATTGGAAATATTGTAGCCTCACAACCAGCATAGTAGACTAGCGTCTCGTCTATTATTTAGGGAGTGTATGTGATGCACAGAGAGCCATTAAAATTTGTCACCCGCGGCTAAGCTAAATGTCAATTGGGTTTTAAGCAACATTAATTGAAGTAAATACGCACAAGGACACACAAAGGATAAAACATTCAAGAATGCACAACCCAAGCTTAACAGCCAGACTGTAAATGCATACGTATATTTTAATGCTCTGACAACAATTTGACACGTTCGACACAACTAATGATGGGAATCAATGGTCAATTCATAAAATATTCTTCCAAGCGGATAGGGGAATCATACCCTGCCATCTAAAATCCAATGATTTTTTTCTACATTTCCTTTGTTAAATATCAAAAAGGAAATATTTTTGGTTGTAATGTATGGCAATTGTTGTTTTGTTATATTGTTGTTGTTCATGTTAATGGTTACCGAGGGAGGAAATTGGTGGTTGCCAGTCTAATGCATATGGTGGTGATGGTGGTGGTAGTGTTGCATTTTCACTTGAAAGCGAATCAAAAAAATTAAAATTATTTCAATTTAATTCCCATTGACTGTAATAAAAACAAATAAAAAATATTCTTAAAAATTTTCTAAATTTAAGACAAAATTGGCCTCTTGTTGTTAAAGCAACAACATTTAAAGGAAGTGCATGAAAAAATTTCTTCATTTATGCTAGAAGGGCGTTGGATCTAAAGGCTAGAATAAAGATGTGAAACGAATTATAATCGATAAAGTGGCATGATTCTGATACTGGCCTTGCAAAGATCCTGAAGGAACTTGTAGCTGTAGGGAGTAGTGACACCGCGGTACGGCTTCAGCCCTTGCGCTGACCAACTTCTTCCTTTTCCCTCATTGTGGTGGAACTTGGTCAGTACAGGGACTGCGTTCACCCGTGGCATCACAACGGGCCGCTATGCGTGCTCAAGTGAACTTTGTGACATCAGAGCTACCACTCCGACCTAACCTAACCTAACGGCTTTACGAGGTGATTCAAGACATCAATCCCTGACAACAAGGTCTGGATAAGTGCTGTGAACCATCTAGTAAAGGACTCCGCGCAATTCTAGACCTACGGTTGGAAATTGAACGGAGCTGAACGGAATCAGTTGGTATAGCATAGTCTATAAGACTGCCAGACCACTGCAGCGTGATGGCAATACAGGCTGCGGCGAGAATTATTGGAGACGGAAACATCTCCAGGCGGAACATCACCATACTTTCTGATAGCCAGACGGCTATCAGGGCTCTAATTTCCAGCATTATGAACTCCAAGACGGTGTACTTCTGTCGCAGATATCTCAACGAGATAGTGAAGCGATATGATGTCCATATCATATATGTAGGTACCGGCGCACAGTGGTATTCCGGGTAACTGCAGAGCTGATGAACTGGCCAGGCGGGACACGACCATCGAACTCTCCGATGGATTCTTGACTCTGGGCATCCATATGGCTCCCTGTAGGCTCATAATTGAGAATTCGATCGTCGACCCTCAACGACAGATGAGCGGCTTCTGACTCGGGTAGAACAGCGCGTAAAATCTGACTAAGGCTGGATGAAGGGCGCACAAAGGGTCTGCTTAAACTCCAAAGGAGCGCGCTCAGTGTGGTTGTCGGGGTCATTACGGGGCATTGCATTATGGGTACGTATGCGAGGCGCATTGGTCTTGGACACCTTGCTAATGATTTCTGCAGAAGCTGCGAGGATGAAGAAAATGAGGAGACTGTCCTTCACTTGCTGGGTACATGCCCCTTTGTCAGAGGAGAAAGAAGTACTTAGATGCTTACTATACGGATGATCTAGAGGAATGTCAATCCTTGCCAGTGACATTGGCAATTTAAATCGCTTCATCGGGAGCTACGAGTGGTTTCGAGACTAGGGGATAGCGAAGAAACTGTGGTCGCAGTTAGCCCTGTGCGGCCTAAGTGACTCCATCCAATTCTATTGGATGGGCAGCCACCTCTACCCACCTACCTACCTATAATCGATAAAGGAAACATCCGATTAATCCTGGAGCCCCGTAAACTTTAATGTTGCAACCATATAGGCAGCCGAATCGACACTAGTCAGAGGTTCTCCATTGAACATCAATTTCTAGAGTTATAACCCTGAAAACTATTGTTTGTGGCAACTTTCTTTCAAATCAAATTCCAAAATTTTAAATTTTCACAATAATTTCTGAAACATTTCTTTCGTGCACACACTTTACTTTCCTTTCTATGACTGCAACTGAAACAGCAACACTCACTACATTGTGTGTTTGTTACAAATGCTTGTATGTATGTGTGCATTGTAGTTTTTGGTAATTGCTTTTGAAGTTTCACACTTACTTTCGTTAATTGGTTTTACGAAGAGAACAAATGAGAGAAAGAGAGCGAAAGAATAAACACCAAATGGTCAGTAATGAATAGAATGAAAAAAGTTTCTTCATGTGTATGTGTTTACACCACTCATTCAAAAATATATGCCAAAACACGTTTTCTAATTAAAATGAGTGTGTATGTGTGTGAATAAGTGCGTACATATGCGTTAAGCATCCATGGCCTATTGTCCTTTTTTTTCTTTTTTTAATTCATTGTAAACATGTTCCCAGAGAAATTATCTCTTTCCCGTTAAAATCAAAAGCGTTCTTTTGTTGCATTTTTCTTGATTTATTTTAATTGCATTTAAGTTGGGAGCGTGTGGCTTGTGTCATTGCGGCTGCAGCGGGATCAAATAAAATTTGTCACAGTACCATCAGATTGCTGTGATTAGATTTGAATGTTTTGAATGACAAATTAATGGATTTTTTTTGCTTGTCAGCATAAATACAGAGAATGTTGACATACATGTTCAGATTAAAGATTTAAGATGAGTTTGGAAAAAAAGGATCTCTTCCATATTTGATACAATTAAATATGGTCGGATCATTCTTTTTTCGAAATTGAGGTGAGAGATGACGGATGAATTGGCAAATAATGAAATCTTGTGGGGGAAATTCTTATAATTTGTTGAGGAAATTAAAATTTGTATGTATGACTGCTAAAGCGAGTTATAATTGACGAACCAGAGTGTACCAGATAATTCTGTTTTAATTGACGACAACGGAACTCTCCTTAGCCATGAGGCTAAAATATCTGGTGGTCATTGTAAATCTGAAACTTTCCTGGAGGGAGAAAGTAATGAAGAGTTAAAGAACTCAATCAAAGCGTTCACTGAAGTCGCCGTAGTCTAGTAGGTAGTGTGTTGGCTTATTAGACATTAGGCCCCTGTTCAAATCCCAGTTCAGATAGTCTCCAACAAAGCGAAATTTGGCAAAAACACTGAGAGTAAATAAAAAAATTGACATGAAAAGTTTCTTAACCTCTTCAGGGACGATTTTTTTATGGTGACAAAAAAATTATTAAATTTTGTTTTCTTTTTAAATTAATTAACTCTATTTTAATAGGAATTCAAAAAGCAAAAAAAAATTAAAATTCACAAAAAGGGAGAACGTCCACATTTGTGGCCACTGAGCGTTAATGGTAATATATGTGTGAAATGCTTTCATACATTCCGGGCATATCAGGCATATATATTCTTAACATTCACAAATGTAGAGAGTTAGTCTTATACAATTTTTGTCGTGACATCTGGTTGGATTTTTCAGTTCCTTGTATTTAGGATAATGACTTATACCGTCCAGTCTGATTCCAGGGTTAACTTTAGTGCAGCTGTTAGATTTTTTAGGTAGTGATGGTAAAACTTATTATATTAAATAAATCTGATATTACTTTTTTCAAATATTAACGATTTCTTTATATAACCAATAAAACAGATTGCCAAAGAATTATTTCACATTTTTTTTAAGTATCCAACTATGCATCGGAAACAATATCATCAGTGCAGACAAGCGGTAAAATGTTTACTTCTCTTGTTAGAGGATTTGGTAGTCAATAAGTTATTATCAAGTTTTTGTTGTTTTTATTATTATTACAATTATAATTATAAAAAAATAAACGTCCACATATGTGGCCAAGGGCGTGAAGAGCTTAAAAAATCTGTCTTTCGGAGTCGACTTTAAACTGTAGGTCCTGGCACTCATGTATAAAATTAACACACACAACATAAGTGGTGTAAGGAACTAGGTCCATAATCCTGACTGAAGGGTTGTAATGACCAATTATGTATAAAGCAAGTACATTCTGAGTGCAAGTAACTGATCAAAAAAAATCTAATTTTCTCTTTGATTTTTGGAAATATCACGACTATAGTATTTGGAATTGCTTGATATACTAATATGCCAACGCATCAGTGTAAGGCAATCCTTTGTAATCATTTCATAATCAAACCTACAAAATTGTTTACGTATTCTTTATTAGTCATTCACTCTTAATTGGGTTACCAAAATATTATTGCATTCAATAATTAATTGAGAGTTTTTGGTGTATGTAGCAGGCAACCCTTTACAAACATTGGCAATTTTTTGATTTAAACGTGACTGACACAATTTAATGAAAATGACAAAAGCAGCAAGAGAAACAGCGTAGCACCACAATTCTTGCTGCAGCGACTCTGATGTGTTCTTCTATTTTTACAAAATCATCTGTCAAAGTGTGGAAGCAGTTACATGAGCATGAGCATACACACGTTGATTGTATTGATTTATAATTCCAATTAACAAATAAAATTATAATTTGTTTTTCATATTTTTGTTGTCATTGCCTGGCTGGTATTTTGCAGTATAGTGCTGTCATTGCAGCAGTTGCTGTATGTTATTTGATTGTCCGTCTGTCTCTTTATTTGTTTGTTTCATTTGTTTGTCAGTTTGTAGAACACCAATTAAATTTTCTTATTAAATCATTACATTATGTGTACCTTGTTTTTACCCACGCTCTTTTCAACTCCTTCTCTCTCTCTCTATAACTCTCTCAGTCTGTTTTTCTGTTGAATGCAAACATATAAAGAGAAATAAAATAAACAAACAAATACAATTGCATTATAAAATTTTTAATTAGTTTTTGCCAATAACAAACAATAAACAAACGCATTCACTCACTCACTCGCTCACTCACCTATACTGTTGCAATTATATTGTGTACCTTGTGCATATCATGCTTGATACTGTTGCCAATACCATTCCATTTACATTGACAACACAACACACAGAAGAGCACAGCATGTAAAACGAATACAGTCAAAGCTTTTTAAAATTTTCTTTCATTTTAAAAAAAAAAAATTATTAATTCCATACAGCTGCCACTGTTCTTGGCCTTAAGCCACTCGATGGATGCCACTTTGCTTTGGATGTGTGTGCGTGTAAACATTGTAGAGCTAAAGGTACTCATAACCGTGGGTAGAGTTGGCATCAGTCATATAAAAACAGCCTGTTAGAGAGGCAGTCATTTATTCATTCATTCTTTCATTCATTCATTGATGCTTGCGCATGCAACATTCAATCTTCTTCTTCGTTATGTTTTGCTACTGCTACTGCTACTACTGCCTTCAATTCAAGCACCGTTACTTTAAAGCTGCCATGTTTTTCTCATAGTTGTTGTTGTTGTTATTGTATTATATATCGTATATGAAATGAAACATTGACATAATTGAGTGTCAACATTCATATACGAAATGTCATATTAAAAAAGGTACGTACGTTCTCACCGTACACGCTCAAAATGAAATGAAAGCTTTCCGTTCACATGTTTGTTAAGTGTGTGTACGTATATATATATACATACATATGTGTGTATGCGTGTTTATTTGTTTATAAAATGACAAGTATAAAGGATCCCATATACTCATATTAAATCAACTGATTCGTTGGTAGTCAACGTGACAGTTAAGCATTGAATTGACACACCTTCACACAACTCATGTCTGTCAGAGAGTTTTTCCTCCTTCAAATGCTGGGAAAGTGTGTACGTGTATTGTTTTCGATACTTCAAAATAGATTTGTGATTTGAAAGAATTGAAAGTTTAATTTCAGAGAATTAAATGAAATCTTTTTTATGGGAGCAAGCTTTGAAAGCTTTCTGGTGTTTTCAAAAGTATATTAAGATGTGAATTGGTTTACTATTTTGATAATGGAATGGGTTGAGCTGGCCTTAGTTATGGAAACAACAAGAGGTCCCATAAAATCATGACTGAGACACAATTGTGGTGTTAGCCTTAGTCAGCCAACAACGATTTTTCATGTCGAATTGCCTCCTTCTTATCCTCCTCACCAGAGGAGGTCCTTTCCAAACCCTTTACTACAAGAAAACGTTGCAGCACGCGAGTCATTGTCGAGAACGATAGAGAGATGAGAAGGGATGAGAGACGCCTTTTCAGAAGCAAGAAGAGGGAGCAGGAAAGGCGAGAGCGTAAGGAAGTCGAGATATATAGATGTAGGAATGACACTCGAAAATTCTATCAAAAGGTTAAGTGACTAACCGAAGGCTTTAAGCCCAGAGCTTCTTTCTGCAAAAATGAGAGTGGAAACTTGGTAACAGATTCGCAGGGGGTACTCTGTTACAAGGCGATGACGACACCAATATCGCCTTTAAAGATGATGTACCGAACCCGATCAATGATGACAGTGTGGAGACTCTGCCGCCTAGCCATGAAGAGATCAAAGTCGCGATTATGCGTCTTAAAAACAATAAAGCTGCAGGTCCTGATGGCCTTCCTGCTGAATTGTTTAATACCAGATGTAATGAGTTGGTAGGGCGCAGCTTATTTACAAAATATGGCTAGAGGAAAGTATTCCCAACGATTGGAACCTCAGTGTCCTCTTTCCTGTCCTGAAAAAGGCAGACCCTACGATATGCGCCAACTACAGGGGTATAAGGCTATCGCATGTAAGATTCTTACGGGTGTATTGTGTGAACGACTGAAGTCGTCAAAACACTGATTGGAACTTATCAGTGTGGTTTCAGACCTGGCAAGTCCACCATCGACCAGATCCTCACACTACGTCAAATCCTAGAAAAGACCCACGGAAAACAAGTTGACATAAACCATATTTTTGTCGACTATAAGGCAGCCTTCGATAGCCTCATAAGGGATCGTCTTTTTGCCGCAATGTCTGAGTTCGCTATACCTGCGAAGCTCATAAGGCTATGCAGAATGACGTTGAGTAATTCCTGCAGCTCCGTCAAGGTAGAAATGGACCTCTCCGAACCTTTTGATACCGTGCGAGGTTTCAGACAAGGCGATCCCTTATCATGCAACATCTTCAACTTCTTCATGGAGAGTGTTCTGCGAAAAGCGGGAGTGCATAGCAATGGCAATATTTTTCAAAAAAGTGTCCAGTTGCGATGACATTGACATCATAGGGCGTACCAAGCGAGATATTACTGCTGCCTTTAGTGCTATTGAACGGGAGTCTAGTAAGATGGATCTGACAGTAAATGAGCGCAAAACGAAGTATATGTTATCGACAAGTAGAGACGTGCGGCGTTTGAATCTCAGATAACGGCCGATAACTATACTTTCGATTTAGACAAGGATTTCAATTTATCTTGGCTCCGACGATACCACCAAAAATGATGTCAATCTGGAGATCAAGTGTAGGATCACTCTTACCAACAGGTGCTACTATCGTTTCAATAGGCGATTGAGTAGCAGAGATCTCTCTCGTACGACAAAACTAATACTCTACAAGATGCTTATCCTTTCCGTGCTTCATTATGACGCAGAGACATGAATGCTGTGATTGTTTTCTTTAATTCTCCATTACTTTCTTCCTCCAGGAAAGTTACAGATTTACATTGACCACTAGATATTTTAGCCTCATGGCTAAAGAGAGTTCAACTGTCGTAAATTTAAGCTTAAGTATCTGGTACACTCTGCTTTGTCAATCATAAATCTCTATAGCAATCATACATACAAATTTTTAATTTCCTCAACAAATTATAAGAATTTCTCCAACAAGAATTCATTGTTTGCCACTTCATCTGTCATCTCTCACCTCAATTTCGATAAAAAAAAAATTATTTTCCTGTACAATTTCTATTCAAGCCTCGCTTGCTTATTGTATTGCAACAAATAAATTGTTGGCTATAATTGAATGTTAACAAATTTTGTTGTTTTGTTAACAGAAAAAGAAAAGTAAAGTTTTGAAAAATTATTTCTATGCTCTACTCGTCCACATACATACGTTTTAAAATAGAAAAATATGACAATCAGTCCAGTAATCAATTGAATGAAAGGAAATTTGCTGATGGGCTTTGCCATCAAACTCTTCATCATCACAATAATAAAACTATGACAATAAGCCATGTTCATTAATTTTTTTCTAATGTTTTTCTAATAGATTTACACTTGTAAATATTAGTTTCAATATTTTGTTGCTGTTTCTCGTTATGATAGGCTTGTCGAGTAAACAATTTCCTTGGAAAAGGCCGCAGGACATTTCATTCAAGCGCTTTGATGGTGCAGTTGAGTGAGACAAGAAATTAAAAGTCATCTGCCAGTTTTAAAAAACAAATGATTTTTCATAAAGTTATTTTCATGTTGTTGTTTTTGTTGTTTTTTAATACATTTTATTGCCCGTTCTTATTGGAATTGTTTTTTTTTCTTTTCTTTTTTCTCGTTTTTATTTTCATTTTTATGTGTGCATTTTTTTTTTAAAGGCCATAGCCATACATTAACACTCAGCAAATTGTAAGTGGGACATAAAACAATATCTAATAGACAATAGCTAACAGTGGGCTTAGAAAATATAAAGAAATTTATTTCGTACCAAATAAATATTTTAAATAAATGAAGGGTTTTTGTAATAGAATACGCTTTAAATTTTTTCTCATTTAAATTTTTTCCATGCAGTAGTATATTTCTCTCCATCGGCCCACTGTATCACTCAGTGTTTTGCAATAAAAAGGCCTTCTAGCAAATTGCATATCCTGTGTTTTACAATACAATTTACATAGATTGCAATAAATGGAAAATCTAAAAAGAGCTATTATGGAAGTAACACCGACTTTGTCATGAGCTTTTTTTATTATTTCGGAAAGAATATCAAATAAATAAAAACCAGAAAACAATAACAAGACAGTTATTTTGAAAAAGAATAATGATTTGATAGAACGAGCTAACAGCTGGGCCAACTACCTAATCAAGAACTAAATGATACAGTTTAAACTCATAAGCTTTCATTTGTTTGGGTTCCTGGGCACAGTAATATTCCGGTAAACTGCAGTGCCGACGAGCTCGCAGATGGGATGGTGCACTCCTTCCGGAATCCTCTGCAATCGACTTGGAGATGCCACTTACCTTGGTCAAGTTGGCCATTGCGCGGAAATTCTTTCGGGACGCCAACCTATCCTGTGATGATAGGTTGAGGAGTCAATTAGGAGTCCTGCTCCACCACTAGACTTACTTGCCCCCCGATGGATAGAAGGCGCACCAATCAGTTAGTCGGACTTTGTAGTAACGTAATCTCAATCACAGTGGCCATGCTTACCGGTCATTTTGTTATGGGAAGACTCGCGGAAATAAGGCAGCTTCCAACTAACGACTTCTGCCGTGGATGCAGATCCCCTGAAGTAGATGCCCATCTCTTGCGAGGTGCAGATATAGGTTATTTGACTCTCCAACCCTTGTCAGCTTGACGGATCCATTGATGTCAAGGATATAGCTTCTTTTATCAAACTTTCAGGCTGATTTTCCAGCGTAGGGTAGTCGTGCTTTTAATGTGTAGCCCTTGCGCTGTCCAACTTCTTCTTCCCTAGTTTGGTGGAAATTATTTTCAACTCGAACAGTCGTTGAAAGTCTGTGTTCATTTTTAGTTTTGAAAAGAACGCTGTAGAATGCTAAATGCAGAAGACACCGACATTTTCGGGAATAATCCTGCAAAGCTTATCACTCTTGCCAACAGGTGGTACTATGGTCTCAAGAGGCAATTGAGTAGCTCTCGTACGACAAAACCAATACTCTACAAGGCGCTCATCCTCCCCATACTTCTTTATGGCGCAGAAACATAGACACTATTAAGCACTAACGCAGAAGCCTTGAGTGAAAAATACTACGCTGGCTCGGCCATGTCGTTCGAATGGAGGAGGTTTCTGATGCGGGGACTTGCGAAGAGAACAACCTTGTTTGACAAACCAACGAGGAAGTCCTGTCATCGATTGGTATGACCAACTGGCGTAGGCACGCAAGAAGCTGAGGCGCCTGGAAGGATGTGTTACGGCAAGCTGAAATTCGGGTTGTTATTGGCCAATTAAGTAAGTAAGTATGGAGCATACCAAGAAATCATATCACAAACATATTTTAGTCCTCTCGTAGTAGGAATTTTCAAATTCAGTAGTCAGGTGTCCCTGTGATCTTTTTATGATAAGCAAAGATCTGTTCTCTTCAAATCCGATATTATGACAAAAAATCGCACTCAGTTTTTTGATGATAATTTCTCCCTAAAAGAACGTCTGATTCGCCCTGCACTCCAACTTGTTATCAAACCATAAATAGACCATGATTTTGCATATTGATAGTGCGTATTTAGAATACTTGTACAGGTAGGCCTCGCTTAGCACGTACTCTTTTTAACACGGCCTCGGTCTAACGCGATTCACATTTTGGTTCACATTTTCGGTTAACACTAAAAAAGCTTCGGTTGTGCGCGGTTTACAAAAATCTTTCTAATGATCAGACAAAGATAACAGATTTTTTTAAAGAAAAGAGTAACAACATTGATTCACTACAAAAGCGTCTACGTCGGATAGATCTATCCAGTGATGAAGATTAAATTTTATGGTTATGTATTTTTATTTTTTTTTAATATTACTGTTGTGAAATATTTTTTTTTTAATATTTCGAGAATTATTAAGTTAATTGAATGTAATATTTTTGTTTTTATGCGTAGATATGGATTAACATGTATGTATATATTATTAAAAAAAATTAAAATTAATAAAATTTGCTTTTGTGAAAACCATGGAACGTAACCCCTCTTTTTGTATTGGTTTCTTGTATTTTCATGGAACGTAACCCCCGTGTTCAACTACCTGTATTCTGTTATCCAAAAAATATTCATCTTTATCAGGTATTAAAATCCTAAGCAATAAAACCTTGTTTTAGCACAATTTCTTATCTTAAATGTCATGACGATGACATGATACTTGTTCCTTTGAAGGAATAGCTGCCTTAAAAGTTGATATCAGCCATCTTCAAATTAATATGGTTGCAAGGCCATATAATGCAACACAATAAAAATTCCAAATATTTTACACTCAATCATCATCATCAACAGCAACCAACTAGCAGTCTATCAAGTAGGGTGTAAAAAAAGGCCTACAATAAAAACAGCAACAACAACAACTATAAACATCACTTTAAGGATCTTTTTTTTTCTATAACTCTTTATAAAACAACATATAAAAACAGATAGATAAATCGCCCATATAGAGTATGTAAATGTAAATGTAATGTAAAGTGAGCAAAAGAACAACAATTCCATAGTTTTATAGCCATCCTTAGAGTAGCCAGCCATCAATTCTATGGCAGGCATAGAAAATAAAAGAAAAAAGAAAAAAATAAAACGATGGCAACGATAGACCGACAGACCGAACAGATAGAGACAGACAACAGCAACCAAAGGCTACAATAGCTACGGGAGTATTAAATATGGTCGTATGAGAGTATGAGTAGGTTGTGTTGTGCAGTATGTGTGTATGGCATTAGAGAAAATGTTATGCAGCATCCGCTGTATTACGTATTGTATCGTATCGCATCGCATTGTAGGATACATTTACATTTTTATGTTGCAGTTTTGTTTCTTTTTTATTTGTTTTTGTTGTTGTTTTTGTTTTTTATAGGCTTATATTTAACATTGGCAATTGTAATCATATGTCATAATGCATTTGCCACACTTCCACTTGAATTACAAATGCTGCTACTCATACTCATGCTTCCTGGCTTGCTTGCTTGCTACTACCGTATGCTGCTTGCTGACAACGTAATGTTGTTGCATAGAGTTGTAAGCAACTTTAAATCAAACATCTGCATATCTCTGGCCTATTATGCATGTTGCTGCTGCTGTTGTCGTTGTTGTCGTATATAAAATAAAAGTTAAAATAAAAATAAACAAAACAACAACAACAACAAATTGCCACTTCTCTTGTAATAATTATAAAAGCTTCTGTTGCTTGCACTATGCCTTCTTCTATGTTGCCTGTTTGTTTGTGCATCATAAAACAGAAATCAAAATTGGTTTCCTATTTTTCTTTCGTTTTTCTTTTTTTCTTCTTTTATTATTCTCTTCTATTCCATTTAAAACGTGTAAAAGTTGTATCATTGGCCTTTATCGAGGTGAATTGCAAAAAAAAGGCAAAAAAAGCAACGAAAAAAGTTATGAACATGCCTTAAAGGCATATTTTTTCTGCGCTTATGTTAAAGAAAGAAATTTTAATAAATATTGTCAGTAGTTTCAAAGACATGAAGACAGAAATTGATGTAAATAATAATGAATATTTAAAGGTCAATATGTGGAAGGAAGGATCTACCACCATAATACCAAAGGCATTATAATTTTTAATGCAATTTTCATATTCCAAATCGTATTGATCAAAAGTGAACAGAAAAAGAAATCGTATGGAAAATATAATTTTATAAGAGGCCAATGCAACAATGTATAGTATGTGGAGTATATGCAATACGGATATAAAGTATTGAATTTAAAATTAAAATGAATTTGGGACAAACAAAAATTTTATTGTACTCTATCGATTGGTTAACATAGAAGCAAACAACTTACTCCTTCATTGTATATATTCAACCAAGGACGAATTTAAATACCATAAGGCTTATTATCTTGGACTTTAACCCATACAATCTACTACTGATGCAACAATTAAAGCCAGCTCTGAGAGCAAACTAACTCTGAGTGGTAAAATTAAATTGCCATTAAAAGTTTCTCAAAAAACAAAACGTTTACTTATTTTAACAACATAAGTAGTGTAAGAAGCTAAGTCGTAATCCTAACTGAAGAGTTGCAATGACCAATTATGTAACATATTATGTAACATTATGTATGCAATGACCGTAGTACCCCAGGTTCGTATCCTGGTCACGGCACCTCTGGGTTTAATACGTGGAGATGTTGATTCAGAGTTCCTGCTCAGTTGATTGAAATTCAATGTTCCTGTGCGACCTACACGTAATTTTGAATTGCTTTCACTGACTTACTACAGATCAGACTACGAAAATAATGATTCCTTCAGACGTGCCTGTAAAACATTCAATGAATGCTACCAAGTAGTTGATTTCTCTGTGCGCAAAGATGTTTTAAAGAAAGCCCTAACAATATTTTTGAACTGTTAATTTAAAGTTGTAGTTGAATTAATATAAACTGTTTTGGATATGTCTCATTTAGTCAGTAAGGATATATTGTATCTATTGACGTTACATAAATAAATAAATAACATCATAGTTGTAGTGATGGGATGTTCGAGTATCAAACTTTCAATGTGTGATTTTTCGAAAATAAAACATTTTTGTTCAACTTATTCACTACAACTGAGGTAGACATCAAATATGTAAGACATAACTGCCATGAGTAAGCTCTCTACACATAACTAATACTTATAAGATATTGTAGCTTATATTTTGCCAAATTTCATGCTAAACCCTCCTAGTACCAAATAGTCATTAATAATAGGGGTCGCCGTGGTCTAGTAGGTAGTGTGCTGGCTTATTAGACGTAAAAGCCAGGGTTCGAGTCCCAGGCCAGACATATAAAAAATAAAAAAAAAATAAAAAAATACAAAAAGTATTTTTTCGGCGATTTCTTCTCAGTTTCTCAAAAAATCTGTCGTTCGGAGTCGACTTTAAACTGTAGGTGCCGCCAATTATGTATAAAATTAACACACACAACATAAGTGGTGTGAGAAACTGCGGGCTTCTTGGGGACGATTGCCTGTAGACTGTCTAATGGTGAAGGTATAGCACTGGCCATTTTATAGTCACCTAGCAGCAACTCGTTTCCTTGTCGTTCGGATCTTCCCCCTTTCAACCTTTCCTAAAAAACCTGCACAATGCACTGCACGAGTAGGGGCCATCCCCTGAATGCTGGTTTCATAAAAAAAAAAATAAGAGAGCCCACACTGTCTAAGTTTTCTGTGAGGTTGTCAAATTTTATTTCGAAAATCTCAAGCAGAATTCCTTATGTAAACTTCATCTGAGACTTTGCAGCTGCTACTATTTTTGAGACATTTTTTCATGGCACTTTTATTTACTCTCAGAATTTTGTGGTAGAAATCTACTGAGGTTAGATCGCCGGGGAAATTTTCGTTCGTATTTCGTTTTGTTGAACACGTCTGACCTGGGGTTTGAACCTTGGCCTGATCTCTAATAAGGCAACTCACTACCTACTAGACTACGGCGACTTGAAGCTGCTATTGGTAACAACAACACGCAGATAGGCAACTGATAGAATTACAAGTAGTACGTCAATAGCCCTTTAGAATTTAGAACCAAGGAAATCATATCAACACCTGTCCTTTGCAACCACTAGTAAGTCTTAGGGTGCGTACAGAGTGCGCGCTGAAAGCCGAGCCGAGATTGTCAGTGCGATAAAGATTGTCAATGCGATAAAACTGGTTACATACAAGTCAATACAAATAAGCTTGTGTATAACACAGTGAACGCCGACGAAAGCAGAGATCAAAGCCGATGAGTGCGAGAAAACAGTTTCAAAGCGTTTTGCGCGCTTGTTTGCATTGTTGATGTTTACTTTTTAGTGTGCAGGCGTGTTTTTTTATGATTTAAAATAAAAAAAAAAATGGATATCGAACAAATAATAAGTGAAATTTTCTTAAATCATTATATAAATGATGAAATTCACCAAATTCATTCCTTTTTAGTGTAATTAGATGTTTTCCAAATTCTTTTATTTTAATAATTGTATTAATCACACTAGGAGAAGCAAAATACTCTTCATCAGAGGAATCCATTACAGTGTACAGCAATTTTATAAACACAAATGAACAACAAGACTAAATGAAATAAAAGCAAAACACATGCAATAAACAGAATTTCAGCGCTGATTTCTCGCATTCACTGTGTTATACCCAAATGTTCTTCTCGCATGAAAATAAGCGTTAATAAGCTCGGCTCGGCTCCGCTCGGCATCAGCGTCCACTCTGTTCGCACCCTTATCGTCATGCCAATAAACTTGAAGCATTTACTGGTAACTTCTCGGAAAAGTGATTTTGTTGCTGCTGTATTTTTTGCTTACAATTCAATGCATTATAATGAGAGATATTGAGGTAAAACTATAAGCTGTCCTTCAGGAAATTATCATTCAATTCAAAATATTTAATATCTCCACTACATATGGTGAAATCTTTTCTAGGTGGTCAAGCAATAATGGCTTTCATTCAGAAGCAAGTAATGATTAGACAGTGTGTTGACAATTTATCTTCTATCTATTTCTATATATATAAAAGTGGATGTGTGTATGTATGTAACGTATGGACTCCAAAACGGCTGGGCCGATTTATATAAAATTTTCAGGGAATCTTCAAAATATTCAGGCGGGTAACACTGTGAAGTCTGATTTTTATTTCCGGTCTGTGGGCGGAGGGGCGTGGCAAAATCCAATTTGTTTGTTTGTATGTACCTTATAGAATCGTAAGCTATGCATTTGATCATGTTATGATCTTTAGCAAAGTTGTTGCGCATGAGCCGAAGAAGGCTTCTAAGTTGGTATGACCAATATCCGATAGGTGGCGCCACTGAAAATTACTTAAAATGAATTATACCGTAAACTGTGCATTTGATCATGTTATGATCTTTAGCAAAGTTGTTGCGCATGAGCCGAAGAAGGTTTCTAATTTGGTATGACCAATATCCGATAGGTGGCGCCTCTGAAAATTACTCAAAATGAATTAAATCGTAAACTGTGCATTCTTTAACAAAGTTGTTGCGTATGAGTCGGCGGAGGTTGGTGCGATTAATTTCCAATGGATGGCGTCACTGAAAATTATTCAAAATGAATGACAAGCAATTGGTCGCTCTACACCTCAAGCACGGAAGAAAAGAGCATTGCGAGCCTCAGAATAAGACGAGCATTGAGACTGGAAAATCTTCTAATATATGCCGCTGAGACCCGTTCGCTTGAACCACTTGAACAACGAAAAGTGAGATTTGAAACTGATCGAATGCGTACTACTCAAGCCCGTTCATCTGAATCATAAGGACAACGGGAAACAAAATCAATAAAATGATTCAAAATTAATTGTACATTCGTGTAATGTCTTTCCTTCAAATTTATTTTAGTTGGTGGCGCAGCAACGCGCGCCGGGTCAGCTAGTTCTAAATAAAATTGGAACCCATTTTGATTGATTTTGTAGTTCTATGCTGTAGAAGGAGTTAAATTGTTTTGCGTAATGATTGCATAGAAGTACCACATTGGCATGGAATGGGCATTATTTCTACTGATTTTATAAACACACGAATGCTTCTTACGTTGAGATGTTGAACAACTTCTAATATCACAATTTTTGTCTCGTCTTTCGATAATTATCTGTCAGTTGTCACACAAGCAAAAAGTCGCCGTGGTCTAGTAGACGTGAGGCCATGGTTCAAACCCCAGATCGGACATCAAAACGAAAACATGAAAAAATATATCTTCGGCGACTTCCTCTCAGCAGATTTCTGGCAAAAAGTCGGAGAGTAAATAAAATTGCCATCAAAAGCTTCTGAAAAATCTGTCGTTCGGAGTCGACTTAAAATTGTATAAATATTAACACGTAATCCTGACTGCAAGGTTGTAATGGCCAATTATGTATGTATGTATGTATGTGTCAACCAGTAAAGTCTAATCGTCTATGATTCTTTTCCCACATATATCAATCAGATGCGGTATTTAATGTATTACAATGTAAAAAAGAGAAGAGATGATTGATTGATATAAAGAGATGAGAGATTTTGATCATATCACATCATGTTTTCTTTATCCTTCGAAATAAGCAGCCTTCATTCAGAATTTCATATCAGCAAACCTAAGAGGCTTAAGGGTTCTTCAACTGCGAGATCTGCGGTGTAGATTTTATGGACTTTTAATCTTTTTTTGGCATGTTTGGAATTTTTAGAGCTTTTAAAAGAAAAAAACTGCGATCTTTTTAAATTTCCATTCACTTTATAATAAATATTCAGATAATTATTCTACATTTTTCCCTGTTTTATTATTACACACGTTTTCTTTTCATTGCGAAGACCATTTTAATTCAAAATCAAATTCAATCACTAAACTGTACACAAAAAAGCGTAGGCCTTTTATGCATTAAAGCATTTTTGTCAAATACAAGCAGTCAATGCCACAAAAACCAAAAACAATATAAAACCCTACAAATGTCATTAATTTGTTGGTCAAAATGCGTATTTATAACGTATTTTCAATCAGGCGGTGTTTTTAGTACCCAAAAACGTTTTTGCCACTTTCATTTGGTGTTTTTTTTTTTTTCGTTTGCTTTTAGCCAAAAGCGTTAGTGATGGCCATAATGTTGATGATGATGTTCTTATTGTTCGCAGCCATAGTTGTTGTTGTTATTTTTGTTATTTCCACACAAGCATAGAGGCAAACGTTTATGGCCCACGAGTGGTATGATTTTAAATTAAACATGAACTTAAACCATAACATATTTCGCGCCAAAGCCAACACTTTCAATTGATGTTTCCTAAACTACTCCAGGGAATATATGACCAATGACTGCATATACATACATACACACAGGAACCTATTTATATGTGTGTGTATATGGTATAGGAGGCAAGATAATGACTGTATATATAAATCGTATAAGGCTCTAATAATGTTACATTAAAATGGTAAAGTTATTAAGGATAATGGCAAAGAGCGGGTGGTAGGAGATTTATTTAGTATGGCAAACATGTGTGTTGTACCAGCCAGCAAGTGCTCATATTATTTTACATTCTTTTTTTTTAGTTATCGTTGCTGTTTTTATTTTAATCATACAACACATATTAATGGTTACGTAATTATTTTCAATCAGAATATTTCCTAAGTGCGTGTAATTACATGTCAGTGGTGAACAGTTTTCCTAAAATGATCAACGAAAAAATTTGTTTAATAGTCGGCAATAAAAATTGACGGAAAATGTACTCATCAGGATTTAGCGGTTTGGTGTATAGTTTCAAAACTCTGGCATCTCTGAATCCCAAGAAAAGTGCAATTGTACTACACTTTCGAAAGTCATGGCATTAGGTATGTATGCGCTGACAGTATAAAACTTTAACAGGATTTTTGACTCTTCTATTTCTTACTTACTTCCTCAATTGAACATTAAAACGTTTCAGTCAGGATTCCACCCATGTAATGTTTGTTAAATTTATCCATGAGTGGCGGGACCTACAGATTAAAATCGACTTTTTGCCTGAAAAATGCTGAGAGGAAGTCGCCGAGGAAATAAATATTCATTTTTCGTTTTCTTCGGGATGCCTGAGATGGGATTTGAACTACGGTCTCACGTCTAATAAGCCAACGCATTACCTGCTAGACTACGGAGACTACAAGGAAGGCCTATTTACTTACTTAATTACTTAATTGGCCATTAACAGCCCGATTAACGATTTCGGCCTGCCTTAACACATCCTTCCAGGCGCCTCTGCTTCTTGCGCGCCTACGCCAGTTGTTCACACCAATCGATGACAAGGCTTCCTCTTTTTAGTCCTTCCAATGCAAACAGGGTCGTCCTCTTCTCCGACTTCCGCAGATCCCCGCATCAAATACCTGTCTCGCCGGAGCATTCTCCTCCATTCGAACGACATGGCAGAGCCCGCGCAGCCGCTGGATTTTAATACGCTGCACAACGTCTATGTCGTTGTGGAGCTCATACAGCTCACTGTATGAACTTCGATTGGATGCAGAAATCATGGGCAACTCGCACTGAAGCGAAGATCTTGCGTAGGACTTTTCTCTCGAATACTATCAAGGCGGCTGCATTAGTGCTTAATAGGGTCCATGTCTCTGCGACACAAAGAAGCACGGGGGGGATGAGCGTCTTGTAGAGTATTAGTTTTGTCGTACGAGAGAGGTCTCTGCTACTCAATTTCATATTGAGACCTGCACCTGTTGGCAAGAGTGATCCTGCGCTTGACCTCCAGATTGGAAAGAATATTCCTGGGTTATATTTTAAATTAAAATAAAATATGGTTTTACGTATGCATTGATAGTATACTTACTTACTTACATAATTGGGCATTACAACCCTTCAGTCAGGATTCCAACCTAGTTTCGCACATCACCTATGAAATGTTTGTTAATTTTCTCCATGAGCGGCAGGATCTACATGTTAAAGTCAACTTTTTGCCAGAAAACTGCTGAGAGGAAGTCGCCGAGAAAATGGTTTTTCATTTTTCGTCTTATTGAAGATGCCTGGGATGGGATTTGAACTAGGGTCTCACGTCTAATAACCCAACACCTTACCTACTAGACTACGGAGACTACAAGGAAGGCCTATTTACTGTATTATACAAAAAAAAAAATTCATTAACTTGCACAACTAATCCGAAAGATACATTAATTTCGCCTGAGTAACTAACAATTGTTTTCCATGCTTGAAGGCCTATTTACTAGTTTATAAAGAACTGAAGGCATTTCTTAAGCAGGCACCCATACCCTAAGATAGCAAATACCAGATAAACATGGAATCTTTTCTAAGTGTTTATCGTTTCAGTTGAAGGTCGTTTGTGTTTTCTAAAGCCTATCGGCCAACGAGTCATTAAAAAATGGCTAGAAATTCCTTTAAATTCAATTGATATTGTCCCACACTGTATGTTAACTTGTAGGTGACGGGAAAAGCGTTTGGCGATTTCAATTTTATTTTAAATTTTATATATGCGTGTGTATGTGTGTACACATTTGATGTGGTTATTTAGGCCACTAATACTCTCTACAAATAACCACAGGCAAAATAAAGAGCTTTTACGTTATTGTTTAGACAAAATCAAATAGCCAAACGCATAACAATCAACCAAAATAAACCAGAACGTATACGCACTGCCACAGTGTCATCATTTGAGGCACGCAGGCCTATTCAGCATAGGCAAATACTGCAGCTGTAGTATAGTCATTCCGACGAAGCGATAAATAAATTGAAAAGTACAACATCATTATATGGTGGTGGTAGAACTTATTTTATTTGATTTTAATTGAAAATTAAATGAACACACAAATTACCACATACGACGTCCTTTTTATTCATTTTTTTAACGAGAAAACCGGGAAAATAAATTCTAATACAAAAACATTTTAAATTAAAGGGTTCTTTGTTTTTTTTAATTGTTTGAAAGAAAAAAAGGTCTAGTCGGGTTTAAACAAGTCAATGATTTAAGGCTTTGAACATAAAAAATTCAAATTCAAATTTAAATGCATGCTGTAATGCCGTAATACTACGTCTTTGCTTGATTTAATTGATCATTTGTAAGCTATAATTCTCCCCGTATGTTTTTTGTTTTTATTTTTAATTAAAATATTTATTTTGCCTTAAAATACTAATTAAAGCAAGTGCAAATTTTCTTTTTTTTCTGTTTGTTGTTCATGATATTTCACACCACATGTGCTGCCTGCCATGCGTTTTTAAAATTCCAGCCGCTTTTGGTTTTTTTTTTCTGGCTTGTTATAAAAGGCTAAAAGGTTTTAGCCCTTTTATGTAACCAGTTTTGTTGTTTATAACCATAAAAGTCATAACAAGCTCATTACTTTTGATAATCATGTTGATGAATATTTCTTCTCCCGATTCGCCTTGTTTTCATACGTTTTTTCTTTGTTTTTTTCATGCGTTACTGGTTATTTGTTGCATTCATGTTTGCAGGCCATTAGGGAGGAGGCTTGATCGATGGAAATCATAAACAAGGTTGCCAAAATTCAAGAAATTCCTTTAAGAAACGTATTTAAGATGGTCAATGACTGCCTAAGAACTTTCTGCAAAATTCTAAAAACAAAATTCCTGTTTATTGGCGCATCCACTGAATTGAAAAGAATATACGTCGCTTGCGAAGTTTTTCGATGAAAAGTGGTTTTTCTTATGGTAGAGATTCAGAATGACTTAAGAGAAGACTGTCCATGAATGCCAAGGATTCTTCAGAGAAATTTCGGATTATTTAAAGGTAACTCCTGTATGGGTTCTGGGACATAGGGATATGGTTGGAAATTCCATTGCTGGTGAGTTCGCAATCTCCGACATGTTACAGGGCTTTGGTATTCTGATTTGCTCAGTAAATTTTGCATACTGTCCACTTGTTTTACAGGTAAAGCTCAATTCCGTTGGCGGCAGGTAGGTAGGTAGGTTGGAGTGGTAGCTTTGATACCAAATGCTCACTTGAGCAGTCTCTGTACTGCCCAAGATCATTCAAACCAGGGAAGAAGAAGAAGTTGGTCAGCGCAAGGGCTGCACATTTAAAGCACGACTACCTCCACGCTGGAAAACCAGCTCGAAAGTTTGATAAACGAAACTCTAACCTTGACATCAATGGATGATAGCTCCGTCAAGCTGACAAATAACCTATATCTGCATCTCTCAAGAAATGGGCATTGAGAAAGAAAGTGGATAACAGTCTCATCTTCCTCAGCGTATCTGCACCCATGGCAGAAGTCATTAGATGTGAGGTTCGCGTGTCTTCCCAAAACACAATGACCTGTAAGCATAGCCACTATGATCGAGATGACATTACGACAAAGTCCGAGTAACTGGTTGGTGCGTCTTTTATCCATCGAAGGCCAAGTGAGCCTTGCGGTGGAGCAGAACTCCTTATTGATCCAGGATAGGTTGGCGTCTCGAAAGAATTTCCAACTGACCGAGGTAAGTGGCATCCCCAAGCAGTAGTATGCATATGTACGTGTAATATTGCTAGACTCTGCTGGACAGGTATGGGGAAGAAGAGGACCAAATCACTTCTGTCCTTAAGTCGCATGGTCATCCATCGCACAATGGTAATTAATACGAGCCACTTTTCTTTTGGTAGCCATAACGAAACACTTGGGACTTCGAAAAAGACTTATACTGGAGCTGTAGGCCTGAGGAGGAGGATGAAATGTGTATCTGTGTCCTGCTCTGGTGTTAAAGAGACAGAGGTTTCAAATCTCCTCACATTTTGCCATCTTTGACCGAGCTCTCTGATATAAAGATTGCTGCAATAACAAGATTTATATTGGACTCGGGATGGTTTCCTCTAGGGAATGTTTTCTCCATGGAAATATAAGCATTTTGGCGGCCAACTTCAGCTGATGCACTATCCGCTCTTTGTATGGTAATATATGCAAGCCTTTCACCAAAATTCTGTACAAAGATTGTCAATTAAGCCTCAGTTGAGGTCTTATGCCACGATATTTTCAGCAGAACAAGCTATTTGGTCCATATTCCAGCAATATCTCATGCTGTGTCATATTCTTCTAGGCGACCACCTAAATTTCTCTCATCTCCTGCTCTCTGCTATAATATGCGTTCCAAAGTTCTACCAGATTTATGTAAACTGGCATTGTCACACTTAATGTGTTCTTTATAAGTTGGTAAATAGGCCCCCTAGTGATAAAAAAATAAGCAAGTGGCGTTTATTGTTTGGCCACCATCACACTTTAAATTTATGCTTCTTCTTTTTTGTTAAAGTTTTGATCTTCTTTGCAACCAAAAAAGATTTCAAGGTGGCATTATTCACTGTTTTTTTTTCTTCTTCTTCTGCTTTTTGTGGCCACAAACAACTTTGTTAAATGAGACCCAAAGTCAGCCCATGCCCATGCAATACACAGCACAACAAAATGATGATTTAAAAATAAAAATCTTTAAACTGGTTTAACCACAAAACACTTAAAAAAAATAAGCAACAAAAAACAAAGAAAAGACTCTTTACGCGAGCGCACCTGCAATGTAACAACAACGCATTACAGCCTGAAATTCAACGTAACTTTGGTCAAAACCAAATTCCCTAGTAATGCTGGCTGGCTGTTATTATTTTTGGTTCACTTAAAGAAAGAAAAGAAACCAAAAAAAAAAAAAAAATATGGGAAAACGAAGTGTAGATGGTTACTAATTTCAAGCTAAATTACCCTGACGCCTGATGGGTAACTATCAGTTGTTCTACACACTCACACGGTATTGGCCAGGCAAGCCTCTCTTTTTAAAGCCAAAAGGAAAACTACTTGTTTCATTAGTTTATAACACAGCAAACCTTTACTTGCATTTTTAAATAAATTTTAAAGCATTTTTTTCTTATATTATGTTAACTATGAAAATGTTTGCTGGGTTATTGGATGTTTTTTTTCCACAAGATTTGATACTCAATTTTATTTTGCAGCTATGTACGCTTGCTTACTTTAAGTATTTTTACTTGAATTCAGCAGTGTTTCAACTCGCATGTGTGTATGTGTGTATAAGTGTATGTGTGAGCCTTAAAGTATGTACTTATTACGTTTTCATAACACCAAATTTAACTAGAGGTGACTTTAAAATCGCAGGCAACAAATAATGCCATAAAAAAAAAGAACATTAACAAAAGGTGTGCATCACGTTCACGTGTTAATTCTGTCTGGTCAGTTATACACTTACTCTCACACACACAGCCCTCTTGAACGTTGAAGTCGCCGTTAATGACGGCAAAGTCCAAGGCTTTGTTTTTTTTTCTACTTTTTTTGCAGCAATTGGTGTAAACATATGATCTTCACTTAACGATCTTGATAGTGCAGTTTCATTGCTGGGTATGTGAAATAATAAGGCAGATATTTAAGGGTTGCCAACATCAGCTGTTGAAAATTAAGTAAGGTTTTTAAACAAAAAGAAATATCATAGAATTAATCACTTTAAAGACTTCTGAAGCATCTTTTCAGGAATTTTTATTTGAAAAGTTTTCAAGCTTCTACCGTTTAGTGCAGACATGGCGTAGAACCCACCAGCTCCTTTCTATGACGATTGATATAAAATTTCCTTCTATACTATCTCGGGCAAATCAATTCGGTCAGTTTTTGGGCCAATAGACTGTTACTATTTCCTGCAATTCCTTTAAGAAACAAATTTCTTCCCATCCTATCTCTCTGGTTGGTTGTTTTCTTTTTCACTCCAACGATATACTGGCAATCTTATAACATAATTAATCTCTATATTAGAGTAGATCTTTCTGTATGTCTTTGGCTGTAAACCAACCCAACTAATGTCTTCAGTTGATTGGCATCTTCGTCTATGTGTTTCTAAGTGAGAAGGAATTTTTATGGTACTTCCCTGGATCAATGCCTCTTATTTTTTCTTCTTTTCTAGAATTCGTTGGGTGGTGACGATGGACAGCTAAGCGAAACAACACGAGATAGCATGACATCTCTATCTTGAGATGCATCGCATATGGTCACATATTTTATATTTCATTATAGGAGTAGTAATGGCTATATGATGGATACATAGGTAGGTTGGAGTGGTAGCTCTGACACCAAAAGCATACTTGAGAATGCATAGCGGCCCGTAGTGACCCCACAGGTAAACGCAGTCTCTGTACTGATCGAGTTCCATCAAACTAGGAAAGAAGTTGGTCAGCGCAAGGGCTGCACATATGATGGATACATTGGTGAGCATCATTTTCGTTCTGTTTTATTGACTTTAAGTCCAACTTCTGTTGACGATCTTTGAGATCTTAGCTCGCAGGTCAAAATACCGCTGAGGACAGAGACACACATCATTCAAGTAATTGAGATTTTCTAAACGTCCTTGTAATACCCAGCATTACATCCATTCAAATTTATAGCCATCGGTATGAAGTTGTATAGACTTTGCTGGAGAACTAGGCGTTCATCACCAAACAGTCATTAACCATTTGAAGAAGCTGAATATACAAACAAGCTCAATGTTTGGGTACCAATTGGAATTAACTGCGAAAAACTTTATGAACCAAATTTCCATTGGCAATGTACTACTATTGAAACGGAACGAAATCAAACTGTTTGAAATTTACAATTACGAGCAAAGAAAAGTGGAGGCTGATAATGTCTGAGTAATATTACGAACGAACTAATGTGAAGCTTCAAAAGAACTAATGTGAAGCTTTACATACATACATAATTGGTTATTACAACCCTTCAGTCAGGATTATGACGTAGTTTCTCATATCACTTATGTTGTGTGTGTTAATTGTATATATGAGTGGCGGGACCAACAGCTTAAAGTCGACTCCGAAAGATAGATTTTTTATAAACTTTTATTTACTCTCAGAGTTTTTACCAGAAATCTGCTGAGAGAAAGTTGCCGAAGAAATATTTTTTCGTATATCATTTAGTTGAATATGTCCTGACCTGGGGCTTGAACCGAGGCCTAACGTCTAATAAGGCAACACTACCTACTAGACTGTCTGTGAAGCTTTGGCAAAGCCAAAATTGACACCCAGGAAAATAAAGCTGTGTCTGGTGAGTAATGGATTGCTATTACGATCTGATGTAATGATTGAAGCAAGCAATTCAATTCAAACGGCTAGAACAGATTAACTGACAACGTGTTGAGTTCCATCCTAACAAAGCCACACCTCATATATCTCTGATGACCCATTAGAAAGTGAGAGATCTTCGATTGGTACGTTTTAATAATTCCATAAAATAATCTGAACCCTACACTCTCAAATTATTATTTGTTTGAATCTCTACAGGACTCCTCGAATAGTGAAAATTGGACTAGTTTTTGCCTTGTAAAACCTATAAACTCGATTCCGATGGAACAAAGCTATTACCCCAACCAACAGTTATATGGTCAATAGACCACATATTTAAGTGGTATTTCAATATTTTCTTGTATATTCTGTAGAATATGACTGCCATTTAGTTCTTCTTTAATTGAAATGAAAGTCCTTAAGGCCTTCTATAAACCAAAACTTCTTTCTTAGTTTGTTGTAATAGTTTCTTTAATGCTTCTCTGCATCAATTTTATTATTCTATGTGCTTTGGTTTATGTTTTCCTTTTAATTTTTTTTCTTATTTTTTATTTTTAGTTTTCTTTTCAAAATCAGTCTAAAAATGGTGTGGTCAGTAATGTGAAGATAATGATGCCTTGATGATCAAATTGATAACAACACTTGCTTGTTGTTGTTCTCCGCTTAAAGATGCAACAACAACAACAATAACTTTAGTACTTCTAATGTTCATCTTCTTGTTGTTGTTGTTCTTATTTTATTTACCTTTTTTATCTTCTTCTTTAGCTTATGTTTTCTGTATTTCATTGTTTTTAGCTGTTAAAAGAAACAAAAGTCTTGTTGCCAACAAATAAGCCACATTGTTGGCTGCCACAAAGTTTCAATGGCGTGCATACATACATATGTACACATGAGTATAAGCTTAAGATTGAGCAACAAAACAAAGAATTTCTTTCATTTCATTTGTGTTGTTATGTTTGACTTGATGATCTGTTTATGTTAACTGGTTTATTTGTTAGCTGATATGGCTAATATCTATACTTGCTCTCTCAGCCAAGTGTTTCTACATTTAAGTATGAATATAAGTGTATGTGTGTGTTGCTCTTTTATTATTTTTAAAGCCTTGTTTTGTTTTTTGTTTTTGGTTTTTTTAGTGATCTTGGCTGCTTTTAAGTACATTCGCTTGTTTGACGCGATCTTTTAGATCGTTAATTAAAAATTTTTCAAGTGTGTAATACCACGGCATAAAGAACTCGTAACTCTTCTCGCACTAAGCCCTATAACTCTCTGTCTCTCTCTTTCTCTCTCCCTCTTTTTCACTCTCTTTAGTAGAGTGATCTTTTTACACTGACTGACTAAACATTAAAGGCCGCTTTTGGCGGCTCTTTTTCTCATTGTTTCCCATACTAGCAGTATCAGGCCACGAAATGCATGAGGCATGTAGTATGCGCAGAATATGTTGTTCCGTCTTGTTGTTGTTCATTCTTCTTTTGCTGCCTTTACGTGGTGCTGCTGATGTTGATGATGATGACGGTGATGATAAAGATGATTTCATTTTTATAATTTTAACTCATGTTGATGCAATTTCTAAATTACCTTTTAATGGGGATGTACTTTTGAGACCTGCGTCTCTCTTAATGCCTGCTGCTGCTGCTGCATTGTGTTAAAGGTTCATCACCATCATGTCTCTGAGATTGATGAGTATTTCTTTTTTCCTTTTACAACATATTTTTTTGTTATCGTTATTGCTGTTGTTGTTGCTTTATTATAGAAGTTCTTGTTAAAAAATATAATTTCAGTTTCGCTTTTCTTGAAAACAAGATTTTTTTCCGTTTTCCTTTTAATTAATAATTGAAGTGAAAAACTGTATGGATAAGTTTTGATTTCAATTCATTTTAATTTGATTTCTCTTTCATGCCTTTAAAGATGAGTAAAAATATAACTTTTAATGAGATTTGTTGCAAAGGAAATGCTTTGTAATTTTCTTTTAAAATTCCTTTCATTATGGTTTATAAAGGAAGTCGAGTTTTATCTTTAAATGAATCAAATTATTAAAGTCCTTCATTAATTACAAACGTAATATGGAGATGGATAATTATAAACAAAAGTTACAAAGCCAATGGACTTGTTAACAACAAACACCAGCATAAAAAAAGATAAACAAGTAAACAAAAATTTACCAACAAACACTACAAGAATAAATTTAAACAAAATACACAAACAACAATAATGAAACAATGATGTTTACATTTATAGAGAAGGCGAACATTCTCCTTCAAGAACATTCATCAGACTGTTTACGTTGCCGTATAAAATCCAAGGCAAAACAGGCAAAGCAGTTAGAAAAAGTTCAGTCAGTCTTGTGTGAAGACGCGGTATGTTTGAAGAGAGTAATCGTAGTTTGAAATTCTCCGTTACAAAGATGGCAATTTTATTTCACTCTCAGAGTTTTTGCCAGGAATCTGCTAAGAGGAAAGCCCCGAAGAAATATTTTTTCATATTTTCGTTTTGATATCTGACCTGAGGCTTGAACAGTGGCCTTACATCTAATAAGCCAACACACTACCTACTAGACTACGCGTATATAGGCTTTGCAAACATGTCACTCAAATCTACGGCATGATAACACACAGCCTGCTACTAGCAGGTGGACTGCAGGAAACTGCTGTCAAACTGCTGTCAAACATTGACAGTAGACACACTGCTTGCCTTGTGGAAATGAATATGGGCGATGACGCCTTATTTGTGTCTGAAATTTCCGAATACTTCCGCACATGGGAATATGCTCAGAACTTGAATGTACAATCACAGACATGCAGACATGAAGATACACAGAAGAGTATAAAAAGCTTCCAATGTTCCCATCCCACTTTCCTTGGTAGACGTTTTAAGATAATTGGTTAGACTTCTGCAGATATGCTATCTGAGGAGAGAAGTATGAGATCTGAAACGGTAGAGTATTAATGAATATTACCGTATATGGTGGTCGAATAAAAGTTTTGTATGCATGGCTGCAGTATACCAGGTTTGTTTATCTGCTCAAACGCAGCAAGCAGGAGTGAGGCAAACGTGTTTGCATGGTCAATAGAGTAAATGACGCCACAGTTGTAGTCGGTTTATGTATTAATACCCACTAAAAAATTCGAAAGTACGTAAATGATTAGGACAATCTACGATTGTTTTATGATACCTTTGTCTTCCCTATGAAATCAGAACAGTCAGTACAGTCTGCCCAGATGCAAACGCAGTTGAATGCCAACACTGCTCCTACTCTAATCTCGAAAGGAGTCTAAGCATTATTGTGACGTACAGTTTAAACTCGACTGCAAACGACTAATTGTTTGAAAAACTTTTCAAAGCAATTTTATTTTACGCTCAGAGTTTTTGCCAGAAATCTGCTGAAAGGAAGTTAACGAAGAAATATTTTTTTCTTATAAAGGGTGATTTTTTAGCTATTATCTTTTTGGCAACACTGGTTTAAACAGCTCACGCACGTTTCGTGTTTTGTTTCACTGTCAAACATCTTCAGTTTGGTCTATAATTTAACCATGAATCGTCTTACAAATGAACAACGCTTCCAAATCATTGAATTTTATTATTAAAATGCGTACTTCTTCAAAGATGCTGCGAATCGTAACGTAACTGTGAATGGTGAGCGCTACCGTGAGATGATATCCAACTTTTTTCTGACCAAAATGCAAGAGCTTGACTTGCATGACATGTGGTTTCAACAACACGGTGCCACATGCCACACTGCACGCGTAACAATGGACTTATTGAGAGGCGAGTTCGGTGAACATTTTATTTCACGTTCGGGACCGGTCAATTGGCCGCCTAGATCGTGCGATTTAACGCCTTAAGACTATTTTTTGTGGGGCTATGTTAAAGCTCATGTCTATACAGACAAGCCCGCTTTAATTGACGCATTTTAATACAACATTGAAGCATTTATTCGTGAGATACCGGCCGAAATGTTGGAAAGAGTATGCCAAAATTGGACTAAGCGAATGGACCATTTGAGGCGCAGTCGCGGTCAACATTTGCATGAAATAATCTTCAAACATTAAATTATATGGACCGTACTATCGATTCAAATAAAGATTTCATGCATTTTTCTGAATTTTATGTGTTTTTTTTAAACATTTTCCTATAGCTCTTAAAAAATCACCGCTTATTTCGTTTTGTTTGAGATGTCTGAGCCGTTTATTGAAGGAATAGAATTTTCTCAATTGTTTGTTTAAATCTTGGTTGGTTTCAATAATTTTTTCTTTCCAGTGCTTGCTTATTCATCATAACAATCATGTTATTTTTCCACCAACTATATTAGAGGGCCTTAGTAATTCTCACACTTCCCGAAGTAATGATATGTAAATGAATGTAAATTTTTTCCATTCACATACAAATTAGCTGCTTAGTTGTTAATTTTGCATACGGGTATTTTAAAATTCCAAAAAATAGAAGGAGAGAGAAAGAAAATTAACAAGAATTTTTAATTGAAGTGTTTGAAAAACAATAATTTTCGTATCACACAATTGCCCAAAACAATTAAATTTAAACAAGACAGCTGCCACAAACTAAGCAACACGGCAGCTATTTATTGTAACTGAAGGGAAAATTCTAAGTAGGCAGGGTACAAAAAACTAAAACATAATTATAGTGTTTGAAAAAAGTGTAGGAAATAGGAAAAACTTAAAACTACAGAAAGAAAGAAACAAAAAGTGGCATTCAAATTATTATTTATGATGGTTAATTATTAGGTATGGGCCTAGCAAACATAAGTTAACAGCAACCAACGGCACTTAAACAATGATTAGAGAATTATTTTTTTTTTTTTTTTGAAAAATTCAAAACAAATGCTCATCTCTGTTAATAGAATGAAAATAAAAACGAATTTGAATTTTCTAAATTAAAAAAGAAAAATTAAATAAAATTTCTCAGGCCTTTGTAGGTATGCCTAGAGAGAATTAATGCAATTGCTACGTGCTTAGGTTTACATGTTGAAAATTACCCGCTTTTGTAATGAAAACTTTTTAAAGTTTCAAAACTGATAGTAGAGCATAGCAGTGAAAATCAATGAATATTTAACACCCTCTTAAAACAATCACAAAATAAAACAAAAAATAAAAAAAATTTTAAAATTCCTTTTTGAAAAGCACCCCACAGATAATAGGCCTCTTCCTAACACGTTTCTTTTCAATAATAAATGAAAAATTATTTTGACTATAAGAGGGGAAATCAAAAATTGCCAAAATGTGTTTCCGTTCAAAACACACTTCACAAAAATTGTTCTTTTAATTTATTTAAAAAACCAAAAAAACGAAAAGAAAATAATCATTAATATCCATAACCTAAGATTCCTACGAAAAGATAAAAAAAATATAATTTTCATAAATAAAAACAACACAAGAAATAAGCCGTTAAATGCAATTTATTAAAATTGTCAACACCTGTAAAAAAAGACAGAACATTAAACGGAAATACTCGTCGTCTTAACATCCCTCTTGCCTTTCAAACACATAAAGATAAGGTCAAGGCAAATCTAAAATAAAATATTAATGATAACAACAACAAAAATAAAAACAAAAAGAGGAGAAAAAATAATACTAAAATTAACTTCAAAAAAAAAAGAAGTTAGGAAAGAAAAATTTATTTATTTGGAGCATGAGGTGTAATAATAATATACTCACAGGTGTCCATATAATCACAATGTGTAGTGCTTGATCTGCCTCTGCTGTTTAGTTGGTATGGATTTTATGGAATCGTTGAAACCTTTAATAGCAATCAAAGATAATCAAAAGTTCTTGTTTTGCTCTCATGCCTTGACTAAAAAACCATTTATGGAATTAGTTCAACGAAAATGAAAAGCAAAAAAAAAAAAACAACATATGAAAAGAGTAGAACAGTGGAACTATTTAAAGAAAATAATTACAATCAAAACTATATATTTAACATAAAAGTTTCTTTAATTTTGTTTAATGCAGGGCTATTTAAAAAAAATGTATAAAAAATAATTTTCAAAAGAGGCTTTAACTACGCCTGTTCTATTTAAAAAATAAAAAAACCAATTTTCGAAAGAGTTTTCAACTATGCCTGGCAGTTGGTCATCATGCATTCGTTGAGCTTAGTGGACAAAAATCTCCCAGAAAGATAAAGACAGGTGTCCCACCGGGAGGAGTTCTGTAGCCTATCCTATTCAATACATATCTTACTACACTTCCGGACCCGCCAACAAATGTCTCAATGGTGTCACATGCAGATGACTGTACAGTCTTCGTATCGGTTGTAAAGATAGACGACATGAGCGCTAGGATTACAGACTATCTGGCCGCCATTGTAGACTACTTCCGGAATAGGAATTTAAGGCTATCCAAATCCTCCGTTTCTCTCTTCACAACGTGAACGAAAGAAGTAAGGACACCACTCAACACCGCTGTCGAAGGTAACGTACGTAACTCCAAAATCCTTGAAGTTACCTTCGACAGTCTCCTTTACTTCTACTCCCATGCGACCAACATCAACAGCAAAGTGAGGCCGAAAAACAAGATCCTGAAGGCGCTGTCAGGAACTACATGGTGTATGGACAAAGAAACAATCATTAGCGACTACAAGGTAATTGGTCGCTTCATCCTCAATTATGCTGCTCCAATCTGGACTTCATTCCTATGTGATATACAATGGCGCGCGCTACAAACAACGCAGAACAACGCATTACATATCGCTATGGGATGTGTGAAAATGTCAAGTGTAGATCATCCTCACAAAGAGTCCCAAAGTCAGTGAGACAACACAAAGAAACCCTTAACGAAACAATATCTCGTGGCCTGCTATTTAGCCTCCCATCCTTAGCACCACATATTCATGGACGATCCAACTCCTCGCTGCCTAAGACAATACTTTAGACGCTTTAACACGGACATCTTGCACATAACACTAACAATAGTGGATCTCCAGTCAGTAATCCAGTACACCAATCGAGAGTTACGACAGCAATGGACGAACTCAGCCACAACAGGGTTCCAAATCAACACCCACCAGCAATATCGGATAGTGAAAGGCATATACACAGGATAACTAGAACCATCCTGGCCCAATATCCTGAACAGCTACAGGGCGAGGATTATTCACAGGACCCTGGATTACCACCCATCATGCAACCAAGGACCACACGACACGACGCACCTCGTTGGTGGCCCTGCTAAACCGACAGCCCTTCGAATAGTAGACTTGTAGCTGAATCCAACAAAAGTAGCGGACTTTCTAGGACTACCAATTACTCAACGACGATCACCAACATACCAGAATCACGTAGACGTACAATGAACATATAAAACTTACATTTTTCTTAATATCCAACAGGGATACACTTCCGGAGACAGCGACAGAGCTGTTACAACAACAGCAATGCCTGTTCTATTTAAAAAATAAGAAAATCAATTTTAAAATATAAAAAAATATTAAAGGAACTTATATTTCGTGCAGGCAACAATCTTAGACTTAAACATTTCTGTCCCACTGTATTAATAACCGCCACACATTATAAATATTTTACACATAGAGACACATACTTGTAACTAAAAAAAAATATATGATTTCCACATAAAAAAGCCCTTTAATAACAATTCATACACTGAGTCAAAAAGTCAGACGGACAGACAAACAAAGACATACGAACTGCATGCTATGTTCTCTGTATATAATTGTACTCACATCGCACTCTTTTCAAGTATTAAAGAAGAAAAAATCAACGTAAGAATATTGACTGGACACACTTCTTCTTCGTCTACGTTTGCTATAAACGTGCCACATAATCATCTTGTTAAAATAATATTTCATGGTTTTTTAATGTAGATAGTCAACCCTCCTATAACGCGGTTTCCATAAAACACGCTACGACTTAGCCTGGTTTGTACGGTTAAATCCGAGTTTCTTATAGCGCGGTCTCAATACAACGCATTACGCACTCACCGCGTTATAGAAGGGTTGACTGTACTTCTTCTTATTCTGCTTCGTTTGCCTGCTGTCTGTCTGCTGTCCTGCTCGCATGCCAATAACATAAAAAAAGGGATTTTCTTGTGACTGAGGCGTTCTTAAGCTTTTTTTCATACGATTTTTAACGATTTTCAGTTATTGGCGAGAATAAAAAACTAAAATATGAAATAAAATTTAATTCTCTTTCAATTTTTTTTTTAAAGGGAATAATCGAAAAACTATAAAAATCAGACTGAGTTCAAAGCAGAAAAGCCAGAGCACACAACATATACAGACGTTAAGGCATTAAAATTGGTATGTCAGTCGGTTAGAGTTAGGGTTTCGATATGGTGAGTAAAGTAGTTTTTATTGTAATATTTTTTGTTGTTATTATTTTTGTTATTATTGTTTATTAATAATATAATAATTGTATATAATTATAGCGTGTATATGAGGTGTCTGCTTTGGCTATTACATTAATAAGAAAAATATGTATCAAAAAAACAGACATCCCTTGAACATTGAGGATTGAAAAACATTTTGAAATATGAACAAAGAAGAAAAGGAAACTCATTTTTACTGCAACTGTTCTCTTGCCATTTGTCAAGGATCCACTGTAATATTTCCCAACTTTTACGAGTTCACTGATTACAATACTCCAGCTATTGTATCATGAGTAAGAGGCTTTTGTATTCGTACCAAAAATTATTCTATAATGTTTATAGTTTCATTAATATAATTTGATTTTTGTATATCTACATTTTCTTCTCCACCCCTCCTCTTTATAACACACTGCTTCTCTTGTTAATAATACTCTACGTGACTAGCTTTACACCAATGTGGGTTTGTAATCGTCCAGTAAGGATACTAAAAGACCATCTCCACTATTAATAACAATAAAAATATATATATGTAGAAAAATAAGATTATTTAATAGACCTGAGAGCAAAAAAATAATAATCGACTTGCCTAATAATTTATTATAATGTAAAGAAAATCAAAGAAAATATCCAATTTAGAAAAAAAAAATTAGAAAATTAGAAATTATAGACAGAATTGACAAATTTAATTATAAATCGAATGGCAATGCAGGCCCTAAGTACCCAGATTGCTTTAAGGCGTAAGGATAGAAGTGGTCAGGGAAATTATGCCTTCACCAGCCTAACCATAATACAGTTCCCCAGGTAAAGGCACGTTAGAAGACGCCATAGTCTAGTAGGTACTGTGTAGGCTTATTAGACGAGAGCCCGTGATATCTCGAATAAAAATTAAAAAAAAAATATTTTCTTAGGCGACTTTCTCCCATTAGTGTGGCAATAAATCTGAGAGCAAAGTAAAATTGCCATGAAAGACTTTACACATCTATCGTTCAGAGTCGTCGTTAAACTATAAGCCCCGTTACCCATGGTTAAAATTAACACACTCAACGTGAGTGGTATGAGGAACTAGGTTGTAATCCTGTAAGATTGTAATTCATCAGTAAGTGTTTGAGCTGGCTTATGCGCAAATTTAGTTAGAATAGATAGAAACATTGTAGACGTGAGGGCACGGTTCAAATCCCAGGACAGACAAATCTAACAAAACGAAATATGCAGCGACTTCCTCTTAGCAGATTTCTTGCAAAAACTCTGAGAGTAAATAAAATTGCAATGAAAACTTTCTCAAAAATCTGTCGTTTGGAATCGACTTTAAACTGTAGGTCCCGCTACTCATGTATAAAATTAACGCACACAGCATAAGTGGTGTGAGGAACTAGGTCCATAATCCTGACTGAAGGGTTATAATGACCAATTATATACATATGTATGTATGTATGTAGTTACAAACACTGTTACTACCAGCTAAATGGCAATTGAAGCAATAGCGTGAATGCATGCTCATTGAACGCTAATAAAATAACAGCCCTGAGCTAGTAAGCTTACGAGCGTGCACGGTCTAATTAGGAGTGATGTGAGTGATATAACGTTTTCTGGAGAGCCCCACATGGGTGATTTGTAATTACTTCTTTGATAGTTCTAGAAAAAGACAATCACATATAAGATTATTTGAAACGCTTTCCATTATATATTTAACCCAGTCACATTAGTAACGTTGCCCTCTGTGTGCTTAAAATTTTACTCCAAAAACTGCTTTAAATTTAGTAAATTTTTCTGCTGTACAGACTTGTCTGGCAAATAAGGTTGCCAATGATGTATATTTATATTAGGAACGTCATAGTCAAAACAATGCAGAGACTGAGAGAGACAACACTGACCATGGATTTCGAAATGCTCCACCGTATGGAATCATAAATAATGCTACTTGTCTTTAAGAATTTTTCGAGAAAGAAGTGATAGAGTTTTCTCCAAGGACTATCCAAATGTTATTCTGCCTTTCAGATCTTGAATCTAGCAGACTATCTGACACATATTCATGCCTTAGGTTAGAGGACGTTTACTTGTCAGTTAAGACAAGTACAGTACTCGGAGGTCGAAATTGACCCATTGTACAACAAAATTAATGCCTTGAACGAAACAGAAATAAGAATCTTCACAGTTTCCATAGGTGGAATTTTTAAACTCAACAGATAAATGAACCCATAAAAGAGAAAACCAAAGAACACCACTTATGATTTATTATTATTATATTATTAATTATGATGAAACTATTAAACTGTGGCTTGGTTTGTTCATGTTTTACTGGTAATTTCTATAGGATTGGACATCTGATTGAGTATATTTGAAATTGAGTCAAAGGGATTTGAAAACAGTTGTAAATGCAATTGTTTCCTGAAGAGGAAAATGGAATGAAATTCCCCTGTATCTTTTGAGCGGCTATCTTTCTGACAATTTTTCATTCAAACAAGAAATATAGTATCTTAAAGTAGCATATAGTCCGACTGGATCTGATTCCACTGCTTCTTCCCTAAATCTAAAGCTATTGCTGGACCCAGCAAATTCTTACACACAAAACGATTAATTCCAACGAAAACAGAACGTTCCAATGTAGAGTAACATAGAATCTGCCTCGTCTAACTATAATTTACTTAATAAATTGATTTCATTTCCAAATCCATAGTGACTACACATGACTTAATTCGGTGAAACATATTTTCCTTTCCATTATCGTTATAGATTTGATTATAATTTTCCATTTAAGCATTATTGTTATTATTTTTGTTATTATTGTTATAAATTTATTAATTAAATGACAATTTGTCCATTTGTCAATTTGTCTATTTTGTCGATATTCGATTTTCATTTGGTTTCAATTCAATGCATTGTTATTATTGTTCAAGAGACAAAAAAAATAAAAAATAAAAATTAAATGAAAATATTTAATTGTCGTAACTATTACTATATATACATACATACATATGAATATATTTTTGTGTTGTTGTATAAATAATATTTCATATAATTTGTACTAAAAAATCTAATTATCTGAATTATCCATACAAAAGCAATAAAAATATTTAACGAGTCGAATAGAGTAGAGTCTGCAATATCACGGTATTCACGTGATTTGTAGGCAGTTAGTGCAACGTTCAATGCTGGTATTTGTCATGCAGTTTAAATGAAACAAAAGAGTTTTAAAATTAAAATTTTTATTCCGAAACACACAAATTATCCAATTGTCATGCAAATTATTTTTGTTGCATTTGATTTTTTTTTTGTTGTATTTTTTATTATTATTATGGTAGTGGTAAGCAATAATTAAATGGAAATAAATTTTTTTTCTAGAGATTTTCAACAGTAATTGCAGGTTTTTAAATAATTGAACGAGTGAGAAAAATTAATTTCAAATCAAAAAAAAAAGGGGGAGTTTTCAGTAACACTTTTGTAATGATTTTGTAATACAGTATTCATAATGTGATAATTTTAATTCGTGCTTTAATTCATTCGCTACTTTGTTAGGAGAAATATTTTTAAAATAATTTACAACCTACCTATTACACCACTACAGGGTATTGAAGCCTCTTAATTTGTTGAATTCGAAAACTATGAAAATGGTGTTTAAAACTGAATTTTTTAAGCTTGCAGTCGAACACTTCACCCACAACAAATAGGATTTGGTTGGTAACAATTTATAATGAAACTTGAAGCCTTATCAGCACTATACTAGGCTTGTTTTGCTGGCTATACGTGGAAGTTCGAACTACTTATCAAGCAATGGAAGGCGTCGATGCTAATTGCTGGATCAACTGCCCCACTCTAGTTAAAGCATGCACGCGAGGTCCACAGGAGTATGAACTATCAAAAGTATCAAGCTTCGATCAATCTAAAATCGACGCCTCCATTCTATAACGTTCTAAGTGTACTTAGAACGCTTTTAATGTTCTTGAATTTTTAAATTCTCTAACTTAAATACTGTCAAAATTTGGTTAAGATCCGCCGATCCGTTCCGAAGTTATAGGGAAAAATCTACTTAGAATACACATATAGTTGTACGTCGCGTGAAAGCTTTGAGAGCTCATAACTCAAAACACACTTTTTCGACTTAGAATGTTATAGAACGGAGGCGTCGAAATGAGACTTTAGTATTCCTGGAGAACAAGCATACAGATATGTACATACATGGTCATTACAACTCTTCAGTTAGGAATACGATCTAGCTTTTCATACCACTTATGTTGTGTGTGTTAATTTTATACATGAGTGGTGGGACCTACAGTTTTAAAGTCGACTCCAAACGACAGATTTTAGAGAAACCATTCATGGCAATTTTATTTACTTCTCAGAGTTTTTGCCAGAAATCTGCTGAGAGGAAGTCGCCGAAAAAATATTTTTTCATATTTTCGTTTAAATGTCTGGCCTGGGATTTGAACCGTGGCCCCATGTCTAATAAGCCAACGCACTACCTACTAGACTACCGCGACTTTGAACTGGAGAACCTGGAGAACTAGGTCCTTAGAAATTATTGTTCAAACATTGTATTGGACAGTATTGGAAGCTAAGCTTACTAACTCTGGCTTGTAGCCTATGTTTGTTATTAAAAATAATTAATTCATTTTCTCAGTGTATAGTATAGTACAATACATAGCTTAATAAATTTATTATTAGTCATAAATACATACCTATTCACAGATTATTATTCAGTAATAAAACGTAATAAAATTTCTTTAAAGAAAAACTTCTTTTTACATTCATTGCACGTTTGTTTCTTTATTCTGAGCGTATTAAGGCTGATGGGTTTTTTCGGTTATTTTCACATTCATTTTTTTCTTCATTTTTTGTTCATGTTTTTTCTTTTGTTAAATTAATATTTAATTTCTTTATAAATTATCAACATGTTTAACAAATAAAACACAGTAAAAAAACAAAACAAAAAAAACACAACTTGCATATACAAAGTAGATCGAGCACGTACATAAGATTTAGTTGTCTTGTCTTTTGTTTTGGCTCTCAAGTATTTTGGCCATCATCTACTTGGGCTCATACCAAATCATACAATAAAAAAAATAAATCAAAATACCCAACCCATAGGCCTAAGAGTATAACCAAAGCTAATTTACACAATTACAAAGAAAACCAACCAAAAATTTATATTTATATGCGTGTGATTTCATTTCATTTCATTTCATTGCTGTTATGGAGGACATGGCTGCTGCCATACAATATACTATATTCCCAGACTATTCATATTCGTTTAATACCTTAACACGTAAAGGAATGAGTAAGACGTAGAAATAAATACTGCCGGTTATATCTTGTGGCCAAAAAAAAGAAAAAAAAATTGTTACTCATGTAACCTGCCTGCTTACGATAGTTTTCATTGTACGATGATAGATAATGTCAGGTACGTGATTCTGATCATCTGGAGTATAGGAAAAGAAAGAAAAAAATACAAAATTACTCTCTTTACCTTATAATAAGGTAAAATAAAAATTATATTTAATTTCAATTGTTTTTTCTTCTTCTTCTTTTTCTTTTGCTTTTAAGGCTAATTTTGTCACTTGATTTTCTTGATTTTTATTGTCAAATTTCTTAAGAATACAATAAAAACTCGTGTTTCTTTTAATTTAATTGCTGTTACTAGTACAAGAAACTGAAAAAGAATAAGAATTTTTGATAAATTTCTGTTCCTTTCTTTATAATGTTTTATATTTCAAAATTCTGAATGAATTTTCTTAGAACTTTAAAAATGATTACAACACGCTACGTGGCAGACAATAAATGTTTAAATTCTTTCGTAGCCAATACCATAAGCTTTACTAACCATATGCTCTCAATTACACAGAACCTGTCCAAACTAAAGTCTAGACAAGCGCTCAGAAGTTAAGTTGAATCTTTTTGTAGCCAGTTATGGAGCATATTAGTCTACTAAGATGGGTCTAGCGTCCAGTTGCTTGCGTACGCAGACGACATTGTAATCATAGGGCGTACCAAGCGAGATGTTATTGCTGCAGCTAGTGCTATTGAACGGGAGTCTACACTAAGATGGGCCTGACAGTACACAAGTAGAGGTTCTAAGATAACGGCCGATAACTAGATTTATTTATCTTGATTCCGCCGTTACCACCAAAAATGATGTCAGTCTGGAGATCAAGCGCAGGATTACTCTTGCCAACAGATGCTACTGTGGTCTCAATATGGATACAACACTGAGTTGTATGAGCTCCTCAATGACATAGACGGCTGGAAACTGCTGCCAGATATTCAGGGAATTATTGCCAAACGTTGCCAGTAGACAACATAGGCATACAGTGTGCCTGGTGAAAATGAATGTGGGCGATGAGGCCTTATTTGTGTCTGTAATTTCCGAATGTTGTCTGACATGGGAACATGCGCAGCACTTGAACGTACAATCACATTGGCAACTGCAGACATGAAGATACACAGGAGAGTATAAGCAGCTTCCTGCGGCCCCGTTCTGCTTTCCTTGGTAGACGTTTTGCGAGAATTGAACATATTTCTTCCGATATGCTATCTGCAAAATAAAGTTTGGGATTTGAAACGAGAAAGCTTTTGCACACACGCACACTCACATATATATAACACATACATACATATGTAGATATGGTATATGTATGTATATCAAGGATGTACAAAAAAGGATTCATGTTCAATAATACTTTTAATTTCGTTGCGGTTTTACGAAAAGACTCTGTCTGTCTGTGAGCTCACCATGAGTTAAAGTCAAATATTTTCATTGGGTTGCTGCAAGGATTATAGATTTATGAGAGCATATTTAAACTCTTTCTGTTGTTTTTGTTCGTCTTCTTCTCTTCTTTGCAAATTTATGATATTTATTGTCGTATTGCCTCTTTATTATGGTTAATAAATGAAAGTTTTTCTTTTTTGCGGTAAATGAAAATCAAAGAAAATGAGAAATAATGGAAAATCATGTTGGTTTTTAATTAAGTCAGTCCGGTATTATTTGTTTCTCGCCAAAGTAAAGTATGTAAGTACATACATACATATCATTGGCATTTTTCTCGTTTCTTAAGTAAGGAATTAAAATGTGTCAATTTGGTTAATTACGAAAAGTTATTAAAAAGAAAATGCACGAAAATATGAAATGGAAATGGAAAATTACATTACTTAACTGGTGCAACAAAATTCATTAAAAAAGTCATAACAAATTATTCATTACTTTCAGTATATTTTTGAGGCAAAAAGAGAACTCGAAAGAAAAATTTTTATTTAAAAAAAGTTTCGTACGACAAATGAAAATGTTTCAGATTATATGACTGCAAACAAAATAAAAAAAAAAAAAACTTATGAATCTCATGTACGGCAAAATGCGATTTTACTAAGGAATGCAGGTTCTTTTGGCATTGTCTGTATTAAGCAAAAATAATCTTAAAAAAGGAAATGTATACTAATGTGCCGTAAAAGTCAAACTTGAGACTTCAATATTTGATTTCATAAAATTGGAATTGGAATATTGCCTACTGGCCTGCTCATCAACCTCACTATATCTTATAAAATGGCAAACATATCCTTCTAATATAACTTCCCATCATACAGTGGACAGCTCTTCCCCAATCCGTCGAAGTATAAATCTCACAGAACTAATTTTCACGAAAATTCTTTTTTAGACCAGTGGTGATATGACCTGTGTTATCGCATTCCAAACTACAACGGAACGTTTTGGCAGTAATTTTCAATTCTAATCCTGAGAACTGAAAAACCGATGTTTACATTTATAGAGATCTCAAGAAGGCGAAGGCAAGAACATTCGTCTTCAAGAACATTCATCAGACTATTTACTCTGCCATATAAAACGCAAGGCAAAGCAAGCGAGTTTGTTAGTGAAGTTCAGTCAGTCTTGTGTGAAGACGCGGGGAATAATCGTGGTTTGAAGATCTCCGTTACAAAGATCTGTCGAACAATTGTCTAGTGATTGTTATTGTTTATGCAAAGGGTGTAAACAGAACAATAACAAACAAAGCAATTGTTGTTGTTACATCAAGTTGTGAACAATGGCACACAGAATTGTGCGAATGATAAAGAATTTTAATTAAAACTAAACACAAATTTATTTTTATTTTATTTGCAATCTACGAGCTTATATTTTAAACGTTTTTATAAAGTAAAAACGTAACAATATGATGACAAAATATGACGGTAAGTGAAGAAAAGCCTTTCGTTGTTCTGTAATCGAATTGTGGTCCAGAATACATAGGTTTTCAGGGAACATTTGAACCATTTCAACAATGCTATTGTAATCTAGGGCACCACCAAGCAACCATGGAAACACTCCATAAAATTTCAAACAAAAAATCGAGTATAAAAAAATTGCACGTTGTAAATACCGTAGAAGAAATAATCCGTGAAATATTTTTTAAGTACTTTTTATCATAAATCATTCGTATGTTAATCATAATTCATCATTAAATACAACAAAAAAAAAAAAGACCCAAATACTGTCTAAAATAATCATAATACGGCATTAATGAATGCTCCAGGGAAATATTCATATTCAAAATGTATAGACAGGCAGGCGATTAGAAAATAGAGTGAGAAACCCAAACAGCCAGCCAGCCAACCCTGTATACACATAATCAGACACTGAAGTATGGTAGTAGAAGTGTTACTCTGGCTTTTCTACTTCTAATGAAGCGAAGTAAAGGCAACAAACAACAACAGCAACAACAGTAATAATAATAACAATAATCAAATAAACAAAACAAATGGAAAACAAACGCTTTAAAAACCACAAATACGTTGCCATATACTCGCTGGCAGACAGAGGCAATGATTCTATAGGCTAGACATGAAAACACGCAGTATTTTCCCTTTTCTTTTGGGAGGGGGGAAGGGAGATTCATAGTGTCTATTATTGCCAGGAGAGACTGAGTAACAAAATAAACCTCAAGGCACATGCAATGGCACGCTTACTTATATGAAAAATGCCTGTAAATCTGCAACAAACATATTAAAACACGCGTCATAGTTTTCCTTTCGTTTATAAATAAATAAACAAAACGCATGAAAAAATTATTAAAAATTTTTCTCTCTCATTGTCATTTGTTTATAAATACATACATACATATGTACGTAGATGAAATCCAAAAATAAAAACAAACACACGAAAATGACAAAAAAAAAAAGGAAAAGAGTTGATCTAATCATTACGGAAATAGTTGAACGCCTATAATATGCATCATGTTGATGCAACCGCATTTGACATTTGCACGCTCTGCATTTTTAATTTTCTGTTCTTTTTTTCCGTTTTTAAAATTTTCAAAAATTCGAAATGCCATACTCATCTCACGTACACCATCACGTTTTAATAAGTGTGTGTGTGTGGTTTCCACACCACAATTGAACACATGCCATCCTTTTTTTTTTTTTTTTGTTTTTCAATAATTTTCTATCAAAACATTCACAAAAGGGTGCATGAATGGATGAATATCCAATAAATTTTCAGGTAATACAGTTGGCCTAGCTGGCTGTCACTGTATATCCCGCAGGAATTTCAACCAAAAACAATAAGAATTTTTCATTTGATCAAAAGAATTTTTATTGATTTTTAAGGAATTTTTACGTACAACAACTGCTGTTTGTTGGCCAGATGATATCGTCTGGCAGTAAGTATGTATGGAGTATGTATGGAGGACATATAATGTTAAAGGGTAACTTTCTAATGATGGCTTATCATAATGATATTCAAATCAAATTATTTCTCAAATTTATGAGGCAAACGGGGTATTTGAAATGTTTTTAAAAATAAAAAAAAACCAGGAAGTTTTTAACAAGAAGACAATGTCAGGAGTGTTGGCTTATTAGATGTAAGGCAACGGTTCAAACCCCAGGTCAGACATCAAAACGAAATATGAAAAAATATTTCTTCGGCGATTACCTCTCAGCAGATTTCTGCTGTTTGACCTGGCGATTGAACCGTGGCCTCACGTCCCTACTAGACTACGCCCATATCAATCGTTCAGTGTAATTCTCATAGAAATCGTAGGCTATGTACACAGCAAATAGCTGGGAAGGGTTTGTGGCAGCAAAAACTTCAGAAGCAGGACGCTTATGAAAAATAAAGAGACCGCAGGAAAGAATCTATTCCTTGCATAATTTCTTAATGTTAAGAAATTTGGAAAAAATATAGTCATCAAAAAAAAAACAAAGGTTTTTGGATAATGATTTGAAAACTTAAATTTTTTAGAAATTATTCATGGGATATTTTTCGAAAACAACAACATTTCATATATATTTTTCAGAAGTCATACAATATATCTTAATTACTCCCTTATAAGAGACTAGGTTAAGGCACCTTTACTTTTAACAGACCAGTATCATAGCCCAACAACCTATAATTTACAACCCGGCATAAATTTGTCATTTCCCGTCACTATATTTTCATTAATAAAAATTTATTGCAAACATACCAACAAGCATCTGTATTAGCATCTGCATGTGAATAATTATTTTCGACTAATAAATGGTCACTCAACGAGGTTATAAACACTGTCATTACAAAATGCTTAGAGATATGGCATGTAAATAATAATCAAACGCAATGCATCACATACAACATGCAACAACCGGGCAATAAATGCAGCTGCATTATTTTAATGTAAGCAAAGAAGAGAGATAAGAGAGGGTGTCAGGGATATTTAATAAAATGTATACAACTGCAGCTCATTTTCCTTCAAAACCAATAATGTATGTAGTATGCAGCTCGTGTTGTGTATAGCAACGGAAATAGATGCTCAATAAATACGCACGCGTTTGTTACTGATGCATCACATCACAACCCACAACAAGCCAAACAAAGTATACAATCTGGCCATCATTGTCGTAGTCATCATAGGAGTACCATTATCAGCATCATAAATGCATACAACAGTAAAAAATATGCACATTTCCCTTTATATGAGCAGAGAATATCTCTGGTGTATACTGCTCAACCCCTTTTTGGTTTGCAATATACATACGTACAACCCCTATTCCTTTCCTGTATTGACTTTTATTGTTGAATTTTCCTTTTGATTTGCTTCTTTCTTTTGGATATTTTCTTTTTTTTTTTTTGTAAATATTTCCTTCAAAACTATTGATCTGTTCGTATTATGGATAAGCGTTTAAATTTTCTGTGGCAGATACTCAAGAGTATTAATTTTCGTCAGCGAAAATGAAGCACTTGAGCAACACATCCGTATCCAACGCTGACATCTTGCCACACATTCATTCATTCATTCATTTATTCTGTTTTGTTGTCGTTCATAAAAATTTTAAATAAAAACACTTGAAATTGAAATTTAAATATTGAAAATCCATAAAAATTCTCTCTCTAAGGGGCTCATTTAATGATACTTAACGGCAAGAGGATGATGGGGGCTGCCAAAGTGTGAATGAAATGCGCACACACATCATTTAAGAAAATAGTCCCGGGAGAAAAAGTTATACAAAATAAAGGAAAAGATATTCAATTTAATATGCGTTTGGAAACTAAAGAAATTTTCTAAAAATATTTTAAACGTTTAAGGCCAACGAAAATGGAAGTTGTGACATTATCTTCCGCTGTAGGGAAGTACCTACAAACGACTTTTAATACGTTTTGGTGATCAAAGAAAACTGGCGGTTGCTTTGTATTTTTTGCGAAAAACTTAAAAATCTGCTGCAGAGACGAATTTTGTACATACAATATTGACCTAGTCAAGGGAGTAGTTTGTCGGCTTATTAGACGAGGGCTCAGGGCCTTCGGCGACTCTCATAACATATAACATAATTGGTCATTACAACCCTACAGTCAGGATTACGACCTAGCTTCTCACACCACTTACGTTGTGTGCGTTAATTTTTGTACATGAGTGGCGGGACCTACAGTTTAAAGTCGACTCCGAACGACAGATTTTTGAGACTCTGTCAGACAGAATGTTTGAAAACCATTCCGGCAGACTTAGTATATCCGATTAAAGCCATTCGGCAACCCAATTCCACATCTGGATTTAGTCCATAAGCGTTTCTTGTCTTAGGACATGCACTTACGGCTAAAGTAAGAAACACTGTAGGGCGCAGCTAATGATTGGATCTGCCTTTCTAAAGATTCTCTTCAAAAAATAGTCTAGTCGCGAAGGAAGCTTCACCGATACTTGGTTATCTCATACATACATACATCATTGTTCACTACAATCCTTCAGTCAGGATTACGACTTAGTTTCTCACACCACTTATGTTGTATGTGTTAATTTTATATATAAGTGCTGGGACCTACAGTTTGAAATCGACTCCGAACGACAGATTTTTGAGAAAGTTTTCATGGCAATTTTTTTATTTTCTCTTAGAATTTTTGCCGAAATCTGCTGAAAGGCAGTCGCCGGAGAAACATTTTTACAAATTTCGCCTGGATGGAGATGTCTCCACGCCAAATAAGCCAACATACTACCTATTAGACTATGGCGACTACAAGCACCACTAAACCCATTTTTAGAGAAACTAATGCATTTCCTTAGTCAATAGTAGCTTGTATGTAACATTCGCTTGCTTTTTGGCGTTCGAAAACCTTTCTAAAACTGCCTTCCCAAAGCCATTTCATTCCTCTTATTTTTAATTCCTATAAAACTTTCAATTCCATGAGTTATAGCCATAACAACGCAATATTTGATCTCCGATAACCGCTTTATATTACAATTTCTAAGCTTTTTTTTGTTTGATTCTCTGTTTTTAATAATAAATTACACAAATATTACTTTAAATGTAATTGCCATTGGCAATTTGTATAAATTTTGTTTTATTTCCTTTTTTTTTATTTCTTATTAAAAATAATACAAAACCCGCCCCTTTAACTTCCCCCTTTTCTTTTTGTTTCTGGGCAAAATGCGATATTAAAACATTGTAACTCTTAAACGGATTTGGTTGCTCTGGTTGCCTGAGGATAATTTTCCAAAAATACAATAAAAATTTTTTATTTCTGCTCTAATAATATTAAAAAATAAATAAAAGGAAATAAAAAACCAAAAGAAAGGGAATTTCAATGTAACAAAGAGAGCAACACACACCCTTTTTGGTCTATGAAATCTATCGAATCTTAGAGCAGGTTTCGTAAAGTTGTTGCAGCTCATTTTTCATTATGATTTTTAATAAAAAATTCAACTTTTTGACATGTAAGCCGGGAGATTATTAAAGTTTAATGAAGACACATATTGTACGTAGTAAAAAAAAATGAAAATAAAACCAAACAGTTGCAGTTTGAATTTCGATTTCATTTGTTTGGTTAAAAGAAAGAAGAAAACCTCCCCTTGATTAAACAAATCAACAGTTTGAAGAAAATTGTAGACGAAAAGGAAAAATCAATAACAACGAGAAGCTTTAAAGAAAGGAAAAGTTTAAATAAAGAAATTAAAATTTTACGCAGACAATTTAAAACAGATCTTCACAGACATCTCATGTTATCCTTTTTGAATACAAAAACATGCACCTCACTGAATCTTCTAGTTTCTGAAAAGTATTGTTACGTTTTTTCTACCTTTTAAAAACGTTTAAAATATGAGTTCGTGTATTGTAAATAAAATAAAAATAAATTTGTGTTTAGTTTTAATTTAAATTCTTTATTAATCGCACAATTCTGTAGGCCACTGTTCACAACTCGATGTAAACAACAACAATTGCTTTGCTTGTTATTCTTCTTTACACTCCTTTCCGTAAACAATAACAATTGTTCAACAGATCTTTACAATGGAGATCTTCAAACCACGATTACTCTCTTCAAACACTGCGCGTCTTCACACAAGACTAACTGAATTTTTACTGACTCCTTTGCCTGCTTTGTCTTGTCTTTTATATGCCAACTTAAACAGTCTGATGAATGATGTTGAAGTCGAATGTTCGTGGCTTCGCCTTCTCGAGATCTCTATAAATGTAAACATGTTGTTTACATTTATTGTTATTTACATGTAATCGTGTTATTTACATTTATTCTTTTTTGTTGTTGTATTTCTGTTTACATTTATTCTTGTAGTTTTTGTTGTTGCATTTTTGTTTACTTGTTTATCATGTAAACAAGTTCATTGTTTTTTTTTATTTTTGTAGCTTTTGTTTACAATTTTAATGTTAAACAATGTAAAAGCAAAACATCATTTCCATTTTCATAACAATATTGTGAAGCTTTAAAGGAAGGAAAAGTTTATTTAATTTAAATTGGAACTTCACAGACATGTCATGAATACAAAAAACATTTACTCCACTGAATATTCTAGTTTTTCGAAAAGTATTTTCCAAATCATTTCTCATCTATTTACATCGGTAGTAATTCTAATTAAAACATTCCATTATTTTCTACAAAACCTGACAGCATTTAAACTTAATGAGAAAGAAATGTAACAACGCAATTACTTCATTACAGCTTAATCCTTTACAAACAGCAACAAATACAAGGCAATACAGAAATAAAACGTAAATTCTACAAACTCTTAGTAAACCCCAGCAAACAAATACATTTTCTACTGAGTCATAAACAAAGAAAGAGAGAGGGAAGCAGATCAGCTTATAAATAGCGTTTAGATAGACTGGCTGTTGTATTAACTTTTTGACTTGCCAGCAATTTTGAGCAGCTGTTAATGACCGAAAAAGTAAACGGCTTTCAGCGTCAAAAAAAAAAAACTGAACTCCAGCTTAAAATGACAAATTATGTGGCAGCGAAACAAAAAAAAAGGCAACAAAAGATTAAATAAGAAAAACAACAATTATAACAGCCTCCTCTTACAGTTTACAACACTTTTTCATCAGTTCTGCTCAGCACAGCATAGAATGATGAAGCAAAAATCATGTTTTATTGCAAAAATCTCGTTTTGAAGAAAAACTGTCATTTCATTGCAACACCAGGCTCATGAAAATAAGTTAATAACTGAATTATGCTGCTCTCTATAAAGCACTCTCATACATACACACATTATGCTTAATCATGGGAAATCGTAAAATTGGCAACAAAATCTCATGTCATCATATGTGTAGGAACGTACGTACGATAACATAAGCCCTTGACTTCAGCCGAGTTGTAGACTTGTTTGGTGGGGTTGATGACAATAACGAAAAAAAAAAAAATACATGAGAATTTATTTTTTAATAAAAGGTGATTAACTTAAGCAAATCACAAGGATTTCAAATATTTAACACTCAGACGGATTTAAAAAATGATTTTACACTGCATTACAAAACAAGTCCCACATCCACTCCCACTCCTTCATTCATCTTTATCTCGTAACTTTCATAAAGCAACCCTTCTTCCTTTTTCTTATTTATGATTATTATTTGTTTTTCCAGAAAGTTTCTTAATCTATAATCCTTTTTGTCTCGTCCTTTATTTTAATGACCGCACGTTTTAACTTTCAAGTTCAATAACCATAATTTTATTTTATTTCTTGTCTAAAAAGACACGCAGACAGACATTTTTCCTTTTAATTTGACAAATGTTTCGTAGACATTGTCCTGGCAGGGGGTGTAAGTGTCACTCTTTACAGCAGTACAGCTGTGGGAGATAGGAAGGGGAGCTACAAAAAATCAGCGTAGCAAATTTTAACATAATTAAAGCTCGGCAAACAATTTATTTATTTTTTGTCATTTCAAGCTAAGAAATCCAACTGTGAAGAGACAAGCAAGCATTAATTACAAAATGGGAAATATTTGGAAAATTAAAACAAAGAGAAGGATAAACTGAATTTGATTTACAAATAAAAAAGGGGTTTCCATAACAGAAACTATAAAAAGAAACCCAAGTGCTCTCAGATAATATAAGACATGAAGCAATCTGACACTTAGAAGACGAGTTATTACTTACGAAGGGAAAATAATCCACATTAATTTTGCAGAAGATCGGTACACTATCTTAACCTAGTGTAGGATGTAGTACTTGTCTATACTCTCACTTTCTCCAATTTTCACCAATTGCTACGTTTTTGATTAAAATTCTTTATTATTCACACAATTCTGTATGCCACTTGATGAAAACAATAACAAATACTAGACAATCGTTGAACAGATCTTTGTAACGGAGATCTACAAACCACGATTACTCTTTTCAAACACTCCGCGTCTTCACACAAGACTGACTGAACATCACTCCGAAATTTGATTGTGTACAATGGAAACAGAGATCTTTCATTATATTAATCCAGATTTCATTAACTTGATTCTTTCTTGCATCTAAAAATATTAGCATAAATTGCTAGAAATATGGATTGCAGGTAATGATTGCCAATAATTTGAGTAACGTATCGTAACGAAAAAATAATCAAAATTTACAATAATCCCGTCTCTAAATTTCAGTATTCCTCCCTTAACTAATGCAAGCATAAGGATTCCATAAAGTAACTGGATTTTACTCGCTTTGCTGCTGGTACTTTCGAAAATTGATTTGTTAGCAACTACGATCCTAAATGCTAAGGTAACGTGCATCTCCATGAAACATGGACACTATTAAGCACTGATGCAGCAGCCTTGAGAGTATTCGAGAGAAAAGTCCTGCGTAATATCTTCGGTCCAGTGCGAGTTGGCGTTGATTTCCGCATCCGTTCTAACAGTGAGCTGTATAAGCTCTTCAACGACATCGACGTTGTGCAGCGTATTAACATCCAGCAGATGTTTTGGCTTGGCCATGTCGTTCGAATGAAGGAGGATGCTTGGGCGAGACGGGTATTTGATGCGGATATTTGCGGAAGTCGGTGAAAAGTATGACCTTGTTTGAGTTGAAAGGACCAGACCCACGAACCCCTATCATCGATTGGTGTGACCAGCTGGCGTAGGCGCGCAAGAAGCTGAAGCGCCTGGAAGGATGTGCTAAGGCAGCCCGAAATCCGTTAATCGGGTTGTTAATAGCCAGTTAAATAAGTAAGTAAGTATGTAATGCGCAACTCAAGGTGACTATAGCCTCTTAATATTTTAAAGATTTGTCTATTTCGCCATCCTTTTCCTTGGTATATATGGAAAGGCCCATACGTGTTTGTAATTTATTTTAATTTAAAGAAATAAAAATTCTTTAACTCTAGCAAAGTAATGTAATTTTCGCATTATTTCCTAAATAAACTCGAATGCATGAAACATCTCTCTCACTCTCTGTGTGTGTAAGTAGAGAGGGCAGACAACTAAAAAATTTAATTTTTTTTTACAAATTAGTTTTACCACAATACTCAGCCACATATTGTACACCAGGGGAGGTGTTATTGTATCCTTTCGTTAACAACAAAATATCGTACAGATTTAAAGGGTGGGTTTTGAGTCAGCTACAGACAGACTCCATAAGCAACTAAACATTTATTATTCACATCATTTCAAGCCCAAAGGGTATAAAATGAAAATTAATTCGTACAACAATTCTAAAATGCTACAAATATTACAAACACCCTCCTTACCTTGCTTTAGTCAAACGAAAAGAAAAAAAATTTCACGAAATTTTTCATTCATTCATACGTTTGTTTGTTCAAAAAGCAAGGCAAAAAAAAAAAGACGACGTACAGAAGTAAAACATATTTGGCAATAATGTTGTAATTTGTATAGTGGAGTCTGAGATGTTAAATACAGTGTATACCAAGTGCAATATTTTATTTTGGCTGCTGCCCTTTCCTATTCCTTTAACGGTTTTTATTTTTATTTTTTTTTGCTTAAAAACCAAAAAAATCTGTAAAATAATAATCCCTTGAGCCTGTGGAGTCACGTGTGGCCATAAACTTCAATTTCTTTCCTCTCCATTCCTTCTGTAATGTTGTAATTTTTATAGATTTGTTTGTGTATTTTTTTCCGGCGTTTGCTTTACATTTTCCAGGTTATTTGTATTCATATGTGGGAAATGAAAAAAATTGGAGGCAAAAATACAAATTGAGGCCGTGGTATTTGCATTATGATGCGCTATTATGGGTATTTAAGGCAAATATACCGATAAGCAAACAGTCTTTCAGTCTAGTTGCAATATAAGTTCATTCGATTCAATAGGCTATTGTGGGCCATTATTATAAGCTGCTCCATCTTTCTGGCGTCACAAGTACTGCCCATTTTAAGGCCAAGAACTAATCAAGCAATCTATAGATATCGTATCCTAAAGTGAAATGTTTTCTACTGACAGTATTCTGAAGTACATAAAATGTCTCAAAATTTATTTCCTAAATAGTTTCTAACTTGTCTTTACCTTTTAAAAGCGTTTAAAATATGAGCTCGTAGATTGCAAATAAAATAAAAATAAATTTGTGTTTAGTATTAATTAAAATTCTTTACTATTCGCACAATTCTGTGTGCCATTGTTCACAACTTGATGTAAACAACAACAATTGCATTGTTTGTTATTCCTCTGTTTATACCCTTTGTATATATACAATAACAATTACTAGACAATTGTTTGACAGATCTTTGTAAAGGAGATCTTCAAACCACGATTACTCTCTTAAAAGGCACCGCGTCTTCACACAAGACTGACTGAGCTTTACTTTTATATGGCAGGGTAAACAAGTCGTCGTAGTCTAGTAGGTAGTGTGTTGGCTTGTTAGACGTAAAGCCAGAGTTCGAGCCCCAGGCCAGACATCGAAACAAAATACAAAAAGTATTTCTTCGGCGATTTCCTCCCAGCAGATTTCTGGCAAAACTCTGAGAGGAAATAAAATTGCAATGAAAAGTTTCTCAAAAAATCTGTCGTTCGGAGTCGACTTTAAACTGTAGGTCCCGCCACTTATGTATAAAATTAACACTCACAACATAAGTGGTGTGAGAAACTAGGTCAATAATCCTGACTGAAGGGTTGTAATGACCAATTATGTATGTAAACAGTCTGATGAATGCTCTTGAAGGCGAATGACTTCGCATTCTCAAAATCTCTATAAATGTAAACATGTTCTTCGCATTTATTCTTGTAGCGTTTGTTGTTGTTTATTTGTTTGCTTGTTTACCATTTTTTATGCCGGTGTTTGTTGGTATATTTTTGTTTACTTGTTTTTCATTTTTGATGTTTTTGTAAAAGCAAAACCAATATCTAGATTTTTTTCATTTTCGTAACAATATTCTAGTCTTAGCTCCAAAGGAGAGTTTAGTTTAGAAAGATTATTCTTTTCGATTATTTTTTTGATATCTTGACAGGAATAAACGGATTTCAAAATGACAAGTACGTGGTACATGAAAAGACTTTACGCTGTTAATAGACTGAGCCACTTTCATCGTAATCCTGTATGTCTGGGGCAGTGTTAAACAGTATACATGATAATACACAGCCCTGTTCGACATGTGTTTTTACAGCAACTTTCTCTCCGAGTTCTTGTGGAGAGACCTGAGTTAGCATCAGAGTTAAAGCGATATTTTCTCTGGAACTTCCATCTTAGTGTCATCAAGACAGCTACGACCGATAGAATGTCGAAGACATTTTCAAAGTCCAGCTATGCTAGATAAACTTTTGAACGCTGTGCTGAAAATTTGGACTCTGGTTGTGCTTTTCAAAGACATTTCCAAGTCCAGCAATGCTAGATAAACTTTTGAATGCTATTCAGTAAATTGGGACTCTGATTATGCTTCGGCATAGTTCATCACATAGAGACGCACTTACTCTTGCTTTAGTCGACTTTGCTTCCTCTTTTAATTTCCAAATAATTACATTCTGAAATTATTTTTATATTTCGTTAGGGCACTATTTGCCTTTATGCTGTTAAACACTTTTACACAAAATTGGTCTTTCACAATACCATTACCGTATAATACAATTACAAATCAAAATAACGCTAAACAATGTTGATTTTTTCAACTCTTTTGTAAAGCCATTGAATAGAGGCAACCTTTTAGAGAAATTAAAATATTACGAGAGTATAGAAAAAAAATATTCCCAGACTTTGAGAAAATATTTTAGATTGAAAGAAAGGAATTTTGTTCCCAAACCCATAAATTTATTATCGTTAATTCGAATAATCCTTGTTTAATTTAAATTTAAGGTTTTTAACTAAAGTAATCCACCCTCTGCTTTTGAAATTTTCTAAAAAAAAAAAAAGACGATCAATTCTTAAAAAACATTAAAAAAGAAATCTTTACACAGGCACGCCTTAAACTAATGCAGGAGACATAAGAATACAAAACCCCACCCCTGAGTTTGTGTATTTTTGAAAATACTGGGTGGGTAAAAAACTGAATCCCTTAAACGTGTAATTGCTGAGAAGACACGACACACGAAATAAAGAAAATGGAAAAATCACAAAATATTACTTTTTAATACCGAAGAGCTGATGTTTAAGTGAACTGAACCTATGCCGCGATTAGTTACACAAAATATTTTCCATTTTTCCAATTTTGCAGCGTTCCCATGCCACAAAAATTGTCACACATCGGAAATCACAAACGATCTTTTTGCCTCAACAATCAAGGAAATCTTGATAAGATTTGTTCCATTGTACTGCCTTTGAGGGGTGTTAACCATTACCATTTCACCATTCCCATTTACCAGCTCTGACACACTTGCTTGCAAATTATACTGCAGGGTTTAAAAACCTATTAAAACCGAAAAATTTCAAAAATATTTGTATTGCCTGCCGTTGTAAGATAAAAATCAAATTTTCTTTCCTCTTCTTTTCTATTTTTTGGCAAACAAAATTCCTAAAAGGTTTTCCTTTTTTCTGCTACAATAAAAGTGCATGTGTTTCCAGGATAATGAATGCAATTGAGGCCTTATTAAGGAGTTTGCTTTCAGTTGTAGAAACAAAGATAAGAATCTTAAATAGTTTGTTAAATTTATGTACCAGTTCTGTTGATGACAATCAACATTTTTCCAGCATAATGACCACAATCACTCTCATAGAAAGGAAAAGGTTTTTAAGTTAAAATTTATTCTCATGCATCTCTTTTCGTTAGGATATGAATAAAAATGAGAAACTATATATGGGAAATCAATCACATTTGTGTGAAGAAATATTGCAAAGGCTTTTCTATAAAACAAAATGGTTTTGAATTTCATGGTTATTTTTAAATAATTTTTTGCAAATAAGTGTCATTCATTTTCTTAAAAGTATAGTTACGTTTTTACCTTTTAAAAACGATTAAAATATGAGCTCGTAGATTGCAAATAAAATAAAAATAAATTTGTGTTTAGCTTTAATTAAAATTCTTTATTATTCGCACAATTTTGTGTGCCACTGTTCACAACTTTATGTAAACAACAACAATTGCTTTGCTTGTTATTCCTCTTTTTATACCCTTTGCATAAACAATAACAATTACTAGACAATTATTCGACAGATCTTTGTAACGGAGATCTTCAAACCACGATTACTCTCTTCGAACATACCGCGTCTACACACAAGGCTGACTGAAATTCACTAACTCAATCCCCTGCTTTGTCTTGCCTTTTATATGGCAGAATAAAGAGTCTAATGAATGTTCTTGAAGGCGAATGTTTATGACTTCGCCTTCTCGATATCCCTATAAATGTAAAAATCGTTGTAGTGTTTGTTGTTGTATTTTTATTTACATGTTTACCATTTTTTTATGCTGGTGTTTGTTGTTATATTACGCAATGCGATAATTTGTAAACATGTTTGTTTACTGCATTGTTGTGTTTTTGTTTATAATTTTAATGTTAAACGATGTAAAAGCAAAACACCAATATCTAGATTTTTTTCATTTTCGTAACAATATTGTTCCGTTTAATGTGAGAGAAAGAGTGCAAATTTTTAAATTGCCGACAATATTTCCAAAAACTTTTATTCCTTTTTGCTACAATAAACAACCAGCAATTCCATGCAAAATAAAGAAAATAAGGAAAACAGTGGCAAATCAATCGTTATATGGACACAAAGTGGTAAAAGTCAAATATCCGACAAAAAATTAAAAGAAAAGAACTCAAATGACGCAAAAACGTTAAAATTTGTAACAGCAGAACTGCGTTAGTAAATGGCTAGAAAAGGGCAATTTTAGATAAATTGTTAAGCAATGCCCAGCAACGAGAGGAATAACAACTTCGATAGAAAGACAACAAAAGTGCTGATGCAAAAAGGCATTCAAAAAGCAAGCAAAACATTTTGTTGCTACAATGGCCTCTGAAAGCGGAAGTATTTCCACCCAAAGTGACAGCTAATAATGTGGCTGTGCGTTACAAAAATACTCAGCAATTGTTTTATTTTCTTTTGGTTTTTTTCAATAAAAGTTTCACTTTTTTTCTATTGTAAGTATGGCAAGGGCAGTGTTTTTTTTTAAGGGTGTTTGTTTCAATCTTCATGTCATAGCGCTTCGAATTGTTATTGAAATCATTGTGTAATGTAAAGTTTTTCCTTTTCATTTTCTTTTCAATCATTTGTTGTTTTTGTTTTTGACTCAACTTCCTGTAAAGCACGCGTTTTAGCGGAAAATTCTGATTTTTTTTTTCCAATAATAAACAAGTCGAATGCGGTAGGCTGTGACAATATGCACCCGAGATTTATAAGAATGTTGCTGCCTGTACTTCTGCCATATATAACATATTTATTCAATAGCATAATTACTTCTAGTACTTTTCCATTACGGTGGAAATGTGCGAAAATATTGCCAATACCGAAGAATAATACCGAGTTCAGACCAATAGCTATTCTGTGCTACCTATCCAAGGTCCTGGAGAGAATTCTTAACTCTCAAATGGCATCATATATTGAAGCTAATAAGTTGTTAACTGGGAAACAATCAGGTTTTCGCAAGAACCATAGCTGTGTTTCTGCGCTTTTGGATGTATCTGAAAATATACGACATGAACTGGAGGAAGGTAAGCTGAATTTCTTGGTCCTCCTTGATCATTCAAAAGCCTTCGACACGGTTGATCACGGCATGCTTTCTATGAAGCTTGTGCACTTTTTTAACTTCTCTGGAGCTTCGGCACGGCTTTTATCATCATATCTCTCAAATCGTTCCCAATTTGTTCATTCGATAAATGCCCAGTCTTCTGCCTTGAATTTATCTAGAGGCGTGCCTCAAGGTTCAATTCTTGGACCACTTCTTTTTGCAATGTATATCAACGATTTGCCAAGCCAACTTCAGCACTGCAGAATTCATATGTACGCGGATGATGTACAGTTACATTTGAGTAGTCCTGTGTTATCTATTAGTGAGAATGTAAACAGACTCAATGATGACTTGGATCGAATATATCATTGGGCCAAGGCAAATGGCCTTTGTTTAAACCCTCATAAGTCTAAGTGCATGGTTATTCGTAGGAGGACGCTTGATTCCAATATCGGTCTTGATATTTTGATGAACGGGGAGAAGATCAAGATTGTGGATGCTGCCAAGAACCTTGGGTTGACTTTTAATGACAATCTTACATGGACAAATCATGTTAACACACTCGTAGGTCAGACTTATATGAAGTTGAGGTGTCTTTGGTCGACACAATACTTTACGCCTTTGAACATAAGACGGTTGATTGCAAGATGTTATCTACTTCCTGGTTTAATGTACGGTTGTGAACTTTTTGCAAGTTGCGACTCCGTTAGCAAGGGGAAGCTCAACGTCTTATTCAATAATATTGTGAGATACGTCTATGGTTTAAGGAGATATGACCATGTGTCCCGTTTTTCCTTGAGGCTTTATGGTGTATCGTTTGACAATCTTTTGAGCATCCGTGTATTATTACTTCTGCATAAGATCATTTATTCAGAATCACCAGCATATCTTAGCGATAAAATAAGATTTGCTAGATCACTTAGAGGTAAAAGGATCATAATTCCCCTACATCGTTACCTTGTATCTGAATGGCACTTTTTTATTCATGCTGCACGGCTTTGGAATTGCCTTCCACATTCTCAGCAACTTAATAGCAACGTAACTAGTTTTAGGAAATTTTTATTTAATTTTTTTGCACCGGAGTAGATTATAATTTTTATAAATTATGCATGATTTATTACTATTGTTATTATTATTATTATTTTTTCTCTTTTACTTTACTTTATCCATTAGAAAAGTTTGATCTCAAATGTTGTTTATGAACACTTCTTTCTTGTACTTTAAATATAAGATTAAATCTTGTTGTACAGGAATTGAATAGACAAATAAATAAATGAAATGAAAAAAAATGAAATGAAATGAACTAACGTTTCACAAAATTTACTATAAAAAAAAAAAAAAAAAAAAAAGCCTGGTTGCTAGTCAGTCAGTCACTCCATTTACTCTTGCTTTTATTTTATTGGCAAAAATTGTAAGAGACGAGCAAAAATATTGTGTTTTTAGCAGAAGTTTTTAATAACGTTACACTTGAATGCATTTCTTTTAGTCTTTCAACTAAATTGACAACTGCATCATACCAAAACAAAAACAAAAAGAGAGCGGGAAAATGGAAATGGAAATTGAAAAAAAAATTTCCTTTTTATTGTAATGGTTATGGGTAGGCTGAGTGCGAATTGCAATTGGCATAAATGTAGCCACTGAAACTAGTCAGTCAGAACTAATGTTTTCAAGCAATTAGCAAAAATGTTTTCTCATCTCTTTTTTGCCAGGGAAACTCTACAAATACAATGTTAGCACTTCGATTGACTTATAAAATTAAAAGAAAAAGCAATCGAACGTAAATTCCGAGGGTAAAATAATATAAAAATTAAATTGAGAAAACCTTGCAGAAGTATCAAATTTCCTATAAGAATTCAAAGGAAACAATTGCTTTATTTTGTTCATAGAGAGCCTATTTACAAATTAACAAAGACAATAAGATTTACTCAACATTTCCTTACCAAACCTATTCACAGAATAAAAACAACTTTATGCAACTCATTTGTCATTTGGCTGCTGATGATGAAAGTTTAAAATTAAAAGTGAAGTTGGCAGTGAGTTTTTCAGTTGAATTATTTTTGGCCTCAAGATCTACAAACATTTTTTAAATGTCAAAAATGTTGACACTTAAAACTCATACGCAAAAGTGAATTTCTTTAGATTCTCACTCATGTGTACATAGTATTTTTGCCTGTAACATTTCAAACTGTCAAAAAATGTTTCAACTGTTAAAAGGACAGCAAGCAAGCTGCTTGAATTTGTAGTAATCGATGTAAAGTACATGCTCATAAAGGCAAATGTCCATGAATATGAAATTTGCCAGATAACAAAAGGATTTTTCTTTACTCATCATATTTGGTTTTAAATAATTTCAAATAAAAAAAATTTTTTTTTAAAGTTACCACCACCAACACTACCTCACACAACTTAGCGATAGCGATTATCCTTTCCTTTATGGGAGGACAAAATAATCTCGTCATTTAATTTTTTCTCTCATACTCCGCCATGTTTTTCTATAAACGTTTGTATTTGTGTACATTTTTTTTATATGGTTGGGTGTGGATTCGTGAGTGTGTGTATATAAAGTTTTTTTTTTCACAAATGACTGAACGTTTTGAATGAGCAACCTATTGCGGCCAATTCGTTTTGCGATCTGTCAATGTCAAATGCATGTCAAAAAGAAGAAAAATTAAAAAAACAAAAACAACAAAACTGAATAGAAAAATAGAAATTGAACGGCAACATTTTTGTTCATTTTAATTTTTAAAAATTAAATCGCAGTTTTAAAAGGAATTAAAACATAAGATAAAAAACATATTGTAGACATAAACCGTAAGTTAAATCAAAAGGGGTTTTGAACCTTACTTAAAATGATTTTTGTAGAACTTTAAGGATTTCCTTTAATTTTTTTTTTAAGTTTAACTCCTTTCAAACCTCTGCCTTTTATTCAAATTCCATTTAACTCTAACGTTCTCGTCCTTCTATCAAATAACTATGACAGCGGGAGAACAATCATCAATGTATTCATCATAGTCATTGTCATCATCATCACCGTCATTATCGTCATTATCATCGTCATCGTTATCGATTTGTTGGCGGCGATAGTGTCACTTGCAAGTGTTGGCTCAATTGTGTCAAGCGCTCAGTCTAAATAATCGAAAACCCGCAATGGAAGGAAGAAGAATGAAAAAACGCAACGAATTTTTTTAAAAGACAGCCAGGGGTGAGAGTCCTAGCGTCTCTGTAATATGAGTTCAAAAAAACTGTTTTTGTTTTGTTCTCTGTTCCGAATTCTAATGTCATATTTGGAAATTAAAAAAAAAAATTATCTTGTTTTTCGGAACGATAATTCAACGTGTATGTTACAAATGACAGTGACAAAGTTATTAAAGTGGTGTAAAATTAAGGCCTAAGGCAGTCAGTCATCAATTCAATGTTTTTTTCGGGATCCTTTACTTCTTTCTTTCAAAAGGGGTGGAAACTTATGTGGCGCATTGTTAAATGAAAATTTTCAAATATTTTTTTAATTGTTTTTTTTTAGGATTTTTTTCAAAAATGTTTGTTTAAGGATCATATTTAAGAATTTTTGCTTCATTTAATAGGCGGTTATTGTTGTCCAATAAATTATTGAAAATATTTTGTCTGTTGCATCTGTTTTTCTAGAATGTTTTGGAAGGTGTTTTAATTGCCTTCATTTACTCGGCCTAAATACGGAATATCATATTGTATTTCTTAGTCTTGTTAAAGCAGTTTCACTGTAAATCATTTGTAAGTCTACAGTTACAGTTGTCTTTAGCGGTCTTCAGTTCATATGGTAAAGAGTTCTTCACTTCGGTTTTTAAAGGCTCTTTAGCGGTCTTCAGTTCATATGGTAAAGGGTTCTTCAGTTCGGTTTTTAAAGGCTCTTTACCGGTCTTCAGTTCATATAGTGTGGTGCTCTTCAATTCAGTTTCAAAGGCTCTTTAGCGGTCTTCAGTTCATATGCTGAAGAGTTCTTCAGTTCAGTTTATAAAAGCTCTAAGGACAAACAGATTTGTAGAGCCGCGTTAAACAAACTACAGCAGTAGTAATCTTCAGAGTAAACCACAACTCCATACAGTAGGTTTCCTGCAGAAGAGGACAACTACTACCCTCTTTAAGACAAACTATTCGCACAAGAAAAACCGTGATTTCCAAAGCAAAGAGAAACTAACTCAACACAAACTACATACATACATAATTGGACGTAAGAACCCTTTAGTCAGGAATACGACCTAGTTCCTTCATACATGAGTGACAGGACTCCGAACGGCAGATTTTTTAGAAAATTCATGGAATTTTTATTTACTCTCAAAGATTTTGTTACAAATCTGTTGAGGAGTCGCCGAAGAAATATTTCCTTCATATTTCATTTTGTAGAATTGTAGTCTGACCTGGGATTTAAACCGTGGTCTCACTTTTAATAAGTCAACACACTACCTACTAGATTACAGCGACTTCATCTCGAGATACTTAACCTAAACTGACGCCAATTTGGGTATATGCACCTAATAAATGAAGTCCCTATGATAAAACGCGAAGAATTGGTCATATGAACCTCATTTGACGATATCTACTTATTAATGAAGAGTAGACAACCGAACTAAGGCGGCTAAAAGCTTATATTGTGTGTGTTAATTTTATACATTTATGGCGGTACCTACAGACTATGGCAACTTCCCAAAACCAACTCAACAGTTAATCTCCATTCCTCAATGGAAATGAGCAGATTTCAAAGAAAATAAAAGGAAAATTGATGTTGTGATCGTCTTAATTTTAGTAACCACAAATGTAGTATTTCAGCATCTGAAAAGAAGCGAGCAGCCATGATACTGACCACTATGCAGTATGAGACTTTCAGGCAACCATGGTACTGACCAGAGATGAGCAATGAATCGTTTTTTCGCTCCTCATAAGGACTCATGAAATTTTGAATATAGGTTAGAGGACGTGTACTTGTCCGTTAAGACAAGTACAATACCCGGAGGTCGAAATTGACCCATTGTACATTTTGAATATAAGTGAGTCTTATCAATATTAAGTGAGTCAACAATATTGATATATAACTATGTATTCTGATTCATTCGCACTCACTACAACCTTGGTTTATGAATACAGGTTGCAATGACTATGAGTACAACGTTGACATCAAACTCATAACATTCGAAATATGTTTGATTCATACGCCTACTCGTTCAGATTCATAAATTTAGAAAAATACTTATAATACTCGAGTGACTCGAATTATTCATTAAAATTTACAGACTTAGTGGTTGTTAGCAGAGCTTCAATCAGAGCAAACACACAATCTTCTAGTAAGTATTTTAGTGTTCGCTCGCGATTCATACTTATTTTGTGCTTCTCGTGTATATGTTGAGTTATGGAGAGTCGTAATCAATGACATCATAAGTGTTGTTAAGTATGAGTATGATGAGTACTTCAAACTTTGAATATGAGTAGAGGTTCCATGATATTAAAATACATAAGTAGGAATGCGTATAAGTATCAGAAATTATGAGTATGATTCGATTCTACTCATATCTTTTTAAATACTCATTGCTGATCTCTGATACTGACCACTATGCCTAGGTATGAGACTTTCATACATGGTTTTGAAAATGGTTTTAAAGGATAAAAATTCTAAGGTTTCCAAGCCATGTAAAACAATACAATTTTGTCTGTATTTGTTCGTTCGATTGTCAAAAGACCCATACTTCAATATTTTATATCAACATTTCATATCAATTAATCTGCTATCTTTGTTGCTTTTGGTTTATATTTTTTTTTTTTGGCCATCTAAAGTTTCAAAATATTTTACTACTTGACAACATGGCGTCAATTTGAATGACAAGCATCATCCTTATAATCTCTACCATCATTGATAACGTCATCGACATTGCCATCATCAGCATCAGCCTCAGCCTTAGCATCATCCATAACAACAGAATGTCATTTAAATAACATTAAACATCTTATCGACAATTTAATATCAGCCCATATGTACTTATGGATGTAAAACTGCATGAACCCTTTCTTTCCTTCCTTCATACATACTTTTATTGTGTTCGATTCCCCTTTTAAATAAACACACACAAGAATAAGCAAAAAAATAAAAGCGATTTTCTGCTTAAATCATTAATATTTGCTTAGTATTTAAGGAATTTCAAGCCTTTTTTGCTCGAAATGGAATACCAAATTGTTTTTCAATTAAACAATACTCTAAAGCCATGGCCATGTGTAAATAAAACTAAAAATAATTGTCTTAAAGGCTGTTGTTATAAAGTAGAGCACAACACAAATAAGATCGATCGTTTTCATATGAACATCCTTTGAAACAAAAACATCCCTTGAATCCTTATGCCCCCACACATACAAACATTCTTTTAAGGAGGCATAGTGCAAGCGAGTATGTGTGTTTAGTTATTAGTAAACGGCAGAAAATAAATAAAGGAGGCTTCTGTGCAAGCTTTATCCGAAAAAAAGGGGTGATTCATTATTTAAAAAAAGGACTTTAAGAATGATGATGACGATGACGATGACGATGTTAATGAGCAAAATGTTGTTGACTGTACAACAATCCAGTTTTGCCGTCGTCTGCTACGTAGTATAAGGCCCGCATTGCAATTTAAGCCTGATGTTTTCAAGCAAAACGCACTTGTTCAAATAATTCTTGTTTTTTCTCCTATTGTTGTTTTTGTTGTTGTTGCTCTCTGTTTAACAATGGTTTTCTATAACCAAGTCAATGCTTTAAAATAATGAGCCTTGTCTTGCTCTCACAACAACAATCTTTGTAAATCTAAATCCAATACCAACTAAATTGTAAGCAACACACAGAAGGCACGTTTCTTATTTTTTGTACTCTGCCAGCACTCAGTGAAATTAGTTTAAAGGCAATATTTTATTAGACACTTAAGAAAGAGAATGTATTGTTACGTTTTTACCTTTTAAAAACGTTTAAAATAAAAGCTCGTAGATTGCAAATAAAATAAATATAAATTTGTGTTTAGTTTTAATTCAAATTCTTTATTATTCACATAATTTTGTGTGCCACTGTTCACTTTACAACTTTATGTATACAACAACAATTGCTTTGTTTGTTATTCCTTCGTTTACACCATTTAACAATAACAATTACTAGACAATTATTCGACTGATCTTTGTAAAGGGGATCTTCAAACCACGATAACTCTCTTCAAACATACCGCGTCCTCACACAAGACCGACTGAACTTTACTCACTCATTCGCCTGCTTTGCCTTGCCTTTTATATGGCAGAGTAAACAGTCTGATAAATGTTCTTGAAGGCGAATGTGCATGACTTCGCCTTCTCGAAATCTCTATAAATCTAAACATTGTTGTTTACATTTGTCATTGTAGTGTTGTTGTGGAGTTTTGTTTACTTGTTTACCATTCTCTTTTATGCTGGTGTTTGTTGTTATATTAAGCTGTACGATAATTTGTAAACAGGTTTGTTTACTGCATTGTTTTGTTTTTGTAGCTTTTGTTTATAATTTTAATGTTATGCGATGTAAAATCAAAACACCAGTATCTAGATTTTTCATTTTCGTAACAATATAAATCAAGTGATCAACTCTAATTGTAACTGATGGGAGATCATAAATTTAAACGCATTGCAAGCGTATTTTTGTATGCTTTTAATTAAATCTCCTTTACTGTTAACCAATAGCTTTTCAAACATGTTTGGAGTTTATTTCTGAAACAGCCTTAAATAAGGGGTTGTTGTTGTTTTATTTGTAGTTGTATGTATTTGTGCATTTTAAATATAAAATAAAAGAAGCAGAAGAAGAATAAGAAAAGCAAATAATTATTATGATTATTTCTGATTTCTCTTGCCTGCATGCCAAGCATAGGACAATAGAAACTTTTAAATACCCTGGCCTATATATACTCATTTAACATCTTCAAAAAAAATAAAAAATTGTTGGAACAATTGCACTTGTACGCACACTTTCCGTATGCAGGCAACTGCTTACTACAATAGCCTGCTCAGCAGGTTACCTTTACTGCTGTTACGACCAGCATTCTCCCCCGTTTACCATGTTAACGAACAATGCCAAACAAAAGTATACTTACGCATTATGGCCCCCTTTTTATTCTATAAATTGCATGCGTACGCACTTGTACTTGTGTAGGATAAATGCACAATAGACTTATTAAATGCAACAAATAATCATTCCAACATTCGAATACATTTACACGGAGATAAAAGGATTTTTAAAAGGATTTCTAACAAATTAAAAGAAATGCCTGCCAGAGGGTGGCACAAGTCAAATTATTTTGTATGGTCGAGTAAGCCGTAAATGCGTTTGTGTGAAAACCTTAACCTTTATTTTGTAATTTATTTTAAGCAATTAACACCTTAAAAAAGTATATTTAATAGGTTTATTTTGAAAGAACTGAAATTCAAAATTTTTGTTTCTCGTAAAAATCCTATTCTTGCTCTCAATTCCCTCTTTTCGCTCTTCACTGTTGTACGCCATCAATCGCGGATATTGAATTTTGGTTGCGGTTAGTGATAATTCGACGATACACTGACATTATTTTCTGACTACTCCATCACTATCACCAGTTTTTGGCATGTCTTAACTACCCGAATAATGTTCCATTAGTTACATGCAAAAGTCAGGATTACGACCTAGCTTCTCACATCATTTATGTTATGTGTGTTAATTTTTATATATGGGTTTAAAGTCAACAACAGAACACAGATTTTTGAGAAAATTCTTCATGGCAATTTTATTTACTCGCAGAGTTTTTGCCAGAAATCTGCTGAGAGGAAGTCGTAGAAGAAATATTTTTTTTAATTTTCGTTTTATTGGAGATATCTGATCTGGGGTTTAAACTGTGGCCTCATGTCTAATAGGTTAACACACTAGCTACTAGACACGTTTTTATGCGTTATATGACCTGACATGGACATTTGATTATTTATGCCAGTAAATGATTGAACAGTTTCCTTTTCAGCAATTTTTATAAATTAGAAAAGGGGGCTATATATTTCAGATAACCTTAAAACGTTTTTGGATCTATTTTTTAAAATTAATAACACGCTTAATGAAATGCATGTAAAACATATTTGAGAAATAACCCCCTTAATAGTACATAATCAAAAATTAGTCATATCGCCAAATAAAAACGAAAAACTATTATTAAACGGATATTAGAGCCGTACAAAACGCTGTCTTTATATGCAAATTTGACATGCAAAAAAAAAACGTATAGAAAAACTTAAACACGATTTGATTTATAACACTTTTGTTAACAAAATATACCCTCTAACTACCCGAAATACCATACCACACTGACTATAATTTGCATATAAGTTTTAACGCCCCTCTAAAACCATATCAGAGAACAAATGAAATGCAATAAATTCGATAAAAACCGGAATAAAACCAGAATAGGAAAACAGCTGAAACAGTAATGCTAACACTAACAGTCACAGTAACAAATTGCCATTATCACACAAAAAAAAACAAAAAACACAAAAAACGCAGAGAAAACAAGCGAACAAATTGAGTAAAAATCGTTTAAAAAGTACAAAAATTTGACATGTATCTCTCACTCTTGTCCAAAAGAGACAAAAAAGCTATAGTACTTTACCCCTTCTTGTGTATTATCCTTGAAATTCTAATATTGCATACAAATGCGAAAAAATAAAGGCAAACCCCCTTTTAATATGCAGCAATTTTTTTCGGTTTTTTTTTTATCTGGAACTGGGGGTGTTTGTGAACATAAAACAACATGATATACGATTATTTATTTTCACATTTTTTCCACTCTCTTTATTCTGTTTCTTCTTCTTCTTTTTTTTCAATATTTTTCTTATTTTTAGGGGACTTTACATATGGTAATTTAGAATAAAAAAGTGAATTTTTATGAAAAAAAACGAAAAAAGAATCTAAAAATAACCCGTAGAAAAAATGTCTTAATTTGCACAACATTAACTTGCATTTTTCATTTTTATACGCTTTGACTACAACAACAACAAAAACAGCAGCAGAAAAACAACCTTAAAAAATATGTAACGTTATAAAGAAGACCCTTTTCCCTTTCGCTTAAAATAAATTGCATGCTTGACAATGACTTTTTTCACACATATGTACGTTAACACACACGCCTGCCTTTTACAATACATTTGTAAAATTTCTCCCCAAAGGGCCTAAATGTATGCTATAAATAATTTCCATACATATTATATGATTTCTGTTTTTAGTGTTGTGTGGGTCTGTGTCTATATAGTATGTATGTACGTGGCATAGTATAACCAGTAAAGGGATATCGTGTAAGGTCATTGAGAATGAGAGTTATGATGTGTAATTAGAATTGAATTTTTAATAAATATTTATGAATTTTTTATTTTTATTTCTATATTTTTCTAGATTAAATTTTTATAGCATAATTTTAGGGTAATAAAAATGAAATTGTGATAAGATTTTTTAAATTTGATAAGATGTAAATTATTAAATGAAATATGAATGATTTACCTGATGTTTAAAAATAAATAAAAATATTCTGTAGAAATCAGAATAAATAGAATTTACTAACGAAGTTTCACCCTAAAGCAGACTTTGAGTTCTGCAAATTTTTTTGTTCAGTAAAAATACTTTTTTCTTTATAAAGAGTTGTCCATTTTTCGGTTTCAAAAGTAAAATTAAACAAAACACACACGAAGTTATTTTCGCAATGAAATTTTTTGACAAACGATGTTATTTAAATGACCACCTCTGATTTGCTTGCAACTGTCTATTCTGCGATAGTTTACGATGACTTCTTTTCACATTTCGAGCAGTATCTTGGACAAAACTTGACGAATGTTGATTCACAATTTCTCTAATAGAAATAATCTTTGGAGCTGCTCGATAAAATAGGGTCTATCATCGTAAGTCGCAAAACCTTCCTCATGATTCTCGAAAAATACATACATACATAATTGTTCATTACAACCCTTCACTCAGGATTACGACCTAGCTTCTCATGAGTGGTGGCACCTATAGTTTAAAATCGACTCCGAACAACAGACTTTTGAGAAACTTTTAATGGCAATTTCTGCTGAGAGGAAGCCGCCAAAGAAATATTCAAATTTCGGTTTGTTGGAGATGTCTGACCTGGGGTTTGAATCATGGCCTCACTTCTAATGATCCAAGACACCTATTAGACTACGGCGACTTCAACAGCAAGTTTATCAGTTTTCTTATTTCCATCAAAAAACTGGAAAAACGATTTCAGCGCTAAATTTTTGTACCCGTTGTCAGCTCCGAAATTGCCCTAAATGATTTAAAGGCTTGTATCGTTGCCTGATGGCATACTAAGAAATATTATGTTTCCATTCTAAGACTTTAACATTAATAGCACTTTCATAATCCTACGGCTGACATGACATACAAATATTAAATTGCTTGCAGCAAGCTTTTGTACCAAATTTACTGTTTCACTTGGAGCTATTAGCCTAAAAGTGGAAGACTCTGTATACCATTTATTCACACTAAGGTTGGTTTAAACCAGAAACTAGCTTATATGGCTAAGAGGCATGTAAGGACTGCTTACATGCCCAAGGTTTGGCGCAAGGTTTGCTTAATTGTTGGGCAACTAGTTGCAACTCTTCTCTTGCTTCACTCAGCTGAATTGTTGCCCTTAATATGATTTCATACGTGTCTTATGTTAAGGTAAAAATGGGTATGGCAGCCAGAGTCCATTTATCATTAAATTCGGTGCGATGGAGGAGGAACAATAAAATTGTTTGCGCTGCAAAGTCTTCTAAAGGATTATTTGTTATCAATTTCTTCAGTATCTAAAGTTTTTGTCAGATGGAGAGGTTTTTTACTCAGAGTGGACTTATCATTATACCACTGAAAAGACTTTAACTTTAATTTTACAAAGTTTTTATAAAATAAAGCTTGTTAATCATTTATTTTATGATTTTTTAATTTTAAAGTAAAAAGCTTTCCAATACGTTGCATACTTTACTTGTACTAATTTTGACATAACTTGTAGCCTACTTTGAGGCATAAAATATTTAATATTTTCATATACTCTGAATATTATTGTTTAATAAGGTTTACCACTTCAAAATCTATAGCAAAAAGAGAGAAAATCCTTATAAATTTTTTAAGCATCATCTTACAATAAAAGTTTAATGTGTAAATATATGTATACGACTTGTTTGCCATATAATCTTAACGATGTAAAACTAATATTTGTTTAAAAAACACATTAATACTAAACGACAATCTACTCCAATCAACTCCCTTAAGAAACGAAAAAAAAATCAACCCTTTTTAGCCCCCTTACAAAAAATATAAGATGAGGGGGTTAGGAAAAAAAAAAAAGCACTTGTGGTGGTATTGAATTGTAGTTGAAAAAATTTTCAACTCAATATGATGTTACGATACACAACAACCATACTTATAGAGCTCATACCATTAGATATTGTAACGCTATGATATCCATATCATTAATACATTGGTTTTGAAAGCAGTCAAGTTAAGGATGTTGTTGCTTGATATCGTCACACCATATCATCGTCACACCATATCATGCTTTCATATACTTTCCTTGAGTTTTTTTTATTTTTTTTTTATTAAAGCTACAAGTAAAACCTTTTTTTGGAGCATATTTTTTGCCAAGTCATTTTATACGCACGTTTTGTTTTCTTGTAAAATCTAAAGTAACCAGGATAACATGTATTGTACGTTGCTCTCTCTCCCTTTCGCTCCTGCTTTCTGTTTATAAGACTTCTTGCAATATTTTTAACTTCAAATTGACTTTCTTACAAAAGCTATCATTTTGAACATGTGATACTACTGAATAGTTGTTTTTTGCTCTCATCTTTCATTTCGTTAGATTTCATAGATTCCCTTGATTCACATCAATTTTAATATAGACAGACTACAAGATGATGTAAAATATTATTACAACATACCCTACCCAAACACAAGTGAGAAATGGAAAGAAACTTGCCTTCTCATATCAATTTTAAGGATGTCTGTGTGTGTTAATATTTTATAGCCAGCGTTATGCCAAGCATATCCTTCAAACGTAAGGTAACCAGGATATGCACGATTTCTCAAGACACTTTCGTAAAGTAAATGCACTGCCATGTTCTCTATGAGATGTTCTTGATTTTCAATCACTTTCAAATCTATTTTAAAAAAACCTGTGTGAGAATATTTTGTCTGTAAGTCATATGGAATTTTATTTAGAGGAAAGTCTGTTAAAATTAACACATGTGTTAAGGAATTCTTCGGCTAATTGTTTAAGCATGTTGTTAATATACTAGCGGCAGGTTTTTCTTCTTTTTACTCTTAAATTATGCTCAATGGACCATGTGAGTATCTCTCTCTCTCTCTCTGTTGCTTTTGTAAAGATATCCTATTTAATTGTTTTTTATTATCCTCAATAGAAATCATTACTTACCCAGTGCTCTATAATAAGTTGACATTAAAAACAATCGAAATATATTCAAATGTCATTGGAAATTTTATCCTTAAAATTCGTTTCATATTTCAGAAATCTTGGATGTTTTTCTAATCTCTGACTTCCTTTTAGTAGGTTTTTTTAAATATAAACAAAAATAATGACAAGAGGAGGGTCTCAAAAATATTTTTAAGCATACAGTGAGCATCAAAAGAAACTGTACACTAAAGATAAAATTCTAACAATCACCAAACTCAACTTTTATCACTTACGAAGTGTGACAATTTTCCAAGTTTTTTGAAAACTGTTAATGAAACAATTTTAATATAAATATAACGGTAATTTACTAATGTATATTATTTAATGTATAGTTTCTTTTCACGCTCACTGTATATTTATTATTTCTGTTAGTAAAAATTTTCTAAGAGGTTTTAAAGTTTCAAACAGTTTTTGTTCATTTAAATAGGCCACCCATACAGCAACCATTAATTCAATACTTTGCAGCATATTCCACTTATCAAAAGAGGGACAGTAGGTTAAAGCAGGGAGGGTTGAAGGCTAGTTATGCAGTACTCTATTACTATACTATCCATATGTAAAAGTAGCAAAAGATTCCAATAAAGAATTCAATACAATTGGACGAACTAAAATGTGGAAATCATTAAAAAGAATTCGAGTACCACAGAAAATAATACGAATAGTCATCATTTCACACAAACCTTGTAGTAAAACAATGATGCCTCCTTGTCCATCACCTTACCTGAGCTGCCGACCACCATGGCTGAAGAAAAATTACATATATGGAGTTTCTCAGTCCAAGAGTCGCAGTAGTCGAATAGGTAGTGTGTTGGATTATTGGACGTGAGGCCACGATTCAAACCCCAGGTCAGACATCTCAAACAAAACGACATACGAAAAAATATTTCTTCTCTTCTGAGAACAAATAAAATTGCCATGAAAAGTTTTTCAAAACTCTGTCATTTGGAGTCGACATTAAACTGTATGCCCCGCCATTCATGCATAAAATTAACACACTTAACATAAATGGTGTGAGAAAAATGGTTGTAATTCTGACTGAAGGGTTGTAATGACCAATTATGTATGTATGTTCTCAGCCCAGCTCAAAGATTTAAATTCTGGGAATGATATTTGCCAATAAAGAAATTTTTGAATATTGAACTGAGAAGAAAATGGTTGTAGAATTTTGTGTGAAGATTTGCAGTCAATTTCCTAGCTCCTGGCTAAAACCTTATGTCCTTCCTTTACCAAAATCTTAGTAGTAAGGATTTCTTTCAGGATTAAGACACGCCATTTGGTCACTGATGTGTTTACTAAGGTGCAGAAAAGTCTAGTTTGAATACCAAGGCAGTTATGTTTTTGTGTTCCTTAAAGTGCTAAATAGATTGCTTTCATGTGCAAAATTCTTTAAATTCCAAACAATTTTTATTTTTTACATTTCCTTGCGAGTGTCGCACCACAGTACACTTTAATCGAAAATATTTAAAAAAAACTTACTTTTTCACACCTTCAAAGTAATTTTTTCTAGAAAAAAAAAACAAAAATAGTGAGCACTTTAAACCCTTAAATTGCATTGACTGCAGTAGTGATAAGCCCAAACATGTGACCTCTTAAGATTTCAAGGATAATTTGTACATGAGCACACACGTGTTCCGATAAACTGATACCCCGTTACAGACAAATTGGTTCTCAAAAAGAAAAAAAAATTCCAAAAAAGGAAAACTAAAACAGAAATGGAAATGGAAACATTTTCAATCGATTTTTGTCACAAATCTGTGGAGCACAAAAAAGCAAAAATTCGCCAAGTAAAGTGTAGCACAGCAATTAGCAGCATTACAATTACTAGGGCTTTACAAAACTCATACTTTCAGTTCAGTTCAGTTGTATTAAGGGTGGCTTAGCGAATGGCATTGCAAAGTGAAGCAAGCAGTTCTAGTTGATGATACTTTCTCAGGATGTTGTGTTACATGTTCCCCTTTAAATATTTTTTGAGTAGAAATCATAATTGAGTTTTTTTTTATTTTCTTTCATTCTATTTTTTCTTTGGACTCATTTACAATTGCATTTTCTGCTTTATTAAATTTACTGTATGGCTATATAACTTGGCTGGAGTTGCAAATGCCTTTCTTGGTTGTTGTTTTACTTTAAAAAAATAGAAGAAGTCAAATGGAAATTTAATTTTTTCCTTTATTTTTTAAGAACTGAAGAAGAAATGCAGAAGAATTCTCTTCCTTTTTTGCCTCTTTAAGGATAATGTATCACATAATAACAGTTCCATTGGCCCCCTTTTTTAATACTTAGTTTATGCCCCGTTTTGCATAGCTTATTGAACATATTGTTTTAAGTATTTAAGGGAGAAGATAGTTTTTTTTTCTTTTTAATTTTTCAAAGTACCTAATGAAGCTGAAAATTGTTTGTTAGTTTAGCTAGTCAGTTTAGTTTTTCAAAATGAATATTAAATTTCTTTCGTTTGGGGATACAAAATTCTAGTGACCTCAAATGCCTGTTACAAGTAAGTAAGACAACTAGATTTCCAAAAGGGGGTAACGTGTTGCCATGCAAAAGGCTTCGAAAAATGTTGTATTTTATGTCTTAAAAACTTGTTTAAACATTTAATTAATGAAACCTGACGTAAATTAAGCCGCCGTAGTCTAGTAGGTAGCGTGTTGGTTTATTAGACGTGAGGCCTCGGTTCAAATCCCAGGGCAGACAATGAATAGTTTTTTCGTACTCATAAGCACTTACGAAATTTTGAATATACATAGTCAACAATATTGAAAATTAACCATGTACTCACTACAACGTTGATTTATAAGTACAGGTTGCAATGAGTTGCCGTTGTACGCATAACGTTGGCATCAAACTCATACCATTCGAAATATGTTTGATTCATAACCTTACTCATTTACATTAAACTACAGAGCAGCAAGCAGAGCAAAAACACAACCTTCTAGTAAGTATTTTAGTGTTCGATTCATACTTATTTTGTGATTCGTGTTTATGTTGAGTTATGGAGAGTCGAAATCAATAACATCATACGTGTTGTTAAGTCTGAATATGATGAGCACTTTAAACTTTGAATATGAGTAGAGGTTCCATGATATTCAAATAAGTATGAATGCGTATAAATATCGGAAATGATTCAATTCTACTCATCTTTTTCAATACTCATTGCTGATCTCTGGTTTGAACCGAGGCTACGACTATATTTAAAACATATTCACACTTAATACAGTTTGATGGTGTGCCTAGAATTCTATGAATCGAAAATATTTGTTTCTCTCATTGATTTTCAATATGAAATCATCAACCATTTAAATTGCTCTTTGTAAATAAAGATTTCTCATTAAAATACTTCATTTAATTTTGATAATAATCCTTTTTGATTGCCTTAAATACCGAAATATAAAAGGATTTTTCTATTTACAGCGGTTAGTTGGGTCAACATTCCTTACGAAAAAAAAATTGCAGACATTAAGTAAACAATTAATTAAAATAAATTATTGAAATATTTATTTATATATACACACGCACATACAACAACCACATGCTTTAATGCTAACATACAAAACCAAAATTACTACAAGAATTTCTATAAAATTTTACAGAAGCAAAGTAAACTTTCAAACAACCACACAATATCCTTGAAAATGTCTTTAATTTTTTGAATTTTTTTTGCGAGAAATCCTTTACAAATTAACACAGTTAATCCTGTATATAACGATGTTAAAAATAATACATACACAAATGCAAATACAAATACATATAAGGAGTATTAAATTTAATAAAGAATAAATTCTACACACACGGACTCATATCTCTTATATATACGCTTACAAAACTACCCGCTTTCCCTTTATCTCTTGCATATTTATGATATTCTTGTCTTTATGGCAGCATAAAAATAACGTTGCCAGCTATGTAAACCGTCTATCTGTATCCTTTTTAAATGGATAAACTGTAAATTGCCACCGAATAACGAAATATAACGACAACGATAACACAACCTGCAGCATCCTTAAAAGCTTTACATACCTCCACTACCCTCTCTATACAAATATTCCCCAGGTGAAAATCATGCCAAAGTTGTATTTATTTTTCAGCAGACATACTCACAAGACATCAGCAGCCAACTACCAGCAACATTTTTCATTTATTTTTATGGCATTAAGCAAAACAAAAAAGAATTATTTTTTATCACACAACAAAAATAGAAAGAAATCATGAAGAACCCAAAAAAAAAGAAAAAAAAATAGCAGACAAACACGCGACTTTATGCCACATTTATCGTTCCATAGCATATTCCCTATTCCTAGCACCGAATAATATACTTAAACCCAATCGAGCATTCATACATACATAAGCACAACAGCAATAGAGCGTTGTATAGAACAGAAAAGAGAAAGAAAAAGGATACAAGTATTGTATAAATGGTTTAAAAAGGAACCATACAGATACAGATAAATACTTACCTTACCTGCATAGAAGGTAGAATAGAAGTCAAGGTTATCTATGATAGACTCTTTTAAATACAGACAGGAATGAAAAGGATCATCAGTTCATGTACAGGAATCCAAAATAAAAAAAAAAAGTTTTTAATGGAAAATCAATTTCTAGCATTTGTATTTAAATATGAAACAAAATTTAAGTACAAGTAACTTTCTTAGTATAGTGTACACAAATATGTATTTAAATTTGAATTTATTACTGTGGTATACTTTTAGGGATTTTAAAAAATTTTAGCAAATTTTTAGGCATAATTTATTGATTTACTATGAATAAATCTTAAGCTATACATCTAGCCTTCATAAGCTATCTATCTAACCTGAAAACCAGCATATTTTTAAGTCATTTACACGTTTGTTGTTCTGTTCTCCAGAAGCAAATATACACTTGGAACAGAACAGAGTTGCATTAAACGCGATGGGTAATGGCATTACGCTAGCGGTGAGTAAGGGTGCGTACAGAGTGCGCGCTGAAAGCCGAGCCGAGATTGTCAGTGCGATAAAGATTGTCAGTGCGATAAAACTGGTTACATACAAGTCAATACAAATAAGCTTGTGTATAACACAGTGAACGCCGACAAAAGCAGAGATCAAAGCCGATGAGTGCGAGAAAACAGTTTCAAAGCGTTTTGCGCGCTTGTTTGCATTGTTGATGTTTACTTTTTAGTGTGCAGGCGTGTTTTTTAATTGATATCGAACAAATAATAAGTGAAATTTTCTTAAATCATTATAAAGGGTGATTTTTTAGCTATTATCTTTTTGGCAACACTGGTTTAAACAGCTCACGCACGTTTCGTGTTTTGTTTCACTGTCAAACATCTTCAGTTTGGTCTATAATTTAACCATGAATCGTCTTACAAACGAACAACGCTTGCAAATCATTGAATTTGGCATCATTGGACCGTACTTCTTCAAAGATTCTGTGAATCGTAACGTAACCGTGAATGGTGAGCGCATTGAGCCCAAAATGCAAGAGCTTGACTTGCATGACATGTGGTTTCAACAAGACGGTGCCACATGCCACACAGCACGTCTAACAATGGACTTATTGAGAGGCGAGTTCGGTGAACATTTTATTTCACGTTCGGGACCGGTCAATTGGCCGCCTAGATCGTGCGATTTAACGCCTTTAGACTATTTTTTGTGGGGCTATGTTAAAGCTCATGTCTATACAGATAAGCCCGCTTCAATTGACGCATTGGAAGACAACATTGAAGCATTTATTCGTGAGATACCGGCCGAAATATTGGAAAGAGTATGCCAAAATTGGACTAAGCGGATGGACCATTTGAGGCGCAGTCGCGGTCACCATTTGCATGAAATAATCTTCAAACATTAAATTATATGGACCGTTCTATCGATTCAAATAAAGATTTTATGCATTTTTCTGAATTTTATGTGTTTTTTTTTTTTGAAAAATTTTCCTATAGCTCTTAAAAAAACACCCCTTATAAATGATGAAATTCACCAAATTCATTTCTTTTTAGTGTAATTAGATGTTTTCCAAATTCTTTTCTGTTAATAATTGCATTAATCACACTAGGAGAAGCAAAATACTCTTCATCAGAGGAATCCATTACAGTGTACAGCAATTTTATAAACACAAATTAAAAACAAGACTAAATGACATAAAAGCAAATCATCGCATTCAGTGTGTTATACCCAAATGTTCTTCTCGCATGAAAATATGGGTCAATAAGCTCGGCTCGGCTCCTCTCGGCATCAGCGCCCACTCTGTTCGCACCCTAAGTCTTTGATTTGAGGAGCTCACAGATGAAATGGAACACATATGTAGAGAGAATTTTTCTTATTTCATTCAATCATTATTCCTCATTGGTCTACTCAAAGCGTATGTACTTGAGGCTAGAATATATGGAGAATTTTTCAAAAACATTTGTACGTAAAATTTCGAACAGCCAGCATATCTTGGGCGAATACAATCCACGCTTTGCTCCCAAGTTGAATATTTGATATTCATGTAGATTTACACGATTGAAAGAATAGGACATAGACTTGTATAACATGAAGTCCTCTCTCGACAGTATTCAGGGGATATTGTCTGTTTAAGTGAAGGGAGTGTAGTATGTAGTGTGTTGGCTTACTAGCAGGAGGCCTCCAGATCAGACATCTCCAACAAAACGAAATGTGAACAAATATTTGTTCGGCAGCTTCCTCTCAGCAGATTTCTGGCAAAAACTCTGAGAGTGAATAAAATTGCCATGAAAAGTTTCTTAAAAATCCGTCGTTCGGAATCGACTGTAAACCATAGGTCCCGCCACTCATGTATAAAATTAACGCACACAACATAAGTGTTGTAAGAAGCTAGGTTGTAATCCTGACTGAAGGGTTGTAATGAGCAATTCTGTATGTATGTATGTAGGTGACGGGACTACGCCATGCCAATTTTTCCTTCCGACTTTTAGTTACTCAGTGACATTGTGGTTTATCCAAACATCCTCGGTAGAGAGTTAATGGTGTTCAGCGCTTGTTTATGAATCTATGTTATGTTATTCCGATGTTTGTTATCCAGCATCGGATTACTAGTGGATATATTGTCAAAATATCAGCGAATATTACTGGAATATTTTGAGTTGAACAAACGGCTTATGTACTGGTTGGATGGCATGATGGCCAACATTAATCTATAGGAACAATTTTTGGCAAGGAAAATAAATCCGAAAACAATTGCGATAGCATATGACAATGTGGTATAGCCGGATAAATGAGAACCTATCTTACAGCAGCAATGGAGACTCTGTTTTTATTCACAGCACATGGTATGGATCGAAAAAAATTTATTTTTTGTTTGAAGTTCAAACCTTACAATGATTCACACATACCAACATGCCAATTATCTCCTTCATAACAATGAAAATTTTTAAATTCCTTTTCGTTTCTGTTTATTGGACTCCATGGACCTTTAAGACGATCGCAAATATAATCTGAAGCAATTTTTATTTTTAAATCCTTTCATATCTGACTCTTAAGTATTTAATCCTTTACTCATTGAGCAATACATCCTTTCTTCTTCTCCTTGAGTATTGTAATCACAATTTTCATTTTTTTAAAACCACCAAATAGTCATTATTAATTAAAATGCTTGATTCAATATCACGTATGTATGTATGTGTATGTATGAGTTTAATAACACAAATCTTCCGGGTTCCGGGTACTGCTGTTGCATTCTTAAATACTTCATTTCAGCTTGTTTACCTTATAATCCTTGCAATTTTTATGCAAACTCGGCAATTTATCTTGACAAACAGCAGAAATATTTCCTTTTTGCTTTACTTCTGCTCTTCTCATTTCTTTTTTATTTTTTTATTTTCATTCTTTTTTATTGTCGTTGTCTTTATCATATTTACACAGTGAATGACTCCTTAGGCCGCTTTGCCACGACTTAAAAATACCGAATGAACTTGATGATGTCGATGCAACTTATGGAGGCAGAGTAAGTGGGTTTGGGGTTTCCTACTACTACTCAGCTCATAATATTGTTTATGGTTGGCGCTTTTATTTAAACATTTTCTTCTTTTTTTGTTGTTGTTTTTGTTGTTTTTCAAATAGACTGAAATGAGTCTATATTTGCTATTTGCAACGTTTGTATTTGCTGCAATAATAAAAACAACAACAAATGACGGTGGAGAGAAACAAATAATAAAAATGAAAACAAAGTTATAAATAACAAGCAAATAGTACCAGCAACAACAACAACAACAACGACAATAACACGAAAAAAAAATACCAGGAGCCAGGATGACGACGATATCGTCATCGACACTAAAGTTACAGCAGCAGCGAGGAGTGCATAAACAATTCAAATAATTTCAATGAAATATTACCAGCAACATCTACAGCAACAGCAACGTCATCATTATCAGCATTGGCTGCCTTGCAATCATCATGATTGTATGCGGCACAATGAAACAAACCAGCATTTGCCTGCATACAAGCCAAACTAGTGATATTCCAGCAGACGGACAAACAGACACGTAGCCCAATGAATATTTAAATAAAAATCTTGTTTAAGTATGGGTGAGGATATCAGGAAATGGTGTATTACATAAAACATACTACGGCAACAAATTCTATCTATCTGCTGGTCCTGGCTAAAACGCCTCAAAGTATGCAAAGGAATGTGTTTTCAGGCATAAAAGGCATTGACATTGTAGAATGCTAAATTGAAACCGAGTCAAGTAAGAAATATTGCTAAAATACAACAACAAACATAATAATGATGCCAGCAAAAGAACTGGACTGATGTTTGGCTAGGGTTGGGGGTTACAACAAATGAAAATAAAAGAAGGAATTGAAACATGCAGCAATGGCAACCAATCCATTGGTGTACAAAAGATTGAAATGTTAAATAAATAAAGGTGTAAATAAAAAAAATTGAAAAAATAAGAAAAAATATATTGTAAGGTATACAACAATACTTGTGTACAACAAGTGCAATATCAACAACAGCAATAACAGCAACGGCAACAGCCACGGCAGCAATAATGTAAGCAAAGAAAGAAGAAAAAAAAAACAATACTGCACGAAAACAAGAAAACAGGAAATCAAAATATTTTTGAAAATATTCTTCCGAATGGGGTCAAATAAGGTGGCCTCATCGAAATTATAAAAATAATCGCGCACATCTTTTTACTATGCACCACCAGGACTCACCGGAGCATACTGTTTCATCCAAACGACAAAAAAATTGTAAACAAAAATACAACAACAAACACCAGCATAAAAAATGGTAAACAAGTAAACAAAAATACAACAACAAACGCTCCAAGAATAAACGTAAACAACGATGTTCGAAGTCATGAACGTTCGCCTTCAAGAACATTCATCCGTCTGTTTACTTTGCCATATAAAAGACAAGGCAAAGCAGGCAACTCAGTTAGTGACGTTCAGTCAGTCTTGAAGAAAGTGCTTTTGAAGAGAGTAATCGTGGTTTGAACATCTCCGTTACTAAGATCTGTCAAATAATTGTCTAGTAATTGTTATTGTTTATGCAAAGGGTATAAACAGAGGAATAATAAAGAAAAGCAATTGTTGTTGTTTACATCAAGTTGTGAACAGTGGCACACTGAATTGTGGGAATAATAAGGAATTCTAATTAAAACTAAACACAACTTTATTTTTATTTTATTTGCAATCTACGAGCTTATATTTTAAAAGTTTTTAAAAAGTAAAAACGTAACAGTATAGTTATCGACCGTAATCTGGGAACCAATATGCCGCATACGCTCGCTTGTCGACAACATATACATACTTCTTAACTTCTTCTTTTCGGTCCATATTTGACTATTGCTATATAAATACTGGTAATGGGGTTAAATCAAATTAAAATATAATTTCTCATAAATGAATTGGTGTGTCGCTAAAAAAAAAATAGTCTGGTCACCTTAATCCAAGCAAATACCGGAAATTATTATTATGCAGTGACTTTAAACCGTACAATGATAATCATGTTGATAATGATGATGCTTATTTACTCATTTACCTGTATACCATAAATATATGTATAGAAGTATGTATGTCTGCATGTATACAGACATATAGCCAGGCTATACATTTCAACTTTTTTTGTATTCTCCAGCAATTATTACTCTTTATGTACAGGTATTTAGCAATTGTGTGTGAAAAAACATCATTTTAAAACCCCATATAGCAGACGCAGTCAAACAATTCTATTCATGTGTCATCATATATGCAACAGAATTAAAAATTTGTACCCTTTTAAGTTTATGCTGCATGGCCTTTTTTGATATAGCAAAAGCTCTCTACTCTATATTTGCTGTTTCCATATAATTTTTAGAGTTCAGGGTACAAGAAACAAAAACAAAAAAATCCATTTCATTTCATAACCGTTGCATTTCCACTTGAATTTACAATTATTTCTGGCACCGGGCAATGCACACCTTCGCAGTATTTTTGCCATTCATTTGATATGGCGCGTACACATAGTATTGATGTTGCAAGTGGAGTAAAAATGCATGGCAATGAATGTAATACAGCAATGAATGACTGAATGAATGGAGTTTATTGTTTAAACGTTTTTCTTCTTTAATTTCCCAACATTTTTTTCTATTTTGTTTACCATGCGGTTGGTTAAAGGCTGATTTTGTTTTCACAAATGATTTCTTTTTACTTGTTTAACAATTTTTATATATTTTGCCTTTATGGCAGCAGCAGCAACAGCAACAACAGCCAACAAATGAAGCATTATGAAATAACATTCAGCAACATTTTCCATAATCACAATAACATTTCAACAACGTCTGTAATAAATTGCTTTGCAAAAATTCTGTAAAGGAGTAGAAGAATTTCAAATACAAATAAAATGTAAAATATAAGAAATAAAAATAAAAAAAAAAATTATTTCAAAAATCATAAAAAATATCGTGTTTTCAGACTAAAGAGTTGCTTATGCCAGCCGTGTAGTTAGTTTGGTTATGGTGTTGGCCATGAATCATTATTGTTACGAAGAAGGATTTTTGTTGGTTGAAATGTATAAAAATGGAAAGGAAATTAATTTATTTTATATTTATTTTTATGATTATTATTTTTATTTTTATAACCAGTAACAGCAGCAGCAACAGCAACAGCAGACACATTAACATTATTAAAATGTTTGTAATTTTGCAACAACATTAATTAACAAATTAGAAAAAACCTTCATTCTTTTATTCACTCGTTCATTCATTTCATTTCATTTTCATTACATTATTTCCAATGGTTTTCAAAGTAATTATTTGAAAATGTTCTCAGTGCCAGGAGTTGTATTTTAAATTAAAAATTCTTATAGAAAAAGGATAGTAAGCTGTAAACAATTTAAAATTTATAAAGTTTGGCTTGAAATTTCTATCTTAAGTTAAGGAACAGAGTACATAGTACCGGAATTATCAATTAATTATTATTAATTAAGTATTAAAACCTTTTGCAACAAAAGCAGAGTAAGCCAGTTATAGAGGAGACATCAGGACGATTATGGTAAGCCTAAGATTAGGGTGTATGTACGCCTTTGACAATTGTAGATCAGTAAAGCATAGTTATCTTCTCCACTCCATGATAGCCCATTAAGACTCATGGTATTTATTTACCCGAGAAAGGGAAATGTTCTTTTCGAAGCCTGTAATAAAGGGTCCGCCAAATAACTTTTTTTTTTGAAAATGCTTTAAAAAAAAAACTACTGAATATTTTCTCAAATTTCTTTTTTATTTGAAAGTACAATCCTTCCGGTTAATAATGGAAAATAATTTCATTCAAATGGCTGCCTGGGCTGGCCATGCAGTAGCCTACACGATCGCTACAATTTTTAAGCACATTATCGATTGTGTTTAGCTGTATTTCACCAATGGCTTCACGAATATTGTCCTTTAAAGCGTCAATTGTCTCTGGCTTGTCGGCGTAACATTTATCTTTGACAGCACCCCACAAATAATAGTCTAACGGTGTCAAATCGCAGCTCCGAGGTGGCCAAACGACATCAGCTTCTTCTGTAAGTCGATCGCAGGCCCACTTAGCGAAGCGAAAACGCATTGGATGGTCAATTGGCTTCAACTCCTGAACCAATTGGACTTTGTATGGCGTCATACCAATGTCTTTATGCAAAATTCGTCTCAATGATGTCTCCGAAATGTTCAATTGTTGAGAACGACGGTGAATTGATGTTGATGGCGTTTTACGCACACTTTCTGCCACAGCAGCAATATTCTCGGGTGTACACACTGTTTTTGGCTTTTCACGCTTTGGTTTATCGATGAGGATGCCAGTTTCTTTCACTTTTTTCACAAGATAACGAACATACGGAGCTGACGGTGCTTCTCTTCTTCCATAATCCGTACGCAATTTTCGCACACATTCTGCAACATTACTATGATTTTCAAAGTAATGTCGCAATACTTCCCAGCGTTGTTCAAGCGTATACACAGCCATATTCGTTCAGCGGAAGGATAAAACTAATTATCTGTCAAATCAGACATGAGCTAAGTGTTGCCATTCACGAAATAAGCACTAGTTGAAAAAAAAAAAACGTTAGTTGGCGGACCCGATACTAATCTACAGATGCTGGTGCTTCACACTCTAATTGTAAGTTTTCCGTCGACCTACAAGTTTAGAGTGAAACAGGACAAAGGATCCTAATCCATTTGTTTATTGCAGCAACGGCATTTGAGACATTTATTCTATTCACTTAGTAGTCGCCGTAGTCTAGTAGGTAGTGTTGGCTTATTAGACGTAAGGCCACGTAAAGCCGTTATAATACCCAAGGTACCAGATCTTCGACTACAGAAATCAGGCTTGTTGACGTCGGAGTGTATCATAATTTTTACTCTCCATTCTATGATTTCGTAAGGGTTTTTTAAGCAGCTGCATAGAATCATGAATCGTCTCTAAATATTGCAGTAGCTTAGTGCTCCTTTCGTAGCCATTTTAAGTGTGTTCGCTTGCAGTTATTCAGTAAGAAATGTACCTACTTTCCTTTAAGTAGCCTTGAAAAGTTCCTTATAGATGTTGATATGAGCTGTCTTATCACTTTTCAGGTTCTGTATTGCTGTCTCGCTCCCAGATATGCTTTGACATTGGGTATTGATACACTTTTTAAATATCCAGGATTTATGGCTTTTCCGATTAAAAGTTGTATTTCTTCTACAAATAAAATCATTTCCAATATGCTTATGGAGCTACTTTGTATCAGAATTATACGACCAATTATGTATGTAAGTATTCCATTTACTTATATTCAGTCATTGGATTAATCATCAAGTACACATATATGCACATATGTCTGGGGCTACATATATGATTCCATAAGACTTTCCAGCAGTAACAAAAACAAGAGGACTTGCCATTGACTCACTTTTTTTTAGTTTCCAGCATTCAAAATTCTTTAAATTTATTTTCTGGTTTTATTTTCGTTCTTTTGGAGTGTGCAGTCCTATCACAAAGTACCTCCCTTATTGTTATATTACCTATTCGTTTTGTTTCAGCTTTATTTAATAAGCAAGCAAGTTAATAATCTACTAGAGCCAGTTTTAGAATGAGAGGGTTACCATCTTTCGAGTTCGAAAGCTGATAGAATTGTTGCATTAGATGTACAGCTATGAAACAACTTTGCTCATTGAGTCCTATTTTTTCCTTCTTCCTGCATAATAATTAAGAAAATCTTCCAAGTTTTATCCATCCCCTGTGGTCTCTAATTAACTATTCCCTCCAGATATCTTATGCAACTGAGTATAAATCCAATGTCTTAAACACACCCAGAAGAGTTAATAGTGTGGACCTCAGACCGTATAGGGCCAGTACCATATGGCCCGTAACATACTTCGATTTTGTCATTTCTATGGAGTTCTCAAGAATAGTGTCCAGTTAATTAAAGCCCGTAGATATGTTCATTGAAGTCAACAGCAGCAATTTTTTTGCTGATTTCTTAACGGATTTTCTAGACAGTGACACCATGGGAGTCGGAGAACATAAAAGTGATTGCGGAAAAACCTTTGCATCCTGAAAAAGTGACTGTTTGGTGTATGTTATGATCTGGAGGTGTTCCTGGGCGGCATTTTTTCGAAATATATCTCGAGATGGACAATTACTATCAATTCGGAATGCTATGGTCGTATAAACAAAACAATTTCGTTTGTTGAAGAAATAATAATTTATTGATTTTCAATGAAAATAGGTAGTTAATCAATTTCCTGGGGATTTAGGAAAGTTGCTGTAAAGAGAACACACATAAAATAAAGTAAAAAACCTCGGAATAATACGGGAATTTGAAAAGGCAGCTTAAGAAAGATGTTAGACTTGGTGGACATTGCTAATTTGCAATCAAGCTTTATAATGTTTGAAAAACTGAGTCAAGCTATTTTAAAATTATTAAGGAAGTAATTTAATTACAAAATTTTATGACCAAAAATATTTCTAAAACCAATTGTGGGAAATATTATTGATTTCTTTCCACATTACCTAATATTCACGGAGTTTTTGTTTAACAACAAATTGCTTCCTTTCTGGTTGTGAAGCCAACTTAATTGCAATTCATTAAATTATTAACCGAAACAATATTTTCCAAAAATTTGCCAAAAATTGCCAACAAACAAACAATATTTTATTATAAATTTTTAAATGCTTCAGGCTACAAATTAAATTTCCAAAGTAAATAAATTCTAGAATTTTATGAGTATTTCGTAGTAAAACAATGAATTACTCAAACTGAATCTAATAAGAAAATTTTATATGCGGCCATAAAGCAAAGTTAACGAAAATTTTAAAATCCATCCGTAAACAGCCATGATTACCAAGGAAAATCTTACAAATTGTTTGACGAAGGAAATGCCGGAGGCCACTATTAAAAAACATCACCATGATTTGTGAAAGCTTGTAGCTTGTCTATAAGTATAGTATAATAAGAGCCGTATGATGGTGATGATGATTTCGTATTGGCACGCTTATTTAGTCATCATTTTCATCACTAAAGTAACAAAATTTTTATACAACGTTTTAATGTTAACGACTGCTTTGTGCTACTGTTACTAAAGACTTCCAGCACAAGTCCATAAAAATGTTAATGGTTGTGAGCAAAAATTGTTTGCCATGGCAATAAAATAGCTCAACTATTTCGAAAGGAATTCAAATGTTTCAAATATCAATAAAAAAAATCAAAAAACAATGAAGAACTCAAAGACCAATAGTTTCTCATAGCATTTGCTAACGGTTCAAGGAAATTAAGAAGGAAAAGGAAGCAACATCTTAGCAACATTATGGCAAATGCCTGGCAACTTTAACGGCAAAGTAATGTCCTTAGAATCCAAAAAAGCAACGTACATTAGGACCTTTTCAAAGGCCTAAGGTGTTTTAAATTTAATAAGAGAATTTTAAAACACTTACAAAATTTTATTTTCTTATTAAAAAACCCGCAAAAAATTTAAAAATTTTTTTTATTAAATTTAAAAATTATTTTAACTGCCAGACGAGCTAATTTTTATTTAATTTTATTTACATTGTCCTTCTCTCTTCTATGGTCTCCGAAATTTTAATTAAGAAAACTGTTGCCTAATAGGAAAAAAATTGTCGTTTTTCTTTCTTTCCTTCTTTTTTTCCGGTGCTCTTTTCTTTTTAGTGTTTTCCTAACATTTTCATTAAAGACGAGTGGCTACAAAAAATAAAAAAAATGGAAATGCAAGAGCAGCTCTAAGGACTTTATAAAAAATTCAAGAGTTTTCTTTCGAACTATGGAAAATAATTTCATAATTTTTTGCATAATTTTGCATTGAAAGGAATTCAAGCAAAAATACAAGGTAAATAATATATGGGGGACTCCATAAAAAAAAGAATTTTAACCAACAATTCAATTTTAAATAATTTGTTTGCCTCTAATTTTTATGAACAATGATTTTTTTATAAATTTATAGGCCTGTAAGATCCCAGTTTTGTACAAACCTTGTCTGACTTCTTTATCATTCTGAATAGCACAATTTCCTTGAAGACAAAAATCAACTTATAAAATAATAATAAAAATTAAAAGAATAATTCTGATAGGAAGTAGCTCATAAGTATATATATTGAAAATGATTTTATTTGTAAAAGAAATACGGCTTTTAATCCGAACAGCCTATGTATTCAAAATGCGTATCAACAGGCAATGTCAAAGCATATCTGAGGGCGAAACAGCTATCCAGAATCTGAAAAGTGTTAAGGCAGCTCATATCAACGTCTATAAGGAACTTTTCAAGACTACTTCCAGGGAAGTTGGAACATTTCCTACCGAATAACTCCAGGGGAACATACTTAAAATGCCTACGAAAGGAGCACTAAACTACTGCAACAGATACTCCGATTGATGATTCTATGCAGCTGCTTAAAGATCACTTACAAGGTCATAGAAGTGAGAGTGAGAATTATGATACACTCCGACGTCAGCAAGTCTGATTTCTGTAGTCGAAGCTCTGGTATTGGCAACCTTGTGTATTATAATGATATAAAAAACTGAGATGCTGGAAACATTCTATCTTGTTTTCACAATAAACACGCCCTAAAGGTCAATGCTAGCAAAACCAAATCACTAAATATAAACATTGTGGGCACTGTATCACTTCAAAATTTTGTTATGTTTTTGCCCTTTAAAAACGTTTAAAATATGAGCTCGTCAATTGCAAATAAAATAAAAATAATTCTGTGTTTAGTTTTAATTAAAATTCTTTATTATTCGCACAATTCTGAGTACCACCGTTCACAACTTTATGTATGCAACAATAATTGCTTTGTTTGTTATTCCTCTTGTTCACACGAGTGAACAAATTAACTCAACCCTAATCCTGCCTTCCAATATCCCTTACACACATAATGACAATAACATCTCTAACACACATCACATTCACAATATACACATAAACAAACATTCATCAACATCACCAACATAATGGTTAAAACATCATCATCGATCAGTTGATTATCGATCCTCAAACAACACAAAACGAAAACCCAGAAAACCCAACAGGAGTGAACAGTGAACAAATTATATTAAACATATGTATACACACATAAAATGTTTAACTTATATCTAATTGTGAACATTAATAACTTAAAAACCAATTGTGAACGATTATAAACATAAGAAACATTCTAAACAAAAACATTTAGTGTTCCAAAATATACCCAAACAATATACGCTTTATAACGTTTCAAATAAAAAACATTTATACATATTATATACAAACAAAACAACAATTAATATTTATTATTAACATACAGGCACACATATATACAAAATAACATAAAAAGGTTTGTGCAAAATATTCACCCTACCCCCTCTTACCCAAATACTAAACCCCCAAATTAACCCTACCCTATAACCCGTCTGTTCACCTCTGTTTACACCCTCTGCACAAACAATAACAATTACTAGACAATTGTTCGACTGATCTTTGTAACGGAGACCTTCAAACCACGATTACTCTCTTCAAACACACCACGTCTTCACACAAGACTTGCTGCACTTTAACTGACTCAGTTGCCTGCTCTGCCTTGTCTTTTATATGGCAACGTAAACAGTCTCTTGAATGTTCTTGAAGGCGAATGTTCGTGGCTTCGCCTACTCGAGATGTTTACATTTATTATTGTAGTGTTGTTTGTGTATTTCGCTTACATTTATTCTTGTAGTGTTGTTTTGTGCATTTTTGTTTACTGTTTACTTGTTTACCATTTTTTATGCTGGTGTTTGTTGTTGAATTTTATTTACTTGCTTACCAATTTTTATGCTGGTGTTCGTTGTTATATTAAGCAATACGATAATTTGTAAACAGGTTTGTTTACTGCATTGTTTTGTTTTTGTAGCTTTTGTTTATAATTTTAATGTTAAGCGATGTAAAATCAAAACACCGGCATTTAGATATTTCGATTTTCATAACAATATAAAGTGAGTCCCAATGGCAGTCAAATTACTTTAGAGAGTGGAGCACATGCTGATATATCAGACAGAATAAAGATGTGCAAAGACGCTTTTACTGGCCTACCTAAGACTAAATAAATATACTTCTCTTCAAGAGAAAGCAACAGAGAGAACTGTTCTGCTATATGAATGCAAAATTTCTTTCAGATCTATAGAAATCAACAATAAACCGTGGACCTTTTCCAACCGATCCTTGTGTTATATCTTCGACATATGGTGGCTATAGAACTGTCAGAGTTGTACCAATAAAGGAATTCACATCCTATTCATGTATTCTATAGAAAATTCTTCATTCTTAACGTATAAATTTCTTTCTCTACAAATAAGTCTCTTCAGCCTTTGCAAGCAAATCTTGTGAACTATTTTTTAAAGAATTTTTTTTTTACGGAAATGCCCATATTGTTGTTTGCCGTTTAACATACTTAAAGTCAATGCACGCATTTTAAGAGGGAAAATTATACAGTTTTTTTCCCCCAACTTTTCATAAAAGAAATTGAGGAAAACAAACAGCAAACAAAAAAATGAAAAGCTTAGAAAGAGAAAAATTGTAAAGCAGCAGCAACAGCAATATCAGCTGTGGAATGCACAAGTAGCAACAACCTGCTCGCCAACATAAACAAATTGAATGAAATCAACTCGTTAAAAAGTAAATAAACTTGATGAATAACAAAATTAATCAAAGGGTAAAAAAATAGAAATAAAAACTAAGAAATAAAATGAAATAGAAAAACTAACTGAAAAAAGGAAGAAAAAAGAAGGAAAAACAACAAAGTCTAGGTTAAAGTAAATACAAGTGGCAGTAGATTCAAGGTAACTAAAGGAAGAATATTTAAAAAAGGAAAAGGAAAACATTTTAAAGAAGTTCTATTATATTTTTAAATCCTTCTTTAAATGATTTAATTTAAAATGAAATGAAAAGGAGAAGAAAACATAGAATAAATATCCCAGGGATTTTCACCTAATGTTACATGTCATCCAGCATGTTGACAGTTTGATAGAGATTGATAGAAAAGGTGTTGATGCCTGCAGTCTAAGAACGTTTATTATTTTCTGCTTCATCCATATCAAATACAAAACACATACGATATGTTATCAAATACCATAAATAAATGCTATCAAATAGCCCAATGGGTGGTGACATTTACGTCCTAAGTCTCTCACACTGTTGGCAAATCTTTATATTCTCGGAGATTATCAACAACAGCTAAAGCAGTAAGAGCGGTAAGAGCAGCAGCAACATATCGTCATCATTGTGTCGTGTCCTTTAATACATTTTGCATTTCCAAGTTGAAGAAATTCTCAATCTTTTCTTTCCACTTTCTCTTTTTGTTGTTGTGGTTGTTTTGGGAAATTTTTCCTATTTTTAGAAGACAAAAAAAATAAAAATCAAACATCTTTTATCTCTGCAGGATAAAAATGGTGTTGATGATGATGGCATAACAGAACAATAAATACAAGAAAAACAAACTTTTTCTATTCAGAAGATGAAAAGTTGGTAATCCAAAAAAAAAATGGAATCTAATGCGAAGAGTTTAAAACGTTTTTAAGGTACCCTAAAACATTTATCACAAAAACACACGCATCGCTTTTCTGTATCTAAGGAAATGCATTACTGCCCGGTCAACATCAGGAATAAATTCCGTGTTCGTCATTACTTTACGTTCCCATAGGTAGGTAGGTAGAAGTGACAGTCCATTCGATGAAGTCATGAGCGGACACATTTAGGGCCCATTGTGATACCACAGTTTCACATTCTCCCCTTGTCCAGGAATCACTCAGAGCTTTCGATGAAGCGTCTCTGATTTCCAATATCCATACATGACAGTTCATCCAGATCCTCCACGTAGTAAGCACCCAAGTGCCTCTTTCTTCTCTGACCAAGTACCGGTCATGTACACAGTAGGTGCAGTCTCATCCTGCTCCTCATCTCCACAGCTTCTGCAGAAATCATTTGCAAGGTGTCCAAGACCAATACGCCTCGCATGCGTTGCTATAATACAATGCCCCGTAATAACCCCGATAACAGTGCTGAGCCTGCTTCTTTGGAGTTTAAGCAGAGCCGCCGCGCGCCTCTTATCCAGCCATGGCCAGATTTTCTGCTCCATTCTGTCCGTGTCCGAAACTGCCCATCTACTCTTGACAAGGTCCACGATTGCATTGTCGATTATAAGCTTGCAGGTACCCAGCGGGATCCCTAATGTAGAGAATTCATCAGAGAGTTCAATGGTCGTGCCCCTTCTGGCCAGTTCATCCGATCTGTAGTTACCTCGAATGTCCCTATGTCCCAGCACCCATGTGATACAAACATCATATCGAAATTAGATTGGAAGACGTTAAAGGTTACAACAGCTGGATCCTCTATGCGAAAATACCTCCGTTAGGGTATCGTTTTCTTTCAGAGAAAAATCTCTGCATGCAACATGAAGTTTAAGCTGAAGAAAAGATAAATGATTTTTATTTGTTAAGAAGACAATGTTTTCTGTTCAGATAAACTCACTGAATTTGCTGAGAGACAAAGTTTTTTCTGCTTTTCCTTTTTTCTCTTCTCATTTCAGTAGTGGTGTTAGAATCTATTTACTTGGAAAGTAGAGATGAGAAACGAGTTAAAGAAAGAAACTTAGAAAATCTGTTTGCAGTGGCCTCTTTCAAAGACAAGTTTTGTAACACAGCGAATCATCAATTGTTGCCACAACACTTACACACACACACATACATGACACATGCAAGAGAAAATGCTGCAAAAGAAGTTTTTCCATCTAATGACACAAGTTCATTGCTGATTGCATAAGTGTTAGTCTGTGTTTACCATTATAACTGTGCATAAGTATAAGTTTCTGTGTGAGTGTGTGTGTACGAGTGTGCGTATGTGTGTAAGTGCATTAGTAACAAAAGATGAATGAAAATAATAGGAAAAGAAGATGGAAAAAAAGTCAACTAATGACTCGAGTGCTTGTTGACTTGTTCCATCTAATTTACTTTTCCTCTAACTTGCCACTGATAGTTTTATCAGTCACTGTGTATGTGTGAGATATTTTTTCTTCTTCTTCTACTACTTTTGCGTTTTCAAGTGTTGGTTTAGTTTTTAATACATACAAAAGTTTACAACAACACCAACACCAACTACAACTACAAGAACTTTTAAAATTCAAGATTTTTGAAGAACTGCACTTCACACAGTAGCACTATTGTGTAAAACCGAAAGTCTACAGTCACTTAAGGGTTAAGAAAAAGCTTAAAAGTCAACAAATTCTCAAGTCTTGCATAATGGGGTGTAAGTTGGCAAAATTAAATTGTTTTCAGTTTATTTTACTTTCCTTTGCAATATTTTATTAGTTTTTTTTTTCAATTTTTCTTTTTTTAGATTTTCATGCGCCATTTAATTTATACTGAGTAAATCATAACCAGCCGTGACTATGAATTGTCTAAACATTTATTCTAAAGATTTGCTAAAGAGATAAAGATTATGAGATGCCATAAGAAAATTTATTCAAATAAATATTGTATTCGGGAATTTTATTTAAGTGGGTTTTGAGGAAGATTGCAAGGGGTTTTATGTGTTGGAACGTATTAAGAAATGTTATGTTAATATTATTTTATTTAAAAATATAATTGAATATCAATATATATTTATAATAAACAAGTTATTCTTATAAAAAAAAAACTTCAGGTATTAAATAATTAGTATACGATTGGTGGTTAGCTCTGACAAAAGGCAATTCGAAACACTCCACAATTTGCAATTTGCAAATAAAAATTATAGGATGAGGACTTGACAGCAGGCCCTTGACTAAGCTCATGATCTATGGCTCCTAATACCCAACAAGATCGACAGGACAGAAAGTCCTACAATTGTGGAAACACAGGCTCACTAGCCTGCTTTGGTTTGCCTTTTATATGGCAGAGTAAACAGTCTGATGAATGTTCTTGAAGGCGAATGTTCGTAGCTTCGCCTTCTCGAAATCTCTATAAATGTAAACATCGTTGTTTATATTCATTATTGTTGTTTGCGTATTTCGTTTATATTTATTTATTTATTAATTACAATACAATTACAAATTATATTGAATTATAAACGAGCTGAGTAACTTCGACCATGTGCTCGGTGTAGTGTCACAGACCAGAGTCTCTGCTGGGAATCGAACCCACGACCCTCACACTAATAGTCTAGCACACTACCCACTAGACTACCAGGGCACTCATTTCGTTTATATTTATTCTTGTAGTGTTTGTTGTTGTATTTTTGTTTACTTGTTTGCCATTTCTTTATGCTGTGTTTGTTGTTATATTACTAAGTGCGATATTTTGTAAACAAGTTCATTGTTTTGTTTTTGTAGCTTTTGTTTTATAATTTTAATGTTTAACTTTACATCGTTAGCAAAACACCAGTATCTAAATTTTTTTAATTTTCGTAACAATAGGTTTCTAAGGCCTAATAGGTTTCTAAGCATAAATGGACGTACAGTTCCACTATATGGAACCGTAAGATGTTATCCATCTCAACTGCTTAGTTGGCAATCTAACTTCGACTGCAGTATCCCCAAAGGTGTATGATCACATCACGCAGGATGTTTTCAATTCTTTCGTCAAATCTGCACTACAATATGACTGTGAAATTTAAAATCCGTCATGCGAAGGTGTCAATATTATTCAAATATTCGTAGGAAAATGTTCATGAAGAATTATGTAATTTTTCTGTCGCGAATGTAGTACTTTGAATATGATTAAAAAAATCCAAATTTTGGGAAATGAGGATGAACTGCTTATATATCCTGAAAACTTAACTGGCCTTCAACAACGCGATTATCTGATTTCGGCCTGACATAACACAGTTGATCACACTAATTGATGACAGGCCTTCCTCGATTTGATTCTTCCAACGCAAATAAGGTCGTCCTTTTCGCCGACTTCCGCAAATATCTGCATCAAATACCCATCTCGCCGAAGCATCCTCCTGCATTCGAACGACATGGACGAGCCAGCGCGGCCGCTGCATGTTAATACACAGCACAACGTCCATGTCGTTGAGGAGCTCATACAGCTCACTGTTGGATAGGATGCGGAAAAAGATCTTACGTATGATTGTACACTCAAATACTTTCAAGGCTGCTGCATCAGTGCACGGGGAAAATGAGCGCCTTGTAGAGTATTAGTATTAGTTCGGTATTAGTGCGCCGTTAATTTAGGCTTCTAGCTGTCTTTTCCCGTAGGGTATGTAGAAGAAGTCCTTTGAATTTTCTCTCTCCTCGAAATGCTTCATGGACTATGCTTAGAAATTTCTGCACTGCTTGGTTTTTCTTATATTGTTTGTCGTCCATATTGCTCTTGTGTTTAAAACCATCCTTATCTCCCGATATTTAATGGATCTTCGTCAAATGAAATCTTCTGTGTTATGCTATGCTAGATTAAGGTTCATTGACACCATCCACAGTTTAATCAGTGTGATACCCTTGCTTCCATATCGTTGCATATCTTTATAATGTGTTGCTAGTATAACACCGTCTTATTCTTGGCAAATCGCAAAATCTCTCTTCAGGCACTTTCTTATCGTATGCAACATAATAGCGTATAACTCACCTACTGTGTCCGAATAATAATACCAGATTATATTAGATTAAATTGATCAAGTTCTCAACTGCATTTAATCTCCGCCGCATTGCTATCAAGTCCGTAAATCGCTAAATAGCATATAAAAATGCATTGTTCGTCTATAAAATTGTCTATCAAGTGCTACGTTTCCTTAAACTTTTTATTGATATTAAAAGTCGTTTGCTTATACAACAAACAATGAAACAACAAAACAAATAAATGAACAAACAAAATTAGGGTGACTCCCATTTCTAGTACAAAAAACAAACCCTAAGTTAACAATACTTTTCCCTACTCTATGGCAATTGCTTAAGAAATTTAAATTTGGGTTCGAACCCCTGCTAATATTCTTACCAACGTATATTTTTCCTTAACATAAACTAAAGATGAAGCTTAGATATTAAACTATACCATGGAGACAATATTTAACGCATTTTTACTAACAATTTATGTCTGCAGGTTACAAAACGACTTTTACCGCAACAAACAAATTCAAACACTATTTCGAAGACAGGGGGAGATATTAAGGAAATAAGCAGTTTTATAGCAACGCCCTTGTTTAACACTAGCAACCGTATCCCCAAAAAAAGAGAAACACCCAACACAACATTCAATGAAACACTTACAGGACAATATTGAAATTTATGCATTCCGTAGCTAAAAGAACAACATGAACATGGAACATGGAAAAGGACAAAGGAAACGCATAAAAAAGCAACAAACATTGTTAAGTCTGTCAGCGAGGCAGTAAGAGTCACCAGCAACGCACATTATATTGGTAACAAATGGCCAGTCAAGGTATTACCATGGCTTTAAACGGTAGCAAATATTGACATTTTTTTTTTTTTTCAAACAATCCATAACTATGGCAATAAAATTCAGCCAAGTCTTCAAGAGACAGAATGTAACAAATTGTCATTCTGTTTATAAACACACACATACTGATACAGCCGATGGAGTATCATCTTTGTGTGTGTGGAAATAAAAGTCACACGAGATATTTTTTCTTTTTTTGGTGTCTTTTATTGCAGATAAAATGTTGTCTTCTTAGCCTCAAGGATTAAATAGACCGCACACGCAGGATTAAAGAAGATATCCAAGTGCTTATGATTTTATTTACAATGCGAAGTGTTTGTTTCAACGAATATTCCAAAGAGGATGTTTGGGGATTAAAATTTTTATACACAAACAAATTTTTAAATATTTGAATCAAGTATGGTGGGAATCCCTTGGTAGTACAACTATCCTCAAATAGTACACGGTGGATACAAAGATTTATCAGCATCATTAGTGGTGGTTGCTTGTAAAGAATGCTTACGCCGGCGCAGAAGACAAAGTTACGCCTCTTTACCATGATTTTTCTTTTAAGGGCTAAAACTAGTCAGCTTCTAGTTTGATTGGACAATGACACGTATCAAATATTAATCCTGAGGAAATTTGAAAATTTCAAGAGCATGATATCGCACGCCGACTGTTAGAGAAAACTATGAACATTCAGGCCCAAAAGAGAGGTTTTGGGAAAAAGCTACATATAGCACACCATGACTCCACTCAAAGAAGATTCTAAACTAGGTGGAACTCTAGGTGGAACTCTATGATGGAATCTCCTCAATCACAGCAGCATCTTACAAGTTTCAAGTTTCGGTCATACAGGTTGCGTTAAGATTTACGAAGTACAGTTGAACTTCTATAATTTGAACTTTTATCACTTGAATTTTCTATAAGTTGAAGCACAGCAACAGCATCGGTAACCGCTACGTAACTATACGTACGTAATTAGTCTTTACAACCCTTCAGTCAGGATTACGACCTAGCTTCTTACACCACTTGTGTTGCGTTTATACATGAGTGAGTCAGTATTGTCAACTACAATCTCGCAAGCCTTCTGAGGTCTCCTAATGTAGAGAACCCATCGCAGAGTTAGATTTTTGTGTCAAAACTGGCCAGTTCATCAGCTTTGCAGTTTTCTGGAGTAGTCTAGTAAGTAGTGTGTTGTCTTATTAGACGTAAGGCTGCGGTTCAAACCCCATTAACCCCAGATATTAAAACGAAAATATGAAACAAATATTTCTTCGGCGACTTGCCCTCAACAGATTTCTGGCAAAAACTCTGAGAGCATATAAAATTGCCATGAAAAGTTTCTCAAAAATCGTTCGGATTCGACTTTAAACTGTAGGTCCCGCCACTCATGTATAAAATAAACGCACACAACATAAGTGGTGTGAGAAGCTAGATTGTAATGACCAATTCTGTATGTATGTATGAAACGAAGTTATAAATAATCAGTGAAAACGTTTAGTTCAGGAAGTATTGAATTAAGTCAAAGAGTCATAAGGTAAACATATCGAAACCGAATTGTAATCTCCAAAATGGAGAATTTCGGAGGACAGTAAACCTAGTGTACCCCAGGTATAAATTGCCTCAGTTGTTACCATAAAATAAAGAGCAATCGCTTGAAAATCTAAAACTTTTGAGAGCAACTATGTGCCCGGAAATCTTGGAAAAAATCCATTGAACGCAAGCCTCTCGTATATGTCAGAATGCTAATAAAATATTTAAATTTACAATTATTTTAAGTGTTGGAGCGCGTCTCTTTGCTCTTGCGTGTATTTATTTTAAGGCCAGCCTTTGTAGCCATGGTTGCCAAGGATTTACGTTGTAATTCTGTGTTAAAGAGCACGTATCGTTTGAGTATTTTAGTCTCTCGAGGTCGCATCTAATATATGCGTCTGTCCATCACGCATTACGTGCTATAAAATTAAGAAAGAGAGAAGGAAGGATAAAATACATCCTAGGGCGATATGAGTACCTCCACATTATCTCCACAATATTCCTGTAAAGACCTAGAGTAAAAAGAATATTTTTCAGTGGCAGAAATTTACAAACAAAGGCTCAAAATTCTATAACCTAGAAGAGAGATTGCCACCTTTTCGGCTATTCTGTTATCATTTTGCGTATTCACCATAAAGGCATGCCAGTTTCGATTTACAGTCACATTTCTTGAAGTTTTCTTGTTCATAATTTGCATTATAAACCTTGCTTTCACTTCTTTTATAATTTTTTAGTATGTTTTGCAACAGACTATGAAAATTTTTTTCTAGAAATTCCTATCACATTTTTTTCTACCATAATAGTTATTTTTTCTTTTGGAGTTTTTTACGAAAATAAGCAGAAATTTTTTTTCAAAAACAATTCAAAAATTGGAAAATTCTTAGCCAAAAACAAAAAAATTCTTATTTCAGCTAAAAAAAAATCTAATTAAACGTGGAAATTTTTTTTGTATTGTTCTTGTCATATACAGCCAGCAAGCTAGCGTGCAACATGGAACACCTCTCTGTCATAGCAGTCGTATGGCAGGCAGGTCTTCTTTCTTCAGTGTGACATTTATGAACTTATGAAGGCTGTGTTATAAATCATTAAACATCACTTAATATTGTAGTTCAGTCAGCCATTCAGGCAGACTGCCAGCATACCAGGCAGCCAAGCAGGCAGGCAGGTTGTATGGCAAATTCCAAATCCTTTGCAAATGAAATGAAAGAACGACAAGACAAGTGCTGGAAACTGATTTCTTGTGCAGTTTATTAAAACACTTGTAAAACATATTTAGTGTTACGCAGACTGACAAAACCAAACGTTGCGCTCATAAAAATGCTAAAGTCAAATGTAAAGAGATAAAGAAAATTTTTTCATAACTTTTTATGTATGTTCTTAATATTGAATTCTTTTTTTTTTTCATATGCTGTGATGTAAATTTATTTGCAATTTTCTTTAATAAATGCTACAGCAGCAGCATCATATGTATGTGGCCATAGGGAAACAAAGCAATAAATGTGCTGAAATCAAATATTTCTTACTACCAAGTACCCTTTTATTTTGATTTTAATATTCTTTTAATATTTTTATATTTTAATAAAATGTTTCATTTTATGGTTTATTATTTTGCACTTACAAACAGACAGACAGACAGACAGACAATCATTGAAATGTACAGAGGAGGGTCTCTTAATATAGTGCCAAGTGTTTTTTGCTTCCAAATGCGCCAAACTAAACAATTTTCCATATTTTCATATCAATTCCTTATGTTGCTTTTGTTTTAATAATACAGTATGCCTGTAAATTAGATGGAAAATGTAATATTTTTACCATTTTCTTCTGTTTTTCTTTCTTTTTTCTCTTCTTAATATGCCCATATGCATGACATTAAACCAGTGAGTGAGTGAGAAAAAAAAAGATGAAAAAAATATTTAAAAATAAATCACAGGAATTATTAAAATACAAAACGAACGTTGAATTAAATTGAAAGAAATGTCATGGAAACAGCTGCAGTTTTGTTTTTTTTTATTAAATTTTTTTTGCTAAATTTGACTTTTTTTCAGTTCTTTTCGTTTTTAATAAAAATTCAAAAATTATGATAATTTGTGTTGTTTTTCTGTAAGAGATGCTCTGGGCTTCATGTACAAAAAATATGAAATAATAATTAATGAAGTGAAAACATGTTTCTTGTTGCTCGTAATAATAAAATTTATTCAATTGTGCATGAGACAAACAGTCTGCTAAAAATAATATTTTCGCTGTTGATTTTAAAATAATTTTTAATATTGCAGTATGAATTAAGTTTTTAATAAAGCAAAACGAAATCTCCTCTTTTACTAGGGAATTGTGAAATAAAATTTTTAATTAAAGATTTCAAAAGGCTTTTGAATGCTATAAAGAGCGTTTTCTGAATGACAAGAAATTTTAAACTAAAACCGACTTTTCAAGAAACAAACAAAATTGTATGTGTTCATTACTTTTTGCACACACCTCGTTTAGACAGCAAAATGCTTTACAATTATAAAAACAATTTCAATTTTTCCCAACTTTATTTAACCTGAGATTTAGTTTATTAACAACAACATTTCCTTTCCAACTCTATGTCAAGCACCCCATTAACCTTTAGATTTGAATATTTTTTCGGTTTTTTTTTTCTCAAACTGTAAAATTAAATTAAATTTTTTCAAATATTTTTTTTTAATTTATTTGAATATCTGCAACACATATGTACATGAACACCATCACTTGACTGCATAGAATTTATTTTTATGAAAATTTTCTTCGTTTTTTTTTCTCTGGATTTTTACTTCAAATATTGGAATTTTCATTACACACAGCACAGAAGGAAAATAAATATTTTTGGGCAAACTTTAATGTAATGCAACACTTTTTATTCTCTTTTTTTCTCTGTATTTGTTGTTGTTGGCCAAATAACACTTACCCTAAATAGAAAGTAGGGTAAAAATATTTTACTATGTATACTCTCTCCGTATACCATACGAGTATATTTTTTGAGAAATTTTTGTTTTTATTTTCTGTCCTGAATAGAAATTTGTTTCTCTTATTTTTTTTATTTTTTCTGCCAACAGCATTTTCAATGACTAAAAGTGACAATAGCAAACACCTGTTTGAGACCATAAATTATGAGGTAAAGGGAAAATGGAAAACATTGTGAAAAAGGAAAATTGAAAATTTGTAAAATCAACCAAAAAAAAACAACTTTTTTCAATTTAACTGAGTGTAGGTGTTGACAACAAAAAGGGTAACAATTTATGATGCATATGTACAGTGAGTTTCAAAAGACACTGTACAATTCAAAAAATATACGTTAATAAATTACCGTTATTATTATTTTAAAATTGTTTCATTTCCAGTGTTTAAAATTAAAAAAAAAAAATACAAAAATTTTCGAAATATTAAAAAAATTTTTCGGGCACTCTCCTTAAGTGGTAAAGGTTGAGTTTGGTGATTGTTAGAACTTTATCCATGGTGTACAGTTTCTTTTGACGCTCAATGTATGTCATGTACATAGGGAGCTATTTTTGGAATAAATTGTTTTACTTACTCACATTTACTTGAAAATTGTTATAAACCTCGACCGCCATATTAGATCCGCCATTTTGAGTTTAACAATTTTCAAGTAAATCTGATAAATTTTTAAGGACCTCCGTAATGTGTTTCTTTATCTCTTGCACCCCTTGACATAAACCCACCCTCTACTTTAAGGGTGCATGCAATCAATTTGGCTTTGGTCTCATTTTAAAGAGCAAATCTCAATTGTCAATTTCTGACAATAGCGATGGTTCTAGCACGTCAGTGTTTAGCTCTACAATTTTTCAAAAATGGCCAAAAACGCTATTTTTCTCGAAAACCTGACCTGATGGAAAGTTTTTGAACCCAGATTCGTTTTCAGCGCGCAAAATGCCTTCTGAAACACCTGGAGCCATCTTATTTGCACAAAAAAAGACCAAATTTTCAGGGCTGTGTAATTGGTCATTAAACCCCATCAGTCAGGATTACTAGTAAGCTTCTGACACCACTTATGTTGTGTGTGTTAATTTTGAATATGAGTAGCGGGACCTACAGTTGAAAGTAACTGCGAACGACAGATTCTTGAGAAACTTTTCATGACAAATTTTTATATACTCTCAGAGTTTTTGCCAGAAAGTACAGAAATTAAAAAAAGCATTCGCTTTTGACTGTTTACCAGGCACATCTGAATTTGAAGATTAAATTCCTTCACAGCCCTGGTTATCCTTTCTAGGCTTAATAACGCCAGATAGTTGTATTTTCTTTACACAGGCGGTAAGTTGTTTTTCTGGCAAAAGCTCTGAGAACAAATAAAATTGCCATGAAAAGTTTTTCAAAAATCTATCGTTCGGATTCGACTTTAAACAATAGGTTCCGCCACTTATGTATAACACACAAGTGGTGTGAGAAGCTAGTCCGCAATCCTGACTGAAGAGTTGTAATGGCCAATTATGTATGCATGTATGTTATGTATTCTTGATTAAGAGATTAAAGAAATTCTTAAAAGTATTACTACTAATCCGATCGTATGTACGGTGGTATGCATATTTTTTTTTTCCATTTGAAGACCTATTTCCAGAGATTTTTTTTTCGGTAACTACAAAAATTCATCGTCAGTTTTTTGCCAATTATATCTCGATATTAAATTATTTCAATTATTTCAAATAATAATTGAATTCTCTTTAAGTAGAAGGAATGGAAGAAGAATCAAGAAACATTATCTATAAAAAATTGATTTACTCATGTTATTTTCTTCGGGCTGGCTGGCTGGTTGCGCGGTTTGCATTGAGCAATTTTTCTCCTTATCTAACAAGATGATTGCACACTTAGCCTTAAATGCAGCAACAGCAGCAGCATTAGCAACAGCAACAAGTAAATGCAATAATATTGGCATTAGCTTGTGATTTAGTAACAGTCACAGTAACAGGCATCAGCATCAACATCATTTGCAGCATCTCACAAGTCAGGTAGACTGACTGGTATAATGCTTATGTATCGGCACAAAAATACTTCTTATAAGAGAGCTTAAAATCAACACAAACAATTGACCACCTAAAGGTAAATTCACAAATCATACGCTGATTTTCTAACAAATGCTGGCTGCTACGTCTTCAAGGAACACAAGCAAGCCAAGGCACAGTAAGAAAACATTGCCATCATTATGAACATCATTATCTAATTTCATTACCATTTTATTCTTTTCTTTCCTTTCTACATTGTATTACGTTTTCTCTTCTTTTCTCTTTCTATTTATAATGACCATGATGATGGTGATGGTGATGGATAACTCTACTCTACCTAAAGATTCGTATGAAAAGTATGATTAAAAGTCACTGGCGAGAAAGAAAGAAGAAAAAAGATGAAATGAACCATGCTAACGACGACTACTCGTACTCCGCGCAATTTGTTTTGTTTTTTATTTCTAATTCCTTTCAAGTAGAGAGATAATGATAACCTTCAATCTAGGCAAAGCAGCAGGCAAAGGCAAAGTAGCAACCGTAAACACTCAGAGGATTTCCTTTTACTGTTTGTTAGAACTGTATGCAATAGAGGAGCCTTGTGATAAGCATGAAGTTAACAGAGGAGACTGCTTCTTATGGAGAATTTTTTTCTTTTTGCCTAATTTCTTCAGGTCAAATATGTTACATTCACACTTATCGCGGCACAAAAGATGGCAACGGGTTCTCTTAGCATTTTTTCTTTTTGATTTCTTTTTGAATATTTTCAAAATAATAATATGCCGGTTGAGTGTTTATAGACACACAAAATTCAAGGCTTAAGCCGACTGATTGTTGTACTGTTACGAAACTGAAAAATCTAGATACTGGTGTTTTGCTTTTACATCGTTTAACATTAAAATTATAAACAAAAGCTACAAATACAAAACAATGAACTATTAGCGCACGGCTTAATATAACATAAAAAAATGGAAAACAAGTAAACAAAAGTATACCAACAAACCCCATAAAAAATGGTAAGCAAATAAACAAAAATACAACAACAAACGCTATAAGAATAAATGTAAACACCTCGAGATTTCGAGAAGGCGAAGTCATGAACGTTCGCCTTCAAGAACATTCATCAGACTATTTACTTTGCCATATAAAAGGCAAGGCAAAGCAGGCCAGTGAGTTAGTGGAGTTCAGTCAGCCTTGTGTGAAGACGCGGTGTGTTTGAAGAGAATAATCGTGGTTTGAAGATCTCCGTTACAAAGATCTGTCGAACAATTGTCTAGTAATTATCATTGTTTATGCAAAGGGTATAAACAGAGGAATAACAGACAAAAGTAATTGTTGTTGTTTACATCAAGTTGTGAACAATGGCACACAGAACTGTGCGAATAATAAAGAATTTTAATTAAAACTAAACTCAGATTTATTTTTATATTATTTGCTATCTACGAGCTCATATTTTAAACGTTTTTAAAAGGTAAAAGCGTAACGATGCTATAGACATTGTTTGTATGGTCTGCACGTTTTCGAGGTCAGATTATGTTCTTTATGCCTTTTTTATTAAAACAATTAGTTGTAGCAAGCTCTAGACAGTACCAGCAACATCTATGGTCTTGGTTTTGGAAAATGCTTTGCTTTGCTCTTTCTATAGAGTATGCACAGATAAATCAAATGGGCCAGCTACCAGCAGGTCTCAGAGCATGTTTGAGAAGCTCAAGGCTTACTATATTAATTTATTGCTTTAGTATTAGTTCATGTACCTACAAAGGATTGAACATATTATTTCCTATTGTAGCGTGCTTTCTATTTTCCTAAAAAAAACTCTCCTTAAATTTTGCACCATCAATTTTAAATTATTTAAGCCTGCCATGAAAATTCTTTCTACTTTTTCTTTTGCCCTCCATCTCTCAACATTAAATCATAGGAAAATGAGTATGAAAGATTTGATTTTCCTAAGGTAACTGCTAAATAAAGTGTTTAAATGGAATATAATTTCTTTCAATTTAATTTAAATAAATGGAAAACGTTTTAAAATGCCATAAAAATTAAAATAATGGTGGTCACTGCTGTGCCAGTAAAAGTTTCCATAAAACTGGTACTTCAAATGGCATTTTTTTTTTAATTGAAATTGAATTTTCCTTTCCTCGACTCGTGTGACCACCATTTGAAAAACCTTTATTGTAATCACAATGATGACCGCATGTGGTGTCATTTATTTATTTCATTCTGCAGTAAATCACTTGCAGACCCCTATTTTCTTAAAACAATTTTAAGAATGTAGTGCTTGTAGCAAATGAAGAAGAACTAAAAGAAAATTGTTTGCGATTTTAAACAGCTGCCTATTGACTACTTTGTAGGTCGTTTTGTAATTTATTATTCAAAAATTTTTTAAGAAATCACATTCATTTGCACATTTTTCTTTTAAATAAAAGCCCTTAGAATTGCTTATCAATCGATGTTTTATTTTTCCTTCAATCATTTTGAAATTCTATTGAAAACATATAATTGAATTTTAACATACGTATGAATTATTGTGTAGAAATTATTCTTGGAAATCTTCTATTTTATTCTATTTCTAGCATGTTGCCATATTTAGAATTCTCGAAATCCTGTCAAAGCAATCGTAAATATTTGGCTTCGGTAATTAAAATTTCAAATTTCTTTTAGCAGATGATTGACTTCAATTGAAGAGAAAAAAGAATGCAAAAGAAAAAACATTTTAAAATTGTTAACAGTAATGAAATTAAATTAAATGACGAAATAAAAGCGATCGGCATACAAGATCTTATCCAAATACTCACATCAGGTTTTTCTCTCTCTCTCTCTGCTTTTATATGGAAACGTAAACAGTCTCATAAATGTTCTTGAAGGCGAATGTTCGTGACTTCGCCTTCCCGAAATCTCTATGAATGTAAACATCATTCATAACTGTTGTTTGTGTATTTTGTTTACATTTATTCTTGTAGTGTTGTTGGTATATTCTTGTTTACTTGTTTACCATTTTTTTATGCTGGTGTTTTGTTTTTGTAGCTTTTGTTTATAATTTTAATGTTAAGCGATTTACATCGCAAAACAACAGTATCTATATTTTTAATTTTCGTAACAATATCAAGCATTTTCGATCAATCGATGTCTTTACGAGTTACCAATGCAGAAATATATACTATTTCACCTAAGCTCCTTTCAGAGCTTTAAAGTCGACCTTATAATAGACAATGAGGTGATATGTGTGGACTTGTTTTTAGTGATTTTGCTTTCAGAATTTATGCATGTCTGAATGTACCACTACAGGCGACTTTATGACTATATGAGTGGAGGTACATAACTAAATGGAAAATTTGCAATAATGAGCCGTAAAGTAAAACCAATCGCCAAGAACCTCCTAGAATTGACAAATTTGGATTATCGGCCATACTTTTGGCAATATTTTTGGCTATGCGTACATTGCGACGTATCGCTTTCAGCCACATTCAAATTTCTTTATAATTTTGCCAATTCGCTGCACAGTAAGCCGGTTAGACAACCATAATTACCCCATAATACTCGAGAAGTGATAAATTGAACCCGTTATTTTTTCTGCTTCCATCCAAACCATCCATTTTTGTGTTTAACAGCTCTTTTTTTGAATACTATTTTAAGAGCGTAAAAACCCGAACATTTTTTTGTTCTCTTCATAAATTTGCGATTCAATCTAAGTAATATTGGATGTTAAACTTTTCTTCAGTCCGATGTTCTTGCACTTCTTGCATTAAATTTTTTTTCCTGTCCTTAAATTGTTCTTCTCGAGATATTCTTTAATTTATTTCTGTCTACCATACATACATATGTCATGGCATGTCATTTGCCATTTATCACATTTTCAATTATTGTTTTAATCGTATTACATTCTTCTCTATTTGTTCATTAAAATCCTGCAAATGCAACTGCAAATATCAAAAAATCCAAATAGGCAAACTTACCAATATCAGTCAATAAATAACTCTACAGTTTGCAATACTCTCTCTCAATACACACTCTGCAATAAATTTACATTTAATTTGTAAAATTCACAAAATTTGCATTGAACAACAAAACAAAAATTGGTTTTAATTTTTTCTTTTTTTTTTTTAACAAATAATGCCCAGTATAAAGTATTTTGCCATAGGCAATAACAACAACAACAATAATAAAAAGCAACCATATAACAATAATAGAAAATCAAACTATAACTATAGAAACAACATATTGTATGGCATAATGGCAATGGAAAACATATCAAAACACTTCGATTAAATACAACAAATGCCTCCCAAAAAAATAACAGGAGAACTATACTAACACTTGATATTTACACAGACATGTGTAGAACAAAAATACATGCAAACAATATGTACATCTGTATGTACGATTACGCATGTATGTCTGGTTGTAAATTAAAGTACTTGTTCAGTTGCTAAATTGGAAGATTATAAATTCGATATTTTTGCATGTATGACTCAAGCACAGGTACACAGACACATACATACATATGTGTGTTTTTAAATTAGAAAGAGCGAAAGAGAGAGATTGAGAGTTGGAATTTTTATAACTAAGTCAACTAAGGCACTTGTCTGATTATGTGTAAGTAAGTCTGAGTTTTTAAATTACAAAAATTTTGTTCTAATACAGGGTGTTGCCGTGCTTGCAGTTTTACTGTTAGATATAACAGTAAGTGTTTTTCGAGAAAAAAATATTATAAAAAAATATTTTAAAAATAAAGAAATATTTTTAAGATTCTCTATGTTTTCAAACGAAAATCTCTGTCTTAATCGCTTTCTCATCAGCAGAGTTTAGACACTCCCCTATCTATCGAAATTATTGGATAGGCTAACATAAAAATAAATTATTTTTTTATCCAATTTTCTGTTTAATAGAGCCTTAAAAGCCATAATCCAGTGACAGTCATGACAGCACACTTTTCATTGTGCAAAACAACCGTAGTACAGAACATTCTATTCGAAAATATAAAAATTAAGCAATTTCCGATTTCCAATTACCGTAATTCTGTAGTCTAGTAGGTAAATGGTAGCCCCATTTATTATGTGTTGTGCTGTTGTTAACTATGTTTTGTTAGTATATGGACAGCTTATGAGGCATTCCATCCTAGGGTTCTCCAGTTAGACAGCTTTTAGCCGCCTTAGTTCGGTTGTCTGCCCTTCATTAATAAGCAGATGTCATCAAATGAGCTTCATATGACCAATTCATAGCGTTTTATCATAGTGACTCCATTTATTAGGTGCTCTGGCAATGTTACCCTAAGGCCAACGCAGCGTATACCCAATCTAGCGTCAGTTTAAGTTAAGTATCTCGAGATGATGTCGCTGTAGTCTAGTAGGTAAAGTGTTGGCTTTTTAGACGTAAAGCCACGGTTCAAATCCCAGGTAAGACATCTCAAACAAAACGTGGTATTAACAAATATTTCTTCAGCGACCTCTCAGCAGTCTATTGCAAAAAATTGTAAAAATAGAATTCCCATGAAAATTTTCTGAAAAATCTGTCATTCAGAGTAGAGTTTATCCACTCATGTATAAAATTAAAACACGCAACATGAGTTGATTGAAAAGCTAGGTCGTACAGATGACTAAAGGGTTGTATGGACCAGTTAAGTAAGTATCTACGAGATATGAAGAATCTGCGTAACTATGCAACTTAATAGATGTGTATCGAATTTATTGCAAAGGCCTTACTATGATAGCTTTGTAAACTGTCTGGAACGAACGGTTTATCTTTCTATTGTAAACGTACCATGGAGTGAAGCTGCTAATATCGAACTAAACATCTAAAATAACTTGATCTCTAGGAGTTTCTGCTTTATTACAAAGATCTGTTACTAAGCGCTTTAATTAAGTGAAATTGACACTGCCTGCCATGCTATCCTATACATTTTTGATTTTCTGCCAAAGTCTATCAAATAAAACTAAACCGTACCGAAAATTAAACTCGAACTCGTAATGATCGCTTTATAGTATTATTACAAAATTGAAAAATCTAGATACTGGTGTTTTGGTTTTACAATACAATGTAATAAACAAGCTTGTTTACCAATTATCGTACTGCTTAATATAACAACAAACACCAGCATAAAAAATGGTAAACAAGTAAACAAAATAATACAGAAACAACACTACAATAATAAATGTAAACAACAATTTTTACATTTACAGAGATTTCGAGAAGGCCAAGTCATGAAATTTCGCCTTCAAGAGCATTCATCAGACTGTTTACTCTGCCATATAAAAGGCAAGGCAAAGCAGGCGACTGAGTTAGTGAAGTTCAGTCAGTCTTGTTAAAGACGCGGTGTGTTTGAAGAGAGTAATCGTGGTTTGGAGATCTCCGTTACAAAGATCTATCGAATAATTATCTAGAATTGCAAAGGGTTACAAAGATCTGTTGAATAATTGTCTAGTAATTGTTATTGTTTATGCAAAGGGTATAAACAGAGAAATAAAAAACAAAGTAATTGTTGTTGTTTACATAAAGTTGTGAACAGTGACACCCAGAACTAGTTTTTAATTAAAACTAAACACAAATTTATTTTTATTTTATTTGCAATCTACGAGCTCATATTTTAAACGTTTTTAAAACGTAAAAACGTAACAGTATTATATCTAGTTTAGAGATAGTTTTTGTTGGTAACACCCTCTTTCCTTTTCATCTACTTGATTGTTTGTATGTGTAATGAATATTTGGCATTTAAAATGTTAGTTCTTCTTCTAACTAGTTTTGACCAGAGTTATTTGTTTGGGTGATTATTACAACCATATTGTGTGTATTTGTTTAGTATTTGAGCACAAGTTTTATACTTTTTTGTGGCTCAAAAATTTGTTGTTTTGTATGTGATTTGCTCAGCTTTTGGCCAATATGCAATTATCATATTTTGTTGAAAAACACGTACTCGATAAGTACATTTTCAAATACAAACAAATCCAACAAAAAAGAAAAAAAAGAACTACAACAACAGTAACATGAGTCATTAACATTTAACACACTACTATAAAATATCGAAAATAAAGTTGTGTTGGTAAATTATTATACGAGAGTGAGGACAGAATAAAATTCTATTCTCTTCTATGAATGTGTGTGAGACAGAGTTGTTCATACTAAAATGAATTTTATATTTAAATATGCACACAATTAAATATTTTTAAAAGAGGATTTAGTTTTATGTGTGTATGTGTATTAACAAAAAGCAGATTAGAAAATACAAATCGAATAAAACTCATTTATTTTTCAACATTTATAGGAGATAAAAACACAAAACAAGCTTTGCAATAAATGAAAAACAAAAAAAGATACTTTTGGAAAATGATTTACAAAATTTAAGGTTAAGAGAGTTACAGGCAATGAACTACAGTTAATGAGAGAATGTCATAAGACTTTGAAATTTGAAATACTACAAGCTTTAATAAAAAATTAGCGTAGATTTGTTTCCTTTCAAGCCAATTTTATTTAAAATTTTCAAATCTTTAAGACCTTTATACAGGCCCATATTATTATAGCCTTTTCTGTACATACTGTTACGAAAATGAAAAAAATTTGGATACTGGTGTTTTGTTTTTACATTGTTTAACATTAAAATTATAAACAACAGCTACAAAAACAAAACAAAGAACTTGTTTACAAATTATCGCACTGCGTAATATAACAACAAACACCACCATAAAAAAATGGTAAACAAGTAAACAAAAATATACCAATAAACACCAGCATAAAAAAATGGTAAACAAGTAAATCAAACCACAACAACGAACACTACAATATTTAAATGTAAACAAAACACACAAACAACCATAATGAATGTAAACAACGATGTTTACATTTATAGAGATCTCGATAAGGCGAAGCGACGAACATTCGCCTTCAAGAATATTCATCAGATTACTCTGCCATATAAAAGGCAAGGCAAAACAGGCGAGGAAGTTAGTAAAAGTTCAGTCAGTCTTGTATGAAGACGCGGGGTATTTGAAAAGAGTAATCGTGATTTGAAGATACATTTAATACTTTTCAATATTTTGTTCAAAATTTGCTTTCAGTAGAAAAAAATGGTCCGTAAAAAAATTAAAAAATTAGTAAAAATTTTTTATTTCGTCGTTTTAAATTTTTATTGATAAATTTCCACAATAATTTACATATTTTTTTTTACTCTCCATTAACGTAAAATGCTTTTAAATTTATTGGGGCATTTGCATTTTTATTTATTTTTAAGCCATTTGCTAAATATTTTATAATTGGTCAACATAACAAAAGTTATTTCAATAACAACAGAAACAACAATTAATTTTTGTTGTAAATTTTATTTCCATATTAATAAATTTACCACAGTTATAAATACGTTTCTGTTAAACAAACTAATATTCCATGCAAATATGGCAACAATAATGAAACAGATAAAATCCATGAAATAAAATTTGCATTCAATGCAAAACCGTGTGTTGAAAATGCTTCTATGATAATGAAAAATAAGAAAAAAGATGAACAAAAATTGGTATTTAAAAATTTTAATTACATTTTGCAATTACAATTATTACAATTGCCATCAGACCGAGGGAGAGGGATACTAGCATGTAAATATTGTCCAGTTTCAATATTAAAAATTACAAATCGAATTTGAAAGTATTAAAAAAGAAAAAAACACGGTGTGTGTAGTAATTGGAATTGGTTTGTAATTAATTGTACATAGCAAAGTCTAGTAGGTAGTGTGTTGGCTTATTAGACGTAAGGCCACGGTTCAAACCCCGGGTCAGACATCAAAACGAAAATATGAAAATCTGGAAAGCAGATTTCTGGTAAATACTCTGTGAGTAAATAAAATTGCCATGAAAAGTTTCTCAAAAATCTGTCGTTCGGAGTCGACCTCAAACTGTAGGTCCCGCCACTCAAGCATAGAAATTAACACACACAACATAAATAGTGTGAGAAACTAGGTCGTAATCCTGGCTAAAGGGTTGTAATGACCAATTATGTATATATGTATGTAATATTGCTCTCGTATTTGAAAAACCCTTCAAAATTAGTTTCCTCTTTCAATGATTATTCCTTTTTTATTGGACTCTAGTCAAGCATCACTAGACATTATAATTTTAAAAATATTGTAACCCTAAGCAACGTGTAAGCAGCTTCTATAAACATAGACATGTTGATAACAGACTTCATAAATTCTTTGAAATTCCTAAATTTGTGGCTTTCAACAGGACATTTCATTAATACGTCTCAAGTCGATTTAATTGTCTTTTATTTCTACCAACAAATTAATGGCTTTTCTTCCTTCCCTTTTTTTCAGTTTCTTTTGAGACAATTAATACAATTAAAGAATTTTGTTTTCTTTCTAATGAAATGAATTTATTAAATTTACAAATGAAACATTGTCAATGGCCTTCTCTAGCATTCTGTATTGCTATTTGCAGGAATCCTTAATCCTTAACAATAAAAGTTTCTGGCATAATTGAAGTTAAAAACATCTTCAAGGAAATAGTTACACAAACAAAACAACAGACATATTATCCTTAGGAAAATATGAAAATTTATACAATTTTCTATAGAAATACAAAAGAAGCAAAAAACAAAACAGAAATAACAAATACCTGGAAGAGGTTTTTTGCAAAAAACAATACAAAACAATATCTATACATCTTTCGCAGAAAGGTTTCTTTAAGGCAGAGGCTTAAAGGTATGGGGTTTAAATTTCTTAAAATAATTTTGTTACGTTTAGTACTTGTTTCAATTTTACTCTGTTAAGAAATCATTCTTTTACATTTTCCGGAAGTTATTGGGAATGTTGTTGTTTGCAAATGTTTGAAAATAAAAATTACTTGACACTTTCTACAATACGGTGAAGAAGATTTTCAAGTACAACTACTACCTACAACAATAAGGAATTTGCCTTTAAACTTAACAACAACAACTACAATAACAAAAACTAAGAAATAGAATACACACTTGAACTTAACAAGTAACAACAGATTGCAATGGAATATGATTCGATAACGATTCCTTGAATAAATACGTAAAATTTTACAGGTGTGAAGGAAATAATAGAAACTTAAGACAGGTAGCTCCATTTATTATATTGTTATGTTTTCACCTTTTAAAAACGCTTAAAATATAGCTCATAGATTGCAAATAAAATAAAAATAAATTTGTGTTTAATAAATTTGTGTTTGTGTTTATTATTCGCACAATTCTGTGTGCCACTGTTCACAACTTTATGTAAACAACAACAATTGCTTTGTTTGTTATTCCTCTAGACAATTGTTCGACAGATCTTTGTAACGGAGATCTTCAAACCACGATTACTGTATTCCAACACACCGCGAAATCTCTACAAATGTAAACATCGTTGTTTACTGCATTGTTTTGTTTTTGTAACTTTTGCTTATAATTTTAATGTTAAGCGATGTAAAAGCAAAATCCAGTATCTAGATTTCGTAACAATATGAAAGAAATATTTCTTCGGCGACTGCCTTTCAGCAGATTGTTAGCAAAAACTCTTAGAGTAAATAAAAATTGCCAGAAATATTTTCTCAAAAAGCGGAGTCCCGCCGCTCATGTATAAAATTAACACACACATCATAAGCGGTGTAAGAAACTATGTCGCAATCTTGACTGAAGGGTTATAATGACCAATGTATGTATGTATGCACTGGTTGTTGATCGATTTGAAGCCTATAAGCTCTGCTAGTTGGCCAAAATATCCTGACAATCTTTCTTTTAAACCAGTGCTCTTATTTTCCTCTCCAGTGTTCAATCTAATATTCGTATTACTTGACACTGGCTGGCTTTTGTATTAAACTCTAGTCTGTTATTCTCATGCATATTTATAGTTTCTATACGTTTTATACATGAACTTTAGTTTTATTTCCGTTTTGTTGGATTTTATGACAATTGTTACCATATTGAAGATACTTATACAGACACACACACATACACAAACAAACTTTTTAAATATTATCACGCACTTAACAAAATAGTTATTGGAAATGAAGTTGATGATGACGAGAATGACAGTGTCATTGCTAGCAAGGAAGAGAAAGAGAGTGAGTACGACAGTTGCTATCGATTGTAAATGTGTTAATGTAACTCTTTTGGCAAATTGCTGGTGAAAAGTTAAACTTACTCCATGAAAATGTAGATGTTAAAGTGCTTAAAGTAATATACTAAACGAGTAACGAGTACCGAGTACAGTATACACATGTATGTATGTATGTCTTAAGCAAATGTAAGCTGGTTGAAAAGAGAAAGACAGAGTGTGTGTGTTAAAATTTGCATTTAATATCCTTGTGCGTATAATTTACACAAAATGCAATGCAATAAACGCAAAATGCATTCGCATTGAAACTAAAGTCTGTATCTATGACTGTCTGTATATCTAAATGACTGTTTGTCTGTTAGGTATTGCTTTTTCACACTGTCTAGATAGCTTCCTTAGCATATTCTGTTACTTCTCCCTATTGTCTGTGTTTGTGTCTGCTCTGTGTGTGCTTTTTTTTCTCTTTCTCACTGCTTTTTGTTTTGCTACCTTTAGCTATTGACAATAAGTTGTTCACAAATAAAATTTATTGAAGTATAACTTTCGAAATGTTATTAATGCCAGCTCTCTAATGCACACACAATACACATATACAGACTAAATGGAAAAAGTCTTGTCTTTCGTTTTATTTTATTTATTCATTTCATACCATTTTTTTCGTCTTTGTTCTCCTCTACAAGTGTTTAACTTTTGTATTTGACTTCTATGATTCCCCTTTTCTTCTTCCTCTCTCTGCTTGTAAAGTAATTTAAAATTGAAATTGTTTCGCTTGGTCCTCACAAATCTAGCATAGAGCCATAGACAATATTAACAAAACGAGTTAAAAAAGAATTAAATGAACAAAATATTTAAAACAGTAGTAGTTTTGCCTCCTTCTCCTCCTTTGCCCTTTAGTAGTAAATAAATTTCTTTATCTTCCTGCACTCATCCAAAGGCAAATAAATTAGTTTCTTCTGCATTTATAGTATTGATTTTATTTGTAAGTGGCACTTCATTTCCTATTTATTGTGCAAAATTTTATTGCAGGCAAATTAAAATGAATAAAGTTTTTCCGTTTCCTTCGTTTTTTGTAATTTCATTAAATGGTTTATTAAAATGTTTTTCAAAACTTCTCTGTTTATGTGTCTCAAGTAAATGCAATTTTATTTGTTTATTGGAATTTATTTGTTGATTTGAATGGCAATAATTAAACATTTTGAAGTAATCAGGCAATATTGGAAAACAAAATGCTAATAATATTGCAATTTATGATAGAAACAAGAAAATTTTAAACGATATTAGGCTCTAAGGAATTTATACTCGTAAAGCAGCTACATTCGAGGTCCATTTTTTAGAGAGAGAGATCTTTAATAATGACATCTTTTATAGAAAGCTTTTTTATCGATACTATGCTTAATTGTAACACACTTCCTGCAGGAATTTTTTTGTTTATTAAGGAACAAGTCAATTCGTATTAGTGTTCTTAAATACTCTTCCCTCTTTTCCTATTCTTCCCAATTCTATTCCACTATGAAAAATGGAAAATGTGTCCTTTTTATTCTAGCTCATCTACATATTTTGCCTTTTTAGAAAATTCGTAGGTGACCACATCATCCTTAGGTTATCTGACTATTAAAGTTTTATATTACAAAATCAGATTCTTAATTAGAAATCGACCAGATTAATGCAATTTATAGTTAACCTTACATACATAAATAATTGGTCATTACAACCCTTCAGTCAGGATTACGACCTAGCTTCTCACACCACTTATGTTGTGTGTGTTAATTTAATACATGAGTGGCGGGACCTACAGTTTAAAGTCGATTCCGAACGACAAATTTTTGAAAAACTTTTCATGGCAATTTTATTTATTCTCAGAGTTCTTGCCAGAAATCTGCTGAGAGAAAGTCGCCAAAGACATATATTTTCATATATTCGTTTTGATGTCTGACCTGGGGTTTGAAACATGGCCTTACGTCTAATAAAACCAACACACCACCAACTAGACTACTGCGACTTCATAGTTAACCTTGCTTATATAGTAGTCAGAGTAATGGCTTAATAGACGCGAGTTCATGGTTGAAACCCCAGCTCAAACATCTCAAACAAAATTATATTTCTTTGACTATTTCCTCTCAGCCGCCCTCTGGCAAAAATTTTGAGAGTAAATAAAATTGCCATGACAAGTTTCTCAAATTTCTGTCCTTCGGAAATGAATTTAAACTATAGGTCCCTCCACTCATAGATAAAATCAGCACACACAACATGGTTGGTATCAGAGATCAGCAATGAATCGTTTTTTCGCTACTCATAAGCACTAATGAAATTTTTAATATTAGTGAGTCAACAATATTGCAATTTAACTATGTACTCTGATTCATTCGCACTCACTACAACCTTGGTTTATGAATACAGGTTGCAATGAGTATGCGTACAACGTTGACATCAAACTCATACCATTCGAAATATGTTTGATTCATAAGCCTACTCAATTAGATTCATAACATTAGAAAAATACATATAATACTTATAAATAATTCGAGTGAATCCAATCATTCATCAAAATTTACAGGCTTAGTTGTTGTAGCATTTACAAAAAAAATAAAAAGACACATAAGCAAAAAGACAGAGCAGCAAGCAGAGCAAGCACACAACCTTCTAGTAAGTATTTTAGTGTTCCTACGTGACTCATACTTATTTTGTGCTTCGTGTATACATATGGGCAATTTCGTGTCAAGTGACCCAATTTTTAAAATCGATGTCTTCCGATTTGGATGAAATTTGCACCAAGGTTAGTACTATTGGATAGTTGGCCAGACACAATTTATCAGTCAAGAACTGTCGGAGTTAGAGGGGGTCAAAGTTGGACATTTTGGTCATACAGGGTTTTTTTAAAATGTAAGTTACACACATTTCACCTATTGGTCCTAGCAAAAATTTTCCAAAGGATATTAGATAGCTATTTCTTCAATCTTTCCAAAAATAATTTTTTTAATTTTAAAAAAAAAATTTTTTTTATTTTTTTTTAAATTAATTTTTTTTTTAATTTTTTTTCAATTTGGGCCCTTTTTTTTTTTTTTTTTTGCTTAAAAGAAAGCTTATAAAATTTCCTTTAAGACCTTCATAATCGCTGAATGGGATGCGAGTGGGATATCTATCAAAAAAATTATTTTTTAACTCAAGAATAAGATTTTTCAATATTTGGCACATGTACCATTTTCATTTTCCCCCATTTTTTTCGAAATGGAGTTTTTTTTTTATTTTTCCTCAAAAGAAAACTTAGACTAACCTTGGTGCAAATTTCATCCAAATCGGAAGACATCGATTTTAAAAATTGGGTCACTTGACACGAAATTGCCCATATGTATGTTGAGTTATGGAGAGTCGAAATCAATAACATTATACGTGTTGAGTACTTCAAACTTTGAATATGAGTAGAGGTTCCATGATATTAAAATAAGTATGAATGCGTATAAGTATTAGAAATTATGAGTATGAATCGATTCTACTCATCTTTTTGTATACTTATTGCTGATCTCTGGTTGGTATAAGAAACTAGGTTGTAATCCTTACTAAAGAGTTGTAATACGGATTAAGTAAGTATTCTCTTCTATTACTTCCAATCTTGTGAACATCGAAGTAATTTTTTTTCTTCTAAATTTAGTCTCTAATCGATTTTGATAAACATCTTAGAAGTTGTTGTAGTTAAAATTAATAAAACTCCTGTGTATGTATCTACAACAACACATTATTTAGCCACCATATGCTTTCAACTTATAATTAATTTCAAGCATTAATAACATATTGAATCGTATGATTAATATTTCCGCTATATCACTCATACGACCCCATAGGTATCATAACAAAAGGGAAATACTCCAGTAATTATGGTTTGTTTTGTGAACATTTTTTTCCGTGTTTTTATTTTTTAACACGCTTGTCATCATCAACTCTATAAACACATTATAAATCGTTTAATTTATTAATTATAATTTAATTTATGGATCATAATTATGGCAACAGTTATAAAACAACAACAACAACAACAATAATATAACAGTAAAATACAATAAACATATAAAAATATAACATTTATAGCACTTGATGTATCACTTTTGTTTTCATAGTTTTGAAAAAAAACAGAAACAGAAACAGCAACAGCATAATAAATACTGGCAACAGCAACAACTTTTGACAGGGAAAAAAGAGAACATAAAAAACCCCAACATATTAAAAGTGTTAAAACCACTAAATTTGTTAAATTAATAAACGGACAGACACCCCAGGGATATTAACAACACGTAAAATGCACAAAAAAATAAAAAACAAGGAAAACAACAGAAGGAAAACAAAGAGTAAAAATTTTATAAAAATATTCACACACATACACTAACACTACCATAGCTGCTGCTGCTACTACTACTACAATACTAGACAGCATTTTAATTTCAAACATGAATAACAACACTTTCAAAAGGAGCAGAACAGGAAGTAAAACATCGGCATCTCTAACACTCAACTCAGCACAACACAACACAACTGCAGACAACAGATTCTCCTTTTGTTTGTGGCGGTTTTTTTGTGTTTTTTTTTTCCATTCAAAAGCGTTGTGATCAAGCAGCACCAAAAGCAATGGAAAACATGAAAGTTTTTTGAGGAATAAAAAGAAAAAAACTGAACCCAAATAATAAAAATGATAAATAAACTTATTTAACAAATAATATCATGATACAAGCACACATAGAGTCAGATAAGAGCACATACTGAGAGCGAGATATGAACTGTTGTATCTCTGCAGAATTTTTGTTTTTGAATGCATGGGAGTTTAAATAAAACATGGCAAGTGAAAATAATATTTTATTTTTTTTTTTAACAAAATTTATATGCATAAAGCTTAGCAAACAAAGATATTCGGGGCTGATGTTTTGAAAATTTGTTAAATTTTAGGGAAACTACAGTGATTTAGTGGTACTAAAATTTCGCTGAAAATGTGCATAAAAATTATTAATTCTGCGTTTAAAAATTGTAGATTAATTGGAAGCAATCAAAGCTTTTGCTACTGTAATGCCTATCACTAAGAGACATATTCCCAGGCAACTAAAAATATTAACTCTAGCGTTCAGCAGTAGCTTATTTAGTTATATACTTTGAAAAAATTGATTAAAGCCACTGAACAAAGATATTGTTACGTTTTTACCTTTTAAAAACGTTTTAAATATGAGATCGTAGATTGCAAATAAAATAAAAATAAATTTGTGTTTAGTTTTAATAAAAATTCTTTATTTTTCGCACAATTCAGTGTAGCACTGTTCACAACTTTATGTAAACAACAACAATTGCATTGTTTGTTATTCCTCTGTTTATACCCTAACAATTACTAGGTAATTATTCGACAGATCTTTGTAGCGGAGATCTTCAAACCACGATTACTCTCTTCAAACACACCGCATTTTCACACAAGACTGACTGAACTTCACTCCCTCAGTCACCTGCTTTGCCTTGCCGTTTATATGGCAAAGTAAACAGTCTGATGAATTTTCTTGAAGGCGAATGTTCATAACTTCGCCTTTTCGAGATGTCTATAAATGTAAACATCGTTGTTTCTATTTATTATTGTAGTGTTGTTGTTGTATTTTTGTTTACTTGTTTACCATTGTTTTTTATGCTGTTGTTTGTTGTTGTATTAAGCAGTACGATAATTTGTAAACAAGTTTGTTTACTACATTGTTTTGTTTTTGTAGCTTTTGTTTATAATTTTAATGTTAAGCGATTTAAAAGCAAAACATAAGTAACTAGATTCTTCCATTTTCGTAACAATATAATCAGAACATGCAAATGGTTTTCAGAACATTGCCTAGACTTCTACTTTTATAATGCCTTCCTGTTTTAAGCAAAGGGTTTTTATAGTTAGTCACATTTCACAAATCATAGGTTCGAATTGCATGAGGCCATGATCCAGAAATAAGTGACTAGCTGACAACACTTAACAATCATCAACAGGGCCTCCCAATAAGTTGTGACTTCTTTCGAATCAAACAGACTGAAAACCAGCTTGAAAGATTAATGAATTTAACAATTGATTTGCTAATATTTACTGGTAGATCCACTAGAGTATCGAAAAATTGTGAGCCAAAGGCAAGAGGACAATGTCAAGCCAGAGCAATTAAAGTGGATGATAATTTAATCACTCGACAACATCTGCAAGGGCCTTTTGCACGTAAGCGAAGTCTTTTCCCCTGTCTATTCATTTCACAATGACTTGTCAGAATATATGTATGCAGTGACTGAGATGTGTCCTCAATTCAATTTAAGAGTCGATTGGTATACATCTTTGCTAATTTATTACAGGTCAGCTTGTCAATTGTTTGTTTTTCAGTCCAAAATTTTTCAGCGATCCATAAATACCTTAGCTTGACCATGGTAACTATGTTTATATAAATGTGAGCTGGCAGTTGATAGCTCCAGCAACTTCATCAGCATATTTGATTGACAAAAAAATAACGCCAAAGTAGACTAAGAGATGCGAGAATTGTACCAATCAGAGGGGTTATTATGTATTTCGATTCGAAAGAAAATTCATACGTACCATACAGTGTAAAGCATTGTATTTCAAAAACATTTCTTTCGAATAGAAATACACAATAATACCCCAGTGTAGACTTGAAGTATGCATAACTCAAAACAGATCTGATTGATGTTTTGCTGTCGAAGGGGATAGAAATGCTTGTTGAAGAGTCCTTATTAAGGATCTATTACGCATCTCGATTTATGGCCATTACTTCGGCCTGAAATACTCTACTGTAGTGAGGAAAACGAAGAAAATTCCACAAACTAATTTATTCTCAAGTTTAAAACTTTACCTGTAGATTTCCACAGAATTCCAGGAGTCGACCATGTCATGTCTAGCCTCTATCAAGGCTAGTTTCAGACTAGATATAGAGTTTGAGTGTCCTCTGATAGGATAGACGAGTACCTAGAGGGAATAATCTGCCAGGACGATGAGAAAATGAATCAAAAAGTTTAATCAACGAGTTTAAAATCTTATGTTGCTACCTCTCAAGTTTGCTTGATCCAATAGCTTTCTAATACTAGATACGGCTCTAGGGATTTTTATCAAATAATCGAGGGACTCTGTCCAGGAGGACAATGAGAAAACTAATAAGCAAGTTTAATCACAAGTTTTAAATCGTAAGACTGCAATACCTTTCTAATATGAACTACGGTTTCCTAAAGCCTTTTAGTAGGTAATCGAGATACTGTAGCCTATATGAAGTTTGAATTAAGCTGTTCCTTTGGCCCCACTGTGCCACATATTTTGAATAATATTTCTCAAAATTTAAAAAAACGAAAAAGTAGGCAAATTTTTTCAATTGAATAGAAACTACTGCCGCCTGTGATGTGAGAAAAAGTCCTTTAGGAAGCCTACTACAAAACATTTACAAATTTCATTATAATGATGAAATAAACACATATAAAAACGTATCTAAATTTAAGCCTAAAGGACAAAGACAAACCTGTAAAGAAAGGAATAAAAAATATGAATTCAATTCATTCCATTTCTTATAAAGTAAACTGCCCTTTTAAATAGTTTTCACTGTACTAACATGTATGCCTTTTTCTCTCGAGTGAATTTTATTATTTGTTTGTTGTTGTTGTTATTATTGGTTTTATTTTGTATGGGTTTGTTGCCGTTGTTTCAATTCGATTCGATTTTTTTTTTTTTTTGGTTGTTTTGTTGTTTGTTCACCAAAGCCCTGCCTGCCATACACCAATAAAAACTAACGCGATTCTATGGGGAAATTCAATTTTCGTTTATATTTAATTTTCCAATATGTTAAAATCAATTGAAGAAAAAGTATCGCTGGGAATTGTATAGACAGTTTTGTGGGTTTCATCTGTTTCTTCTTTTCAATTTTTCATTCTCTTTCTGTTTCTTTTTTTTGTGTTTTTCGGTTTCCTTTTTGCTGGTTTTTTTCAGGCTGGTTTTGTAAAGCTTCTTGTACACGATATTGATGATGATGATGGTAATACGTGCTGCAATATATTTTCCTGACAAAGAAGAAAATATTACTTTAAGACTAAAGAATATGATTCTGCTGGGCTTTTTGCCTAAAGGAAAAATGTCTTAAAATTTTTTAGAAAATTTATTAAATTTTCCGTTTTCCTTAAAAATTAAAATTGAAAATAAAAAATTATTTATTTTACATACGACAACTGTCATCAGTTTCCCTTGATATTTAATTATTTTACTTTCTTTGCTATTTTCTTTACTATTTTCTTCAGTTTCATATTCATTGCCTTCATAAAAAACTTAATGAAGAGTTTTCTTTGTTGTATTCTATTACAGCCAACCATTCATTGTGTTGACAACATGTATAAGACCCCCTTCAATGCTCCTCCTAATTTTTTTTTCTGAAATTAAAAACATACCAAAATTATACACAAAAAAAAAACACTCCAATGAAAACTTTGAAAACTTTTATATTTTCTTCTACTTTATCTCGTTGATTTTTTTTTATTATTTTAGTTGTTGTGGTTGTAATTGCGGTTTAATTAAGAAAATTGATAATTAGTTTTGACAGTAAATGAAAGATGCTACACACACGTTGCGGTTGCCATTTCAAAAACACCCGGGTATATATGACTGAAACATTTGCTCTCATACAGATATTAAAATACACGTGCTCTCGCAGACATGCACCATAAAAAAGGAAGAAGAAAACAAACAAACAAACAAAGAAAATATTAAAAAGCAACAATGAACGGGGTAGGTAGTAGCGTAAGGTTTAGGCATGCAATCTACTCCTGCTCCTGCTTCTTTTTCAGTGTCATTAATCAAGTTCTTTCCAGCTCTCCTAGATGATAGTACCTTCGTCTGCCATTGCCTAAAAACGATATACTCGGTGAGGAACACATTGTTTTGGCAATGAACTCTTTTCATTGAGGACGATTTTCTCTCTCGAGCTGTAACGCTACCTGACTTCCTATGATGTTCAATGTTTATGGTATCTCTTTTGAAGAAAAACAAGGCTTAGGGGACCTACTAGAGCTACTATTTGGTGTGTTAATTGTATAATTTCGAAAACTCTGATCAAAATTATTGAATTCTACAAGTTTTGAACCTGGATTACATTCATACATACATACATATTTGGTTATTACAACCCTTCAGTCAGGTTTACGACCTAGTTTCTCACACCACTTATGTTGTGTATGTTAATTTTTATACATGAGTGGCAGGACCTACAGTTTAAAGTCGACTCCGAACGACCGATTTTATTGAGAAACTTTTCATGGCAATTTTATTTACTCTCTCAGAGTTTTCGCCAGAAATTTTCTGAGAGAAAGCCGCCGAAGAAATATTTGCTCATATTTCGTCTGATAAGCCTACACACTACCTCCTAGACTGCGGCGAGTAGTAGATCCCACTATTGGTCTACTACCCACCTTCATTCAATTCGATAAGCGCTTTATTGCCTCTAAAGCATTAGATTGACCAGAGTTTTTGGTCACAGAATATGAAACTTGATACAATGGCAGTGGTTAAAGAAGTACTCACATCCACTACATTTTGCGAGGAGAAAAATTTTATGTCTGGCTGCCGTATAAATGGAGGTCTTAAACTCCCCGCATATTTTACATTAATTGATAGAGAATTTCAAGTCTATTTATATTTCAAAAGGCCCTAGCTCAGTTTCTTTAACCCCATAACAGCATCCTACCTTTAGCTTGAGGCAATTACTTATAGTGTCTACACCTTTTCATCAAGAAGCGGAGGCTTACGATAAGCTCCGAAGATTGCCTCCATTCAGAGAGCAATAGCGGTCTCTTGTGGATTCCTTCAGTATCGCTGATGGACGAAACAAAATGAAAAGGATTTTGAAAACACAGAGAAAAGGGAAAAAAGACGAAAAATCTGTATAGGTTCAAAAGTCTAAAAAATAAAAATAAATGTTCTCAGAAAACATATTTCATTATTCAAATATTTCTGCTTTGCCTTTTATTGTGAAAACGACCTACGTATTGTTTTCAATAACAAAAAAAATGGAGACTCTCATTTAACTTGCTTATAACGCAGTCATATCATAATATTGTATTTAATACACCTACAAAACTATGCAGAGAGTATTTTGTAAATGCTCTCCATCTATATTTCATTTCTACCCTGTATACCATACGCTGTTGTACACACACTCACTAACTCACACAGACAAACAGTTCATGTAAACATCCGTTGCAGACAATGTTTTTAAGAGTAACAGCACATTTGTTTTCCTCAATACAAGTGTCTGCATGTGTTTGTGTGATGAGCACTTTTTAAATTATACTCGTAGTATAAAGTTTATTTGCTCGTTTGTTTACTGTGTATGTGTGTGTTTTTTTTTTCTGCTTGTCTTGCCTAGTCTACTGTCGTTTAAGTGTCTGTATGTGTGTGTTTTGTGTAAAGGGATATGCACGTTCAAGTATGTTTTATAAGAAAACGGATATTGCGGGTCATGATGATGACTAAAAGAGTGTGTTACTGTTATTGTAATGAGTAACAAAGTAGTTACAGTAGTAGTAGTAGTCTTCCAAGGAACAAGTTTTTCTCTTGAAGCATACATTTACACACATGCATGGATTTTTTACGTTTCTTTTTACTGGGTATGTTACTGGCAGTGTATTTGAGAGTGTGTGTGTTTTAAAGTAAATGTTACAAAATGTTTGGTTTGTCCCCTAAGGTTTCTAGAACATCACAAAACTTACTAGTATTTTAGAAACTTTTTTCCTCTTTTTTTTCTTTTAATATTTGAATATGTATGAGTAGAAAGTGGATAATATGTACGAAGGTCGTTCAAAGAAAACAGAAAACTATTCCATGTGACTTATCTTATAAAAGGATTTTTAAAAGTATGGAGCAAACATTCAAATCAATAACAAGTTGTTAGATGTAGCAGGTTTTTCATTGAAGGAGAAGCTCTTTAAATTTCGTTGAATTTCAAATTTCCCATACAACCTTCGCATTGTATGCGTAAAATTATTTAAATGTATTGGAATATTTCACACAACTATACACGCTCATTTGTGTATATTTGTCAGTATCTTTTCAACCATATTACCGTTATATTTTTCCAAGTGTTTGTTGTATTTTTAATTTTCTCTATCACTGTGTTGATATGTTGCTGCTATTCTATGCTCATTTTTATAAAAATTTCTTTGCTTTTCTTTAACATTTCCAAGCTGATAGTCTCGTAGAGTTTAATGGTAATGCCTGGGTAGTACAAACTAACTGGTTAGTCATGTGGGGTATTTTATTTCAACTTTAGTTTTATTTTCTAGTAGTTGTTGTTGTTGCTTTGGCTGGTAATGTTGCTGATGTTGTCGGGTTTGTTTTCAAAATGTTTGTTTGTTTATTTTGTTTTGTTTTGCTTTTTTCTTTTCAAAAACATTTCTATACACAAACATTTGCTGCTGCAATTTATTTTCATTAAAAATTCCCTTTAGTGCGTGATGTCAGCTTTTAATGTAATTAAAAAGTTTACTTGTTGTTCATTATTATTATTTTTATTTTCATTTTTTTCATTTTTATTGCATATACATTTTATATTCTCATACATAAATATTTATATAACTGTTTAAAGTTGTATTTTTTCCTTTTTCTTTTGCTGCTTCTTTTATTTTTATAACTCACATACCCTTACTCTCATTTTCTTTCGGCGTTTAATATACGAGTACAATATTTTTTTTGTTAAAGAAATTTAATTAAAATAAAAAATAATTATAAAATAATAATTTTGAAAACAATTATAAAGTAAAGGAAATACAATGATGATATATGTATAAACATAGTATATTTCAATACGAAATATTTATTTTATTAAAATAAAATAAACATTTAAAACTGAATAGTTTTAACACATAAACTATGATGTTAATACAAAATATTAGGTGTAGTAAAACCTATTTCATTATCTTTTATTAGTTACTCGTATATTACAGCATTTGTATCACACGGTATTACTAGAAAAGCTTCTTTGATAATTTCCGAATTAATTTACTTAAAATCGCTCTTTTAAAAGCTTCCCGGACGATTTAAAATATGAATAACCAGAATAACTAATCATATTAAATATTTTTTTTTTGTATTCTGTTGCGGTAATTTGTTCGATCAGGAGCTTCTGGATTTCGAAATTATTCAGAAAACATAAGAGCTGTTACAAACTGTCGGTGGATACCTTTTGCAACACTATGGATCGGTGTGACATTTTAAGTTTTAGTTTGTAAGAAGACATTATTCAGTGTAAAGTTACATACATACACAATTGGTCATTACAACCCTTTCAGTCAGAGTTTTTCGCAGAAATCTGTTGAGAGTAAGTCGGCGAAAAAATATTTTTTAATTTTTTGTTTTTTTTTTTGACATATCTGCCGTATGGTTTGAACCATGGTCTCACGTCTAATAAGCCAACATACTCTCTCTTAAACTACGATGGCTATAAAGTGTAAAATTTGAAACTTTGCTGTCATATTTTGCAAACTGCATTATCCTAATCTGCAAACTATCTGAAAGTATGCCCATGATGCTTTAAAATTCAGTAGGTATGTCCGAGAACTATGGTATAAAGGATGCAAAGGGGATCTGTACAATATCTATTTTAATATGGGAATATCGGAGATTTCTAAATGTGATGGCAAATGTATTCTATTGATGGGGGTTTGGAGGATAATCTGATTGGGACTCTCTTTAGGACTTTTATTTATTAAAGTGAGCTTTGACTGTGTGCTTAGAAAAACTGCACAAGAGCCACACAGTATAAAATCTGTAATCTGTAGCCACGAAATCGCTGTAGTCTAGTTGGTAGTGGATTGGGTTAGTAGACATGATACATTGATTCAAACACCAGGTCAGATAAATCCAACAAAATGGAAAAATATTTGTTCGACGACTTCATCTCAGCAGATTTCTGTCAAAAACTCAAAGTTAATAAAATTGCCATGAAAAGTTTTTCAAAAAAATCTGTCGTTCGGAGTTGACTTTAAACTGTAGGTCCCGCCACTCATGTATAAAATTAACACACACAACATAAGTCGTGTAAGAAGCTGGGTCATAATCCTGACTGAAGGGCTGTAATGACCAAGTATGTATGTATGCATGTAATGCATACTCGGCCAAAGACCCCATAAGAAAAGCTTTTAGAGGGAAAATAATAGCGAATGCAGTGGTGATTGAGTAAGTAATGTATGGGCTAACGAAACGAGGGCTAGAGAGAAACATTAAACAATATATTTCTTTTGGTGAACGTCTAGCCTAGTTTGCAACAAAAGAGCTGCGCCCATCAATTCTTGAATTAATCCTGATTTGGGGCCCTGTTTATATTATTGCCAAACCCTGATGTAACCCCCATATAAATTCCATTTCAGAAGCATGAACACAAAGTCACTATTGTTTATTTTTTTTTTTTGGTTTAAATGGAAGTTAAAGATGAACAAAAAATATATAAGAATAGAATTCTAAAAGAAATTTACATACTGTTATAGTGTCAATAAATAATCATCATTTATCTTATTTGTCAAAAATAAAAATTCAAAGAAAAACTAAAAGAAAATTGCAAAAAAAAAAAACCAAAATAAAGAAAAGCTCATTTCTTTAACACTCATGTCAAATAAAACAAAATGTTCATGTTTTTAACTGACATTTGGGTTTTGTAACCCTATACATACGCAAATAAATACTTACGCACACATACTCATACTCTTGCATACACAACATACATAACCATATAACTTGACATGACATGACATTACAAGCAAAAGTAATCATTCTAAACAGAACGCAAGAAAAAAAGAGTATTCAAATGCATGTGAAGAAGAGAACAAAAGAAAAGGAAACGGAATTGAAAAAAGCGTACAGTGGAAACTAATACTATTACTCACACACTTACGTACAGACATGCATACATACGCCAACACTTGTATAAATTTACACTTTATTTGAAATTTTATACAACAAAAGTGAGAAATAAAAGGAAACGAAATAAAATAAATATAAGGAGTACTATTGCAAAGGAAAAATAAGCAAAAAACAGCAAGAAAATTATGCAAAAATTGCACCATCATCATTTATCATTGGAAAAAACAAATGTTTCTGACTGTTGTTGGTTGTTTTTCTATCATTTTGTGTGTGTGTTTGTGTTTTTGTTGTTTTGATCCTTTACGTTTCATGTTTATTTCTTTAACAGATAAATTCTTATCCTGTTTAGATATTTATAAACGTGCTATTTTCATACAATTTTCGTCCCGATTCGTTTCGTTTTCTTTTTTCTATTTTTGCTTCAAATTTACTTCAAATGCTTAATTTGTGTTCCTTTTTTTATTTTTTTAAGGATATTTCTTTTACTGCTTTTGTGTTTGATTGTCTTGTCTTGTAAATATGAATTTTTATGCTTTTCTTTGTCTTCCTTTTTCTTTTTGCACATTTTTGGAAGTCTTTTTACACAGACAGTCAGTTGAAATTTCAAAAAATCAACCATGCTTTGGCACAGCAAACAAAGAAAAAAATCCTTCTTCTTTGTTTTTTTCTTTCTTTTTTTTTTGTTTAATTTGATGAACTTTTTATCTGTTCTGTTTACGTTTTTGTCCATTCATTCATAATTCTCGCACTTTTGTTTATATATGACTGTCTGCCTAAGCTATGATGTTTTTTCTGGTCAAAAATGAAAAATTGTTGAATATTTTATTGCATTTTATTTCAGAAGAAAAAAAATCAAGAAGTCTGGCTTAAATGTTATGAATAATATACAGAAATTTTTCTATTTTTTAATAATTTTTAACAGAACCACTTATAAAATAAAATATTGTTACGAAAATGGAAATGGTGTTGTTAAAATAATAAGCAAAAGCTCCAAAAACAACACAATGGACTTGATCACGCATAAAAACTAAAGCTCCAAAAACAAAACAATGCAGTTGTTCACGTGATCAACGAATGAGTAAGCATATAGCAACAATAACAACAGGGTTTGTTTATAAGATCGATGAATAAACAAAAATATAGCAGAAAGACAAACAAACAAAACAACAACAACTCTGCCTGGACAAAAGTAAATAAGATACACGAACAACAAAAATGGACACAAGTTGTTTACATTTTTGGATTGTTCCCGAAGGTCGTCATCATCCTTCAAGGGCATTCATCACACTAATGATCCAGCGATATAAAAAGGCAAGACAAAGCGAGCAATGGTTGAGTTTGAATTTAATCGTGTAAGACGACGTCACGTCGGTGTGAGTTAAATCTATCGAGCTTTAATTCGATCAGACTTGTGAACAGACAAGTTGCGTTTGGGAAAACTGTTGTTAGTGTGGTGCTTACAAAAAAGGTTGTGAGCAAAGAAGAATAACTAACAAGTGTTGTTGCTTATAAAAAAGGTTATAAGCAGAGAAATATAAGGAAAAGGAGCACATATTGTGAAAGTTATCGTTGTATAAGTGAAAGAAGTTCGAACAGTGGCACCAGAGTTGTGCCGATAATAAAGAATTAATTAAAAAATAAACACAGATTTATTTTTATTTTATTTGCAATCTACGAGCTCATATTTTTAACGTTTTTAAAAGGTAAAAACGTAACAATATTGTTACGAAAAGGGAAACGGTGTAACATCGTTTAACAATAAGATGATAAACAAAAGCTACAAAAACAAAAAGAAAACCATGAGTATGAAAGAGAAGGGGATAGACACAAGTAAGCGAGAACGCAACAACAAAGAATGCAACCATAATACGCAAACAACAATGAAACTACGAGAGTTCTCGAGAAGGCGAAAACACGAACATTCTACTTCAAAAATGTTCGTCAGACTGTTTACGTGGGCCTATAAAAAGGCAAGACAAAGCAGACGACGAGCAGCAGTAAGAATTCAGTCAGTCTTGTGTGAAGAGAACAGTCGTGGTTTGAAGATCTCCGCCACACAGATCTAACGAAAAAGTGTTGTTGCTTATGCAATGGGTGTGAGCAGAGAAGAATAACGAACAAGCAATTATTGTTGTAATTATTGTTATGTGCATCAAGTTAAAAACAGTGGCACACATAAATAGTGCAAACAATAAAGAATTTATTTGAAACTATACTCGAATTTATATTTATTTTGTTTGCAATCAACGAACTCATATTTTAAACGTTTTTAAAAAGGTAAAAACATAACAATATTAAAAGGAAAACCAATAATAACTCAAGTTCTTTCTGATTAGACCAATAACACGATGATCTTTATATTTACATGCAGTCAATAAATAATCCCGTATATAGAAAGTTAGGTTTTCACGCACAAAAAGAGGTTAGTAACGTTTGCTTCTCAGCTTTTTTCTAAGAAATTATCTTTTCATTATGCCTGTTTAACTCAAAGCCTCTTGTCAAGAATTCATTTACGACAACTTGAATCATTACTCAGGTAAATGGAATCATAGTCTGGTACAACTCAAGTTTACAATTTAGATACGCAATCCCATCTCTTTGTGACCATCCAACAACAGAGTAATGTGATTGGCCTGGTAATTCTTCAATGGTCCTGTAGACACACTGTATCAATCTTGAACTGTCCAGTTAATAAATTTCCTGAGCAAATATACTTCTGCCTGGAAAAATGTCTTTTATTCAGGTAGACGGTATCACCGTTTGGTACAAGTTTAGTTTACAATAAAGATAGGCAATCCCAGCTCTTTGTGACCATCCAACAACAGAGTAATGCAATTAGTCTGATAACTCATCACCTATAGTTACGGTGACCATCCGTCCACTATTATAGCGGACAGTCCGCTATTTTAACCTCCTGTCCGCAATTTTTTTTCGTCCGCTATTTGTCCACTATTTTACCACACGTAACTACTAAAAAGTATTTATTTTCCAAAATGTCCGCTTTTGTCCACTTTTTTCACCAATTCGGTAAAAACGAAAGAGTACTTTCTTAAACAAGCAAAATGCCCAACAATATTGTTTAATTCTTTTAATGATCCTTTTGCTATGTCTTGGGTATTACTTAAGTCAAGCTAGTGTATTCCATAAATATATACTGCGTTTAGAAAGTCAACATATTTCAATGCCTGAAGCGGCTATAATATTAAAAGAATTTAAATCAAAGTTAATAGAACGTCACAATGAAGTATTGTTACGATTTAACGTACAAAATTGTTTGAGGAAAAATTTAAAACCTTTTACAGAACCTGTATTAGTTATCTGAACCAATGTAATGAATCTTTTAAAGAAATTGAGGGACTTGCTTGGATATTATTAGACGCAATTCCATCTTGGTCTTCAGTTGAAAAGTCATTAATAAATATAAATAATAACGAAATTTTTGATGAATTTACTTACATATGTAAAAATTTATGGAAATTCTGAACAAATAGAAATATGGAAACGATCAGCATTAAATCCCGTTAAAAACTGGGTTGAGATTTTAAAAATTTTTGAAACGAAAAATATTCCATATAAAAACATCCTGAAATTAGTAAATTTTTCATTGGCTTTGCCAGCGTCTAACGCACCAACAGAAAGAGTTTTTTCAATATCTAACAATATTTGGTCTTCCGAAAAATTCCAAATGGGACTAGAAACTTTAGAATCTCTTTTGACCATAAAATGTAATTTTGAAATGGACTCTTCGGAATTTAAAACATTTTCATCAAACAGGCCCTATACTTTAAAAAAATACATTCTGTAGAGAAATATCAGAAGTAAATTTATACACATAAGTATATCCATATGTATGTATGGATATGTATAAATTTAAGTTTGTGTATATTATTTGTACCTATTTATGTCTGTATTTTAAAAATCTTTATATAAAATGTTAATTATAAGAAATGAATTTATTTTTATTTTTCAATTTTATATATTTGTCCGCTTTTTTCTCATGGAAATAATGGTCACCGTACCTATAGTCCCTATAGCCACACTGTATCAATCTTAAGCTAAAATCAATCGTCATTAAAAGTCCCATAATCGTGTAGCCACAATTTTAAAGCTTTAGGTATTCTTGAAACACATGCTATTGGCCGTGAGATCCGTTCAAATCCAGTGCAAAAATAGAAGATAATGACTGAAAGGCAATCTTTACAAGACACCCTATCAAATCAAAGATATTTTTCCTATAAAATTAGCCACCTTGTCATCACTTAAATCCAGTGTGTACTGCGTTTCACTGCTCCTGAGGCCTGTTATCTTTCTCATCATTATTAGTTATGTTAGAAATTCTTATTCACCTTTGGCAATGTGATACATAAAATACTCTCAGTTACACTATTGACAATCTACTGTATTTAATCAGTATCAATTTGCCATATTAATTTATCTTTCGCTCAATTTCCATTTCCTTTTTTTTTCTAAACATTTACAAACCATTTATACTCTTTAGGTTTACAACTTTATTTATTTTAATTAATTTCCTTTAAATCAAAGCCTTTATTTATAACAACTAAAACAACAACAACAACGGCAACAGAAATTACTGGCCATAAATATGGCAACAAAACTTGCAGTTAAAATACTGAAAAAAGGAGAAAAAAACAACAGCAGCACACAAAACAAAACAAACTTTAACAAACTCCCTCATAATTTGTTATACTGATTTACAGCCAGTAAAACAGAGAAATGAATAGAAAACTACCGCCATTAAAAAAGTACACACACATACCGAGAATCTGGGAAAAACTCGGAAAACAACTTTCATTATTTCAAAAAAAAAGCCGACGGAAATAAAAAATAGGGAAATACTAGTGCTATTACATATACCGTGGCTGTAATAAAGCTACACACAAACACATCTTTTTAGAATGATTTTAAAAATATTGTAGTAAGTAAATACAGCCTATTAAAATATGCATGCAGCCTTAGAGTAGGCAATGACTATTTGAAAACTAACACAACGAACGAGAGAGAGAGAGAGAAAGAGAGGGAGTCGTAGCTATTAAAAGGATGCACAACACAACTACTGTGAAAAGCGTACTTCTATACAATAAATGGACTTAAAACTAAACAATGTTGTTAACTACTAACCAGCCAACTATTTTACTGGCATAACCAGATTTTTTCACCTATCTCTCTCTCTTTATTACGATTGCAGTGATTGTGGTGATGGTATGTCAGTGGCATAATTGTTAGAGTAGGGTGTAGAGTGATATAAAAAATATTTTTTTAAATGTGTTCTGTTTTAGTTAAGCTCTACAATAAGCTCAATTCAACTTAACAGTGAATACAAAGGATAGGACTTAGCAATACTAAACACTCGGTTCTCAAAGGTCAGCTAGGCAGGGGAAATATCTTCCACTGGATCCCAAATCATGTTGTAATTTACAGTAATGAACAGTCAGATGAGCTTACGAGGAGAGGATTTTTCACGCCAGGACCTTTTTGTGGAGTGGGAAAAGATATTTCGAACGAATATAGAGAGAAGCAGAGACTGTTATCTGACTAACAGGGTTTTATTAGCTTTTCCAATGGCAGAAGGCTTGAGTCCTGCATTAGACTATGCGGGAGTAACCACTGTGCCGGGGTTATACATGAGTATTTATTTCGTACTACCCTTTCCGTACTACCCTAATCGGTTTCTCAGCACTTTTACAGATAGCTGTATGAAACCATATAATCAATATCAAGATATAGGAAACTCTAACAATGAGGTGCTTAGATCAACAGTCTACGGAGTTTTATTCATTCGCCGCCAGAGTTGCTTGCTACTCTAGGGAAAGATGGAAAGATGGTTGCTACTCTAGGAAACCAATATTGGATAAAGGAAAGCGCAATAGATTGTGTTCACCTAAAGGCACAGGCATTAAGGATGAAAGACTACTTTCTTACGCTGTCTAGGATCTTAAGTTACATTGTTTTTCAGCAGCTACCCAGCAGAAGATCGATAGTCTGATATCTATTATTCGAAGAAGCATGCATTCAACTTTAAACAATTCATAGTTTAAAATTTTGACTTTGTAGATCAGTTTAGCATCGGTCCCTACTTGATCCATGTTGCGTATCATAAATTGTTTCCCTTACATTTGTAAGTTAGCTATTGTTGTTGTTGTTGATTTTTTCTAATTCTATAAATTTTCTATTTTTGCTGGACAGCAATAAAAACTTGCGTGATAATAAATGAGTTTTGTCGGTACTTCTGCTCCATCTCGCTCTCTCTCTCTCTCCCTCTGTGTCTCTTTCTATTCGCATAAATATGAACGCATATACCCGGCCATAGAACTTTAAAAAAATAAAAAAAAACAGGAAAAGAACTGCAAGGATACACGTTATTATACAATAAATATTTCTTTCTAAACAACTACAATAACAACTACAACTGCAGTTGTATTTACTATGAATTTAATATGTGTACCCCTGTGTGTAGTAGTGGTGGCAGCAATTGTTGTTATTTTAAACTGACCATGAGAGTATGAAAATAGAAAATAAGATGTAGCAAGCATATCCGGTTCTAGGTGATATATGTCTGTATGTGTGAATGTTTATGTGAAGGAGTCTCTCCTAGTATGTTTCCATATATAAAATGCATTCCGTTTTTGTATATTTTTGTATATTTTTTCTAAGTGTGTTTGAGTTTATTTTGTTAGGGTTCAGGAACAACAGCAAACAACCGACAACAGCCAACAATAGTTGAAATGTAAGCGCACAAGTATTTGTTTGGTTTTAAACCGGAGTTATTGCTGCAGTAACAATGGCTGCAGTCAGGGTCATTGTGGTGATTTTTATTTCATTTCATTGTGCTGATTTGCTTTATTATTTCAAAGCCACACAGTGTTTATTTTTTTCTCCAAGTCACCATAAAGCGGAAATATTAAATGATTTTAAAATAGAGATGTTCTTGCTCGAGAGAGAGAGCGAGGCCATTAATTTCATTTAAAGCATTATTAATGGCCATTTAGGTTTGAAGTAAATATAGTAGAAACTGAAAAAAATAATTTTTCAATTATTTTTAAAGCAAACTACAAGGCTTAGGAAGGAATTGATGACTCACGTAACTGATAATATTTGAAAAAAGGCCTCCTATAAGAGTTTAGAATAAAATGCATACATAATTGGTCATTACAACCCTTCAGTCAGGATTATTGACCTAGTTTCTCACACCACTTATGTTGTGTTTAAAGTCGACAGTTTAAAGTCGACTCCGAACGACAGATTTTTTTTTGAGAAACTTTTCATGGCAATTTTTATTTACTCTCAGAGTTTTTGCCAGAAATCTGCTGAGAGGAAATCGCCGAAGAAATACTTTTTGTATTTTGTTTTGATGTCTGGCCTGGGGCTCGAACCCTGGCTTTACGTCTAATAAGCCAATACACTACCTACTAGACTACGGCGACTCAGAATAGAATGAAATGGGAAGCACTTAATCTCTTTGGTTGGTATTTTAAATGGATTGAATTCTAATTCTGTGGCCTTTAAGCTGATCTCTCTGTTATTTAAGTTGTTGAAATGGGATTCTACTTTAGTTTACATTTTTATAAATAATTAGGCAGCTTAAAAGGCTAAAGACCTGTATGATATCTTAAGAGCCTATCTAGCATTATTTCTATTCAAGGAACTCCAGACTTGTGTAAAGACTTTTCTCTTTAACTCATGAGGTACTGTGTTATTACATTTGTATACTGCGTAATAAAAATATGCTACCGTTCGTAATTGGTAAACAAGTAAACAAAAATACAACAACAAACACTACAAGAATAAATGTAAACAAAATACACAAACAACAATAATGAAGCAACGACGTTTACATTTATGGTGATCTAGAGGAGGGGAAGCCACGAACATTCGCCTTCAAGAATATTCATCAGACTAAATAGTAAAATACAGAGTAAATACTCTGCCATATAAAATAAAAGCAAGGTAGTCTTGTGTGAAGACGCGGTGCGTTTGAAAAGAGTAATCGTAGTTTGAAGATCTCCTTTACAAAGATCTGTCGAACAATTGTCTAATAATTATTATTGTTTATGCAAAAAGGGTGTAAACAGAGGAATAACAAACAAAGCAATTGTTGTTGTTTGCATAAAGTTGTGAACATTGGCACACAGAATAGTGCGAATAATAAAGAATTTTAATTAAAACTAAAAACAGATTTATTTTTATTTTATTTTTAAAAAATATAAACGTATCAGTATGCTTCGTACATTCGCCATATAAAGCAGCTGTTCCCTCTCGCTATCTTCTCCAAGAATAAGAAGGTAACGCAAATCTTCAGCTCCTCTAAGGGTTTATCTCTATTGCAGATCTCACAATTTCTCTATCTATCTTTTGACAGGCAACTGTAGACTCAGGGTATAATTATTCAGAAAGAGGCTTTGTCTCGAGCCCAACATGTATATTCTGAGGCGAAGAGAATGAACCATTGTAACGCATTCTTGGAATCTGTGGAGCATCAATGCATCTTCCTTCATCAGTTTTTTTCTTTTGATTTTTATTGATTTTCAGATCAGCTTTTTATGCCTCTGTCCGTGCAGAATACTGGGATATGCAGCACCAAAGAGCGTACTTTACATGATAGACTGGTGGATTTAGTATTAATTGATCTTAAATGTATTTCCCATAGAGAGAGCTTAAATTCGTTGAGACGTGATTGAAGACTTTTCATATAGTTTTTTATGTATTTTTCTTTCAATAATTACTTCAATATCTCATTAAAATTGAATACTAAGTATATTGATTACATTACATACGTTCTACATGTGTATGTATGGTATTTACTTGCAATTTCAATTTCCCAGGAAATTAATTTTACAAAATTATTTTCTAATGGGGCAGCAAAAATGAAAAAATCAAAAAAAAAATTCCAATTATTTTCCAAACATTTTTGAGCACCTAAACTTTACACATGGCATTGGCAAACATTGTCAAACGAAATATTTCCTCAACTGGAGTTTCTAAAGGACATCTTTGGTTCATTACTGGTTTAAATTAAAACTTTATTAAAGGGAATTTCCTTTAGAACTCATAATTAAAATATTCTGTTTGTCAAAACTTCTAACGAAAGGAAAAGAAACCTGGTTTCCTTGCAGTAGGGCAAACCTTAAAATAATTTACTTTATAACAGGTATCCTGCTTCCATACTCTTCATAAAGTAACGTGTAGGGTTTGCTTTAGAAAAATATTTCATTTCCTTCGCTTTACATTGATTGAAAGTGTGTGTTTGAGAGAGTGATTTCTCTTCTCTCTTTCTTATGTTGCACATAAACTTAATGCTTAAAGGTATGTACGTTTGAGTGAGTATATCCTGGTTTATTACTCTATGAAATCTTCAGATGTTTAGTGCTAAGCTTGTGTGCTCTCCATAAAATAAAACATTTAAAAGAAATCCAAGTTTGTGGTTTATTTTTATTTGTAGGGGACTCTACTTAATTTACGAACGTTTATCTGTTAAATTAAATTATTAAAAATTATGTGTTGATGCAAACACCATCTAAGTAATGAATTACCACGAATGCTTTTTATACATACATATAATGTGCTGAAGCCTATACTCTTGACCAGTAGACTGCTCCATACTTTCAAATGCATTGAGACCTATCAAATAATGAACACTTCAACTGTATAATACTGTTACGAAAATGAAAAAATCTAGATACTGATGTTTTGCTTTTACGTCGTTTAACATTAAAATTATAAAAAAAGCTACAAAAACAAAACAGTAAACTTGTTTACAAATTATCGCACTGCTTAATATAACAAAAAACATCAGCATAAAAAAATGGCAAACAAGTAAACAAAAATATACCAACAACACTACAATAATAAACGTAAACAAAGATGTTTACATTTATAGAGATTTCGAGAAGGCGAAGTCATGAACGTTCACCTTCAAGAAGATTCATCAGACTGTTTACTTTGCCATATAAAAGGCAAAGCAGGTGACTCAGTCAGTAGAAATTAAGTCATTCTTTTGTGAAGACGCAGTGTGTTCGAAGAGAGTAATCGTGTTTTGAAGATCTCCGTTGCAAAGATCTGTCGAACAATTCTCTAGTAATTTTATTGTTTGTGCAAAGGGAGTAAACAGAGGTATAACAAACAAAGCAATTGTTGTTGTATACATAAAGTTGTGAACAGTGGCTTACAGAATTGTGCGAATAATAAAGAATTTTAATTAAAACTAAACACAAATTTATTTTTATTTTATTTGCAATCTCATATTTTAAACGTTTTTAAAAGGTAAAAACGTAACAATATTATAGAATCAGGAATCGGTCGCATTGTATTTGTTGATTAATTTAGTTTATCAATACGAGGCCTATTTTAAAGCTTAAAAATTTAATTTAATACCTTAAAAGATATTAATGCAACCAAATTTAGGTAGAACTTCTTTTTTCTGGATAAGAGGCCTATTTATTTTATATTCTAAAATTTGCTTAGAGGAACAAAGATTGTTTTATGTACCTGTCTTCCTGTTTATGTAAGTACTTTTGTCTTTAACTAAATGGTATATTAGAGTTGGCATCATAAACTTTAATGAAAAATTGTTACAGCTTTACTCCTCTTTCCTCTTTTTTGTTTTTGTTAAGTTGTAGTAATATTGTATTTAGAGGAGTATACTATAAACCACAAGGACTGACTTCATTCACTGTTTCCCAACCTCGTATTCCCCATATTGTACGACAGCATAAAACCATAGGGTAGAGAGGTGATATATACAAAGGAACAGGATACATATTTGCTTTTTATGATCTCTCAAATTTACAAGTATTTCTTCTTCTTTTTTCTAACACTCTTATTAATATACCAGGTGACACAAAAGTGTAAAAAGAAGACAAACTGGAGGCAGTTTCAAACACAAAGTCAAATGTTATAATCATAAAAACAAAGCAAAAGTAAGAAGAATATATTTTTAAAATATCCCTCACATACATACATATATTAAGAGGTAAAAAGTGTCATAAAATTGTATATAAATGGTGAGCATAAAATAAAATATTGTACCAAAGACCTAAAAAAAAGTTAACAACATTGTGGTAAAAATTTAAAAGACAACAAATATAAACTAATTTAGCAAATGTGTTATAAAAATAAAAACAATATGTAATAATATATTTTACTTAGGGGAAGGATATAAAACATTTTTTTCTCTTTAGTTTTAAGTCCAACAGAATTTAAAGCAATTTTTGAATTTAAACATTATCTAACAGCGCCATCTCTTGCTTAGCAGCGAAACTTCAAATACCATCAATGATCGTGTTAATTTATATTCACCTCGTAATATTTTAAACGATCCACAACATTTTCACCACCTTATGGTTATAAATATAATTTTCAACTCTTTGATAGACTCACCTCATTTTAGTACATTGAAGATCTTACTCACCACCTTAAAATATTGACCAACTTGCAGATCATCCAAAAATATATTTACCACAGTATTGTTAGATGAGATCTTCTTCACCACTTTAAAATATTGACCACCTTGCAGACATCTGTTAGTACATAATGTTTACTCACTCACCACCATTTTAAAGCCGCTATATTACGCTTAATTCAACTTGCATATGGAATTAAGAATAACGGTATATATATCCCATATGGTCTAGTGGCTAGGATATCTGGCTTTCACCCAGAAGGCCCGGGTTCGATTCCCGGTATGGGAAGTTCTTTTTTTTTATAAATTTACAAATTAATAACGTCAAATAGATTATTAAACCGCATCCCAGTCAAAACTTGTCACACACCGCGCTAATATTTTGCGGAATAGTCAGTTGCCTGGGCTTTACCCTTTTCCACTTGGCATCTGTTGCCAGTACAGCCACGCGACTGCTAGCTGGCATTTACAGTTGTTGTTTAATTAACAAAATGAATTTGAAGGGCACTCCCCCAATACTTCTTTGACAACACAGCATCATTTTCACAGGCCACTTCGATTCGAAATTCTTCAAATAGTGAGAACTGTAAACAAAATATGGCATCGTTTTCGCCTAAATTCGAAATTGAGACCTAAATTTGTATTAGTCCACAATGACTTTGTCTTTTAGGCAAGAGAGACTCCTCCGAAAAAGCAGAATAAACACGTATTGACCTGTTCCACACTAGTAATCCAAGCATACTGAGAAATTCTTTTCATCTTGAAAGTGATATTTTTAATGATCTAGAATGAGAAAGAAAAGTTTTTAAAAATTCAGATTTAAAAACTTGATCTCTAAACTGAGCCTGTCCCTCGCAGTCCTATAACTGAAATTAATTTCCAAGGCTTATTAAAGACGAGCACTCTCCGGGCGAAGAACTATATTACAAAAGTAAGAGTAAAAAAAAAAAATATTGAAAATCTCCCCGACGGGGAATTGAACCCCGGTCTCCCGCGTGACAGGCGGGGATACTGACCACTATACTATCGAGGATATATCTCAAGTATTATTTAAATAAGTCTTTGAATTGCATATACAGTAAAAAGCAGCAATGAATTCAAATACAATTGAATTGAAATAAACGATTTTTATTAATTATTTAAACGCAGATTATTTTTTTAACTACGAAATACGAGTATTTGGCAATAAATAACCACTTTTTTGCGTTTTTTGTTTAAAAATGTAAAAGTTTGTAAATAAAACAAACAAATTCTCTGTTTCTCTACTACCACAGCCAAACAAACTGCCATTAAAAGTAACACGAGTATTTAGTCTCTAGAGTAAAGAGGCATTAAAACGGTAATAAACCAAGCCAACCAGCCAGACAAACTGCCAAACCAGAAGAAGATATTCATTTCAGGCACTGACTACACTTACTCGGTAAGCAAATGTTGTAATTCCATAGAATATTTTATTACCCATATAGTATCTCTCTCTCTGTCTCACTCTCGTCTACACAGTAAGTGACAAAGTCTATGACTGTTTATTACAATATTTTGTTTTTATTTCATTTTTATTTTCCTTTTTTTTTTTTTTTTTTTTGTTGACAAGGACTTTAAATGTTTGGCCCTGTATACCTTTATGGGGTAATTTAAAACCGCATTCATTTCCGCAGTTTTTATTATGGGTTTTAAGACATCAAACCTCATCTCGTATGTATTTAAATATGACGCAGTGCAGCATTAAATTAAAAATACAAAAACAACAAATTTCTTACTGCCGAAATTCACAGGGGCTTATAAAATATTTAAAAATCACATAAAATAGACGATAAATGAAGTAAAATACGGGAAATAAAGCAATTTGTGAGCTTAAAATTTTATGGAGGATAACCATCCTAAAGGAATATAATTTGTGAGAGTGGAAGTCATCTTCGACCGCCTAACCTTTTACCTTTGTGCCGGCAAACACTAAAAGATCCACTGCAATAAAAAAGGATCTCGTAACATACTACCTAATGGAGAATTAAAGCTCAGTACCCCGTGGGACAAATAGTGATACTAGCTACTGTACTCTCGAGGACAATGAAGCTGATCAAAATAAAATGGGATCTTAACCCCTTATCAGACACTAACGTTTCAAAATAGTTGTCTTTGTGGGATTACATAAAAAAGTATTGTTTACCTCCCCGACGGGGAATTGAACCCCGGTCTCCCGCGTGACAGGCGGGGATACTGACCACTATACTATCGAGGATGTTGCGGAAACATAGAAAATAGGGGCACAAGAAACTTAATCGTATGAGGAACAGCCTAGAGCCCTTATCTTCTGCAAGTGGTTTCAGTTTCTTGCACGAATTATTTATCTTTGCTGCCTCTATTGCCAGATGTTAATGATGAAACGTCCTTACCGATAACTGCCTTGATGGTTCGAGTTAATTCCAGTCCTAGTTGTGTGGGACAATGGCCTGCGCATGTTCGACTTATGTATATACATATGTATGTGTACCTTAAACTAAGGTTCTCGATTTCAATTACATTTAAAATTCAGGTTATAACTCCTGTCTTACATGTTAGCGTTCGTTCAGGTTACAAATTAAGAAATTATGAAATAATTATGCAGTGTTTGAGCCTAGATCCTCCTCTTTTATTTTCAAAAGGAAGGAAGTTATTTAAATTTAAAATTCTAGCTACAATCTGTTTTTCACTTCATGTAAGTGTTTCTTTCAGAGGTAATCCTCACCACTTTTAATCGTCACCCGCTCTGCAAACTCATTTACACTTTGCTTTGTGGTTAAAATAACACTCATTTACTCCAATTTTATTTTTATAGTTTTGTTGTTGTTGTATTTTTTTGAATAATAATAACTCTTGTACGAAATAAACACCCAAGGGGTTGGTCGCATGTTCTTGTTACAGATACCAGACACATAAATTTTGCGTAACTCCTTAAACTGCACAACGAAAACAAAAAAGGACACAAAAGTTACTTACAAATGCCACTCAATTCTTGTAAAAACGAAATTCAAGCTCAAACTATAAAATTTCTATGTGCAGAGAAACAAACCCCCTTCTCTTAGAAAATCTGACAAAGTGGGAAACTATTGTACTTTTCAAAGGGTATTGAAAAAAAATATAACATTTTGGCATAAATTAGCCAGGAACCTGGCTCGGCTGGCATTTATAAGTGACATACAGTCATACAAGCGTTTATTTGGTTTTCAGATAATTTTTTTCAGTCAAAAAAAAAACGAATTTTTTTAATGTTAATGGCCAACCCTTCAATATTTTTTCGGTAAGTTCCATTGATAAATAGGGTTGGGTTCAATAATGTCAAAATATTGCCGTTTATTGTGAAATCAATAAATTAAATTTTGTTTAAATAACATGTACGCGACTTGTTCTCTTTTTCTCTCTATCCTTTTTAATCCTGTAGTTTTTCTATAGGACATCACAACACTTTTTTATTCTGAACATGTGCATTTAAATGCCAGTTTTCAACGCTTTTCCTTAAATTTACACAGCTGTTGGTGTCATTTAAGGCTAATTTGTTTTGGTGGTTTTGTTCAAAATTGTTTAAACAAATTAGCTTTACAGACGTGTAGCTATTGGAAAATTGTAACAGATAATCTGTAATCGTTTTTAAAAATCAACATGTTGTCTAAGTTGTAAAAAGCATCACAATAATCTTATTCTAAAGAATTTTACTTATAGAATATCTAAATTATGTGTTGCCTCAACATCCTCGATAGTATAGTGGTCAGTATCCCCGCCTGTCACGCGGGAGACCGGGGTTCAATTCCCCGTCGGGGAGATAAATTAACTTTTTAGTCTCTCTTAAGTTGAATGATGGAGGGGAAAGGAAAACGAAACCCTTCCACTACATTATTTAATATTTAAGAAATTATATTCATTGTTCAATATGACAATGACCTCGATAAGCATGATGATTACTGTCCTGGCAAGTGGGCCATGTGTTATCTTGTACATCTGTGCACATGCGAGTTTCATTTTCGAAATCGACAATATCTTAACTGTTTGACTAATTGGTTCCAGTTCGGTTCAACTTCAGAGTCCTCTTCCTAACCAGGGCCATTCTCTATCAGGAAACAATAACGTGTCAAGCCGCTGAAGCTTTGTTCCCATTATAATGTGGCCAAACCCATTGCTAAAATAAAATATGATCCGTAGAATGTAGTTCGCATTGCCTTATATTATATCCTCGATAGTATAGTGGTTAGTATCCCTAACTGTAACACGGGAAGTCGTGCCTCATTCCTCGTTGCACTTTTTTATTCCTAGATTTGCCTGAAATTTCTTGTAGTCTACTATAATACTACTATAGTCTATTATACTACTACCATAGTCTACTATACTACAATTATAGTCTACTATCCTACTAATATAGTCTACTATACTACTACCATAGTCTACTATACTACTATTATAATCTAATATACTACTACTATAGTCTACTACTACTATAGTCTACTACTACTATAGTCTCCTACTCCTCTAGTCAACTATACTATTGCTATTGTCAGTAGACAATACTACAACTATAGTCCTTAATGGTATAGTAATTATTATCCATTTCTTGCCCTGCTTTTTAGAGGTGTGTTTTCTTAGATATTTGGATCAATTTTTTCTTATTAAAGGGTGATTTTTTAGCTATTATCTTTTTGGCAACACTGGTTTAAACAGCTCACGCACGTTTCGCGTTTTGTTTCACTGTCAAACATCTTCAGTTTGGTCTATAATTTAACCACGAATCGTCTTGCAAACGAATAACGCTTGCAAATCATTGAATTTGGCATCATTGGACCGTACTTCTTCAAAGATGCTGCGAATCGTAACGTAACTGTGAATGGTGAGCGCTACCGTGAGATGCTATCCAACTTTTTTTTGCCCAAAATGCAAGAGCTTGACTTGCATGACATGTGGTTTCAACAAGACGGTGCCACATGCCACACAGCACGCGTAAAAATGGACTTATTGAGAGGCGAGTTAGGTGAACATTTTATTTCACGTTCGGGACCGGTCAATTGGCCGCCTAGATCATGCGATTTAACGCCTTTAGACTATTTTTTGTGGGGCTATGTTAAAGCTCATGTCTATACAGACAAGCCCACTTCAATTGACACATTGGAAGACAACATTGAAGCATTTATTCGTGAGATACCGGATGAAATGTTGGAAAGAGTATGCCAAAATTGGACTTTGAGGCGCAGTCGCGGTCAACATTTGCATGAAATAATCTTCAAACATTAAATTATATGGACCGTACTATCGATTCAAATAAAGATTTCATGCATTTTTTTGAATTTTATGTGTTTTTTTTTTGAAACATTTTCCTATAGCTCTTAAAAAATCACCCCTTACTTTCTATGTTAATAATTTAATTTGCCCGATTGTGGTTGAAGTACTTACACTGCATGCATTGCTACTTAAATTTTTATTATCATATGGAAGCCTTTCGCCTCTCTATTGATATTCTAGACGGCTCTTACCCCTCACAAGAAAAATCAATTTTAATAGCAATCTTTTAATAATTTTCACCCCATTTCCCAAAATTAATTTGAAGAAAAAAAATCTACAAAAATGATTCACTTTCACATGCAATGCCTTAAAACGGATAGCGTGTGGAAAACATCTTTATTTTCAAAGAAATCAGAAAAAAATACGAGTACGAAACAGTATGGAGTGGAGAGTATAAATAAAAATGATTAAAACAGTCAAATTAACTTTTATTTTTAAGGTTGTTACGACTTGAAAAATATGCGACAATACATACCAGTTTTCCTAAGAATTCTTTGTTTTCGGGCATTTCGTGAAATTTATGGCATTGTCAACAGAAAAGTTATTTAACCGTCTGTCGTTGACATTTTTTAACTTTTAACAGAGACAACGCAAGCCAAGTTGCATATGATAACTGTTAATGGGTTTTATCGAAATTGTCTTCAAACACGTTTAATTTGAAAAACGATACCATTTTCCCCGTATTTAAATTTTCAAATAGAATAATTTTTTTTTTTTTTTTTAAATACGTTTAAAAGATTACGTACGTTTCTCTCCACCAAATGGAAATGATTAATAAGTTGCATTTAATAAAATAAACTGCCACCGGGTGGTAATAAATAATGACATGCTTGATTGTTGTTTATCTTTTGTGTTGCACTTACATTTTTTAACGCATTTTTAAGGGTTTGTAATTAATTTTTTACTTCTCCATGCATGCCATATACGAATAAATTGATTAATGACTGTCATATACTTACAGTTGTATGTGCCAAAGCTAATAAATTAGACACCAGAATTTTTTGTATACGGAGTCAAAAAAGCGGTAATAAATATGGTCAGTCTGGCTATTGGCATTGAAAAATAATTATTGATTGATTTTTCTTTTTATGTCATACAACACATAAGTATACGTAAATGAGGGATACATATGTACGAGTACAGAGTAAAAATATGAAATTTTCCCCAATGGGAAATTAAGCCCCGATATCCCACATGATACTGTCAGGGATACTGTCCACTATACTATCGAGGATGTTGCTATAAAACCAAAAAATTTTATTGGAAAGCAGCCGAACATTGAAAACTCCAATATCTTCCTAGAAAAAAGGATATTTCTTCAAGATCTAGGAGGGCGTGCACTTGGCTTGCCCGAATATTATTATTATGACACAATTTTCGAAACATCTTGTCATGTATTCAGTATCATAGCCATGGTAGAAAAAATTTCAAGGAAATCTGCTTACAGAACGCCTCACATATTTTCTACTGCTTATTTTTCTTTTAAGCTGATCAGCATAGAATTCAACCATGAGTCAGTAAGTTCCTGAGGCAGTAAGTTCTTCATATAAGGAGTTAAATATACAATAAACTATGTGTCCCTCACAGGCCGAATTTAATATTCAACAGAGACCTCTGGCAAACAACAGGCTAAACATTTTTTCACAACGAAATGCCAGGAGGACAGGAGTAACCCCATCATATTTACATATCTAAAACGGCTATTATTGGGAACTCTCAAATAATAGGTGAATTGGAAAGGTCAGCCTACATATGGAAAAGATTGTTAAAATTCGAAAGATATATCAAGAAGTGGGTATCTTCCGATAAGCCCAAAATAGAGCTGCAATTCAGGCCAAAGCTATCAAGCAAAATTTGCTTTAGTTCTACGGTATATGTTCGGCGTGGTTCTTGGAGTCATTACATGCATTGGTTTTGGACACATGGCAAACGACTTCTATACCGGCTGTAGAAACAAAGAAAAAATACTGATTCTCACATATCACATGGCCCTGAAGGAGTTTGAAACTTCGATCACCCGCTTGTCAGGACAGTAATCATCATGCTTATCGAAGTCATTGACATATTGAACAATGAATATAATTTCTTAAATAGAAAATAATGTTGTGAAAAGGTTTCTTTTTCCTCTCCCCTCTATTATTCGACTTGAGAAGAACTAAAAAAATCAATTTACCTCCCCGACGGGGAATTGAACCCCGGTCTCCCGCGTGACAGGCGGGGATACTGACCACTATACTATCGAGGATATTGATTAACGTTATTGCCAAACCCAAAACGTGATGCAATGTCATTTTGTATACAGCAAAAATTTAACCTTCGACCTCGTTTTGCAATTAAATTGCATTCTTTTACGGTCTGATAAGAAATTAAATTTGAAAAACGGCTAAAAAAAATTATTTTTTAAGAACAAATAAACATTTTGCACTAAGTCCATGCAGAATTTAAATCAGGAAGAAACAAGTATTTACCAATTGTATACATGCCCAGGGCTATGTCCGAGGACAAAGCAGCACTGTATGTAGATGATCTAAATAACCTTTAAGTAATGGACACTGTTAGAGCGTACATCAGAAGCTCTGCAAGTTGCCATAAGAAATGGACGACTGTTAGTATCACAATGGATGATATGTAGACTGAGGATATATTTCCCATCTTCTTGGTTCAAAGCCTCTACATACCCATTGAGTTGGAAGAAATTTGTTAGAGCGCCTTTGCTTCATACCACGGTGATATGTTTCAAGAAATTTTTAAAAAATGTTTACATTAAGATTACGGCAAAAGATTTCAAAACCCTGCCTGAGCCCTCCGGAAAGGAATTCAACTTCCCCAAGCCGGATGACAGGCGGGGATACTAACCACTATACTATCGAGGATATATGGTAGATGGAAATAAAAATTCTGCAAAGTATTATTGAATTAAAATGATTTTAAATTTTTAAACGTATTTTATTATTGTGGCGCATCAATAATTGTACTCTCATATTTAAACTATTTTTTAATACCATGTATACAAGCATATGTACTCGCATTATAGGTCATTATAACTGTCATATGTGTATGATAAGTCTGTAATATCTGGTTAATAAATGCCCAAGACATTAGTGCAAACTACCAGGATTTTTTGTTTTTAATTTGACAACAACCCATCTCTAAAAGGCCATTTATAACATCTGTTATGGTTTTTTCTTTTATTCAAAACCGCTAAACATAAATTTTGCAATGTATTGCAAAAAAATATAAAAAAAAAAAATAAAATATGATTACAAACTGCACTTGCTATGTACGTGTCTCAATCTCTAAGGATATACGCAGTGAATAAAGCAAACACCCTTATAAATAAATGTTGAATACTTTCGACTTGTTTGATGCTCAATATTGAAAATGGAAAAAAAAAATTAAAACTGTTGGCAGAACGAATACTATACCGCAAATATATTTTATGGGTATAAAATATTAAGACAACCACCACCCCTCTTTAGATACGCAATGGTTGCAATATTCATAAACCATTTAGATTCTGCATATGAGTAGAGTGGCATTAGGAAGAAACAAATAAAAATTGTTGATCATAATTTAATAAATTAAATTAAATATTTATGAGTCTCTATGAGTATCTGTATGTAGTGTTCGATATTAACCAGCCATGAAGCAATCAGTATTCATGTAAAATTCGATTACACACGCATTTTATTGAATTAACACAACCGTACACCACTACTAAATGCGATTTTTCTGTTTCCACGCATCCTTATAATCGAAATACTAACAAGTGTTCTTCCGTAATAATTTATGGTTTACCACCCCAAATCAATAATTCCATGGAGAGTGCAAAAATTACTTCAGAGTACTTACCGTTGTTAAATGCTGAATAATGGGAACATGGTAAATATTTCAAATTTTATATAAAAATATCAAAATTCCGTCATTTGTTGGTATTCTGAGGTTCGTTAACTTAAAGTCTGTAAAAAATATGACTCTTTATGTTGCGGAAAATTTTTTCGCAATTTTAGAATTCAACATTTCACCGAGAAGCTACCATGAAGTGGCATCCATTCGCCATTTCTAAATCTCGGTGTGCTTTTTCATATCTTCATTTTGGTCCACATGAATTAGACATGTACATACATTACATAATTGGTCATTACAACCCTTCAGTCAGGATTACGACCTAGCTTCTCACACCACTTATGTTGTGTGAGTTAATTTTATACATAAGTGGCGGGACCTACAGTTTAAAGTCGACTCCGAACGACAGTTTTTTGAGAAGCTTTTCATGGCAATTTTATTTATTCTCAGAGTTTTTGCCAGAAATCTGCTGAGAGGAAGTCGTCGAAGAAATATTTTTATATTTTGGTTTTGATATCGGACCTGGGATTCGAACTCAGGCCTTCAGTCTAATAAGCCAACACACTACCTACTAGACTACGGCGACTTCACATGTACATAATTAACCCATTATGTCCAAATCTGTTTTGGCATTTTCTGCAGCCAGTGAAGAACTCGCCTGGCAGTGTTTTGTCTCCAGCAAAGAGGCAGCATATCTTAAAACTAAGGTAGTATATTCACATGGAAACTTAACGTACTTTCCTTCCTATAGCTGCATCTTGTCCTGAGTTTTCATCCTCCATTCTGTCTTTTGGCATTTCTCTTAGCAATACCAATGCCGCTCCGCTAACTAGGACAATACAGTTCAAATGTCAAACGAGGCCTTAGACAAGCACACCATAACATTTTTTTTACCAAACAAAAAACAAAAAACGGAATTAAAATCAAGATTCGTAGGCGGATGTGAAGATAGGGCATATTTTGCATAGAGCACTGTCCGTCACAATCAGGACTGCAATTGACTTGAATCCCCAAAGCCAGCCTTCGGAGAGATACATCAACAGCTCTAGCCAACGAAGACTAATAAATTGTGGTTAGAAGTAAATGCTGAGGCCTTATGGCCCTCAAAGAAGTCTGATGAATTTATGTATATATAGAGAAGGATCTGTCTTGCTGCAATATATTCAACATTTAAGTGCTTAATGGACATCCAACTTTAGAAAAACGTTGGCCAAACTTTCTTCAATGTGGAACTGGAGATGGAGCTTCTGTATGGCAAGTAGCTCATCACTATATATCGAGAATATTTCTTGAACTGATTCAACATTAAAAAAAATTGCTACGAAATAAAATAGTTGGCAATATATGTAGCTCTGTATTAAAGGCTTCTAGTGGAGCTTCAAAAAATACTGGCGAAATATACCTCTCCCCGACGGGGAATTGAACCCCGGTCTCCCGCGTGACAGGCGGGGATACTGACCACTATACTATCGAGGATATTGATTAACGTTATTGTTAAACCCAACACGTGATGCAAAGTAATTTTGTATACAGCAAAAATTTAACCTGTGACCCCGCATTTGCATTTAAATTGCATTCTTTTACGGTCTGATAAGAAAGTAGATTTTAACAAGTACTACAAAAAATTATTTTTGGAGCATCGTAGTTGAAGAATAAATAAATAGTTTGCATTAAATCCATGCAGAATTTAAATTTGATGACTTTATTATAGAATGAGGTCATGGACTTTCAAACTGCATAGTAGATAAGGCAGAACACATATCTTATTCTATATTTGAATGCTTATCGATCAAGATTTTTAAGATCTTCGTTAACGACTTCCCAAAACCAAAAATTTAAGAATTAAATAAGAAGAACAATATTTTAGAAATTTATTAGAAATCCTCACATATTTCTGAAAAGTAAGAATACAAGGAAAGCATTGCTAATTTATTTATTTCCTGTGTTTTAATATTCTCCATCCTTATGATAATTTCTCTAAAACTCATCATAAATTTTAATTGTTTTATAACCACGTTAAATTATTTTTTATTTCCCTGACTGACAATACAAACTGAAATTATTTTTATAACAACAACCTTTAATTTGTTTATTTGTATTAAATTTCCTTTTATAAAGTTACTCTCACTCAATGCCATGTAAAACGTTTAGAAATTTGTTACTATTTACTGTAGTTGTTAAAATTTAAGGACCTTCTTTTTATAAGGCTGTCATAAACACTGACTTATGGCTGAAGAGTAATGTTTTAGAAACAAAAGGCATGACAGGACTTTATTATACAAGACACAGGAAACAAAACAACAGACATTCATTAAAGAAAGTTGATTTAACACAGAAAATTGAAATTAAAGGACATTTTTTTATTTAAGAAAAATGCAAAAAAAAATAGAGCGATTTCCTTACTCCCCGACGGGGAATTGAACCCCGGTCTCCCGCGTGACAGGCGGGGATACTGACCACTATACTATCGAGGATGTTGGAGTACTCTAAAAAATTTGTAGTGATAAAGTTCTTGTAGCTAAAGAAATAAAGGCGATCCACTAGGGATCATAGCTCTGTTAAAATGCCTAAAGGAGAACTATAACTCCAGGAAAAGCGAAACACGTCTCCTTTTACTCCAGCAAAAATTAAATTTTCCTTTAACCTTAATTCCAAGCTAGGCTTATAAATTCTACTGGTTGTAAGACGGACTTACCGTTAAAAAAACGGCTTCATTAAAACTAAAAAAAAAAAATATGAAATCTCCCCGACGGGGAATTGAACCCCGGTCTCCCGCGTGACAGGCGGGGATACTGACCACTATACTATCGAGGATGTTGAGGCAACATTAGAAATTTCTGTATTTACAGTTATAATTGAAATTTTCGGAATTTTCTTTAAAGAATTATTCTTATTTATTGATTATAATTAGCATTGTAAACATAAATATCTTTGTAGGCAATGTTGCTGCAACATCCTCGATAGTATAGTGGTCAGTATCCCCGCCTGTCACGCGGGAGACCGGGGTTCAATTCCCCGTCGGGGAGAAATCTTTACAATTTTTTTTTCGCTTCCACAATTTTATTTTAAATGAAACTTTAATTAAATGGCCACCTAAAAATTAATCCTCTTTATGTTTGAAGTATTATGGTAGAAAATATGAACAATAATTGGAATATAGGCTCTCAAAATAAGAATCTTATTACATGCACAGTATATTTTAAGCACTTACACTGTACCCTAGGCATTAAAACAAACTACAATTTATATAATACATTATACAACAAAAGTATTCGTACCCTATTTGGAGTATAGTCTTATTTTATGCTGGCATGTTGATGAATGAATATCAGTTATGTGTGTGGCGGTAGGACATACTATCAGACAAATATGCAGACTTTTTCACATTTTCACAAAAGCATAGGAAAACAACTTTGTGTGCTTCGTTAAGCAAAGTGGATGTTAAGTGTAATGCGATTTTTATGTAAATTTTTCACAAAAAAAATAAATATATTTGAATACAAAAAAACAACAACAAAATTTTGGGTAAAACTGTTGGCTAGGTATTATAACACACACTCTCATATAAATACAAATGGCTGAGATGCTGGCCGTATTGTTGGCTGTTTGCAGTATGTTTGGTTGCCACGGTCACGGCCAAGGGATATTGTTGTGTAGTATGTAGTAGCCAGCAACCATTGGCATCGTCATCACCATCATGAGCACTATCAATGCTGCTGCAGCTTTATCATTAACAAGTAAAATCCTAGAATTTTAACTCGCCATTCTACACATGCATTTGAGTGCTACACATGGTATTTTATTTAAAAATAAGGACTGACTGGCTGATATACACAGAAGAGTGTGTGTATTTGTTCAGTTGCTCAGTTTACAGAACCATTTCCCTAACCATTCCCATCATCATCATCGTCATCATCATCGTCATTGTAAATATTGTTTGACTATGAATTTTATTTTAAGTGTATTCGTTTGTAGTTATTGGGGTTTTTGAATTCTGTTCTGAATCGTTCTTATTTCTTTTTTTAATTTTCAGCATATTCTGTTAAATAAGCTTAATACAACAATAACAACAATTCTCATTTAACAACAATAGCTCTGACTGACTGGCTCAACGTCTGTCCATTCGTGTATGCTGGACTATAATGGATGTTATGGAAAATTTGCTTTTGCCGAAATAAAACTTTTGTATGTTAAACCATTTAAATGTTTATGCTCTTGTACACACACTCACACACACACAATTACACTTATAGCAATAATATATTCATATATCCTTCCATACACAAGTACATATGCAATTTGATCCTTTCTTTTTGACCATCGGGATATTTATTTTCAAAGAGAGAATTGTAAAGTTATCAAAAAAATATTCAGATCTTAAGGATGTTATCATTTATTATGTTGCAGCAACATTTTCATGTCAGGTATTCTCAACATTTCAAATATTTTCTATCATATCAACATCCTCGATAGTATAGTGGTCAGTATCCCCGCCTGTCACGCGGGAGACCGGGGTTCAATTCCCCGTCGGGGAGATTTAGGAGACAATTTTTATTTTTTGGTTTTATCATAAAATATACACGATTTTTTTTTAAATGTATTAAATGAACAACAAGATCACTCTGGATCACTCTTTCAAGATACTCGATTAAGTGAAAGAAATCTGCATTTCTGCGATTACAATTAGGTAGACTTTTAAGTTATTGAAGCAGGACTGAAGTCACTAAGAAGGCTAAAAATTTTTTAGCAGAAATCTTACATTGTGTACAATTTTGCTTTCAATTTTTGTTCTCAGAAAAACTTATAAGAAATATTAAAAATTTCCATGTTGCTTCAACATCCTCGATAGTATAGTGGTCAGTATCCCCGCCTGTCACGCGGGAGACCGGGGTTCAATTCCCCGTCGGGGAGATTTCGTAACGTACGATTTTTTTTTTTTTAATTGATCAGGAAAAAACAAATTAAAGGACATTTGAAAGCAGTTTTGATACGTTTTCTTAGTACAGCTTTAAGCCTCTGCTGGACGACAGGTCGTTAGAAATAAACTAACATGTGTCTTCAGTAGGCCTCATAGGCTATAATAGCCCCGACGATTTTATTGAATCCTTACGACCATCTCTATGTCATAAACATTTGTAAATCGTACCTCTGTTAGCAGGTTGAGGTGGTAAAACTAAGATTCCAATCGAATCCATGGTGTCTAGTAATTTCCTCGATAGGAGGTTTAATTTTAGAATTCCAAATACGGGCATCTGGTTTGACGAATCGGAGATTCCCCGTGCGATTGTTGGGATAGAGTATGCTATGGGACAGAGTAGGCTGTGGGATATATATTGGGAAGATTTCTCCATTCGAATTTCGTATAGCATTGTTCACTGCATTGCTTTTCAATCGGAGGTCATGGGCGAATTGAAAGCGGCGAAATATTGATGGGATTTTTCCTGAAAATCTCTTGATTTACATTGACAGTCAAACTGCAATCAAGTCCGTCAAACGAACGTTATCTCAAAGTCCATATTTGGACAAGAATTTTTCAGTGAAATATCGGCAACTGAATGATAATTCTTATCTATATATGGGTTTAAGAACATAAAGGTATTGTTGAAATTAAAATTACATGGCTAATGAACTGACCAGGGCCCCTGATCGCACTATTGTAGTTCTCACATGTGACTGCCCTATTCGAAGACATGCCGATATACTCTATACAGTAGTCGCTCGGTTATATGAACTAATTCAAACAGAGCCTGTTCACTAAATGGAGAAGTTCACATAATCGAGAGAATATAAAATAAGTAATTCTGTAGTGCTTTGTCCCTGCATTTTGCAGTCACTTCCAAAATCGGCTTTTTATTTTTCTTAATAGCAGAAATTGTTGACTTGGCCTCTTCATATCTATGTGCAAGAGAAGTAATGCTTGCGCCTTTGTCCAAGCTTGCCAAAATGTCACTTTTTTCTGATAAAGTTAACATCTTGCGCTTCATCTTCGATGCACTATGTAACAAACACTAATGATCTCAAAAAGCTTTTTTGTATTCGTATGCACACACTTGCTTATCTCGGGGAAGAACCGATTTTTAATATGTAAGACAATCATTCAAAACTCAAAACATTAAAAAAAAATCACTCTTTAGAACCTCCTGTGTTTAAATTTTGTTGTTCACTATTCTGGAAGTTTACATAACTGGATATTCATCTAACCGAGCGGCTACTGCATTTCCTAGAAGGTTATTTATAGGAATTGAGGAGTTGGAAGCTAATATTTAGGACCTCAAGAGAGCTCGTCCTTGCCATTTTTAAGTTTAAAAGGTTTTGTTATCCCCTCAATAGCAATGTGGGCGTCATAAATGCCTGTCACTCTAAAAAACGATTCTGTGAGGTGATATTTCTTCAATTTATTTTTTTCTATCGCATTCTCAATTAACCCACGTTATTGTTTGAATGTTTTACAGGACTTGTAATACATATGCATTGTTGTTATGAATTCGACAGTTTTTTTTTGTGGATTTCTTTTTTTCAATTCGAGAACATCAATACATGTTTAACGAATTTTCGCATCTTTTTTTGTGTTTTTTTCTAACAACAACAATATGAGCAAATACTACAAACAACATAATACTCTCTGTCAAGTGGTCGGTTGAACATTTACAATATTCTATGAGACGTCCTGCAATCAAGTACTCCATGTATGTACTATGTTTGGATAGAATTGTTCGTCCATTTCATTTCCCTGTACAGTATTAATTCCTTTGGCTCCACCGGCAAAGGGGGTATGGATCCCTATATTTTTCGAATTGTTTTTTGTTGGGTTTTAAACAATTTGTAAAAGAAGAGCAAAGCAGACCAGAGCAAGCAAATGTAAATGTAAGGATTGGATGAATAGATGATGATGATGATGGGTATGAATGTTTTTCTGTTAATTCAAGTGTATTTGTTATTGTGTTTGTTTTTGAAATATGAGAGAAAAGGAGCTAGAGAGAGCAGGAGAAAAGGCTATTGCCATAACAAACATGTTTTTTATTTTGGGTGTTTGAGTGTATTTAAATGAAATCACATTCCAAAAATTGCTCATATTTGTGTAGATTGTAATTAACGTAATGAAAATGCTATTTCAAGTACTTTATGAGTATGAAATAAAACGTTTTTCTGTGATTATTTTTTTCTGGGTTTTGGTTTTTCTGGAAAAACATAAAAATGTAAAAAATTAAAAAAGAAATTCTTTTTCCATTACGATTGAAATGAGTTTCTAACGAAAATTTTTAATTCCTTTTTAAAGCAGAAAATGTTAATTAATAAAGCCATTTAAATAAATGAGATGATAAAGAAAAGGAAAACAATCATCAATACTTACTTTTGTATGGCACTGTATTGCTATTAACTTTAGAAAACAGCAACATTTTGTTTACAATAATAAAACATTCTAATGAGATTTGTTTATGATGAGTGATTTTCTTACTCTTGGCAACATCCTCGATAGTATAGTGGTCAGTATCCCCGCCTGTCACGCGGGAGACCGGGGTTCAATTCCCCGTCGGGGAGAATGGCTGTGATTCTTTCTTTTTATATTTTTTTTAATTATTAAAATCCTTATTAATTTCTTTTATTTATTTAAATATTAAATTATGTTCAAGGCACATCTAATAGGTAACCGTAAGTGTACAACAAGTACAACAATGCAAAAACAACAGGCATTTTGTTTTTGTTAAAGCGTACGCGTCATGTCAAAAAAATTAACCCTCAAACCTCTATAGGAAATTAATAAAACCAATTAAAAAAACTAAATACATTTTATATATTGAAATTTCTTTTGATTTTTATGTCATGCTTAATTACGCAATAGTGGGGCACCTATAAATTAAAAAAAAAATTATTCCATGCAGTCAATAACATTTCCACTTTATCTAAAGAACATGTTTTTATATGGCCATCGATAAAAATGGCAGATGCTAACGTTATTTGTTATTGGTCATAGTTTTGGCACTTAGTTGGAGAGACCGAAATCTTTTTTTGGGTAATTCATCAGCCTCGTCTAAATAAATATAAATATAGTAAATCTAGGTTGTAGTTTAAAAGATATATGGATTTAGTGTTAAAGGTTTAAATATTATTAATCATCTTGCAAAAAATTTAATAAAATTGGCTTTGAAATAGTAATCCTGAAGAATTTCTAGAGTGCGTATCGTTAAGGATACATCCGGTACATATGAGGGTTTATAAATGCGAAAATGATTATCGAAACAAAACAAACAAAAAAACAACAAAATTTTGACATTTAAAAACGCGTCAGCTGTTGACATAAGTTTACCTATTGGATATGCCTAGATTATGTTTTTGTAAACATTCTTAACATTTCTGTTTTCAATTTATTGTCTCAACATTTTCGAAACGTTGAATTTCATTTGATTTTATTGCTCTTTGAAACTAATCATCAATGGTCTGAGGACTTTTTATGGGCCCATAGACAAAGTTTTTGTTATAAAATCGCTTTCCATTGGAGGAAGGAGGAAATGTTAATAAAATTTCACTTTCTTTGGTGGCAATGCAGTGCACCATAAAATTTTTACAACGTGTAATAATTAATGGTGACAGAGTATGATTATAAATTTCAAATATAAATGGAAACGGCAGTGAATGGAAGTGGAAGTGATGGAATAAATCTGAAGCCAATAAAAAATTCATTTCGATTTAATTTCTTTCATAGTGTAACACTTTTAGAAGAGGTTGTAAAAACTTCTTGGTCTGAGCATAAGTTTTTTTAAGGGTCTTGCTTGTTATTAAGGTAATAAAAGAAACGAATACGGAAGTATTTGCTAATGGCCAAGACAGCAGAAAAGTGGAAAATAAGAAAATTTTCAGTTAATAAATTGAAAAAAAAGGTAATTTCCTCAGGAATTATTACGTATATATTAACTTATAACGATTTATACCAGTCCCGAAAGGGCACAGGTCAGTCAAAGGAATACCAACTGGTGCTACAAGCAAGAAGGAGTTTAAGCAGCGACAACATCAAGAGAAGTTAGCTGCAATAATATTGGAATGTATAAACAGGCGAGCCCTGGCGAGTCTTCTATAAGGATGTCATAACTGGAGTCAAAATAGTGGTTCTAGAAAGCGATTGCCCTTACCAACCATCCCTTACGACCAAGGACATGAACCAATATTGTAAGGACAACGTATGTATCTGCAGAACTGATCACAATAAGTACCACCAACTCTTATCATCACGGGAGGTTACCTCACAGTGGACCATAGTAGTATGTTTATGGGGTTTCTGGCTCAATTTTTCCATACAAATTTGGGATCATGCCTACGCTACAGTCGGTCATATTAGCTTGTTGATAGGTTTGTAACATGTAATGTATTTGACAGTTTTTTTTCTATACAAGATGTACACCTGCATGATCGTTTTTAGGGTTAGGTGGTTGTGTGGCCGCTTTTACTTGCATTGCTTTTCGAATGATTGGACGGACAGAATGAGTGCGTGTAACATTTTTAAAGTGTTTGGTTGGCCATCCTTTGATTGTAAGTGAGTAAGTAGGTATGTATTGTTGAAGAAATAGAAATATAGTTGTACGTGTTGTTGTTGTTGTATTTTTGTGTTAGAAGGATCTTTAATTTTAAACTGATAAGAAACTCTTGTCACGTGTTGGCGTTTCTAGGGCACTTTTTCCATACAAATTTAGGATCATGCCTACGCTACAGTCGGTCATGTTAGATCGTTGATAGGTTTGTAACATGTAATGTATGTGTTTTTTTTCTATACAAGATATACACCTGCATGATAGTTTTAAGGGTTAGTTGGTTGTGTGGTTGTTTTTACTTGTATTGCTTTTCGAATGATTGGACGGACAGAATGTGTGTGTTCACGTTTCCTTGCGATATAGGGTACCGTAAACTCATGTTGCTGAATTATACAATGTTATGCTTTTGTTTATTCTTATTTTATCTTCTTGTGTAATTTAATGTTGAAGAAATAGAAATATAGTTGTATGTGTTGTTGTATTTTTGTGTTAGAAGGATCTTTAATTTTAAACTGATAAGAAACTCTTGTCACGTGTTGGCGTTTCTCGACCACTTTTCCCATACAAATTTGGGATCATGCCTACGCTACAGTCGGTCATATTAGCTTGTTGATAGGTTTGTAACATGTAATGTATTTGACAGTTTTTTTCTATACAAGATGTACACCTGTATGATCGTTTTTAGGGTTAGTTGGTTGTGTGGTTGTTTTTACTTGCATTGGTTTTTGAATGATTGGACGGACGGAATAAGTGCTTGTGTGGTTGGCCATCCTTTGATTGAAAGTGAGCAGGTAGGCAGGTATTGTTGAAGAAATAGAAATATAGTTGTACGTGTTGTTGTTGTTGTATTTTTGTGTTAGAAGGATCTTTAATTTTAAACTGATAAGAAACTCTTGTCACGTGTTGGGGTTTCTGGCTCAATTTTTCCATACAAATTTGGGATCATGCCTACGCTACAGTCGGTCATATTAGCTTGTTGATAGGTTTGTAACATGTAATGTATTTGACAGTTTTTTTTCTATACAAGATGTACACCTGCATGATCGTTTTTAGGGTTAGGTGGTTGTGTGGCCGCTTTTACTTGCATTGCTTTTCGAATGATTGGACGGACAGAATGAGTGCGTGTAACATTTTTAAAGTGTTTGGTTGACCATCCTTTGATTGTAAGTGAGTAAGTAGGTATGTATTGTTGAAGAAATAGAAATATAGTTGTACGTGTTGTTGTTGTTGTATTTTTGTGTTAGAAGGATCTTTAATTTTAAACTGATAAGAAACTCTTGTCACGTGTTGGGGTTTCTGGCTCAATTTCTCCATACAAATTTAGGATCATGCCTACGCTACAGTCGGTCATGTTAGATCGTTGATAGGTTTGTAACATGTAATGTATGTGTTTTTTTCTATACAAGATATACACCTGCATGATAGTTTTAAGGGTTAGTTGGTTGTGTGGTTGTTTTTACTTGTATTGCTTTTCGAATGATTGGACGGACAGAATGTGTGCGTTCACGTTTCCTTGCGATATAGGGTACCGTAAACTCATGTTGCCGACTTGTGCAATATTATGCTTTTGTTTATTCTTATTTTATTTTCTTGTCTGATTTAATGTTGGAGAAATAGAAATGTAGTTGTACGTGTTGTTGTTGTTGTGTTTTTATGTTAGAAGGATCTTTAATTTTAAACTGATAATAAAGGGTATGTTGGTTGTGTTGTTGTTGTTGTATTTTTATGTTAGAAGGATTTTTAATTTTAAACTGATAAGAAAGGGTAGGTTAGTTGTGTGATTGTTTTTATTTTTTGTGTGATTTAATGTTGAAGAAATAGAAAAGGTATGTACACTTGCATGATCGTTTTCTTGGGATAATAAATTCTTATCACGTGTTGGTCATGGTCAAATGTTGAAGAAATAGAAATATAGTTGTACGTGTTGTTGTTGTTGTATTTTTATGTTAGAAGGATCTTTAGTTTTAAACTGATAAGAAAGGGTAGGTTGGATGTGTGACTGTTTTTTATTTTTTGTGTGATTTAATGTTGAAGAAACAGAAAAGGGATGTACACGTGCATGATCGTTTTAAGGGTTGGTTGGTTATGTGATTATTTTTTTATTTTTTTATAAGATTTAGTGCTGAAGAAACAAAAATATAGTTGTGCGTGTTGTTGTTGTAGTGCTATAAGAATCTTCAATTTTTTAGTATAAATAGAATGCATTTTTTTGATTTATACTTATTATTCAATTATATTTTGGAAAAATAAAAAGTAAACATGATGTCCTACAACGATGATGAGGAAACTCAATGGTATCTATCAAACGCACAACATCCGTTAGATAGATTCCAAAGAGAAAGCCAAGGTCCAACGTCATCCTCTGCAGTTGCCGATTCACCGAGGTCTTCATCACCTGAGACGGCTCCACCACCACCCCCACCACTAATTACGAGGTCTTCATCACCTGAGACGGCACCACCACCACCCCCACCACTAATTACGAGGTCTTCAGTACCTGTGACGACACGACCACCACCCCCTCAACTAATTACAAGGTCTTCAGCATCTCGAGGTGATAATAACATCCCTGAAGACGTCAATAGGCTTCGGGATTTGTTCACAGAGGTGTACAATAACAAGAGAAGCAAACTATTAGAGGTGTTTAAGAAGAATACAGAATTTGAGGAGGAGGAAAAGAGGCTGTCAACGGAAATCCGAAAGCTGCAAAAGAAGCGGCAAAGGATTTTGGGTAAACACAAGAAATATTTGTTAGAAAATAAGTGTTTAGACAAAGATTGTAATCCGTTAGAAATTGTAGTTAATAATAAATTTAAATGTAGTATTTGCTTAGCAAAAAAAAAGGGACGGACAATTATTTTCCTAGGTTGTACACATATTCAGTGTGAGGAGTGTTTTTTCCGCTGGAACATACAATGTGCAACCTGTAAGGAACCAATAATTCATGTCAATATAATAAATCAGATTGGGGAACGTTATTTCATGAGTAACGTTAATCGATCTGAATTATTAACTAAAATACAAAATAACGTCGTCGTCGTTACGGAAAGTGAGGACGATGATAGTGATAATTAATAAAATAAAAAAATTAAAAAAAAAGGTCTTTTATTTGTTGAGGAATTTCTTTTTTTTCTTAGGTATATGTATTTTATTTCAGATTTTATTATTTTGTACAATACAATGCATATATCTATCGAATATTGTAATAGTTAAAAATTCGGTTATATAGATTGAATAGTTTTTGCGTTACAATAATATAAATGTAGGACATTATTAATACATAAAAATGGATTAATTATTTTACTAATATTCCATAGTCTTAGTTCATTGATAATACTTAAAAATAAATCAACATGTTGTTTATCAATTTGATTACTATGTATATATAATATATCCTCTAACTCAGCTGTTGTCACCATTTTTCCCTTCTTTTTCTCCAATTAATTAATATAAATCATCTCTTTCACTCTTCTAATAAATTATGTTAGATTCTTTAAGCTCTTCGATAAAAATGTTAGAGATGTTTACCATATTTTCTTATATATAAATCTGTTAATGGGCGCTCAGGTAGGTTATCTAGTAGTTTTTTGGAGCTGGACTATAGTAGAGACCATATCCAGTTTTATATGGTTTGAGATATAACCCTTTACCCATTGCAATTGATTCCATATATCTATTGTGACGGTTAGCTTCCGCCAATTGTTCTTTTCCATTTCTGATAGCATTTACTGCTTTGACAATAGCGGATCCTCCACTTGCTAAACCACCAAGCGCTGACAATGCTGTTAGTACAGGAATAAGTGGAAGAAATCCTCCAATTTTCGGTACAGGTATAACTCTTGGTATTATAATGTTTGCTCGCTTTTTCCTTTTAAAATTTGAATGAATAGTCTTTTGAGCTATTTTAACAGCATCATTTATATCAAGGGGTTTCAGTTCTTTCAATTGTTTTAAAGTTTTTCTCACAGTAGCTGTGAATAATTTCTTATTACATTTATTCATTTTTCCTTTTATCCTTCTTTTTGTATTCTTTGTTTTCTTATGCCTCTGTTCTTTACAAGCTGCGTCTAATAAATTTATACCCTTATCTCCTCTTGCTAAACGTTTTTCAAGTTTTGTACCAGGTCCGCAAAACTGATAACCAGGCAGATGTAATTCAACAGGTAATTTATTTATTAAGTTGTTTACAAATCCTCTTCCCATCTTACACTGACTGGGTTTTTGTTTTGACTGTAGATTAAAACAGTTTCTTTTTTTCGTTACTTTTATACCTCTTCGCAAAAATAACAGAAATCAAGATGATTTCCTATATATGCACCAAATTTATACGATCACTGTTTCAGTATGTTAATTTTTTTGATATGATATCTGCTTTATATGTGTTCACGATCTACCTGCTATCTGCTTACGATCTGCTTTAAACCTGATATAGGTCTACTTTATACCTTAAAAACAAAAATTGTTTTTGTTTGTTGGATTTTGTTAGTGCGATATATTTTCGTCGTGTGTGGTTTTGGCTATTTTATTTTTATTTTTTGTCATTGTCATTTTTTTTTTTGACAAACATTTTCTACCTCAATTTTTAAATTATTTATTTGATCAGCTAGATAATCATATGTATATTTGTGCTATATATATTTTTTTTTTGTTTACATTTTTTTTGTTTTTATAATTATGTCTATAAAAACTCTATCCAAATTTATTAATATAAGACATCTCTTTCACTCTTCTAATAAATTATGTTAGACTCTTTAAGTTCTTCGATAATAGAAATTATTTCGTTTTGATGATTGCTGTGACCAGCACCTTCCGATGAAAGAAGTAAACGTAGTCTGTCAACTAGTTCATTAGGATCATCCCAATGTATATAGTTTGATTTCCGATTATCTAGAGATTTTAGCATTAAACCGCTGCCTTTTGTTGAAATTTTTGTTGTTGTTTTGAATAAATGTTTAATTATTCGTCTGTATTTGAATGCTCGTGTTCCTTTCACTTGTTCATTACGCTCATAGCGACGTTTATGTGCATTAGTATGAATTAAAATCTCTTTATATTTTTTCAAATCATTTTTAGTATAGTGGAGAGGTTTTGCATGAAATACTAGTTCAAATAATCCAGGTGTCATTTTCAATTTCATATTTCCTATCTGCATAGTATTATCACCATTAAATATTAATTTTTCCTTGCCATATCTCCAACTTCCGTCTGCATCTTGATTAAAGCCATAAATTTTATCCAATTGCTTATTACCAATAAGTAATTGAATATTTTCAAATAATGAAGAGTTTTTCGTCGGCTTTAAACTTTGTTTTCTTTTCAAGTTTTTGATACATGTACTTGATACAGGTCTATTATGACCATAGTTTTCTTCATCATCATTGTCATCAGTTGACATATTCTCATATTGAAAATCGTTATTATCACCATTTGCGTCATAATAATCACCGTCATCATCAATAGAGCTGTCTATATCCTTATGCTTATGTTCAAGTTTTCCTATGTTTTCATTATCACCATTTACGTCATCATTATCATCGTCGCCATCAAAAGTGTTGTCTATATACATATCCTTATGTTTATCTTCAAGTTTTCCGATGATTTCATTATCATCATTTACATCATTATAATCATCGTCATCATCAATAGTGTTGTCTATATACATATCCTTATGTTTATCTTTAAGTTTTCTGATGATTTTTTTAAGTGGTTTTGTTATTGGTTGGAAGGTATCTTCTAATAAATTAACTCTATCTATTTGATTCAGTTTAATATTTTTAAACTTTTCCTTCAGAACAGCTCTTGTTTTTACAAGATCTTCTAACATTTTATTATCATCATTTTTAGACATTATAATAATTTTTTTTTTATATCTGATCACGATGTACTTTGTATCTGCTAACGATCTGCTTTGTATCTGGTTATGATCTGTCTGCTATCTGGTTATGATCTGCTTGCTATCAGTTCACGATCTGCTTTGTATCTGCTAACGATCTGCTTTGTATCTGGTTACGATCTGCTTTGTATCTGGTTATGATCTGCCTGCTATCTGGTTATGATCTGCCTGCTATCTGCTTACGATCTGCTTTATATGTGCTTACGATCTGATTTATACTTGATCACGATTTGCATGATGTCTTGGGCCTATATCTTCTTCCAATCTTACACTGATTTAGTTTTTTGTTTTAACTGTAGTTTATAACCATTTTTTTGTTACTTTCATACCTCTTCGTATGAAACACTGAAGCAGTGCTAGTACAGCTGGTATAGCTGGCTGGTACAGCTAGTATAGCTGGCTAGTACAGCTAGTATAGCTGGCTAGTACAGCTGGTATAGCTGGCTGGTACAGCTAGTATAGCTGGCTGGTACAGCTAGTATAGCTGGCTAGTACAGCTAGTATAGCTGGCTGGTACAGCTAGTATAGCTGGCTAGTACAGCTAGTATAGCTGGTTAGCTAGGCTGGTACAGCTAGTATAGCTAGTATAGTACTATCTGTACCAGATAGTACTAGTATAGCTGGCTAGTATAGCTAGTATAGTACTATCTGTACCAGCCAGCTATACTAGCTATACTAGCCAGCTATACTATCTGTACCAGCCAGCTATACTAGCTATACTAGCCAGCTATACTAGCTGTACCAGCCAGCTAGTACTAGCCAGCTATACTAGCTGTACCAGCCTAGCTAACCAGCTATACTAGCTGTACTAGCCAGCTATACTAGCTGTACCAGCCAGCTATACTAGCTGTACCAGCCAGCTATACTAGCTGTACCAGCCAGCTATACTAGCTGTACTAGCCAGCTATACTAGCTGTACCAGCCAGCTATACTAGCTGTACCAGCCAGCTATACCAGCTGTACTAGCCAGCTATACTAGCTGTACTAGCCAGCTATACTAGCTGTACCAGCCAGCTATACCAGCTGTACTAGCACTGCTTCAGTGTTTCATACGAAGAGGTATGAAAGTAACAAAAAAATGGTTATAAACTACAGTTAAAACAAAAAACTAAATCAGTGTAAGATTGGAAGAAGATATAGGCCCAAGACATCATGCAAATCGTGATCAAGTATAAATCAGATCGTAAGCACATATAAAGCAGATCGTAAGCAGATAGCAGGCAGATCATAACCAGATAGCAGGCAGATCATAACCAGATACAAAGCAGATCGTAACCAGATACAAAGCAGATCGTTAGCAGATACAAAGCAGATCGTGAACTGATAGCAAGCAGATCATAACCAGATAGCAGACAGATCATAACCAGATACAAAGCAGATCGTTAGCAGATACAAAGTACATCGTGATCAGATATAAAAAAAAAATTATTATAATGTCTAAAAATGATGATAATAAAATGTTAGAAGATCTTGTAAAAACAAGAGCTGTTCTGAAGGAAAAGTTTAAAAATATTAAACTGAATCAAATAGATAGAGTTAATTTATTAGAAGATACCTTCCAACCAATAACAAAACCACTTAAAAAAATCATCAGAAAACTTAAAGATAAACATAAGGATATGTATATAGACAACACTATTGATGATGACGATGATTATAATGATGTAAATGATGATAATGAAATCATCGGAAAACTTGAAGATAAACATAAGGATATGTATATAGACAACACTTTTGATGGCGACGATGATAATGATGACGTAAATGGTGATAATGAAAACATAGGAAAACTTGAACATAAGCATAAGGATATAGACAGCTCTATTGATGATGACGGTGATTATTATGACGCAAATGGTGATAATAACGATTTTCAATATGAGAATATGTCAACTGATGACAATGATGATGAAGAAAACTATGGTCATAATAGACCTGTATCAAGTACATGTATCAAAAACTTGAAAAGAAAACAAAGTTTAAAGCCGACGAAAAACTCTTCATTATTTGAAAATATTCAATTACTTATTGGTAATAAGCAATTGGATAAAATTTATGGCTTTAATCAAGATGCAGACGGAAGTTGGAGATATGGCAAGGAAAAATTAATATTTAATGGTGATAATACTATGCAGATAGGAAATATGAAATTGAAAATGACACCTGGATTATTTGAACTAGTATTTCATGCAAAACCTCTCCACTATACTAAAAATGATTTGAAAAAATATAAAGAGATTTTAATTCATACTAATGCACATAAACGTCGCTATGAGCGTAATGAACAAGTGAAAGGAACACGAGCATTCAAATACAGACGAATAATTAAACATTTATTCAAAACAACAACAAAAATTTCAACAAAAGGCAGCGGTTTAATGCTAAAATCTCTAGATAATCGGAAATCAAACTATATACATTGGGATGATCCTAATGAACTAGTTGACAGACTACGTTTACTTCTTTCATCGGAAGGTGCTGGTCACAGCAATCATCAAAACGAAATAATTTCTATTATCGAAGAACTTAAAGAGTCTAACATAATTTATTAGAAGAGTGAAAGAGATGTCTTATATTAATAAATTTGGATAGAGTTTTTATAGACATAATTATAAAAACAAAAAAAATGTAAACAAAAAAAAAATATATATAGCACAAATATACATATGATTATCTAGCTGATCAAATAAATAATTTAAAAATTGAGGTAGAAAATGTTTGTCAAAAAAAAAAATGACAATGACAAAAAATAAAAATAAAATAGCCAAAACCACACACGACGAAAATATATCGCACTAACAAAATCCAACAAACAAAAACAATTTTTGTTTTTAAGGTATAAAGTAGACCTATATCAGGTTTAAAGCAGATCGTAAGCAGATAGCAGGTAGATCGTGAACACATATAAAGCAGATATCATATCAAAAAAATTAACATACTGAAACAGTGATCGTATAAATTTGGTGCATATATAGGAAATCATCTTGATTTCTGTTATTTTTGCGAAGAGGTATAAAAGTAACGAAAAAAAGAAACTGTTTTAATCTACAGTCAAAACAAAAACCCAGTCAGTGTAAGATGGGAAGAGGATTTGTAAACAACTTAATAAATAAATTACCTGTTGAATTACATCTGCCTGGTTATCAGTTTTGCGGACCTGGTACAAAACTTGAAAAACGTTTAGCAAGAGGAGATAAGGGTATAAATTTATTAGACGCAGCTTGTAAAGAACAGAGGCATAAGAAAACAAAGAATACAAAAAGAAGGATAAAAGGAAAAATGAATAAATGTAATAAGAAATTATTCACAGCTACTGTGAGAAAAACTTTAAAACAATTGAAAGAACTGAAACCCCTTGATATAAATGATGCTGTTAAAATAGCTCAAAAGACTATTCATTCAAATTTTAAAAGGAAAAAGCGAGCAAACATTATAATACCAAGAGTTATACCTGTACCGAAAATTGGAGGATTTCTTCCACTTATTCCTGTACTAACAGCATTGTCAGCGCTTGGTGGTTTAGCAAGTGGAGGATCCGCTATTGTCAAAGCAGTAAATGCTATCAGAAATGGAAAAGAACAATTGGCGGAAGCTAACCGTCACAATAGATATATGGAATCAATTGCAATGGGTAAAGGGTTATATCTCAAACCATATAAAACTGGATATGGTCTCTACTATAGTCCAGCTCCAAAAAACTACTAGATAACCTACCTGAGCGCCCATTAACAGATTTATATATAAGAAAATATGGTAAACATCTCTAACATTTTTATCGAAGAGCTTAAAGAATCTAACATAATTTATTAGAAGAGTGAAAGAGATGATTTATATTAATTAATTGGAGAAAAAGAAGGGAAAAATGGTGACAACAGCTGAGTTAGAGGATATATTATATATACATAGTAATCAAATTGATAAACAACATGTTGATTTATTTTTAAGTATTATCAATGAACTAAGACTATGGAATATTAGTAAAATAATTAATCCATTTTTATGTATTAATAATGTCCTACATTTATATTATTGTAACGCAAAAACTATTCAATCTATATAACCGAATTTTTAACTATTACAATATTCGATAGATATATGCATTGTATTGTACAAAATAATAAAATCTGAAATAAAATACATATACCTAAGAAAAAAAAGAAATTCCTCAACAAATAAAAGACCTTTTTTTTTAATTTTTTTATTTTATTAATTATCACTATCATCGTCCTCACTTTCCGTAACGACGACGACGTTATTTTGTATTTTAGTTAATAATTCAGATCGATTAACGTTACTCATGAAATAACGTTCCCCAATCTGATTTATTATATTGACATGAATTATTGGTTCCTTACAGGTTGCACATTGTATGTTCCAGCGGAAAAAACACTCCTCACACTGAATATGTGTACAACCTAGGAAAATAATTGTCCGTCCCTTTTTTTTTGCTAAGCAAATACTACATTTAAATTTATTATTAACTACAATTTCTAACGGATTACAATCTTTGTCTAAACACTTATTTTCTAACAAATATTTCTTGTGTTTACCCAAAATCCTTTGCCGCTTCTTTTGCAGCTTTCGGATTTCCGTTGACAGCCTCTTTTCCTCCTCCTCAAATTCTGTATTCTTCTTAAACACCTCTAATAGTTTGCTTCTCTTGTTATTGTACACCTCTGTGAACAAATCCCGAAGCCTATTGACGTCTTCAGGGATGTTATTATCACCTCGAGATGCTGAAGACCTTGTAATTAGTTGAGGGGGTGGTGGTCGTGTCGTCACAGGTACTGAAGACCTCGTAATTAGTGGTGGGGGTGGTGGTGGTGCCGTCTCAGGTGATGAAGACCTCGTAATTAGTGGTGGGGGTGGTGGTGGAGCCGTCTCAGGTGATGAAGACCTCGGTGAATCGGCAACTGCAGAGGATGACGTTGGACCTTGGCTTTCTCTTTGGAATCTATCTAACGGATGTTGTGCGTTTGATAGATACCATTGAGTTTCCTCATCATCGTTGTAGGACATCATGTTTACTTTTTATTTTTCCAAAATATAATTGAATAATAAGTATAAATCAAAAAAATGCATTCTATTTATACTAAAAAATTGAAGATTCTTATAGCACTACAACAACAACACGCACAACTATATTTTTGTTTCTTCAGCACTAAATCTTATAAAAAAATAAAAAAATAATCACATAACCAACCAACCCTTAAAACGATCATGCACGTGTACATCCCTTTTCTGTTTCTTCAACATTAAATCACACAAAAAATAAAAAACAGTCACACATCCAACCTACCCTTTCTTATCAGTTTAAAACTAAAGATCCTTCTAACATAAAAATACAACAACAACAACACGTACAACTATATTTCTATTTCTTCAACATTTGACCATGACCAACACGTGATAAGAATTTATTATCCCAAGAAAACGATCATGCAAGTGTACATACCTTTTCTATTTCTTCAACATTAAATCACACAAAAAATAAAAACAATCACACAACTAACCTACCCTTTCTTATCAGTTTAAAATTAAAAATCCTTCTAACAAAAAATACAACAACAACAACACAACCAACATACCCTTTATTATCAGTTTAAAATTAAAGATCCTTCTAACATAAAAACACAACAACAACAACACGTACAACTACATTTCTATTTCTCCAACATTAAATCAGACAAGAAAATAAAATAAGAATAAACAAAAGCATAATATTGCACAAGTCGGCAACATGAGTTTACGGTACCCTATATCGCAAGGAAACGTGAACGCACACATTCTGTCCGTCCAATCATTCGAAAAGCAATACAAGTAAAAACAACCACACAACCAACTAACCCTTAAAACTATCATGCAGGTGTATATCTTGTATAGAAAAAAACACATACATTACATGTTACAAACCTATCAACGATCTAACATGACCGACTGTAGCGTAGGCATGATCCTAAATTTGTATGGAGAAATTGAGCCAGAAACCCCAACACGTGACAAGAGTTTCTTATCAGTTTAAAATTAAAGATCCTTCTAACACAAAAATACAACAACAACAACACGTACAACTATATTTCTATTTCTTCAACAATACATACCTACTTACTCACTTACAATCAAAGGATGGTCAACCAAACACTTTAAAAATGTTACACGCACTCATTCTGTCCGTCCAATCATTCGAAAAGCAATGCAAGTAAAAGCGGCCACACAACCACCTAACCCTAAAAACGATCATGCAGGTGTACATCTTGTATAGAAAAAAAACTGTCAAATACATTACATGTTACAAACCTATCAACAAGCTAATATGACCGACTGTAGCGTAGGCATGATCCCAAATTTGTATGGAAAAATTGAGCCAGAAACCCCAACACGTGACAAGAGTTTCTTATCAGTTTAAAATTAAAGATCCTTCTAACACAAAAATACAACAACAACAACACGTACAACTATATTTCTATTTCTTCAACAATACATACCTACTTACTCACTTACAATCAAAGGATGGCCAACCAAACACTTTAAAAATGTTACACGCACTCATTCTGTCCGTCCAATCATTCGAAAAGCAATGCAAGTAAAAGCGGCCACACAACCACCTAACCCTAAAAACGATCATGCAGGTGTACATCTTGTATAGAAAAAAAACTGTCAAATACATTACATGTTACAAACCTATCAACAAGCTAATATGACCGACTGTAGCGTAGGCATGATCCCAAATTTGTATGGAAAAATTGAGCCAGAAACCCCATAAACATACTACTGACCATACAGGAACAAAAATTCAAGTTCAGATCCTGGATTCTGACATCACGATGAAAGACTCTTCAACGAATCATGGAGACTATTATGATGAGCTCAATAAGACTCTCGTGTGGCAAAAGTCTCAAACTTGCTGGAAGGAATCAAGAAAGAACAGTAAATTTTACTACAGACAGGCCGTTTTTAGATTAAAGACTGCTCGGGCATTAGAGTGGACGTGGTAGCACAACAAATGCGGACTGAGGGATTGAAAAATTAAAAACTGCTCAAGCATTAGAGTGGACGTGTTATCACAACTGAGGGATTGAAAGAAGAGGACACTCCTTTTAATTTTTAAGGAATCTCAACGATTTGAAATCCAAGCAAATCTCCAAACTGTGGAGGCACATCGACTAAGCTTAGCAAAAGGTTTGTGAAGTCACTGCTAACAAAAAAAGAAAGAATTCAGTTTACTTTAGTGTTGCATATATAATCAGTTTGGCTTGCTGTAATATGCTGTTCGTAAGCTTGTTCGAATGCCTTATACATGAGGCTTCTTTTGATGTGTCGAATATTTTTCTCAAATAGACACATGAGTCAACTTTTTCGACTACATTGTTGACTATGCATTTAAATTTAGGCAGCTTACGACCTCGAGCATTCAAGGATTCAAACACTAAGATAATATCACACGGGCACAGTCATACCGGAGCTTGTCATGAACACGGATATCAATTTTCTGCCATTTGCAGTGTTTATAACTGGCAATACTAGTCAAGACCGTTTTCAATGGCAATAGTTCACACATTCACTGTGGCTATGGACAAAAACCGGTGAATTAAAGTTTGAAATGCTTTATTAATTTCCTTATCGCCAGATTTAGCTGAATTAGATTAGTTTCCTGTTTCAAATTTAAGAGTGGCTCCGTGTGCTTAATGGATCCTACTCGTCAATGGTGTTCCTTTCACCCGCATCTCGATTTTTTCTGATAGTCAGGCTGTCATAAGATCTCTGTCGAACGTTGTGGACAACTCCAGGATCGTCAGGGAATGTCGCAGCTGTCTTGACCTTCTTTCTGGGCGCTTCAGTGTCACACTTATCTGTGTCCCCGGGCACAGTAATATTCCGGGAAAGTGCAGAGCCGACGAACTCGCCACTACTTCCGGAATCCTCTTCAATCGACTTGGGGATGTCATTTACCTCGGTCAAGCTGGCCATCGTGCGGAAATTCTTACAAGATGCCAACCTATCCTGGGTCAATGAAGAGTCCTGCTCCACCGCTAAGCCCACTTGGCCCTCGATGGATAGAAGGCGCATCAACCAGTTACTTGGACTTGTTCGTAACATCAACTCAATCACAGAGGCCATGCTTACAAGTCATTGTATAATGAGAAGACACGCGGAAAGAATTCAGCACCCATCTAACGACTTCTGCAGTGGGTGCAGATCTGCTGAGGAAGAGGAGACTGTTATCCACTTCTTTTTCAATGCCCATCTCTTGAGAAGTGTAGATATAGGTTATTTGGCTCTCCAATCATTATCAGCTTGACGGAGCTGTTATCCATTGTTGTCAAGGATATAGCTTCGTTTATCAAACATTTGGGCTTTTCGGCGTGGGATAGTCATGCTCCTTAATGTGCAGTTGGTCAGCGCAAACCAACTTCTTTATCTTTCCCTGGTTTGGAGGAACTTGTTTAGTACAGGAACTGCGTTCACCTGTGGCGTCACAACGGGCCGCTATGCATGCTCAAGTGAGCTTTTGGTATCAAAGCTACTACTCCAACCTACCTACCTACCTGGGTCGTTGTAAAAGTTTTGATAATGACAATTAACTTTATTGTTTCCACATTTGACGGCCTATTTATCTGGTTATCAGTTCGAGTTCATCAAACCGCTGTCTAGTATATCATAGCAGTTTCATTTTTTATTTCATTCTGCCTTATTAATCAAATGAATTGCAAACAGTTTGAATAGGATTTGCCATAAATTTTATATTTTTTAATAGGAAATGCAGAAAAAGTTCAGTTAAAAACAGATTTTTTTCCTCACATTTAAAGGCCGCATATGTGTCTGCTTTCGATTAAAATAAAACTGAGGCAAAGCAAAAAAGTTTTAAAATTTAAATGTTTAAATAGAGTTTTTAGAATAAAAATAACACACCAGAGATGGAAAACCTAAGGGAAAAGAGACCAAATGTAAAGGTGTTTTAATTTCTTTAAAAAGTTGCCTTTAAAAAGCTGGTGTGGTAAGCAATCAGTTGCTGTAAATGAGAAATTCGTATTCTAAATCCTTAAAACCTTTCGCCTACGTCCCTGCCATATTTTTTTTTCTGTTTTTTTTTTATTTTCAAATAGAATATCATGTTCCTTATTAATGTAGTACGGGGAAAGTCAACTGAGCAAACATTTATCATAAATATTTTTAACTTTTTTTCGCTTTTTTTTTAAACAAAAAAAAAATTACTTTTTTTACAAATGTTGTTTTCATTGTATGTGGCAGCTTTTCAAACACAACCTTTTTCAAATGTTTGTGATTTTTTTTTATGCAAAAAGTGTTGCCATGTCTGGATGCCCTGAAGCATCATAATAGTTGTTGCAGCAGCAAACTATACAACCAATACTCCACGCCACGCCTGACTTATAGAATTTGCTGTGGTGCTCAGTTCAGTTCAGTTCGGACTCGTGTTTATTGTCAGACAGACTGAACAAAAAGAATTCCAAATAAATAAAAATACATTTGTTTTACAGATAAACAGATTTAAAAAATTAAAAAAAAATTTGTCTGAAAATATTCTCTTTTTTTTGTAACAACAACAATAAATTTTATTGCAAAATTTTTTTTGTTTTTTTTTTAAAGAAAAACTTTAAAATTAAAACTTTATTTCGGGCTCATTTAAACCATGTTGCACAACATAAACTCTGTATAGCAGCAGGGAAAAGACAAAAAAAATTTTTAATTATAAAGTCTGCTAAGGACAGTTTTGTGTATCCGTTTAGTCCAACATCCGTTTGGTCCATGCTCTCTCTATCTCCATATTCACCAAAGGAATATAAAACTAAAGCTTTATTGTTCACATTTTTCTGTTGTTTTTGTTGTTGTCGTTTTGGTTCTTAAAATTTTTTTTTTTTTTTTTGGTTTTCAAAAAGCGCATCATGCATGGAAAGTTGTTCTATATGACCATTGAATGGTTAAAGGATTTAAGAAAGAAGAAAATCAAAAAACTAAAAAAATAATGCAACCAACTATGAATTTTGTTTCGAATTTTATGTGGCAACACTTGGAAAATGATTTTGTTGAAGTGAGCTATGCTGATTAGATATCCATGGCTACATATCTCAAGCATGTTACTTTCGTAATTCACTCTAAGTGGAGCAGAGTAAACAGTCTGGAGCTAAATCCTCAGAAAATCAAGATTATTCTGTTTGTCTGTCTGCTAAGAAGTTTAGGATCCCGAGAATCAATCGTAAAGGATCGGATCGGATTGGACTCAGCTTACTCGCAACTAGCATATACCAGGGGATTGTACTCGTTTCTAAACTCTAGATAAGGCAGAATAACCTTAAAAGGGCACCTAAAAGCTTATGTGGCTCTCTTCACCTATAAACAGACTATTGGTAACAAATGAGAGCTCAAACCCTTTGTGACATCCTGATTATACAGAGCAGGACAGCATTAGAATGCAATCTGACATGTTTATTAGCAGTGCCCTGGGAACAACAGCAACAAGGGCAGTTTACATACATAATTGGCCATTACAACCCTTCAGTCAGGATTACGACCTAGTGTGTTAATTTTATACATGAGCGGCGAGTCTTACAGTTTAAAGTCGACTCCGAACGACAGATTTTTGAGAAACTTTTCAAGGCAATTTCATTTACTCTCAGAGTTTATGCCAGAAATCTGCTGAGAGGAAGTCGCCGAAGAAATATTTGTTTCATGTTTTGTTTTGATGTCTGATCTAGGGTTTGAACCATGGCCTTACGTCTAATAAGCCAACACTCTACCTACTAGACTAAGGCGACGACTCTATCGTCATATACCACGGGATTGTCCTCGTTTCTAAATTCTTGACGACGCAGAATAGCCTCAAAACGGCATCGAAAATCTTATGTGGCTCTCTTCACCTGTAAACAGACTATTGGTAACAAATGAGAGCTCAAACCATCCTGTCTATACAAGGCCAGTCGGCATTAGCAGGCAGTCTACCATGCTTACTACCAGTGCCCTGTGAACAACACAGACCACGGCTGCTTACGCCATGCTAAATTGGTATCGTAGCAATTTTCTTATGCCAATTAACTTCAACTGGTTAATCTGCCGATCAAGGCAGCTCCATGAGCATGCTAGAGAAATGGACCGCTACCGATTGCTTGGTTATACAGTCCTCTACAACTATTTGAACAGGTGCTTAGATATCGTTATTCCAACTAGAAATTACTGGACATAATTAGACAGAAAATTAGGAAAATATTCTACACCTTGGCTAACGTTTTCAGAATAGAAGAGAGGAACTCTTCGACTGCCAGTCTGACCCTAGGGAGGACAAAACAGCTCATTTTTCTCTCCCGAAAAGACATTTATTATGGGGTCTCTACCCTCACGGACCTAATAGGCAGACGTTCCCGTCAGCTAGCGTGATTTTTGTCACTGCTCTGTTGGTAGAACTTGATCAGTTTAGGGACCGCGTACACCTATAGCGTCACAACGGGCCGCTATGAGTGCGCAAGTGAACTTTTGGTATCAAAGCTACCACTCCAACCTAAACTGTACTCGACCGAAAGCTTACGAGAATACTAGGAATCCCATTTTTGATATACCTGATGGAACTTTCTAAATTTGGGATAAAAATCGCCGTTGTCTTGCAGAATTCTTTTAAAAGTCTTTCCCTTAGTTGGTCTCACTACTGCAGCACCAGAGGAAAAAATCAAAAGTTTGCCTTGATTTTTTCTATCCTGTTTATTTGTGTTATTGTTGTTGCTGTTGTTGTTGGTGTTTGGAAAGCGTTACGCCTTGACCATTTTCTCATGTGTAACAAACAAATTCTGAAACTTTTGTTGTTTGTTAGTTGTAATACAAACAACAATAACTCCAAAAGACACAGAGAGCGATAGAGAAACCTAAACTTCTGCAGCTGTGGAGGCAATAGGCAAACAAGGATAATAACAAACAAAAAAAAAAAAATACAGAAAAAAAGAATGGAAAGAAAGGCTTGACACACTCGAAATGTCCTAAACAGTTAGAAACCAACAAAAATTAAAAAAAAAAAATTGAAAATTTGAGTATGAAAAGATTTTCTAACAAAAAACCAAAAATGAAACTGAAAATTGTAGCATTTAAGCCTGCAGCACGCTTTTCTTTTTGTGGAGCTAAATTTTGAGGCATAGGGTTGGGGGAATTATAGCCAAAATAAAACAAAAAATTTTCGGTGTAATTACTAGAAATTATTTTTTATGATTATGACACTGAAAATACCGAAAAAAAAATCGAAAATTTTTAACATAAAATAGGCAGTCATTGCGGAAACTTAATTTTTCTTGTTGCTCATATTTGTCACCACAATTGTAATGTTTGCTGTTTGGTTTTATAGCCTCGTATATCCGCAATTTTATTTCGTTTCTTTTTTTTTTTTGTTTTTCATAAATAAATATCTGAGCACCATTGCGGATGTTTATTCTTTTATTTTCGTTATTTGATCATATCCATACCTTGTTTTCATTCATGTTCTTTTTTTAATTTTTTGTTTTAATTTTTGGCCAACATTATGACACCGACTGGCTGGCTGGGTGTTATAAACAACCAAAGTGGTTTATAATAAATAAACGGAAATGTATTTTACATTATACAGGATGTTCAAATGTGCCACACAATCTAAAAATTACAACAACAACAACAACACATTAGAATTATAGCAAAAAAAAGAGGAATCCTGGTTTAATATCTCACACACTAAATTAGCCAATTTTGACACTTGACAGCATAATTTTTAATATGCCCGGCATAAATAAATGAAAATGTGGTTTTGTTTTCTTACCAAAAAATTCAAAAACAGGCAATTAAGGCAGACAATAGTCCATGACAACTGTCTGGAATGGTAACAGTAACGCTGTCATAAGAGTACATATTTTTTTTTTGTTTGAAAATAAAAAAGAGAAATTCTTTAAACGGCTATTGGAACAAACTTAGTGAATTGTAGTAACATGGAAAATAGGCCTTCATATTTCAGTTTCAAATACGCATCCTACAGTTTGTTCAAAAAGTATTCTCCAACAGTACTTGTGTTAACTATGACTTCAGAGCCATACCGAATAGCTTTTCATTATCATACCGACTGTTTTATTAGAGCCATACTGACTACATCAGTATCATATTAATCTGTTCAGCATCATACTGACTAGCTCAGTGCTACACTGACTAACATGATAAAACTTTCAACTTTGGAACGTAGAAGGGCTGTGTGTGGCGTTTGTTTTGTCTATAATCTGGTTAAGGGTGATTTCGATTCCGAGTTTTTGCTTTGTAACTTAAATTTCAGTATTCCAGCAAGATTTTCACGGCACTATCGTCCTTTTTCCCTAGATTTTTATAGAACAAACTATGGTTGTACTTTTCCTTTTCATAGATTATGTAATGATTTTAACATGTATTATGATTTTATTGATTTTAATTGTACTGTTTATAATATTAAACGTAGCTTATATGCTACCATTAATTTGTAAATTATTATAGAAAAATATATTCTCGTTCTTGTCTTAGGTAGTTATGGTTTATTGTTGCTTTATTCAGCTTGTGATTAAGTTCTGTAGCTGATTTATGTTGTCGTTGCCTTTACTTTTCCCTAACCCGCTATAGTCCGGACTGTAGTGTGTACGTGTCCCTACGTAATGGGGACGAGCCCTCCGCGGTCGGGTGAGGGTGGGTTAGGGTGAGGCCAGGGACGTTCGATAAAAAAAAAAAACAAAAAAAAAAACAAAAACACAGTGCCATACTGAATAGCTCAGTGCCATGCTGACTAGCTCGGTGCCATGCTGACTAGCTCAGTACCATGCTGACTAGCTCAGTACCATACTATCTAGCTCAGTGCCATATTGACTAGCTCAGTGCCATACTGACTAGCCCAGTGCCATACTGATTAGCTCAGTGCCATACTAACTAGCTCAGTGCCATACTGACTAGCTCAGTGCCATGCTGACTAGCTCAGTACCATACTATCTATCTCAGTGCCATATTGACTAGCTCAGTGCCATACTGACTAGCCCAGTGCCATACTGATTAGCTCAGTGCCATACTAACTAGCTCAGTGCCATACTGATTACCTCAGTGCCCTACTAACTAGCTCAGAGCCATACTGAATAGCTCAGTGCCATGCTGACTAGCTCAGTGCCATGCTGACTAGCTCAGTACCATACTATCTAGCTCAGTGCCATATTGACTAGCTCAGTGCCATACTGACTAGCCCAGTGCCATACTGATTAGCTCAGTGCCATACTAACTAGCTCAGTGCCATACTGATTAGCTCAGTGCCATACTAACTAGCTCAGAGCCATGCTGACTAGCTCAGTGCCATACTGACTAGCTCCGTGCCATACTGAGTTGTTCAGTGCCATGCTGACTAGCTCAGTGCCATACTAACTAGCTCAGTGACATACTGACTAGCTCAGTGTCATATTGACTAGCTCTGTGCCACACTGACTAGCTCAGTGCCATATTAACTAGCTCAGTGACATACTGACTAGTTGAGTGCCATACTGATTAGCTCATTCCTGAACACCAAACAAAACTTAACACACTTTCTGATCGGACATGGTGGTTATAGAAGTTACGTAATTATCATCTCATCTCGTAATTATCACCTTAATTTATGATATTCTCAATGCCTAAATTACAAAACTGGGGAACATGTTGTATTCAAATAAAGAATGCAAATGGAATCCGTACACAAAGTAATGTAGATGATGCTACTGTCCAAAAAGCATTGGCATGGAATTAACAGGTTCATTGTAACAGTCATAATGGCATAGCAGCCGATGGAAGGAAGGGCGAATAATGATAGAACAGACAAGAGACAGTCTATTCTGCGAACTAATAATGTTTGATGGCTTTCTAGAAGGTTTCTAGAAGGAAATCAGACTGATGGATATTTTCTTGCAAACGGAGAAGTTCTTTCTTTTGCAGGTATTATATGGTGATAAGGGCACCCGATACATTCCTTAGCCGAAATATGCTAGCTGTTCAACTGTAGTAAAAGTGTTGTACTGGTTCTGTTTCAGGGAATGGTTAAGAAGTGAGCTCCAATCCATTGGATTTGTCAGATGAAAATGCACAAAGAATCTATCGACGCCTACTTTTATCCTACCCATAGCTTTAGTACTCCCTGCCAAATACAACAGAGCCTCCAGGGCCTCAATAAGACAGGTTCTCAAAATCCCCATCTCTTCCCATTTCCAACTTTTGACAATCTTTGTACCAGCTTTGTTGTATTCAGCTTCATCTGTGCTATTTTCAAATTCAGTCGAACGGTATCTAAAATTATGAACAGGCACAGAACTAGACGATTAGGTTTTGAAATAAAAGAAAATTTTTACCTCCTGGTTTTTTTATAATTTTTTCTTATACAGATGATACCTGGCCACCTCTTTCAAATTTAAAATAAATTTAAACAATTCAACACGTATTGTGTTTGTTCACTTTTAAACATGATGATGATGAATACACAATTCAACGAGGGTGACTCATACATATACTGCGTCATACTTTTAAACTGTTTAAGATGTGGTGGTGAGTTTATAAATGAACAGATTGTTAAGTGGTGTGTATGGTAAATAAATAAGAATTTAAAAATGAGAGAATGAGAGAGTATATATTAAAAATGCATATTTAGTCAATTGTTTTCAACAATCCCGTATTGTCTAGTGGTTAGGATATCCGGCTCTCACCCGGAAGGCCCGGGTTCGATTCCCGGTACGGGAAAATTGTTTTTTATTTTTTTTTGTTTTAAACATTTTGTTATTAATTTTAATTAAATTTTATATTTGTTTGTATTGCCTTGGGATATTTGCTTAGGGTTTTCTGTGCGGATTTTATTAATTTTTATTTTCGATTTTTTTTTCGAATAAGAAAGCTGCATTATTAATAAATAAATTATTTCATAATTTAATAACTTTGTCTAGCATTTTTTGCTGTGGTATTTTGCTAACCACCACCCTGAAAGTATATTTATTTATTTATAAACACAAAATTTAATTCAATTTTATTTTTGTAAATCCCCCACCACGAAAAAACAATTTAAAAACTTTTGCTTTCTTTTGGCTGCAAAGTTCTATTTTTCTGCTTCATCGCATTTTTATTAATTTTTCTTCTTTTCATGGCTTTAACAATGGATGGCAAGGAAACCGCCGCCATAAGAAATAGTAACAATAACAGTAAAAATACAATACAATAGAACAACAACAAAACAACAACAATAAAACAATTTAATGTTAAATAATTCAAGTTAATAACAATTTCTGTGTTGCTGAACTTTTTCTCTTTGAGTTTTCTTCGAAAGGTACTTTCTTTGTGTGCTAGAGAGAGGTACCCAATGCCAACCATTCAACCATTCAGCCATCTAACCATTGCCACAAATAAATACAAGCTGGTATAATTAGAATGAATACAACAAAAATGACTTTATGGTTGTAATGGGAGCTAACGAAAGTATAAACATATCCTTGGGGACAATGGAAAGTCCTTAAGGGGGCATGTTGTAAGAGGGTTGGCAAGAAAAAGGTTCAGTGGTTGTGGTTGCCGTTAAAGCACCACATAAAAACCGCAAAATTTGCAGTCAAATGATAAGAAAGAAAGAATTTCGTTGAATGGTTACAATAATTACCCACCAACCCCCTCCTCCTCCTGCTCTTGACTTAGTTTTTGACTTCTTACATGATAAACATCTTAACGAACAGGTATTTTTTATTTCATTGTGTTGCTTTTTTATGTTTTTAATAAAAAAATAAAAACATGATCCAATAAAAAATTAAAACCTCAAGGGTTTAAACTTTTATTAAGCATCACTTCATTTTAGTTTGTTTTTAAAACCTGGCCTTAGGCCTGAATAGAGAAATTTTTATCACATGTTAAAGTAGGTCCATTTGATAAAGAGCTATTGCTTGCCATAACCATTTAACTTTAATTTAAAATTTGAAAAGATTCGCTTTTAGAGGCCTATTCATATTTTCAATTAACCTTCCACTATAGTTTCCTTAGATGTTGTTTAAACACTTCGGTTATTAAAAATTTCACTATTCTTCTATTTCAATGGCTATTTGGACTTAATAGTTTAGATTGAACCATTAGCCTAGATTCTCGGAAGTCATTATACTCATATCAATGTTCTCCCATAACATAACCTCACAGAACATCCAAATTTCCAAAAGAAATACTTGAAAGATTTCTGTCACACAGCCAGGTGCTGTATCCGTTAGATTGAATTGGTCGCCGCCTGAATGGAAATAGCTCAAGTAGATCCTATAAAGTGCCTTTGTAATATCGATATTACCCATTCCTTCATATAATTACAAGTTCTGGTTGACATCTCTCAGGCATCCCGAGAGTCTGATGAAGTTGTGAATTTTATTTAAATTCAATTGGCTTTGGCTTTGTTCTGCTCGGTGCCTGAGGAGTATGCATTTTAGGTTCCTAAGTGCTGGATAATGGCAGAGAAAATGTTCTGCGTGCTATGCAGAAGTCGTCAGAAGGTATTCCCACTGTAGGGCGAGTGAACGCAGAGACAAGTTTCCCATAATAATTGCTATGAAGTTCCTAAGATGGAAGCTGTTCAGGTTGTTGCCCTGCATACTCATATCGGGCCAGATCTGTCTGGTTTCTCTACTTTATTAAATAACGTTCGTAGGAGACCATTTGTTCGCTCATCTCTAGAGGAATGCTCATCCTATGTATGAATTAAATTGAAAGGTTATTGTGCCATTGTGTTCACTTTGCTTTTACCTTCATTGGCCTCATATCCAGGAACTCATATGAGAGTAACCGTCAAACGTCTCGCTATTATATTAATTAAAATATTTATTCCGCGACTTTCTCTCAGCAGATTCTGGCAAAAACTTTGAGAAGTAAATAAAATTGCCATGAAAAGTTTCTCGAAAATCTGTCGTTTGAAGTCGATTTTAAACTGTAGGCCCCACCACTCATGTAAAGAATTAACACACACAACATAATTGGTGTGAGAAGCTAGGTCGTAATCCTGACTGAAGGGTTGTAATCACTGGTGTTGTCGAGCCGGAACGCTCCGGATCGTCGTTCCGGTACTTCCTTTTTGGACAGGAACGCGTTCCGGAACTAAAGATGATTTCTGATAACGAGAATTGGCTGACGTTTTGAAAAAAAAAACGCCTCCGCCAGTATTATCATGGAAAATCACCCCCGTCGTTAAATTTGAGACATGAGACCGCACAGAGCGGTCGCCTACCCAGGATCGGCCCTATCTATACGAGTTCCGGTAAAAAAAAAATTAGCACAACACCACTGGTTGTAATGACCAATTATGTATGTATGTAGTATGTAAATATGAGCTTATCAGTACACAATATATTCTGATATCGGATTCGCACGGCGGCAGCCTTTATAGCCATTATATCAGCCTGAATAGTACTACAGTAATTCAATATTCAGTTGTTCTGAAAAAACTGCACATTTTACTTTGTCGCATGATCTGGTTCCATCAGCGAATACTTCTCTGGCACAGATGTCGCATAGGTTCCATTTAATTTTAATGCTAATCTGAATTTCCGGTATGCGAACTGGTCTTCACCATATGCTTAGGCATTCTAGTGAACTAATACAGTGATAGAGTGGATAGACATTGCACTCCTCAATCCAAACTCTTAACCACTGTAAGACTATTTTTAAAGATAATGATATGAGGACCATCTGTGGAAGCAGTTAGCAATATCCCCGACGACAGAGTCTTAAATTTAGTCATTATATTCTATATCCTTAGGATGACCTCTGTTATACTTTAGTCCTTTAATTTATTTGATTAATTTTCATTCAAATTTGAAAATTTTAAATTTTCGACTGTATGTGAAATATTTTCTAAATAAACATTTGAAAATTTAATAAAAAAATTTTCCATTTCATATCAAATAAATGGGTTAAGTTGTCTTGTTGCTAACCCAAGGCGCCTTTTGTTGTCATTTATCCTGTTGGTGTTCCATTTTATTTCTTGTTAGGACAAAAAGCGAGACCAAAAGAGAGAGAGAGAGAGAGAGAGAGAGTGTACGAATAAGTATATTTGACCATTAGTAAGTAAATGTACAAACTTGTTTTGTAAAAATAAAAAAGGAAGAAATGAAATAAAAAAATAAAAAATAAAAACAAGACTACAAAATACAATTTAAAAAATAAAATATAAAAAAGAAAAAAATAAAATGAAAAAAAGGAAGAACAACATGTCATATCTTAACCATTCAGTTATACTCAACAAGTAACATCCTTATGACTATGGCCCCAGTCAGACAGCATCCTTCAAATACTTTAGCACTCCTTTAAAAACAAACAAGGCAATATACTCGTACCATACAATACAATACTATACAATACAATATTCGTAGTACAGTGTACAATGTACAATGTAATGATGCCTTCTTCTATGTTTTGTTTTCTTCTTCCTTTTTTTTTTTGGATTTTTATTTTTCGAAAAACAAAACATAACAAAAAAAAAATATTCTAAAAACAAGACAATTTTATTTTATTTTATAATGAAAATTGTTTTTAAAAATATTATTGTGTGTGTGTAAGGGAGAATGAGTAGTTGTGTACCATTATGGCACTACACTACCGGAGGTTAAACAAAAAAAAAAAGACAAGATTTGTGTTTTTGTTTTTCATCCTTTAAAAATAAATACTGCCTGGATATATAATATTAAGTAAAGAAGAAGAAGAGAAAAACAGAAACAAAAATGGCACAGGACATTTGAAAATGACACAAGTTTTGAAATGGTGCCTTATGGCCATAATGGGGTTTTATGAGTTGATTACAGGCATAGCATAGCAAGATTTAGGGTCTTAACATTTTTAATTATTTTAAAGAATGAAAAACAGAAAGAAAGAAAAACTTGTTATGTTTTTCCAATAAAATGGGAAATTTACTTGTATTTGTATTTAAAAAAAAATCCTTTTTTTTTAATTATTCACAATACATATGCTTTACAAACTGATAAAATTCTAAAATGCCAAGGAAATCAATAAAATCTACTGGAATCTTTTATATTAAGACTCTATCATATCCAGTACAGCATGGTAAGGTTGATAGTTTAAATAGCGGACATCTCATGATGTCTCCAAGAAAAAAAAGGAATATCAAGCGAAAGTTGTTTTTTTCTTGATCTCATTTAGGTCATCAGGATTTGGTAATCATTTGTTGCCTTTTCGAAGGAATAAGAACTTTACAACCAAGATTTCCAAGTTCTCGACAAGTCGTTATCGATATGTATGACCAGGAGTAATTTAAATCCAGCTGCTCTGACAGTTCCATTTTTGAAAGTGTAGGTCTATACTTAGCGCTTGGGATACAGGTTAGGTTAGGTAGGAGTGGTAGCTTTGATACCAAAAGCTCACTTGAGCACTCATAGCGGCCCGTTGTGACGTCACAGGTGAACGCTATATCCTTGACATCAATGGACGATAGTTCCGTCAAGCTGACAAAGATTGGAGACCCAATATCTGCAGATAGGCAATATCTGCACCTCGCAAGAGATGCGCATTGACAAAGAAAGTGGATACAGTAGTCGCTCCAAATTAGAACCGATTTGTTTTTGAGGCAATTCTAATTTCTGAATTATTCTAATTTCTGGACGTTTTTTCGAATAAAAAATAAAGAATTAAACAGATTTCCTTTCAAAAACTAAAATAAAACACATTTAAATTTTTTTGATTAAATTTTTTTTGATAAAAACAAGAAAACAAAACGTAACAAATCATAAACTAGCCACAAAATACATAAATGCGACAAACAAAAAACATCAAATACAGAAAAACGTATACAATTTGGTGAATCCCCTTTTTAGTTTTACAGAATAAAAAAAATTTGGGGATTTCTTGTGTTAAAATAGCAAAAAAAAACGCTCAGAAATTAGAATTTTTAATTCGAATTTTAGAGCGTATAATGTATTGCAAGCACTGATTCTAATTTGTGGAATTTCTAATTACTGGAGGTTCTAATTTGTGAGCTTCTACTGTAACAGTCTTCTCTTCCTCAGTGGATCTGCACCCACGGCAGTAGTCGTTAGATGGGAGCTGCATTCTCTCTTCCCATAACACAATGACCTGTGAGAATGGCCACAGTGATTGACATGATGTCACGACCAACTCCAAGTAACTGGTTGGTTTGGTGCGCCTTCTATCGAGGGTCATGTGAGCCTAGCGGTGGGCCAGGACTCCTCATCGACCCAGGATAAGTTGGCGTCTCGAAAGAATTTTCGCGCGATAGCCAACTTGACCGAGGTAAGTGGAAGAGGATTCCGGAAGTAGTGCACCAGTCCTGGCGAGCTGGTCGGCTTTGCAGTTTCTCGGAATATTGCTGTGCCCGGGGACCCAGATAAGTGCAACACTGAAGTGCCCTGAAATAAGGTCGAGATACAAGTCATAATAAAAACTTTAAATCAAACAAAATTTATGGCAAATTTTTTCGGCCCTCAAACCAAGCTTTGCAACATCGGACTTCAAGGACTACCTTTTGCGTTTAAGGTTATCGTGTGTAACGTTTGTTTTTTATACCATATGTCATCCGCTAAAGAATATATCGATTTGGATGTAATTTATTAGCGAATAAGAAATTTTTTGTGGAAAGCATATACATACAACGTATTTTTTTTAAACCAATCTTCTGACATTCAACTGCTGCGTAACAGGAGCGCTCATACAGAGTTATAGGCATATACATATATTCATTTTCTCTTTACAATATCTCAACTGAATTCTGTTCAGAATGTCCTTTACAGGACCCCCTCTTTGTTGTTTCCAACATAATTACGCAGCATTTTTTGTGCCAATTTCTTCTGTAGGGGCCTTCTATTGACTCCTATAACTGAACATAATTTTTCAAATATTTTTTAACACTTTTCCTTGTAAAAACAAGATTCCATAAACGAACTAAAAAACAAACGAAAAAAAAAATGTTTTTCTTAACAAGATATTCTTCCTTTTCTTTCCATAACATTAATATGTCCTTTGGGTATATTTTATGAGGTTTTATGTCGTTATGTCGTTTCATAAGGACATACACTTTCTACCAAAAACATGTTTAAAAATGAAAACCGCTTGTTACTTGTCACAAAAATAAACGAAATAAAAACGGAAAAAAAAATAAACAAAAATTTTTCTTAAAATTTTCTTGTCTTTCATTGCCATTTCATTTCATTCTCTGTTTGATGTGGATGATGATCCTGTTTTAATAAAATTACCTTCACGGCAAACAGTGAATGCTTACAGACGTACTCAGTCTGAGTGGTTTTCCGTTTCGTTTTGTTTTCTTTGGTTTTGAGGTGACATTACCGGCAGCATATAATTTTTATATGTTGTTTCGTTATGTTCTTCCATTGTTCTAGACATTTTTCTTAATTTTTGTTTCTTAAGTTGTAAATTTATTTTTCGTGTTCGCCAAATAATGTTTTTTGCTGTTGTTGTTCTACCCTGCCACTGACTGACTTTGATGTCTGCAATACAGTTTTTGTTTTTTTTTAGTATGACTTGAAACATTTTTGGTGTTTTTAGGGGAGATTAAGGAATTATTCCCAAATGACTAATGCTTGTGTTTTTTTCTAGCGCTGGTTTTAATGGTGCGAGTACATCTAAAATAAAAGGAAGAAAGTACGCCAAAAATAACTTTAATTTTAACAACGAAATGATTTTTTCCTAAAAAAATTTTTTTTTTTAAATAACTTCAAAGATAAAAAAAAAGTAGTACATGTATGCCTAATCCAAAAATAAAATAATAAAGTACTATTCAGGCTACTAAAAAGTACCAAAAAAAGAATATTTGAGTAGGCCAATTACTTTCAAACTTCCTGATCTTAAATTAAAAGCATTTTTTTAATTAAAAAATTTTAAAAAGTACTTTTTCGAAAAATTAAGAAAGTACTTTCTGAAAAAAAAGTACCTGCAAAAACCCGAATGCTTAGGCCAATTACTTTTAAACCTCCTGATCTTAAATTAAAAGCATTTTTTTTAATTAAAAAAATTTTAAAAAGTACTTTTTCGAAAAATTAAAAAAGTACTTTCTGAAAAAAAGTACCAGCAACTGTCCAATCAAATTACCAAAAACCCGAATGGTTAGGCCAATTACTTTCTAACCTCCTGATTTTAAATTAAAAAAAAAATTTTTAATTTCAAAATTTTAAAAAGTACTCTTTCGAAAAATTAAGAAAGTACTTTCTGAAAAAAGTACCAGCAAGTGTCAAGCTAATACTAAATTTCCAAAGATTTAAGCCTTATTTAGGGATTTTATTCTCGAATTCTCTATTATATTTCGAAAAAGTACCAATTGTATTACACTTGTATATGTAGGTTAGTATATGAGGAAATAAGTGGCAGTCTTAACAATCAATATCAGGACTTGGCATTTAAAATACAATTCCCTTAGAATTAAGCTGGAAACCAGCTAGAAAGTTTAATAAATCTAGTGATCGGTTAAATATTTTTTAGCGATAATTTCGTTAAACTATCTAAAAAGGATGAGCCATGTTAGAGAAGTCTGTGTCGCGCTAAACATGGGCATTGGCAAATTACATAAGTGGACGATACAGTTCCTTCTATTGGAACCAATCTATGTACATACAACCTCTGCAGAAATCATGCAGTGACAAAGATGTGCCACGACTCAATTTAAAAAGTTTAATGGCGTGCTTCCTATCCAATTTTGGCCAGGCCACAGCTCATGATTTGTCAACAGCCAATAGCTATCTCTGCCAAGTGGACAGCATAATGGAGGTAAATATGTTTGGAATCCTATGCAGTAGGAGATTGCCTGCTCAATAAATTCATCAGCTACTCAATTACCCAGTATGTCCTTGCGACCAGAAACCCATAATAGATTTACAGAACACTGCCGTAAAAAGCAATCAAGGGAGTCATTAAGTATGTCAACCAGTTTAGATCCCAAGGTTGCACCCGAAACAGATCTGATAGCTGTCTGTCAGAGAGGATTGATGTGTACAGTCAGGAAAGCGAAGAAAATTAAGTCGTTGGGAGAAAATTCTACAGCCCACCTTATTTTAAATTTTAGATTTCTACTGAATCCCCAAATCCATGACTCAGCACCCTAGAAATGTGGCAACACTTATTACGTAAAGCAATTCAGCCAAAAAGGTACCAAAATTGTGAACAGAATAAAGCCACCAAATCAATGATGTGCTTTTATAAAGTGTTTTACAAAAAGACATCCCCAGAAGTTCTTAGTACTTTTCCCTTGTTTCTGATATTTATATTATTAAAAGTTTTGATTTTGGTCTTAGGCCGTCAGTCCAGCCACAAATCCCAGACAGGAGCAACCCCGTCGGAACCGTGGGAAGATTCTAATCACGAGAGATCATAATCTGTTAACATCACACGACCTTATTAATAGGGTAGAACGTCAGTTCAAACCGCTACCAATGACAAATTAACAACGGCACAAGGTAAACTATTTGTTTAAAAAACCATATGAACTAAATGAGAATTATGGAGAAAACATAATAAGAAAAATACGGTGAATTAACAAGGCCCGCCAAATATTTTAACGATAACAAAACTGTGTGCTAAAGCCAAGTAGTACACTAACAACTAGTGCGGACACATTAAATAATTCTCAATTACAACAACAATTAAATAACACTTAATAGTTATGCTTGGTTAGCATAAATTAATGTGTGTGTTACAATATTATTAGAAGATCATAGAGAAGTTTTTTAAGAATGAAACATTATCGTCATGTTAATTTAAAATCAAACAAATAAAAAATCAAATTTCCCATACCGGGAATCGAACCCGGGCCTTCTGGGTGAAAGCCAGATATCCTAGCCACTAGACCATATGGGATATATAAAAACACAAGCACAATTGCAAACAAATGGCTGATGTGTATACATTTAGTTGAGGTTTAATAGATGACTAGTATGTGTTTAGTAGCGCTCTAGTGGTGTGTTAGTATTTTATTAAGAGAACTGGGGCCTAATTCTGGCAGTCGTGATCGAGATGGCTTTCGATTTGATAAAAATGTCGATAGTGGTCTTATTTCTAATTCTGTCAGTCGATAGTTAACGAATCGATATTTTTTTTCCAGTGTTGTGAAAACTCAAATAAATGTTTTCCAACACTGAACACTTTTGTAAACAAAAACATATGTTTGTAAAGTTTTAGATAACGAAAAACTAATTTTTGAAAATTAAAAATTATTGAAGTTTCAAATGGATCCCGCTTTCTTTGCTTACTCGTCATCTTCGGAATCTGACGAGGGTGAAAACTTTAATATTATACGGAAAAAAATAAGATGTACAATGGATCCATTAAGTTTGCCAAACAACGAGTAAGTTTAACCAAACTGATATGTGCATATACAAATGTATATAATTAATACATATTTTAATTTTTTTAAGCTTCAAAAAACGTTTTCGCTTGACAAAGGAAGCATTTAATTATCTTCTGAGCGAATTGGAGTTCGAAGGGCACCTTTCTACGAAGGTTCCTCGTAAAATTCAGCTAGCAGCAACTCTATCTGTTCTGGCAACTGGAGGTTTCCAACATTCAGTTGGAAATGACTTCTTAATCGGAATCAGTCAAAGCTGCCTTTGCAAGATAATGAAGCAAGTGGTGGATGAAATGGAGCGTAAGCTATGCATCCAGTACATCAAGTTTATCCCAAGCAATAGTGACGAGTGCAAGGAATATTTTATGGGCAAATATAATATTCCAGGAGGTTTGTATATGGCGTTCAGCAGTTATATGTTCATATGTATGTAAATACAAATAATTATTTAATACAACTTTTGACAGTTATTGGCTGTGTGGACGGTACACATTTTGGGTTACAAAAACCTCCTAATGAACACATGTTTTTTAACAGAAAAGGTTTTCATAGCTTAAATTCTATGATTGTGAGTATAATAACATATGCTGAAGAAATATATTGTTTTAATTTGTGTTCAATTAATAATTTTTAGATATGTGATCACAAGTATAGAGTTTTGGCCATTAATTCGAAATATGGGGGAGCTGCTCATGATTCCTTTGTTTGGAAAGAGTCAGAGGAAAGGATGCTTCTTGAGCATGAATACAATAATAAATTGAGGAACTTTTGGTTGCTCGGTAAGTGGCTTAAAAAGCTCATCAAACCTTTAAGAATAAACTTTACATTAATGCTTACAGGCGATTCAGGATATCCATGTGAACCATGGTTATTAACGCCCTATCGAAACCCTCATGAAAATTCACCTGAGATGCGTTTTAACGATATTCATTCTAAGGCGAGATGCATTGTTGAACGAACAATTGGAATTTTAAAGGCACGGTGGAAAATTCTGTGCCATGACAAGAGAAGCCGATATAGTCCTGAAAAAGTAGCACAATTTTCAAATGTATGTGCTGCGCTACACAACCTATGTATCCAATTTAAAGTACCAAATTACGAAGAAGTATATCAATCGCCTTTAGATACACCAGTGCCTGAAATCGACAATGGAACAGAAACCCATATAACCAAAATTGGGAAGCAAATAAGGGACACAATAAAAACAAGTTTATTTAGCAACTAAATTATATTTTAAATTCATAAATACATATTTCTATTTATTAATCTTTGTAAATAATCACAGAATTTTTGTTACATTCATAAAGCCCTATGAAATAAGACATATGATATAATATAAAAAAGATACAACTAATAATAATAATAAATGAAATTCATAAAAAGAAACAAATAAAAAATTAATATGTTCATATAAAAAAATTAAAAAGTAATTCAGTTATTTTAAATTTAATTTTTGAGATCATTTTGTACATTGTTATATATTATTCATTGCGTTTGATAATTAATTTGTTTGTTTTGCAAGTCCCTTTTTCGAATCTCTAATTCTGTTTGTTTTATTTGAATGTTTAGATTTTCTGCCCTTTCCTTTAATTGTAAAGTTTTTTGTTTGATTGCAACTAACTGCCCAGTCAGTTCAATCTCGTTTTTCTTCAGCTCAATCTTTTTATTTTTTAGTTCTATAATGTTGTCTAATCTTTTTAAAACTTCACTGTGGTATAACTCTGTAGCCGTCATATTTGTTTTTAACAAGGAGGTCTTCGTTTCTCTTCTGTTTATTTTTTCCTTTGGTTTTTCTTTTGTTATGACCATTGCTTCTACGTTTTCTTCTTCATTGTCTTCAATTTCAGAGAGAATGTTTTCACTATCAACTTCTACATTAACAAATGGTGTACAGGCAGAAGTAAATGAGTCATTGCTTTGTGATCTAGTTGGAAAAATATTATCACCACAATATTTTGGTTCCGACAAATCTTCTCTTTTGTTTATTTGCATAGCTGCTCCAAAAGTTTTAACCTTCTTCAGTCCTTCAACAGCAACTTCTATACCTGCAGCAGCCAATATTTGCTCATCCACTTGAGACAATACTTTTTCCTCGTAGGGTCCACCGCCGGTTCTCTTCTTGGAAGATTTATTGAAAACAAATTTTCTTTTAATTAGCTGTTTCTGATCAGCGTATACCTAAATAAAAAATATTTATGCAAAGTAGAATATTTTTTTGTTTCTAATTAATTAAGTAAAATAGTTATTTGTTTTTAATTACCTTGCGCCACATTTTGGCATGTTTTATTGGTGGCCCAGAAGCATTAAGTCTGCTGGTAAGCTGCTCCCAAAGTAGATTAGCCTTTGCTTTTCCCTGAGCAGTGTTCGGTAATATACCTTTTGCCAAATCGGTATGGTTAGCCATAAAGTCTCCCATAATTTCTTTTTGGGTAGCATTTATTTTTGTTAATTTTGACCTAAAATACTAAAATGTTAACTTTTTCTTTAGTTTTTAAAAAATTATTACTTACATTTTCTTTTTTCAATTGTTGTTAACAGAAAAGCTTTAACTCTATATGTTTTTTGTTTACGAGTAAAAACTCGCAAGGTTGCATTCGAACAGTTGCACACTATCGATTGCTGTCATTAGAAATATCGATACATATTAATCGATATCGACTGACAGAATCCCAAAACTAAGAAAAATCGAACGTACGAGTAAATATTCGATCGTATACGACTGCCAGAATTAGGGCCCTGGTTTCCCTCCTCGTAGTTTTTATACCATGTGGTTGTTTTTCTGTGGGCAATATTGGTGCTGTGCGTTGAATTCACTCACATTTATTTATATCTCAGCTAAACAGTGGCGTGTAAGTTTTTTGTGGTGAAATTAACAAGAGTGTGTGTATTGTTTAGAAACTTATGTTGTCTTTTTATCTATTCAGGCTGATATAATGAATATAAAGATTGCCGCTGTGTGAAGCCGGTATTAAAGTATATATTTATGTACAGGCGCAGTTACATAAAGAAAAGCATGCATATGATCCTCAGATAGTATGTACACTGTGTTTAAGACACTGCAGAATCTTCAATAAAGATGAAGCAGAAGAGTCCATAGAACATCATCCCGCAATCAGAATTATGAGACGAAGAATTCGTAGGCAATCAGAACGTTTGTTGCCAAAGGTGTTTGGGGGGAGATTTTCTTTCTTACATAACTGGCCATTAACAACCCGATTAATGGATTTCGGCCTGCCTTAACACATCCTTCTAAGCGCCTCTGCTTCTTGTGCGCCTACGCCCGTTGGTCACACCAGGGCTTCCTCGATTTGGTCGTTCCAATGCAAACAAGGTCGTACTGTTCGTTGACTTCGGCAAATCTCTGCATTAAATACCCATTTAGTCGGAGCATCCACCTCCATTCGAACGACATGGCCGAGCCAGCTTAGCCGCTGGATGTTAATACGCTGCACAACGTCCATGTCGTTGAGGAACTCATACAGCTCACTATTGGTTCGGATGTGGAAATTATCGGCAACTCGCACTGAACCGAAGATCTTAAGTAGGACTTTTCTCTCGAATACTCTCAAGGCTGCTGCATCAGTGCTTAATAGTGTCCATACCTCTGGGCGGAATCTACATCTTCATAAAACTATTGAGACTGTTGAGAGATAAGGCAGTTGAGAGTTTACCCGAAATAGGTGATGTCTTTACTAGTGGCCTTATGGGACGCTTTTCGACGCGTCTGCCAATTTACCCTAACTTAAGTTGGTAAATCAGGTTTTTATATATTTTTGATGTGTTCGAAAATTCGAACTTAATATCGAAAATTCTAAAATATACGTCGAAGGTATAAGGTAACATTGTTTTTCTAAGAATTGTTTGATATTTTCGATTTGTAGTCCAAATTTCTTCTTCCAATTTAGTCTTGGTAACAATATAAGAAATTTCGTTAGCCATGCTTAAGAAATGTATCGTAATCCATATTTTTGTACATTTTTTTTATGTTCGAAAATTCGAAATTAATTTCGAAAAGCACAAAGTAATACTTATTAAGCAAATACCTTATGTAATATGGATTTAACCATGTGAACTGTGAACAAGTTAAACATGGGTGTGAGCAAATAGTTCAAAATGTTATTTTTCCCTTGTAGAATAAATATTGACCCAATTTTTCTACTTCTTTTTCTTGTTCTATTGTATGTAATGAGTGAGTAACAATCAAATTGTTTCAATTTAAAATGCATTTCCCCGAATAGCGATTATATTTTTCTAAGTGAACATTAGTAACATCATAATCACGTGATTCACGTGTCTCTGTATGGAACTCTTCCATAACTCTTACATTATACTAGGGATACCATACACAGGATAAGTTGCATGCCATCATACAATATTAATGAAGGAAAATAAAGAATTTTTATTACACTACTTGGCCAGGCCATATAAATAAGTATGTAGGTATGTATTGTAACTGATAAAAGGGTTTTTAGTTGGTTTAAGCTAACTAGGGAGTGGGAGGGGGAGTGGTATTGTATGGTATGGAATGTTTGTTGATTGTTACCCAATGTAAATAAACAAACAAGTGGGTCGTATGAATGGATGGGTCACTATTTAATGTGGTACTTTACCAAGTTACCAAGTGAGCGGGAGTCAACACGGCATGATTGTTTAAACAGCTGTTGTGTTGCTGTTAGCTGCCAGACAAGACTGTCAACCGGAGTACCAATCTGACTGGGCAATGTAAAATTGAAAAAATAAATGAAATTAAGGTTTAAATATTATTATTGGTAACACATTGTTGGTCAAAATGTTAACGACCAGCATACACGTTTTTATTGGGAGTAAAATTGACGCCAATGTGTGTGTATTATTTTCTTTTGTTGTTGTTTTAATGGCATTTCTAACCATAATTTTCCATTAAAGAACAAAGTGAAAATTTGAAATGAATTTCCAAATATTTAGTAAACACGTGATGATTGTAGAACTCACGCTTACACACGCTTTAAAAAGCAATTATCCCAGAGGGAAAGAGGTAAATAAGTAAGAAATATTTGCAAATGAATAACATTCATGAGAAACGCTTAAAAACAACTTTTAGCTTATGGTTGACAACAATCCCGTATTGTCTAGTGGTTAGGATATCCGGCTCTCACCCGGAAGGCCCGGGTTCGATTCCCGGTACGGGAAAATTAATTTTTATTTTTTTTAATTTTTTTTCTGTTAAAACTTATTTAAACATTTTTTTTTTATTAAAAAAAAAAAAAAAATTATAATATGTTTCCTTATGTAAAAAGGTGCTCATGTGTAAAGTAAACTATGCATGTTTGCACGCCAAGTTCTCTTTCAGTTCAGGTATTATTTACTCTACTATCCCCCCTTTTCATAATGTAAACTGCATTTCTTTTTTAATTTGTGTATTTTTTTTTCATAAATTTTTCCTTATTTTATTTATTTATTTCATAAAACGGAAAAGTATGTCAAAATGTTTTTAATCTGCCACGTTAGTTTTGTGTGTTAGTGTTGCTTTCTGCTTTTTTGCTCACTTAGATTTCAATTTATTTTGAAATTAAGGCTGGCATTTTTTATATGCAAATGAAAAGTAAAATTATCACACATCGTTTTTTATTTCAAAATACACACACAGGAGTATAATAGTGCATAAAAATAAATGTTAAATAATCAACGGGAAGGCTACCTAATTACGAAAGTTATGAATAAAAAATTAATTGTTTCCCGTACCGGGAATCGAACCCGGGCCTTCCGGGTGAGAGCCGGATATCCTAACCACTAGACAATACGGGATACATGTGCACAAGTCTTTAATGTTATTTTTAAATTAAAATTTAGCAGAGACACAGACCTATAAGACAATATTTCATACCAGCATCTTTTAAAATTGGAACTTATATAACTTGAAGATGCTGCTATAAAAAAAGATTGTTCTTGCGAGAAGAATTCTACAAGCAATTTTGAAGAATAATATTCTATTCTAACAATTTAATTTTTAAATATTTTTTTTGCCAGGAGATTGGAAAAAAAGGATACATTTCCCGTACCGGGAATCGAACCCGGGCCTTCCGGGTGAGAGCCGGATATCCTAACCACTAGACAATACGGGATTTATTCTAAGGTATCTTTAATGCTGCTTTTAAAGTAAAATTTAGCAAAGATACAAACCAATAAAAAGGCAATATTCAAGAGCAGCGTCAACTTCTTTAAAAAACCTATAAAATGAACGAAATATTTTAGGATCTACATTGTTCGAAAAGGATTTAAAATAATTTTGTATAATTATTTTCTATTCTAAAGCTGAACTCCATGAATATAACGAAGAATTTAATTTTTAAATATTTTTTTGCAAGGAGATTAGAAAAAATTATTAGTTTCCCGTACCGGGAATCGAACCCGGGCCTTCCGGGTGAGAGCCGGATATCCTAACCACTAGACAATACGGGATATGTTCCCAACACTATTTATCCTCATTTTAGACCAATTTTTAAAGTAATATTTAGCCAAGAAGTAAACCAATTGGCAAGAAATTTTGGTTTATATCATGAAACTGACCAATATGCTACAGAAAATAATAGTATTTAGCAATATTAAATACTACTTCTAATAATATTTGAACAGGATTGAAAATATTCTTTTAAAATAGGAAAAACTTCCCGTACCGGGAATCGAACCCGGGCCTTCCGGGTGAGAGCCGGATATCCTAACCACTAGACAATACGGGATTGTTATACGTGGCATGCAAAGAATCATACTCTTTTCCAAATTTAAGAATTTTTCCTGAAAAATATGTTAATATGCTAGTAGGCATACCTTCCCATATTAATAATAGTTATGACTACACTTATGTATAATGTAACTGAAAATGGTATATGAGTAAAGGTTTTCACATTTAATCACGCAAATTCATACACATGTATGTTTACCTATACGTACACATGCATACATATTTCACCAACACATACCTACAGGCACATACACATGTATACACCGTTTTTTTTATTTTCTTGCTGAACAAAAACAAACAGAAAACATTTTTAAAAGGATATGCGAGTAATACTGGGCTGTTTAAAGTGGATAACGTTACCGAAATCCTTTCACACATACACTCATCCGAAGTGTATGCTTTTTTTGTGCTTTAGACCCACTTTAAATTCTTTGTTTTTTATGGTTTTTGTTGACTTTTTTATGGTATATGTTGTTGTTGGTGTTGCAATTGTTGTTGTCATAAAAAAGCAACAATGCACTTAATATTTGTTGTTGCTATTGTTTTTACTTGATTTCTGTTGATTTTAAATGCACATCACAAACGTTGTTGCATTTTCTGGTTTTCTATGGATTTGGGTTTTGAATTTCTTTCATTTTTCTCTCGCTTTTTTCACGGTTTCATTTTCATTTTTATTTTCTTCATTTGTTGAGTTTCTTCAGTTTTTTTTGCGTTCACATTTTTCAAAAATATTTCCTTCTAACGCTTATCGCCATGTAACATGGCCAATATGATGGCTGCGTACATTCCAAGCACTAAACAAAGGGTTTTGGGAGGTAAGAGTGCTACGCTATGAAAAATGAAATGAAATGCTCACAATGATTTTTAAACATAAGGTTGGAACACTGAAAGAAAAGTAAAGAAAAATTAATTTTTGCTCAACAAACTAACTGACTGCCAACTTTTTCTCTCAGTGCATTTTTTATAACTCTCTGTGCCTCAAAAGTTACACAAAAATAGTGAAAAAAAAATTCCGACTGTAGAGTCAACTAAAACTTGTTTATAATAACTGTGTTGCATAAAAATTTGTTGAAGTGCCTTTTCGTGTTTGTTTTTCTAAAAACTCCAACATTTATACGCAGTGGTCGCTGGTAGAGCTGGTGGTGTGGTACTGATGGTGTTATAGAAGTTTTTAAGCCTTCTTTTACTGCTTTACCGTCACCAGCAACTTTATTTTAAATACGTTTAAGAAATTAAATTTTTATGGTTGACATTTATTTTTTATTTTAATTCCTTACGTTTATGATTTTAAAACAAATTGTTGAATTTATAATACGAAGAATATTTATTAGAAATAAACATTACAACAGTACATATATAAAAATATTATCGCTATCATAAAATATATTTCAAAAGGGGGTATTTTGTACATAAAAAGAGTTTGAATTGTAAAAAATTTTGCGCATTCAAATAAAATATTTCAACATTCCCCAACAAATTCTTTTAAGCCGGGATTAATGCAGTTTATTACTGTATCGGGTCTTAAGCTAACAAACCGTAGATGACTATCCAAGGACTTACGCTGAAACGATTCTTGATCTACTTGGTACTTGCCTAGTGTGTCGCGTATAGAAAACACATAGCAGAGAGTTCATGTAGAATTTTTGTTTGGGTCTGTTTATAGAATTATACGGGGCAATTCGATGTGTTTTCGCAATGGATCACAGATTTTTTTCTTAAGTTTTTACCTTTTAAAAACGTTTAAAATATGAGCTCGTAGATTGCAAATAGAATAAAAATAAATTTGTGTTTAGTTTTAATTAAAATTCTTTATTATTCGCATAATTCTGTGTGCCACTGTTCACAACTTTATGTAAACAACAACAATTGCCTTGTTTGTTATTCCTCTGTGTACACCGTTTGCATAAACAATAACAATTACTAGACAAATGTTCGATATTTCTTTGTAACGGAGTTCTTCAAACCACGATTACTGTTTTCAAACACAACGCGTCTTCAAACAAGACTGACTGAACTTCACTAACTCACTCGCCTGCTTTGCCTTGCCTTTTATATGGCAAGTAGCTCTTGTTTATAGTTTTAATTTTAAACGATGTAAAAGCAAAACACCAGTATCTAGATTTTTCATTTTCGTAATAATATGTATTCAACCTTTTCAGGTCAACTACTATTTCAACCTAACTATCTTCGTTGAATTGAAAGGGAATTGTCCATGATGAGCTTCCACTATCTACCGAAATGATCACTTCTGATTTTTACTGCCGTAATAATTAAGTACGTGTACTTAAAGTCCCACCGTGGCAAGCCAGCCCTCACATTTGCGATCACCCACCAGAAATTTATTCGAGTTGGCTGAGAAGTTTTTGTTCACCCACCTCATTACCATTAGTTTGGTGTCTGAAAAACTGTTTATCGTAGATTTGTTAGAACTCTTCCGGCAAATTTTTTCGATTACTTCAGCGGAGTGAAGTAATAGCTTCAATAGCTTTGTAAAAACATACCCACCCCAATACTTTAGGAGATGAGTCCTCTTCTCGAATATTCCCGTCAAGTTGTTTGTACAACGTACGCTTAGAATACTAGCTTAATTTCATAGGTAATCTGTTGTAGAAGATCCAGAGCACCATTACCTTCGTCACAATAGGATTTTCTGTTCTTTTTTTTCTTTAATTTCCAATACTTCACCTTAAATGGGTCTCTCTATAGAATAGCCCCCTTAATGTATGCAACATATTTCTAAATATTCTCAGTAAATTTGCATTTATGCATAACGACTAGAAACATGTGTGTGTAGGTGAGCGCATGTAAAGATTAGTCATTGTTTACATATGACTCTCTTTGTAGTTGTTGTTATTGTTTTTGTATGGCTATAGATTTAAATGATTTTTCCTCATACTAGAAATACACAACACATATATGCATTTATACATTTGTACATACAAGCATTAATACATGCATACATACATATGTATGCATGTGTATGATACTGGTATTTTGATGTATGAAAATCCAATTTTCCAGTGATTGATCATACATGTCCACATATCAAGTTCGTGGTTTACATGTATTTTTTAAACTTTTAGCCGTATGTAATTATAATAATAATGATAATCATGATATTCATGATGATGATAATGATAATAATAATCGTCATCATCATCAACAACAGAATGAAAAACAATATCATTATTATGAGGAGTAATAATAATAAATGCACACAGTATGCCTACTCTCTCTCTCCCTCTATAAGTGAAGGTTTTTTGGTTAAATGGTTGGATGGCTGGTTGGTTGATTGGTTGCCTGGCTGGTTGGTTGGTTGGTTGGTTAGCTGGCTGACTGACTCCAAATATCAATGCCTCGCCGCTTGTGTAGACATATTCATGCATATTTAAGTTGATATTGTTTGCTTAAGTCAATATCTCTCTATTTGCATATATTTTATGTATTGAAACGAATCGAATCGAGTTGCATTGAGTTGAGTTGTGTTTGTATTTGAAATGATTGTTTAAATTGTAGTAAATTTTTTATGTCAATATTGAGTAATTAAGCCAACAATATTGCAAAAAATCAACAAAAATTTATTTTTGATTGTTATGCACACAAGACTTTTATCACAGCAAATAAAGTGAATGCGAAATAAAAACAAACAACACTGTGTGTAGTTCAAAGGTTAAAAATAAAAAATATAAAAATTTAATTAAAATGTTGGGCATGTTAGAATACATATCCCATATGGTCTAGTGGCTAGGATATCTGGCTTTCACCCAGAAGGCCCGGGTTCGATTCCCGGTATGGGAAGATTTTTTTTTAACAAATTATGAATATGTTCACGCGAATAATTCGTACATCTAAACTATTATATAGACCGTATTACGTAGACCGTATTCAAAGACCCCAAATATCATATTTTTACGTTTTTACCTTTTAAAAACTTTTAAAATGTGAGCTCGCAGACTGCAAATAAAATAAAAATAAATTTGTGTTTAGTTGTAATTAAAATTCTTTATTATTCGCACAATTCTGTGTGCCACTGTTCACAACTTGATGTAAACAACAACAATTGCTTTGTTTGTTATTCCTCTGTTTACACTCTTTGCATAAACAATAACAATTACTAGAAAATTATTCGGCAGATCTTTTTAACGGAGATCTTCAAACCACTATTACTCTCATCAAACGCACCGCGTCCTCACACAAGACTGACTGAACTTTTACTGATTCACTCGCCTGCTTTGCCTTGCCTTTTACATGGCAGGGTAAACAGTCTGATGAATGTTCTTGAAGGCGAAGATTCATGACTTAACCTTCTCGAAATCTCTATAATTGTAAACATCGTTGTTTACATTTATTGTTGTAGGTTGTTTGTGTATTTTGTTTACATTAATTCTTGTAGTCTTATATTTTTTATGCTGGTGTTTGTTGCTATACTAAGCAGTACGATAATTTGTAAACAGGTTTGTTTACTGCATTGTTTTGTTTTTGTAGCTTTTGTTTATAATTTTAATGTTATGCGATGTAAAAGCAAAACACCAGTATTTTGATTTTTCATTTTCGTAACAATATACTGAGCATTTGAAAATATAATCTAAATCGAATGAAATCTATCCGTCTATTGTTTATAGATGTTTTAATAACTGTTGAATTAAACATGTTTCAATTTTCTATGAATTTTCAATCATTATTTCGGAATTTCAGTCACTCAGTTAAATCTCTTTTCTTTGGAATATACATTTTAAGCTTCCGTTCCGAATAAGCCGGGCACTTACTGCTGAGTCTCCTTTCTGCAATGGTAGAATGCTGACCTTAATTTCCTCAATTTTTTTTGTTCTGCATATTTAACTGCCTGAAATTACTACAACATCTATAGCACAAAATTAAATTCTTAACCTTAGAAAACATTGTAAATATTTACGGATTTTCTAGGTAAAACAAATCACTGACCCAGATTTTTGTATTCATACGGAGGTCAACAATTAATTTATGGCCTGTTGAAATAACGCACGCATTAAAGCAACACCTACGCTTAACGAAATAAAATGCCGTTCACATTCAAAGTAAAAATTCTGAAAAAAATCTTAAATTTATAGGGAATATTAAATACGTTTTTATGATATGGTTGAGGTTTTACCTAATATTTGCTGCTATTGTAATATTTTGTTGCTGCTGTTGTTGTACCTTTAACGTAAAGCATATGAATATTTTTCCCAAGTAATTATGTTTGTAGCCCCTGACATTTATGGCCGGCTACACCAACAGAATTTCAAATTATTTTTGGCCACACATACGACCACTATAAACGATGAAGAGAGAGAGAGAGAGGCAGAGAGAAGGAGCAAAAAAAAAACATATTAAGGGTCTAACAATATGTCCTTAAACTACATTAAGTTTATGTGAATGTGAGATTATGTGAGTGAGTGTGTGTGTGCATAAGTGTATGCGTTGCCACCCACATAATTTTTGTCAAACTAAGCTAATTAATTAATTGTAGCTTTTATATCCTCTTCTCTCTCTCTCTCTCTTCCTCTTTGTCCTTCTCTCTCCTTTGCTCTCCCATACTCTCTTGACTTTATTTGTGTTAAAGGTTTTTAGGGAATGTCTTAAATATGAAAACAGTTCCAGGGAAAAGTATACCTACACCAGTCCTATTACGTTCTGCAAACGTTTTTAGTAAAACAAAAAAAGTACAGGTTTTTAGTGTCTGAAAACCTTTTTCACCCACTGTGTAAGCAGATTTTCATCAGAATTTTTGTATTACACTCTTGTTTTTCTTTGAGGAAAAAAATCAGAAAAACTGGCAAAACTAAGTGACCAGTAACTAATTTTTATATTTACGAGACGAAAAACAAAAACATCATGCCGAAAAAAAAGGACAGGACATTTCGTTTTAATAGTCTAGCTAAGGATGTATGTATGTATGTATGTATGAGTGTTTTAGTGTTTGTATTTGATTATGTACAATAACAAAAAACAAAACGGAAAACTTTATAGCCAGGACAACAGCCTCCTTTTTATATTCACACACTGGCTCATTTATTTTTACTTCTCTTCCAATTTTAATTCGTAATTTTTTTTTGTTTTGTTAGGGAGCATCAGCTTTGCTTTGTAGGACCTCTGTTTATGGCTAGCAATTTCCAATTAACTGTTTCTTACCATATGTGTGTTGTTGTTGCTGCTGTTCTTGTAAATATTTAAGGCCTAACAAGAATTTTTGGCAGACCAAAAATTGTAATCCATAAAAATATTTCCGTCATGGTCATTTAAGGTTTTTAGATCGAAAAATCACAATGGCGATGAATTAAAACAACAGCAACAACGGCAAAAACGTAAAATACAAATGAAAATGAAAAGATTTAATGGCTCAAAAACTATAAAACACAACAACATGGAAAATTACGCATGAGAGTAAACGATTTAGAAAAATGAGCCTATAAAATGACATACTTGATGAATAGCTTCTGAAGCTTTAATATTTTTTTATTTTTGGTTAAAAAATTTCGGTTTTAAACAGTTGCTTTAAAATGTTCCCCACTTACTTACTTAGTTAATTGATCATAGCAACCCAATAGTCAGGATTACAACCTAGCTTCTTACAGCACCCATGTAGTGTGTGTTAATTTAAACCATGAATGGCGGATCCTGGTTTGAGAAACTTTTCCTGGCAATTTTATTTACTACACAGTAAGAAATATTTCTTCGTTTTGCTTGAGATGTCTGAGCCAAGGGGTATGGTATATGAGCTGTCTCCTAATAAGCCAACGTACTACTTATCATAGATCAGCAATGAATCGTTTTTTTGCTACTCATAAGCACTCATGAAATTTTGAATATAAGGGAGTCAACAATATTGAAATTTAACTATGTACTCTGATTCATTCGCACTCACTACAACGTTGATTTATAAGTACAAGTTGCAATGAGTATGCGTACAACATTGACATCCAACTCATACCATTCGAAATATATTTCATTCATAAGCCTTCTCATTTAGATTCACAACTTTAGAAAAATACTTATAGCACTTATAAATGTATATCGAGTGACTCGAATCATTCAACAAAATTTAAAGTCTTAGTTATTGTTGCATTTACAAAAAAAAAGACACATAAGCAAAACGGACAGAACAGCAAGCAGATCAAACACACAACCTTTTAGTAAGTATTTTAGTGTTCGTACGCGATTCATACTTGTTTTGTGATTCATGTATATGTTGAGTCATTGAGAGTCCAAATTAACAACATCATACGTGTTGTTAAGTATGAATATGATGAGTACTTTAAACTTTGAATATGAGTATGAGGTTCTATGATATTAAAATAAGTAAGGATGCGTATAAGTATCAGTATGATTCGATTCTACTCTTTTTTTTGAATACTCATTGCTCATCTCTGCTACTTACTAGACTACAGCGACTTTTGATGCTAAGTCTTTACAAAATTCGATAGTTTTTAAAAAGCACAGCTATTGGCAATGAAAAGTGAGTAACAACATCATCATCATTTTCTTTCCATAAAAAATAGCAAATAGTTCTGACTAATGCGGCAGAACCTCTTTATGTGTGTGCCTTTTCTAAAATGAATTTCGTTTTGTGGTTAATTAACAATAGCAACAACAAAAAAGGCTTTTAAAAAATATGAGAAAAACAACAGAAAACAATAGAAAAAAATGTTGCCATTAAATGCATTCGGCATAAATGAAAGAAGGGTTTTTGGTTAAAATCAATAGGAAATGAAAATGTTTTTATTACTCCTTTTTTTGTTGCATAAATCATAGGAAATTTGATAAAAATTGTGTCTCCTGATTGTGTGTGTGCAAGTATTTTTCAAATTTACCACAAAATATGAAGTCAGCACGTTCCAATACTTATTAAAAAGCATTTTAAAATTGCAAAAAAAAAATGCAAAAAAAAAGAGAAAATAAAAACAGGAATATATTCTTGATACTTAAAATGCACTTAAAAATGATTTTTCAAATTGATTCGTTTTCTCTGTTTCTGTTCTTTTTTTTCATTTTTTGTCAATTTGTATGATTATTTCGATAGATAGACACAAGGGTTTCCGTAACGAATACAAAATGAGATACACAATGAATTTAAGGAACTTTTAATAGGGAGATTTGAAAAAGCAATAAAAGGATTAGACAAGTGGGGTTAAATATACATCCATTAGCCAGCGTAATCGCACAATAAATCTTAGAAGAGCTTGAATAATCACTTCAGACAGACAATTTAAACCATCAAAGAGTGTCTATCCTAGGGTACTCAATTTTGTTCTATGAAGAGTCGTTCAACCAAAGAGGAGCTGTCCCCCACTCCTCGCCATCTCTATATTTTCTGCAGAAAGCGGACTGAGAACTATCCCAGATCCTTCGCCAGTGATAACAATGCCCCGAAAGGAAATCAACTATCTGTCTCAAATTGGGTTTATATATTCAAAGAAGGGAGCCAATTCTACCGTCAATAATAGGCCAAATGTTTCTACGAAACAGAACCTATTACTCAATAAGCTTCTTAAAGATGGCATATTGCCATATAAAAGGCAAGGCAAAACGGGCGACTGAGTTAGTGAAGAGAGTAATCGTGGCTTGAAGATCTCCGTTACAAAGATCTGTCGAATAATTGTCTAGTAATTGTTATTGTTTATGATAAGTGTGTAAACAGAGGTATAAAAAACAAAGTAATTGTTGTTGTTTCCATAAAGTTGTGAATAGTGGCACACAAAATTATGCGAATAATAAAGAATTTTAATTAAAACTAAACACAAATTTATTTTTATTTTATTTGCAATCTACGTGCTCGTATTATAAACGTTTTTAAAAGGTTAAAACGTAACGGTATGTTATGTATGTATGTATAACACCCTCATCCATCACAATAAAAAACTAATGTAGCGAAAGCATCAGATTTCTTGTCTCTAAGAATATTACCGAGCAACCGAACCGAACAGGAACTAATTCAACCAGGTCCACTGTAAATTTACTGCAATTTCGAACCACTCGCGACTTACAATAAACCGATACAATCGTTTTCAGGTTTTGAAAAATCGAGGCCAGCTATTGTTCGACGTGCCTTCTGTATTTTTGCCTGAAAAACTCGAAAATCAAATTTGTTCCAAGACACCCTGTCTGTTATCTGAAACCCTATGTTTTTAAGATTTATGTGTATGTACATACGTAGATATATATAGCATAGTTATGAATGTATATGTGTATATAATTTTGAAAAAGCCATAACCATTAAAGTTGTATTTATTATTTATTTTTAAACACACACAGTTAAACAGTTTCCTCAACATTCTTCTATTTTTTCCATCTCTGCAAAGTATTTAATGGCAAAATATGTTTCGTGATTATTTTTTTCCAATAATTTTTTTTTGCCTTTTATTTTGCCTCTTCAGTTCTATTTTGCATTTATTGAGCATGTTGTTGTTGTTGTTTTGTTAGATTTCACCAACACTCAACTCCAATAACATGAATGAAAAGGAGAAGAAATAAAAAAAAATCAACCAGCAGCCACATTGATGATGACAATGACTTCCCTTCCTTGGCTGAGTCAATGCTGTAGTTGGTGTAGTAGTGGTAGTAGTTGTTGTTGTTTTCTATGATTTTTCCAGCAACTGTTTGTGGTTAGTGAAGTCTGGATAGCAATTTCCTGGCATAAAATCATTGACAACATCATCGTTGTCGTCAACAGCCAGCCAGCCAGCCATTCTTTATTGTGAAACAGGATGAAAATGTCCCAACTAGCGACCAAGCAGTTCAGCAACATTGGTGTTAAGTGTTCGTAACATCAATACAAAATTTTTTCCATGTTGTTGTTGTTGTTGTTATCAGCATTTTTCTACCACTAATTGGAAATTCGCACGCACTAATGTCGATACTTTGGTGTAACATTTGCGAAAATCAGTAAAAAAAAAACAACGAAAAATAAGGACATTTTTGTTACGAAATGTTGTATTTAACAGTAAGTGGTTGAAATAGTGCGGTTTTATCGGTGTTAGTAACGGTATTGCTGGTGCTACTGCTGTGTCAGTTATTGTCCGTTAGTTGTTGAATATAAATTTTAATAATAATGATCGCATGTTTAACCAACGCTAACGCAGTCTACTGAAGTTGAAGTTGAATACACACTTGAAATGCATTTTCTGCTTCAGTATCATATCACAGCGAAAGAAATATTTCTGTTAATGGCCATGATGATGATAATTTATTAATATTTTCAGGACATTTTGCTATACAGGAAGAGTCTAGTCCATTTTAATGAATGATAAATGTGTAGGTGTGGGTGGAAAGGTAGGAAAAGTTCAGTGAATTTTAGGAAAACTAATGGTTTTACTTGAAGAGGAAATAAAAGCAGCACTAGGAAGGATGAAATGATGATAAAATAGTTGAAAAATTTACAATTTTGTAACAAATTGAATGCGGTATGATAGTTACCAGAGATCTGCATAATCAAAGTTACATTTTATCAAAAACATTTTTCGTAAAACGAATCCTTCAATAGATTTTATAAGTATAATTGTAAGTAAATAAGCTTTTAGTCAAAACAATCTTAAGCCAGGTCTCAGAAATGTATTCCAAAAGCCTACACGTTGCCTGCAACTTATAAATTTCCATTTCGTGGTTTCAAAAGTATGGGACTGGAATTCGACATCTGTCAAACTAAGTTGTGAAACCAATTTTTTTCTTTTCAGTTGAAAGTCTGACATTGAAGAAAATGGATCGCTCAACTATCACACAACGCATAAAAATTATCAAAACCTACTACAAAAATGGTGATTCTGCCACAGCCACGTATCGTGCGTATCGGCAATTTTTCGAACAAAATTTTCTTCAGCGATGAAGCACATTTCACACTCGGTGCGTATGTTAATAAACAAAATTGTCGTATTTGGGGTTCTGAGAATACTCAAGTAATTGAAGAGAGGCCATTACATCAAAAAAAAAACACTGTTTGGTGCGCTCTAAGGTGTGATTGGACCTTACTTCTTCGAAAACGACGATGGAACGACTGTCACCGTCAATTCGGAGCGTTATGGTCATATGATAACCGACTTTTTTTGCCTGATATTGAAGAATACGACTTGGAGAATATGCGGTTTCAACAAGACGGTGCCACATGCTACACAACTCGAGCGAATATGGGTTTATTGCAAGAAACATTTCCTGGCCGCGTAATTTCTCGTCGTGGCGATATCAACTGGCCACCAAGATCATGCGATTTGACAGCATTAGACTTTTTTTTGTGGGGCTACGCGAAAGACCGTGTTTATGCAGATACACCTTCAAATCTTGAGCACTTAAAAACCAACATTCGTCAAGTTATGGCTGAGATACCGCCCAATATGTGTCAAAAAGTGGTCGAAAATTACCTCAAAAGAATCAATGCTTGCAACACTTCACGTGGAGGTCATTTAAATGATGTAGTGTTTCACACATAATGTCAACGTTCAAACTTTACAATAAAAAAGAAATGTCATGAAAAAAATATTTTATATGTGTTTTATTTACGTTTACTTTTGAAACCACGAAATGGATAACCCGGTACATCTAAAAGGCTTAAAACATATATACATTTATACATAAATTACTGACCTTTAGTTGGGGTTACAGTTGGAATAACCTGTCAGAAACCTAACAAGTAGAGCCGTACTTCGCTTATCTTCAAATTTTAGAATATTCATCGATCTCGTCAAGACTATAAAGGATTTAAGAGGCCCTAAATAATAACGGCTAGCTGTCTCTCTTGCCCTTTATTCTGGCTTTATTGATCGAACACACGTGAAATTGTTTATATGACTCAACAGTTGTTATTCTACCAAATCTGTCATCCTTTTCTCCATGGAGAAAATTTTGAGTGTCCAGATATATGAGACCAACTAAAGTAGACACCTGGTTTATACAGTAATCGAAAATTTTTCCATAAATAGCTTCGGTTTTATAGTAAAGAAGTGGTCATAGAGTTGCTTGATTAATTGAGAAATCTAAGCTTCAGAAAATATGCTAGCGTTGCTCCCCATCCATGAGGACTAAGTCATTTCATGTTGTGAAATTTTATGAAGAACTTTTGTGTATCAAATTGAATATTTTCTAGCTGTCTCCTCTTTGAGAGTTAACGAAAGTATTCCTTAAATTTTTGATTCTATATTTACTTAATTCTGAGGATCAATTATAAACTGATGAAATCAGCGTAGTCTAGTAGGTAGTGTGTTGGATTATTAGACGTGAGGCCACGGTTCAAACCCTAGGTCAGGCATCTCCAACAAAACGAAATATGAAAAAATATTTCTTCGGCGATTTCCTCTCAGCAGATTTCTAGCAAAATCTCTGAGACTAAATAAACCTGCCATGAAAAAATTTCTCAAAAATCTGTCGTTCGGAGTAGACGCATTATTTCAAGACACAAAGCATTTATAATTTTTTGAATGTAATTAACTATTCTACTCCTTTTAAATCCTTACGTTAGGCAATTATTCTTTAGTAATATTTGTAATTTAAATTTTTTTTTTCATAAAAAATATTAAAGATACTCAAGACATTGTTTGTTTATGGCCAAAACAACACAATTGTTCCAAACTAACATCAGCGTCAACAGACTGGATATGATGATTTACTTTTTACCCTCATAAAAAATAAAACCTGATGGCTAAAACACAAGTACTGGCCAATAAATATAAAAAATAAATTGAAAAAATGGAAAAAAATAAATAAAAATTCCAAATCATATTGAAAAAAAAGAAGGAAAATTTTAGCCACAGCCAACAACAACAACGTCTATACAAATTTGCCACTATAAATTCAAGTTTATTTGACTGGCTAAACGGCTGGCTGGATGGATGGCTGACTGCATGTCGGACTATCAGTAAATATTCATATGAAAGTCTACTATAACATTTGCATGTGTGCAAGAGAGAGTCTGTATCATTTGTACCTTTTTATCAGTTTGTACGCTGATTTAAACAGAATTTCTGTGTGTATTTTGGCCAGCATTCAACCGGAAATAGACATGTGGCCATTATGCATGTGTTAGTTATATGGGTGAACAACTCTATAAACAACAACAAGATGAGCAATAAAAGCCAACAACTAAAATTAACAACAAACAACAACTTGTATGGAAATCTCGTTCTCTCTCTCTTATTGTTCTGTTTATGTGTGTTTGTTTTAAACTTATTTCTCTTGTTGTTTAATAACAAACAGAAAAGAGGTTATAAAAATGACAACAACAACAAAAGTATTATAAAAAATCTAATATTTCCTATAAAGACTGTTGCTGCATACACACAAACACACTTACACACACACACAGATGGTCATTTAAATTTATCTCATATGACGACCACCTAAAAAAAAAAACTCTTCTTTAATATTGACAAATGCTTTTAAAGTGTTGGTGAGAAAGAAGAAACTAAGAGAGAAATGAAAAAAACCATGATTATGCATGTGTATGTTTGTTTATTTGTGCATATGTATTTATATTTGTGTCTGTATTTTACTTACGGTTTCATATACTCTTCCACAAACTCATGCAAACGCATACTCGTGTATACTTAATGCGGGCTGTCAATATGATACCGGGGGTTTTGGGTAATATTTGCTTGGAAATAAAAAAAACGAACTCCTGATCAGAGAGTGACCAACTATATTAGCAATAGTGATACTGGTGTTTTGCTTTTACATCGTTTAACATTAAAATTATAAACAAAAGCTGCAAAAACTAAACAAAGCAGCGAACAAACCTGTTTACAAGTTATCGTACTGCTTAATATAACAACAAATACCACCATTATAATTATGGTAAAGAAGTAAACAAAAATACACCACAAACACCAGCATAAAAAATGATAAACAAATAAACAAAAATATACCAACAACAGAACAATAATAAACGTAAACAACGACGTTTACATTCATAGAGATTTCGAAAAGGCGAAATCAAGAACGTTCGCCTTCAAGAAAATTCATTAGACTGTTTACTTTGCCATTATGAGGGCAAAACAAAGTATATGTTATCGACAAGTGGAGACGTGCGGCGTATTGATTCTCAGATTACGGCCGATAACTTTACTTTTGATACAGTCAAGTTTGTTGTACAATGGGTCAGTTCGACCTCCGGGTACTGTACTTGTCACAGTTGACAAGTACACGTCCTCTAACCTACAGTCAAGGAATTTATTTATCTTGGCTCCGCCGTTACCACCAAAAATGATGCTACTATGGTCTCAATAGGTAATTGAGTAGCAGAGACCTCTCTCGTTCGACAAAACTAACACTCTACAAGATGCTCATCCTTCCCGTGCTTCTTTATGGCGCAGAGGCATGGACCCTATTAAGCACTGATGCAGCAGCCTTGAGAGTATTCGAGAGAAAAGTCCTACGTAAGATCTTCGGTCCAGTGCGAGTTGACGACGATTTCCGTATCCGATCCAACAGTGAGCTGTATGAGCTCCTCAACGACATAGACGTTGTGCAGCGTATTAATATCCAGCGGCTGCGGTGGCTCGGCCATGTCGTTCGAATGGAGGCGGATGCTCCGGCGAGACGGGTATTTGATGCGGGGATCAGCGGAATTCGGCGAAGAGGACGACCTTGTATCCGCTGAAAGGACCAAATCGAGGAAGCCCTGTCATCGATTGGTGTGACCAACTGGCGTAGGCGCGCAAGAAGCAGAGGCGCCTTGAAGGATGTGTTGCCGAAATCCGTTAATCGGGTTTTTAATGGCCAGTTAAGTAAGTAAGTAAGTTCAATTTGCCATAGAGAAGTTCAGTCAGTCTTGCGTGAAGACGCGGTGTGATTGAAGAGAGTAATCGTGGTTTGAAGATCTCCGTTACAAAGATCTGTCGAACAATTGTCTAGTAATTCTTATTGTTCATGCAAAGGGTGTAAACAGAGGACTAACAAACAAAGCAATTGTTGTTGTTTACATCAAGTTTTGAATTGGGCGAATAATAAAGAATGTTAATTAAAACTAAACACAAATTTATTTTTATTTTATTTGCAATCTACGAGCTTATATTTTAAACGTTTTTTTAAAAGCCAAAAAACGTAACAATATGTAAGCTTGCCATTGTTGGTGAAGTGTTTGAGCGAACAATATGTAGCCCTAGACGGGCATACCTCGAAAGTTCAAAAGGTATCTCTGCATAACCAAAGCACACCAGCTGGAATTGGAACGTGCTGCTGTCGTCTCTGGAAGATAGTGAGAAGTTTCATATTTCAGTACGCAAGAGACGCGAGTATACAGGGCTATTAATGAACCTGACCAATAACAGTGCCCTGATTTATTAAAAAAATTTACGTATTCCACAATGGAAAATAGTTGGTTGCATTCCTTTGGCCTGTTCATCTTTAGCCACTATACGTGCAATACAACTAACTGATATTGTGTGTTTGTGTATGTGTGTGTACAATAGATGTACAATTTTTCACACACACTCTAACCATCCTGACTGTCAGTGCTGTCAGTCGATTTGCTATGTATCTTACTCTCTCAGTATTATTTGTTTAGTCAGTGTATTGCAAATTATATACGGACATTTGCAATTTAAACTCCAGATTTTATAACACAGCCACAGATGTACAGACGACATATGTATGTATGTATGTACCGTACGGGCAAAGAGTATTACCATCAGTATCATAGACAACCTCGACATCATCGTCATCATCATCACCGTCCGTCGTCATCATTATCACAATTTGGTGATACTGTGATACTGAGTAATGAAAAAAAAAAGAAGTACGAACTCTTCTATGATTGCTTGCATTTGTATGCATATGATTTCGACTCGAATCTGTCTGATGAACAGACAGACTGACGGACTTATGGAGTAGACTAAAAAGTAGACTCAGGAGTAGAGTAGAGTTGAGAGAGAGAGTCCAGTTAAGTGAAAATGTATAAGTAAATATTTAGTTTTCTGTTAATTGAGTACAAATTCTTCAATTTCATTGCCTTGCCATACAGACACAGTGCATTTGTGTGTGTGAGTATGTTTATATGAGGAGAAGACCAATCACTTAAAACGTACATACTTTACCACACATTATACGTACACTTTTTAGTCGGAGATTGAGACTGAGATTGTGAGACTGAAGTATTTAAGTTAGTTTTCCTATTATTCTTTATACATGATTGGAATTTTCCTTGTTTTTCTTGTTTTTAATTTTTCCTCAATTTTTTTCTTTACCTTCTCTCTCTGTATTTGGGGATTTAATTCAATTAAAAATCTCCATTTTCCAAAATGCAGTATTGGTGTATATAAAAAGTAATCGCGGTGTTTTTTTGGTGGTAACATTTTTAAATATGAATTTTTTGAATTGATTTCTCTAAATTTCCTTAGTGGTAGAAATTCTGCAGTTTATGAACAAGAAACGTGGCCAAGGTTGGCTAATTTGATTACCAATGAGTCTGTACAATGGCTGGCTATTGCTGTGGATGCATTAAATTTCTCAGCCAAATGAAGTAAATTTTTGACTAGCCTTTGAAAAATATATGTGGCCTAGTGCTTTCTGTTGTCCTATTCCGGTTTTTATTTCTTTTTAACGATCAAGTTATAAGTAATAGAGCTCAGGAGTGATCAGATGATGAGATGAACAGTTTGAATAATGCCTTTAAAGATTACAAGACTCATTTATACTGGGCATAGGTTGTTGTAAGACTTCTTCACTCTTATAGATGTGCAGCTATATGTTTAAGATCTGCGTTGTTATTAAAATTTCTGTGAAGAGTGGATGGTGGTTTAATATCTATTACCCAAGAGGTACCAAACTTATTGTTCATAGGAAGACTTTCTCTGAGATGAGTTATGTCTGGTAAAGTATAATTCATAATAGCATCTCGAGCATACATGCATACATACATAGTTGGTCGTTACGGCCTTTCAGTCGGGATAACGACCAAGCTTCGCAACCCACTTATGTTGTTTGCGTTAATTTTATACATGAGTCGACTCCGAACGAAAGATTTTTTGAGAAACTTTTCATGGTAATTTTATTCACTCTCAGAGCTGAGAGGAAGTCGGCAAAAAAATATTCTTAATATTGCGTTTTGTTGGAAATGTCTAGCCTGGGGTTTTAATCGTGGCCTCACTTCTAATAAGTCGACGCCCTACCTACTAGTCTATGGCGACTGCACTGAGCAATGCATACATGTATACATACATAATTAGTGATTACAACCCTTCAGTCAGGATTACGGCCTAGCTTCTCACACAACTGTGTGTGTGTTCATTTTATACATGAATGGCAGTATCTACAGTTTGAAGTCGACTCCGAATGACAGATTTTTTGAGAAACTTTTCATGGCGATTTTATTTACTCTCAGAGTTTTTGCTAGAAGACTGCTGAGAGGCAGACGCCGAAGAAATCTTTTTTCATATTTCATTTTGTTGCAGATGTCTGGCCTGGGGTTTTAACCCTGGCTTCATTTCTAATAAGTCAACACACTATCTACTAGATTACGGCGACTACACTGAACATAGCCCGGCATTTACTACTATTTGCAATGCCTATGCAATTCAGATATACATACATCAGAGATCAGCAATGAATCGTTTTTGTGCTACTCATAAGCACTCATAAAATTTTGAATACAAGTGAAGCAATAATGTTGAAATTTAATTATGTAATCTGATTCATTCGTACTCACTACAACGTTGATTTATAAGTACAGTTTGCAAAGAGTATGCGTACAACGTTGACATCAAACTCATACCATTCGAAATATGTTTGATTCATCAGCCCTGTCATGTAGATTCATAATTTTAAAAAAATACTTATCAATACTTATAAATGATTCGAGTGAAGTATGTTGTCTCACAATAGCTTGCGTGACGTTTCCGTTTACTTTTGTAGTCTGGTGTAGTATTGGCTTATTCGAACTTATTTTCCGTAGTCTTCTAGGTCTACAATATATGTAAGCTAGATTATTCGCTTCTTTATTTACTTTCAATCCTTGAAGACTAGGTACCTTTATAAGACGCATTATGACATGCTTGGCTTATTTAATCGGCCTTTTATAGACCAGAACAATCTTTGATCACTTGCCCCTGGGTGCTAAAGTTTCGTAAAGGACTTATGATGCGGAATTAAGGAAGTGGGTATCTAGTTGGTGAAGCCACCGTTTAGGCATTTGTTCGCTTGACACAATCAAGTAAGTGTTACCCGATATACAGGCATGAACTCTACTCCGTAGTCAAAAAATGTAAACACTTTTTATATGACCCAATATGGTTTTCTGTCGTAATAAATCTCAGTTAAATTTCAATGAATCTTTAATATAAAAACAACAACAATAACATGAGAAACAATATAAAATAAATATTTTGTCTACTCCTCTATATAAATAACAAATCCATACAGACACTGGAACATATATACCTGCATACAAATAAATTAATTCGTTTCATATCACTTTTCGAGTCCTTTACAAAGGATATCAAAAGTCATTTGAAATCGATTTCTATTATTTTGATTCGCCTTTTTTTCTTTATTTATTTCGGTTTTTTTTTGTTTTTTTTGAAGGGGAAAACGTTTAAAAATTCATTTTCACTTTTGATTTGTTTTCGATTTCATTTTTTTTGTTTTTTTTCAAGGATTTTCCATTTCCATTTCAATGTTTTTTTTTTATTTTTATTTTTGAGCATAATTTTCTTTTCTTTTTTTATTTGTATTTAAATTGCCATTGTTTGTCTAGCTGACCACCCTTTTGCTGCTTTCCATTACACACACACACACAATGTAAACAATTTTGTTTTTCTGCATTCCCTGCTCTCATGAGGGCTTGAAGTGTAAATTTTGTTATGGCAGCAGTCTTTGGAATTGGAAGGGGAGAGTACAACAAAGAGAAGAAAACTCCTGGAATTTAAATGAATTCATGTCTGTGTTGTCTTATTTAAAAATGCAAACATCTCTACCGCCAGGCCAATTCATGAAACTGACTCATTGACATGTGTTGTGTGATTGATTAATAGGCAAAAAGCGCACAGGACTACAAAAAAAAGGACAATTGGAATGAAACAACACAGACATGTTTTTCTTCAGCTAAAAAAACAAACAGAAATGTAGAAGTGAATTGAAGGTGAGGTAAAATGTTAAAAAAAAACTGGCAATTAAAATTCAATCAAAAAATTAAATTTAAAGCCTAAACAAAGTATAGATAAGACTGTCAAGCTAGGATGGGTGGTAATTGTTTTATTCTCACGAGGCCTGGAGTGTGAAATTCTATGTATAAGGCAGGGAGATATTGAATTGTTCACGTAAGATTAATTTTAATTGTTAAGATTTTCAATAATTTTTAAAGCCGAATCAACACCACTGCGTTAAAGAATTGATTTGGCTTTAAATGCTGGGATTATTGACCTTAAGACGCAACCAAATAGAAGATGTTGGCCAGTTTTTTAATCATGGAAGCATAATTTCTCAAATTGACGGAAAAAATCTTGAAAACTGCATTCCAAAATTCACATTCCCTTTCTGAGCGTACAAAGTTGACCATACTTGACTTTATTGTTACGTCTAGCCTCCTTTATGGTTGCAAACCTTGGAACGCTAGCCCTTGTGACATGCAGAAGGTCCAAGTGTCCGTAAATCAATGTATTTTCAGGGGCTTACGAATATTCTGATCTAAGAATAAGAAAACGTACATGTATGGCAGTGGCAGCTGTCATAGTCTAGTGGGTAGGGTGTTTGGTTATTAGACGTGCGGCCCTGGTTCTAACTCCAGGTAAGTCACCTAGAACAAAATGAAATCCGAACAAATATTTCTTCGATGACTTCTCCTCGGCATATTTTTGGTAATTTTGCATTGAAGACAGTCGCCGTAGTATAGTGGGTAGTGTGTTGGGTTATTAGACGTGCAGCCCTGATTCGAACTCCAGGTCAGTCTTCGCGAACAAAATGAAAGCCGAACAAATATATCTTCGGCGACTTCCTCTCAGCAGATTTCTGGCAAAAACTCTGAGGGTAAATAAAAAAGTTTCTAAAAAATCTGTCCTTCGGAGTTGACTTTAAACTGTTGGTCCCACCACTCATGTATAAAAATTAACACACATATCATGGGTGTTGTTAGAAGACAGGTCACAGAACTGACTAAAGGGTTGTCATGTAAATAAGTGATGTGGCACTGGCTTGCCTTGTCTTTGTGTAGAGAAATGCCGCAGACTGAAACTCGCAACCTTATTGAATAAGAGCATCCCTGTCTCATATGTGAAGAAGGCGCAAGTAAATTGACGTAAAACTAGCCGGCATGGATAAAAGTTGTATAGTTTCCTTAAGGGATAGCTGAAAGCTCAAAAAATACCAGCGAAATGGCATAAAGCTTGCCGTAGCTGAGTATCAGCAGCTTTGTCAACAGCATTTCAACGAAGAATTTTTTTCCTGTTGAATTACTCAAAAAGAGTCTCCCTTAAATTACAAACCAATCTGCATTTAAAACATTTCAAAACTTGCCAATTTAATTAAGAAATCAAAAACATTTCACAGACCCTATTAACAAAAAATTATACTTTTTCAACCCAATGTTGGCTTAGTCGTAATGCAACTGCTTAACCAACAATTTTGCCCAGTAAATCCAACTAAAAAACGGGGGAAAAAATCTATTATTTTGAGCATAAAATTTTATGAAAAAATTTATGGTTATTATTGGAACTAAAAAAAAATATTGTTGTTGTTCGCCGTTGCTGTTGTTTAAAAAGTTTCAATTTTTATGGGCAAATAAAAGAAGAGAAATAGAGTAGCAAACAGTTGAAACTGAAATTGAAACCCATAAAAAGCAAACAAACAATTGCCAACAACAGCAACAACAAATATTGTAGTCAAATGGTTAATTGAGCATTTCAGTTTAAATAAACTAAACTCAGCTCAGTTTAACTTGTTGTTAACTTTCATGCACCTACAGTTAACCAATACCGATGCCATAAGATTTACACACACAATCTCTCTCTCTTTCCTTTTTTCTCTTCTCTCTCTCTTTATTTTTTATTGTATTCTTCTGTTGCTTTCGAAACCAAAACGACAGAATACAATATGAGGCGTTACAATGCTTTGCTTATGTATTGAAAAGGATTTGTTGCATTGTGTGAGTATTTTCTATGCATTTAACAGTACAATAATTGTTTGACTGTGTGTGTGTGTCATTGTATGTATATGTATGCATGTGTAGTTAACACATTACATTTATACATTTGCAAACAGCTTATTTGTAGTAAATTTTTTACTACCATATTACGGAAAAATTTATTGTTAACAATTGCAGCTGGTAACAGCTTTTGTGTTGTTATAAAACACTGTTAAAAAAATTCGAATGAAATCGTCTAATTTGGCAGAAAATTAGAACCTCCGTCTCTTTTTGGCAAGAGTCGAACATTGAAACATTAGGAAAACGACTTGATTTTCCTCAGACCCATAGCTGCTGCAGCAGCTTTTTGAATGAATGCCAACTCTTTTGACATGGCCTTTGAGAAACGAAATAATGCGGTGGATGGCTATGTTGTTTAAATAAACATGAGCTTTCTACTGCCAGTGGAGCAAGTTGAGTCTATCTGTAAAATGTCCAGAGAATATCCAATTTAACTGAGGTAATCGAAATACCTGTGCCTTGTAACATATTGAAGATTGTGTGTTCTGTAGTGGTCCCAGCCAGTTTATTCGAAATGTAATTTCTGAATGAAGTCGCCGTAGTCTAGTAGGTAGTGTGTTGGCTTATTAGACTGAAGGCCCGAGTTCGAATCCCAGGTCAGACATCAAAACGAATATATGAAAATATTTCTTCGGCGACTTCCTCTCAGCAGATTTCTGGCAAAAATTCTGAGAGTAAATAAAATTGCCATGAAAAGCTTCTCATAAAAACTGTCGTTCGGAATCGACTTTAAACTGTAGGTCCCGCCACTCATGTATAAAATTAACACACACAACATAAGTGGTGTGAGAAGCTAGGTCGTAATCCTGACTGAAGGGTTGTAATGACCAATTATGTATGTATGTAATTTCTGACAATATTCCCATGTCTATTCGCCGTAGTCTAGTAGGTAGCGTCTTGGGTTAATAGACGTGAGGCCACGGTTCAAGCCCCAGGTCAGAAAGATCTCCAATAAAACGAAATCTGACTTCCTCCCCGCTGATTTCTGACAAAAACTCTGAGAGTAAATAAAATTGCCATGAAAAGTTTCTCAAAAATTTGTCGTTCGGAGTCGGAGTCGACTTTAAACTGTAGGTCCCGTCACTCATGTATAAAATTAACGCACACTACATAAGTGGTGTGAGAAGTTAGGTTGTAATCCTTACGAAAGTGTTGTTATGACCAACTATGTTATGTATGTATGTATTCCCATGTCCTGAAATCTACATAATAGTAACTTTTGATCCGAAAATTATCTGAGAGTCCCTGGCATTAAAGGACTAGGATGAACGATGAGATGATGTTAGAGGCTTCAACGTTGCCTGATTGCCGAGAATATTGTTACGAAAATGAAAAATTTAGATACTGGTGATTTGCTTTTACAGCGCTTAACGAAGACGAAGTCACGAACATTTGCCTTCAAAAACATTCATCAGACTGTTTACGCTGCCATATAAAAGGCAAGGTAAGCAGGTAAGTGAGTTAGTGGAGTTCAGTCAGTTTTGTGTGAAGACGCGGTGTGTTTGAAGAGATTAATCGTGGTTTGAAAATCTCCGTTACAAAGATCTGTCGAACAATTGTCTAGTGATTGTTGTTGTCTATGCAAAAGGTGTAAGCATAGGAATAACAAACAGAGCAATAATTGCTGTTTACATAAAGTTGTGAACAGTGGCATACAGAATTGTGCGAATAATAAAGAATTTTAATTAAAACTAAACACAAATTTATTTTTATTTTATTTGCAATCTACGAGCTCATTTTTTAAACACTTTTTTAAAAGGTAAAAACGTAAATATTTATTTTTAAGGAAAACCCCATTACCGAACAACCATTGCTTAGCTTTAAATATGGCGTTCGCTGGACCTAAATGATGCCATCAAACACAGAGTATTACCTAGGCAATGTAATTTTTATTGTCACAATAAATCTATCGCAAGCCATGACATCTTTTTTATGGTGCTCAAGCAGCATTTTAATGCCTTTCGGCTTGAACAATCTATTCTACTGCCGCCGGTTGTTTCCTATTTGACTTTGAAGCCTTCTTATGACTGTTGGCTTCTTTCCGATGTTGAGCAAAATCAGTATTCTCCAAATGTTGCAATCATTCAAGTGCATTCCTTTTTTTAAATAAATTTTTCAAGTAATTTCGCTACTGACAAATACCCTTTCTCTCAATGCATTATCTAGTTCACAGATACTTGTGTAAGCATACCACTTCGTATGCATTTGAAACTTGCAACAATTTGAAATTTTCTTGTTGTTGTTGTTGTTGTTTATATACAATTACTTATAATGTGTATAGATTTCACATAAACGAACGAATAAAAAATATTTTTATTCCTGTTTTCTCTCTCTCTCTCCCACTCTGAATTTAATGTTTATGAATGTGATTATTTGTTGGAGATATTTATTGTGCATAGATGCGTTCCATTCTAGACGATTTTCATCCAGGGGTATTAAGTTACTTCTTGTTTTTTTCGTTTGCTTCAGCAAAATCCTTTCATTTTTCCATTTTCATTTTTATTTCTCTACAATTCCTCTCGCTTTTTATTTTCCAATACTCGTGTATTTGCCAGCAGCAGTCAGAATAAAAGAAAAAAAAAGGCGAAGCAAGCTTAACTATTAATAGCAAACAGGTCCTTACGAGTCTAGTATTATAGTTTAGGGTTCTAAATAACGTAAATGGCAATTGAGACGTCTGAAAACTTTACACCTTCAAAAGAATACGAAAAAAAAAAATACGAAAAAAAATTGCAAAAACTCTCCCAAATATGTACATATGTATGTAAGCCATGAAGTGAAAGAAGAGAGAAAACGTTATCAGCATTAAAGTATCGTATGGCAAGTTTAAGGATTTGTATGTGTGTGTGTGTGTGTGAGGTATTTTCGTCACACATATAAACAAAAACTGTATCCTTTACAGTTTCAAGCAACAGTTTTGATATTTTTTTTCTCTCCAATACCGCTAAAATCGAAAACTTTTTGAGACAGTCTGCATGCGTACCGAAAGTGTTTGACTGTGTAAGCCAGACTACTTTTGAAATATGAAACACACTTCATCAATTTGTGGTAAGCAACGTAATTGCAGGACCAAACATTAAGGCTATCTGCACGCACACACTCACTCGTACATTTAACGTGAAAGGATAACCATAAAATTTAGGACTTTTTAAAAGTTAAAAACAACAACAACAAAAATAGAAATTTTATGGTCCAAGAAAGAAAAAAGAAGCGAATATATGGTTGAACTTTTAACTTTTAGTTACACTTAAAGTCTCTTTGGTGGGCAATGATGAACATAAAAACCTGTGTGATATATGATCTCTAGAGAAAGTATTAGTAGAGGTAGGGAAAGTATTGAATTGGAAAGCATTGTTCATGTAAATAATGCATTAAAGACTCACTATCAGTGAAAGTAATTTATTTTAGTAGTTCTAATAAATTTTTTGTCACTGTTTCACGGATTTAAATCAGGTAACTATAGGGCTTGTAATACAAATACAAATCCAAGCGCTTTATACCGGTTTAACTAGCTTATTTAAAGGGTGTGCAGAATACGTCATTCGAAAGATTTGCTGTAAAGTATTCAGATCCTGTGGAACATTACGTGTAATATACAGAAGATGAAGCAATAATGAAGATGTGTTCAATTCTAAGGATACTGCTACGTTTTTACTTTTTAAAACATTTAAAATATGAGCTGGTAGATTGCAAATCAAATAAAAATAAATTTGTGTTTAGTTTTAATTGAAATTCTTTATTATTCGCACAATTCTGTGTGCCACTGTTTACAACACTATGTAAACAACCACAATTGCTTCAAACCATGATTATTCTCTTCAAACACACCGCTCCTTCACACAAGACTGACTGAACTTCACTGACTGACTCGCCTGCTTTGTCTTGCCTTTTATATGGCAGAGTAAACAGTCTGATGAATGTTCTTGAAGGCGAATGTTCGCGTTCTAGATTTTTCATTTTCGTAAAAATACATACTCCAACCAAAGAATCTCATGCATGCAAAAAGTGCCCTTTCGTTTTCGTGGTACACATATTTCGGACCGTGTGAGCTTTAAGTAAGCGTATGAAAGTGACAACTAGATATTTCCGAAGCTAGGTTCCGTTTAAGATAAATTAATTAATTAAGGCCTTAGGGTCCCTAACGATCTAGCAGAGGGTTGAACTGTTGCGGTTTGAACTGTGGCAGTTTCCATCATCCAATAAGGTTATCTCGCGTTATCTCTCTAGAGCTCAGACTGTGTATTGGAAAATAATTATATTCTTAATATAAAATCGCTGAGAATGTAGGAAATTTAGGCAGATAATTTACAGAAATTGTTAGATTAACTTAATAACTCGACCTTATTTGTAGTAACGGTGGAGATAATGTTTTCAATTAGATTCCTGTAACTGTTTCTATATCGTCCAATACGATTTACTCTGTTTCATGTAAATCTTGCCATCTTGAATTGCAGTTGTTATACGCCATTTTGTTTTTGAGTGTCCATGGGTATTTAGAATTTGACCAAAAGCATCTCACTATTGAGCATCGCTAGGTTCATAAATAACCCCGGTTGGTATGTAAATTTTTTGTCTCAAAACCATGAGTATTTAAAAATGCTTGACAACCACTAAATGAAAATTATTTCTGTTTTAATTTAATGAACTTTCGACGCTCCCTTTAATGCTATAAATTATACGCACTTGAAAAAACATTTCCATTCACTTCAAATGTCACTTACCAGACTGGCAAGACACTCTCTAATAAAATAGCTTCTCCTAGACAAGTAACAGAACAAATCAACGTTCATCAAAGAAGAAAAAAATTGAATAAAGGAAACTAATTACACTGAAAATATGTGGTTGAAAGCAGTCAAGGAAAGAGGGGGTAGCGCGGAGTGTGCAAAGAAGTCAACATGAAAAGTCATTATGAATTAAAAATCTGTTTAATTTTAAATTTTCTTCAAAAAAGTGAAAGAGAAAATTAAAACGCAATAAGTCAGAAAAACAGAGAAAAACAATTTTTGACACAAAACAAAAATGACAGCTCGACATGGTGGAAACACCAACAACAAACAACTGTGGGGGCATCATCAGTAGGAGAGTGAAATTGAAATAGAAAAACAAAAAAAAAGAATGAAAAATTATTCATTAGATGAAGAGAATAGAGCAGAACAGAACAGAAATGAAATAAACATTCATTTCTATATATAATAACAACAATAGCTTAAATGGATAAAGGAAGTCAAAGAAAATTTCTCAGTCAGTCATAGAGAAAAAAACTTCCTTCCTTGTTGCCATTTCTTCACTACAAAAAGACACTTGGCAAGGGTTTTTAAGAAAGTGTGGGAGTTACCAACTACAGTGTATGTGATGACGAAGACAAAGACGATGATGATGATGAAGACAATGTTGATGACGTGCTTGTTATACTAAAAATTAACTTTAACAATGACTAACACGTTAGTGCTGTATGCCACTATTGAAATCATCCATACTTCCTTTGGCTTATACACACACCGAAAATATCCTTTTTGTCTGTTATGGCCGCCTTTAAAAAGCGGCTAAAAATAATGGAAAACAGAGAGACAGAGAAACACAAAAACACAAAAAAAAACAAAAATAAAGTCAAATCAACACCTTATGCTCATTTATCATTTTCGTTCTTTATATATAAACGAGGTGTATACGTGCCCGGCAAATGCCTTCAAGTTTATTTGTTCTTGCGTTGGGTGCCACATTTTTGCAATTGTTTGCCATGAAGTAAAGCAAAGTGTAGCAGCTCCCAACCCTATGCCTTCATTTCTGTACTACATTTTGCGTTAAGCTCGAAATGTCAAAAAGTAATTAATCATGGCTTTAAGTATGTTGAAAATTGCAAGGTTTTATTCTTCATTTACGTTTCATTTTTACTCGCTTATTTTCGTTTTTCTTGCCTTTGTTTGTTAATGTTTGTTTTCCTGTTCAAATTTTACATTGAAATGATGATTTTATTTCAATGGAAAATACTTTTCCTAGTAAAAGGTCTTAAAGAATTTTCATGTTAAAAATAACTTTCGTTATTCATAAAGTCGTGCAACGGGGTGTGAGAGAAGTTTTTTTTGTTAAATCAAAATATATTTCGATAATTAATGCTGTAACTCTGTTAAAAAGGTTTCTGGGGAAATCTTGTAAAATTTGTGAAGTGAAAGTAAAATTTTACGTGATGTCGAGAATATGTAAAGGCCACATATTTTTCTTTTTAATGTAAATATTGCTTAAAATATCTAAAATGTGATATGTTATTAATTTTCTACACGGTATGAACTATATGTAAATCAGTTAATATATCAGATTTTCGAATTAGTTCGTTTACATCTCTCCCTCTAAGCGACAAATCACCAAAAAAGTCGACGAATTCAAAAAAAAAAAAGTTAAAAAAGGACTTCGCCATTAACCACTGAACAAAGCAGGTCGATTTTTGGGTTCAACTGTGATAAATATAATAGACCGAACTTCCATTTGTGATTTCCGAACCAGTACTGCAGCGAATTAAGTAGGGTAGAGCTAAGAGCTAATTTACTTATGTCGATAATAGGTAAATAATGTCAAATATATGGAAAACAAATGCTAAACTGTTTAATTTGTTTAAAGGGTCTAAATTTTTATTTTAATTAATTATTTACATGATGTAAAAAATGTGTAAAGAATGTAAAATATCGTAGCCAAATTTCAAAGACTATACTATTAACGTAAAAAACATAATTTTAATTTACTCTACTTTAAGAAATTTTCCATTACATTAGATTTTGTTATTTAAATTTATGAATTTCAATCCTAAATTCTTACTTTACCTTATACTGACAGCATGTAAATAATGTTCTTTGCTCAGCAAATTTTCATACTTTTTATTTTTTAGCCTAGTTTGCTTGTTTACGTGATGTTGGCATTGTGTAAACTATGCATTATGTTTGAAATTAATTGTTTACCCAGTGTCAATAAAGGGTAAATAATGTTAAGTACTGAAATCATTCCCCATACCAGTCATCTTTCGATTAAATTTCATTGTTTACCGAATAGTGATGGCATGTAAATTTTAGTATCTTAAGTAATACTGGACATTTAAAGAACTACTACATAAGAATATTAATTATAAACATGAAAACTTCTTAATAATTAATTGTTTACACGATGTCAATAATGTGTAAATAATATTGTATTGGGTAATATTGTAAAGGGTAAATAATGTAAAGTACGGTAATTATTCTCCACACCTGCCATCTTCCAATTAAATTTCATTGTTTACTGAATAGTGACGGCATGTAAATTATGCAAATTTTATGATCTTAAGTAATACTGGATATTTAAGGAACTACAACATAGAAAAATTAATTATAAATATGAAAACTTCTTATTTTATCATAAATTAATTGTTTACACGATGTCAATAACGGGTAAATAATATTGTATTGTTAAATAATATGATGAAAAACTTAATGTAATTTTTCTGTCGTGAAAATACTTACCAAATGTTAACCACTTCTCTCTCCTTCCTCCTATTACATTTCAAATGTTGACTAGTGCATAATTTTTCATGAAGTAGAACCTGTGCTTAAAGAAAAAAACACTTCTTTAAACACAAAATATTCACGCCAAAAATTTTATTCAAAATTTTTTGTTGAGCTCTTTATGAAAAACTTAACTTAACTGGGATGCTGTACTGCTGATGTTTGATTTTTAAGGATGTTTTCTGCCAAACAGTAGTAAACTACGCCTTAATTTTTGAGTTTTCCGGCTCACTAACTAATAATACGAGAACGGCAACAAAAATAACAAAACTTGACATGAAATACATGGAAAACCATTAACAAACTTTCGAAATAAAGAATAAAGATTTTCCTCTACACAAACGCCAAAATAACAGAAGAAGAAGAATAGGAAAAAAATAATGGGAATATAACAAATGAGCTCAAAAATTATTAAGCCAAAGAACCAAGAAATGAGGTCTGAAGGAGGAGGAAAAAGTTTGACATTTTTGAGAAAGAAAATCAATTGAGACATCATGTTTAACAATAATATTGAGTTGTTTAATAATCATTTTGGACCTCCTTCTACAGGATACGATTGTTTTCTATTCTTTTTAGGAACTTTTTTGTAAGGTTAACAAAGATAATTACGAAGAAATGATTTGAAATCATTTCAATTCCAACTGTGGATTTTATTTTTATGTCACATATCATAAAATTATAGATCCTGTAAAGTTTCGAAATGATTTGATTTGATTTTTTTCTCTTTCATTTCTAGTTTGTTTTTCCGGTTGCTGTTGGATCATTATTTTTAATGTGTTTTTATTTTTATTTTGGGGGAATTGGGGTCATTATTATGATGACATGTCAACTGTAATTGACAGAAACACAATATGAGAACACAGTCGGTTGGACGGCCATAACTGAAAAGCTACACTTCCGGTTGGTTGGAAAATAATGTCACTTACAAGTTTCAGTTCTAAAATGGTTGGTGAGCTATTTTGAAAATGTATTGTTAACTCATAAAAATTAAGCAGAGTGTGGAAAATATATCGTATTGTATTGGACTTGAAGTCGCCGCAGTCTAGTATGAGTGCGGCCATGCTTCTAACCCCAGGTCAGATATCAAAACGAAAATATTGTTACGAAAATGAAAAATCTAGATACTGGTGTTTTGCTTTTATATCGCTTAACATTAAAATTATAAACAAAAGCTACAAAAACAGTAAACAAACCTGTGTACAAATTCGTACTGCTTAATATAACAACAAACACCAGCATAAAAAAACAAATAAACAAAAATCCTCAAACAACTCCACAAGAATAAATGTAAGCAAAATACATAAACAACAATAATGAATGTAAACGACGATGTTTGCTTTTATAGAGATTTCGAGTAGGCGAGGTCACGAACATTCGCCTTCAAGAACATTCATCAGACGGTTTACACTGCCATTTAAAAGGCAAGGCAAAGCAGGCGAGTTAGTTTGTGAAGTTCAGTCAGTCTTGTGTGAAGACGCGGTGTGTTTGAAGATAGTAATCGTGGTTTGAAGATCTCCGTTACAAAGATCTGTCGAACAATTGTCTAGTAATTGATATGGTTTATGCAAAGGGTGTAAACAGACGAATAACAAACAAAGCAATTGTTGTTGTTTACAACAAGTTGTGAACAGTGGCACACAGAATAATAAAGAATTTTAATTATAACTAAAACCCCTTGAACTAACTTTTTAAGTTTGTGTGAGAAAAAATATTTCCTTTGTGAGCACCTCTTCTCCCTTCCTCTTCTTTTCTATTCCGTGCCTATTAAATTCCTCATGCATTTCTTAAGTGTCGCTCTGATGTCGCTCACTTTAAACAATATTTACTTTGGCTTTAAGTAGTATGTGTGGTTTTTGGCAAGGATACCAAATATTTACCAGTTTTATTATGTATGTACAATACTTATACGGAACGTAATGCATTTTAAAAGCATTTTACCATTCGATTATTACCATTTAATGCATAGAACGTGATGACATACGATTTGATAGCTCAACGAACGTTATGGTATAATTTTAACTGGTAATTTTGCTTCAGAACAAATATTTGTTTTAGAAAATTACTCACATACACATACACACATGCACTTATACTGCTACAAAAGGATGTCTTAAAAGACTAAAATTGCAATTAAAAGAAAGCTTTTAATTTGACAAGCCATTATCTCTCTCTTTAAATAGATTTACTCAGGAAGTAAGAGTGAAAAAGAGAAGAAAGAATGGAAGAGTGGAAGGTAAAGGTTAATTTAATCTTCTGTTTTTGGGAAAATTTCTAAGAAAAACCTTTTTAAGCATTTTAATAAAATTTCGATTTTTTTCTCGTATGTCATGTTAGTTTTTGGTAGAAAACTGACCCAGTTTGATTAGAGTAGAGTAGAGCAGAGTGGAACAGAGTATAAAAGTTTTCGTATTTTTTTTTTCAACTTTGAAAGGGAATCTTATCTTGGCCAACATCTATATTCATGTTTAAATCGAAAACTTTTCTGAATGCATGTGGTGCTTTGCTTTTCTCCCCCTTTCTTTAGTGTTCACTCCTTAACTTGATACAGTTTTTTTAATCTTCTTTTTTCTTGAATGTGTAGCTCATGTTTTCCCAACAACATGTGTCTTATTGCTTATTTTCTTTTATTTTCTTTGATATGCAACATTGGACAGTATAAATATATGAATAAATTGCACATTTCAACAGGCACTATTTCCAAGGCAAAGTATACATTCACCTGGTTTTGATACCTACATAGATGTATTATATAGAGGCCTAAGATCGGTAAACTGGCTTACAATTCAGGATTCGATTGATTAATTGACAATGTTTTCTTTCAAATGTTTATCCATGCTTGTCATGCTTCTGCTATTTGTTACTGATCAAGCTAAAACTTTTGTTGTGTGGTAAATAGGTCTCAAAAAAAAAAAACAGCAAATAATTAAAGCTCAAGACGATTTTTGGAAGTTAATTCAGTCAGTAAAAATTCAGTCAGTTTTGTGTGAAGACGCGCGGTGTTTGAAGAGAATAATCGTGGTTTGAAGATCTCCGTTACAAAGATCTGTCGAACAATTGTTATTGTTTACGCAAAAGAATGTAAAGCGGAATAACAAACAAAGCAATTGTTGTTGTTTACATCAAGTTGTAAACAGTGGCATATAGAATTGTGCGAATAATAAAGAATTTTAATTAAAACTAAACACAAATTTATTTCTATTTTATTCGCAATCTATGAGCTTATATTTTAAACTTAACACACGCACAGAAGTGGGCTATTTACAAATTTTTTTAATAGCGTTTTCTTGGGAAGAATAGTAATGTAGAGCAGATAGAGACTGTCGTTCACTCTTCTGGCATTGATCATAGTAGTAAAAATGGGTTTGTCATTGCTATATAAGATGCCTGAGTGGGTTCTTGGAAGCTTTAGAATTGTTGTCAGCCAGTCAAACATTACTGCACTCCGTTCTAGTAACTGCCCTCACTGCTGGCTGCTTTCGACTTCTCACACTTAGAGAGAACTGATGCTTTGAGGACGCTCAATACATGAGATGACTCTTGGAGCGAGTGGAGCTATCTTACATACATATGTACGTAATTGGTCACTACAACCCTTCAGTCAGGATTACGACCTAGCTTCTCACACCATTTATGTTGTGTATGTTAATTTTATACATGAATGGCGGGACATACAGTTTGTTTTAAGTCGACTTCGAACGCCATATTATTGAGAAACTTTTTATGACAGTTTTATTTACTTTCAGAGTTTTTGCCAGAAATCTGCTGAGAGGAAGTCGCCGAAGAAATATTTTGTATATCGTTTGGATGTCTGACCAGAGGTTTGAACCGTGGCCTCACGTCTACCTACTAGACTACGAGTTATCTTAGCTGGTGTCAGTTATAGGCGGAAGAAGTAACCACATTATATAGCAACTGGTCAACAGCTTAAGTTGGAGTTGCTCACTGTGAAATTATATATTAATTTACCAGGATGCTTGGCTAGCACCCCTATCATTCGAAAGCAACAGCCAAATAAGCTATTCCTTTAAACTTCTGTTATTAACGAAATCAGAAGGCCCTTTAGAACTTATAGAAGCCGTGGTGTATCGTGAATCTCTAGATATTTCAAGTAACCTTGAACGTACAATCTTTTCATGTAATTTTAAAAATTTTTCTGGGAAATGGTGTAATGTTCTCCAAACGACAACTACACGTTGTGTATACAAGGAAAATCAAATGTTAACCCTTTAAACAAAGAGTGAGAAAGAGAGAAAGGTGGGGAGAAAGTGCAAAACAAACTTTACATACATAGAAAGTAAAATTAGAAAAACGTAACATTCTCTATATAAACTTTTGAAATTGAAAATCTCAGATAAAAATTTTTTATTTTTCAATTCAAAAAACTTTGACTTGCGTAAATTTAAACTCTTCAAATAATTTCTGGCAAAAATGTTTTTGTTCCTACTTGTACTCATGCATACTTACAAAGAGAAACTAAAATCGTCTATAAGGTTGGCAAGGCAAAGTGAAAAAAAAAATTTCAAATGCAAAGGAAACTAAAGAGATGTGTGTAGGTGGGTCTTATGTAGTACTGGTAAAGGCTTGTTGGTTGGTATGGCATGCCATACATAGCAATTTGGGTCATATTTGTAAGATGGTTTCATTAGATTAACACTCTGTTTCTTTTTGTTGTTGTTTTTGTTTGGATTCTATTTTATTTAAAATAAAATTTTATTTACAACAAACATTGAAAGTTTTTCATTGCAACTACATTTCCATGAATAAAAAGAATGAAAGAAAACGAAAAAGAAAAAGAAGAGGAAAATAAATCATCATAGAAATTTTATTTTTTTTTATTTACACTTACATAGGCATGTACAATAAAGGAAAGAGAGAGAGAGAGAGAGAGAGAGGGAGACAGAGTACTTATTTGAGTATGTGTTGTAAGTTTGAGTGGTTATGAGTGTATAAGTGAATTGAAATGTATTCAATTGAACGATGATTATGAAGAGTGATAATGAGCCGAGATAATGATGTATGTTGAGCTTATATGTGTATGTATGTATGTAGATATGTATGTATGTATGCGTATTTATTTTTAAAAGATGATAAGTTGATATTTATTTTACTCAAGGGCCTATTATACAATATACTTATACACTTGTATGTACATATATTCTTTATATTTACATTACAGCGAAAAAGAAAAAAAATATAAAAAAATCCTGTGTCCTTATGTAGAGACATATTATATCATACGTTTTTGAGGACTTTCATTATGTTACATTACAGTCTAAACACAAGTGAAAGTGCTTTTCTTTTTTTTTCCTTTTTCAACATCGTCAAACATTAATAAACGTGTAGAAAGAATATTTAAAAGTTATTAGCCCAAGAGTGCGTTAAATAAACACTCAAAAATTGTTTCACAGAATATATGAATCCTTGTTGGCTAATAATGTTATTTTAGGGCCATGTCTGATGTAAATGTTTATGGTATTCAATAAATTATAAGTTATTATTATAATGTACACTAGCATTGGTATGCATGGTTTATTGATTAGGTTTGTAATGATGTAATGTTTAGAAAACCGTAAAAACAATAGCAAATTTGCAAACGTGGAATAAAAATGTGTTTAATTTCAGCAAATTTGAATATAGAGTAAGCGACAAAAAAAAAAAAGAAAAACTGTATACTAAGCGTAAAATTCTAACAATCATCAAACTCAACAATTTTGACAATATTTCAAAATTTTTGTAATTTTTTTTGTTTCAATTGTAAACACTGGCAATGAAACAATTTTAAAATAAAAATAACGGTAATTTATTAATGTATATTTTTTTAATGTGTAGTTTCTTTTGACGCTTACTGTATTTCTCCATTATGTCGGCTGATATCACAGCAATGGTTGTCATGGAGTAACTGACCGTATTGACGTGGGCTTAGTATTGTTTAATTGTGAAGCCAAAGTTCCATAAAAATTCTACTTTTAAATTCCATTTGGAGCTTATTTCTCTATGTCTCTACGTAGAAATCTTCAATGCAAATGTAAAATACTCAGCTTGGCATGCCATTTAGAATATACAGGAAACGTCGTTGTCCTTGAAGCTCTGAATTCGAGAGATCCTACCTGTTATGTGACTGAAGACATCAGCCAATCATATACTCTGTAAACATATACCCTGTAGCACCTACAAATCTTATTTATGGAAATAAGGACGTATAAAGCAAGCTGAATGGATTACTATATCGGAAGGCCACATTGTGAGGTTGCCCAATTCATTCTTAGTGAAAGCAGATATGGACCGAAGTATGTAGGTAAAGGAAGAGCTTTTATAAGGAGAAGGTGAATACTTTTAGTCGCTGTAGTCTAGTAGGTAGTGTGTTGGCTTATTAGACATGAAGCAACGGTTCAAACCCCAGGTCAGACATCAAAACGAAAATATAAAAACAATATTTCTTCGGTGACTTCCTCTCAGCAGATTTCAAGCAAAAACTCTGAGAAGTAAATAAAATTGCCATGAAAAGTTTCTCAAAAATCTGCCGTAAAGGTGAATACTTTAAAGCAACGGTTTAAACCCCAGGTCAGACATCAAAACGAAAATATAAAAACAATATTTCTTCGGTGACATCCTCTCAGCAGATTTATAGCAAAAACTCTGAGAAGTAAATAAAATTGGCATGAAAAGTTTCTCCAAAATCTGTCGTTCGGAGTCGACTTGAAACTGTATGTTCCGTCACTCATATATAAAATTAATGCACACAATGTAAGTGTGAGAAGCTAGGTCGGAATCCTAACTGAGGGGTTGTCATGACCATGACATTATCTGTTTTGTATGTATGAATACTTTTAGAAGCTATAGCAATAGAAATTCCATCGAAACACTTCTAAATATAACAATAGAAATAGACTTTTGGGTGGATTGTCTGGTTTTCTACCATATTTTGATGAAATTTAAATTTTCTTATAAAGACCAGACCACGATATTAAATTTGTTTTGTGCATGGCTTACACTCTAGTTGGTTATTAACAAGTATGCTACAGCGTAGCATGTATCCTATACCATCTAGACCGTGAATAATTACTTATGATATCATACAGTCAGTCATCCATTTTCAGCCATTGATTTTCCTTAAGAAGATTTGGAGTATGGGAAAAAATTCTCATGTGATTGATGATATTCCATTTGAACTAAATAAATAATAATTTTGGGATTCTAAGAAATACAATTTAGTGACCATAAGTACGTTCATAACTAAATTAAATAAAATTCTTCAAATTTGTTTAAATATTAAGAGAAAACTAATCAAACAAATGGATTTAAAAAATTTAAAAACTTACAAAATTTCTATCAGATCGCATTCTTGCCATTGTCAATCTGAAACCCATGAATTAAATATTCTTGCCATATGCTTAAACTGCCTTTAAAGCCTGCTACAATTACTGTCAATATTTACAATAAAAACTGACAATAAATACGCATATTTTCACACCCCCCTATAAAAACGATGGAATTATTTTTATCTATGAAAAGCATCTGCTCAGAAAAAATAGAACAAAACAGGGGAATTGATCTTGTATGACAAACCAATAAAATACCACACCACCCCCTATAGGGTTAAATCCATAATGCATATGTACTCACAACATGGTTGAAACATTAATTGTTTATGGTTGCAAAATTAATCAGACAATTACGATTGTAAGACAAATTTTTATGTTCACTTTTACTAGCTGGCTGGCTGGCTAGCTGGTCTTATGATTTTATGATTTATAAAAAGGATTTCGCATCAAAGGCATTAGGAATGCCAAGGAAAAATAAAAGAGCATGTGCCTTGAATAGTTTTTGATTTCGTATGGCCTGTTGTGACAGTTTATACTTAATGACACTTGATTAATGGCATTAGGGTCGTATAATTGTTTGGGAATTTAGAAAAAAAAGGGGGCGAACATCATCTGTTTGTATGTCCGTTTGTAGACTTAAGAAATTTGTATTTAATTCTAATATTTTAATTCAAGTATTCCTGTGATTTTAAATTTAATTTTTACATGAAATATTTTCAGTTTCATTTCACTTTGTTAGCCGCAGTTATAAAATATGTGAACAATTTCTATTGGTCTCGCAGTTGTTTTATTATTTTTGGTTTATTTTTCTTGTTTTTTTTTTGTTAAACAATGTAAATACCTTAATTAAGGGGATGAATTATACAAAAATAAACCACCGTAACAAAATGAAACTAAACAATCACAATATTTTACAGACTATCAGACTGTGAGCGGTGTGGACCAACAATTACACAGCCAGACAGAGTATTTAAGCATGCGACTGCATCAATACAGAAATAAACAAAAACTACAGTACACATATGGGCTTTAAGAGTCATTTGAAAATAGTGAAGGTTTGCTTAAATGGCATGAGTGGAAGGCCGGCTGGTAATAAGGCCTTTTTATTATTAACTGAAGATGGAATAAAAATTGTTTATATCCGTGAGAGCAGGTCATCTGTTCCATTAAGTTTCTTATAAAGCAATTCAACAACTTACTTTATCTGTGTTATTTGTGGACAAAACTTCTAGATTTGCATCGAGCTTGAAACCTGACAAATAAATGACTAATTAATGAACAATACTGTTACGTTTTTATCTTTTAAAAACGTTTAAAATATGAGCTCGTAGATTGCTAATAAAATAAAAATAAATTTATGTTTAGTTTTAATTAAAATTCTTTATTATTCGCACAATTCTGTGTGCCACTGTTCACAACTTGATGTAAACAACAACAATTGCTTTGTTTGTTATTCCTCTGTTTATACCCTTTGCATAAGCAACAACAATTACTAGACAATTATTCGGCAGATCTTTGTAACGGAGATTTTTAAACCACGATTACTCTCTTCAAATACCTAGACCCTGAGAACTTCGCAGTGCGATTTATAGGTTTTACTTCGCATTAAAACACTTTACAGTATTCAGTGAGGCAGAGAGATACGCAATTCTCCAGTTTAGAACCATATAATTAGGCATCTACAATATCCCCAAAGACGACCATTTAGAGACCCACTTTCGCGCTTGGAATTCTATTTCAATTATCAATCCATCAAGATTAGTAGGTAAGATCCTCTAGAAACAGATCACTTTACAATTAAAGTTAAAAACTTCATCTTAATAGCAATGACAAGTAAGTGATTTAACATTATTTTAGAAGGCCCTTCTCTTTGCTGTCCTCTTCCACCTCTGCTGTCCATTCTCTACCATCATTATTTGCCATTATTTGTTATAAACCCACTACAATTTGGCATCTGTTAACAAAAATTTTTGTGTTTTTTTCTTGTTGTTGTTATTATTTTTGATATAAAATTGCATTCTCGGCTTTTGTTTTTGGCTAAAAGAATTACAACAACAAAAAAATAAAAATTTTTCTGAGTGCACTATTAAATTGCACTGGCCCAGGGATTTGTACAGACACAACAATGGAAAACAAACAAATTTTTTGGATTTTTGGTGACATTTACTTACTAATGGATGTGTTTCTTTCTCTTTCGCACAGTCTCTCTCATTCTCTCTGTATATGTGACAAAGTGTATACTTATAAGTATTTTTATACATATGTGTGGGTAGTAAAATTGTTATATTTGTTTGTTTATTATTTAAAATTAAATATAAACAAGGTGAGGCAACTGATATAAGGACAGTATTGTTACAAAAAATCTAGATACTGGTGTTTTGCTTAACATTAAAATTATAAACAAAAGTTACAAAAACAAAACAATGCAGTAAACAAACCTGTTTACAAATTATTGTACTGCTTAATACAACAACAAATACTAGCATAAAAAATGGTAAACAAGTATACAAAAAATACACCAACAACACTACAATAACAAACGTAAACAACGACGTTTACAGTTATAGAGATTTCGAGAAGGCGGTCATAAACATTTATCAGACTGTTTACGTTGCCATATAAAAGGCAAGGCAAAACAGGCGACTGGAGTTAGTGAAGTTCAGTCAGTCTTGTGTGAAGACGCGGTGCGTTGGAAGAGAGTAATCGTGGTGTTAAGATTTCCGTTACAAAGATCTGTGGAATAATTGTCTAGTAATTGTTATTGTGTATGCAGAGGGTATAAACAGAGGAATAACAAAGAAAAGTAATTGTTGTTGTTTACATAAAGTTGTGAACAGTGACACACAGAATTGTGCGAATTAAAACTAAACACAAATTTATTTTTATTTTATTTGCAATCTAGGAGCTCATATTTCAAAAGTTTTTAAAAGCTAAAAACGTGGCAATATGTAGAAATTTATATAAATTTAGAAGAACTTAAACCCACCTTCCTTCGGCATGGTATGCAGTGTTGTAAGGGAGCCTAAAACTTTCGATTTCATTCTGTGTTTCTGCCCTGATGTCCAGAGGTGAAGAATAAAAATTCTTTATTCCAAGCCTTTGGAAATTAGGCCTGTGCTTGAATTTCTCACGTTGTCAGTTTCATATCTCTCGTCTCTGAAACCGAAACTTTTCAGGGCATTAGAAAATGTCTTTAAATTTCCAAGCGGTCGATTTTATTAAAAGGTAAAAACGTAACAATATTTTCGTTATCATATAAACTCAACTTAAAAATTCCTGATAAATGTTTAAGGACACTATTTTTAATTTTTTTTTTAATATTTTAATTTGTCCAGTTGATGTTGGCCTCAGCCTGTCCCCCATTTTATTAGAATATTGTCTTTATAATATACTATCTATGTACATACGTATGTATACATACACATATGATGCATCAATAGGTTTGTATGTATATTTTGTCATTTAGATATTGTTGTTTTTGTTAGTGAGAGTGAGAGAGAGTGCATTGCATTGTTGTCTTGTGTTGTTTGTTTAGTAAATTAAAATCCAGGCAACTCTGGTGTTTATGGGTGAAGGGATTTACACAATACAATGGCATTGATTTTGTCAATGTGCATATGCATGTGTTGGTAAAAAAAAACAATGCCATACAACACAGATCCTTTTCGTTTTTCTGTTGTTGTATTCTCTATTCTCTCTCTCCACAATGGAAAAATATTTATTTTGATTATTTTGTTGCTCTAACCAGTAGGTTTGTCAGGATTTTATTATTTGTTTTATTTGCCAATAGACAGACTAACAAACAAACAATAAGACAGGCAGGCAGTGAGGCGGACAGACAGACAAAAATGATTGTCTATAAAAAGAATTCAATTGCAATAATTCAATGTTTTGACATTTGAAAGATTATTTTGCACAAATGTCAACAATTTTTGGTTTATTTTTCTTATTTGTTGAGAGTCAGAGTTTGTTTAAAGATTTTGCTGTAGAAAATTAAAACAAAAAAAACAAAAAAAAAAGAGAAATCAGCAGCATGTGATAGATTGTAAATGAAGCTAGTATTTGAGTGGTAGTTGTGTTAAGAAATTGTTGAGCAATTTGTGAGTAAATCAAAGGGAGACATTGGACAACAATATTTTAGTTAAGAAATATATAGGGTGATTTTTTAAGAGCTATAGGAAAATTTTTCAAAAAAAAAAAAAAAAAAACACATAAAATTCAGAAAAATGCATGAAATCTTTATTTGAATCGATAGTACGGTCCAAATAATTTAATGTTTGAAGATTATTTCATGCAAATGTTGACCGCGATGCGCCTCTAATGGTCCATCCGCTTAGTCCAATTTTGGCATACTCTTTCCAACATTTCGGCCGATATCTCACGAATAAATGCTTCAATGTTGTCTTCCAATGCGTCAATTGAAGTGGGCTTGTCTGTATAGACATGAGCTTTAACATAGCCCCACAAAAAATAGTCTAAAGGCGTTACGATTCGCAGCATCTTTGAAGAAGTACGGTCCAATAATGCCACCAGCCCATAAACCGCACCAAACTGTGACTTTTTCTGGATGCATTGATAGCTTTTGCAAATCTTCTGGCTGATCTTCACTCCAAAATTGAAAATTCTGCTTCGTCGCTGAACACAATTTTTCGATAAAGAAGTGGATCTTCGGCCAACTTTCCAAGAGCCCATTTTGATAATAAAATTCAATGATTTGCAAGCGTTGTTCGTTTGTAAGACGATTCATGGTTAAATTATACACCAAACTGAAGATGTTTGACAGTGAAACAAAACACGAAACGTGCGTGAGCTGTTTAAACCAGTGTTGCCAAAAAGATAATAGCTAAAAATTCACCCTTTACAAGGTTTGTTATAAAAAAACACACATATTTTTCGAAAATTTTTGATTTACGCATTGAATTACTCAATAGAATACAGGAATGATAATCTGTTCTCCAAGAACATTTGCTGCAGATCTTTCGGGATTCTTTGTTAGTTAATGCGGTTCGGAAATAAGTCTTATAGAACACTAAGGAATACGATAGCTGAGATATAAATAAAAGCTTCGCCATAGGGACCAGAACGTAAAAATACTATAACTGAGGTACGATGAAAATCATCCTTGAAACTAAAATTCAATCACAAGCAACAGTGAATATAAAGTAAGGAATGATTTTTCTGCCAAACCAGATAATCTTTCTTAAAATGTCGCCCAACTTCAAGGTAGCATTGCTAAGTGGTCGCCCGATCCTCTAGTGCGCATTATCGAACATATTCTTAGCCTTTATCGCCGTAATTCTTGAAAAAATTATGTCTTTTAGGACATTTTTCGTGTCCTCATCCCTCTCTAAAAGAAGTGTTTAGACAATAAGCTAACCAAAGTGCTAATTAGCTCGGAATAGACCACGTCTACAGATGTTTTCGATGGTTTAGGTGAACTTTAATGATCCGTTAAAATTTACCTTATAATCCATCCAATGTTCCCTGTGCACATGGGGAAAAGACAGCATAGTTTATGCGATTACTTAGCTTGAGGCTGGTATAGAATGGATTTTTAATAAAAGCTTTACAAATTGTGATTCGGTTTTCATTACATAGGGTTTTTAAGTGATTGGTTCTTAGCCCAACGCACCAAGTCCAGGGGTTTGAAATGCTTTGCATACATTTAGCGAGTGCTATTATGCCATCTAGACGGAACCACATGAAGTCTGCGTGTCAACTTGGGTACAGCTAGATAGGGGTCGATGTGGAAGTTGCCATGTTGATCAGCAATTTTGCCCTGCTTGCATGTATGTCATCGCATTCCAAGTGCTACTAGGACAATTAGGCAAAACGACAAAACAAATACTCTACAAGACGCTCATTCCCCCCGTGCTTTTTTATAACATTAAAAAATATGCATTAGAAGCATGGACGCTGTTAAACAACGATGCAGCAGCCTTCAGAGTATACGAGAGAAACGCCCTACGTAAGATCTTCGGTCTAGTGCGAGTTGGCGATGATTTCCGCATCCGATCCAACAATGAAAACGACATGGACGTTGAGCAGTGCATGAACATACATACATAATTGGTCATTACAACCCTTCAGTCAGGATTACGACCTAGCTTCTCACACCACTTATGTAGTGTGCGTTAATTTTTATACATGAGTGGCGGGACCTACAGTTTAAAGTCGACTCCGAACGACAGTTTTTTGAGAAGCTTTTCATAGCAATTTTAATACTGTCAGGGTTTTTGCCAGAAATCTGCTGAGAGGAAGTCGCCGAAGAAATATTTTCATAATTTCGTTTTGATGTCTGACCTGGGATTCGAACTCGGGCCTTCAGTCCAATAAGCCAACACACTCCTACTAGACTACAGCGACTTCAGTGCATGAACATCCAGCGGCGAAATAATTCTAGTTTCATAGGTTGTTGCTGTATATAATACATACATACATAATTGGTCATTACAACCCTTCAGTCAGAATTACGACCTAGCCTCTCACACTACTTACGTTGTGTGTGTTCATTTTACATATGAGTGGCAGGACCTACAGTTTAAAGTCAATTCCGAACAACAGATTTTTTGAGAAACTTTTCATGGCAATTTTATTTACTCTCTGAGTTTTTGCAGAAATCTGTTGAGAGGAAGTCGCCGAAAAAATATTTTTTATATTTCGTTTTGATGTCTGACGAGGGTTTGAACCGTGGCCTTACGTATAATAAGCCAACACACTACCTACTAGACTACGGCGGCTAGATTACGGCTACTAGACTACCGTGGCCTCACGTCTAATAAGCCAACACGCTGTATATAATAAGTGTAGTAAAAAGTAGAGTAGAGTTTCCATATGAAAGCAGCATATATTATAGAAATATGTGAATGAATCTGAGGGCCGTCTAATGTTAACAGAATAGTCGGCTATTAATTAAATTGTCTTAATTTCTGCTTCCCCATTTTAGCCATTTTCATATAATAATTCCTTACTTAGAGCCTTTTTAACGTTTAACTAAATTTAAACAGATTATTTATGATTAAAATGCAATTTAGCCTGTGCTTATTTATTGTTCTAAATACAAAAGTGTTTCAAATATTATGATTTTAATTGTAAAACCCTATGTTCTATAAGATTTTCATCAGAAGAAAACTGGTTTTTATTTAATTTTATTAAAATATAAACTATTTAAGCAAACCAATTAGAATAATTAAAATATTTTGTTTTTGTTTCAAACAAAATAATGTCTTTCGTTGTTATAGGTTTTTATTAAATACTTTAACTAGTTGAAAATGTTGCTCTTTTAATACATTTCATAGGAAACTTTTGCTTCTGAGTTCTATTCATTTGATTCATAATGATTTGTTAATCGTAGTTTAAGGCCATGCACATGGTGTTATTAATTTCAAATTTCATATAACATTTTGCAACATTTTGAAAATTATCCTTAAAAACCAAAAATTATTCATTTGCTTGAGAGAGGTGCAGTTTATGTAGTTTAGTATGTGGCCTCATATGCGCACATAAGTACATGTGTGTCTTTATATGAGCAACTAACTGTAGATGTAATTTGGAAACAAACTTCAAACAAATAAACAAATTTTCATTTATATTGTATAACAACAACAGCAACATGTTGTTTAAGTGCAAATTAGAATTGTTCAATTTTCGGAAAAACATTATAACTCTAGTCTCTGCACACAACACAGGACTCATATTAATGCTAATGCAAGTGACCGCTTGGAAATTTAATGAAATTTTCTAATGTCCTGAAAAGTTTCAGGACTGAGATTAATATTATAACTTCAAAGAGAAAAATATGCTCAGATGAAGCTTTATTCGTTTAGAAATGTTTATTTACTGAATGAGCAAATGAAACCGTCAACGCTATATATTCAAACAGAGGCCTACTCTCCAAAAGATTTGAAAAATCTTGGTCTAACTTTCACCTGTGGACATCAGGGCAGAAACACAGAATGAAGTCGAATTTTAGGCTCCCTTACAACACTGCATACCATGCCGAAGGAAGGGGTGTTTAAGTGCTACTAATTTATATAAATTTCTACATATTCTTTTAGTATCAGAGGCCTATTTACAGAGCAATATTAAAAAGGAAAAAAATGTGTTCATAAGATGTAATAGATTCGTCAACACAGCGTAAGCAGTTTCGGATAGGGACTGGAAGGCTTAGCAAATCTGATTAATATGGACAAAGGGCATGGAAGATCTTCTAAAATTTAAAAGGGTCTCGGTTAGTATGTGCCACTCATGTGAGACGTTTTGGTCTTGGACTTACGCCAAATATAAGATCTACAGAGAAGAGGAAAGGAATTCCTGCTCTTCACCTATTAGTTGACTGTCCAGCGCTGTGTCTTAGAAGAAAGCACCTTGGGTGGGGTCTGCTATGCAGGCGATTAAATTGATCAGACAGGAATAAATATTCATTGACTGGTTTTTAAGATTAAGAGAAACATATGACTGTGGTTTAAGACAACTGGGTTGACGGCTTATCTGCCTATATGAAGTTAGTGAGAAGCAATAAAAAAATTCCCGAAATATTATCGTGGTGTTTCCTCAGCGTTGTTTCTGATTAATTTATTTTTCAATGCTAATTATGAACTTATGTTCCAGAATATTTAAAAATATTTTAAAATATTGTTACGAAAATGAAAAATCTAGATACCGGTGTTTTGCTTTTACATCGTTTAACATTAAAATTATAAACAAAAGTCACAAAAACAAAGCAATGCAGCAAACAAACCTGTTTACAAATTATCGTACACCAGCATAAAAAAATGGTAAACAAGTAAACAAAAATACATCAACAACACTACACGAATAAATGTAAACAACGATGATTACATTTATAGAGATTTCGAGAAGGCGAAGTCATGTACATTCGCCTTCCAAAACATTCAACAGACTGTTTACGTTGCCGTATAAAAGGCAAGGCAAAGCAGGCGACTAAGTGAGTGAAGTTCAGTCAGTGTTGTGTGAAGCCGCGTTGAAGAGAGTAATCGTGATTTGAAGATCTCCGTTACAAAGATCTGTCGAATAATTGTCTAGTAATTTTTATTGTTTATGCAAAGGGTATAAACAGGGGAATAACAAACAAAGTAATTGTTGTTGTTTGCATAAAGTTGTAAACAGTGGCACACAGAAAATTAGTTAAAACTTTAACTAAAACTAAGCACAAATTTATTTTTATTTTATTTGCAATCTACGAGATTATATATTAAACGTTTTTAAATGGTAAAAACATAACAATATTTAAAGCTTTAATGGCGAACACTTTTTCAATTCATATTCCTTTTGGGGTTTATTAAGCATACGTATGTATACGTACTTGGAATATTTGATTTCATTGAATTGTTAATATTGAATAATATTTGGAGAAATTATAGATAAATTTCCATTAGATGGATGGATGGATGGATGTATGAATGAAATGTTATACAAACAAATCAACAATAACTACTACGATTCCTATCACTCTTACTAATGCAAGTTATTTACATTAGTTTATGTAATATTATATGTATGTATGCGTGTATGAATGTATGTAGGTGTGTGTTTATATTTCTAATAATTTTATGCGTTAACTTGCTAAACAAAACTACCGAGAAATATTGTATTAGCAACTCTATTTAACTGTATATGCATATACAGTTAATGGGAATATAATCAATAATGTAAATACATACGTAAACTACTCACATGCATTTATACATGTAATGGCATACACTTACATGTGTACATATGAATGTTGGGTGTATGTGTGTAAAATTAAAAGTATTTATTACACTTTGTTGTATAAACAAATTTACCATGAAATAAAGTTTCTTTTTGTAACTTTAACTTCTTCTTACAAAAAAAATAAAAGGATTTTTGGCAAGAATTTTTTTCTACAGAAAATCAATAATTGTTTGGAATTTAAAATATGCAGACAACAGTAAATTTCAAATTTAATTTTGTTTTCCTTTTTATTTTTTTCTGAGAAAAACTATACAATTTGCATAAATTAATGAAAAGTCTTTTATTGGTTTAAGGCTTTAAAAAAAAATTTTTACAAAAATTTTGTAAAAAAGAGATACGTTTTTAAAGCAAAAAACAAAGGAAACAAAAATAAAAATTAAGTGTGTATTTATTTTTTTAATTTTAAATAACTACATACATAAGTATATATTGCAATAAATCTGTTCCACATGAGTGATTTTGTAAAGAAAATACAACAAAATTAAAAGCATAAAAGAATAAAACAAAACTGATGAAAATTACATTTATGCCTCACAGAACATGAAAGCAAAAAAAAAAAAAAAAAATGCTTCACAAATATGCACTATAAGTTCGCAATTTGTTGCATGGGGTGATATTATGAAGAGATAATCACAGGTTTTAAAAGACTTTCGAAATTCAAAAATATGGTTTTCGATTGTTTTCAAGAATATTTGCACTGCATAAAGTGACTTGTTTATACTCAAAAAGAGTTTGAAAGTATTTTTGATCAGAGATTTGATTTTGGGCAGATTGTCTCAGACTATATATGAGTAGTCTGTGATCTCATTTCGCCTTTTTTACAGGTACGACAAACCCAAGGTAGCTTGTTCTATTCCGTTTGCCACTAAATGAAGTTCACAAATATGCTAAAGGAATCCGTTTCTGAAATATGATGCCTCAAAATGGAAACTACACTGCCAAAACATACGGAAAATTTTTGTAAAGTGTACTGCCAGGTCACACTGCTGTGACTGAATGTCAGACCCAAAAGTGGTTCAAGGAAAGTGATTAAGAAAGTTTAAATATCACAAATGTAGATGAATCATTGAAACTGATCACAAGAAACCTCGTTGCAATCTGTAAAGACATAGCAGAGTTTCCATGAAAAGTAATTGGCTCCTAAAAGAAATGCGATATTTGGGAGGGAAATAAATTTGACATCAAGAGTGACCATCAGTGAAACGCTGTTGTAAAGTAATGGATAGTTAGAGGCAGTGAAAACTGTATAAAATTGAGAGTATTAAAGGAAGAATTATGATCAGAAGGCGGTGTTCATCCACAAACATATTTAAAGGTTAGGTGGTCGGACTGATCTAATTTGGTGAGATGACTACACAACGCATATATGCATTTCCACAGATAATTCAGTACCTTCAAAGAGAAAAATATCCTCAGATGAAGAACTATTTGTTTAGAAATGTTTATTTACTGAATCAGCAAATTAAATCGTCAAAGTTATAAATTCAAACAGAGGCCTACTCTTCTAAAGGTTTGAAAAACCTTGGTCTGACTTTCACCTCTGGACATCATGGCAAAGACACAGAATGTAGTTAACAGTTTAAGCGTTCCTAGCATCACTGCATACCTTGTCAAAGGAAAGGGGTGCTTATGTCCTCTTAAATTTATATAAATTTCTACATCTGTTTTCATTTCAGTATTAGAGGCCTATTTACAGAGAAATGTTAATCGAAAAAAAGAAAGAAGGGTCTTTACAAAATAGGGTGACTTAGGAACTGTTGAATAACGTCAATTAAGTAATAGATTTCATCAACATCGCGTCAGCAGTTTCGGATAGGGACAGGAAGGTTTAGCAGATCTGACAATCGGTATTTATTCAGAGCCTGGCTAGGTAGAGTCTTTGTCGCAGTTGTAATGTTAAAAAAGAGGGAACATTCCCAAGATTTTTGTATTGGCTGCAGTTTCAGGAGACTTTATTTCTACAATTCAGGTCAGAGTATGTACATTTGGAATTCAATGAGGAAGGAGAAGGTATCGTATTGCAAGGATCTTATTAGAAGCTTTCACAACTTTATTGTTTTAGGTTGTTTCCAGTAAACTAATTTGCTAATTTGCGAGTGTGTATTTATGTATGCTACACTTTGTGTATTATTTGTGGATTATTATACAAATATTACCATGCTTTCAAAAGGACAAATAAATGAAGATAATGCACTACATGACTAGAGAACATGCCCTCAGTGATGGTCTCTGTTGAAAAAGGTCTTCAACAAATATAGTTCCAAATTGATCAACAAACCGAACAAAGCGATTTAATAGCAATGTCAGGCCAGACTGATCTAGGCTATAAGGATTTGCTTCAGTCGGTAGTTAAATTATATCGTCTGACTAACATTTGTCTCCGGATAATAAAACATTTTTCTAATCTCAGATCTGTTAGCTTAGTTTTTTTAGGCATTAAGCTACACAATATACTGGTAATAATAATAAAAAAGGTTTGTCTTCTTAATTAAGCTTCTCTTGAGAAGATTTTGGAACAATTTTTGGAAAAATTTTTTAATTTTTGTTTTCAAAAAGAGTTTTTCTTTTCCCCCATAAACATAGGAGACTGTGAATACCCTGTAAATAATTTTTATTTATTTAATTATTTTTTAATTTTATTTTATTTATTCATAAACTCGACATTGGTGTGTTATTTTATGTGCCTCCTGTATTCATGGCTGCTTTTGATATCTTTACTCTGTCTGTTGTTGATATTTTTATTTTTTTTGGTTGGGACATGAATATCGTAATTTTGTTTTGTGCGAATAAAACAAAAACCATAATTTTTAATTTGTTTGTTTGTTTGGTTTTTTTTTTATCTTTTAAGCAATTTTATTTTTCACTGCATACAACAGTAAAGAGTTATTAACTTGTATTTAAAATGCGTTGACTTAAAAAAAAAAACATAATTGAGAAGGGAAATGATAATCAAAAATAATTGTTAATAAATAAAAAACTTTATTTTGATTTCATTTTTTTAAAGGAAAATTTTACTTTTTTTTAAATTTACTTTATTTTTTTAGATATGCTTTACAGAAAACTTATATTGTTCGCCGTTAAAAAGATCTGTCGAACAATTGCCTAGTAATTGTTATTTTTTATGCAAAAGAGTGCAAAGATAAATAACAAACAAAGCAATTGTTGTTTTGTACATCAAGTGGCGCACAGACTTGTGTGAATAATAAAGAATTTTAATTAAAACTAAACACAAATTTATTTTTATTTTATTTGCAATCTACGAGCTCATATTTGAAACGTTTTTAAAAGGTAAAATCGTAACAATGTTTTATGTTTTGCGCTTTTCTACTGATAATGCATTTGCAACATGTTCAACGTAATGTTAAAAGTGGAATTAGTCTTTAGCACCGGTTAGCCAAACGTCCACGGAACGTACGTTATTTTTTCTATTCCATGTATTAAGTATAAATAAATATTTTTTTACAAAAGTACCATTTGATGCAAGAAAGTACTCTTTCAGTTAGAGTTCAGTACCATTTCAAAATTTCAATTTTGCAACACTAATGTTCGATGAATTTTTTTTTTTTCTAAAAAAGTTAGCAAAGAAAATAAATTTGTTCCCATTTTTTTGTTTGCTTTGTTTCTTACTAACTGAAGAGCCATAATTTAATTTAACACTTTGAGTTCTTGCAATAAGAAAGAGCAAGGCAAAAGGAAAAAGGAAAACTAGAAAAAAGTAAAAAAGAAAATGAGAAGGCATTAGATTGTAAGCACAATACTGTAAACTAATGATTTCATTAAATTATTTATAAAGTAACCACGTGATGGCAACACTTTTGCCTTTAACATTCGCAACATAAGAACAATATGAAAGAAAATTAGTTAAAAGGAGCAAAATAAGAAGCAAAAAAAAAGAGAAAACTTTAAGAAACAAAGAGGAAGAAAAGAAAAGAACAGAACTTAAAACTAAAAAGGAAACTGCATGCTGCTGCACACAGCTTTATTACTGACTTTAATTTCCTGAGCAAAAACTCCAAAAAAGGAAATAAAAAGTAAAAGCAATACCAACACATAACTGAGTTCAGTTTTTGTTGTGCCTTATAAGTTGAAAAAAATAGAAGAAAAAAAGAAAAACAATAAATGAAACTAAAATGTAAAGGAAAATCTACAAAAGAAATTAACTTTTGGAAAACTGATATGGGGCAAAACGAATACCAGTATGCCCTATTAAAAGATTATGTAGGTCTCTAGTAAGGCAAATGCTAAATATATCGGGTTATCAGTTTAGCGATTGCAAATTAAATATCTTTTATGTGAAGAGCAAATTATTAAATGAAAGGTTTGGTATTTACTTTTCTGTAGAAATCGAAAAATACTGATACTACAGATACTCGTGTTTTGCTTTTACATCGCTTAACATTAAAATTAGAAACTAAAGCTACAAAAACAAAACAATGCAGTAAACCAACTTGTTTACAAATTATCGTATTGCTTAATATAACAACAAACAAAAGAATAAGAATGATAAACAAGTAAACAAAAATCCAGAAACAACACCACGAGAATAAATGTAAGCAAAATACATAAACAACAATAATGAATGTAAACAACGATGTTTACATATATAGAGATTTTAAGAAGGGGAAGCCACGAACATTCGCCTTCAAGAACATTCATCAGACTGTTTACTTTGCCATATAAAAGGGAAGGCAGAGCAGGCGACTGAGTTAGTGAAGTTCAGTCAGCCTTGTGTGAAGACGCGTTGCGTTTAAAGAGAGTAATCGTGGTTTGAAGATCTCCGTTACAAAGATCTGTCCAACAATTGTCTAGTAATTGTTATTGTTTATGCAAAGGGTATAAATAGAGGAATAATAAAGAAAAGCAATTGTTGTTGTTTGCAGAACATCTTTTTTTCAAATTTCCAAATACATCAGTTATCTCTAGCAACGCTTGAATGGTGTCGTAGCAATGGTGGACCGATTATGTAAACGATGTGTGGTTTCAACAGGATGTTGCAACTTGCCACACATCTCATGCCACAATCGATTTATTGCGTCAAACGTTTGATGGACGTTTAATTAGACGAAATGGTGATATCAATTGGAATCCAAGAAGCTGCGATTTGACACCGTTCTGTCGGGCGCCGCTAAAGAAAAGTGTTTTGCGGTCAAACCAGAGACAATTAAGTATTTTTAAGGTCAACATTTGTCATGCCATTGCAGTGATACGACCCCATACACTCGAAAAAGTGCACGAAAATTGGTGCAATCAAATGAGGTACTGTGAGGCCATTCGTGGCAGCTAAATGAATGAAATAATATTTAATTTCTAACCGGAACAATTGTACTTCACAACAAAAAAATAAATTTGGAAAAATTTCTAACCGTTTTTGTTTTACTGCATTTTTAAATTTAAACTTTTAAATGACCCACCCTTTTATAAGTCCCCTTAAGCAAATGGTGCGTGTTTCCCTAATTGAAAGAAGTGATTAAATGATAATCTATCTCCTATAGAGCCCCATTTGATAATTAAGTATCAGAGAGGCTTTGCCCTTGTGTCTTTTAAAGTTTTCCTGAAAAGTTTTCTCAGTTTTGCAGGGATACCAAACATTCATCACATTACATGAATCAGGCATGTCATTGACTCTTTTCAAACTTTGTATTCCATAAATAGCTATTTCATGTGAAAACTAAATTAACTTGAAATAAAATGTGTTCCTTTTTTATATGTATGAACATATAAATGATGTCTACTTTAAAATTTTTTACATGGAAAAAATGTCTATAAATTGACCCCCTTTTTATTTGCAACTATTTATGTATGTGTATAAGCATTTTTATATAAAAAATAAATTATTAAATTGAATATTAAAAAAAAAACTTCAAATGAAATTGTTAAACTTTCACCCAACACTTGAATCCTGTTGCTACTTTAATTTCTATAATTTTTTTCTCCCCACCCCACTCCTTTTAATTTTTTACAACTTTTATGCTGAGTTTGCTATAATTTTTCTCTATAAAATGGGCAACAAGTAGTGCAGTAAGTCAGCCTGTATAACATCTTTTAAAGGGGAAAGCAAAATAGAAGAGAGAAAAAGCGAAAGAGAGAAAAAAAAATAACAGTTATTAGAAAACCCATTTAACAATATTTGACCCAGTTTTAAATATATTGTTTTAAACCAACTTTGTAGCCAACAAAACATAAAATGAAAACCAATAAGTATCCATAAGTATTATTGGTCAGTGTAAGAAGAATAAAAACCAACAGAAAAAAGAGGATAAAGAAAAGAAGAAAAATAGCCAGCCAGGCAAGAAAAGTGTTTAAAACCGCACTACTGTGAACACAGTAGCACAAACAAAAAAATAATAAAAATAACCAGAAAATAAAAGAAAATAAAGTGAAAAATTATAAAAAACAAAAGCCGGCAAATGTTAAAGAAAATGTAACAAAACCACATACAACTACACACACATACACACACATGATAACAAGAACAATAACAAGAAAAAGTCAAGAGTATTGTTTGGAGAAAAAAGAAAATTCAATAACAATTGAAAAAGGACTCTCTGAAGCATGACTAAGCTTAGAACGAGTGGCAATAGAAAAATAAGATTGATAGAGAAAAAGAAAACAAGTGAGAGAAAGAGAAAGAATATATACAACATATGTTGCGGTTTAATATCAGCACTTGTAAGCCACTATATGTCAGTGTAAAGATCTGATGTGTGCGTATGAGTAAAGTGCACTCATACACTAACAGAAACACATGGTGCAAAAACACAAATAAATGTAATATGATTACCAAAAAGTCTAGTACTTTTCTAATACATATTTTCTAGTAAATATAACAAACGAAACCAAACTTAACATACAGCAATGGACGAAAAAATAGTACAATAGTTTTACGAAATAGAAAAGTTTAAGAAAATTTTTTAAAATCTTAACTGAAAATTCCTTAAAAAGAATTTCAAAGAGTTGTTTTTAAATACTCCTTTATAACCACTATTTCTTTCCCCTCCACTGTACTTCCTTATAAATAAAATAAAAACTTTTCTGCTTTAACACTAAACAAAAGTGCAAATGTATTAAAAAAGTTTTTCAGTTTACATAAGTAAGTTGGTTGTATGTAGAAAAGCATATGCGTGTGTGTAGTTTTTTGAGTAAAAACTGAAATTCCTTTCAAACTGGACATGACATGTAATGGAAATACAACGCAAAATGTAAGAAAAAAATAGAAGCAAAAAAGTTTCCAAAAACATATTAAATAAAGTGTTAGATACGATGCTAGGACATCCAGAATTTCTTTAATACACGAGCTAGGCTTCCAACGTCTTCTCTTCCTCCGGCTTCTTCTTTAGTAAGCCAACACGTTCCCAACTAGACTATGGCAACTTTAGTGGACTTTAATATCCACTTAGTGTTTGCAAAACAAACGATCTGGCAAGCTTGACAACTGAATTCTAGTTTTATTACTGCATTATCAACCGTTTGGTGTTCAACTGGTAGCAGACTGAACTAAGAAGCCTGACCGGAGGCTTAATTCTGGTACCACGGGTGTCGGAAGCCCCAGAGACGTGTCTCTGTATGACAATGATGCGGGCCCCTTGTGGGAGCAACGTGGTGGCTGTGGTTTATACCCAAATCGCGGGCAGAGCGAAAGCTCGGTGTGATCTTACACTCTTAACCATTTTCGCAAAGGAGCTTAGATAGTCACCGACCCCTAACCAGGGTGGGAGCATTGTTTCTAGCCGTGCTTTGAGCACCGTGGGGTAAGGCCTTGATTAATGTATTGTTACATTTTCACCTTTTAAAAAACGTTTAAAATATGAGCTCGTAGATTGCAAATAAAATAAAAATTAATTTGTGTTTAGTTTTAATTAAAATTCTTTATTATTCTTTATAATTCTGTGTGCCACTGTTCACTTTATGTAACCAACAAAATTGCTTTGTTTGTTATTCCTCTGTTTATACCCTTTGCATAAGAAATAACAATTACTAGGCAATTATTTTACAGATCTTTGTAACGAGATCTTCAAACCACGATTACTCTCTTCAAACACAGGGCTGAGTAAACTTAAAACTCACTGAGTAAAACTAAACTCACTCGCCTGCTTTGCCTTGCCTTTTATATGGCAGATTAAACAGCCTGATGAATGTTCTTGAAGGCGAAATCTCTATAAATATAAACATCGTTATTATTGTTGTTTGTATATTTTGTTTCCATTTATTCTCGTAGTGTTTGTTGTTATATTTCTGTTTATTTGTTTACTATTTTTTATGTTGGTGTTTGTAGTCCGATAATTTGTAAAGAAGTCCATTCAATGTTAAGCGATGTAAAAGCAAAACTCCTGTGTCTAGATTTATCCATTTTCGTATTATCAACTGTACACCAAAATAATGGTGATGAATTCATGCCGTTAGACTTTTTAGAGCCTTCAAATTATGGCCCTAAGTATGTCCTGTTTTTTATACTACAGACAGTTATTACTGGGAAGCAGTTAAAGTTAATAAAGTTCTTTAATTCATAAAAAAATATAACTGTATTCAGTTATATACTCATACTCATCCTGAGTTTTCATTGTTGTACACATCAACCGTAAAGCATTAGCAAACATTATTAAAGACACGCACGCATACAACTAGAATAAGAATATTTTTCTTATATTCTAAGCGAATAAAATAACTTCCTTTGCCTTGCCCTTCAATGATGGTTGAATGCTGCGGAGCATTGACAATCTGTAGGTTCTTGTCATAATTTCAATTATGCTCTCAGCTTACATTTGCTGTTTTAAGCATCATTTATCTTATTTTTTGAAATTTTTATTAATGGCAGTTGAAGTAGAAAATTCCACTATGATGGTAAATACACACAGACACACATAGGAACATGGTGTACGCATACCAAGAAATGGAAGGAAATCACTTATAAGTGCTGGGCTACAGCTACAAAAGCTACAGGGTCTTATATTTTAGTTGCATACTTATGCTTACATTTTATATTTCCTTGGTAGACTATATTGAAACTTTGATTGAAGCATTGATTGAAGCTTTGATTGAAGCTTTGATTGAAACTTTTGATTGAAGCTATGATTTGTTAATGTATTTTTAAATTTTCTTATCTTATCTTTGGGTTTTGTAGGGTGCAATTAAATTAAGTATACTTACAGTTTCTACTTTAACCACCACTTTTATTTCTTTTTTTTTTTGGTACTCCAAACTAAAGTTATTTTTGTAAAATTCTCTTGTTCTTTGAGTGCTAGGTGCATAGTGGCTTCTTGCATTTATATCCTCTACACCCTCTCCAATTTCCTAATAATAGATAAAATAAGTTGTCATAATTTTTGAAAAATATATCTTCTTCCAACCAGAATATTGTTACAATGAAGAAAAAAAACATAAAAATTGCCATGATTTGCAAGAAAATTTTCTATTTTCTCTAGCTACTCCTGCTCTTAAGAAAGCAAAAAAAAAAAAATGGAAGAAAAGAAAGCCCGTGGAAAAACTGTTGATTGTGTTATTTTGTAGAAAATTATTAGATTGCTTGGCAATTTGTTATATTTTTCGATAGAAAAGTTTCCCAATAGTTAATCTGATAAGGAGAGTCATTGAGTGATATATGATCGTATCATTAGTTTACCAGCAATTTTCTGTTATTCAATTAGAAATTATGGTTTCTTCTTTTGGTTTTCGTATCACTTTTAAAATATTGAACTGCAATGACTTGATGAAATATGCTGGAATGGTTTTATAAATAGTAAGAAAATAATTTAAAATAAACTTTTCAGGTTTGATTTGGCCGTATGATACTGTACCTCTGACATTTGGCTGTTTTTTGAAAAGAAATTGGTATACTTTTGTACCCTTTTTCTCTCATTAATTTTGTCTCTGCTGTAATCCAAGGATTGTGAACTCATTCCATTCCATAATCTCTTAAATCATCGTGTTAAAAAGGAACTAATTCAGGAACCAAGAAACATTCAAACTTGTTGTAGCCTTGATTTATTCGATTAAAGTGGTATTGGAGATTAAATCCAGAAGCCGTTAAGGCTTTTTGTTTTCGTTTACAGAAATAAACTTCTGAGTAGACCTAATCCTAAGTGCTAACGATTTGAGCACGTGAATAGCCATAATGCCACATGCAAAATCTCCCAAGTGTTATGGAACCTATTGTCTTCGTTCTAGGTGGATAGGTAGGTAGAGGTGGCTAGAGGCCAACGAAGTTGGAAGGAGATACTTAGACTACATAGGGCCCATTATGATACCAAAGTTCCAATTTTACCCTAGTCCTGGAACAATGCGTAACAGTTCATCCAGATCTTTTACAAAGTAGGCACCAATATAACATCTTCTTCTGCGACATAGTGCCGGTCACGTACCCAGTAGGTGAAAGACAATATCCTCCGCTTGTCATCTCTGCAGCTTCTGCAGAAATCATTAGCAAGAGGACACGCCTGCCCAAAGCGAAATGTCACGTAGTGACCAAGACAAAACAAGTGAGGGTGCTTCTTTGCAGTTGCAGTAACTAATATATTGGGCGGTAGGTGCAGAACTTCCTCATATTTGCGGTTCCTGCAGAAATCATTAGCAAGGATCCCTGCGTGCCAATAACGAAATGCTGCTTTGCAGTTTCAGTAAACTTGAAGATTGCCTCCAGCTAGTTGTGGCCAAATTTTCTGCGCCGTTCTGCCCGTGTCCGATGAAATCGACGATTGCATTGTCAATTATAAGCTTGCAGGTTTTCAGAGAGATTCTCAAAGTTGAGTATCCAACGGAGAGTTCGATGCTTGTTCTACTCTTAGCCAGTTCATGTGCTTTAAAAAGGGGAAAGATTATTTACAGAATTTTATTTAATTCCTAGATTATGCATCCAATTGCGCACTGGCCGAGAAAAATCATTCTCTGCGAATATCTGAAGTATCAGAGGAGATTTAAGTTTCTTTTACCATGAGTTGCTTCTATCACTGTAAAAATTTTTTAAATTTTTTGTGTTCCAGCCTATAAAAAATTTTGAATTAAATTGCAGAAAAGAAAACCTTTTAAATATTTAAATTGCTTGCAAACCTGCAAAGGTCATGTAGACAATATGCACCAAAAAAAATCCAAAAAAAAAGAAAACGAAATTAAAAAAATTATTTGTTGCACTAAAAACCACGAAACACGTACATTTGCAACACAAAAAATAAAAAAAGAGAAAAAAGAAAAAAAAAAAAATAAATAAAGGAAGAATAAAACCCCTTAACAAATAAAACCATTCAGTCAGGCATCCAACCTAAGCAACCAAACGACCGACCATTATTGTCCTTATGAATAAATAAACGTATTCCAGCTATATTCCAAACACAAGTACGGCTCCTTTTAATGGTTTTTCTATACTCGGCTGCAACAACAACAAATTTTATTTCATTCAACTATTCCTAGCATGAATGATAGTGTGATTGTATTATAAAACCTACACTTTCATACACATTTATACCCACATACACATGCATACATGTACGTCTATTCCTCTCTCTCTCTGGGTGTGTCTATTCATATCGAAGCGTATAAAAACGTTTCATGATTTAAGTAAATATTATTCTGATGGCTATGATGACGATGCTGGTGGTGATGATGTTGATAATGATGACGTTGCCGATGATGTTGATGTTGATGTATATACAAATACCAGGATAATAATAAGGACTACTCGTACGCTGAGTATAGTAATGATGAGCGGTAATGCTTTAGAACTATAAGTTGTTTGTTTTTATAATACTCGACTATACACTCAAATACTCATACCTTACACTCCTCCATACGTTTAAAGGATGACGTTGAATTTATTGTTGAATGTCGACAAATCCTTAAGCTTTTTCGGTTTTTTCTTGTTCTATTCAATCATTTGTCTGTCCATCTCTATAATGGTTTGTTTTTATGATGATTTATACTTAAAATTTTAGTTTCATTAGTTTCAAAATATAAAAAAAAAAACATTTTCTGTACTTAAAATTTTAGTTTCATTAGTTTCAAAATATAAAAAAAAAAACATTTTCTGTAGGAGGCATATTATTCGCACTATGTAATTTAATATTGCTACGAAAATGAAAATCTTATTTTGCTTTCACATCGTTTAAATTGTAAACAAAAGCTACAAAAACAAAAACAATGAACTCGTTTACATGATAAACAAGTAAACAAAAATGCAACAACAAACACTGCAAGAGTAAATACAAATTCAAGGCATACTTAGAATTATAACAATAAATATAAACAAAAATACACAAACAATAATAATGAATGAAAACAACGATGTTTACATTTATAGAGATCTCGAGAAGGCGATGCCACGAACATTCGACTGCAAGATCATTCATCAGACTGTTTACGTTGCCATATAAAAGGCAAGGTAAAGCAAGCAACGGAGTCAGTAAAAATTCAGTCAGTCTTGTATGAAGACGCGCGGTGTTTGAAGAGAATAATTGTGGTTTGAAGATCTCCGTTATAAAGTTCTGTCGAACAATTGTTATTGTTTATGCAAAAGAGTGTAAAGAAAAATAACAAACAAAGCAATTGTTGTTGTTTACATCAAGTTGTGAACAGTGGCACACAGAATTGTGCGAACAATAAAGAATTTAATTAAAACTAAACACAAATTTATTTTTATTTTATTTGCAATCTACGAGCTCATATTTTAAAAGTTTTTAAATGCAAAAACCTAACAAAATGAGTTTTAATTATAAACTTTTAACCCATAATGTATGCTTCAATATTTAAACATTTTGTCATCCTTAAAGTATGCCATACATTTTTTAAAACCTAATTTTTTTTTGGCAATTCTGGTCACATATTCGTTTAGCAAAAATTTTATTAGAAATTATACAATTTAATTTATTTGCTGATTTGTTTTGTCCTGTTCTTTTCTTATTTTTTTTGATGTTAACCATAAACCATATGGCATTCTGCAAATCGTATCGTATCATCTTAAGATAAAATGTCGTAAATATATACATATAAAACGCATAAAATATGCATTATTAATACAAGATAAGCGAGTATAAAAAGCTAAAATCTTATTTTGCAAAATTCCAAAGAGACAAACACACAATTTGGTTGGTATTTTCGTTTTGTGTTAGGAATCATTATAAAAAACAAAAGCATTCCAACAAGCATTTCAATATGGATATGATTGAAATCGCTGTTGAAAGTGATGCAATGCATTTTCAATGCTGCTGAAGCTATTTGTTTTAACATGGCTTAATTTATACAATATCCTTGATATTAAGAAGGGGGGAGTTAAAGCAGCAGTTTACGGAAATATTTGTATTCGTTTTTTTTTTATTTTCTTGTTGCCAAAATTAATGCATTTTGTTGGCATTATGGTTGGGGGGATTGCGTATTTGTATGTTGTCATCAATTGTTAAATTTTATGTTTATCAAGGATTTAAATATAAATTGGTTTTTGAGGTTTTTGAATATGATAACATCGGATTTAATATTCCATGAATTTGTACACAACAACATAACATAGTCTTCTATAGGAAATGCGTGATCTTATTAATTTTTGTTTCGGTTTCTGCTTTTTTTTTGTGGTATTCAAATTCAAATAATACTTCAATAAACCAAAAATTAATGGAACAATAAGCCTAAGGTTATGTTTTAAGAATTATTATTTTCATAAGCCTAAAAGTAGGCAACATTTTTTTAAAATTTACTTGCTAACTTACAAAACCTATGCAATTTAAAATAAATCCCGTGGCATGCCTTCTTCAAATTGATTGTATTTAAATGTAATTTTTTGAATTCCTTTAGGATTTGCCTCCTGAAACTATAAATTTCAGCCTTTTGTTTCTTAGTAAAATCAAATGCTATTGACTATTAAGTAGTCTTCAGAAATTTGCTTTTGTTGCTACGTAATTGCAATTTGTTTTTATAATTTTAAAGTAATTCTTTGCAGAGACTTTCAAGCAAAAGACCCACCCTTAAACAATGCTACTCATATGACTTATTTTTCATCAAACTTTCTTTTGCTTACAACTTTAAAATTTTAAGATTTTTCTTTTCACCAAAACCCAAAAGCACTCGAAACTATTTATGGCAGCACTTGTTTTATAAATATGATATCATACAATCTCTACTACCACTACTGTGAACCATTATCTTCCCCTTTCTGCAAAATATCATCTCAAAACCAATATGATATTGATAAGTATCACTTGAGTATTGATTATCACTTTTACCCTCCAAAAAAGTGCTTAAATTGGAGTAAACGACTCCCCCATAGTAAAAAAAGTTATGGGAACTTTAATATGTTCTTTAAAGTCCGGACCATAGGAAAGGGGAAAGCATGCCGCCTGGCCTGGCCTGGCCATGCCTGTTAACAGGAAATGCATGTTGATTTTTTTATTCGATACGCATTAAAGTAACATATTTTGGTACAATTTTTGCGGCTTATATTGCAAATAAGCTGCTGTATAACAAAATATTGCCTTTAAGGGATGGCTTGGTGGAAAAAAGACCAGAACTTTAAGCTTTTTCTTCGGTGGGGTGTATTTTGTTTAGCCGTTTCTTTAAAGGGGGGTTGTTGCATTTTTCAGGGTGGTTTTCTTTTGTCTTGTTTTACAGTCAATTTTTGGCCTTGGCTTTTTATTTTCATTTGATTTGACTGTAATTCCTTTGTATTTTGTGGGGGTGCGGGAGCCTTATAAGTAGTGTGTATAATGAATTGGATTTTGATATCTAAATTAAATCTTTCGTTGAAGAAGAAAAAAAAAAAAAGAAAAGAAGGAATGTAAAGAAAGTGAAGATTATTTTTATTTTTTCGTTTATTTATGTTTCACATCCTTTTCATCTTGTTGACTTATATTTTCAATGTCTTCAAGACTGATGTGGGCAATATTACTAACAGGGGAGGACAATGAAGGCCACAAAACTGAAAATAAAATTATAGGAAATGTGCATAAAGAAATTATGGTAGAGTCCACATCTTCAACTGATTTTCTGTTGATTAAAAGTTCTTTATTTTGGCAAACAAAGTTTACATTAACTGTGTTCAAAACTGAAATGCTTACTGTCGTTACCTCCTTACCGTGTCTGTCTGCGTTACAATCAACAGCCATTATCAACGATGCATATCTATCTAATGTTATCGAATATTTAAGCAAATTTACTATTTTGATTTGGTAACCAATCCATTTGCAACAAATCTCTATAATAGTTAGAGTTAAAAAAGGAAAAAATCGGAATAAAAATATCAAGATGTGTCAACTAATTTTAATTTATCGATCATCCTGATAAAGAAAAATGCTTTTGTAGTCGACCTAATATTAAATTATCGTGTAGACTACCCGACCACTTCATTGTCAGGCAGTTGGTGATGGCCATTCATGAACCGGTCAATGCTTTTTAGGTAATGATATTTTTACTGCAACCTGCCTGCAATTACTTACTTACTTTATTGGCCATTAACAACCCGATTAACTCATTTCGGCCTGCCTTAACACATCCTTCCAGGCGCCGCTGATTCTTGCGCGCCTACAACAGTTGTTCACACCAATTGATGATAGGACTTTGGCCCTTCCATCGCAAACAAGGTCGTCCTCTTCTTCGACTTCCGCAGTTCAAATCCGCATCAAATACCCGTCTTGCCGGAGCAGCCTCGTCCATTCGAACGACATGGCCAAGCCTGCGCAGCCTCTGGATGTTAATACACTGCACAACGTCCATGTCGTTGAGGAGTTCATAAAACTGACTGTTGGATCGGATGCGGAAATCATCGCCAACTCGCAATGGACCGAATATCTTACGATCTGGCTGCAAATAAGCCCCAAAAAATGTTCCCTGGATGTCCAACTCTGTCCGTGACTGCTGTGGTTCTATCAGGGAAGATTCGAACTATTCAACAAAGGTTCTATCAGGTAGGTTTTGGGTCAATCAAAAGAAACTCTTACATACATATGTCCCAGGACATTACGATATCGTCGGTAATTGCTTTACTGATGAACTGTCCAGAGCCGCTACGACGTTCTTCAATCTTCAACATATTGTAGGACATAGGTATTTCGATGGCCCCAAGTAAATTAGAAATTCTCCTCTTGCTTTACACAGAGGCTATACGTTGATGGCAGCATATAATAGCAGCAGTTAATAGTACAACTAATTGCCTTTCTGTCTCCAAATTACTTTGTTATCTAACGCAGAATATCGATTCTTATTGCCCTATTGAAAGGCATGCCAATGCCACACAAAGTTTACATTGACTGTGTTTAAATTTAAGTAGACATCACTGGATTTTTCTCTTTTCGTACACCGTCAATAGCTTATGTAGGTTATCCAAGAAAAATTGGAGCGATCAACTAGTTTTGGGTGACCTGTATACATTCCATACATTCCAAGCTTAAAGAAATACAAAATTAAAAAGCTTGGGCCCAAGGTGTCACATATCTGTTATAGGCTGTTTACAAGTAACGTCTTAACGTTATAGAGTTGTTTCATCATTCTAACAACCCCCCGCTCATCCCCACCAGCAGCTTTAAAATAAACATGAGACTGCACAAATTTAATGCCTTAAACTATAATAATCAAGGATATCTTTCATGGTGCAGCAACAGCAACAAGACATTGAGCCATATAAAGCGATTTTATAAGTGTGTGTGTGTGTATATAAGAGAGAGAGCAAGAGAGAGAGGTTAGTGATAATAAAGTAAAGAGCGTTAGTGTGATGTGTTATTAGGAGGCAATGCTATTACTTCCGTTTTTAAACACATATGAAGAAAAAGCAGTAGCAGCAGCAGCAGCATAAAACACAAACACTCGTACATCCGGCGGAAGCCAAAAATAAAAACATGGCCACAACAACATTGTTGTTGATAAGTTTACTTTAGTAGAGTGAGTGCTCGTATGTAGAAAAATGTGTGGAAATTTAAAAATGACCAATGTTGTATACATGTTCTCTTCTTTTTTTTTTTGTTTCTTTTCTTACATGTTGATGATGATGACGATGATGACGGCAATGATGATGCTGCTGCTGCTGTTAAGTCCGTTTTAAGTTAAACCCTGGAAGGGTGTACACTCGCATTTCTGGTATACGTAAACGTAGAGGGAAAAATCAAAAGTCATTTCAACGGCTCTTGTCATTTCACGAAATTGAACTTGTCAAACTAGTGAATATGCATTATTTTCTCTTCCTTTTTTTTGCGATAAACACTTGTAGATAAATCAATATGAATTGAAAGCTAGAAATAAGAAGAAAAGTATTTCATTTTATTTTATTTATTTGATATATTTGAGCTATTTGAGGGGGTGTTTGAGATTTCTTTCCAACGGATTTTCATTGAAAATATTAAAGAAAAATTCAAATGAATTTTCCTTCTATTTTTTCTTTAATGATTGACATGTTGGTGATTGCTTGTCAGTTGCGTTGTATACTGGCAACTTGTCATATATGACACGCGTGTTTTATTAAAGATTTCTGCTTTGCTTCAAGGTTTCGCTGTTAAAAAATTGATGGCGTTTTTGCTGCTGTCTGTTGGCGTATAGTATAGGTTTACAAGTAAAAGTAGGAGCGCTGTGTTATAAGAACATGACAGTGAAAAAGAAATTGAGCAAATAAAACTGTCAAAAAGTTGTTTTCAAATTATAACTTTCAACAGATAGCAAAGTGGCTTCATTTCCAATGACAATAACGTTAATAATTCTATGAAAACAAAAAAAATGGAAAAATTGTAAAAACACTTTGAAATCCAAATGCTGTTGATGATGCTGATGATAATGATACTGACGTTATTGCTGACAATTTTTGTGTGTGAAAAAAAAAAACAAAAAAGATGACATGAAATAAAAGATATTCAGTTTCGTTACTTGAAAAAAATTTTTTTTGTGTTTTTAAAATATGGAAATAAAAACCAAATCAATGATAAATAATAATTTATGCGAAATTTATGTGGGACAGAAAGTATTCCAAAAAAAGAGGAGAGGAAAATAATAAAATTGAAGTTTTATCAGCGTATAGGCACATGCGAAATAATTCTATTAGAAAAAAAAGGTCTTACGAAAAGGGAAATCCTTAACGAGGTGCAGTTTTTCTTCCTTAAAGGCTCTGAAGTCGCCGTAGTCTAGTAGTTGGTGTGCTGGCTTGTTAGACGTAAGGCCATGGTTCAAACCCCAGGTCAGACAACAAAACGAAAATATGAAAAAATATTTCTTCGGTGATTTCCTCTCAGCAGTCTTCTCTGACAGTCAGGCTGCTATAAGATCCCTGTCACCGATGTCTCGACCTTCTTTCTGGACACTTCAGTGTCTCACTTGTCTGGGTCCCTGGGCCCAATAATAATCCAGGAAACTGCAGAGCCGTCGAGCTTGCCAGGGCTTGTGCACTCCTCTTAAATCGACTTGGGTGTGCCACTTAACTCGTTCAAGTTGGCCATTTGACGGAAATTCTTTCGGGACGCCAACCTATCCTGGCTCAATGAGGAGCCCTGCTCCTACGCTATAATCACTTGGCTCTCGATGGATAGAAGGCACACCAATCAGTTACCCGGACTTAATCGTAACGTCATCTCGATCACAGTGGCCATGCTTACAGGTCATTGTGTTATGGGAAGACACGCGGATGGAATGTAGCTGTCATCTAACGACTTCTGCCGCGGGTGCAGATACGCTGAGGAAGAGGAGACTGTCAATGCCCATCTCTTGCGAGGTGCAGATATAGGTTATTTGGCTCTCCAATCTTTGTCAGCTTGACAGAGCTATCATCCATTGATGTCAAGGATATAACTTCGTTTATCAAACTTTCGGTCTGATTTTCCAGCGTAGGGTAGTCGTGCTTTTAATGTGCAGCCTTTGCGCTGACCAACTTCTTCTCTAGTTTGGTCGAACTTGGTTAGTACAGGGATTGCGTTCACCTGTGGAGCCACAACGGGCCGCTATTTGTGCTCATTGAGCTGTTGGCATCAAAGCTACCACCCCAATCTACCTTTCACTTAGCAGATTTCTGGCAAAAACTCTGAAAGTAATTAAAATTGTCACGAAAAATTTCTCAAAAAATCTGTCGTTCGGTGTCGACTTTAAACTGTAGTTCCTGGCACTCATGTATAAGATTAACACACACAACATATGTGGTGTGAGAAACTAACCCTTATGAAACATATTTTGCAGGTTTTAATAAAAAAATTTGCCCCACTTTTTTTCACAAAATATCACCTCCAAACTGCCACACTCAGTTTGAATAAATCCCAACCATCAATTTAAAAACATTTGACTGTCAAGGCTTTAAATCAAAAAGTATTTGTTTGAAATGTTGATTTAAATTTACATACACATGTACTATGTATATTGGCAAAAAGTATACGTATGGGTGTACGTACATATGTAGATATGTATATGAATGGGGTTTTAATATATTCCATTGTATGTATTTATTTTATCATTTTATTGACACACATATTAAGAATACTGATATCAATTGTTAATTTTAAATGGAATATATGTGTGACAATTGCTTTTTAATTATTGTGTTAATTTTTAACAGATTTATTTAAAACCATAAAAACACTTTAAAGTGGTTGAAGGTTTTTGTTTGAAAAATTAAATTAATTAACTTAACAGTTAAAATTGATAGAAAAGTGGTGGGCACTTTAATGGCATTATAGAGCGATTATGCTCTTCGGTAACAACCTACTGAGAATTGAAGAAAATGAAAGCATAGACATGTGGTTAGGCCTTTCGAAAACATCACTTCTTTTAGAGATAGTGTGTCCGATTATGTAGAAGTATTTTGCATTAGGATTTACAACTAGTGTAGTAGGTTCAAACGGTTCAAACCTGACCTCTGGTGTGTTAATTTTACACATGAGTGGCGGGTGTCCAACTCGTATATAAAAGATCCTGTGTGTATGGCTGTGTATGAGTGACAGGAGCTTTAATTGAATGACGAACTCTTATTCAAAAGATCCTGTGTGTAGTTTTTCATGAAAATTCATTTAAGAGGCCTATTTAAAAATTTATTAATTACGTTTTAAATAACATTTAATAACGCCTTTTAACACACAGCTTATCATGTAAAAAAGAATACATTTTTAAATATTATATCATATTTAATTACATCAATAAATACGTATTTAATCATGAATTATTCTCGATTGGTTGCAAAAAACAAAAAAACACATTAACACACGTACAATATTTTATGCATGAATATTAAAAGAAATCCAATAACAGCAACAACACTCCATACATCTGTATAAATATACATACATATATTGTATGAAACAATAATAAAACAAATCAAATATTTATTCATCAACCAGCCGTAACTCACAATACACGACAATGCCAATACAAAACTATTCAACTGACAGGCATTTGCTATTCAAATAAAAAAATTAAAAAAAAAATACAAAAAAATTTATTTTTATTCTCAACCATAAATGATATTCCAAATGGATATTTCGTTACATTTCTTTTTTTTAATTTTCTGCTCATTTTTTTTTTTTTTGAATTTTTATTCGGTTACATTGTTAATGAAATCATAAATAGTCATACACTTAATTAAATATCGATCTGTAAATCCCTGTTTGTAATTAAAAAATATACAATTTAAATGGAAACAACAACAACAACAATATACAATACAATAATAACAAAAATATGTGTTTGTCTGTTTGGCAAAAAAAAAAGTTTTTTATTTAAAATAATAAAACGTTTCAGAAAACAAAAACTGTTTTCACGTTTCACTGAATAAAATGGGACCAATGGAAGGATAAAAGCATATGAACACAGAGAGCGAGAGGTGTTATGAAGTCACTCACACATGGCAAAATGGTATCCTAAAATTTAAAATTTTGTAATTTTTTTTATTTTTCATTTGAATCTTCATTTAGAATGATGCACTTTTCCAGCGACATTCAAAAGGTTCGATGCCCTTCCTACTCTTGAACTTTATATGGATGGAGTTGCAATGAATATTCAAAAAGATGAGTAGAATCGCATCATACTAATAATTTCTGATACTTGTACACATTCATACTTATTTTATTATCATGGACAGCATTGCCACTGCCAAAAAAAATTTATAACCAAAATTAAAATAAAAAATAACCAAATAAGGAAAAAAGTAACCAAAAAAATTTTTTTAATTTAAATGTATTTGTTTTTAACAAATTTAAGGTTTAATACAAAAATTTAATTTTTTTTCGGTATAGTTAACCTCTCATGTCCGTAATAGACATATAAGATAGAGTTGACCTCAATATCAACTGACAAAAATTTCAATGTCCTAGGTGTCCTGGTTCAAGAGCTACAGGATGTTGTGTATAGGCAACATTGGGCAATGGTGTTATAAATTTAAATACAAGTTGATTTTTTTTTTCAAATGTCGTTTATTTCAATTTATGTATGCAAGGATACAAAACAATTTTTTTGAGGATTGGAGCACAAGTGCACATTGCATCTGCTGCATTTACAGGCTTTCCAAAGTCTACATCTGCCCCTTGTTCCCCATTCCGCCTAATGATTATTTATTTATTTGCTTACAAGAGCTTTAAGAATATTATTCTTTTATAGCTCAGTAGGATATACACAAATTACATTGGTCATTAGTATTCCCTAAATTATAGTGCAATTGTTTTATAACGTATATAACTAATACACAAAAAGGCAATAATTATATTTCACACAAAATTTCTAAAATAACATTTTCTTTTTTTTTTTAAATATTTGAGGACATATAGTCAAAAAGTGACTTCTTAAAACTGCTCTTTCTCGAAATGTTTTTAATATTCATTGGTAAGGAGTTCCACAAATTAATTGCGTTGACGAAAAACAATCTGCTAGTATTGATGTAAGTGTATCTAGGTATAATTAGAGTTGTATATCTAGTGGATCTACCAAATACAATTATAACCATCAAATAGTAGGGATTTTGCAGGCTGTGCAACATGTGCTCTTTTATAGGGAATTGATTCAGAACCCGTAGAAGGAGCTGGTGATGACGGGGTCGATGGAGAAGGTGATGAAGTTCCTGAATTCATTGTCAAATTGTCAAAAGGAGTGATGATGGACAACCTCTCTTTTTTGCGACAACTATAGTTTGACTTGTACAATTCAAGCATCATGTCCGCAAGATCAACACCTCCCATGTGCTTGTTGTAGCATTCTACTATAACTGGACGAGGTATAGTTATGAACTTCTTGTCTTTGCGGTACCATCTCTTGCATTCACTTGCATTCTTACTTGCATAGTTTGAAACTAGTTGTACCCTCTTATTACATCTTCTTCTTCTTCTTCATTTTCCTCGTCAGCCGAATCATCCCAATCAAATTTTTCAATTTCATCCTGTGTCAGACCGTTTGGGCGCATCTTAGAATGTGAATACAAAAAGAAGTTTTTATTTTTCGAAACTTACCATAATACGCATATACGCAACACTACATTTATAAAATTATTACAGACAAACTAAATAATATTTTCAAGCCGGGTTTTTTTAACACGTTGACTGCTGCGGCAATTTTCAAAAAACTAGCCAAAAATGAAATAGGTCGTAATCCTGACTGAAGGGTTGTAATGACCAATTATGTATGTATGTAGCCAAAAATGACAACTTGATTTTTTTCACATTAGTGAGTACGAAATAACTAGTAGTTTGGCTCTCTAGAAGGGAACGCAATCTACGAGTTATCTCGTAGTCGGCAGTCAACGTGTTAAATTACTCACCTACCTTTCATTATTTACAATAGTTGTCGAACTTGGTTTTAGGATGACTTAATTATATTAATGTGTTTTAACACTTTTTAAAATAAGGTTTATTTTGCAAAATGAATTTGTCAATTTCGCTCTCGGGAAATAACACGTGCACAGCTGACTACCAACCAATTAGCTGTAAGCTTAAACAACACATGAGGCTATATTTTTGCGAAAGAATCAGGATAAAATATTTAAAATAGCTGTACTTAGAGGCTCATAAACACAATGTTTCATATACGCAACATAGGGTATGAGGGGGTTAAACTACAAATAATAAATTAAGGTTTTTATTTATTTGTATTAAAATTTTTTTAATATTTCAATTGAACGTAATTAAAACGCTTAAAGAATTAAAACACTTTGCTAACGATTGCAAAGCTTATAATGCAAATTTTCAAATAAAATTAAAGAAGTGATTGCTTTATTAACCATAACAAAAAAAATAACCAAAATGAAGAAAAAATACACATTTACACATTACAAAAAAAATAACCAAATTTGGTTAAATTTAACCAAAACGGCAACGCTGATCATGGAACCTCTACTCATATTCAACGTATGAAGCAGTCATCATATTCATACTTAACGACACGTATGATGTTGTTGATTACGGCTCTCCATAACTCAACATTTACATGAATCACAAAATAAGTATGAATGGCGTACGAGCACTAAAATACTTACTAGAAGGTTGTGTGTTTGCTCTGCTTGCTGCTCTGTCTTTTTTGCTTTTGTGTCTTTTTCTTTTTTTGTAAATGCAACAACAATTAAGACTGTAAATCTTTATGAATGATTTGACTCACTCGAACCACTTTTCGAAAGTTATGAATCTAAATGAGTAGGCTTATAAATCAAACATATTTCGAATGGTATGAGTTTGATGTCAACGTTGTACACAAACTCATTGCAACTTGTACTTATAGATCAACGTTGTAGTGAGTACGAATGAATCAGAATACATAGTTATATTTCAATATTGTTGACTCACTTATATTCAAAATTTCATGAGTCCTTATGAGTAGCGAAAAAACGATTCATTGCTGATCTCTGTAGCACACAGAACATGGTTAGTGTAAGGGAACTAGGTCCTGTAATACTAATAACGGTTAGGCTGGCATTACCTGAATGTTGATTTACAGTGCGTTAAAAAACTCTATGTCTGTGGTTATTGCCAGCAGCCTGCTGATTAATAGATATAATCTATCCTTACTAACATGTAGTCGACGTAGTCTGGTAGGTAGTGTGTTGGCTTATTAGACGTAAGGCCACGGTTCAAATCTCAGGTCAGACATTAAAATGAAATATGAAATATATTTCTGCACCGATTTCTTTCAGCAAATTTCAGGCAAAAGCTGTCTTAGAGTAAATAAAATTGCCATGAAAGGTTTCTTAAAAATCTGCCGTTCGGAGCCGACTTTAAACTGTAGGTTCCCGCCTCTCATGTATAAAATTAACGCACACAACATCAGTGTGGTGAGAGCTAGGTTGTAATCCTTACTACAGGCTTGTGTTGACTAATTATGTATGTATATATGTATGTATCTAATTTGTAATGCTGCATATAACACCATCTAAAGTGTAGTAATTTGTTTTTAAGAAATTGAAGGTGAAGTGGTAAAACACTGTAGGAAACCATAAAATTTAATTCGACATATTACGTTGAATTTTCCTGCCTTTAAAATTACCCCCAGGTCTTCTTCTAACCCTTCACATTCCAATCTTTCGTTTTATACTCTAGAGGAGCCTGTATTTTTAGCTAATTTTTGTTGTCTCATAATTTTTATGCGTATTTCGTAAGCCTGTACTCATGTTACGCTTACCACCCACATATTCTGTTATTGCCAGGTATGAGTTATTGTTGTTATTGTCTTTTGGGCATATATAGCAATTAACCTTATGCCTGCCTGTTCACAGTTAGACAATAGATGAGTTGCTGTAATAGGCTTTATAACTTGACCAGCCAACCATCCAAACAAGCCAACATGCACCAACATCATCGTCAACATCATTGACTTTGTCGTCAGCATCATCATCATCATCAACGTAATCAGCCAAATCATTCAACTGATTTTGACTGTGTTTTACACATGAACGCATATTACGAAATACACCCTGATGGTAGAACTCTATAGATACGCATAGAAACGTTTCAAACGACTGATTGTTCTTATGACAACCTTTTTGAAAAATATGAAAATCAAATGGGCCCGCTTGTAACAATGTATGTAGGTATGAATCCTTATGCATAAAACACTAAGGACTCCAATGGTCTTTGTGTACGCAAAAATCAGGAATTAATTAAGGACAATGGTTTTAAACACTTATTTAATTACTGTGTTGCAAAGCTATGGCTTTTAATGAAGCAAACAAAAGCCTTTACCTTGCACTTTAAAAACGTTCTTTTAAATTGTTGAAAAATGTTTCAATTTATTTTGTAATAATTTTCAAGGATTTTCTTCACATATCCTTCAAAGAAATGAAATCGAAAAATAAAAGTTACATGCTAAGGTGCATTAAAAATTCTTTTTACAACTTTTCCTTGGTAAATACATGTAAATTTGTTGTCATCTTATTGGCGTCTGTGTTCCGAATTGTCTTCTTATGCTTGCTGTCGTTACCTCCTTACCATGTCTGTCTGCGGTGCAATCAACAGCCATTATCAACGATGCATATCGTAGAGTTTCTAATGTTATCGAATATTTAAGCAAATTTACTATTTTGATTTGGTAACCAATCCGTTTACAACAAATCTCTGTAATAGTTAGAGTTAAAAAGAGAAAAATTCGGAATAAAAATATAAAGAGGCGTCAACGACTTTTAAAGATCCTTAAAGACGTTGCAGCAAAAGAAAGAAAAAAAAAAATTTATCCATCATCGTGTTAAAAAAAAAATGATTTTGTAGTCGACCGAATATTACATTTTCATGTAGACTACCTGACCATTTCATTTTCATTCAGTTGGTCATGGCCATTGATGAAGCGATCAATGCAGTGTGGGTGATGATATTTTTCCTGTAGCCTGACTGCAATTAGTTACTTACATAATTGACCGATTAACGGATTTCAGCCTGTCTTAACACATTCTTAAAGGCGCCTCTGATTCTTGCGCGCGTACGGCAGTTGTTCACACCAATTGATGACAGGGCTTCCTCGATTTGGCCCTTCCAACGCAAACAAGATCGTCCTCTTCGTCGACTTCTGCAGTTCCCCGCATCAAATACCCGTCTCGCCGGAGCACCCACCTCCATACGAACGAAATGGCCGAGCCAGCTCAGCTTCTGGATGTTAATACGCTGCACAACGTCCATATCGTTGAGGAGCTCATACAACTCGCGGGTGCGTAAATCATCGTCAACTCGCACTGGACCGAATATCTTACGATCTGGCTGCAATTAAGCCCCAAAAAATGTTACCTCTTCGAGCATCCCAATCCATGACTGCTGGGATTCTATCAGGGAAGATTCTGACTATTCAACAAGGGTTCTATCAGGTAGTTTTCGGGTCAATCAAAAGAAACTCTTACATGGGTTCCAGGACATTGGGATATCGTCGAAAATTGCTTTACTGATAAACTGTCCAGGGCTGCTACGGCATTCAAAAGCTTCAACATATTGCAGGACAAAGGTGGTTCGATGGCCCTAAATTAATTAGAAATTCTCGTCTTGCCTTACACGGAGGCTATAGGTTGATGGAAGCAGGAATACACGACCAATATTGCTGCGGTATTGGGTTATTAGTACAACTAATTGCCTTTCTGTCCTTCAATTACGTTGTGATCTAACGCAGAATTTCGATTCTTACTGTCCTACTGGAAGGCATATCTATAGGATCGACTTTCACCCCAAATGACTACTGAAGGAGCCAAGAGTCTAAGAAAAAGGAAGATACTATTTTTCAATTCTTGAGTTAGGACTCTGCTTTTTCCATGAAGAGGTGGTAGTCCTTTTCCTATAAAAAAAACTAATATGGACACCATAATCTAGGATATGAAGGAGGTTTTTAATACGATAACGTAGTTTTCTTCTGTACTTTTAAGTAGGGTATCCAATGTAACTTTTTAGCCACTTATCGTTGCACTATGTACGGAAGTTTTAGAAACAAAATTTTTATTTTCATTTCCACTTTTTTCACTCTCAATATTTCAGTGAGATATTGTTGTACAAAATGTACGTTTATCGCATTAATATGGTACATGTATGGAGAGAGAGACAACATTAATACATACACACATACATGCATACGTGCATTAGTACGCATACAAAAGCATTTGTTTGAATATACAATACATATGAACACATGCACATGCACATGCAAATGCGAATGGTGTTGGTAGCACAGTTGTATGTATGTATGTTGTTAAGGATGTTTGAATGTCTATAATTTTCTAGGATTTAACCAGCAATGTGGTAAACCGCGTCGTTGCATATGCGTTTTGTACATTCACAGAACACAGTTGCAACGACAGACAGACAGACAGACAGACAGTCTCAAAGTTCCAGATACAGACAGACACACAGACACACATTGTGTAGTATTTAGATATGCGTAATGCCAGAATGTTTTCAAAAAACCCACGAAAATGAGAAAAAAAAGCAGAGAAAGAGAGAGTGAAAGAGTATAAAGCAAAGCCATGCAAATCTAAGTGGATAGAAATGAATTTTTCTGGTAATACATGTACAGATATGAGTGACTGTGGCAATGGCAATGGCAAAGGCAAAGGCATAAGTGAAGCTGAAAGTTTTCAAAACTGATTTCGCTTATTTTTTTTGGTTTTTTTTGTTGTTGTTCAATTCAGTTTTGCTCCATAACACCCAACTATTACTAAATGCATGTGCCAAAGAAAAGCCAAAACGAAGAGGAGTAAAGAGATGTTTTTCGTTTTGTATTGTATTGTTGCCAAAATCGGATATAAGCATTTTGTTAACTACATGGTTTAAATACATACAACTGAGGACATTTAAGTTACAAAACGTGGTTTACCAAACCACAAAAGGATTTTCTCAGCTACAATAGCAGCAATATCAACGACATCGGCAACAGCTTTTACACGATACCAGTTAGAAGCATCAGAAGTACCACTGCCATTGCCATTGCCACTGCCACTGTTATTGCCACCATTTCTAACTTTTGTATCAATTTTATTCACTGCTTTGGAATTATTCACCATAAAAAAGGAAACTTTTTCTGTGTTATTCCAGTGAAAATTTTTGTTTTTTATTACAATATTTGAATCAAAAAACTTTAAAGAGCTCAGTAAAGTGATTTGTAATATTTTTTTTTATATATATATTTACGTACAAATGCGAAGTGAATTGTCGAAATAATCGATTTTAATAACAACGAATGGGAATTTTGGTACTCTTTACATCAGTTTTTCGGGGAACTCCTTTTTAGAATTATTTAGAAACTTGATCAGCGTCCTTGCCTTAAAAATTTTAAGAACTGGCGTACATACGTTTTTACCTATTAAAAACGTTTAAAATATGAGCTCGTAATTTGCAAATAAAATAAAAATAAATTTGTGTTTAGTTTTAATTAAAATTCTTTATTATTCGCACAATTCTGTATGCCACTGTTCACAACTTGATGTAAACAACAACAATTGCTGTTCTTTGTTATTCCTCTGTTTATACCCTTTGCATAAACAATAACAATTACTAGACAATTATTCGACAGATTTTTGTAACGGAGACCTTCAAACCACGATTACTCTCTTCAAGCGCACCGCATCTTCACACAAGACTGACTGAACTTCACTAGATTAGAACTAAATTTGAAAGTAAATTTAAATTTAAAATTTAAAAAAATTTAAAAACTAATCTATAAAAAAAAATGTTTTTTTCGTTATTAAACCATTATAGATTAACAACAAATTTTCAATTTATTTTGAAGAATTTTTAATAGACAAGCTGTTCGAATAAGAAAAGTATTTATTTGGTCACTGAAATCCAATTGAAGTAGACAATTGAAGAACAATAGAATTAAGGATATTAAATTGAAAAGTATGGTACATATATACAGACTGGCTTAAGTTTCAGTTCTATGCCTGTGCTCTTATGGAAAAAATAAAATTGATTTAATTACTCTGTGTGGTCAAATGACTTTTAAAGAAATTAAGACTTTAACAATATTTCCAATACAAAAACACACACAGCCTTACACATTAATCTATGGATACTTATTATGATATACAAAAACAACAACAAAACACAATTACAATTGATTCAATAAGTATCTTATATTTTGGTATTGTATTATGAAAAGTAGCCGTGTATATAGGGAGAGTACAAGCAAAGACTAGAAATATATGAAGATGTTGCACTGCCATACATTGTACTGTCAGTGCCAAATTTGTCGATGGCAGTACGGCTACTGCCACTTATTGTACTCAGAGAACTTATTTTACTCAGAGAACGTATTGTTCTCTTCTCTAAGCAATTTATTCTCATATGCGTGTATACGTGTGTGCATGTATGTAAATATTACAAAGTATATACATTAAATTAAAAGTATTCAAATAGTTTAACTAATAAAATAAGAATAAATGACTAGCTCTGCCAAATTCTTAAAAAAATATAATTTGAAAAGGCCTGGATAAAATAATAGGGACACTTAAATTTTTCAATATATTATATTTTTAAATATTTTTCCATAAATATTACAAAGTATATACATTAAATTAAAGGTATTCAAATAGTTTAACTAAAAAAATAAAAATATTTGACAAGCTCTGCCAAATTCTTAAAGCAAAAGGAAAATAAAGGCCTGGAAAAATAATAGGGACACTTAAATTTTTCATTATATTCTTATATTTTTAATTATTTTTCCATAAATATTACAAAGTATATACATTAAATTAAAGGTATTCAAATTGTTTAACTAATAAAATAAAAATACTTCACTAGCTCTGCCAAATTCTTAAAAAAATGTAAAATAAAGGCCTGGAAAAATAATAGAGACACTTAAATTTTTCAATATATTCTTATATTTTTAATTATTTTTCCATAAATATTACAAAATATATACACCAAATTAAAGGTATTCAAATAGTTTAACTAATAAAATAAAAATATTTGACTAGCTCTGCCAAATTCTTAAAAAAAATGTAAAATAAAGGCCTGGAAAAATAATAGGGACACTTAAATTTTTCAATATATTCTTATATTTTTAAATATTTTTCCATAAATATTACAAAGTATATACATTAAATTAAAGGTATTCAAATAGTTTAACTAAAAAAATAAAAATATTTGACAAGCTCTGCCAAATTCTTAAAACAAAAGGAAAATAAAGGCCTGGAAAAATAATAGTAACACTTAAATTTTTCAATATATTCTTATATTTTTAATTATTTTTCCATAAATATTACAAAATATGTACACTAAATTAAAGGTATTCAAATAGTTAAACTAATAAAATAAAAATATTTGACCAGCTTTGCCAAATTCTTAAAAAAAAAAAGTAAAATAAAGGCCTGGAAAAATAATAGGGACACTTAAATTTTTCAATATATTCTTATATTTTTAATTATTTTTCCATAAATATTACAAAATATATACACTAAATTAAAGGTATTCAAATAGTTTAACTAATCAAATAAAAACATTTGACCAGCTCTGCCAAATTCTTAAAAAAAAATGTAAAATAAAGGCCTGGAAAAATAATAGGGACACTTAAATTTTTCAATATATTCTTATATTTTTAATTATTTTTCCATAAATATTACAAACTATATACATTAAATTAAAGGTATTCAAATAGTTTAACTGATAAAATAAAAAAATTTGACCAGTTCTGCCAAATTCTTAAAAAAATTGTGAAATAAAGGCCTGGAAATTTAATAGGGACACTTAAACTTTTCAATATATTCTTATATTTTTAATTATTTTTCCATAAAGATTATAAAGTATATACATTAAATTAAAGGCATTCAAATAGTTTAACTGATAAAATAAAAAAATTTGGCCAGTTCTGCCAAATTCTTAAAAAAAATTGTGAAATAAATGCCTGGAAATTTAATAGGGACACTTAAACTTTTCAATATATTCTTATATTTTTAATTATTTTTCCATAAAGATTATAAAGTATATACATTAAATTAAAGGCATTCAAATAGTTTAACTGATAAAATAAAAATATTTGACCAGTTCTGCCAAATTCTTAAAAAAATTGTAAAATAAAGGCCTGGAAATTTAATAGGGACACTTAAACTTTTCAATATATTCTTTTATTTTTAATTATTTTTCCTTAAAGATTACAAAGTATATACATTAAATTAAAGGCATTCAAATAGTTTAACTGATAAAATAAAAATATTTGACCAGTTCTGCCAAATTCTTAAAAAAATTGTAAAATAAAGGCCTGGAAATTTAATAGGGACACTTAAACTTTTCAATATATTCTTGTATTTTTAATTATTTTTCCATAAAGATTACAAAGTATATACATTAAATTAAAGGCATTCAAATAGTTTAACTGATAAAATAAAAAAATTTGACCAGTTCTGCCAAATTCTTAAAAAAATTGTGAGATAAAGGCCTGGAAATTTAATAGGGACACTTAAACTTTTCAATATATTCTTATATTTTTAATTATTTTTCCATAAAGATTACAAAGTATATACATTAAATTAAAGGCATTCAAATAGTTTAACTGATAAAATAAAAAAATTTGACCAGTTCTGCAAAATTCTTAAAAAAATTGTAAAATAAAGGCCTGGAAATTAAATAGGGACACTTAAACTTTTCAATATATTCTTATATTTTTAATTATTTTTCCATAAAGATTACAAAGTATATACATTAAATTAAAGGCATTCAGATAGTTTAACTGATAAAATAAAAAAATTTGACCAGTTCTGCCAAATTCTTAAAAAAATTGTAAAATAAAAGCCTGGAAATTTAATAGGGACACTTAAACTTTTCAATATATTCTTATATTTTTAATTATTTTTCCATAAAGATTATAAAGTATATACATTAAATTAAAGGCATTCAAATAGTTTAACTGATAAAATAAAAATATTTGACCAGTTCTGCCAAATTCTTAAAAAAATTGTAAAATAAAGGCCTGGAAATTTAATAGGGACACTTAAACTTTTCAATATATTCTTTTATTTTTAATTATTTTTCCTTAAAGATTACAAAGTATATACATTAAATTAAAGGCATTCAAATAGTTTAACTGATAAAATAAAAATATTTGACCAGTTCTGCCAAATTCTTAAAAAAATTGTAAAATAAAGGCCTGGAAATTTAATAGGGACACTTAAACTTTTCAATATATTCTTGTATTTTTAATTATTTTTCCATAAAGATTACAAAGTATATACATTAAATTAAAGGCATTCAAATAGTTTAACTGATAAAATAAAAAAATTTGACCAGTTCTGCCAAATTCTTAAAAAAATTGTGAGATAAAGGCCTGGAAATTTAATAGGGACACTTAAACTTTTCAATATATTCTTATATTTTTAATTATTTTTCCATAAAGATTACAAAGTATATACATTAAATTAAAGGCATTCAGATAGTTTAACTGATAAAATAAAAAAATTTGACCAGTTCTGCAAAATTCTTAAAAAAATTGTAAAATAAAGGCCTGGAAATTTAATAGGGACAATTAAACTTTTCAATATATTCTTATATTTTTAATTATTTTTCCATAAATATTACAAAGTATATACATTAAATTAAAGGCATTCAAATAGTTTAACTGATAAAATAAAAAAATTTGACCAGTTCTGCCAAATTCTTAAAAAAATTGTGAAATAAAGGCCTGGAAATTTAATAGGGACACTTAAACTTTTCAATATATTCTTATATTTTTAATTATTTTTCCATAAATCTTACAAAGTATATACATTAAATTAAAGGCATTCAAATAGTTTAACTGATAAAATAAAAAAATTTGACCAGTTCTGCCAAATTCTTAAAAAAATTGTGAAATAAAGGCCTGGAAATTTAATAGGGACACTTAACTTTTCAATATATTCTTATATTTTTAATTATTTTTCCATAAAGATTACAAAGTATATACATTAAATTAAAGGCATTCAGATAGTTTAACTGATAAAATAAAAAAATTTGACCAGTTCTGCCAAATTCTTAAAAAAATTGTAAAATAAAGGCCTGGAAATTTAATAGGGACAATTAAACTTTTCAATATATTCTTATATTTTTAATTATTTTTCCATAAATATTACAAAGTATATACATTAAATTAAAGGCATTCAAATAGTTTAACTGATAAAATAAAAAAATTTGACCAGTTCTGCCAAATTCTTAAAAAAATTGTGAAATAAAGGCCTGGAAATTTAATAGGGACACTTAAACTTTTCAATATATTCTTATATTTTTAATTATTTTTCCATAAAGATTACAAAGTATATACATTAAATTAAAGGCATTCAAATAGTTTAACTGATAAAATAAAAAAATTTGACCAGTTCTGCAAAATTCTTAAAAAAATTGTAAAATAAAGGCCTGGAAATTAAATAGGGACACTTAAACTTTTCAATATATTCTTATATTTTTAATTATTTTTCCATAAAGATTACAAAGTATATACATTAAATTAAAGGCATTCAGATAGTTTAACTGATAAAATAAAAAAATTTGACCAGTTCTGCCAAATTCTTAAAAAAATTGTAAAATAAAGGCCTGGAAATTTAATAGGGACACTTAAACTTTTCAATATATTCTTATATTTTTAATTATTTTTCCATAAATATTACAAAGTATATACATTAAATTAAAGGCATTCAAATAGTTGAACTGATAAAATAAAAAAATTTGACCAGTTCTGGCAAATTCTTAAAAAAATTGTGAAATAAAGGCCTGGAAATTTAATAGGGACACTTAAACTTTTCAATATATTCTTATATTTTTAATTATTTTTCCACAAAGACTTCAAAGTATATACATTAAATTAAAGGCATTCAAATAGTTTAACTGATAAAATAAAAAAATTTGACCAGTTCTGCCAAATTCTTAAAAAAAATTGTGAAATAAAGGCCTGGAAATTTAATAGGGACACTTAAACTTTTCAATATATTCTTATATTTTTAATTATTTTTCCATAAAGATTATAAAGTATATACATTAAATTAAAGGCATTCAAATAGTTTAACTGATAAAATAAAAAAATTTGACCAGTTCTGCCAAATTCTTAAAAAAAATTGTGAAATAAAGGCCTGGAAATTTAATAGGGACACTTAAACTTTTCAATATATTCTTATATTTTTAATTATTTTTCCATAAAGATTATAAAGTATATACATTAAATTAAAGGCATTCAAATAGTTTAACTGATAAAATAAAAATATTTGACCAGTTCTGCCAAATTCTTAAAAAAATTGTAAAATAAAGGCCTGGAAATTTAATAGGGACACTTAAACTTTTCAATATATTCTTTTATTTTTAATTATTTTTCCTTAAAGATTACAAAGTATATACATTAAATTAAAGGCATTCAAATAGTTTAACTGATAAAATAAAAATATTTGACCAGTTCTGCCAAATTCTTAAAAAAATTGTAAAATAAAGGCCTGGAAATTTAATAGGGACACTTAAACTTTTCAATATATTCTTATATTTTTAATTATTTTTCCATAAATATTACAAAGTATATACATTAAATTAAAGGCATTCAAATAGTTTAACTGATAAAATAAAAAAATTTGACCAGTTCTGCCAAATTCTTAAAAAAATTGTGGAATAAAGGCCTGGAAATTTAATAGGGACACTTAAACTTTTCAATATATTCTTATATTTTTAATTATTTTTCCATAAAGATTACAAAGTATATACATTAAATTAAAGGCATTCAAATAGTTTAACTGATAAAATAAAAAAATTTGACCAGTTCTGCAAAATTCTTAAAAAAATTGTAAAATAAAGGCCTGGAAATTAAATAGGGACACTTAAACTTTTCAATATATTCTTATATTTTTAATTATTTTTCCATAAAGATTACAAAGTATATACATTAAATTAAAGGCATTCAGATAGTTTAACTGATAAAATAAAAAAATTTGACCAGTTCTGCCAAATTCTTAAAAAAATTGTAAAATAAAGGCCTGGAAATTTAATAGGGACACTTAAACTTTTCAATATATTCTTATATTTTTAATTATTTTTCCATAAAGATTACAAAGTATATACATTAAATTAAAGGCATTCAAATAGTTGAACTGATAAAATAAAAAAATTTGACCAGTTCTGGCAAATTCTTAAAAAAATTGTGAAATAAAGGCCTGGAAATTTAATAGGGACACTTAAACTTTTCAATATATTCTTATATTTTTAATTATTTTTCCACAAAGACTTCAAAGTATATACATTAAATTAAAGGCATTCAAATAGTTTAACTGATAAAATAAAAAAATTTGACCAGTTCTGCCAAATTCTTAAAAAAAATTGTGAAATAAAGGCCTGGAAATTTAATAGGGACACTTAAACTTTTCAATATATTCTTATATTTTTAATTATTTTTCCATAAAGATTGTAAAGTATTCAATATATTCTTATATTTTTAATTATTTTTCCATAAAGATTATAAAGTATATACATTAAATTAAAAGCATTCAAATAGTTTAACTGATAAAATAAAAAAATTTGACCAGTTCTGCCAAATTCTTAAAAAAAATTGTGAAATAAAGGCCTGGAAATTTAATAGGGACACTTAAACTTTTCAATATATTCTTATATTTTTAATTATTTTTCCATAAAGATTATAAAGTATATACATTAAATTAAAGGCATTCAAATAGTTTAACTGATAAAATAAAAATATTTGACCAGTTCTGCCAAATTCTTAAAAAAATTGTAAAATAAAGGCCTGGAAATTTAATAGGGACACTTAAACTTTTCAATATATTCTTTTATTTTTAATTATTTTTCCTTAAAGATTACAAAGTATATACATTAAATTAAAGGCATTCAAATAGTTTAACTGATAAAATAAAAATATTTGACCAGTTCTGCCAAATTCTTAAAAAAATTGTAAAATAAAGGCCTGGAAATTTAATAGGGACACTTAAACTTTTCAATATATTCTTGTATTTTTAATTATTTTTCCATAAAGATTACAAAGTATATACATTAAATTAAAGGCATTCAAATAGTTTAACTGATAAAATAAAAAAATTTGACCAGTTCTGCCAAATTCTTAAAAAAATTGTGAGATAAAGGCCTGGAAATTTAATAGGGACACTTAAACTTTTCAATATATTCTTATATTTTTAATTATTTTTCCATAAAGATTACAAAGTATATACATTAAATTAAAGGCATTCAAATAGTTTAACTGATAAAATAAAAATATTTGACCAGTTCTGCCAAATTCTTAAAAAAATTGTAAAATAAAGGCCTGGAAATTTAATAGGGACACTTAAACTTTTCAATATATTCTTGTATTTTTAATTATTTTTCCATAAAGATTACAAAGTATATACATTAAATTAAAGGCATTCAGATAGTTTAACTGATAAAATAAAAAAATTTGACCAGTTCTGCCAAATTCTTAAAAAAATTGTAAAATAAAGGCCTGGAAATTTAATAGGGACAATTAAACTTTTCAATATATTCTTATATTTTTAATTATTTTTCCATAAATATTACAAAGTATATACATTAAATTAAAGGCATTCAAATAGTTTAACTGATAAAATAAAAAAATTTGACCAGTTCTGCCAAATTCTTAAAAAAATTGTGAAATAAAGGCCTGGAAATTTAATAGGGACACTTAAACTTTTCAATATATTCTTATATTTTTAATTATTTTTCCATAAAGATTACAAAGTATATACATTAAATTAAAGGCATTCAAATAGTTTAACTGATAAAATAAAAAAATTTGACCAGTTCTGCAAAATTCTTAAAAAAATTGTAAAATAAAGGCCTGGAAATTAAATAGGGACACTTAAACTTTTCAATATATTCTTATATTTTTAATTATTTTTCCATAAAGATTACAAAGTATATACATTAAATTAAAGGCATTCAGATAGTTTAACTGATAAAATAAAAAAATTTGACCAGTTCTGCCAAATTCTTAAAAAAATTGTGAGATAAAGGCCTGGAAATTAAATAGGGACACTTAAACTTTTCAATATATTCTTATATTTTTAATTATTTTTCCATAAAGATTACAAAGTATATACATTAAATTAAAGGCATTCAGATAGTTTAACTGTTAAAATAAAAAAATTTGACCAGTTCTGCCAAATTCTTAAAAAAATTGTAAAATAAAGGCCTGGAAATTTAATAGGGACAATTAAACTTTTCAATATATTCTTATATTTTTAATTATTTTTCCATAAATATTACAAAGTATATACATTAAATTAAAGGCATTCAAATAGTTTAACTGATAAAATAAAAAAATTTGACCAGTTCTGCCAAATTCTTAAAAAAATTGTGAAATAAAGGCCTGGAAATTTAATAGGGACACTTAAACTTTTCAATATATTCTTATATTTTTAATTATTTTTCCATAAAGATTACAAAGTATATACATTAAATTAAAGGCATTCAAATAGTTTAACTGATAAAATAAAAAAATTTGACCAGTTCTGCAAAATTCTTAAAAAAATTGTAAAATAAACGCCTGGAAATTAAATAGGGACACTTAAACTTTTCAATATATTCTTATATTTTTAATTATTTTTCCATAAATATTACAAAGTATATACATTAAATTAAAGGCATTCAAATAGTTTAACTGATAAAATAAAAAAATTTGACCAGTTCTGCAAAATTCTTAAAAAAATTGTAAAATAAACGCCTGGAAATTAAATAGGGACACTTAAACTTTTCAATATATTCTTATATTTTTAATTATTTTTCCATAAATATTACAAAGTATATACATTAAATTAAAGGCATTCAAATAGTTTAACTGATAAAATAAAAAAATTTGACCAGTTCTGCAAAATTCTTAAAAAAATTGTAAAATAAAGGCCTGGAAATTTAATAGGGACACTTAAACTTTTCAATATATTCTTATATTTTTAATTATTTTTCCATAAAGATTACAAAGTATATACATTAAATTAAAGGCATTCAAATAGTTTAACTGATAAAATAAAAAAATTTGACCAGTTCTGCAAAATTCTTAAAAAAATTGTAAAATAAAGGCCTGGAAATTAAATAGGGACACTTAAACTTTTCAATATATTCTTATATTTTTAATTATTTTTCCATAAAGATTACAAAGTATATACATTAAATTAAAGGCATTCAGATAGTTTAACTGATAAAATAAAAAAATTTTACCAGTTCTGCCAAATTCTTAAAAAAATTGTAAAATAAAGGCCTGGAAATTTAATAGGGACACTTAAACTTTTCAATATATTCTTATATTTTTAATTATTTTTCCATAAAGATTATAAAGTATATACATTAAATTAAAGGCATTCAAATAGTTTAACTGATAAAATAAAAATATTTGACCAGTTCTGCCAAATTCTTAAAAAAATTGTAAAATAAAAGCCTGGAAATTTAATAGGGACACTTAAACTTTTCAATATATTCTTTTATTTTTAATTATTTTTCCTTAAAGATTACAAAGTATATACATTAAATTAAAGGCATTCAAATAGTTTAACTGATAAAATAAAAAAATTTGACCAGTTCTGCAAAATTCTTAAAAAAATTGTAAAATAAAGGCCTGGAAATTTAATAGGGACACTTAAACTTTTCAATATATTCTTATATTTTTAATTATTTTTCCATAAAGATTATAAAGTATATACATTAAATTAAAGGCATTCAAATAGTTTAACTGATAAAATAAAAATATTTGACCAGTTCTGCCAAATTCTTAAAAAAATTGTAAAATAAAGGCCTGGAAATTTAATAGGGACACTTAAACTTTTCAATATGTTCTTGTATTTTTAATTATTTTTCCATAAAGATTACAAAGTATATACATTAAATTAAAGGCATTCAAATAGTTTAACTGATCAAATAAAAAAATTTGACCAGTTCTGCCAAATTCTTAAAAAAATTGTGAAATAAAGGCCTGGAAATTTAATAGGGACACTTAAACTTTTCAATATATTCTTATATTTTTAATTATTTTTCCATAAAGATTACAAAGTATATACATTAAATTAAAGGCATTCAAATAGTTTAACTGATAAAATAAAAAAATTTGACCAGTTCTGCAAAATTCTTAAAAAAATTGTAAAATAAAGGCCTGGAAATTAAATAGGGACACTTAAACTTTTCAATATATTCTTATATTTTTAATTATTTTTCCATAAAGATTACAAAGTATATACATTAAATTAAAGGCATTCAGATAGTTTAACTGATAAAATAAAAAAATTTGACCAGTTCTGCCAAATTCTTAAAAAAATTGTAAAATAAAGGCCTGGAAATTTAATAGGGACACTTAAACTTTTCAATATATTCTTTTATTTTTAATTATTTTTCCTTAAAGATTACAAAGTATATACATTAAATTAAAGGCATTCAAATAGTTTAACTGATAAAATAAAAATATTTGACCAGTTCTGCCAAATTCTTAAAAAAATTGTAAAATAAAGGCCTGGAAATTTAATAGGGACACTTAAACTTTTCAATATATTCTTATATTTGTTCAACGTTCACATCAGGAAGGAACACCCTGTGAATTAGTTAGCGGTTCTTTTTTTATATATTTATGCTCTCTGTACTTTTTACATTTTTTCTTATTCTTTGTTCATTACAACTTAACATTAAAATATTTTTTGCATAGACACTCACTCTAGTTTCAACAGCAAGACGAACAAGATCAGAACAATAAACATAAGTAACAACAAGTGAAACAAATTGAGAACAAAAAACAAAAACAAATACATAGAAAATTAAAGTGTGAACAATTTAAAGACAAAACAGATTTGCAAATACAACAATACATAAAATAAGGACACAAATTAAATTTAAGTAAAAACATAAAATAAAGACACAAAGTGAAAATTACAACAAAACAATTTTGTAAATAAAATAACATAAAAAACACAAGAACTAAACATTGAATTTGATAAATAAAAATAAATATAAATTGAAATTAAAATTACAAAGACAAAACCAAAACGCATTTTTCTTTAAAATAAAACCAACAAAATTAAAAGAACAATAAGCAAACGAACCAGTGCAAACATCCAACATTAAACATTTTTTGGTCACTTCGAACCGAATATAGTGCAGTGTAAAGTGCTTTTTACAAAAAAAAAAAAAAAAGTTGCTAAAAATTAAAAAATATTAAAAAAGCACAAAATAAATAACGGTTTAAAAACAGTTGAATTTTTTATGGAAAAAATAGAATCCACAAGCAAAGTGGAAAGAACGAGAAGAAGATCCAACAACACAACACCAGACACAAACAACAAGAAACCCAGAGTAAAAAGTAGCGGTTCAAAAGAAGACACAACAACAACAACAGGGACTTTTTTTGACTCAAATTAATCCTTAATTTTTATCGATTTGAATTTTAACCCATAACAATGGCACTTGATAAATTTGTAAATTGTACAAATGACCTTTTGGATTTTGAAACGGAATATACACAAAGTGCGGCCGAAAACAACATTCACTCTCTTGAGGTACTTCGGGTCGAACTTGATTCTATATGGTCACAAGTCAAAAGGACGTATGGAGAGTGTAGGGACATAAAAGACGATTCAAAGGAAAAACCCATCGATAAAGATAAGCTTCGTAACCGTTATAAAAAAGTTTTTTCTGCCTACAAAACGTGTTTAGGGTCAATTAATGCGGAAATTCAAGCCCTATCGAATCCAAGGAAGGAAGGGCGGATTTCTGCTGTTGAGAATCAACCACAGGAGAATCATGACATCTCATTTGTGCGGCTACCACCTTGCGACACGGACACATTTTATGGGGATTTTTTGACATGGCCTACCTTCCGCGATCTTTTTACAGCATTATACATAAATAATTCTAGACTTAGCAAAATTGAGAAACTTTTTCATCTGATACAAAAGACTGGAGGAGATGCTAGGAAAATAGTTTCTAATGCCCCATTGACCAACCAGGGCTTCGACATAGCCTGGAAAAATCTTGTGGCCCAATACGAAAATAATCGGATTCAAGTAAATGAACAATTAAAAATTTTATTTGATCTTCCGAACGTAGCTGAAGACTCAGGCTCATCAATTCAAAAACTTCAGCGAACAGTCAATGGATGTATTCAGGCATTGAATGCATTAGGTATAGAAACCGCCACATGGGATCCACTTCTGGTATACATTTGCTCAACAAAGCTCCCTCGGACTCTTTTAAAAGAATTTGAAAATTCACTTCAGGAAATTACAAAAGTTCCAACTTGGGAACAATTCAATACTTTCTTGATACACAATTCTAAAACTCTGGAATCCATAGAGGCCATTACACAGTCAAATACAAAATCGGAACAACAAAAAAGAGATAATTTAAAATCTAGGCCAAAACGAGTTCACACTTTTCACATAAACACGACCCAAAATGAAACTGGGTCGAAAAATATAAAATTTTTAAATACAAATAGGGCACAGAAACATGACTCAAATTACAAATGCCAACATTGTAAGGAGTCTCACCAATTGTGGTCTTGCCCCAAGTTCTTAGAGAAGAATGTCAATGACAGAATTCACATTGTAAAGGTCACAAATTCATGTTACAATTGCCTCTCTATTGATCACAGTGTTAAGGACTGTAAAAGTAAATTTAGTTGTAGATTATGTAAGCAAAGACATAACACTTTGTTACATAAGGGATCAGAAACCCACACTTTAGTTCAGAATTGTGACGCGACCCAATCTAGCAGGAGCATCGCAACACAAAACACCAATATACAGTCCACATCAGCATCAAACTTTGCCGTCCCAAATATCACTTCCTTGACACTGCAAGAGAGCAAACATCTCAATCAATCTCCCAATGAGAAGGAAACCTTGTTATTTACTGCAATTGTACTGATCGAAACTAGAGGCGAAAAGTACCAGGCAAGAGCAATCATCGACCCTGGTTCACAATCAACTTTTATGTCGGAAAAGTTGAAAAATAAACTAAATTTACCCACCAAGAGAAATTTAGTTCATGTTACAGGCTTGAGTCAAACAGTTTCAGAGACTTCAACCAAAGCATGCTTATTCAATCTTTGCTCCAAGGTGGATTCACAATTTAAATTAGAAGTCTGGGCACCAGTCCTAAAGACTCTTCCATCTAATTTACCACCACAGACATTAGATTTGCAACATTTCAATGAGACTGCTAAACTAGAACTTGCAGATCCTCAATTCAATCAGAGCAGACCCATCGACTTGCTTATAGGCCTCGACTTAGGCCACTCAATATATTGCATGGACACACCGATGCGGTCTATTGGATCCCTTTTGGCACAAAAAACAGTATTTGGCTGGATTGTGGGGGGACCAATTTCAACAAAGACACAACCTAGTACAACAGTGTCACTACTCAACACTACGTCCCTTGACCGAATTCTCACACGCTTTTGGGAGGTGGAGGAAACCCCAAAACGGGTTTTGAGGTCAGATGAGGACACATTTTGCGAGAACAATTTCATGTCGACGACACGAAGAAACGACAAAGGAAGGTATATAGTTACGCTACCCTTCAAAAATAGCAAAGAAATAGGAACTTCGAGAAACATAGCGATGGCACAGTTCTTAAGAATGGAACGCATGCTTAGCCAGAAACCTGAACTCAAAAAACAATACGACCAAGTAATTGTTGAGTACCTCGAGTTAGGACATTTGAGGAAAATTTCTCCCCTGGAAATCAACACAAACCCAAATTATTACCTGCCGCATCACGCAGTAATAAAACCCGAACGGTTGACAACGAAACTTAGAGTAGTTTTCAACGCTTCTAGCCCGTCTTCAAACAAGAAGAGTTTGAATGACATACTATATCCAGGACCCATACTTCAACAGGACTTAGTGCATCTGATACTGAAGTGGAGATTCTTCCGTTTTGTGTACAACGCAGATATCACAAAAATGTATCGACAGATACTCATTGATCCGACTCAAACCAAATATCAAAGGATATTATTTCGGCAAACAGAAAAGGATCCTATTGAGGATTACGAACTCCTGACAGTGACTTTTGGTGTCAACTGCGCCCCGTTTCTGGCCATTAGAACCCTTCTTCAACTAGCAGAAGATGTAAAATCAACTCACCCTCTCGCATCAAAAATTCTACAACAAAGCATGTACGTGGACGATGTTTTAGCAGGTGGTCACACATTAATCGACGCCATCACATCTAGAAAAGAACTTACAACAGTTTTAAAATCCGCTGGATTTGAGCTGATGAAATGGACATCAAATGACCCACGAGTCATACAAGATCTACCAAATGAGACCCTACTACCTCTCGATTGGTTAAATTTGTCAGAAAACACTGGAACAAAAACTCTTGGAATCAAATGGAACATTTCTTCAGATTCATTCACATTCACCGCACCAGAAGTCGAATTAAAAGAAAACTACACAAAAAGAGAAGTTTTATCTACAATTGCCAAATTCTTTGACCCTTGTGGATGGATAGCCCCAATAATAGTAGAAGCAAAATTGATTATGCAAAAGATTTGGTTAGATAAAGTCGACTGGGATGACATACTAAAACCCTTGACTTGTCTGCAGTGGCAAAAATTCATAAAAAACTGCCCCACAATAAATATATTGAAAATTCCCCGTTGGATCCAATTTAGCCCGAATTGTAATGTGGAGATTCACGGTTTCAGCGACGCTTCAGAAAAAGCCTATTCAGCGGCCCTTTATGTTCGAATACAATCAGAAAACTCAGTATTCACATTTCTTCTGGCTTCAAAGACCCGTGTAGCTCCCATTAAACAAATATCTTTGCCCCGCTTAGAACTTTGTGGATCCGTATTATTGGCAAACCTTGCATGTGGAATTATACCAAATCTTCAGATTCAAAATATTAAGGCATATTATTGGACCGACTCAACAATCGTGCTGTCCTGGTTAAAGAAACCTCCTTGCTCATGGAACACTTTCGTTGGAAATCGTATTTCTGAAATCCTAGATAAGGTTGGAAATCAAAACTGGCAACACATCGACTCAAAAGATAATCCAGCAGATGTAGCCAGCCGAGGATGTACTCCACAGGAACTGGAAAACCACAACCTATGGTGGTTTGGACCCTCCTGGTTAAAATTGCCTAAAAATCAATGGCCGATACCAACACAAACAGGTGACACAAACTTAGAAGCTAAAACTGTAAAAGCATTTACAACCACAACACGCGAAGACCCATTAAATCGATTTTCAGACCTATCACGCGCTTATCGAGTGCTTGCTTATGTCATACGATTATGGAGAAATACTGGAAGCAACAGATCCCATCTTCGCGTATCTTCAGCAGAAATCACACGAGAAGAAATAGATTTCGTCAAGCATCGACTCATCATATGGACTCAACAAAATCATTTTCCAGATGAGTACAAACATTTGAAACTTAAGCAGAAAATATCCCCAAACAGCAGTCTTTTGACCTTAAATCCCTTCATGGATCGCCACGGCATTATTAGAGCCAATGGACGACTCGCTCAATCACCCGCATTAACGTACAATGAACGTTACCCAATATTGCTACCTCATAACTCGAAGTTATCACAACTCCTAGTAGAATTTACACATAAAATTACTCTTCATGGAGAAAACCAACTAATGACTCGAGTCTTACGCACAGAATATTGGATATTCAGATTGAAACCCTTGGTCAAAAGCGTAATTCACAATTGTAAAACGTGTGTTTTGTACAAAAAACAGACGCAAAATCAAATCATGGCTTCATTACCACCAGAACGTACAACATTATCAAGACACTTTGCTACAACTGGATTAGACTACGCAGGACCTTTTGAAATCAAAAATTTCACAGGCCGAGCATGTCTCATTACAAAAGGGTACATTTGCATATTTGTATGCTTCGCCACAAAAGCTGTACACCTTGAAGCAGCAAGTGATTTATCGACCCAATCGTTCTTAGCAGCATTTTCCCGCTTCATAGGAAGACGAGGATGTCCCGGACTCATTTATTCGGATAATGGGAAAAATTTCGTCGGAGCAGCAGAACTACTCAGAAAAGACCGTCTAGAATTCATAAAAACTCTTCAAAATCAAGTGACCCATCATTTTAGTCATCAAAACCTAAACTGGAAGTTTATTCCCCCAGGAGCCCCACACATGGGCGGCCTTTGGGAAGCCGGTGTAAAATCATTAAAAACTCACCTCAAAAAGATGATACCGAACTTGAAATTCACGTTTGAAGAGCTATCTATAATTCTTACTCGAATAGAATCGTGCCTAAATTCTAGACCCTTAAGTCCTGCTAGCGATGACCCAAATGATCTTAATCCATTGACCCCTGGACACTTCCTTATTGGTAGTGCATTATTGACCCCAGCTGAACCAGATGTAAGCAGTGAAAATCTGACTCTCATCAACCGCTGGAAACGCTTGAAGGTCATCTACCACTCATTTTGCCAAAGATGGAAGTCCGAATATTTGGTTGAACTTCAACGCAGATACAAATGGAAGATTCAGAGGGACAACGTTAAAATCAACGATCTGGTAGTCATCAAAAACAACAATTTGCCACCCAATGAATGGCAAATTGGTCGAATCATCAAAACCTATCTTGGGCCTGACCAAAACTGTAGAGTTGTAGACATCAAAACAAGAAATGGAGTCATCACCAGACCAATTACCAAAATTGTGGTTTTGTTTGCAAATTAATATAACCCCTAACCATTTACATACACTAATATTGTTCTAACTTTATACTTACAGGTATGGCATCCCAACAATCTCAACGCCCCAAACATTGGCATTTTTCTTGCGGTATACGTTTATGTACATCATGGTGCCATATCTGTCAACAACCTCACAATGAGGATTCAAAACTTACCGACCCACAACCTACAAACAGGACCCATTTAAAACCTGTGGTAGATTTCACCAAGGCATGGGGGCCGGAATGTTTAACGTTCACATCAGGAAGGAACACCCTGTGAATTAGTTAGCGGTTCTTTTTTTATATATTTATGCTCTCTGTACTTTTTACATTTTTTCTTATTCTTTGTTCATTACAACTTAACATTAAAATATTTTTTGCATAGACACTCACTCTAGTTTCAACAGCAAGACGAACAAGATCAGAACAATAAACATAAGTAACAACAAGTGAAACAAATTGAGAACAAAAAACAAAAACAAATACATAGAAAATTAAAGTGTGAACAATTTAAAGACAAAACAGATTTGCAAATACAACAATACATAAAATAAGGACATAACTTAAATTTAAAATCAAAACGAAACATTGTACAAAATAAAACAATAAAACAAATTGACATTGAATTTGAAATTATAAAAACAATAGTGTGTTTTATTTTTACAAAAACAAAAACATAAAAAACGAACCAGCAAACATCCATCATTAAACAATATTTTTAATTATTTTTCCATAAAGATTACAAAGTATATACATTAAATTAAAGGCATTCAAATAGTTTAACTGATAAAATAAAAAAATTTGACCAGTTCTGCCAAATTCTTAAAAAAAATTGTGAAATAAAGGCCTGGAAATTTAATAGGGACACTTAAACTTTTCAATATATTCTTATATTTTTAATTATTTTTCCATAAAGATTACAAAGTATATACATTAAATTAAAGGCATTCAAATAGTTTAACTGATAAAATAAAAAAATTTGACCAGTTCTGCAAAATTCTTAAAAAAATTGTAAAATAAAGGCCTGGAAATTAAATAGGGACACTTAAACTTTTCAATATATTCTTATATTTTTAATTATTTTTCCATAAAGATTACAAAGTATATACATTAAATTAAAGGCATTCAGATAGTTTAACTGATAAAATAAAAAAATTTGACCAGTTCTGCCAAATTCTTAAAAAAATTGTAAAATAAAGGCCTGGAAATTTAATAGGGACAATTAAACTTTTCAATATATTCTTATATTTTTAATTATTTTTCCATAAAGATTATAAAGTATATACATTAAATTAAAGGCATTCAAATAGTTTAACTGATAAAATAAAAAAATTTGACCAGTTCTGCCAAATTCTTAAAAAAAATTGTGAAATAAAGGCCTGGAAATTTAATAGGGACACTTAAACTTTTCAATATATTCTTATATTTTTAATTATTTTTCCATAAAGATTACAAAGTATATACATTAAATTAAAGGCATTCAAATAGTTTAACTGATAAAATAAAAAAATTTGACCAGTTCTGCAAAATTCTTAAAAAAATTGTAAAATAAAGGCCTGGAAATTAAATAGGGACACTTAAACTTTTCAATATATTCTTATATTTTTAATTATTTTTCCATAAAGATTACAAAGTATATACATTAAATTAAAGGCATTCAGATAGTTTAACTGATAAAATAAAAAAATTTGACCAGTTCTGCCAAATTCTTAAAAAAATTGTAAAATAAAGGCCTGGAAATTAAATAGGGACACTTAAACTTTTCAATATATTCTTATATTTTTAATTATTTTTCCATAAAGATTACAAAGTATATACATTAAATTAAAGGCATTCAAATAGTTGAACTGATAAAATAAAAAAATTTGACCAGTTCTGGCAAATTCTTAAAAAAATTGTGAAATAAAGGCCTGGAAATTTAATAGGGACACTTAAACTTTTCAATATATTCTTATATTTTTAATTATTTTTCCACAAAGACTTCAAAGTATATACATTAAATTAAAGGCATTCAAATAGTTTAACTGATAAAATAAAAAAATTTGACCAGTTCTGCCAAATTCTTAAAAAAAATTGTGAAATAAAGGCCTGGAAATTTAATAGGGACACTTAAACTTTTCAATATATTCTTATATTTTTAATTATTTTTCCATAAAGATTATAAAGTATATACATTAAATTAAAGGCATTCAAATAGTTTAACTGATAAAATAAAAAAATTTGACCAGTTCTGGCAAATTCTTAAAAAAAATTGTGAAATAAAGGCCTGGAAATTTAATAGGGACACTTAAACTTTTCAATATATTCTTATATTTTTAATTATTTTTCCATAAAGATTACAAAGTATATACATTAAATTAAAGGCATTCAGATAGTTTAACTGATAAAATAAAAAAATTTGACCAGTTCTGCCAAATTCTTAAAAAAATTGTAAAATAAAGGCCTGGAAATTTAATAGGGACACTTAAACTTTTCAATATATTCTTATATTTTTAATTATTTTTCCATAAAGATTATAAAGTATATACATTAAATTAAAGGCATTCAAATAGTTTAACTGATAAAATAAAAATATTTGACCAGTTCTGCCAAATTCTTAAAAAAATTGTAAAATAAAAGCCTGGAAATTTAATAGGGACACTTAAACTTTTCAATATATTCTTTTATTTTTAATTATTTTTCCTTAAAGATTACAAAGTATATACATTAAATTAAAGGCATTCAAATAGTTTAACTGATAAAATAAAAATATTTGACCAGTTCTGCCAAATTCTTAAAAAAATTGTAAAATAAAGGCCTGGAAATTTAATAGGGACACTTAAACTTTTCAATATGTTCTTGTATTTTTAATTATTTTTCCATAAAGATTACAAAGTATATACATTAAATTAAAGGCATTCAAATAGTTTAACTGATCAAATAAAAAAATTTGACCAGTTCTGCCAAATTCTTAAAAAAATTGTGAAATAAAGGCCTGGAAATTTAATAGGGACACTTAAACTTTTCAATATATTCTTATATTTTTAATTATTTTTCCATAAAGATTACAAAGTATATACATTAAATTAAAGGCATTCAAATAGTTTAACTGATAAAATAAAAAAATTTGACCAGTTCTGCAAAATTCTTAAAAAAATTGTAAAATAAAGGCCTGGAAATTAAATAGGGACACTTAAACTTTTCAATATATTCTTATATTTTTAATTATTTTTCCATAAAGATTACAAAGTATATACATTAAATTAAAGGCATTCAAATAGTTTAACTGATAAAATAAAAAAATTTGACCAGTTCTGCCAAATTCTTAAAAAAATTGTAAAATAAAGGCCTGGAAATTTAATAGGGACACTTAAACTTTTCAATATATTCTTTTATTTTTAATTATTTTTCCTTAAAGATTACAAAGTATATACATTAAATTAAAGGCATTCAAATAGCTTAACTGATAAAATAAAAATATTTGACCAGTTCTGCCAAATTCTTAAAAAAATTGTAAAATAAAGGCCTGGAAATTTAATAGGGACACTTAAACTTTTCAATATGTTCTTGTATTTTTAATTATTTTTCCATAAAGATTACAAAGTATATACATTAAATTAAAGGCATTCAAATAGTTTAACTGATAAAATAAAAAAATTTGACCAGTTCTGCCAAATTCTTAAAAAAAATTGTGAAATAAAGGCCTGGAAATTTAATAGGGACACTTAAACTTTTCAATATATTCTTATATTTTTAATTATTTTTCCATAAAGATTACAAAGTATATACATTAAATTAAAGGCATTCAAATAGTTTAACTGATAAAATAAAAAAATTTGACCAGTTCTGCAAAATTCTTAAAAAAATTGTAAAATAAAGGCCTGGAAATTAAATAGGGACACTTAAACTTTTCAATATATTCTTATATTTTTAATTATTTTTCCATAAAGATTACAAAGTATATACATTAAATTAAAGGCATTCAGATAGTTTAACTGATAAAATAAAAAAATTTGACCAGTTCTGCCAAATTCTTAAAAAAATTGTAAAATAAAGGCCTGGAAATTTAATAGGGACAATTAAACTTTTCAATATATTCTTATATTTTTAATTATTTTTCCATAAAGATTATAAAGTATATACATTAAATTAAAGGCATTCAAATAGTTTAACTGATAAAATAAAAAAATTTGACCAGTTCTGCCAAATTCTTAAAAAAAATTGTGAAATAAAGGCCTGGAAATTTAATAGGGACACTTAAACTTTTCAATATATTCTTATATTTTTAATTATTTTTCCATAAAGATTACAAAGTATATACATTAAATTAAAGGCATTCAAATAGTTTAACTGATAAAATAAAAAAATTTGACCAGTTCTGCAAAATTCTTAAAAAAATTGTAAAATAAAGGCCTGGAAATTAAATAGGGACACTTAAACTTTTCAATATATTCTTATATTTTTAATTATTTTTCCATAAAGATTACAAAGTATATACATTAAATTAAAGGCATTCAGATAGTTTAACTGATAAAATAAAAAAATTTGACCAGTTCTGCCAAATTCTTAAAAAAATTGTAAAATAAAGGCCTGGAAATTAAATAGGGACACTTAAACTTTTCAATATATTCTTATATTTTTAATTATTTTTCCATAAAGATTACAAAGTATATACATTAAATTAAAGGCATTCAAATAGTTGAACTGATAAAATAAAAAAATTTGACCAGTTCTGGCAAATTCTTAAAAAAATTGTGAAATAAAGGCCTGGAAATTTAATAAGGACACTTAAACTTTTCAATATATTCTTATATTTTTAATTATTTTTCCACAAAGACTTCAAAGTATATACATTAAATTAAAGGCATTCAAATAGTTTAACTGATAAAATAAAAAAATTTGACCAGTTCTGCCAAATTCTTAAAAAAAATTGTGAAATAAAGGCCTGGAAATTTAATAGGGACACTTAAACTTTTCAATATATTCTTATATTTTTAATTATTTTTCCATAAAGATTATAAAGTATATACATTAAATTAAAGGCATTCAAATAGTTTAACTGATAAAATAAAAAAATTTGACCAGTTCTGCCAAATTCTTAAAAAAAATTGTGAAATAAAGGCCTGGAAATTTAATAGGGACACTTAAACTTTTCAATATATTCTTATATTTTTAATTATTTTTCCATAAAGATTACAAAGTATATACATTAAATTAAAGGCATTCAGATAGTTTAACTGATAAAATAAAAAAATTTTACCAGTTCTGCCAAATTCTTAAAAAAATTGTAAAATAAAGGCCTGGAAATTTAATAGGGACACTTAAACTTTTCAATATATTCTTATATTTTTAATTATTTTTCCATAAAGATTATAAAGTATATACATTAAATTAAAGGCATTCAAATAGTTTAACTGATAAAATAAAAACATTTGACCAGTTCTGCCAAATTCTTAAAAAAATTGTAAAATAAAGGCCTGGAAATTTAATAGGGACACTTAAACTTTTCAATATATTCTTTTATTTTTAATTATTTTTCCTTAAAGATTACAAAGTATATACATTAAATTAAAGGCATTCAAATAGTTTAACTGATAAAATAAAAATATTTGACCAGTTCTGCCAAATTCTTAAAAAAATTGTAAAATAAAGGCCTGGAAATTTAATAGGGACACTTAAACTTTTCAATATATTCTTGTATTTTTAATTATTTTTCCATAAAGATTACAAAGTATATACATTAAATTAAAGGCATTCAAATAGTTTAACTGATAAAATAAAAAAATTTGACCAGTTCTGCCAAATTCTTAAAAAAATTGTGAAATAAAGGCCTGGAAATTTAATAGGGACACTTAAACTTTTCAATATATTCTTATATTTTTAATTATTTTTCCATAAAGATTACAAAGTATATACATTAAATTAAAGGCATTCAAATAGTTTAACTGATAAAATAAAAAAATTTGACCAGTTCTGCAAAATTCTTAAAAAAATTGTAAAATAAAGGCCTGGAAATTAAATAGGGACACTTAAACTTTTCAATATATTCTTATATTTTTAATTATTTTTCCATAAAGATTACAAAGTATATACATTAAATTAAAGGCATTCAGATAGTTTAACTGATAAAATAAAAAAATTTGACCAGTTCTGACAAATTCTTAAAAAAATTGTAAAATAAAGGCCTGGAAATTTAATAGGGACAATTAAACTTTTCAATATATTCTTATATTTTTAATTATTTTTCCATAAATCTTACAAAGTATATACATTAAATTAAAGGCATTCAAATAGTTTAACTGATAAAATAAAAAAATTTGACCAGTTCTGCCAAATTCTTAAAAAAATTGTGAAATAAAGGCCTGGAAATTTAATAGGGACACTTAAACTTTTCAATATATTCTTATATTTTTAATTATTTTTCCATAAAGATTACAAAGTATATACATTAAATTAAAGGCATTCAAATAGTTTAACTGATAAAATAAAAAAATTTGACCAGTTCTGCAAAATTCTTAAAAAAATTGTAAAATAAAGGCCTGGAAATTAAATAGGGACACTTAAACTTTTCAATATATTCTTATATTTTTAATTATTTTTCCATAAAGATTACAAAGTATATACATTAAATTAAAGGCATTCAGATAGTTTAACTGATAAAATAAAAAAATTTGACCAGTTCTGCCAAATTCTTAAAAAAATTGTAAAATAAAGGCCTGGAAATTTAATAGGGACACTTAAACTTTTCAATATATTCTTATATTTTTAATTATTTTTCCATAAATATTACAAAGTATATACATTAAATTAAAGGCATTCAAATAGTTGAACTGATAAAATAAAAAAATTTGACCAGTTCTGGCAAATTCTTAAAAAAATTGTGAAATAAAGGCCTGGAAATTTAATAGGGACACTTAAACTTTTCAATATATTCTTATATTTTTAATTATTTTTCTCACAAAGACTTCAAAGTATATACATTAAATTAAAGGCATTCAAATAGTTTAACTGATAAAATAAAAAAATTTGACCAGTTCTGCCAAATTCTTAAAAAAAATTGTGAAATAAAGGCCTGGAAATTTAATAGGGACACTTAAACTTTTCAATATATTCTTATATTTTTAATTATTTTTCCATAAAGATTATAAAGTATATACATTAAATTAAAGGCATTCAAATAGTTTAACTGATAAAATAAAAAAATTTGACCAGTTCTGCCAAATTCTTAAAAAAATTGTGAAATAAAGGCCTGGAAATTTAATAGGGACACTTAAACTTTTCAATATATTCTTATATTTTTAATTATTTTTCCATAAAGATTATAAAGTATATACATTAAATTAAAGGCATTCAAATAGTTTAACTGATAAAATAAAAATATTTGACCAGTTCTGCCAAATTCTTAAAAAAATTGTAAAATAAAGGCCTGGAAATTTAATAGGGACACTTAAACTTTTCAATATATTCTTTTATTTTTAATTATTTTTCCTAAAGATTACAAAGTATATACATTAATTAAAGGCATTCAAAAAGTTTAACTGATAAAATAAAAAATTTGACCAGTTCTGCCAAATTCTTAAAAAATTGTAAAATAAAGGCCTGGAAATTTAATAGGGACACTTAAACTTTTCAATATATTCTTGTATTTTTAATTATTTTTCCATAAAGATTACAAAGTATATACATTAAATTAAAGGCATTCAAATAGTTTAACTGATAAAATAAAAAAATTTGACCAGTTCTGCCAAATTCTTAAAAAATTGTGAGATAAAGGCCTGGAAATTTAATAGGGACACTTAAACTTTTCAATATATTCTTATATTTTTAATTATTTTTCCATAAAGATTACAAAGTATATACATTAAATTAAAGGCATTCAGATAGTTTAACTGATAAAATAAAAAAATTTGACCAGTTCTGCCAAATTCTTAAAAAAATTGTAAAATAAAGGCCTGGAAATTTAATAGGGACAATTAAACTTTTCAATATATTCTTATATTTTTAATTATTTTTCCATAAATATTACAAAGTATATACATTAAATTAAAGGCATTCAAATAGTTTAACTGATAAAATAAAAAAATTTGACCAGTTCTGCCAAATTCTTAAAAAAATTGTGAAATAAAGGCCTGGAAATTTAATAGGGACACTTAAACTTTTCAATATATTCTTATATTTTTAATTATTTTTCCATAAATCTTACAAAGTATATACATTAAATTAAAGGCATTCAAATAGTTTAACTGATAAAATAAAAAAATTTGACCAGTTCTGCCAAATTCTTAAAAAAATTGTGAAATAAAGGCCTGGAAATTTAATAGGGACACTTAAACTTTTCAATATATTCTTATATTTTTAATTATTTTTCCACAAAGACTTCAAAGTATATACATTAAATTAAAGGCATTCAAATAGTTTAACTGATAAAATAAAAATATTTGACCAGTTCTGCCAAATTCTTAAAAAAATTGTAAAATAAAGGCCTGGAAATTTAATAGGGACACTTAAACTTTTCAATATATTCTTTTATTTTTAATTATTTTTCCTTAAAGATTACAAAGTATATACATTAAATTAAAGGCATTCAAATAGTTTAACTGATAAAATAAAAATATTTGACCAGTTCTGCCAAATTCTTAAAAAAATTGTAAAATAAAGGCCTGGAAATTTAATAGGGACACTTAAACTTTTCAATATATTCTTGTATTTTTAATTATTTTTCCATAAAGATTACAAAGTATATACATTAAATTAAAGGCATTCAAATAGTTTAACTGATAAAATAAAAAAATTTGACCAGTTCTGCCAAATTCTTAAAAAAAATTGTGAAATAAAGGCCTGGAAATTTAATAGGGACACTTAAACTTTTCAATATATTCTTATATTTTTAATTATTTTTCCATAAAGATTACAAAGTATATACATTAAATTAAAGGCATTCAAATAGTTTAACTGATAAAATAAAAAAATTTGACCAGTTCTGCAAAATTCTTAAAAAAATTGTAAAATAAAGGCCTGGAAATTAAATAGGGACACTTAAACTTTTCAATATATTCTTATATTTTTAATTATTTTTCCATAAAGATTACAAAGTATATACATTAAATTAAAGGCATTCAGATAGTTTAACTGATAAAATAAAAAATTTGACCAGTTCTGCCAAATTCTTAAAAAAATTGTAAAATAAAGGCCTGGAAATTAAATAGGGACACTTAAACTTTTCAATATATTCTTATATTTTTAATTATTTTTCCATAAATATTACAAAGTATATACATTAAATTAAAGGCATTCAAATAGTTGAACTGATAAAATAAAAAAATTTGACCAGTTCTGGCAAATTCTTAAAAAAATTGTGAAATAAAGGCCTGGAAATTTAATAGGGACACTTAAACTTTTCAATATATTCTTATATTTTTAATTATTTTTCCACAAAGACTTCAAAGTATATACATTAAATTAAAGGCATTCAAATAGTTTAACTGATAAAATAAAAAAATTTGACCAGTTCTGCCAAATTCTTAAAAAAAATTGTGAAATAAAGGCCTGGAAATTTAATAGGGACACTTAAACTTTTCAATATATTCTTATATTTTTAATTATTTTTCCATAAAGATTATAAAGTATATACATTAAATTAAAGGCATTCAAATAGTTTAACTGATAAAATAAAAAAATTTGACCAGTTCTGCCAAATTCTTAAAAAAAATTGTGAAATAAAGGCCTGGAAATTTAATAGGGACACTTAAACTTTTCAATATATTCTTATATTTTTAATTATTTTTCCATAAAGATTATAAAGTATATACATTAAATTAAAGGCATTCAAATAGTTTAACTGATAAAATAAAAATATTTGACCAGTTCTGCCAAATTCTTAAAAAAATTGTAAAATAAAGGCCTGGAAATTTAATAGGGACACTTAAACTTTTCAATATATTCTTTTATTTTTAATTATTTTTCCTTAAATATTACAAAGTATATACATTAAATTAAAGGCATTCAAATAGTTTAACTGATAAAATAAAAATATTTGACCAGTTCTGCCAAATTCTTAAAAAAATTGTAAAATAAAGGCCTGGAAATTTAATAGGGACACTTAAACTTTTCAATATATTCTTATATTTTTAATTATTTTTCCATAAATCTTACAAAGTTTATACATTAAATTAAAGGCATTCAAATAGTTTAACTGATAAAATAAAAAAATTTGACCAGTTCTGCCAAATTCTTAAAAAAATTGTGAAATAAAGGCCTGGAAATTTAATAGGGACACTTAAACTTTTCAATATATTCTTATATTTTTAATTATTTTTCCA